>OX387245.1:50104451-51332791 GCA_947561735.1 Cenchrus americanus
GGTCGCGGCGGGCACCGGCAAAGTTGGCGGCACGGCGACCGCCACGGTTGTGGTCGTTGCCGTCATTGGCGCCGCGGCTCGCGGCTCTCTTCGGCCCGCCGGTGCCGCGGGCCCGCTTCGGCGGCCGCCGGGCCGCTGCGGCTCCGCCTCTGTCGTAGGCTGCGGCGCCGCCGCCGCGCTGCGCCTCCGCGGCCACCGGTGGTGGCTCCATGGTCGTCGCCGCCGGTCGCGGCTCCGAAGGCCCGGCCGCGTCACGCGAGCCACCGGTCGCCGCCGTTGCCGTGCTCATGGCCGTCCGCGACGCCCTCGACGAACGCCGCCTGGTGTGGACGACCGCGTCCGTCCTCAACACCTTGGCCGGCGCAAGAGGGGGCACGTCGGACGCCACCCTGCGAACACGAGAACGAGAAATTTAGGCCCTGGCCGGTCTAAGAACGCGCATGAGGGGAAGCGATCACTCACCTCAGGGTGGAAAATCCCCTATTCCTTTTCCTCGGGGGCTCGGCGGACGTCGTTGCCGCCGCCTGTGCGGCCGCCGCCGCGCCCCCGGCCGTCTCCACGGCGCGCGCCGGCGCTTCCGCGGTGCGCGTCACCTCTCTTGCTAGTTACCTGGCGGCAGGCGCTCCTATGCCCGCCCCAGGCACCGTCTCCTCCACCGCCTCCCCGTCTCTGGGCGAGGGGGGGCGAGGGCTGCCACCTCTCGAGGGGAGCCCGGCCCCATCTCTTCCCCCTCCTCTTCCTTGCCTGACAACGAGTACTCCTCGGTCCCAGGTGAGGAGAGCCCCTGCTGCTCGCGCAGCCGGAACTCCTCGCTCCTTCGTTCCCGGCGCTCTTGCCGCCGGAGGCTTCGCTCCCTCTTGCGCATCGCCCGCTCTTGCTCCCGCCGCTGCGCCACGCGCGCGTGCGCTCTGGACCGGAGCGTGGGCAGGTCGGACCGCGCGGAGTTCACAGCCCTTATCTGCAAAGGAACGGGCAAGATCTCAAGACCCGACAACGCCTCGCGAACCAGCAGGACAAAGGGAAGCGGGAGTCCACTTACCAATTGGCCGACGGGGAGCATGGCGAATGCCCAGAGCGTCGCGTCATCGTTCCAGCCGGTCCGGAGGTCAATGGCGTGTCGCGCCCGGGTGGCCGCGTACTCCCGCGGGAAGAGGCCCAGCACCAACTATGATTGCGCCAATGCGACGGGGTCTGCGTCCTCGTGCATCTTGAAGATGCGAAGCGGCCTCTCCATCAAGGGGACGATCCGCTGGTGATGGAGGTTCGCGAGGACGCACCCCGCAGTCAGGCCGCCGTCCGCCAGGTCCTTCAACGCGGCCAGGAGCGAGTCCAGCCACGTCTGGTGCGAAGGCGGTGACACCCCGTGGTGCCAGGAGTCGGCCTTGTCCTTCAGGAACTTGTCGGAGTAGGGGGGAGGCCGGTGCCGTCGTTGCAGAGGTAGAACCACCCCCGCTCCCAGTCCGAGTTATTGGAAGTCATCATGCAAGGGATGTAGAGCTCCCTGCGTGTGTTCCGCAGCCCAATCGTCATGCTGCCGGCGCGCACCGCGCGGCGGGTCTTCGGCTCCGGCGTGGTCAGCATGTGCAGCTCCGCGCGGAAGAGGTGCACCCAGAGACCCCAGTTGACGGGGATCCCCAGGAAACCATCGCACACACCGACGAACGTCGCCACTTGCGAAATCGCGTTCGGCGTGAAGTTATGCAACTCCACGCCGTAGTGGTAGCACAATGCTCGCATGAAGCGACTCGCTGGCGCCGCGAATCCCCGCTCGTGGAAGCGGATGAAACTGACGACGTAGCCGAACGGCGGGTTGGGCTCCCGCTCGTTCGGATGCGGCACGATCCACACTGCAGGGCGTCCATCCTCGTTCGCCGCAAGCTGGCCGGCGGTCACCAGCTCGCTCAAGGAGAGCCGCGTCGCCGTTGAGCGCGGCCACGGCAGCGGGTCGAGGATGGTGATGGGCTGAGGAGGAGCCATGCGAGTTGGCGAAGGGACGAAAAGCGTGGAGCAAGAGCGATGCGCCGGCGCGGAAGCGAGTACAGCTCGGGAGCGAAAGCGCAAGGGGTGAGGGCGGCAGACGCTAAGGGTGAGAGGTAAAAACCGTCTCACCTCCCTCCATTGGATTTATAGATCCACGGAAAGTGTTCTCCGGAGCGCACGCCACGCGCGCATTAACTGCAGGTAAAAAACCTCGGTCGCTGACGAACGGGACCCACCACGACCGAGGCGACCGCACGCCTGCACACGCGCTATCATTACGGCGCAGTAACCGAACGGCCGCAGCAGGCGGTCACATCCGCCTGCCCACGTCGCCCACTACGCGCGCGGCCACAACGCCTGAAAAGGTGCGCCCGCGGCGCGAGACTACGGCCGCGACTGCGTGCATTTAATGGCCCTGTCCCTTACCCAGTAAGGATTACCCTCGAGCGGCCCGAGCCCCACGCTCAAAAAACCTGACCCTCGAAGGGTGCGACTACCGACCAGTGGCCTCGAAATCCGTTCAACATGAATGGGCGCCACAGGTGCCCTCGATTCGTGAAAAATTACTGATTAGCGGCTCGAGGGCCGGCACAGCTGAGAACCCTCGAAGCCTGCAGATGCGAAAGGACGGGGGGCACCCAGATGCCACCCTGTGACGGCCCTACTGATCAAGGGTTCGAAACCTGACCCTCGAAGGGTTCGAACAGGTGCCCCAGATCACTAGAGTCAGGGATGACAAGGGCGCGTGCATTCGAGCCTTTCCTCGAGCCCACCGGCTCGAGGGCGCCCCACATGTCGTGTTCGAGAGACAGCGAGGGCAGCTAGTCGGGGGGATCCCACCGAGGGAGAGCTTCCGCGCCCTCGGTCCCTAGCGAACGGGACCGAGCCCCACCTAGCAAACCCACGCAAGCGCTTTAATGGATGAGTCTCCGGACCACGAGCCTACCCTTATCGAACGGGGCATGGGCGTCCACTTGAACAACCCGTTAGCAGCTCAACGAGAAATCTGCAATTCGCGACCCGATCGATGGGGGTTGTGGAGACCTCACCCTCCGTCCCGCGGAGGGACGGCGAGGGCGCGTTTAGAACAAGACGGAGAGCTCGTCCCGATCGCCTCGACTGGGCCCAGGCTCGGGGGCTAGACGCACGGCTACACCTCCTGGGGTGCACCGAACGCGAGAATCACCAGTCATGCGCGTGCGACCGAGGCTGGCTGGAATACTGCTGATGCCAGTTGAAACAAATGCCCCGCACACTGGCAAAAACTCGCGAAAAAACCCCTGCAGGAGCACTCACGCTCCTGCAGGGCTTCAGGGGCTAGACCCGCGGAAAGGCATTGGCAACCAGGAGGGAAGAACGTCCTATCAGCAGACTTCAACATGTGTGGGATCCTAACGGAAACACCCATAGATGCTCGGGGGCTAATGTCGGGGACAACCCTAAGGGTCCCCTAAATAACCAGGGGGAAACCCGCTTAAAACCCGCCAAAAACGCAAACGCAAATCGACTTACACACCTAACACGCATACACAGCACCACCACGATCCTGGTGGCCCCCGCGGCCCGCCAGGACGACACAGCAGACGCCCCTCGAGTGAAGTCTGCCTCGCTCGAGACGTAGACGCTCCCTCGGGCGAGGTTCGCCTCGCTCGAGGCCCTTACGCCCCCTCGGGCGGGGTCCGCCTTGCTCGAGGGCTCAACCACGCCCCTCGAATGAGGTCCGCCTCGCTCGATGGCTGGGCACCCCGTCGGGCAGGGCCCGCTCCGCTCGAGGGCACCCACGCACGCCTTTCCCACGCCCCCGCGCGTGCCTGCTTCCGCACGCGTGCACAAGCATTTAATGCTCTGACGCAGCAGGTCGCACCACTACTCTGACGCGCCCGCGAATCACGCCCCGGCGCTGTTTCGCCAACTCCCATGGGAAGGCCATCCCTGTCGCTGTTCAGCACTGTGCGGCAAGGCCAGTGTCAGCTCCGTGACACTGTGCCACCTGCCCCCGTACCGCTAACACGCCGCGCCCTCGAAGAGGGACCGGCAAGACCCTCGAATATCTTTTACGTGCTTATGCAGGACTCACCGTGACATCGGGGCGGCGGGATCAGGCATCCCCGTCGCTGTCAGCCCTGTGCGGCCATCCCTGCCACTACCGCGCCACGTCAGGCGCTGTGGCGACACCCCGGCGCTGTTGGGACATACGGGGACAAGATGTCGCCGCGACGGCCGCCGTGCCACGCGTGGCTCTCGTCAACGGCACCCTCGAACCCCTTTCTCGTGACTACGCAGGGTCAAACCATGACGCCAGGCCGGCGGTTGCACCATCCCTGACGCTGTCAACCCCGTGTGGCCATCCTCGCCACTGCCGCGCCACGCCGTGCACTGCTACAACTGCTCCAACGCTATTGAGCACGCGGGGACGGGATGCCGCCACACCTGCCACTGCACCTCGTACGGGCCACTGTCAATGGCCCCCTCGAGCCCGCTCGAAGCCGCTCCGGTCAACCACTACGCCTCTACCCTCGAAGCCGCTCCTGTTCGGGCACAGGACGCGCCACGACGCTGCAACTGGAGGAAGATTCGCCAGGACAGCTATCAACTCTACGACACTGTTCGCCATACCGCAACACGTATAGAAATAGTGCGGAACACATGTTAACTGCTTCCTCCTTGGACTATAAAAGGAGGGGTAGCCCCCCAGCCGCAAGGGACAGACACGGGACGACGGATAGCAGTCACTCACACGCCCTCCGCCTTCCCCACGATATTGGCACTCGCCTCAATCAAACCTCTGGGACTTGGAGGCCACACTTTCTCTCCCGCCCCGCTTGTAGACACCCCTCTACGAGCACCACGGTGCAAGTAATACAGTGCCCTGAGCACACCACTGCTGGACGTACGGCCCCGGCCGGAACCAGGATAAACCAAGTGTCCTTAGTTGCTTAGTACCGGCCATCGAGAGGCAGATCTCAGCGCTCATTACTAGTTAGTGTCCAGACTACTTTCCGCACCGACACCTAGGCACATCTAGATCCTGTACCCATCCACCTTGTTTTCCTTGTTTGAGCTCAACCTTGAAAATTTAATATGTGTTAAAGAACTTTTGTAGTAACCGGGAAACTTGGGAAACATTTGAGGATTCTGGATTTTTGGTTATAAATTTTTATTCACTGGTGCCAAAACTTCACCATTTGACATGCCGTTCTCTTTGAGACCTGACATGTGTTACATTTTTGTACAGATGGCTTTCCCCGTGTTTCCCGAGTTCGATGCGGACGGTACGATCCGTACCAACGGGTTGCACTGGGAGGGTTTTCCACACCTTGCGTGGGAAGCACTCAGCGTCGCAGGCTACCTCACGCCACCGACTTATGAGGTGTCCGAGTTCGAGCGCTATGGCGTTCCCCGTTGTAGAGTGATTGTCACTGTTCTGCCACACCCGGACCACGCCGACTGGTTCGACTTGAGTTTTATCTACTGGGGATTTATTACCCACGAGGTCGTTGAGTCAGCAGCCCTCAGAGTGCTGATGGACTTCTGTGACCACAATCCCACCGTGGTAGCTCTCTCTCCGTTTGGATTGTTTCCTGCTGTGAGTCCTCACGACCCGACATGGTTGGACCGTATGGATCACCTACGGGAGCTGTTGACACTAGCGGAGCCGTTGGATGTTACTCAGACGCTAGCTCGCTGTCTGAACGTGGTTTTCACACTTCAGGGGCTGCACTATAATACCGCAGCAGTTATTGGGTAGCGTTTGGAGGCATCTAGGCGTGATTGGCAGCAACTATCAGCAGCACATCAGCAGCTGAACTTTACACTTACTCAGGTGCAGCAGGAGAATGACAGGCTGCGTGCTAGGAGATTCAAGCTAGAGCTAGATAGAGACGACCGCCTGCAGAGGATTGTAGATCTGGAGGCAGAGAATCATACCCTAGAGGAGAAT
Source organism: Cenchrus americanus (assembly GCA_947561735.1). Taxonomy (NCBI): domain Eukaryota; kingdom Viridiplantae; phylum Streptophyta; class Magnoliopsida; order Poales; family Poaceae; genus Cenchrus; species Cenchrus americanus. The sequence goes on from OX387245.1 coordinate 50,110,372, forward strand.
GCCGATGCGCATGAGATTGAGAGGTTGACGCTACTTCAGAACATTGCTGATATGCGGCGAGCGGGTGGAGGAGGCCGAGGTACGGGTGGCGGCCTTGCGGGCTATAGTGGCCCTACGACCACGCCCCCGCATACGGCACACCCGGAGGAGCAGCAGGGTTTGTCTGGTCTGGATCAGACAAGCCAGGCAGGACCATCGTTGCCGACTCCCCCAGCTTCGCCTACGTACAGTGGTGCTTCGGTGGGCAACTAGGTTGCCGACAGCAAGAATAAGAAGGATGTCGATCCTATGGTGTTATCTTCGAGATGTTTAGAGTAGTTAACTTGTAGCACGTCTTCGTGCCAAGTAACTGCTTGTAACCTTGTCATGTCGTGTTGTTTTAAAATCTTGGACCTTGTTCCATCTTGTTGTAATAATGAATGCTTAAGCACGTGGTGTTTTAAGCGAAATTCGCTTGTACTCAGAAATTGAAGTTTTATTGCGTATGATTACCAAATTCTTGGATAAATCGTTGCAATGACCGCGCTTGTCAAACCTTGCATCTTGCATAAGTGTTGGTAAACCAAAGCATTTCTAGGGGCATCACTCGTTTGCCCAACAATTAAGTGCTTGTTCGAATACCACCTTCGTTGGTACCCGAAGTGACAATAATTGTCCGAGAGTGAATGTTGGCTCATGTATTCGAGTGATCGCATTCCTAACTGTGTTAAAGAACAATTCTATGAAACCTTGTAGCTACGTGATACTTTTCAACTGTTGCTGCCCTCATCATATAAATGCTAATGAGTGTGGTTATGTATGATCATGCTTGTCATCATCTTGGAGTAAGCTTTTGATTATGTAACTAATAAGGCTCGCATTTCAGATGGTGGGAACCACGCGCATCTCACCCAACGGGTTCGGAGCGAACGGTAGCGGTGACTTGCCGCCACCACCGCCCATGACGTCGTTGGAGGCCTTCATGGCCACCTAAACCGAGGTGTTGTGCCAAATCCTGCAGACGCAGCAGCAGATCGCCCAGCAGATGAACCGAGGGCCGCCACGCGGGGCCAACCACGAGGGGCCTAATCAGATCACCACGTATGCCCAGTTCATCGCAATGAAGCCGCCGACTTTCGCTAAAGCGGAAGACTCCCTGGAAGCTGAGGCTTGGATCAAGGCCATAGAGGCAAAATTCTCTGCCTTTTTGCTGCCTTGCTCCGAGGAGAGCAAGGCTAACTTCGCAGCTCTACAACTGCGGGGAGAAGCTTTGCTGTGGTGGGACCATTTCAAGTCAATGCAGTGAGGGAACGCTGTAACTTGGGATGAATTCAAGCAAGCCTTCAAGAGCCACCACATTCCCAAGGGACTGATGGATAGGAAGATGAGGGAGCTGTTGGCCCTCAGGCAGGGCTCTGACACAGTGTACCGCTACGCCCAGAAGTTTAACAGCTTGTGCCAGTATGGTGGGCATCACATTGATACTGATGCAAAGAAGATGGAGAGGTTTCGTGACGGGCTAGATGGCAAGTTGTACGAGCGTCTGAACCTGCTCGAGCCCGCGAACTTTCATGAGTTATTAAACAAGGCTATCTCTCAAGAGGATGCTATGAAGAAGGCCCACGAGGACAAGAAGAGGATGTCTGGTTTTGCTCCGGGCAGCGGAACGGGCAAAAAGTTTCACTTTGTGAAGAAGAACGTTCCAGGCCCATCCCAGCAATCTTCAACTGGACGTTGGACGATGAAGCCACCCCAGAGCAAACCCACAGGGAACTTCCAATTCCGCAATGCTCAGCCGCAGGCTCCAAAGCCCAATGCACCTCCTCGCAACGTGGGTGATCGTCGTTGCTACAACTGTGGTCAGCCGGGGCATTACATCAGCGAGTGTCCCAAGCCCAGGCAGATCAAGCCCAATCCGCAGAATCAAGGTGCAGGAGTTAAGCCTGCCACTCCGGCCAAGAAGCCTATGGTGCAAGTGCGCCAAGGCAAGCTGAACTTCATCGCCATGAGTGATATTCCAGAAGGAGCTTCAGTGCTCACGGGTACATTCTCTATCAACAACACTCCTGTTAAGATTTTATTTGATTCAGGAGCCACCCACAGTTTCATAATTGAGAATCTACTAGGCAAATTGGGTCTAAAAGGAATGCAAACCAAATCGGCTTATAAAATTACCACACCAGGTGGAAACATCATTTCCCACCTAGTAACCTTTGGAGTTCCTTTAAGGTTAGGGAGTAAGGTTATTCAATCAAATCTCATAACCATAAAATTGGGAAGCATGGATGTTATCTTGGGTATGGAGTGGATGACCCAACATAAGGTGGTTCTAGATTTATTAGATAGGATCGTAGAGATCAACTCACCTACGGTCGGGCACACTACCTTGTACCTACCTTTCAAGGACGGTACCGACTCTTGTGCCTATGTGACCATTATCTCCCCTCTTGATGAAATTCCAGTAGTGTGTGAATATCCGGATGTCTTTCCTGATGAGTTGCCTGGTATGCCACCGGACAGAGATGTCGAGTTTGTAATCAAACTCCAGCCGGGTACCGCGCCCATTTCCAAAAGACCTTATCGTATGCCACCCAAAGAGTTAGCCGAACTGAAAACTCAACTCCAGGAATTATTAGATAAGGGTTATATTTGCCCGAGCTCTTCTCCTTGGGGTTGCCCTGCTCTCTTTGTCAAGAAGAAAGATGGTAGCTTGAGAATGTGTGTAGATTACCGACCGCTCAATGCAGTCACCATCAAGAACAAATACCCTCTTCCCTGAATCGATGTTCTTTTTGATCAATTGGCTGGAGCCAAAGTCTTCTCTAAGATTGACCTTCGTTCTGGTTATCATCAGATCAAAATTCGACCTTGTGACATTCCTAAAACCGCTTTCTCCACTCGTTATGGTCTTTATGAGTTCTTGGTAATGTCTTTTGGTCTCACGAATGCCACAGCCTACTTCTTGTACCTCATGAACTCCGTGTTTATGACGGAGCTCGACAAATATGTCGTGGTCTTTATCGATGATATTCTCATCTATTCCAAGAGCGAGAAAGAACACGCCAAACACCTCTGAGTTGTCCTTCAGTGTTTGCAAGATCATAAGCTTTATGCTAAGTTCTCCAAATGTGAATTCTGGTTGAAAAGTGTAAAATTCTTAGGGCACACCATTTCCCATGATGGTATCTCCGTAGATCCTACCAAAGTTCAAGAGGTGATGGATTGGAAACCACCTAAGTCCGTACACCAAATCCGCAGTTTCCTAGGATTGGCGGGATACTACCGTCGATTCATTCCTGACTTCTCTAGAATCGCAAAGCCTATGACTGAACTACTCAAGAAAGGAGTGAAGTTCGTGTGGAGCGAAGCATGTGAGAAAGCCTTCCACACCTTGAGGCAACATCTAACTTCAGCCCCAGTGCTAGTGCAACCGGATAATTCCAACCCATTTAAAGTCTTCTGTGACGCATCAGGCACGGGTCTCGGCTGTGTCCTTATGCAAGAGGGCCGAGTCATTGCCTATGCTTCACGGGCACTTCGACCTCATGAGCTCAACTATCCTACCCACGATCTTGAGTTAGCTGCTGTTGTCCACGCTCTCAATATATGGAGGCATTACCTAATGGGTAATCGTTGCAGTACCTTCACTGATCACAAGAGTCTCAAATACATCTTCACTTAGTCTGAATATGAGGCAGAGAAGATGGCTTGAGTTGATTAAGGATTATGATCTAGAAGTGCACTACCACCCCGGCAAAGCAAATGTTGTTGCGGATGCTCTTAGCCGCAAAGATCACTGCAACCACCTAGAGTTGGAGCCAGTTAGTGAACCATTATGTGAAGAGATGAGAAGGCTCAACTTAGAAGTGGTACCACAAGGAAGTCTTTATACCTTGATGGCAGAGTCCGATCTTTATGATAGAATTGTCACTGCTCAACGCAATGATGAGGACATCAAACCATCAAACAGAAACTAGCAGAGGGAGATCCTAAGTATACTTGTTTCCAGAAAGATCACCAAGATGTGGTCTGGTTTGGGAAACGTCTAGTGGTCCCCGTTGATCCGGAAATTAAAAAGATCATCCTAGATGAGGCTCACAAGTCCAAATTTTCCATTCATCCCGGTAATACCAAGATGTACCAAGATCTGAAACAGAACTTCTGGTGGTCCAATATGAAGGTGGATATAGCCAAGTATGTAGCCGAGTGCGATACTTGCCACCGGATGAAAGCAAGCCATTTGAAATCGATAGGTGTACTCCAACCCCTGTCGATACCCATGTGGAAGTGGGACGATATTAGCATGGATTTCATTGTGGGTTTACCCTTAACGGCTAGAAAGAAAGATTCTATTTGGATAATCGTAGAGAGACTCACCAAGACAGCTCACTTTATTGCCGTGCATACCACTTATTCAGTACAACAAAGTTGTACATGGACCACATAGTTCGTTTGCATGGAATTCCAAAGACCATAATCGCTGACAGAGGAACTCAGTTTGTAGCTTGTTTCTGGGAGCAATTGCATGAGTGTTTGGGAACCAAGCTAATTCGCAGTTCCAGTTATCATCCGCAGACCGATGGTCAGACGGAAAGAATAAATCAAATTTTGGAAGATATGCTACGAGCCAGCATCTTGCATTTTGACAAGAGTTGGGACAAATGTTTGTCTTTGGCAGAATTCTCTTACAACAATAGTTATCAAGCCAGTTTGAAGATGGCACCGTTCGATGCTCTTTACGGACGAAGATGCCGCACTCCGCTGAATTGGTCAGAGGCCGGAGAGAGAACACTCTTTGGTTCGGACTTGGTTAAAGATGCCGAAGAGAGAGTGCAAGTGATAAGAGAGAATTTGAAGATGGCACAGATGAGGCAAAAGAGTTACCATGACAAGGGAACCGCACCTCGACACTTGAAAGTGGGACACTACGTGTATTTGAAGGTGTCCCCCACCAAGGGTGTGCAAAGGTTCGGAGTAAAGGGAAAGTTAGCTCCGCGCTACATTGGACCCTATGAAGTTATAGAAGTATGTGGGCCAGTGGCTTATCGTATCCAGCTACCGGAACGATTTTCCACAGTCCACAATGTGTTTCATGTAACTCAATTAAAGAAGGGAATGCCTGTACCAGAGAACGAAGTTATCACATAAGCTAATGCTTGGATTGAGCCGGATTTATCGCTCATCGAGCACCCATTGAAAGTACTCGACCAAAAAGAGCGAAATACCCGAAGACAAATCGTGCGGATGTACAAGATCCAATGGAGTCATCACACGGAAGAAGAAGCAACGTGGGAGACGGAGGACTATCTCAACACTAAGTATCCGGGCTTCCCGCAATCTCGAAATCGTGAGTTCTTCTCCCCATCTTTCGTTATCAAATCGAATCTCGGGACGAGATTCCATTTAAGGGGGGTAGGCTGTGATGCCCCAGGTTTTTAATTAACCCTAACAGCCGGTCAAAGTAGCTAACAGTGGTCAAACCATGGTCAACCTGGGCCCTCACCTCGAAAAACTCACTAACCTACCCTAGTGACCCCCTTTGAATAGTAAACACACTTGTGGGGCCAACCCATGGTCAAAGACTTGGTCAAACCCCCTTGCCACCCTATGTCCATGGATGTCTGCCGGAACTTTTGCCGCATTCTCCAAAATTCACCTAAACACTTAAAATTCTACCTTTATGAAAGTTGTCCATTTTGATGAGGGACACAACTTTCATGTAGATTGGCATTTCAAATTTTGAGTGAAAAATCTTGAAAAATTGGTTGCAAGGCAAGATTCACTATTCAAAAGAACAGGCTGACATTCAAAGTTGGCACTGGTGTATTTCAAAATCTGTGAAGAAAATCTACAACTTTCATGTTCAACGCTTGGTCAACTTTTATACAAAAATTTGGAGAAAAATCAATTCAAACAGGGCACCAGTGAAATGAAACCGGGCAGAGCGCCGGCGCGCGCGCGTCGCGCGCGCCGCGTGCGTCGCGCATTGCCGGCCGCCGCCGGCCGCACCCGGAGTCCGCGCACGCGCCGCCCGAGGTCGAGCACCGCCCGAGGCACGCCCGCCCGAGCCACACGCGCCCCCGCCCAAGGCGCCTCGAGTCGGCACCGGCCACGCCGCCGTACACCCGCGCGCGCCACGGACCGCCGGTCCGTCGGCGGTGTCGCCGCCGTACGCGCGCGCGCGCCCGAGCCACCGTAGCACGGCGGAGCATCTTCGCCGTCACGCCGCCGTCACCCACGAACCCCAAGCCACCTATAAAAGTCGGTCGTTCTCCCCTCCGCGCGCCATCCCGCCGCGCCGCCCGCCATTGCCGCTGCTGCCTTGAGCTCGTGCGCCCGCTCGCGCTCGCCGCCGACCAACCGCTCTAATAGCTTCACTAGACCCCAGTGAACCTCCCAAGCTCACGTGTTGCCCAGCAAAGCGCCTTCCTCGCCAGTTTCCCCGAGCCACCGCGGACACCGCACCTGGCCGTCGGCGCCCCACCTCGCCGGCCGTCCCTCCGCCCCAACTCCGGTCACCCGTAGCCCCTATGTGAGCCCCCGGCCGAGCCTAGCGCTTGCCGGCCGGGAGCGCCGCCGGCTCGCCGGAATTGGCCGGAGCCGCGCCGCCTCCCCGGCCAAGGGCCTGATTGCAAGGATCGATTTCTTATCAGGGTGCTGCGTGTAAATTCTAGGACCTGTTTGTAATGAATCCTATCTAAGTTTTCTTGCTCATTAGTCCAGTGCAGTGAAAAATCCCTAGAAAATTGTAGAAAATTCAAAAAAATGCCAAACCAATTTTGTTGGGTTTAGGGAGAGAAATCCCACAACTTTTGTTATTCTCACATGGCTTGGTTCTAAATACTTTTAACATGAAAAATAGGATTGTGAAATACCTAGATCTGTCATAACTCAAAAACTACAACTCCTCTGTATCTAAATTTTGGATATGTTGTGTATCTTGTTATGACTAGCTCCTGTGCCAAAAATTGCACAAAGTTATGAAGTGAATCTTGCTAAATAAATTGTTGTCCAATTCTGCAGAAACTGCCTAGATGATGTTTCTAGCTAAATATATTTAGTTTTTGTGCCCAACTTGTGCGCACTGTCTTGTTATGTCAAAACACACCTCTTGTTAATTAATCATGATTTTTGGTTGAACAGAAATATTTATTCTTAATTTGTGCATGTTTTCCTTTATAAATTAGTTAAGCAAGATCAGTAGAGCCTTAAGGTGTGCAGGCTGGTTCTTTAGGCTTGTTTAGGACCAGGGAGCATGCATGAGAAAGTTTGGACCATTTTAGTGCTTATTTTGTGTTGGCATTTGTTTTGAATCACTAGCTAGTCTTTGTTATTTTTCATAGTATTTAATTTCCTAGCTTCCAAGCCTTACATGTGGGTCCAGTGGATCAGTATAGGTGCTAATATGCTTAAGAAACACTTCTTTAATTTTTGGTAATTTAATTGCTTAATAAAAAGCTCAAAAGACCTTTTAAATATTAAAGAGCCTTTTAATAAGGAAAATCCCTATTTAATTCTTTTTCCTTTTTGGAAAAATATTACCTAGCTTAATTAAAGTTAATAAAACCCCTTACTAATAATTAATTTATTTATGAATAAAAATATCGTTCATACCCTTGCTAATGCAAGGAAAAGGATTGAACCTTCACATAAAATGACAAGTACAAGAGACAATAATTCAAATGTTCAATTAAATGATGAGTCACACATGATTGATATCCTTCCTAAAAGGGATGTACTATCTAGATGCTTGTTAAGGTGAATATGACCAACAAGAGTTGGATAAGATAACAAACTATCACATCACCTGAACTTGCATTGCATTCCGTGTAGATCTTCCGGATGGAGACTACTCCCTTGTCTCGGAAAACGAGGAAGGAGGAGCGGAAGCTTTGCTGCAGTACGTGGAAGTGCTCAACGACACCGAGGGTGCCCAGGCTAACCTAGCTGACGAAGGCAAGCTTCGGTGCATCTAACCTAGTTTTTAAATTTTGTTATTCAATTATCTATGGATGATTGTGCATTTAAGTTCAGGAGTTGGATGGAACCCTGGATGCATGATCCATAGGTACCTTTGTCCTTACTAGTATGGTAGGTCGATAGCTGCTAAGCTATAGGACCGTTACAAGTCGAGTGATGACCTCACTCGCGAGAATAGGTTCCTAGATAGGAATCACAATATATCCTTAATTGGATTGCTCATGTGGCAAGAGCAAGGGATTTGGGCTCCGGTCCAGTGGCTATTGTGGGTTAAGTGTTTGAACGTACTAAGCACTTGTCGGGAATGGGACCGGTAAGCCTAGTACCTTAATGAGACGGCGAGGGGTCCTACTATTACTACTCTTGGGATTCGTCTCACGGCTAGCAACCGGTGGTGTACGGTGACTCCGGGTATCTCGCGGGGTATGCCGGATAGCCTGCACCAAAGACTGTAAGATTCGATCCCGACCCGAGGACTTTTGGGAACCGCCTGGGAAAGTTGTCCTTACGGGGGCAGCCTACCGTGTGTTTCGATCTACCTTGCAAGGTTGAATCAATCGATTGTCGGCCTCTCACCGTTATCTGAGACTACTTACTCCACTATCCATGAGATCCCTAATGATGGAAGTTGATGAATATTATGCTTGATTAATTGTATTGCACAACTTTGTTTGTACTAGATGGCTAATTTAGTAAAGATTAAACCCACTAGAACTTGTGCTAAAACCTTGAAAGTAAGGACATACTCTTTGTTACTTTTCAGCAAAAAGAAACTTAGTGGCCAAAAGCCTTTCATGTCTAGAGTTGGTGAAGTAGTTATCATCGACGGGTAAGTCTTGCTGAGTATTAGTATACTCAGCCTTGCTATAATATGTTGATCCAGGTAATGCTTTCGGTGATGTGTGGCCCGGAGAGATCCCGCCCGGCTGGGAGCTGGAGTGGGTGGAGGACGACGACTGAAAGCATCATGGATGGCCTCCCGTGGTATCTTCGCTTCCGTTAGTCTAATTTCGCTATTTCAAAACTCTAAACTATTTCGTATGGCAAAAACTTCGGGTTGTAATAACTAAACCCTTCGGGGTACGAATTTGGATGTTAATGATGTTGTATCTCTGGACTCGCTTTCGAGTGAGTTTTAATGCACATATGTCGATCCTTGTTGCTATTCAAGTGATTTACCGGGCATTAACCCGGCGACTAACGACAGGATGATACTTTATTATCGCTTAATGACCAAAGTGGATTGGTTTAGGCGATAGTACAGTATTTTCCTGGGCGGGTTGTCACACATGATCCCAAGGTACCTTTGTCCTTACTAGTATGATAGGTCGGTAGCTGCTAAGCTATAGGACCGTTACAAGTCGGGTGATGACCTCACTCGCAAGAATAGCTTCCTAGATAGGAATCTCAGAATATTCTTAATTGGATTGCTCATGTGGTAAGAGCATGGGATTTGGGCTCTGGTCCAATGGCTATTGTGGGTTAAGTGTTTGAACGTACTAAGCACTTGTCGGGAATAGGACCGGTAAGCCTAGTGCCTTAATGAGGCGGCGAGGGATCCTACTATTACTACTCTTGGGATACGTCTCACGGCTAGCTACCGGTGGTGTACGGTGACTCCGGGTGCCTCGCGGGGTATGCCGGATAGCCTGCACCAAAGACTGTAAGATTCGATCCCGACCCGAGGATTTTTGGGAACTGCTTGGGAAGTTGTCCTTGCGGGGGAAGCCTACCGTGTGTTTAGGTCTACCTTGCAAGGTTTGAATCAATCGATTGTCGGTCTCTCACCGTTATCTGAGACTGCTTACTCCACTAGCCATGAGGTCCCTAATGATGGAAGTTGATGAATACTATGCTTGATTAATTGTATTATACAACTTTGTCTGTGCTAGATGGCTAATTTAGTAAAGATTAAACCCACTAGAACTTGTGCTAAAATCTTGAAAGTAAGGACATACTCTTTGTTACTTTTCAGCAAAAGAAACTCAGTAGCCAAAAGCCTTTCATGTCTAGAGTTGGTGAAGTAGTTATCACCGATGGGTAAGTCTTGCTGAGTATTAGTATACTCAGCCTTGCTATAATATGTTGATCCAGGTAATGCATTCGGTGATGTGTGGCCCGGAGAGATCCTGCCCGGCTGGGAGCTGGAGTGGGTGGAGGATGACGACTGAAGGCATCATGGATGGCCTCCCGTGGTGTTCTCGCTTTCCCTTAGTTTAATTCCGCTGTTTCAAAACTCTGAACTACTTCGTTATGGCAAAAACTTTGGTTTGTAATGATTAAACCCTTCGGGGGTATACGTTTGGATGTTAATGATGATGTATCTCTGGACTCGCCTTCGAGTGAGTTGTAATGCATATATGTCGATCCTTGTTGCTATTCAAGTGATTTACCAGGTGTTAACCCAGCGACAAACGACAGGATGAGACTTTATTATCGCTTAATGACCAAAGTGGATTGGTTTAGGCGATAGTACTGTATTTTCCTGGGCGGGTTGTCACAGTTGGCATCAGAGCAATTATATGCACCAGAGATTAATTAATAACCTTAATCACTGGTTTTTGAATAAAATTTGCAAAGATTGTCTGGTTTTCTAAAACACTTTTGTCGGTGCGGAATATGGTCCCGACACTAACCAGTAGAAAGCGCCGTGGTCTATCCCTCAATGGTCGATGCTAAGTAACAAGTGACACAGGGATTTTATCCTGGTTCCGGCCGAGGGGGCCGTACGTCCAGCAGAGGCGTGCTCAAGGCACTATATTACTTAGCACCGGGGGTGCCTGTAGTGGGGCTGCTACAAGCAAGGCGGGAGAGGAAGCCTGGCTTCCAAGTCCCTGGAGGAGTGGCTGAAGATATTGTGGGAGAATGAGTACGTGGTGTGTGGAGTGTTCTTGTCTCAGATGCCGCTGAGTCCCCCCGCGGCTGGGAGCTCGCCCCCCTTTTATAGATCAAGGGGGCGGCGGGTTACATGCGCGTCGCGCTATCTAGCTACGTGGGGGAGCACGTCGTGCTACGCTGTAGAGTGGGCGGCCGTCCGGACGATCTTCGCAGTGATCTGGCCATGATGGCCTACCTCGTACCCGAACAGTGGCGGTTCGAGGGTAGAAGGGCGGCAGATGGTGGTGATGTCCTCTGGTAGGCTTCGAGGGAGGTGCTGACGTTGGCTTGTACGGGGCACAGGGGTAGGTAAAACGGCGTCCCTTCCCAACGCGCTTCACAGTGTTGGAGTGGTTGCTACAGCGCTTGGCGTGCGCCTGCACGCGCGGGGACGGCGGCCATGCTGTTACAGTGGCCGGGATGGCGATCCACCGGCCTAGCGCCTCCACCTAATCCTGTAGGGTCACGAGAAAGTGAATCGAGGGTGCGCCCGGCCCCCCTTCGAGGGTCTGGCGCGTTAGCCGTCTTTGGAGCGGGCGCGCGGTGTCACGGGGCCGACACCGGCCGCCTTTGCGCGTCCCTCCCACGGTGGTGGGGATGGGCTCCTCCCCGGGGAGTTAGTGCGGCGGCACCGGGGCGCGAGCCCCGGCGCATGATGGCGCCGTCCCACCGGTGTCGGGCGTTAAATGCCCGTGTCCGGGGGCCGGCGCACGCGTGAGGGGCGCCCTCGAGCGTGGCGGACCCCGGCCGAGGGCGGGACGTACCCTCGAGTGAGGCGGAACCCGCTCGAGGGGGAGTGAGCCCTCGAGCGGGGCGGAACCCGCTCGAGGAAAGTGTTGCCCCTAGAACGGGGCGGAGCCCCGCCCGAGGGGGTGTTAACACCAGAATTTGGTAAGGAGTCTGACCTGTGGGTTCGGGTCGAAAAAGAGTCCGTCTGGTGGAAGGAAGGATATTTTCAGAGATTTTCGGCAAAGAGATCTGCGGTCGGCTATCTGCTTCGGTTCGGCAAAGGAACAGTAAAGCTGATTTTGCGGGATTGGACGGTGACGTGGCTCAAATCAGGAGAGACGAATGGATGGACAGACGATCGAGTTTAGTTAGGCAATGAATCCATTCGCAGTTGTACTCAACAGGGTATAAATACGATCCCTGGATGTATGTAACAGACACAATCGTTCCTCAATACACACCGGCCTTACGCCAAACCCTAGAGTCCTTGTCGTGTCGTCGAGTTCTTCGAGAGGGCCAATCGATCCGTCGACCTCCGTGAGTACGGCAACCTTGTATCATGTCTAGTATCATGCGGTGGATTTAGATCGATGCAAGTAGTCTTGTTACCATGCTTCGTGTCATGCGGTAGATTCAAGCTTGGTTCAAGAGGGTTTCTTGTTAGATCATGAGCCATGCGGTAGGCTAAGATCTGGCTTGAAACTAGTTATCGGCTCTATTGGATTTTGGCAAGATCCAATAGATTCATTAAGTTATCCCGTGTTATCTTGAGTTTTACTTTATGTTTTAATTCATGTAACACATTTCTGCCCAATCTAGATGGGTTTGGATCGGCTATATTCCTTTTATGATGCTTGTTCGAGTAGGTTTCATGTTTTAACACGTGGATCTTATGCTTTCCGATAGCCGAAACCGAATCGATCTAGGTTGTTACGTGTTGCGGGTTCAAGTTTACTGCGTTCGTATAAATCTTGAAAGAGCCGGGTATCATGCGGTAGATGCAGGTTTTTGGGTTGCTTTGGAGCTAGTCATCCGGTGGATTAGATTTCCAAATCGGCCTGATAGACTTATTCACGCGGTAATATTTGTTCCTTCTTCATGGACCCTGGATCGGTACATTTCGGCCGTATTCGGTTATGTTCCCACGAGTAGATCACGCGCATTATTTATGTTTTAAATGATGTATGCTTTTGGCTTTCCATATTTAGATTGTATCATGCGGTGGATAGATCTATTTGTGGAAAGTGGTGTGGTTTTCATGCAAGTCGTATCATGCGGTGGATAGATTTGTTTGATATCGTACCCGACGGATCTTAAAGTAACTAGACATGCGGTAGACTAGTGCTTTGGATCTATGCATGCTTATTTAATACATGATCATGTCCGTGCTTTATTTCATTTGTTTAATGTTAATTTTCATGAAGATCGGTCACAACTTTGCACATGCATCTATGTTTATCCAAAGATCGATCGTTGTCATGCTCACGTCATCAATTCGGCAGTGTTCTTTTTCCCTTTGCGGTTACCCGAATGGTCGTGGTTCTTTGACAGATAGCTTTACATAGCTATGTGTCATCTTGCTTGGCTTTTTAGCCGTAAATATGGAAGCATGCGGTACCACCGGCAAGTTCCAAGCTTTGGTATTTAACTGCTTTATCTTTTGTTAATTTTCAGGAAAAATTGACTGGCACGTCATTTGCTCTCTGCGCGTGTGAAGCCAGCTTTCCGGCTTGCTGTGTGATTGGCGCTGAGTGCACTTTTTGCGTCAACACACTTTTTGGCACGCCCAGTGGGACCACAGCCGAATTGGTTCAAGATGCCTGAGATTGCAGACCTTATGGATGTCAACTTGGAAGATCTTTCTCGGAGCGACGGCGGCGGCTTCAAGACGTCGTAGATCGGTTTCGAGCGAAGTGCCTGCCGTCGTTTAAGAAGAACGGGAGCGGCGTCCCATATCGAAGAATGAGATGCCTAGAGTGCGCTACCGGGAGAAGTCGATGCTACGTCTCGGCGGGGAGAAGGAGGAATGCGCGCGGGTGTTCCGGGGAGTCGGTGATTACATGCTCACCAAGCACAACAAGGCCTTCCTCGGGTCGCTCCGGCGGATGATGGTGGCCTTCTTTGGCCGGGCATTGAGCAAGCGTTCGGGAAGGCGCCCGCCGGAAAAAGCACCATAGAGCTGGGTGAGTCAAGCTCTCAGCCGCCGCTACGGAGCCAGCCACGGCGGCCTCCTCCTCAGAGCGCCGGAAGCCAAGCGTTCCAACCTCCTCCACGGGCGGCGGGGGGCAGCCGGTTCGGCCCCCCGTTGCAAGCTTCGGGGAAGTCAACCAATCCCGCCGCCACCACGGAGCGGCACGGAGTCGGCCGTGCAACGGCCGAATCCGTACCGGCCTACGTACGGAGGCCTAGCGTTCGGCTCATCGGGGCCCCACTTGACCCCGGTCGGAGAATTGCTCCGTCGACCAGCGGCTCCCGAGAAGAATTTGTACGGCGGTGGTTATCATGAAGTGGGAAATTACGGAGCGTTCGACGCCTTCCCGCACCCAGGGTACGCGCCAGCTGCAGGCGCGCAAGAAGATGACGCCCTAGCGCGCAAGATGGCCGAATTGATGCAGAATCAGTTCGGCCTCAAACCAAAGATGCAGGGCCCCGCTTACAGGCCGCCGTTCCCAGAGTGGTACTATAACGTGCTCTTGCCGCCAAGGGTGAAACCGCCGACGGAATTCACAAAGTTCTCGGGGCAGGACGAAACAAGCACGGTCGAGCACATCGCCCGTTACCTCATGCAGCTTGGGGAATGCTCGGCCGAGGAGACGTTCAGGGTTCGTTACTTCCCCCGCCTCACCGACGGGTCCGGCTTTTCGGTGGTTCTTGTCCCCGCCTCCCGAATCGGTGGCCAGATGGAAGGATTTGGAGCGTAAATTCCACGCTCATTATTTCGGTGGCGGCTACGAGAAGAAGGCGATCGATCTCGCCACCCCGAAGCAAAGGCACGGCGAAACACCACCGGAGTTTCTCGGAAGATTCGGGAAGTCAAAGGCATGTGCTTCTCGGCCCGAACTTGCCGGATGATCGGTGGCTGATATGGCCGTCGCCGGGATGTTGCCGGCCGTGCGCGAGAAGCTATTTGGGATGGAGTTTGAGAACACGGGCCGAGCTGTCACAAAAATTATCTCGATGAGCAATCGAGCATACGGCCTCAAGAAGGACCCCAAATTTGGCAAGCGACACGACGTCGGCGACATCTACAACCAATTCTTGGACAAGGCTGATTTGTTCGAAGATTCGATGACGAATTGGAGGTAGCTGCAGCGAGAGATCATGTGGGGTAAAGAGCCCTTGACAATGAATCGGCGTTGGGTCAAGCGGGACCAAAGGGACTTACGACTTTGACATCACGAAGGCTGATAAGTTGTTTGAGCTCTTGGTAAAGGAAGGCCGAATTAAGTTGCCTGAGGGGCATTCTATGCTTCGGCCTGATGGAGTCAAAGCGAAACGTTACTGTGGCTTCCATGACAGGGACTCACACTCCATCAACGATTGCAGGGTCTTCAGGATGAGGATCCAGAAAGCTATCCAGGAGGGACACCTCAAGTTCGATAACAAGATGAAACTGGATGGCCACCCCCTTCCTCAGAACATGCTCGGCTTTTCTGTCAACGCGATAACAGCCGAGGAAAAGGGAAAAGTCAAGGTCCTGACCTCAGCCAGGTCCAAGCAAGGTGGAGCAGTGGACCCAGAGCGCCAGGTGACCCTGGAGCAATTACAAGGCGACGCCCCCCGCATTCTCAAGAGCCACATCGAGATTGGGGAATCATCTAGGCCTAAGCCCAAGGTGACGTCGCGCATTCTCCTCAACAAGTGGCAGCGCCAGATGGAGAAGGAACGCTACCAGAAGCGTCGTCACGAGGAGGAGCAGCGCAGAGCCGGAGAGGAGGCGCGCAGAAGAGACCAAGAACGAGACACGCGCGAGCGGAGCGCGCACACCGGGGATGCGCCTTTTCGAGCCTTTCTGCCGGAATGAGGGCCTAAAGCTGCCCACATTGAGGAACTGTCCTGAATGCAGCGACAGATATGTTGAGTACAGGCAGGGAACTGCCAATCGCCAATCCGTCCACGAGAGACTTGGAAGGATCCACCCAAATGGGGATCGGCGTCAAAAAATTGAAGTCATAGATCACCCCAGGAAGCGCCAAGCTGATCTCAGGTGGGCTGATCAGGAAGAGGACGAGGATGTCTACGTCTGGCAGAAGGGGCAGCGGTGCCCGCCCGGTCTACGCAGGAGCCAGAAGAGGCGGGTCCAACGCTTGAGGAACCGCGAGATGAAACAGGCCGGGATCCGGACGAGGCGAAGTGGCGCCCCAAGGACCGACCCGGAAGGATCGAAGCGTTCGGCTCCTACATGTATGGTATACTTCTCGCCGAACGAGTTCATGGCTCCCTGCTAACCGAGGTTATGCGGGGAGGAAGCTTCCTTTGATGACGAGCGACCCGAGGGGATAATGGCACAACCGGTGCTGGCCAAGCGAGGCCATCTTCGACAAGCCGGCCAAGAATCGCCATATGAGGCCGGCGTACTTGAGGGGGTACGTCAATGGCAAGCCATTGACCAAGATGTTCGTCGACGGTGGAGCGGCGATCAACGTGATGCCGTACACCACCTTCGGAAGCTTGGCATGGGCCCGAGCGATTTGACACCTACAAGCATCATCACGAACGACTTCGCCGGAACCCCTCGGACACCAAAGGATGCGCTCACGTGGACTTGATGATCGGGTCCAAAACGCTGCTCACCACCTTCTTTGTCATCGAAGGCAAGGGAGCTTACGGCCCTGCCCTTGGGCGGGACCGGATTCACGCCAAGCTTCTGCGTCCCATCCACCATGCATCAACGGCTTATCCGGTGGGTGGATGATGAGATCGAGGTCGTCCGGGCGGATGACTCCGTGAGCGTGGCCAACATGGAACCAACCTTACGGGAGTACCAAGGCATCGATTGCTTCTCGGGGAAGGACCGGGGGAGAAGGTCTGTTGAACCCGTCGGCATTGACCAACGGCCGATTCAAGCGATCGGCTCTTACGGTAATTTTTAATGGAGAACCCCGTGGATGGCACCGATGGCAAGTTAGGGCGAGGATTCATGTCGGCCGATAAGGTGGAAGAAGTTGACATTGGAAGCGGTGATAAGCCAAGGCCGACGTTCATCGGTGCAAATTTGCAACCGGACTTCGGGGGAACTTAATTGAGCTTCTCGGAGAATATAAAGATTGCTTCGCACGGGATTACTCGGAGATGCCTAGATTGGATCGTTCCATCGTCGAGCACCGGTTGCCAATCAAGCCCGGTTTCAAACCATATAAGCAACCGCCCGGAAAATCTACAAGGATGAAGTATTGGCCGATGTGAAGAAGGAAATCGAAAGATTACTTGACGCGAACTTCGTTCGGCCGTGCGAATATGCGGAGTGGATTTCTAACATCGTCCCCGTGTATAAAAAGAATGGGAAAATGAGGGTTTGCATAGACTTCGGGGACACGAACGAGGCTACTCCCATGGACGGATACCCGATGCCTATTGCCGATTTGTTAATTGACGCCGCTGCTGGACACAAGGTGATTAGTTTCATGGATGGCAATGCGGGATACAATCAGATCTTCATGGCAATAGAAGACATATCGAAGACGGCCTTTAGATGTCCTGGTCATATAGGCCTATTTGAATGGATAGTCATGACATTTGGGTTGAAAAATGCCGGTGCAACCTATCAACGGGCCATGAATTACATTTTTCATGAGTTGATCGGCAAAATTGTGGGAATCTACATCAATGACGTGGTGATCAAGTCCTTAAGTCATGACACCCATCTAGAAGATGTGAAGAAGACCTTGGAATGCACCCGGAAGCATGGTCTAAAGATGAATCCAAACAAGTGTGCATTTGGGGTATCGAGTGGAGAGTTCTTGGGGTTTTTGGTCCACGAAGGGGGAATCGAGGTTGGTAAAAAGAGCATGAAAGCCATTGATGAAGTCGTTCCTCCAACCAACCTCAAGGAATTGCAATCACTACTCGGCAAGATCAACTTCGTGAGAAGATTCATCTCAAATTTATCACAGAAGGTGTTGCCATTCTCTCCATTGCTGAAGCTAAAGAAGGATCAGGAATTCACATGGGGCGACGAACAACAAAAGGCTTTTAATGAGATCAAGCAGTACATGAAGGAGCCGCCGGTGCTGGTTCCTCCTCAGCTGAACAAGCCTTTCAAGTTGTACGTGGCGGCCGATACCCAAACTATGGGATCGGCCCTTATTCAAGAATTCGAAGGAAAGGAGCGGGTAGTAGCTTATCTTAGCCGAAAACTACTTGATCCTGAAACCAGGTATTCGGCTATAGAGAAACTGTGTCTTTGCGTATACTACTCGTGTACAAAGTTTCGGCACTACTTGTTGAATGCCGAATGCACTGTATACTTGAAGTTTGATGTGATAAAACATATGTTATCTATGCCGATTCTGAATGGTCGGATTGGCAAATGGATTTTAGCTTTATCAGAATTCAAGTTGAAGTTCGAATCGGCAAAAGCCATCAAAGGTCAGGTTATTGCCGATTTTATAACTGAACATCGTGACCCGTCAATTGATCTGCTTGAAATTACCCCTTGGGCTTTATTTTTTGATGGGTCATCGTGTGGAAAAGGTGGGGGAGTAGGGATCCTACCGATTTCGCCCCGGAGGTGAGATGTTTGAATTCGCCATTCCCATACAACCCACCGTCACAAATAACCGGCCGAGTACGAGGCACTACTTCGAGGGCTTCAATATTTGAGAGAAGGCGGGGCCGTCTCGGTTGAGATCTATGGAGATTCGAAGCGGTAATCAAGCAATTGAACGGCCAATACGAGTGCGGGAGCGAAGCGCTTAGGAGTTACTACGAAGAGTGCGGGGAAATCTTGAAAAGCTTCCCATTGGTAACCCTACGAGACATTCCTAGAGAGCATAACGAAGAAGCAAACGAGGCTAGCTCGGAGCGCCTCCGGTTACAAGGAGAGTCAAGAAGCGTTTGCGCGAAGTGTATGCACTAAGGGAGGATCTTGCGAGAAGATGATTGGAGGAAAGAAATCGTTGATTACTTAAAAGATCCATCCCGAAAAGTCTCCGGGAAACTCGGTACAAGGCAATTAAGTTCGTTCTTCCGGATGATAATTTATTCTATAAATCATTAGATGGGGTATTGCTATGATGCTCGGGTCCCGGAAGAAGCCAAGAACATGATGAGCGAGGTGCACGATGGGATATGTGGAGCGCACCAATCGGCCTATCGGATGAAATGGGTTATTAGACAAGCCTGGATGCTTTTGGCCGACGATATTAGAGGATTGCTTTGAGTATTACAAGGGATGCCAAGATTGCCAGAGGTTTGGGAATATTCAAAGAGTCCCTCGCATCGGCATTGAATCCCATCATCAAGCCATGGCCATTCGGGGGCCGGGGTATAGACTTGATTGGCCAAATTAATCCGCCGTCTAGCAAGGGGCATAAGTTCGTGCTTTTGGCTACGGATTACTTCACCAAATGGGTCGAGGCAATCCCACTTGAAGAAGGTGACATCGAAAAACATGATCGAATTCGTCAAGGAACACATCATCTATCGGTTTGGGATCCCTCAGACGATTACCACTGACCAGGGGGCACAATTCATGTCATTGGAATTCAGAGACTTTGCCGAAAGCATGGGAATCAAATTGTTTAATTCCTCTCCATATTATGCCCAAGCTAATGGTCAAGCAGAGGCTTCTAACAAGATCATGATCAAGCTGATACAGAAGAAGATCGATCAGAAGCCAAGGAGGTGGCATTCGGTACTCAGTGAAGCACTGTGGGCTTACCGAATGGCCCCCCATGGAGCTACAAAGACCTCTCCTTACGAATTGGTTTACGGGCACCATGCAATCCTGCCTTGGGAGATACAATCAGATTCAAGGAGAGTAGTGCTGCAAAACGAGTTGAGCTCCAAAGATTACAGGGGCCTAATGATGGATGAGTTAGAAGATTTGCATATGATCCGTCTCAGGGCCCTGGAAAACATCGAGAAAAACAAGCTGCGAGTCGCCAAATACTATAACAAGAAAGTAAAAGTGAAGCAATTCGTAGAAGGTGATCTAGTTTGGAAAGCACTATTACCAATTGGAACTAAATACAGTGAATTCGGCAAATGGTCCCCTAACTGGGAGGGGCCTTTTCGCGTGGTTAGATGCGTTCCTGGTAATGCATACATATTGAAAACTTTGCTAGGAGAAGAATTTTCCGCTGCAATAAATGGAAGATATCTGAAGAAGTATTATCCTAGCATTGAAATCGATCGATGATTACACACATCTGACACAAAAATAGCCGGCGCTCGAGAATGAGGCCGCCTTCAGAACAAAATCCACGAACAGGGAAAATGGCCAGTGCCTAGATGCATTGCCCTTAGCTCAATACTACATTGCAACTGCTTCTTGCAGGTTCACATCTAACAACCCTGATGGTCAAGTCCCCAAGGAGGTGGGGAGCAGAAGGCGTGGCGGAAGAAGCGAAAGTATGATACAATCTTTTCTTTACTTCTTCGGCTGCTGCCCCCTCTTCAGCTGTTCCAGGACCACCGTGACGGCAACTTGGAACGCACGAGGATGACCATGATTGGCGGCCTCTACCAAGCTATCCCAGGCCGCCTTCAGGTTGCGCGTACCCGTCGAGACATCGAAGCGAGAAGAATCAGGGTTAGAGGCAAGAAATCCAGAGGCAAGCATGAATGAGTCAGGAGCATTTACCCCCCACTAGTGCTTCCAGAGCCATGCGACGCTCGCGCTCGGCTTGGCAACGGGCGGACATGTCCCCGAGGCCATGCTCCGGTGCGGACGCGGCGGCGCGGTCGATGGTTGGTCCTCTGTTCGGGCGTGGCATCCTGCGCTTCGAAAGAGGAATCGGAGGAGATGTACTCGGGCACATCTTCGGTCCCGATGACTTCTTCGGGGAGCAAATCAAGGCCGAAAAGGACGAGAGGAAAACATGAAGCGCAAGATCAAGCGGGAGAACAAGGAGCGAGATCAAGAAAGAACTCACTTCCGAATCGTACGCTTCTTTGATGAGCCACTCGCCTGAGGTTGTTTACCCTTGTCCATGGCGTTGGGGTTTTTTCCTCTAGAGGCAAGGGAAGAGATGAGAAATGATGGAGGAGTGCGCGAGTGGATTTGCAGAGCACCCCGCAGGCTATTTTATTGACCGGAGAGGTGCATTGGGAGTGATGATCGGCCAAGTGCACCTTGTTGGAATACCAAGCGGCAGGGTTTCCTACCAAGTGCGAAGGGTTTTCTTTTGAACAATGTTTATGGATTGCCGAACTGGGATCCTCTGTGGACTTTGCGCCAAGGGGCAGTTGTTCTCGCGCATTCGGCTGAAGATAGTTCCCGGATGCATTCAAAGAAAACAAAATTCACAGATGCAAAATGCAAAGGGAAGTCATCACAGAACAGGTACAGAATTCAAAAGTTCTTCATCTATTGCCGATAGTTACGCATCCCTAGTACAATCTAGTCGAAGAGCCTGTTCAACACAGATTGGGGATGGGTAATTTCGGCAATGGCGTCGCCGTGGCCGTCAAGGCGCTCCAGGATGAGCTCGATTTCGTCGATATCCTCCGGCGCGCCGCCCTGAAAGCCACGCGGCCTGGTAGAATAGTCGACGTCCGTATGCGTCGCCATCGCAGCCAGGCCTAAGGTGGTGCCCAAACGAACGCCATGGACGGCCACCTCGTCGATACGACGCTCCACCACGGCCAGGCGCTCCGCCGGCGTGTCGCCGTGGGCATTCACCTTCTCGGCCAATTGCTCTACCAGCGCCTTTAGCTGGTTGAGCTCAGCATCGCGGGCTGCAAAGGACAAACAGAAAGGATTAGCATCAAAGGCCGGGCTGGATCAAGAATCAATCTCAGAGCCATACCGTCGATGGCCTCCAGCAGCTGTTTGCGCTGGTCCTCCCATTCTAGCTCGGCCACGCCCGCTTTCTTGGAGACGTCCTCCAGCTCGCGACGGGACGCCTCTAGCTCCTCCTTGAAGCGAATGGCGTCTGCTTCCCCGTACGGTACCGGGGAGTGGCCATCGGACTCCGAAGAGTCATCTGGGAGGGGCTGATTGGCCGGCGCGCGAGGCGGATTCCACTGAATCAACCTGAAAAAGGGGGATGATCGTCAAGGCAAAAGAAGATCAAGAATAGAATCAAAGAGGAGAAATTGATGATCATCACCGCCTGCGCGCATTAGCGCTGCTCCCCTCGGCCTCGTCGGAGGCGCGGCGGCGGTTGAGGCGGCGCACCATTGTGGTTTGGGGATGTGCACTGTTTGCAAGAAGGCCAAAGATTGGCAAAGATTCGAGAGCTAGAAGGCCTGGTGGAGAGCTAGGGGCACCTATGTTAACATTTATAGGCCCGGCGGGGATGAATCGTGGCTTCGAGTCGTGGGTGTAGATCGTGGCGCATATCCCAAGAAAATCGGAAGGTGGAAAGGTTTCCTTGGCCAGCCCGCCAGCGGGTCGTTTGGAGTTCTAAGCTGAGCCGCGTGCAGATCGATTGGTTCGGCTAAAGGAAATCAAAGTGTCGTTCGGGAGTTGGCATTTCACTACCGAATGGGTCGTTCGACATTACATCTAAAAATGCGCGAGAAGAAAGGAAACGAATCACAAGGAGATATTACAAGAACGACCGGTTCGGTATACATCAATAAGGACATTCAAGCATTCGAAGTTTGGCAAGTACATGACGAACATTGGATATTATCAAATGGGAATTGTCTAGCATCTCTTGGCGGTCCTTTTGGGCACTTAGGATAAGTCGGTGAGTTCCGCATCGCATTGCTCTATTTTGGTGATAGCCGATTTTACTTCCGCTTGGGTCTTTGCTATTAATCCGGGGAGTTCGGCTATTTTCTCTTTGTCAATCTCCATCTCCGGCCGACGGGCTTCTCAGTTCGGCTTCTAGAGCAGCCTTCCTAGCAGCTTTCAGATCATAAGAAGCTTGCAGGTTAGCCAATGCATCTTTATGGTTCTCTGCTTGGGATTGTGCCCCGTTCATGGCATGTTCAGCATCGGTTTTCCTCTTTTCAATGGCCGGACGGGAGCGCAATTTCCTCCAAGCGCGCCTTAAGGGTACATAAAGGGGCTCCAAGTCATAGACGGATGATAGAGAAGCTCTGATGTCTTCAGGGAGTTCTTGACTAATGGATTCATACATCTCTTCGAAGTGATGGAGATCATTGAACTGATCCTGAGCATCTTTTTCTAGCCAGGCAGCAATTTCTTTGAGCTTGGACAACACTTCATCTGGCAGCGGCTGGGATACTCCTTCCATCACCTCAGCAGCTGGATTGCTCTCTGATGGCAGGCTTGGTGATGATGGAGCCCGATCCTGATGAACAACATTGCCGGATTAGGGATGCCAAACATCGAGGTACTAAAGTTAAGTGCGGATGGTTACCTCATGGCTGGTTTCTTGAATAGGGGCAATCACAGGTGAAGAAGACGCTCCAAGCAGAGCCGAAACTTCCGAGCCAGGAGGTGCCGATGCGGCCACTGGCAGCTCGTGGGTTTCTGGCTGAAGAGGAGTCGGGTCTGCTGTCTCTGTTGGGTTGGTTATCTCTGCTTGACCAATAGGTGATGGCACCCTGGGAGAACTTGTTGGCTCCAGTTGAGTTGAGAGATTCATCTCTGGAGAGTTTATTGCTTCTGCAGAAGGTGATGAAGATGAGATCTCCACTGGGATGGGTAATTCAACCCTGGATGGACTCGCTTGTTGAACCACTGGAACATCTACAAGCTGTTCTTCCACGGCTTCTTCTGCAAATGTCCAATTGAAAGGATAAGTGCCAGTGCTCATCCTTGAGAAAGAACAGTAAAGGTCATACCAGTGGATGGGGCATCGGCAGGTACTGGCTCTGAAGGCTGCTGGGCTCTGGTCTGAAAATGCACAATGATATGATCCATCAAGAACAGAGTGACCCAGTAATCAAGAAGGTAAAGGGTTTTACCTCAACAAGCACTTTCTTGACAGTTCTTCTCCTTTTAGCACTTGGAGGGGCAATCGGATGCGGACCTTGCCTCCCTGTCTACTGACAAGGCTAGAAAGGCCGGGATCCGTGGTAGCATACCCGGCCATTAGTTGATGCGGGGTTGTGGATTTAAACCCCGATCTTTGAAATTGGGCCTTCGAGCATTATAAGCAATTGCCCTGACTCGAGGGGCGAGACGCGTATTCTGTGAACAGGAAGATGAAGGTCAGAACCATGAATAAAGAGGAAGCGTCTGGTCCAAAGGCTCATTGTCTTACCTCTGAAGTCGGCAGAAAGTCGGGTACCAGCTCTGCGCAGAATACATGAACGGGCTCACTGAAGATATGGTCATGAAATTCTTGCCACCAGGAGTTGAAGGTGGGGTGAGCTATAGTTGTGGGCACAAAAGGACATGTGTAGACCGTGGGACTGCACACATAGTTGAAGACTCTACTGCTCTGCATCAGCTCTTTGATTTCCTCTCTGGGTTTGAGGAATTCATGCAAGAACAATCTTGGGGGCATCTGGCCGCATCCCAGTTGCCTGGCCATTACATTAGGCTGATAGTACTCATAAGTGCTAACATTCAGCCTCCCTCCATTGAATTCGGCCGGCAGTATGCAGGGGCGGATTATGATATTAAAGATCTCCAAGAAGCTCCTATCCTGATGGCCGGGCTCAAAGGAAAATTCAACAGGGAAGGTCAAGGTGTCGTTGCCTAGATAAGGAAGCCAGAGAGGATTGGGGAGACCTCTAAAGAATAGCTCGAATAACTGGCTGATGTCTTGCTGAATGAGAACAGTTGAAGCCGCTTCTTCGTAATTCTGGCATCCTCTGGTAGCTTGGGGTTCTCCTTCAAGGTGACTGGACAAGGGGAAGAACCTGGAGTTCAGGTCAACACCGACGATCTGATGCATGTGGAGCTGCAACCACATTTGAACGAACCACCAAGGACCGTTGACACATGATATTCTTTGGCCAGTATACATCTGAGTAACAGTTTGGTGAAGCATGTGGTATACACTGCCGAGGAAAAATTTCCCAAGAGGGAGGCGGTTGCCACCGGCCAAATAAGATGCCATCACGATATGGTTCAAGGTGGGCTCGTTGGCTTTCCCACAGAAAACAAATCTGCACAGCCACATATTCAGAAAGGCTCTGTATTCAATTTCACCCAGGGGATTATCCTTCATGTGTTTCAAGATGTATTGCTTGTATCCGTTCCCTGGCTTCACCCCTGTTTGCCGTGAGGAGTTTTTGAAATTCCAAGGCTGAACAGATCCTATAATGTCAAGGCCGGTGATCATATATACGTCGGCCAAGGTGGGAGACATTGGACCGTGGCCAAAAAGGAAAGCGTTGACGCCGTTTGACCAAAAGTGGCAGGCTGCTATCAGAAGGTTTTCGTTCTTGGGGGTCTCAGCCACGGATAGCTCCAAGCACTGGGCGATACGGAGGGCATCTAGGTTGGTCAATCCACTCTTATCTGCAAGAATCCTCCGATACCAAGTCTTCCAGCCTGCAATTGGAGGTAAAGGCCAGTTCTTAAACGCATCTTGCCACTGAGGAGGTGGAGATAAAGCTGCTTTGAAGGGGATTCTCTGAGATTCAGCAGCAATAAGATCTCGAGGGTCAGGATTCCCCACAGGACCGAGGTAATAAGACCTCGAATTGGCCTCGGTGCGAATCAAAAGTTCAGTAGAAGGCTCCTGGAAGAAAGCGGAAAAGAAAATCTCAGGTAAAATTGAAAACCTAATGCCGAACAAGGTTTGCGGGGGATGAATTTACCTGAGCATCTTGGTTCTGAGCTGCCATTGGAGGTTCGAGCTCGGAACAAGGGGATCTAGGGTTGGATCTGGATGAAGATTCCGGCGGATTGCGAAGAACAGGTGTTGACAGATTTGACTCAAGCATTCGTGGCTGGAGTCAATTGTGGAACAAAATTACTTTTATCCCACAATTGAAGGGGCATGTGTTAACACCAGAATTTGGTAAGGAGTCGACTCGTGGGTCGGGTCGAAAAAGAGTCCGTCTGGTGGAAGGAAGGATATTTTCAGAGATTTTCGGCAAAGAGATCTGCGGTCGGCTATCTGCTTCGGTTCGGCAAAGGAACAGTAAAGCTGATTTTGCGGGATTGGACGGTGACGTGGCTCAAATCAGGAGAGACGAATGGATGGACAGACGATCGAGTTTAGTTAGGCAATGAATCCATTCGCAGTTGTACTCAACAGGGTATAAATACGATCCCTGGATGTATGTAACAGACACAATCGTTCCTCAATACACACCGGCCTTACGCCAAACCCTAGAGTCCTTGTCGTGTCGTCGAGTTCTTCGAGAGGGCCAATCGATCCGTCGACCTCCGTGAGTACCGGCAACCTTGTATCATGTCTAGTATCATGCGGTGGATTTAGATCTGATGCAAGTAGTCTTGTTACCATGCTTCGTGTCATGCGGTAGATTCAAGCTTGGTTCAAGAGGGTTTCTTGTTAGATCATGAGCCATGCGGTAGGCTAAGATCTGGCTTGAAACTAGTTATCGGCTCTATTGGATTTTGGCAAGATCCAATAGATTCATTAAGTTATCCCGTGTTATCTTGAGTTTTACTTTATGTTTTAATTCATGTAACACATTTCTGCCCAATCTAGATGGGTTTGGATCGGCTATATTCCTTTTATGATGCTTGTTCGAGTAGGTTTCATGTTTTAACACGTGGATCTTATGCTTTCCGATAGCCGAAACCGAATCGATCTAGGTTGTTACGTGTTGCGGGTTCAAGTTCTTGCGTTCGTATAAATCTTGAAAGAGCGGGTATCATGCGGTAGATGCGGGTTTTTGGGTTGCTTTGGAGCTAGTCATCCGGTGGATTAGATTTCCAAATCGGCCTGATAGACTTATTCACGCGGTAATATTTGTTCCTTCTTCATGGACCCTGGATCGGTACATTCGGCCGTATTCGGTTATGTTCCCACGAGTAGATCACGCGCATTATTTATGTTTTAAATGATGTATGCTTTTGGCTTTCCATATTTAGATTGTATCATGCAGTGGATAGATCTATTTGTGGAAAGTGGTGTGGTTTTCATGCAAGTCGTATCATGCGGTGGATAGATTTGTTTGATATCGTACCCGACGGATCTTAAAGTAACTAGACATGGGGTAGACTAGTGCTTTGGATCTATGCATGCTTATTCAATACATGATCATGTTCGTGCTTTGCTTCATTTGTTTAATGTTAATTTTCATGAACATCGGTCACAACTTTGCACATGCATCTATGTTTATCCAAAGACCGATCGTTGTCATGCTCACGTCATCCATTCGGCAGTGTTCTTTTTCCCTTTGCGGTTACCCGAATGGTCGTGGTTCTTTGACAGATAGCTTTACATAGCTATGTGTCATCTTGCTTGGCTTTTTAGCCGTAAATATGGAACTGTCTGGTACCACCCGGCAAGTTCCAAGCTTTAGTATTTAACTGCTTTATCTTTTGTTAATTTTCAGGAAAAATTGACTGGCACGTCATTTGCTCTCTGCGCGTGTGAAGCCAGCTTTCCGGCTTGCTGTGTGATTGGCGCTGAGTGCACTTTTTGCGTCAACAGGGGGCGCGTGTCCTCGAGCGAGGCGGAGCCTGCTCGAGGGGATCTCTAAGAAGGCCGCCTTGGTGGGCCGTCGGGGTCCCTGCGGCGTGGGCCGTGTCCTGCATGGTTAGGCACCTGCACGGTTAGGCTTAGCGTGTTTTGGTTTCGTTGCGGGTTTTAAGTGAGGATTTCCCCATTGTCTAAGGGGACCCCTAGGGCTGTCCCCGACAGTAGCCCCCGAGCATCTGTGGGTTTGCCATTGAGGCTCCCGCAGATGCTGGAACCTACTGATAGGACGTTCTTCCCTCCTTGTTTTGCGAACGCTTTCCGTGGGGCCGCGTCAGCGGACCCGCGGGTCTAGCCCCGAAGCCTGCGGGAGTGTGGATGCTCCCCGCAGGGGTTAATCCGCGAGAGCTGGTCAGAGGGCGTGGCACATGTTCCAACCGGCATCGGCGGTGTCTCAGCCGGCTTCGGTGGCGCACGCGCTGCTGGCACTGTCTCCGGCGGGTGCAATTTCAAGGAGGTGTAGCCGTGCGTCAAGCCCCCGAGCCTTGGCCCGTTCGAGGCGATCGGGTAGAGCTTTATGACTTGTTTTCTTACGCGCCCTCGTCGTCCCTCCGCGGGACGGATGGTGAGGTTTCCGCAACCCCCATCGGGCGGGTCGCGGATTGCGGATTCCTCGTCGAGCTGCTAGCGGGTGGTTCAAGTGGACGTCCATGCCCCGTTCGATAAGGGTAGGTTGCGTGGTCCAGAGACACGTCCATGGAAGTGCTTGCGTGGGTTTGCTAGGTGGGGCTCGGTCCCGTTCGATAGGGACCGAGGGCGCGGAAGCTCTCCCTCGGTGGGATCCCCCGGCTAGCTGCCCTTGCTGGCTCTCGAACACGACATGTGGGGCACCCTCGAGCCAACGGGCTCGAGGAACGGCTCGGATGCGCGTGCCCTCGTCGTCCCTGACTCTGCGATCTGGGGCGCCTGTTCGAACCCGTCGAGGGTCAGGCTTCGAACCTCTGATCAGTAGGGCCGTGCGGGGCCGCGCCTGGACGGCCCCTTCTTTCGCGTTTGCGGCCGTCGAGGGGTCTGGGCAAGCCAGCCCTCGAGGCGCTTGGTTGGTTGCACAGCGCGGCATGGGTGCTTGCGGTGCCCGCTTTACGTCAAGTAGGCCCCGGGCGACCCTCTCACGCACGTGCCCTCTATAGAGAGTTGGTATTGTCTCGAGCCAGGGGCTCGCGCCGCTCGAGGGTTTTACGCGGCATGGGTACCCGCGGTGCCTACTTTACATCAAGCAGGCCCCGGGCGGCCTTCTCACGTCGATGTCCCTTCGAGGGTTGCTTTCGTTTTGAGCCAAAGGCTCGTGCCGCTCGAGGGTTTTGCGTGGCATGGGTGCCCGCGGTGCCTGCTTTACATCAAGCAGGTCCCGGGCGGCCTTCTCACGCCGATGTCCCTTCAAGGGTTGCTTTCGTTTTGAGCCAAAGGCTCATGCCGCTCGAGGGTTTTGCGTGGCATGGGTGCCCGCGGTGCCTGCTTTACATCAAGCAGGCCCCGAGCGGCCTTCTCACGCCGATATCCCATCGAGGGTCGTCTTTGTTTCGAGCCAGGGGTTCGCCCCGCTCGAGGGTTCTCCTTGCTTGGCAAGGGACCCGGTCATTAAATGCCTCGCAGTCGAGGCCGCGGTTTTGCAGCGCAGGCGCGCCTTTTTAGGCGGCGCGCGGCGCGCGCGCGCGCGTAGTGGGGCGGCGTGGCGGGGCGGACGTGACGGCTTGCCTCGGTCCCTCGCGGGTCTTCGCCGTGATGATGGCCCGCTCGCGGTGATGTGGCCGCTGCAGTCGTGGTGGGGCCCGCCCGTCGACGTGAAGGAAAGATTCCCTGCAGTTAATGCGAGCGGGGCATCCGCTCCGGAGAGCTCGCCCGTCGGCTTATAAATCTGAGGGGAGGAGGAGACGGCGGGTTTTTACCTTAACGCCTCACCATTTTCAGTCCCCTGCCCCTTCTTCTTCATCTCGCCCTTGCCACCGTGCGGTGTCGCCATTAGAGCTTTTCTTCCGTCCCTTGTCCTCCGCTCCCGCTTTCCTTTGCTTTCTTCATGGCGCCGCCTCAGCAACCTCTCACGATCTTGGACCCATACGCCTGGTAGAGGTCGTCGGTGACCCGGTTGGCCCTTGGCGAGCTGGTCGCCGCCGGCCAGCTGGCGGCTAACGAAGATGGACGCCCGGCGGAGTGGATAGTGCCGCCGGCGGGGGACCACGCGCCCAACGCGATTTCGCAGGCGGCCACGTTCGTGGGCGTCTGCGAAGGGTACCTAGGGATCCCGATCAGGCGGGAGCTGCGGGTACACCTTTTCCGCGCGGAGCTCTTCACGCAGCCCACGACGGAGTCGAGGACCCGCCGCGCTGTGCGCGCCGGCGGGATGTCGCTTGCCCCCGCGGGGGCAATTCAAGAACGTCTACATCCCCCGCACCATGACGACGAACAACGCCGGGCCGGGAGCGGGGATGGTTCCTACTTGCGCAACGCCGAGCCCGGCCTCCCCCCCTACACCGGTCGGGTGTTCAAGGAGAGGCCTGACTCCTGGGGCTACGGGGTGTCCACGCCCCGGCATCGAGGCGGCGGGAGTCGGTCTCCGGCCGCCTGCCGGCGCACGGCGGCGGCGGGGCTGAACGCGATGGGCGTCCTCGCCTTCCTCCATCACCGGCGGGTCGTGCCCTTGATGGAGAGGCCGCTCTGCATCTTCGAGATGACGAGAGGTGGCCAACCCCGTCGATACGGCGAGGTCGCGGATGCTCCCGACGCCCCTCGAGCGGCCATATGCGCTCACCGGGCGCGGAGCGCCGTCGACACCCGGCGGCGGTGCTCGCGGGCCGGACCCCATGGGACCTCGAGATGCTCCCCACCGGCCCGCTGGTGAGTGTGACTCTCGATTGTGTTTTAGTTCTTGGTGTTGCTTCCGCCTCCTGACGCGTCCTTAATGCTCTTGTATGCAGCTGGTGAACTTTACCGCCTCCAAGTCCGTTCCGCCCACCCCCGACTCCCGTGCGCTCGGCCGGGCGGCGCAGCCGGCGGGAGCGAGGAGCGGGCGGCGCGCGGAGGGAGCGCGCGAGGCGACATCAAGCGCGCGCGCGACCGGCGAGCTCGGAGTACGGCGGCGCGAAGAGGCGGGGCTCTCTTCCCCGGGGACCGAGGAGTACTCATCCTCGGAGGATGACGAAGAGGAAGAGGCTGAGGGGGAGGGCCCTTCTGACAGGTGGCAGCCTGCGCCCCCGTCGCCGGAACCGGCGCCGGCGACAAGGGTGGCTTCGCCCGGGGCGGGCGCAACGGCGCCTGCCGCCGGGCAATCGACATCGGGGGCGGCGCGCGCGCGGGGGGTGCCGGCACGCGCCACGGAGCGCGCGCGCGGCGGCGCGCCGTGCGCGCATCAAGCGTGCCTGCGCGCGGGGCGAGCGCGCTGCGCGCGGGCGAGCGTGCTCGCACGCGCGGCACCGTCGTCGGGGAGGCGCCACGGCAAGCGTGCCCGCACGCGGGGCGAGCGTGCCCGCGCGCGCGGCGGCGCCTTCGGGAGGTGCGGTGTCGGGCGCGCCCGCGCGCGCGGGCGGGCGTGCTGCGCGCGCGCGGCGGCGTCGTCGGGGAGGCGCCACAGCAGGCGCGCCAGCTGCACCGGCCTCATCTGCTGAGGCCTCGAGGAAAAGGAAACGGGCCTTTTCTTCTTCGAGGTTAGGAGCTCGTCTTTTTTCGCTTGGTTTGATTTGTTGATGATCGGGCGTTCTAACCCTCTGTTTGCGCCTGCGCAAGACGGTGCCAACTGTGCCTCCCCTTGCACCAGCCGAGGTGCTGAGGACGGACGCGTCCATCCCCACCCGGCGACGCTCGTCGAGGGCGCCGCGGTCGGGGACGAGCACGGCGGCGGGTGAGAGCTCGCGAGGCCCGGGCCGAGGCCTCGAGGCCCCAGCCGGCGGATCGGCCCGCCGCGGCGCGGCGCGGCCGGAGGTCGCCGAGGAGCGGCCGGCGCCGGCCGTCGTGGGGGCGTAGGCCGCGGCGGCGGCCGTGGTGGGGGTGCGGCCTACGGAGGCCGCGCCACCGCGGAGGCACGGCCCGTGGCGCCGGCTGCGGAGAGGAGGTGGAGCGGGGCGCAACCTGTGGCGGCGCCGTGGTTGCGGCGGCACGGCCGAGAGGGTGGTGGCCGCGGCGCCGTGCCGGCGCCGCGGGCGCGGAGGCGCAAGTGGAGGCGCGGTGGAGGCGGCACAAGCGGCGGCGCCCACCGGCGATCCGCGGCGGAGGTGGTGGAGGTCTCGGACGACTCCCCGCCGCCGGGTGGGACCGGTGGGCCGGCTTCCCCACGCGTTCCCCCGAGCCCCGAGGAGGGGGCCCTCGTGAGGGCGGTGCGAGGGTCACATAGTGGCGGGGGAGCCGAGGACACGGCGCGGAGGCCTCGTCCTCCCGCGCCGGCCGCTCCGCCCGGTGGAGGGGGGTTGCGACGATCCCCCCGCGTTTGCGACGCCGGGGGAGAGCGAGGGAGCTGCGGGGCGAGCTCCGGAGCCACGGCGCCACGCTCAACCGCGCGCTGAACGAAGCGCTGCATGTCCATGGCGGCCCTGCATGGCGCGTTTTCCAGGTAAGCCGTGGTTGCTCGTTCTCTTCTTTCTTTCGTTTGTGTATGCTGTCTTCGTGTCTCGACACTTATGGGTTTTGATTCTGTGGTTGCCAGGAGCTCGAGCGTCGCGCCCACGACAAGTACGACGCCTTCAACCGAGTGAACGCCGAGGTCCACCAGCTCTGGGAGCGGTGCAGCGCTTTCGACGCGCTTGCTGACGCCCTCAGGACGCCGGACGGTGGGCGGCGTGCGCACGGCCATGGCGTGGCGCGACGAGCTCCCCGAGAGCTCGAGGCCGGACCCTACGCGCCGCTCGAGCCTCGAGCGGGTCTGCGCAGCCCTCATCGATCATGATGAGGCTCTGTGGCAGGCGCACTCGGACTTGGAGAAGACGCGGACTCTGGCCGCCAACTGGGAGGCGGAGGTGGCCAACGTCCGTGGCGAGTGCCGGGAGCTCCGCTCGTCGCTCGAGGGGGCGCAAGCGCAGCAGCGCCGGGGCGAGGAGCGGGCGCGTGGGGCGGGAGCGGCGGGCCAAGGAGGCCGATGACTTGAAGGCCGCCCACGACGCCAAGGCTGCGGCGCTCGCTATCGCCGAGGAGCGGCTTCGGCGGAGCGCACCGCCCGCCAAGGAGCCGAGGGGCGGCTCCGGCGGGGAGTAGGCCGCCCTCGCCGATGCCGGACGGCCGGGAGCGAGAGCTCGTCGCTCGCGAGGCGGCGGCGGAGTCGGCCGGAGGAGCGGAACACCGCGTTCTCCAAGGTCGAGGACGAGGCGCTTATGCTCGGCATCACCAACGCCAACCGGAGGCGGCCCTCCGGGAGCAAGGCGAGAGCGCTCAAGCGCCTCGAGCGCGGCGGTCGAGGCCGTGCGCCGCGACTTCGAGGCGGAGAGGAAGCAAGTCGAAGGTGAGCTGTCGCTTGACTTCTTATTTAGTTGGTTTTTCATTAGAGGGGCTCGCTTCCCCCTTTCGATTTCCTTCTGTCTTGGCGGTTCCGGGCTTGCGCACCGCTGCGGGGCACGCGGTGAGCGGGCCGAGACGCTGCGCGGGCTTCTTACAACTCCTCCGAGCGGGAGGCTGTAGGAGTTGCGTGATGCGGCCCTCGAGACTGCCGTGCCGTGGAGGAGGGCGAAGCGCGAGGCGGCGGCTCGGCCCGGCCGGCCGCTGCGCGCCCTTGGCAGCCACGTCGCGGAGCGGATGCGCCGGGCGCCGCATCTGGGCATCTAGAAGGCCCTCGGAGTGGTGCGGTCCCACTACGAGGTCAACTTCGAGGCGCTGGCGGAGGGCTACATCGTTCCCGAGGGCGTCGAGGACGAGGTGGCGATGGAGCGTGTGGATGCGCTCGCCGCCGACGCCGCCGGATCGCTCGCCGAGGCCTTCGAGGAGTTCCTCTTCCGGACGTCGGCCGACGGCTTGCTCCTCCCCGCTTTGAAACGGTGGGCGCTAGGCCCGTTTTTTGTTCGTGCATTAGTGTTCTGGCCATGGGGCCTTTGTAAATAAGCACATTTTCTCAGTCGTAAACATTTGATGATGCGAAATGAAGTGTTTGCTTATTGCGCTTTTTTGTTTCTCCTTCTTCCTAAGTAGATTTTACTTAGGGGAGTTCGATTTTCGCTGGGGGTCCGCTGGGTTGGAGGTGAGAGAGAAGGGCCATATCCACGCGGCGTAGGCTATCTCTGGCTCGCACGCTCCTCCCGCTGGGCCGCCCGCGCCCTGTTCAAATCATTGCTCGAGGTTGAAGTAGGAAGCGAACTTAGCGCATGTGAGTTGTTTTTTATTTTTGCGCAAAAAATGGGACCATTTTTGGGGGGGGGGGGTGCCCCCCGCAGTAGCCCCTGAGGGTAACTTGGGTTTCAGGGGAAAGCCGAGTTGCCCTTTTATTAGTCTTGAAGCATTTACATAGTTGTCACCAACTGGGGCGTTGGCCATGTGATTTTACAACAAAAAGTACTTGGAAATCCTAGCTAAGGGTAGAAGCGACGTAGCTGTTGGATGTTCCAAGCGTTGGTGAGCTCTTCACCGTCCTCGTTGACCAGCTTGTACGTGCCCGGCTTGAGCACCTTCACCACGATGTAGGGTCCCTCCCATGGGGGCGATAGTTTATGACGCCCTCGGTTGTCTTGGCGCAGCCTTAGGACCAAATCCCCTTCACTGAAGTCCCGTCGACGTATCTTGCGTGCTTGGTAGCGTCTTAGGGACTGTTGGTACCTTGCGGAATGCATTAAGGCTACGAGGCGTGCCTCGTCCAGCTGGTCCAGCGAGTCCTCGCGGGCTCGCTGGTTAGCATCCTCGTCATAGCCTCGAACCCTGGGCGACCCGTATTCTAAGTCCGTGGGGAGGACGGCCTCCGCGCCATGGACTAGGAAAAACGGGGTGAACCCGGTGGCTCTGCTCGGGGTGGTCCTTAGGCTCCACACAACCGCTGGTAGTTCTTGGAGCCATTTTCGCCCAGATTTGTTGAGCTGGTCGAAAATTCTGGGCTTGAGGCCCTGTAGGATCATGCCGTTGGCACGCTCCACTTGGCCGTTGGTCTGTGGGTGTGCCACAGCCGCCCAATCCACGCGGATGTGGAACTTGTCGCAGAACTCCAAGAACTTCTGGCCCGTGAACTGGGACCCATTGTCCGTGATGATGGAGTTTGGCACTCCAAAGCGGTAGACGATGTCGGTGAAGAATGTTACCGCCGGCTCTGCCCTTAAATTCGTGATGGGGCGCACCTCCACCCACTTGGAGAACTTGTCGATCGCGACCAGCAGGTGGGTGAAGCCCCCGGGCGCCTTCCGCAGGGGCCCGACAATGTCTAGCCCCCACACGGCGAATGGCCATGTCGCGGGGATGGTTTGCAGGGCATGGGCGGGCAAGTTGGACTTGCGGGCATAGAACTGGCACCCTTCGCAGGTGCGCACGATCTCGCTGGCGTCCGTGACCGCGGTAGGCCAGTAAAAGCCCTGGCGGAACGCGTTGCCCACGAGGGTGCGGGGCGCGGCGTGGTGGCCACAGATCCCCGCGTGGATGTCCCGTAGGAGCTCGCGCCCCTCGGGAATGGGCACGCACCGGCCGTAGGATGCGGAGGCGGCGCACTTGTACAGCTCGCCGTCGACGAGGGCAAAAGACTTGGCCATCCTGGCGATGCGCCTGGCCGCGGCCCGGTCCGCGGGGAGCTCCCCTCGAGCGATCCAGGCGATGTACTTTTCGCGCCAGTCCTCTTGAGCGGGAGCTGGCTCGATGTCCATCACGTCGGCCTCGTGGGAGCCGTACCCCTCGAGGAGGGAGAGCACGTATGCCTCGTTCGAGGGGTCCTCGTCCATGGGTTCCGCACCCGCTAGATTCGAGGGAGCTCCCGAGGGTCCGTCATGGCTCGAGGGATAGGGCTCGAAGACGACCGAGGGTTGTGCGATGTCGCGCGCGAAAACGTTCGGGGGAACGGTGATCCGCCCGGATGCAATCTTGGCCAGTTCGTCTGCCTCCTCGTTGTACCGGCGGGGCACATGGTTGAGCTCGATGCCGTAGAACTTGTCCTCGAGGGCTCGCACGGCTTTGCAGTAGGCCTCCATCTTGTCGTCATGGCAGCTCGCGTTCTTCATAACTTGATCGATTACGAGCTGCGAGTCCCCCCGGATGTCGAGGCGCTTGACGCCCAACTCAATGGCGATTTTGAGGCCACAGAGAAGGGCCTCGTATTCAGCCATGTTGTTGGACGCGGGGAAGTGGAGACGCACTGCGTAGCGCATGTGTTCCCCGAGGGGTGACACGAAGAGCAGGCCCGCGCCTGCTCCCGTTTTCATCACTGAGCCGTCGAAGAACGAGAGTCCGGCCTCTGCCCGGATTTGTGGGGGCGGCAGCTGCGTGTCCGTCCACTCAGCGACGAAATCCGCCAGGATTAGCGATTTGATGGCCTTGCGCGGGGCGTAGGCGAGCGTCTCGCCCATCAGCTCCACGGACCACTTGGCAATCCTGCCGGCGGCGTCAGGGTTGCGGATGATCTCTCCTAGCGGAAAGGAGGAGACCACCGTGACGGGGTGGGCCTCAAAGTAGTGGCGGAGCTTGCGCCGCGCAAGGACTACCGCGTACAGCAACTTCTGGACCTGGGGGTAGCGCGTCTTCGTGTCTGATAGGACCTCACTGATGTAGTAGACCGGCCGTTGTACAGGCAAGGCGTGCCCTTCCTCCGTGCGCTCCACGACGATCACGGTGCTGACCACCTGGGTGGTTGCGGCCACGTAGAGCTGCAGGGGTTCGCCATCTTGCGGCGGCGTGAGGATTGGGGCGTGCGTTAGAGACGCCTTCAGCTTGTCGAGCGCGTCCTGGGCCTTGGTGGTCCAAGAGAAGCGCTCGTGCTTCTTAAGCGAGCGGTAGAGGGCGGGGCCCTTCTCACCGAGACGCGAGATGAAGCGGCTCAAGGCGGCGAGGCACCCCAGCACCTTCTGCACCCCTTTGAGGTCCCGGATCGGACCCATTCGTTCGAGGGCCGCGACCTTTTCAGGGTTGGCCTCGATTCCCCGCTAGGAGACAATGTATCCCAGGAGCATGCCCCGCGGCACTCCAAAGACACATTTTTCGGGGTTTAACTTGACCCCATTGGCCCGTAGGCAGTTGAACGCGACGCCAAGGTCGCCAACCAGGTCGTCCGCCTTCCTGGTCTTTACGACGATGTCGTCCACGTATGCTTCGACCGTCCGTCCGATGTGATCCCCAAAAACATGCTGCATGCAACGCTGATATGTTGCGCCCGCATTTACGAGGCCAAACGGCATCATGACGTAGCGAACGTCTCGAACGGTGTGATGAACGAAGTCGTGAGCTGGTCGGACTCCTTCATTTTTATTTGGTGGTACCCGGAGTAAGCATCAAGGAAGCAAAGCAATTCACACCCGGCCGTTGAATCAACGATCGATCAATGCGCGGCAAAGGAAAAGGAACTTTAGGACATGCTTTATTAAGACTAGTGTAGTCTATACACATCCGCCACTTCCCATTCTTTTTCTTTACAAGCACGGGGTTTGCTAGCCACGTAGGGTGGAACACCTCCTTGATGAATCCGGCCTCGAGAAGCTTCCGCAGCTCCGCTCCGATTGCCCGTCGCCGCTCCTCGTCGAAGCGGCGCAGCCGTTGTTGCACGGCGCGGGCGTTTGGCAGGATGTCAAGGGAGTGCTCGGCAACTTCCCTCGGGATGCCTGGCATATCCGAGGGGCCACACGCGAAGATGTCGGCGTTGGCGCGGAGGAAGTCGACGAGCACCACTTCCTATTTGGGGTCGAGGGTGGAGCTGACCCTCAACTCCTTGCCCTCGGGGGCTGACGGGTCGAGGGGGACCCCCTTGGTGCGCTTCCGCCGGCCTCGAAGGTGCCGGCGTGCTTGGTGGCGGGGTCGAGGTCTTCGTTGACCATCTTCTCCAGCGTGTTCACCAGTGCTTCGTCCAGCGCCAGTGCCTCTGCGTGCTCCACGCACTCGACGTCGCAGTCGAACGCGTGCTCGATGGATGACCCGACGGTGATGACGTCGTTCGGTCCCGGCATCTTCATCTTCAGGTAAGTATAATTGGGGACCGCCATGAATTTGGCGTAACAGGGTCGCCCAAGTATAGCGTGGTAGGCCCCCTTGAACCCCACCACCTCAAAGGTGAGGATCTCCTTGCGGAACTTCTTCGGGGTGCCAAACCAAACTGGCAGGTCGATCTGCCCAAGGGCCTGGACCTGCTTGCCAGGCGCGATGCCGTGGAACGGCTTTGTGCTGGGCCTCAGCTGGTCCAACCCGATCCCCATGAGGCGCAACGTATGCGCGTAGAGGATGTTGAGGCTGCTGCCTCCGTCCATGAGGACCTTCGAGAACCGGGCGTTCCCGATGATGGGGTCAACCACCAGCGGATACTGGCCCGGGTTGGGGACGCGGTTCGGATGGTCCTCCCGGCTGAAGGTGATGGCATCCTCCGACCAATTGAGGAAGGACGGAGGCGCCCTCTCCGCAGCGAGGACCTCGTGCCGCTCCTTCTTGCGCTGGCGGGTCGACATGTCGACGGTTGGCCCCCCAAAGATGAGGAACACATTTTCGACGGCGGGGAAGCCGCCTGCGTCGCCATCGCCCCCGTCTTTCTTGGCCTCTGCCTCCTTTGCGGCGGCACGGCCATAAAATTTCTTGAGCATATCGCACTGCTCAAGGGTGTGGTTCACTGGGGTCTTGTGGTAGGGACATGGCTTTTCAGCATGTCGTCGAACAACCCCAGGCCTCGAGGGGCCGGTCGAGGGCCCCGTCGAGCCGGGTCAACAGCAAGGGCCTCGGCATTGCCGCCGTCGCGCCCCCGCTCGCGCGCCTCGCGGCGCGGCTTCTTCCCCTTCTTGCCCCGCTTGTCGTTGCGGTGCGGCTCCTTGGACTTGCTGCCCCTCCGCGGGCGCGTCCTCCGAGCGCTTGCCCTTCTTGCCGTCGAAGATCGCCCCCACGGCCTCCTCTCCCGGAGGCGAAGCCGGTGGCGATGTCGAACGGCTCGTTGGAGTCCGCGGGCGGGGCTGCGTCCCGGCTCCCGCACGAGGTCCCGGCACGTGGTGCCCTTGAGGAAGGCATGCACGATCTCGGTTGCGCCACGGCCGGGGAGCTCCGTGCGGCGCTTGGAGAAGCGCCGTATGAAGTCCCGCGGCGACTCGCCGGGCTTCGCGCGGAGCGCGAGGTCCCGGGGAATTCCCGGGGCGCACGTACGTGCCCCGGAAGTTGCCCACGAACGTGTGGACCGAGTCGTCCCGGTTGTGGATTTGGCTAGCGGGCAAGTGCTCGAGCCATGTCCGGGCCGCGTCGCCAAGGTGCAGGGGCAAGTTGCGGATGATGACCTCGTCGCTGGTGGCCCCGCCCAGCTGGCAAGCCAAGCGGTAGTCGTTAAGCCACACGCGGGGGTCCGTCTCCCCGTTGTACTTGACGATGGTCGAGGGTTGGCGGAAGCGTTGGGTGAACGCCGCCGCGCGGATCTCCCGGCTGAACACACGGGTTCCTGGGGGCTCCGGCGTCGGGGAGCGGTCCTCGCCGCTGTCGTAGCGCCCGCCCCGTCGAGGGTGGTAGCCCCTCGGCCCGTTCGTGCATCCGCCCTGCTCGTGCGCCTGGCGTTAATGACGTTGCGGGCGTCGCCATCCAGCGCCCTGCGTGCGTCAAGGAGCCGCTCCTTGGCCGGCGTGCGTCCTTGGTCGGCGGGTTGCCCCCGCCGGTCCCCCCCGCGTGCACCGAGGGTTCGCCTCCCGGTGCGGCTTCGTCGCCCGCGCGTCTCCTTTGTTGGCGGATGCGCGAGGCCGAGCTCTCGGCCTGCCGGACGGCCGCTTGCTCGATGAGAGTTTGCACCTCGCGGTGCGGGTCTCGAGCCTCGGGGGTCGAGGGTGCGGCATGGCGCGCAGCAGCGTCGCAGCGGCGATGAGCTTTTGGCTCGCCCGCGGGGGCGCGTCCGCGTTGTCGACGTTGGGGGCGGTGTTGATGCGTGTTGACGGTTAATAATTGTATCAAAGTTCGTTTGTGACTTGCAAGCGGACAAGTCTCCCGTCGTAGTCAAGGGACCCTTCTTCCCTCGAGTGGTGAACCCAAGGTATCGAATCCGTGGAACAAATGTGTGACGCAAGAGTTGATCTAGTAAAGCCAAGTAACTTCAATCTTTGGTAAAAGAGAAACCCTAATGCATCTAAATAAGAACACAAAACAAAGATAAATCTAATCTACTAAAGACCGGAGAAAACAAAGTAAGATTGGGTAGATAAACCGATCTAGAGGGATCGGGGTAAGCCTTTTGTTGAAGTTCCAAGCAAGAGAAGAAGTAGCAAATCGAATCTTAATAGAAGCCTCTTTAAATCGTGGTTTCCCGTCCAAATCCGAAAACATCCGCCTTTCGAGACCCCCGTTCGTCACAACGTATCCCTATTCATGCGGGGAGCTTAGGGCGAGTCAAAAGACAAGTCGAGATTCTTTCGGAAGATCCGGCGTGTACCTCTAGCCACCGCGGCTACAAGAACACCCTATGTAATCTATCGCGTGAATAGAATTGGAATAAGCAAAGCCGATCGAAAAACGAAATCTTCGAGGAAACACTTGATCGCTAAGAAAAGATTCAACTTGATAATTCAACTATGACAATGATACATACACAAGATCACCACCGGGATCCTTCCTTGATCTTGCTTCTAGCTCCGGGAACTCCGACGTGGTCTTCCATGCAAGGTTCCCACGTCGGCTAGGGAAACCCTAGTCAACTAGCTCGACCCTCTCCTCTCCGAGATGGTGTCCCTCTCTTCTCTGCTCCTCGGCGGCCGATGACGAAATCTTCTCCGCGTGGCTCTCGGTCAGGGGACTATAAATAGCCCGACTGGCGGCTAGGGCAAAGGAGAGCGTGTTTGGGCCCAAAATGGGCTCACGGGCCGACCGGACCGGGCCGGCCGGCTCGGGCCCATTTAGGCCCGGCCCCGTGGGTTCCTTTGCCCCACGTCGGTTCCCTTGCTTCTGGATGTTTCCCCCTTCGCATGTAGGTCCATGTCGTCGGTTTCTCTCCGAATTGGACTCAACTCCTTGTCTTGCAAGATTCGAGCACTTTTACGGTCGGGTCCCCGAGTCCGTCGTCTTCTCGGATCAAGTCCCCGGCTTCTTGGAGTTAAGTTTGCTTCATTGCATGACTTGTACGGGGCTTCAAGGTCTGTCATGAGGTGCTTGATGAACTTATCCCGAAAGTCTTGCATTCAACACTAAAACCACCATAAACATTAAACTCCAAAACCGACATGCACACGTGAACTTGTTATACCACGGGGGTTAGTACCAATGGATAAGGTATAAAACTCATGCCAACACCGAAGGTAAACTCATGGCTAGGTTGACGGATTTTCACCGTCAACATCTCCCCCATGCTTAAACCTTGCTCGTCCTCGAGTAAGCCTTCGATGGATATCATCATTGCTAAACAATGTTTAAACTTTGCACTTGATTACACATGAGAAAACATAATGCTCTCAAAATTTTAATTCATTAAAGTTCCATAATGTACTAGCCTTCATCTCTACGGAGGGTAGATTCTTATTAAGCTTATCCCACAAGTATTAACATGCTCACAAAGTTTTAAATAGATCTCGAAATTTTTGAAATAAAGAACGAGATAAAGAAAAGCTAAACCAAATTCACAAATTTAAATCATCTCGTGTATTGCTCATAAACTCTCATCTCACTTGTCTCTCAAGCCTATATATTCTACTCCTTTCCCTCTCATATATATATGGTAGGCTTTATATGGAGCTTTGGGAAAGTTTAGTCCTAACAAGATTTTATAAATGAGGTGTTGTCAAAACAAGACAAGCTTCTCATGGTCTTACCGAGACTCGTCAAAAAGGTCATTGGAAAATAATGTTAAATCAAGGAGGGGAAAGAGAAAAATACACACACTTTTAGATGAGTGGACATGTGCAAATGGCAAAAAGTGATCCCGAGGCACAAAGGAAGTCCTCGTTATCGGATTGCACATGGTTGGAAAATGAGAATGGATCTTTTTAACTTGAAGCCTTGAATGCACTCTTAGAGAACCGGGGAGTTCACTTTACGCATATATTTTTTTTTCTCTTTCTCATATTTCTCATTCTTTTCTTTCTTTCTTTCTTTCATTCATTTTCTCATTCATTCATTTTTTTCTTGTCATACATTCGGTAACGTGACTTTCACAACGGAGTTTTGATTTTTTTTTATTCGCTTGCTCCTCTTTTGATTTTTTTATTTGCTCCCCTTTGAACTCTAAAAATTGCAACGTACCTACCTCCTCCCCCATGCTTAGACGTTGCTCGTCCTCGAGCAAAGAGGCGATAAATAAGGTAGGTACCGAAAATATTTTTCCTTGGAGAGATACTTGAAATCTTCAATGTAGGCACCGTCTTGCGATCTTCCTTGAATTGATGATCCATTCTCAACGATAGGTTGTGGTCAAGGAGGTAATCACAAAAGATGATATTTGGTTTAAGGGTGGATATCCGGCGAAGTTTGTGAGATCTCCGATGCGGGGATACACAATGCACGGATAAGAGGCTAGCAAAAAGATAGATACGCAAAAATGAAATGACCGGCTTCTTAGTCTCGGGCCAGAGAAATCATGGCCTGCAATAACTCACTCAAAAATAAATCTTGTACACTAAGGTTTATGCACTCAAATATATATAAGGCTTTAGATAGGTTGAGCAACACACAAGTGATATTTGTGACAAGGTTAGCAATATTTTTGAGCATAAAAGACATCTTTAATCTATTCATAACTTGAGAGTACATAAAACACTATGTGTCTTTATTTTAATCATAACCTCCGCTGAAAATTAAGCTAGCATTTAAATAAATTCAGATCTGTATTTTTAAGAGAGCACTAGCTTAAACATGCATAAATCAATTACAAAGATGAACAAAGCTGCAATTATAATCATATATCATCATGGCACGAATTTTGTAACTTTTCCAATGATATAATCAAGGTGGTGTCTTTATTAATGATGATATCAAGTTGAAATATAAACTGAAAATAAACAAACATGCTTTTGAAATTTAAATAAAAACAGAAAATACTACGCAAACACACATAAGCAAAAGCTGAAAATTACAGAGAAAAAGAAAAGAAAAGAAAACTAAAGTTCCTAAATCTTCTAGTCCTCCGCCGGTGGTTGATGTTGATGATCTTGATAATAATACCCTTGCTCATAATATGATTGGACATTTCCTTCGACGAATTGATTTGGCTCCACAAGGTGAAGGCGTCCAAGTTCAAAGGCAATATTTGCGTTGCCTTCACCAAGTTGAGCTGCGTTAGCTTGGATGGCTGCGATGTTTTGAGCATTTCTTGCAGCATACCCTCCAATTATGGCCATGCTTTGTTGTGGTTGGGGATGATGAGCGTAGGACTCCACGAAGTTAGCGTTGGGCACAACATAATTTTGTGGGGGTACCGGTGCACCACCCCCCATGCTTGTTCTTGTGACCCTCCGTAATAACTTGGCGGAGGAGGGACCCCGCCGAATGGTTGCACATTGGGTTGTGCTCCACTCGCTTGTGCGGAGGATGTTCCCTCCTCTACAATTCTTCCTCTTTTGTTCTTCCTTGCAGGGACAAGTAGTCCCTCTTCCAACCAATCTTCCCTTCCTTCGGTGAAAAGCCTAAGCCTCTCATTCGGAAGGGGTAGGTTCACTATGGCCAACCGATAACCTCCTCTCTCATTTCCACTAATGTATTTGCCTTGCCGCAAATACTCAAAACCGAGAGAGGTACCACGCAAAAGGTGAGCGGGGTTTCTTGCGATCCCCGGCCGCAAGGAAAAGGCCAACATGGAGAGGTAACACCCCGAACCAATATTACCCGCCCCCGATGTTGCTTCACAACACCAACGGTTGATCATGAGGTAAGAGGGGTCTATTGGCTGCCCGGCAATTAAAGCCGAGTATAGCCAATTCAACTCCGTGTCGGTCACCTTTGTTTCCTTCATCCTCCCCAATACCCTCTTGCACATCCAAGAGTGAAATATCCGGATAATGGGGTTGCGGATGCAATTGCGTTGTTGATGGGCTTCTCCGGAGATCATATTCCAAAATCCCGCTAACATGCCGGGTGGCACGTCAACTTTCTCCGGAGCTCCCTTGTGGAATCCAAGCAGCTCTCTAACGTGCTCGTAGGGAACCACTTGTTGGACTCCCTCCAAACGGAATGACAAGCTTTGCACCCCATCATCATCAACGATGGGTGCAATAGTCATCAAAATTTCCAAGGCGTAACCCAAATGGGTGTCCACCGATATTCCGTTGGAGAACTGCACCCATCCGAGGTGCCCCAACATATAGTATATGTCGGTGCAAAAACCCAAGGTGTAGAGTGCTTGGTCGTCGAACTCGACGTTCGACACAAGCCTCTTCTCAAGATTGGCGAGCCTCCCTCCTCCTCCGCCGACAAGATGAGGACCATGTGTGGTTCAAGGACCGGTGGATGGTCGCTTCCTTGTGTGATGAGTGATTGACAACGTTGTGTGGACTGATTCTTGGCTAAGTATTGCAGGTGCAGGTTGCGGCTTGACTCGTGTTGGTGCAGGTGAAGAACAAGCGCGAAAGGTCGTCGCCGGTGAGGCCTCCAGGTGTGGAGAAGACAAGTAGGCTTTGTTCGAGGGGCCGGTGGACGGCGGGGGTCAAGTGCGGACCGCATGGTGGCATGAACAGCAAGATGAAGTCGTGGACGGTTTCTTGGTTGAGCCTCAAAACCAAGGTCGAGCCGGGACTACGTGGGAGCCAAGTCATGAGTGGAGATTGGCGGAGGCTACACCGAGTTCGCGGGGTTTCCGGTGGTTCACCGTAAAACCACCGGGTTCCTTGGTTGATCCACAAAGCCAAGACCGGAGAACCGAAGACGGAGGTGCGGCGGCACCGGACCGGTCGACCGGTGGGTCGACCGGTCCGACCGGTGGGGACCGGTCCGACCGGTGTGCGACGACGCGGTCCGGAATCTTCGAAGCGGAGGACACGCGTCGGGATCGCATGGCTTGCGTCGA
The DNA here is from genome assembly GCA_947561735.1 of Cenchrus americanus. Classification (NCBI taxonomy): domain Eukaryota; kingdom Viridiplantae; phylum Streptophyta; class Magnoliopsida; order Poales; family Poaceae; genus Cenchrus; species Cenchrus americanus. The sequence goes on from OX387245.1 coordinate 50,154,667, forward strand.
GGCTACGCGGGTGCGGTCGCCGGGCATCCGTCCGATGGTGAAGGCATCAAGAATTCCAAATCCGCCCTTGAGGGGCTTGTATCCCTAGTTATTAGAGAGGGGCATTTTAGACATTCGGTTGCCGCCTATATAACCCAAGAGGTGAGAGGATGGCAGCCAACTCTCGGAACCCTAGCTCATTAGTTTTCCTATTTTCCACCTATTTTCCTTAGGTTTTCTCTAGGACTAGCAAGAGAGCTTCACGGAGAGATCTTGTAGAGAGGGATGGATGATCGGGCGGCTTGCTAGACCTTGTACGAACCTTTGTTTCATGTATAGATGATTCGGCGTGGTTCCTCAAGGTTTGGATGTGTTTTCCCCGGTTGTTCTTGGTGGTGATTTTCGGAGCCCTCTCTCGGTGATTTCTTTGGGGTGTTTTCGGGGCTTTTCTCTTGGGGATTTGATGGGGGAAATTTGTGGGAACCCTTCGTGGTTCTTTGGGCTGTGATTCCCCTCCCAAATCCGTGAGGAAAAGTGCTCGATTTTGGGGTTTCTTGAGTTCTTGGGTTGGAAGTGCTTCCGGCGGGATTTCTTCGATTCCTCCTTTTTGGACGAGTTTTGGTGGGATTAAACTTGGCTATGAACTCCTCATGAGGTGTTCATGATATCCCCAAAGTCTTGTTCAAGTCCGTGGAGCGATTCGGGAGATCGAGATTTGGTTTTGGGAGAGTTGACCCGCGGGTCTTTGTTCATCCCGAGTCGCCCGAGCTACACCGGCTCGACCGGTGCTCTTGACCGGTCCGACCGGTGCAAGCCCTTGTGGGTTTTTGCTCGGGTGAACGTCTTGGTGTGTTCCTTGTTGTCCCGTGTTCTTGCTTGTTTCAAGTTTGGGTCCGTTTGGTGGTCGGTTGGCCTCGTTTGGTGCCTTGGGGGCTTTCGAAGGCCGCCATCGGTCCGACGGTGTGTCTCACCGGTCCGACCGGTGTAGAGCCACTTAGTGGAAGTTGCTCGGTTTCACCGGCGGGGACCGGTCGGCCGGTGGTGCTCACCGGTCCGACCGGTGTGGGTCCGTAGACTCGAGGCTTGGTTTTTCCGCCGCGTTTCTCGGGTCGGAAGGTGGTGTGTTGGTTCCTAGGTCCGGTGGCACTCCGGTGGCTACGTGGGCTTGACCAACCTTGGTAGTGAGTCGGAGACGTGTGTTGGAAGCCGCGTTCGTCTTGTTGGAGTTTTCATCTCCTTCGAGAAGAATTTTTATCGGCTCCCATTCACTCCCCCCCTCTCTGGTTCGCCGTATCGGTCCTTCACAAGATGATGAAGCCGTACGAAGAGTGTGTCGGGGTGTAAGGAGGTGGCGCGGTTGAGCGAGTCGATCGTCGTGGTGGCGCGGGCTGCTCCTCCGTGTGCCCACGAGGTTCGGTGAACCTCATGGAAGTGCTTCTCGCAGCCCTCATACCACCAAGGAGGAGAGCATCGTTCCTCCTCGGTGGCGCCGTATCCGTCTCCATGCTCCGGGGAGACTCGGAAACCGAGTGCCTCCTCGAAGACGTGGTTGATGACGGCTTGGACGACGACGAACTCTTCTTCTTGGAGAAGAGACTTGTGGTCTTCTTCCACATGGTTGCTGCACTCTTTTCTTCAACTAAAACTCCGGGTTGCAACCGGTAACTAGGCACTTAAACTCTTTGATTCGGATGTGGACTTTGAGTGGATTAAGGATGTGGATTTTTTCTTGAGCTATCAAGCTCGGGAAGGTCGGCTATGTCTACGGAGGTTTTGAGCACACAAACTTGAACACACAAACAAAGGAAGGAGAGGGAAGCTTGCTCCGAGAAAAACGGGAGCCGGGGGGCTCCTTATGTAGGGGAGGCCGGCCTCGGTGCTCATCCCCGCCTCGTCTTTCTTCCAGCACGATCACTTCACCTCTGCAACTTTCCTGCCCGCGTGCTCCACGAGTTGCACCGCCCAAACGCTCTCGTCCACTCCTTTTATTGGTCCTTCCACTTGATGCTTCATGTTTTGGGTTATGTCCATACTCCCTAGCTCCACTTGCTTCGCATGCCACCATGAAATTCCTGCAAAGTTGATGCTTGCTGCCCACCATGCTTGTCCTTTGCATGTGGAATTGGTGAAAGTTGATGAAAGGGAATCCAATGGTGCATGCATGATTACTAGATTGCCTCCATTAAGGTGTGTTTAAGGTTAAGCACTCCTCTAATTCGAAATTTAAAATATTTTTCAGAGCCATGCAAGAGCTCAAACATAATTTTAGAGAAGTTTTTAAACCATTAAAAACAAATGTAAGTCGAAAATATTTTTCGACTACGTCGATTTCGGTCTCACCGGTATAGTTTGCCTTCATCGGTTGAGAGCAAACATTTCCCGGCTTGATCATGGGGGCATAGGTTTAGGTTCTAATTTTGGCTAGATAAGAAAGATTTTGAATAAAACAAAATTAGAATAGGCTTAGAAAAATTCTAATCCTAGAGAAACCAAGGATATAGATTTTTAAAACCAACCAAAAGCTTTGATTTCTAGGTTCACGCGAGTTCTACCACGTGCTGAATTTTTTTTATTAACACATAGATATAAGTCGTGGCTCTACTCGTGTGATTTTAGCATGAAAAATAAGTCAACCTCAGCACCATAATGAGGGTGAAAGGTTGAGTTAGGTTCTGAAATTATTTGGTTGAGGTTTCTCGAAAAGAAAAGAACAAACAAGCACATAGGAGGGTTCATGCAAAGGGGTTATGATAAAGCAAACATTCAATCAAGAATTATGTCTCTAATATTGTTCAACCACTTCTAAGTCTAATGTCTTTGCGTAATAAAACTCAAAAACTAAATTATTAAAAATACTCGAAAAACCTGGAATCGGGTTGTCCTCCCGGTAGCTTATTCTTGACTCGACGAAACGGGTTGCCTCCCGCCTAGCGCTTCGTTTATAGTCCATGGCTAGACTTCTTCACTTGATTACTCCGGATCAACGCTCTTTGCGGGCGTTGCAATCTTGGGTACCCATTTTGGCTCAGTCATTTTTTTTTGGTCTTCACAGGCTGGCTTTGTCCTTTGGTCTTGACGGATGCAACAACTTCCTTGTGGCTCGGCATCTCGAACTCTGGTCTTCGGTTGTGATCTTCATGGTCTCTAGTGTGATTCTTCACTCCGGAATGAGCTTGAGTAGCCATCGCCGTCTTGGGACCTTGGAGTTGTCTCCGAAATTCTTCTTTGTTGGCGTACCAGTCTAAGAGCCGGTTCGGGTCTTTGTTGACTCTAACCAGTCTAAGATCCAAGGATGGCGTACCAGGAACGGGGTTCGGGTCCTCCACACTTCGATGGCAAGAACTACCAGATGTGGAGCAAGCGGATGGGTGCGTTCCTCCGCGGAAAGGGTCGGTGCTTTGGGATGTCACGGTGGACACGGGCTATGTCCGGCGATGGATTTCCTTGCTCCGGGGTCGAGGGACGGATTCGACGCCAACAATAAGGCGGTCGACTACTTGTTTCGTGCTTTGTGTCGGCCGAGTTCGATCGGGTGCACACCGAGCACTTGGCTTGTAGGATTTGGGCGGTGTTGAAGGAGGCTCATGTTGGGAACGCCCGAGTTCGAGGCACGGTTGTATGCGACCTACGGAGAGAGTACGAGAACTTCACTCATCTCCCCGGTGAGTCCATCGATGCCTTGTTTCGAGAGGTTCACGGTGGTGGTGAACAACATGAGGGCCAATGTGGACGTGCTCCCGTACGATGATCATGATAGAGCGGTCAAGCTCTTACACTCTTTGGATCGTACGATATGGGGCGGAAAGTTCGAGGCCATAGTCGAGTCGGAGCGGTATGATACTCTGACGGTGAACGAGCTGTTCTCGAAGCTCAAGTCGGCTGAGGTGGATAGGAGCATGACCGCCAAGCTCGAGGGACCGACTGATTCCCATAGTCTTGCTCTCGTTGGTGGTTCCAAAGGAAAGACTAACTCTAACCCATCCACCAGGATGTTCTCGTTTTCCTCTTTGATGTCTATGCCAGATGAGGAGTTTGATGACCTTGGAGAGGACGAGCTGGCGCTGTTGACGAGGCGGTTCGAGAGGCTGCACGAGAACCGCGTGAACATGAGGAGGAACACGAGGACTTGCTTCCGGTGCGGCAAGCGGGACACTTCGTCGCCGACCGCCGGAGAAGGCCGAGAACAAGGACAGCTACAAGCACAAGCCGAGGAAGAACGATGACAAGTACCGTTCGAGGCGCGATCACAAGAGCAAGCACAAGAACAAGTACAAGGACGAGCGACGATCGAGGAAGAAGGAGGGCCGAGGCAAGGCCCGAGCGATGGTTGGAGCGAGCGACGTCGACTCCAGTTCCGCGTACTCCACCTCGAGCTCGAGCGATGGCGACGACGAGGGAGATCGCCGCAAGAACAAGAGGTCGTCCAAGAACCCGAGCGGGCCGAGCGCTTCGCGAGAGACGGCTTCGCACCATGGCGTTGAGCTCCGGCGGCAAGAAGAGCACACGGAGCGACTCGGACTGCGAGTCCGACGACGAGGTGGGAGACTTGAAGAACATTTGGTTGATTGACTCCGGTTGTTCGAGGCATATGACCGGAGACAGGGGGGTGGTTCTCAAGTCTCGTCCCGTGGTGACGAAGAGGTACATCACCTTTGGGGACAATGGGCGTGGGCGTGTGCTTTCAGAAGGTGAGATAAAAGTGAGTGACAAGATCACTCTGAGGCGTGTTGCTCTTGTTCAATCGCTGGGGTACAATTTGCTTTCCGTGTCCCGGTTGTTGGATGAGGGCTTTGAGGTGTTGTTTCGGCCGAGGTGGTTCTCGGATTGTGGACTCTCGAGGGGACCTTGTTTGTATGGTCGTTCCCGAGGGTCAGGTGTTTCGTGCTGATTTTTCTCAGTCTTCGGGTGTGGAGCGTTGTTTCTTGGCTGGTTCTTCGAGTGAGTTGTGGAAGTGGCATAGGAAGTTGGGTCACTTGAGCTTTGACCTTTTGTCACGCTTGAGTAAACTCAATTTGGTCCGAGGATTGCCACAGTTGAGGCTTGAGAAAGAGTTGGTTTGTGCTCCGTGTAGGCATGCCAAGATGGTGGCCTCTTCTCACCCGCCTCTCACCGATGTGATGACTGAGCGTCCATGCGAGCTGCTCCATATGGATCTTGTTGGCCCAGCTCGTGTGCGATCTGCGGGTGGGAAGTGGTATGTCCTTGTTGTGGTGGATGACTATTCTCGGTATGCGTGGGTGTTCTTTCTCGAGGAGAAGGGGGAGACGTTTGGTTTTGTTCGAGATCTAGTCTTGAGGTTGAGGAACGAGAGGCACGGAGATGCCATACGAGCTATCCGCAGTGATAATGGCTCGGAATTCAGGAACTCTCGTTTTGAAACCTTTTGTCATGACTTGGGTCTTGAGCACCAGTTTTCGAGTCCGTATACGCCTCCCCAGAATGGTGTTGTGGAAAGGAAGAACAGGACCTTGTGCGAGATGGCTCGGACGATGCTTGATGAGCATAGGACTCCGAGGAGGTATTGGGCTGAGGCGGTGAATACCGCGTGCTATGTGTCGAACAGGATATACCTCGAGTGCACAAGAAGAAGACATGCTATGAGTTGATGCATGGTCGCACACCCAAGGTGAGTCACTTCCATGTCTTTGGTTGCAAGTGTTTCATTCGAAGAAAGGCAGGAAGTTGGATAAGGTTTGAGGCTAGGTCTGTCGATGGCATTTTCTTTGGTTATGCATCTCATTCTAGAGCATATCGTGTGCTCAATCTTGAAACTAACCAAATCGTGGAGACTTGCGAGGTAACCTTCGATGAGACAGAGCCACGTAGTCAGCTTGTCTTTGAGTGTGCAGGTGATGATGAGCTTGGCGAGGAGATCTTTCAGGAGGAGGAGCATGAACATGGTGATGATGAGGATGGCGGTGCGGTGCCTCCGGCTGAACATGTACCCACTACTTCGACGACGATGATGGATGGACCCTCTGCTACACCTACGACGACAAATCAAGAACGAGGAGAAGCTGATGTTGAGGGGGAGGTAGCTTCGAGGCGAGAACCTCCCCGGCGAGTTCAGGTGGATCACCCAGCTTCGAGGATCATCGGCGACATGAATGAACGCACTACACGGTCGAGAGTTCGAAACAATTCCCATTTTGCTCATGCTGCATTTGTTGCTTCTTTCGAGCCCAAAGACATTGGACACGCACTATCTGATCACAATTGGGTTAACTCGATGCATGAGGAGCTGGAGAACTTTGAGAGGAATCAGGTGTGGGAGTTGGTTGACCCTCCCCCAGGGTGTAAGCCGATTGGTACCAAGTGGGTGTGGAAAAACAAAGAGGGAGAGAAGGGTGAGGTTGTGAGGAACAAGTCGAGACTTGTTGCCCAGGGGTTCAGTCAGAAGGAGGGGATCGACTACGAGGAGACCTTTGCTCCCGTAGCCCGTTTGGAGGCGATTAGGATCCTTCTAGCTTTTTCCGTGGCTAAAGGGTTCAAGTTGCACCAAATGGATGTGAAGAGTGCTTTTACGAATGGAGTGTTGGAGGAAGAAGTGTATGTGAGGCGACCTCCGGGGTTTGAGAGCGAGAAGTACCCCCACCGGGTGTACAAGTTGAGGAAGGCGCCGTATGGGTTGAAGCGGCGCCTAGAGCTTGGTATGGCAGGTTGAGGGGGTTCTTGTTTGAGAGAGGCTTTGAGATGGGGAAGGTCGATCGAGCCTTGTTTTTGCCGAGGCGGGGGCGGGAGATATCCCGATTGTGCGGGTGTACGTGGATGATATTGTCTTTGGTGGCTCGTCTAACTCTCTTGTTGCGAGGTTTGCGAGATGATATGAGCAGGGAGTTTGAGATGAGCATGATGGGCGAGTTGCAGTTCTTCCTCGGGCTACAAATCAAGCAATCAAAGGAAGGAACATTTGTGCACCAGGCTAAGTACACCAAGGACATTGTGAGGAAGTTCAAGATGGAGGAATCCAAGGCTATGACGACACCGATGAGTACGACTACAGCTCTTGATGCGGACGAGGAAGGTGAACACGTGGACCAGAAGGAGTACCGGAGCATGATCGGGTCACTCCTCTACTTGACGGCGACGAGGCCGGACATACGAGCTTCTCGGTGTGTCCGTGCGCTCGTTTTCAAGCGTCTCCGAGGACTTCGCATCGGCAAGCGGTGAAGAGAATTTTCGGTACTTGCGTCACACTCCCGACTTCGGCCTTTGGTACTCCGCGTCCTCTTCTTTGGCGCTTCATGGTTTTTCGGACGCGGATTTTGCGGGTGTCGGTTGGATAGGAAGTCCACTTCTGGGACTTGCCAGTTTTTGGGTTCTTCTTTGGTGTCTTGGTCTTCCCGCAAGCAGTCGAGTGTTGCTCAATCCACGACCGAGGCCGAGTATGTTGCCGCTGCTAGTTGTTGCTCTCAGCTCCTTTGGATCACCTACACCATGAGCGACTTTGGTGAGGAGTATACCCATGTCCCACTTCAATGTGATAGCACCAGTGCCATAAGCGTTGCAAAGAACCCAGTGCTCCATTCCAAAACCAAGCACATAGAAGTGAGGTATCATTTTCTGAGAGACAATGTTGAGAAAGGAAAGATAGCTTTGATCCATGTACCCACACATGACCAACTAGCCGATATTTTCACCAAACCCCTAGATCAAGCAACTTTCACTCGTTTGCGGGGGGAACTTGGTGTGTGTTTGATTTCTTGAGTTGGGTGTGTGGGAGCTTTCTTTTGCCGGTGGTGTCGAGCCCGTTGTGCCTCCCCTCGAGGAGCCGGTTTGTAGCATATGTATAGCTTTCCTTTGTGCATTTCTTGCATTTGGCATGGCATATGTAACATGATGTATAGGCATCCTTGTATCTTAGATTGCATGCATTTTGTATCATATGCATTGGTTAGGAAAAGCTTCTCTCATATACATTGTTCACCTTGGAATGAGATATATGTCTTTGTGAGCTTGTTTGGTATGCTACGGTTAGTTTTGGCTTAGCTCTTGGTGATCTTGATGAATAATCCATGGTTGATAGCTATGCTTTTGAAAAATGTTACATGTATGCTCTCTCATGTGTAAATGCCTTTACATGCTCTTGACATGTTTTTGTGGCTTTGCTATGCTTAATTTGTGGTTGGATAGCTAGTTTATTGATCATATGGAGCCAAAGGCTCATTTGCCATCATGAATGTTTAGCCCTCTTGTCTTATCTTGTGGAGGAGCATAAGTTCCTTTTTGTCGCAAAGACATTTCATGTACCATTTACAAATCTGAAAATGAAATGAAAAATGCTTGGAAAAGATGCTCCCATGTCATATGTGCTAAATTTAATTTGCTTTGGGTGCTAAACCGTTGCATGATGCCTACCAATGAGAAGTCTCATACATAGAAGTAGGCACATGGCTCGGTGGCTTTGACATGACATGAGGTGCTTGTGGGTGTTTGTGATGGTCTTATGATTAGAATGGCTGTCCTAGCATGAAATTTGTGTGGCTTTGCCATTTTGATATGCTTTGATCATGTTTAGGACTTTGCTCATGAGAGGCAAGTTTTTCGCAAAATTGCCAAAATCCATCCTAGCTTCGTCCAATGGTTGTGAAACTTGGTGATCATGTAGTTGAGATCGATACGAAGCCGTAGAGTATCTAACTTGCTCATTTGGACGTGTGTAGCATCCTATGTTGAATTTTATATATTTGAGAAGCTCTAGGTTGAAAGTTTTGCATTTTTGGCTTGATTCATGCATTGCCAACAAGGGGGAGAAGTTTGAGCTTGAAATGGCTTAGTGGATGCATTTAGAAGGTTTTCAGGTGGTTTCGAGCCATTTACGGGTTTCGTTGTACACCGGTCCGACCGGTGAAGAGCACCGGTCCGACCGGTGTGAGTGCTGGTCCTGTACATATGTTAGGCACCGGTCGACCGGTGGTGATGACCGGTCTGACCGGTGTGAGCCGAAAGTGCTTTGCACCGTCCCTGTTTCATGTGGTTACTTTCATGCATTCGTCCAGGGGGAGTTGCATTGGTTCAGGGGGAGTTTGCATGTGTGCAGGGAGAGCTCTTTGTGGTGTTTGAGCTTTGGTTCGGTGGTTTGCGCTCTTTGCTTGAGCTTTGTTTTGTCTCGGATGTGTCGAGCCGTTGCCCTTGCCTAAGGGGTCCGAGACTTGTCTTCTTCAAGTGATCTTGCTCTTTGCCTTTGTTCGGCTTTCGATCGCTTGTTGGAGTTTCTTTTTGTTCGTTTCTTTCCTTTTTCTTTTCTCTCTTGTTACTTTCGTGTGGGTGTTGTCAATGCACTCATCAAGGGGGAGATTGAGGACCATGTGTGGTTCAAGGACCGGTGGATGGTCGCTTCCTTGTGTGATGAGTGATTGACAACGTTGTGTGGACTGATTCTTGGCTAAGTATTGCAGGTGCAGGTTGCGGCTTGACTCGTGTTGGTGCAGGTGAAGAACAAGCGCGAAAGGTCGTCGCCGGTGAGGCCTCCAGGTGTGGAGAAGACAAGTAGGCTTTGTTCGAGGGACCCGGTGGCCAGCGGGGTCAAGTGCGGACCGCATGGTGGCATGAACAGCAAGATGAAGTCGTGGACGGTTTCTTGGTTGAGCCTCAAAACCAAGGTCGAGCCGGGACTACGTGGGAGCCAAGTCATGAGTGGAGATTGGCGGAGGCTACACCGAGTTCGCGGGGTTTCCGGTGGTTCACCAAAAAACCACTGGGTTCCTTGGTTGATCCACAAAGCCAAGACCGGAGAACCGAAGACGGAGGTGCAGCAGCACCGGACCGGTCCGACCGGTGGGTCCGACCGGTCGGACGGTGGGGACCGGTCGGCCGGTGAGGAGCACCGGTCGACCGGTGTGCGACGACGCAGTCCGGAATCTTCGAAGCGGAGGACACGCGTCGGGATCGCATGGCTTGCGTCGAGGCTACGCAGGGTGCGGTCGCCGGGCATCCGTCCGATGGTGAAGGCATCAAGAATTCCAAATCCGCCCTTGAGGGGCTTGTATCCCTAGTTATTAGAGAGGGGCATTTTAGACATTCGGTTGCCGCCTATATAACCCAAGAGGTGAGAGGATGGCAGCCAACTCTTGGAACCCTAGCTCATTAGTTTTCCTATTTTCCACCTATTTTCCTTAGGTTTTCTCTAGGACTAGCAAGAGAGCTTCACGGAGAGATCTTGTAGAGAGGGATGGATGATCGGGCGGCTTGCTAGACCTTGTACGAACCTTTGTTTCATGTATAGATGATTCGGCGTGGTTCCTCAAGGTTTGGATGTGTTTTCCCCGGTTGTTCTTGGTGGTGATTTTCGGAGCCCTCTCTCGGTGATTTCTTTGGGGTGTTTTCGGGGCTTTTCTCTTGGGGATTTGATGGGGGAAATTTGTGGGAACCCTTCGTGGTTCTTTGGGCTGTGATTCCCCTCCCAAATCCGTGAGGAAAAGTGCTCGATTTTGGGGTTTCTTGAGTTCTTGGGTTGGAAGTGCTTCCGGCGGGATTTCTTCGATTCCTCCTTTTTGGACGAGTTTTGGTGGGATTAAACTTGGCTATGAACTCCTCATGAGGTGTTCATGATATCCCCAAAGTCTTGTTCAAGTCCGTGGAGCGATTCGAGAGATCGAGATTTGGTTTTGGGAGAGTTGACCCGCGGGTGCTGTTCATCCCGAGCTGCCCAGGCTACACCGGTCTGACCGGTGCTCTTGACCGGTCTGACCGGTGCAAGCCCTTGTGGGTTTTTGCTCGGGTGAACGTCTTGGTGTGTTCCTTGTTGTCCCGTGTTGCTGCTGTTTCAAGTTTGGGTCCGTTTGGTGGTCGGTTGGCCTGTTTGGTGCCTTGGGGGCTTTCAGGCTGCCATCGGTCTGACCGGTGTGTCTCACCGGTCGACCGGTGTAGAGCCACTTAGTGGAAGTTGCTCGGTTTCACCGGCGGGGACCGGTCGACCGGTGGTGCTCACCGCGTCCGACCGGTGTGGGTCTCGTAGACTCGAGGCTTGGTTTTTCCGCCGCGTTTCTCGGGTCGGAAGGTGGTGTGTTGGTTCCTAGGTCCAGTGGCACTCCAGTGGCTACGTGGGCTTGACCAACCTTGGTAGTGAGTCGGAGACGTGTGTTGGAAGCCGCGTTCGTCTTGTTGGAGTTTTCATCTCCTTCGAGAAGAATTTTTATCGGCTCCCATTCACTCCCCCCTCTCTGGTTCGCCGTATCGGTCCTTCACAAGATGATGAAGCCGTACGAAGAGTGTGTCGGGGTGTAAGGAGGTGGCGCGGTTGAGCGAGTCGATCGTCGTGGTGGCGCGGGCTGCTCCTCCGTGTGCCCACGAGGTTCGGTGAACCTCATGGAAGTGCTTCTCGCAGCCCTCATACCACCAAGGAGGAGAGCATCGTTCCTCCTCGGTGGCGCCGTATCCGTCTCCATGCTCCTCGGGAGACTCGGAAACCGAGTGCCTCCTCGAAGACGTGGTTGATGACGGCTTGGACGACGACGAACTCTTCTTCTTGGAGAAGAGACTTGTGGTCTTCTTCCACATGGTTGCTGCACTCTTTTCTTCAACTAAAACTCCGGGTTGCAACCGGTAACTAGGCACTTAAACTCTTTGATTCGGATGTGGACTTTGAGTGGATTAAGGATGTGGATTTTTTCTTGAGCTATCAAGCTCGGGAAGGTCGGCTATGTCTACGGAGGTTTTGAGCACACAAACTTGAACACACAAACAAAGGAAGGAGAGGGAAGCTTGCCTGCAGAAAAACGGGAGCCGGGGGGCTCCTTATGTAGGGGAGGCCGGCCTCGGTGCTCATCCCCGCCTCGTCTTTCTTCCAGCACGATCACTTCACCTCTGCAACTTTCCTGCCCGCGTGCTCCACGAGTTGCACCGCCCAAACGCTCTCGTCCACTCCTTTTATTGGTCCTTCCACTTGATGCTTCATGTTTTGGGTTATGTCCATACTCCCTAGCTCCACTTGCTTCGCATGCCACCATGAAATTCCCGCAAAGTTGATGCTTGCTGCCCACCATGCTTGTCCTTTGCATGTGGAATTGGTGAAAGTTGATGAAAGGGAATCCAATGGTGCATGCATGATTACTAGATTGCCTCCATTAAGGTGTGTTTAAGGTTAAGCACTCCTCTAATTCGAAATTTAAAATATTTTTCAGAGCCATGCAAGAGCTCAAACATAATTTTAGAGAAGTTTTTAAACCATTAAAAACAAATGTAAGTCGAAAATATTTTTCGACTACGTCGATTTCGGTCTCACCGGTATAGTTTGCCTTCATCGGTTGAGAGCAAACATTTCCCGGCTTGATCATGGGGGCATAGGTTTAGGTTCTAATTTTGGCTAGATAAGAAAGATTTTGAATAAAACAAAATTAGAATAGGCTTAGAAAAATTCTAATCCTAGAGAAACCAAGGATATAGATTTTTAAAACCAACCAAAAGCTTTGATTTCTAGGTTCACGCGAGTTCTACCACGTGCTGAATTTTTTTTATTAACACATAGATATAAGTCGTGGCTCTACTCGTGTGATTTTAGCATGAAAAATAAGTCAACCTCAGCACCATAATGAGGGTGAAAGGTTGAGTTAGGTTCTGAAATTATTTGGTTGAGGTTTCTCGAAAAGAAAAGAACAAACAAGCACATAGGAGGGTTCATGCAAAGGGGTTATGATAAAGCAAACATTCAATCAAGAATTATGTCTCTAATATTGTTCAACCACTTCTAAGTCTAATGTCTTTGCGTAATAAAACTCAAAAACTAAATTATTAAAAATACTTGAAAAACCCGGAATCGGGTTGTCCTCCCGTAGCTTATTCTTGACTCGACGAAACGGGTTGCCTCCCGCCTAGCGCTTCGTTTATAGTCCATGGCTAGACTTCTTCACTTGATTACTCCGGATCAACGCTCTTTGCGGGCGTTGCAATCTTGGGTACCCATTTTGGCTCGATCATTTTTTTTTGGTCTTCACAGTCGGCTTTGTCCTTTGGTCTTGACGGATGCAACAACTTCCTTGTGGCTCGGCATCTCGAACTCGGTCTTCGGTTGTGATCTTCATGGTCTCTAGTGTGATTCTTCACTCCGGAATGAGCTTGAGTAGCCATCGCCGTCTTGGGACCTTGGAGTTGTCTCCGAAATTCTTCTTTGTTACCCATCGGACGCCCGGCAAGTTGTCCCACTTGCGTCTAGCATCTTTATCACGATGAACACTTCACATGTGGATCTTGCCTTGGCAGCCTTTAGGTGTTGAGCTTCTTTCTCCATCTCCATCTTCTCCATCCTCCTCTTGATCTTGAACGGCCTTCCGGCGTCTTGACTTGGAGGTGGTGATTCCTTTGGAGATTTCGACGGTCCTTCGACTTCAACTTTTGAATCTAGGGTTTCCACCCCTTTAGCTTGTGTTGCATGTCACCTTTGCCTGTAAAGTTTTCCTGGATCATCCACAAAAAAGTTTGGGTTTCTTGGAGAGGTAGCCAACCATCTCCGGTTAGGGTTAGCAATAAAACAAAAATCTAACAAAAGAAAAATTAGGGTTAATCAAAGCTAGATTAGATGTATTTTGAGGATGATCAAAGTTTAGTAGATGCAAAAACAAAAACAAAAAGAAAACTGAAAATTACAAAAAGGCAATAAAAAACCAAATCTTGATCACTTGTTCCCCGGCAACGGCGCCAGAAAAAGGGGCTTGTTGACGGTTAATAATTGTATCAAAGTTCGTTTGTGACTTGCAAGCGGACAAGTCTCCCGTCGTAGTCAAGGGACCCTTCTTCCCTCGAGTGGTGAACCCAAGGTATCGAATCCGTGGAACAAATGTGTGATGCAAGAGTTGATCTAGTAAAGCCAAGTAACTTCAATCTTTGGTAAAAGAGAAACCCTAATGCATCTAAATAAGAACACAAAACAAAGATAAATCTAATCTACTAAAGACCGGAGAAAACAAAGTAAGATTGGGTAGATAAACCGATCTAGAGGGATCGGGGTAAGCCTTTTGTTGAAGTTCCAAGCAAGAGAAGAAGTAGCAAATCGAATCTTAATAGAAGCCTCTTTAAATCGTGGTTTCCCGTCCAAATCCGAAAACATCCGCCTTTCGAGACCCCCGTTCTGTCACAACGTATCCCTATTCATGCGGGGAGCTTAGGGCGAGTCAAAAGACAAGTCGAGATTCTTTCGGAAGATCCGGCGTGTACCTATAGCCACCGCGGCTACAAGAACACCCTATGTAATCTATCGCGCGAATAGAATTGGAATAAGCAAAGCCGATCGAAAAACGAAATCTTCGAGGAAACACTTGATCGCTAAGAAAAGATTCAACTTGATAATTCAACTATGACAATGATACATACACAAGATCACCACCGGGATCCTTCCTTGATCTTGCTTCTAGCTCCGGAACTCCGACGTGGTCTTCCATGCAAGGTTCCCACGCCGGCTAGGGAAACCCTAGTCAACTAGCTCGACCCTCTCCTCTCCGAGATGGTGTCCCTCTCTTCTCTCGCTCCCTCGGCGGCCGATGACGAAATCTTCTCCGCGTGGCTCTCGGTCGGGGGACTATAAATAGCCCGACCGGCGGCTAGGGCAAAGGAGAGCGTGTTTGGGCCCAAAATGGGCACGGGGCCGACCGGGCCCGGGCCGGCCGGCCCGGGCCCATTTAGGCCCGGCCCGTGGGTTCCTTTGCCCCACGTCGGTTCCCTTGCTTCTCGGATGTTTCCCCCTTCGCATGTAGGTCCATGTCGTCGGTTTCTCTCCGAATTGGACTCAACTCCTTGTCTTGCAAGATTCGGCACTTTTGTGGTCGGGTCCCGGAGTCCGTCGTCTTCTCGGATCAAGTCCCCCGCTTCTTGGAGTTAAGTTTGCTTCATTGCATGACTTGTACGGGGCTTCAAGGTCTCGTCATGAGGTGCTTGATGAACTTATCCCGAAAGTCTTGCATTCAACACTAAAACCCTGCATAAACATTAAACTCCAAAACCGACATGCACACGTGAACTTGTTATACCACGGGGGTTAGTACCAATGGATAAGGTATAAAACTCATGCCAACACCGAAGGTAAACTCATGGCTAGGTTGACGGATTTTCATCGTCAACAATGCGGTCACGGACCTGTCGGCCCAGCTCCCGCGCGCGTTCGCCGCGCGTGGAGGATTCCCCTGCCATTGAGGCGCGGAGCAGTCGCACCGTCCGGTATTCCTCCGCCAGCTTGGCCTCGAGCTCGCGGGCTTGGGGCCACCGCGCGTCGGCGTCGGCCCCGGCGGGGAGCGCTTGGCCCCGCGGCCATGCGCGCGGCGATCCCCCGGGGCGGGGGTGATCTCCCCGTCACCGGCGCCCGCCGCGCCGGCCGGCGTTGGCCGGGTCGTTGGTGATGACGGCGTAGCACTCCCGCGCGGGGTCGTAGCTCCCGTTGCTGGAGTCGTCGGAGCGGCCGAACCGCAGTCCGTAGCGTCGAGGAAGCGCCTGAACATGACTGGGTCCGGCACGCCGGAGAAGTCCCATTCCGCGTACCCGTGGCGGTTGGTGGGTGGCAACGCGTCGATGGAGCCTAGGGACGACTCGTCAGCCATTGAGGCACCGGGATCCCTGGCGACGAAGACGTGGCGGCCGGGCGGAACCCTGCACATCGTGGTGTTGATGTTGTTGTTATAGGCCGAAGTGGCGCCACGCAACCCAATGGGAATGCGTGGGCCGGAGACCGCGCGTTGTCCTGCCAGGGCGGTGGTGGTCGTCGTGACGGTGGGCTCGCCGTGTTGAGAGGCGGCGCGCTCGGCCCCGCCGTCGCTCCGACCGCGCCCCGGCGCGAACGTAGCCCCGCAGCGGTGGCGGCGTCGCGGCGTCGACGGGCCCGCAAGCATCCGTGCCTGCGGGCGTCCGCGCCGTGGCGGCGCGTGCAGCGGGGACCAGGGCGGACCTGGCCTGGCGCTGCGCGCGGAGCTCCTCACGGTTGGTGAGGCGCATGAGATAGCCGTTCCCCGTGGCCTGAAAGTTCAGGTCCTCGAAGCGGATCTCGAACCCGGCTGGGAGGGGGTCCGAGCTACCCATGCAGTAGCGGGTACCACGGTACTTAGTGCGGATCACCATGGAGGGAGTTGACGGAATGACCTTAGGCGCTCGCTTTGCCCCACGGTGGGCGCCAACTGTCGGTGCGGAATATGGTCCCGACACTAACCAGTACAAAGCGCCGTGGTCTATCCCTCAATGGTCGATGCTAAGTAACAAGTGACACAGGGATTTTATCCTGGTTCCAGCCGAGGGGGCCGTACGTCCAGCAGAGGCGTGCTCAAGGCACTATATTACTTAGCACCGGGGGTGCCTGTAGTGGGGCTGCTACAAGCAAGGCGGGAGAGGAAGCCTGGCTTCCAAGTCCCTGGAGGAGTGGCTGAAGATATTGTGGGAGAATGAGTACGTGGTGTGTGGAGTGTTCTTGTCTGAGATGCCGCTGAGTCCGCCCGCGGCTGGGAGCTCGCCCCCCCTTTTATAGATCAAGGGGGCAGCGGGTTACATGCGCGCCGCG
The DNA here is from genome assembly GCA_947561735.1 of Cenchrus americanus. Classification (NCBI taxonomy): domain Eukaryota; kingdom Viridiplantae; phylum Streptophyta; class Magnoliopsida; order Poales; family Poaceae; genus Cenchrus; species Cenchrus americanus. The sequence continues at coordinate 50,171,114 of OX387245.1, forward strand.
CTATCTAGCTACGTGGGGGAGCACGTCGTGCTATGCTGTAGAGTGGGCGGCCGTCCGGACGATCTTCGCAGCGATCTGGCCATGATGGCCTACCTCGTACCCGAACAGTGGCGGTTCGAGGGTAGAAGGGCGGCAGATGGTGGCGATGTCCTCTGGTAGGCTTCAAGGGAGGTGCTGACGTTGGCTTGTACGGGGCACAGGGGTAGGTAAAACGGCGTCCCTTCCCAACGCGCTTCACAGTGTTGGAGTGGTTGCTACAGCGCCTGGCGTGCGCCTGCACGCGCGGGGACGGCGGCCATCTTTTGCGACGCGTAGGCCGGGATGGCGATCCACCGGCCTAGCGCCTCCACCTAATCCCCGTAGGGTCACGAGAAAGTGAATCGAGGGTGCGCCCCGCCCCCCTTCGAGGGTCCGGCGCGTTAGCCGTCACGGAGCGGCGCGCGGTGTCACGGGACCGACACCGGCCGCACCGCACGGTCCCTCCCACAGTGGTGGGGATGGGCTCCTCCCCCGGGGAGTTGGTGCGGCGGCACCGGGGCGCGAGCCCCGGCGCATGATGGCGCCGTCCCACCGGTGTCAGGGCGTTAAATGCCCGTGTACGGGGGCCGGCGCACGCGTGAGGGGCGCCCTCGAGCGTGGCGGACCCCGGCCGAGGGCGGGACGTACCCTCGAGCGAGGCGGAGCCCGCTCGAGGGGGGAGTGAGCCCTCGAGCGGGGCAGAACCCGCTCGAGGAAAGTGTTGCCCCTCGAACGGGGCAGAGCCCCGCCCGAGGGGGCGCGCGTCCTCGAGCGAGGCGGAGCCTGCTCGAGGGGATCTCTAAGAAGGCCGCCTTGGTGGGCCGTCGGGGTCCCTGCGGCGTGGGCCGTGTCGGGGACAGCCCTAGGGGTCCCCTTAAACAACTGGGAAATCCTTACTTAAATCCCGGTATCAAAACACACTAAGCCAAACCATGCAGGCAACTAACCATGCAGGACACAGCCCACGCCGGGATCACGACGGCCCACCGAGACGGCCCACTTAGAAGACCCCTCGAGCAGGCTCCGCCTCGCTCGAGGGCGCGCCCCCCCTCGAGCGGGCTCCGCCCCGTTCGAGGGGCAGCCCTTCCCTCGAGCGGTCTCCGCCCCCGTTCGAGGGCTCGCTCCCCCCCTCGAGCGGGTCTCGTCTCGCTCGAGGGTTCGCTCCGCCCTCGGGCCGGGGCCCGCCACGCTCACGGGCGCCCCGCACGCGTGCGCCGGCCCCGTACTTGGGCATTTAACGCCCGACGCCGCAGACGGCGCCATCATGCGCCGGGGCTCACGCCCCTGCACCGCCGCACCAACTCCCCGAGGAGGAGCCCATCCCCGCCATCGTGGGATGGACCGTGCGGTACGGCCGGTGTCCGGTCCCCGTGACACCGTGCGCCCACTACGAAACGACTAACGCGCCCGACCCTCGAAAGCGGGCCGGCGCACCCTCGATTTCACTTTCCCGTGACCCTACGGAGTTAGGTAGGGGGCGCTAGGCCGGTGGATGGCCATCCCGGTCCACCGTAACGCGCGGCCGCCGTACCCACGCGTGCGGGCGCACGCCCCGGCACCGCGGCGCACGCCCGGCACCGCAGCAACCACTCCCGCTACCGCGAGGCGCATTGGGAAGGAACGCCGTTCGCCCGCTCCCCGCACCCCGTACCGGCCATCATCGGCACCTCCCTCGAAGCCTATCGAGAGGACGCCATCACCATCCGCCGCCCTCCTACCCTCGAACCGCCACCGTTCGGGCACGGGTAGGCCATCATGGCCGGATCGCGGCGAAGATCGTCCGGACGGCCGCCCGCTCTACACCGTAGCGCGACGTGCTCCCTCACGTAGCTAGGTAGCGCGGCGTGCATGTAACTCGCCGCCCCCTTGGCCTATAAAAGGGGAGGCGAGCCCCCAGCCGCGGGGGGACCGAAGGAGTTCAGTTGAACACAACACACCATGCACTCACTCTCTTATTCTCCCACAACATCTTCAGACACTCCACCAGGGACTTGGAAGCCACGCTTCCTCTCCCGCCGTGCTTGTACTTGCCCCACTACAAGCACCCCCGGTGCTGAGCAATATAGTGCCACGAGCACGCCCCTGCTGGACGTACGGCCCCCTCGGCCGGAACCAGGATAAAACCTTGTGTCATTTGTTGCTTGGCATCGACCATTGAGGGATAGACCTAGGCGCTATCTACTGGTTAGTGTCGGGACCATATTCCGCACCGACGCTGGCGCCCACCGTGGGGCAAACGAGCGCCTAAGGTCATTTCGCCAACTCCCTCCATGGTGATCCGCACTGAGTACCGTGGTACCCGCTACAACATGGGTAGCTCGGACCCTCTCCCGGCCGGATTTGAGATCCGCTTCGGGGACCTGAACTTCCAGGCCACGGGGAACGGCTATCTCATGCGCCTCACCAATCGCGAGGAGCTTCGCGCGCAGCGCGAGGCCAGGTTCGCTCTGGTCTCCGCCGCACGCACGACACCGGCGCAGGTGCCCGCAGGCACGGATGCCGCGGGCCCATCGACGCCGCGACGCCGTCGTCGCTCCCGGGCTACGCTCGCGCCGTGCGCGGACCGAGCGGCGGCGGGCCGAGCGCGCCGCCGCCCAACGCGGTGCGCCCACCGTTACGACGACCGTCACCGCCCCGGGGCCGGGACGCCGTGCGGTCTCTCGGACCGCGCATCCCCATCGGCCGCGTGGCGCCACTACGGCCTACAACGCCAACGTCAACACGACGATGCGCCGGTTCCACCGGCCGCCACGTCTTCGTCGCCGTGGACCCCGCACCTCGCGCGAGCGACGAGTCGTCCCCGGGCTCCGTCGACACGATGCCACCCGCCAACCGCCATGGGTACGCGGAGTGGGACTTCTCCGGTGTGCCGGACCCGGGCCGCGTTCGGGCGCTTTCTCGACGCCACGGACTACCGGGTTTGGTCGCTCCGACGACTCCAAGCACCGGGAGCTACGACCCCACGCGGGAATGTTGCGCCGTCATCACCAACGACCCGGCCAACGCCGCCGTGCGGCGGGGGTGCCGGGAGACGGGGAAGTCACGCCCGCCCTCGAGGATCGCCACGCGCCCGGCCGCGGGGCCAAGTGCTCCCGCCGGGGGCCGACGTCGACACACACCGCCCAAGCCCGCGAGCTCGAGGCCAAGCCGGCGGAGGAATACGGACAGCGGCGGTCGCTCCGCGCCTCGATGGCGGGGGAGGCCTCCGCGCGCGCGCGAACGCGCGCGGGAGCTAGGCCGACAGTCCGTGACCGCCTCAACCCCGCCCCCAACGTCGACAACGCGGACACTCCGCCGCGAGCGAGCCAAAAGCTCATCGCCGCCGCGACGTTGCTACGCGCCATGCCGGCACCCTCGACCCCCGAGGCTCGAGACATGCACCGCGAGGTGCAGACCCTCCTTGAGCAAGCGGCCGTCCAGCAGGCCGAGAGCTCGGCCTCACGCATCCGCCAACAGGGGGGACGCGCGGGGGTGATGATCCCCGCACCAGAGGCGAACCCTCGGTGCACGTGGGTCAACCTCGCCGACCGAGGGGACGCACGCCGGCCAAGGAGCGGCTCCTTGACACACGCAGGGCGCTGGATGGAGATGCCCGCAACGTCATCAACGCCAGGCGCACCGGCAAGGCGGACGCACGAGCGGCCGCAGGCTATCACCCTCGAAGGGGTGGACGCTACGACGCCGGTGAGGATCGCTCCCCCGACGCCGAGCCCCCGGCACCCGTGTGTTCAGCCGGGAGATCCGCACGGCAGCGTTCCCCCAGCGCTTCCGTCAGCCCTCGACGATCGTCAAATACAACGGGGAGACGGACCCTCGTGTCTGGCTCAACGATTACCGCCCTCGGCTCGTCGCCCGGGCGGGGCCACCAACGACGAAGTGATCATCCGCAACTTGCCCCTGCATCTGGGCGACGCGGCCCGGACATGGCTCGAGCACTTGCCCGCCAACCAGATCCATAACTGGGACGATCTAGTCCACACCTTCGTGGGCAACTTCCAGGGCACATACGTGCGCCCTGGGAACTCCTGGGATCTGCGCTCCCCGCACGCGAGCCGGCGAATCGGCCGCGGGACTTCATACGGCGCTTCTCCAAGCGCCGCACGGAGCTCCCCGGCCGTGGCACGCTCCGAGATCGTGCACGCGTTCCTCGAGGGCACCACGTGCCGGACCTTGTGCGCGAGCCGGGGCGCAGCCCGCCTACGGACTCGAACGAGTCGTTTGACATTGCCACCGGCTTGGCCTCCGGGAGAGGAGGCCGTGGGGGCAATCTTCGACGGCAAGAAGGGCAAGCGCTCCGAGGACACGCCCCGGAGGGCGGCGGGTCCAAGGAGCCGCGCCGCAACGACAAGCGGGGCAAGAAGGGGAAGAAGCCGCGCCGCGAGGCGCGCGAGCAGGGGCGCAACGGCGGCAACGCCGAGGCCCTCGCTGTTGACCCGGCCCGACGGGGCCCTCGACCGGCTCCTCGAGGCCCGGGGGTGTTTGACGACATGATGAAGAAGCCATGCCCCTACCACAAGACTCCCGTGAACCATACTCTTGAGCAGTGCGACATGCTCAAGAAGTTCTATGGCCGTGCCGCCGCGAAGGAGGCAGAGGCCAAGAAAGATGGGGGCGATGGCGACGCGGGTGGTTTCCCTGCTGTCGAAAACGTGTTCCTCATCTTTGGGGGACCTACCGTCGACATGTCGACCCGGCAACGCAAGAAGGAGCGGCACGAAGTCCTCGCCGCAGAGAGGGCACCTCCGCCTTCCTCAACGGTCGAAGGATGCCATCACCTTTAGCCGGGATGACCACCCAAACCGCATCCCAAACCCGGCCGGTACCGCCGGGTGGTCGATCCCATCATTGGGAACGCCCGGTTTTCGAAGGTCCTTATGGACGGAGGTAGCAACCTCAATATCCTCTTCGCGCATACATTGCGCCCCGATGGGGATTGGGGCTGGACCGAGGCCGCGGCCCGAGCACGAAGCCGTTTCACCCGCATCGCGCCCGCACAGGTGTTCAACCCCTAGAGCGCATCGATCCGCCGTCCGGTTTGGGACCCCCAAGAATTTCCGCAAGGAAACCCTCACCTTCGAGGTGGTGGGATTCAAAGGGGCCTACCATGCCATACTTGGGCGACCATGCTATGCCAAATTCATGGCGGTCCCCAACTACACGTACCTGAAGATGAAGATGCCGGGTCCAAACGGCGTCATCACCGTCGGGTCGTCGATCGAGCACGCATTCGACTGCGACGTCGAGTGCGTGGAACATGCGAGAGGCACTAGCGCCGGGATGAAGCGCTGGTGAACACGCTGGAGAAGATGGTCAACGACGACCTCAGCTCCGCCGCCAAGCACGTCGGCACCTTCGAGGCCGCCGAGCAAACCAAAGGGATCCCCCTCGACCCGTCGGCCCCCGAGGGCAAGGCGTTGAGGGTCAGCTCGACCCTCGACCCTAAATAGGAAGCAGTGCTCGTCGACTTCCTCCGCGCCAACGCCGACGTCTTCGCGTGGAGCCCCTCGGACATGCCAGGCATCCCGAGGGAGGTCGCCGAGCACTCCCTTGATATCCTGCCAAACGCCCGCGCGTGCGGCGGGCGCGCGCCGCTTCGACGAGGAGCGGCGACGGGCGATCGGAGCGGAGCTGCGGAAGCTCCTCGAGGCCGGATTCATCAAGGAAGTGTTCCACCCTACGTGGCTAGCTAATCCTGTGCTTGTAAAAAAGAAAAATGGGAAGTGGAGGATGTGTATAGACTACACCGGGCCTCAATAAAGCATGTCCAAAAGTTCCTTTTCCTTTGCCACGCATAGATCAAATCATTGATTCAACAACTGGGTGCGAACCGCTTTCGTTTCCTTGATGCCTATTCGGGATATCACCAAATAAAAATGAAGGAGTCCGACCGGCTCGCGACTTCGTTCATCACACCGTTCGGGACGTTCGTTACGTCACGATGCCTTTTGGCCTCGTAAACGCGGGCGCAACATATCAGCGCCGCATGCGGCACGTTTTTGGGGACCACATCGGGCGGACGGTCGAGGCCTACGTGGACGACATCGTCGTCAAGACCAGGAAGGTGGACGACCTGGTTAGCGATCTTGGCATCGCGTTCAGCTGCCTACGGGCCAACGGGGTCAAGCTCAACCCCGAAAAATGTGTCTTTGGAGTGCCGCGGGGCATGCTCCTAGGATACATCGTCTCCCAGCGGGGAATCGAGGCCAACCCTGAAAAGGTCGCGGCCCTCGAACGAATGGGCCCAATTCGGGACCTCAAAGGGGTGCAGAAGGTGTTGGGGTGCCTCGCCGCCTTAAGCCGCTTCATCTCGAGGCTCGGTGAGAAGGGCCTGCCCCTCTACCGGCTGCTCAAGAAGCACGAGCGCTTCTCTTGGACCGCCGAGGCCCAGGAAGCGCTCGACAAGCCGGGCGTCCCCGACGCACGCCCCAATCCTCACGCCGCCGCGAGACGGCGAACCCCTACGGCTCTACGTGGCCGCAACCACCCGGGTGGTCGGCGCCGTGATCGTCGTGGAGCGCACGGAGGAAGGGCACGCCTTGCCCGTGCGGGAGGCCGGTCTACTACATCGGCGAAGTCTCGTCGGACACGAAGACGCGCTACCCCCGAGGTCCGAGAAGGCGTTGTATGCGGTAGTCCTCGCGCGGCGCAAGCTCCGCCACTACTTCGAGGCCCACCCGGTCACGGTGGTCTCTTCCTTCCCGCTAGGAGAGATCATTCGCAACCCCGACGCGGCAGGCAGGATTGCCAAGTGGTCCGTGGAGTTGATGGGCGAGACGCTCGCCTACGCTCCGCGCAAGGCCATCAAATCACAAATCTTAGCCGATTTCGTCGCCGAGTGGACGGACACGCAGCTGCCGCCCCCACAAATCCAAGCAGAGTGCTGGACTCTATTCTTCGACGGCTCGGTGATGAAAACAGGAGCGGGCGCGGGCCTGTTCTTCGTATCACCCCTCGGGGAGCACATGCGCTACGCGGTGCGCCTCCACTTTCCCGCGTCCAACAATATGGCGGAATACGAGGCCCTCATCTGCGGCCTCAAGATCGCCATTGAGTTGGGCGTCAAGCGCCTCGACGTACGAGGGGACTCGCAGCTTGTGATCGATCAAGTCATGAAGAACGCAAGCTGCCACGACGACAAGATGGAGGCCTACTGTAAAGCCGTGCGGGCCCTCGAAGACAAGTTCTACGGCATCGAGCTTAATCACGTACCCCGCCGGTACAATGAGGAAGCAGACGAGCTGGAGAAGATCGCGTCCGGGCGGATCACCGTTCCCCCGAACGTTTTCGCGCGCGACATCGCGCAGCCCTCGGTCACCTTCGAGCCCTACCCCTCGAGCGACGGCGGACCCTCGGGGGCTCCCTCGAATCCAGCGGGTGCGGAACCAATGGATGAGGACCCCTCGAACGAGGCGTACGTGCTCTCCCTTCTCGAGGGGTACGGCTCCCACGAGGTCGATGCGATGGACATAGAGCCGGCCCCTGTCCAGGCGGATTGGCGGGAAAAATACATCGCCTGGATCGCTCGAGGGGAACCGCCGCGCACCGGGCCGCGGCCGGGCGCATCGCCGGGATGGCCAAATCCTTCACCCTCGTCGACGGCGAGCCGTACAAGCCGCGCGCCGCGTCGGGCATCCTCCGGCGGTGTATACCCATTCCCGAGGGGCGCGAGCTCCTACGGGACATCCACGCGGGGGTCTGTGGCCACCACGCCGCGCCGCGCACCCTCGTTGGCAACGCGTTCGCCAGGGGCTTCTGCGGCCTACCGCGGTCGCAGATGCCAGCGAAATTGTACGCACCTGCGAAGGGTGCCAGTTCTACGCCCGCAAGACCAACTTGCCCGCTCACGCCCTGCAAACGATCCCCGTAACATGGCCGTTCGCCGTGTGGGGGTTGGACATCGTCGGGCCCCTACGGAAGGTGCCCGGGGGCTTCACCCATCTGCTTGTCGTGATCGACAAGTTCTCCAAGTGGGTGGAGGTGCGCCCCATCACGAATTTGAGGGCTGAGCAGGCGGTCACGTTCTTCACCGACATCGTCTACCGCTTCGGAGTGCCAAACTCCATCATCACAGACAACGGGTCCCAGTTCACGGGCGGAAGTTCTTGGAGTTCCCGCGACAAGTTCCACATTCGCGTGGATTGGGCGGCCGTGGCACACCCACGGACCAACGGCCAAGTGGAACGTGCCAACGGCATGATTCTACAAGGCCTCAAGCCCCGTAATTTTCGACCAGCTCAACAAATCGGCCGAAAATGGCTCCAAGAACTACCGGCGGTCGTGTGGAGCCTAAGGACCACCCCAAGCGCAGCCACCGGTTCACCCCTTTTTTCCTAGTCCATGGCGCGGAGGCCGTCCTCCCCACGGACCTGGAATATGGGTCGCCCAGGATTCGAGGCTACGACGAAGATGCTAACCAGCGAGCCCGCGAGGACTCGCTGGACCAGCTAGACGAAGTACGCCTCGTGGCATTGATGCACTCCGCAAGGTACCAACAGTCCCTACGACGCTACCAAGCACGCAAGATACGTCGGAGGGATTTCAGCGAGGGGGATTTGGTCCTAAGGCTACGCCAAGACAACCGAGGGCGCCACAAGCTATCGCCCCCATGGGAGGGACCCTACGTCGTGGTGAAGGTGCTCAAGCCGGGCACGTACAAGCTGGCCAATGAGGACGGTGAAGAACTCACCAACGCTTGGAACATCCAACAGCTACGTCGCTTCTACCCTTAGCTAGGATTTCCAAGTACTTTCTGTTGTAAAATCACATGGCCAACACCCCAGTTGGTGTCAACTATGTAAATAATCCAAGTCTAATAAAAGGGCAACTCGGCTTTCCCCCTGAAACCCAAGTTACCCTCGGGGGCTACTACGGGGGGCATCCCCCCCCCCAAAAAAATGGTCCCATTTTTTGCGCAAAAATAAAAAACGACTCACACGCGCTAAGTTTGTTTCCTACTTCAACCTCGAGCCATGATTCGAACAGGGCGCAGGTGGCACAGCGGAAGGAGCGTGCGAGCCGAGAGGACGCCTACGCCGCGTGGCTATGGCCCGTCTCTCTCGCCTCCAACCCAGCGGGCCCCCTGCGAAAAACGAACTCCCCTAACTAGAATCTACTCAGGAAGAAGGAGAAACAAAAAGCGTAATAAGCAAACGACTTCATTTACAGCAGAATCGCTCATGTTCACAAGACAACTTGTTTACTTACAAAAGGCCACGGGGCCAGAATTCTGATACACGTAAACAAAAAATGGGCCTAGCGCCCAGCGCTTTCAGGCGGAGGAGCGAGCGAGCATCGGCGGCGTCCGGAAGAGGAATTCTTCGAAGGCCTCGGCGAGCGACCGGCGGCGTCGGCGGCAAGCGCGTCCGCGCGCTCCATGGCCACCTCGTCCTCGACGCCCTCGGGGACGTTGTAGCCCTCCGCCAGCGCCTCGAAGTTGACCTCGTAGTGGGATCGCACCACTCCGAGGGCCTTCTGGACGCCTAGGTGCAACGCCCGGCGCATTCGCCCCGTGACATGGCCGCCAAGGGCGCGCAAGCGGCTGGCCAGCGAGCTGCCGGCTTGGGCCTCGCCCTCCTCGACGGCGTGGCAAGCCTCGAGGGCCGCATCGCGCGGCTCCCCGCGCCTCCCCGTTCGGAGGAGTTGTAGGAGGCTCGCGCCGCCTCGGCCCGCCCGGCCAGGCGTGCCCCGTGGCGGTGCGCAAGCCTCGGAATCAACAAGATGGAAAGAAATCGAAAGGGGGAAACGAACCCCTCTAAGGCAAAAACCAACAAGCGTAGTCAAACGATGACTCACCCTCGACTTGCTTCCTCTCCAAATCGAGGTCGCGGCGCGCGGACTCGATCGCCGGCCGAGGCGCCGGACGGTTTCGCCTTGCTCGCGGAGAGCCGGCTCTCGGTTGGCGTTGCGGCGCGAGCGCGAGCGCATCATCCTCAACCTTGGAGAATGCGGCGTTCCGCTCCTCCCGGCGACTTCTCCGCCGCCCGCGCGCGACGCGCTCCCGCTCCGGCGCCGTTCGGGGCGTCGCCAAGGGCGGCCTGCTCCCCGCCGGAGCCGCCCCTCGGCCCCACGGCGGGCGATGCGCTCTCGCCGGAGCTCGCTCCTCGGCGGCGACGAGGGCCGCGGCCTTGGCGTCGAGGGCGGCCCTCGGTGTCGTCGGCCTCCTTGGCGCGTCGCTCCAACCCGCGCGCCCGCTCCTCGGCCCGGCGCTTCGCGCCCGCGCCCCCTCGAGCGACGTGCGGAGCTCCCGGGTTTCGGCGCGGGCGGTGGCCACCTCCGCCTCCCAGTTGGCGGCCAGCGTCCGCGTCTTCTCCAGATCCGCGCGCGCGTTCCATAGCGCCTCGTCGCGATCAGTGAGAGCCGCGCGGATCCGCTCGAGGCTTGAGCGACGCGCCGTGTCCTGCCTCGAGCTCTCGGGGAGCTCGTCGCACCACGCCATCGCCGGCACGCCGGCCCACCGTCCGGCGTCCCTAAGAGCGTCCGCAAGCGCGTCGAAAGCGCCGCATCGCTCCCGAGCCGGCGGGCCTCGGCGTTCACCCGGTCAAACGCGTCGTATTTGTCGTGGGCGCGACGCTCGAGCTCCTGGCATCCACACATCAAATCTCGTAAGTGTCAAGGCTTGAATGCAGCACACGAAAACGAAAAAGGAAGAGGGACGAGCAACCATGGCTCACCTGGAAGACGAGCCAGGCCGGGCCGCCGTGGACTTGCAGCGCCTCGTTCAACGCGCGGTTGAGCGTGGCGCCGTGGCTCCGAAGCTCGCCCCAGAGCTCCTGCTCCCCCCGGGCGTCAGCAAACGCCGGGGGATCACCGACGGCCCCCTCCACCTGGGCAGGGCGGCCGGCGTGGGAGGACGAGGCCTCGGCACCATGTCCTCGGCCCCCCACCACCATGTGACCCTCGCGCCGCCTCACGAGGGTCCCCCTCCGGGGGCTCGGGGAGTTCGTGGGCCGGCTTGCCCACGATTCAACCCGTGCGCCGGGGAGTCGTCGAGAGGCTCCACCACCTCCGCCCGGGAGATCGCCGGCGGGCGCGGCCGCTTGCGCCGCCTCCGCCGGCACCTCCACCTCGCGCCTCCGCGGCCACGGGCGCCGTTGTGGCGCCGTGGCCGCCACCTCCGCCGTACCGCCGCATCCACGGGCGCTCCCGCAGGTGCGCCCGCTCCGCCTCCTCCGCGCGGGCCGCCACCGCGGGCGGCACCTCCACCGTGGCCGCCGCCGCGGCCTGCGTCTCCGCGGCGGCCGGCCGCCGGCCGCCGCCCGGCGACCTGCGGGCCGCGCCGCGGCGGGGCCGATCCGCCGGCCGGGGCCTCGAGGCCCCGCCCGGCCTTGCGAGCTCGTGCCCGCCGCCGCGCTTGTCCCCGGCGCGACCCCCTCGACGAGCGCCGCCGGGTGGGGATCGATGCGTCCGTCCTCGGCACCTTGGCCGGTGCAAGAGGAGGAACGGTTGGCACCGCCCGCGCGGGCACGAACGGAGGGTTAGAGCACCTAATCACCGGCAAACCAAACCAAACGAAGGAGGACGGAGGCTCCTTACCTCGCGGAGGAAAAGGCCCGCTTCCTTTTCCTCGAGGCCTCCGCGGACGAGGCCGGCGCGGCGGCCGCGCCGCCGCGGCGCCTCCCCGACGGCGCCGCCGCGCGCACGGGCACGCCCGCCCCCGTGCGCGGGCGCCCCCGATGCCGCACCCCCCCGAAGACGCCACCGCGCGCGCGGGGGCACGCTCGCCCGCGCGCGCACGCCCGCCGACGCGCCCCGCGACGATGACGCCGCGCGCGCGCGCACGCTCCCCCCGCGCGCGGGCACGCTGACGCGCGCGCGGCGCGTGCGCCGCGCGTGCCTCCGCGGCACGCGCGCGGCACCTCCGCGGCGCGTGCCGCCCCCCGATGACGATTGCCCGGCGGCGGGCGCCGGTGCGCCCGCCCCCGTGCGAAGCCGCCCCCGACGCCGACGCGGGTTCCGGCGACGGGGGTGCGAGGCCGCCACCCGTCGAGGGGCCCTCCCCCTCGGACTCTTCCCTCCTCGTCCCGCTCCAAGGACGAGGGCTCCTCGATATCCGGGGAGGAGAGCCCTAGCTCCTCCCGCCGCCGTACTCCGCGGACCGTTGGTCGCGGCGCGCTTGGCGCCGCCTCGCGTGCTCCCTCTTGCGCGCCGCTCGCTCCTCGCTTGCTCCCGCTGCGCCGCCCGGCCGAGCGCACGGGAGTCGGGGGTGGGTGGAACGGACTTGGCGGCGTTGAACTCCACCAGCTGCGCGCAAGAGCGACAATGGCGCATCAGGAAACAGAAGCAAGACCAAGGACTGAAACAAAATCAGGAACCCAACTCACTAGCGGGCCCGTAGGGAGCATCTCAAGGTCCCAGGGGGTCCGACCGGCAGGCGCCGTCGTCCGGGTGTCGACGGCGCTCCGCGCCCGAGTGAGCGCATACGGCCGCTCAAGGGGCGTCGGGAGCATCCGCGACCTCGCCGGTCGACGGGGTTGGCCGCCTCTCGTCATCTCGAAGATGCGGAGCGGCCTCTCGCATCGAGGCACGACCCGCCGGTGGTGGAGGAAGGCGAGGACGCCCATCGCGTTCGGCCCGTGCTTCGCCGGCCCGCCGCAGGCGGCGAGGACGGACTCTTGCCGCGCCGATGCTTTGGGCCGTAGACACCCCGTAACCCCGGGAGTCCCGCCTCTTCTTGAACACCCGGCCGGTGTAGGGAGGAAGGCCGGGCTCGGCGTTGCGCGGGTAGAACCACCCCCGCTCCCGGCCCGGCGTTGTTCGTCGTCATGGTGCGGGGGATGTAGAAATCCTTGAGCGCCCCCGCGGGGCAAGCGACATCCCGCCGGCGCGCACCGCGCGGCGGGTCCCCGGCTCCGACGTGGGCTGCGTGATGAGCTCCCCGCGGAAAAGGTGAACCCGCGAGATCCCGGTTGACGGGATCCCCGGGTACCCTTCGCGAACGCCCACGAACGTGGCCGCTGCGAGATCGCGTTGGGGGCGAAGTTGTGCGGCTCCACCCCCGTAGTAGTAGCACATCGCCCGCATGAAGGTGCTCGCCGGCGCGTTGAAGCCACGCTCGTGGTAGCGGAGGAAGCTCACCACGTAGCCCTCCGGCGGGTTGGGCTCGTGGTGCGCCGCCGGCGGCACGATCCACTCCGCCGGGCGCCCGTCTTCGTTGGCCGACAGCTGGCCGGCGGCGACCGGCTCGCCAAGGGCGAGCTGGGTCACCGTCGACTTCTCCCAGGCATACGGCTCCAGGATCCTAACGGGAAGCTGAGGGGGCGCCATGAGGGGGGACGAACGAATGCGAAGGCGGAGGACAAGGAAACGGGAAAAGAGCTCTAACGGCGAAACCGCGCGGTGGCGAGAGCCAGACGAAGGCGGAGGGACGGGGGACTGAAAGTGGTAAGATGCCAAGGTAAAAAACCGCCGTCCCCTCCTCCCCCCGCGGTTTATAGGCCGACGGGCGAGCTCTCGGAGCGGACGCCCGCCGGCATTAACTGCAGGAATCTTTCCATCGCGTCGACGGGTGGGCCCCACCACGACCGCGGCGGCTATAACAACGCGGCGGGTCATCATTACGGCAAAGACCGGCGAGCGACCGAGGCAAAACCGTCACGTCCGCTGCCGCGCCGCCCACTACGCGCGCGCGCGCGGGCGCGGCGGCTTAAAAGGCGTGCCGCGCGGCGCAAGCCGCGGCCACGACCGCATGGCACTTAAATGCCCGGGTCCCTTGCCAAGCAAGGAGAACCCTCGAGCGGGGCGGACCCCCGGCTCGAAACAGAGGCGACCCTCGATGGGATATCGGCGTGAGAAGGTCGCCGGGATGCTCGATGTAGAGCAGTCAACCGCGGGCACCCATGCCACGTGAGACCCTCGAGCGGCATGACCCTCGGCTCGAAACAGAGGCGACCCTCGATGGGATATCAGCGTGAGAAGGTCGCCCGGGATCTGCTCGATGTAGAGCAGTCAACCGCGGGCACCCATGCCACGTGAGACCCTCGAGCGGCATGACCCTCAGCTCGAAACAGAGGCGACCCTCGATGGGATATCAGCGTGAGAAGGTCGCCCGGGACCTGCTCGATGTAGAGCAGACAACCGCGGGCACCCATGCCACGTGAAACCCTCGAGCGGCATGACCCTCCGGCTCGAGACAATGTCAACCCTCTAAAAGAAGGCACGCGCGTGAGAGGATCGCCCAGGTCACGCTTGAAATAGAGCGGCACCGAAAGCACTCATGCCGCGCCGTGCTACCCACAAGCGCCTCGAGGGCTGGCTCGCCCAGACCCCTCGACGGCCGCAAACGCGAAAAGACGGGGCTGTCCAAGCACGGCCCCGCACGGCCCCTGCGATCGGAGGTTCGAGCCCGACCCTCGACGGGTTCGAACGGGCGCCTCGGATCGCGAGTTAGGGACGACGAGGGCACGCGCATACGAGCCGTTCCTCGAGCCCGTCGGCTCGAGGGTGCCCCACATGTCGTGTTCGAGAGCCGGCGAGGGCGGCTAGCCGGGGGATCCCACCGAGGGAGAGCTTCCGCGCCCTCGGTCCCTAGCGAATGGGACCGAGCCCCACCCTAGCAAACCCACGCAAGCGCTTCCATGGACGTGTCTCCGGACCGCGCAGCCTACCCTTATCGAACGGGGCATGGACGTCCACTTGAACCACCCGCTAGCAGCTCGAAGAGGAATCCGCAATTCGCGACCCGCTCGATGGGAGTTGCAGAAACCTCACCCTCTGTCCCGCGGAGGGACGGCGAGGGCGCGTTAAGAAACAAGTCGTCAGGCTCGACCCGATCGCCTCGAACGGGCCAAGGCTCGGGGGCTTGACGCACGGCTACACCTCCTTGAAATTGCACCCGCCGGGAGAACGGTGACGGGGAGCGTGCACCCCCGATGCCGGGCTGAAATACCGCCGATGCCGGTTGGCATATGTGCCACGCCTTTCTGACCAAAGTTCTCGCGGTTAACCCCTGCGGGGAGAGCCCACACTCTGCCGGGGCTTCGAGGCTAGACCCGCGGGTCCGCCGACGCGGCCCCACGGAAAGCGTTCGCAAACAAGGAGGGAAGAACGTCCTATCAGTAGGCTCCAGCATCTGCGGGAGCCTCAATGGCAAACCCACAGATGCTCGGGGGGCTGCTTGCCGGGGACGACCCTAGGGGTCCCCTTAAACAACGGGGAAATCCTTACTTAAATCCCAGTATCAAAACACGCTAAGCCAAACCATGCAGGCAACTAACCATGCAGGACACAGCCCACGCCGGGATCCCGACGGCCCACCGAGACGGCCCCGCAGAAGACCCCTCGAGCGAGGCTCCGCCTCGCTCGGGCGCGCCCCCTCGAGCGGGCTCCGCCCCGTTCGAGGGGCGCCCCTTCCCTCGAGCGGTCCCACCCCGCTCGAGGGCTCGCTCCCCCCTCGAGCGGGTCTCGTCTCGCTCGAGGGTCCGCTCCGCCCTCGGGCCGGGGCCCGCCACGCTCACGGGCGCCCCGCACGCGTGCGCCGGCCCCGTACTTGGGCATTTAACGCCCGGCGCCGCGGGACGGCGCCATCATGCGCCGGGGCTCACGCCCGCGCCGCCGCACCAACTCCCCGGGGAGGAGCCCATCCCCGCCCCCGTGGGATGGACGTGCGGCTACGGCCGGTGTCGGTCCCGTGACACCGTGCGCCCACTACGGATGCGACTAACGCGCCCGAGCCCTCGAAAGCGGGCCGGGCGCACCCTCGATTTCACTTTCCCCGTGACCCTACGGAGTTAGGGTAGGGGGCGCTAGGCCGGTGGATGGCCATCCGGTCCACCGTAACGCGCGGCTGCCGTGCCCACGCGTGCGAGGCGCACGCCGGCACCGCGAGGCGCACGCCGGGCACTGCGGCAACCACTCCGCTATCGCGAGGCGCATTGGGAAGGAACGCCGTTCGCCCGCTCCCGCACCCCGTGCCGGCCATCATCGGCACCTCCCTCGAAGCCTATCAGAGGACGCCATCACCATCTGCCGCCCTCCTACCCTCGAACCGCCACTGTTCGGGTACGGGGTAGGCCATCATGGCCGGATCGCAGCGAAGATCGTCCGGACGGCCGCCCGCTCTACACCGTAGCGCGACGTGCTCCCTCACGTAGCTAGGTAGCGCGGCGTGCATGTAACTCGCCGCCCCCTTGGCCTATAAAAGGGGAGGCGAGCCCCCAGCCGCGGGGGGACCGAAGGAGTTCAGTTGAACACAACACACCATGCACTCACTCTCTTATTCTCCCACAACATCTTCAGCCACTCCACCAGGGACTTGGAAGCCACGCTTCCTCTCCCGCCGTGCTTGTACTTGCCCCACTACAAGCACCCCGGTCTTCGAGCAATATAGTGCCACGAGCACGCCCCTGCTGGACGTACGGCCCCCTCGGCCGGAACCAGGATAAAACCTTGTGTCATTTGTTGCTTGGCATCGACCATTGAGGGATACACCTAGGCGCTATCTACTGGTTAGTGTCGGGACCATATTCCGCACCGACAGGCCGTGTCCTGCATGGTTAGGCACCTGCACGGTTAGGCTTAGCGTGTTTTGGTTTCGTTGCGGGTTTTAAGTGAGGATTTCCCCATTGTCTAAGGGGACCTCTAGGGCTGTCCCCGACAACTTTGGTCCGCTAAGGATAAACTAGACCGAGAGGCACTAGAGGGAATTTTTTGGTTCTTTCAGGTGGCTTAATTAACCTATGGTTTATTTTGCTAACTTCCAGCACATTTACTTCATGTCAGACTTACTTTCTTGCACAACCAAACTAGATGAGCCACGTGTTTTATACGTGTGCTGTGTCGCATCACGGGAATTGCGAGGGTTGATGGAGTGATCCATTCCACAGATCTCATCTTCGCGTCTGTTTATGAGTTGTGTTGTCGCCACGTGTTTCATACGTGTGCATTCCGCATGTCGATCATGCGAGGCAAGGATACTATGACAACCCGCCCAGGAAAATACCGTACTATCACCTAACACCGAACCACTTTGGTCGTTAAGCAATAGTAAAGTATCATCCTGTCGTTAGTTGCCGGGTTAACGCCCGGTAAATCACTTGGAATTCGAATAGAGGATCAACATATGCATTAAAACTCACGCGAAGGCGAGTCCAGAGTACAACACGAGCTAACATAATTTATTACAAACCATTGCTCATGACATGGAGTAAAGGTTCAAAGTTCGAAAAATAGCGGAAATAAAATAATCTAGCGCAACGGTAAACATCACAGGAGGCCATCCGTGATGTCATCACTTGTCGTCACCCTTCCGGACAACAACACCTGCAACCACAGTTTTAAAGCAAGGCTGAGTATACTAATACTCAGCAAGACTTAACCGTCGGGTGATAACTACATCACCAAACTCTAGACATGAAAGGCTTTTGGCCGGTGGAGTTTTCTTTTGCTGAACAGCTACACAGAGTAGATCCTTACTTTCAATATTTTAGCACAAGTTCTAGTTGATTACCATTTCTAAATGTGCCATCTAATTCAATCAAGAATTGGACAAGCAATTAATTCATACAACAATATTCCTCGAGTTCCATCATTATGGGATATCATGGCCAGTTGATTAAGCAGTCTCGGATAACGGTGAGAGGCCGACAATCGATTGATTTAAACCTTGCAAGGTAAACCCAAACACACGGTAGGCTGCCCCCGTAGGGACAACTTTCCCAAGCTGTTTCCGTCGATCTTCAGCTCGGGAGCGGAACCTACATTCCTTGGTACAAGGCTTACTGGATCGCTCCCACACGAACATCCAGACTCACGCAGGTACCACACTGTTGCAAGCAGGGGGCACAAGTGCCCCAGGTTTAGTAGGGAAAGGTTCCCTTACCGCGTCAATCGGGTACAAGGCTTATCGGTCCCATACCCGACATGTGTTTAGTACGTTCAAAAGCTTAGCCCACGAAAGCCACTGGACCGGAGCCCAAATCCCATGCTCTTACCACATGAGCAGTCCATTTATAAACATCTTATGATTCCATCATAAGAACCTATTCTCGCGAGTGACGAACATCAATCGACTTCTACCGGGTCCTATAGCATAGCAGATATCGACCTAGCATACTAGTAAAAGAACATAGGTACCTAGGGATCATGCATCTAGGGTTTCATTCAACTCCTGAAACGTAAATGCACAATCATAGCATCAATAATTGCATAAATTTTAGAAACAGGGTTAATGATCCGGGGCTTGCCTTCGATGGCAAGGTTGGCCTTGGGCCCTTCTGGACTTGGGTCCAGGTCTTGAGCTACGTCCACACACGGCAGCTCTTCGTCGGCACCTTCGTTCCCTCCTTCCGGTACGAACGTTCGTCTATCGTCGGAGAGATCTACACGAAGATGCAAATGCAAGATTTATTCGACAGTTTTTAATTCAATTCACCACAAACCACAAGTGACAATCAAGGGGTGTATTAGTTGGACACATTCACCTAGATAAGAAATACATTTAGCATACTCTTCCAAAAGGAACAATATGCAGCTCTTTATTAGATATTCTTTTTGATAGTGACTGTGTACATATATATGTAAATAATTTAATTCAACTTCACAAACAGCAGTGGGTGGGTATATTTAACCTTTGGAAATGATTTGCAACCACACCCAGGATTGGTAGGGATGGTTTGGTGATTTTTCCCATTTAATGACTATTAAGCAGCTTTTATTCGTGGAATTAATTAATAAAATTCTTTGGAAGGGTGTGTTACACACTAAACACCTGTAACAAGCCACTGAACACATATGCATGCTTTGGACAACTAGAAATTAATTCTTTTTGAAAATAACAAAAGCTAACTAGAAGGACAAGGTAAATGCACACAAAAATAATTACTGATCAAAATGATCCAAACTTTCTCACACATGTTATATGGTCCAAACCTAGCCTAGAGATGCAGCATATACACCTAGAACTATTGTGAAACTTGAGTTATGCAATTTCAAGAATAAATATTTCTGTTAATTATAAGATTGTGATTAATTCACCAGAGGTGTTTCTTGAAATAAAAAGACCGTGTGCAAAAGTTGGTTGCAAAAACCTAATTATTTTTAGCTAGAAAAATCATTTATGCAGATCTAGCAGAAATGGAAAAACATTTTTATAAAAAGATTTACATCATAACTTTGTGCAATTTTTGGCATCGGAGCTAGACATGACCTAACACACAACATATCCAAAAATTAGATACAGAGGATTTATATATTTTGAGATATTACAGATCTAGGTTTTTCACATTTGTATTTTTGATGCAAAAACTAACAGAGCTCAGGAAAGAATAACAAAAGTTGTGGGATCGTTCACAACGGATCCAACAAAATTGGTTTTGCATTTTTCTGATTTATCTACGATTTTCTATGTAATTTATAAGAAACAGCCAAAGCACTTTTACTATTTGAGTTACCAATTGCAGGGAGGCCCTCGGAAAGATCTTTTCTTTTGCAATGTAGTCCCTGGGGCGCGGGCAGCGGTGCGGTTCGCCGGAATCCGGCGAGCTCGCCGGCGTTTTTGGCCGGGAGAGGACGGGGGGAGGGTCTATGGACCACAGGGGCTCGGTTTGGGTGGTTATTTGGCCCATGGGGGCGGCCGGCGCGCACCGGAAAGCAGCGGACGGACGCCGGTGTCCCGGTGCGCCGTCCGTGGTACGGCGTCGCGGTGCTCTAGGCGGCCTCGGCATGCGCGCGGTGTGGGGAAGGAGCGAGGCTGCGTTGGGAAGGCGCGAGGGGACCTTGGGAGGCGCGCGGGCGGCTCGGATACCGAGGTGGCCAGTGCAGGCGCGCAGCGGCGAGCGCCGGTGTGGCGGGCGCGCTCTCGGCAGAATTTTGCTTGGAGTGCCCCTGTTTGGCCGCGATTTTCTCCCGAAATTTGAATAGAAGTGCACAAAGTGATGAATAGGAAAGTTGTAGATCTAACTACCCTCTACAACTTTCACAAAGGCCGTCCAGTGTTTTTCTCAACAGATTTTGCAGGAACGTCGTGCCAACTTTGAATGCCGGCCTGTCCCTGTGAACAGGAGGTACTGTTAGTCGATCGAGTTTTTCACCAATTTCCACCCAAAATTTGAAATGCCATTCTACATGAAAGTTGTGTCCCTCAACAAGATGGACAACTTTCATAAAGGTAGATTTTGAAGTGTTTAGGTGAATTTTGGAGAACGCGGCAAAAGTTCCGGACGACATCCGCTGATGTCACTGGTTAAGTCGGGTTTGACCGTGTCTTTGACCAAGGGTCGACCACGGGTGTGTGTAGGCTTGGTCAAGGGGTTCAATAGGGTTCAATGGCGATGTTTTCGGGGTGATGACCCAGGTTGACCTAGGTTTGACCAATGTTTGACCGGTTTGACTCGGCTGATCCGGTCATTAGCGTTAATGACACTAATTAAAAACCTGGGGCGTCACAGATACACTCCATTCAAACGGAGGGTGTCCGAGGTTGGACGCTGTCCATGCAGCGGCTTAACGCATGGATGTCGTTTCTATAGTGAACGGTACTGTATGTGGACGCTTTCGTGACGTGCTGACATGAAAGGTTCGTTTTTTGCAGGTACATAACAGCGCTTCGTTAGTCGTTAAGCGAGTACCGTGTAGCTCTCGACTAGATATTATAAGGAGAGACGAATAACAGTCTTGCCACCGACACTAACTTCCATTTTTGGCTTGATTGCTATGTGAGGTCGAATATGACGTCTTGCATGCATATTAAAAATCGAAACAACTAAAATGGACCCAAAACTGAACTTCTATGTGCTCTCTAAGGAAGATTTTGCTAGTGTGTGCTTTTTATAAACTAGAGCACCTCTCATGCTTAGCTGTCGTGCTGCCAAAATTTTGAAAAATCTTGTTCATCTTGTTCGTACCATGTGCTAGAATTAATTAAATCAGTTTGTTAAAAATAGTTGCTCCTTGCCCAGTCTAGCTTGTAGTCGCAAGTTCCGATCATAGCTTCTTCGGCTTGGTTTACACCTTTCTAGGCACATCTAGACTTTGGATCCTTTCACCTTGTTCCTTGGTCTAGCTCAACCTTTTAAAAACCAAAAGTGTGTAAAAGAACTTTTGTAGTAGCCGGAAAACTTGGGGGAAGATTTTGAGGGTTCTGGATTTTTGGTTATGAATTTTTATTCACAGCTGCCAGAACTTCACCATTTGACATGCCGTTCTCCTTGAGACCTGACATGTGTTATATTTTTGTACAGATGGCTTTCCCTGTGTTTCACGAGTTCGACGCTGACGGTACGATCCGTACCAACGGGTTGCACTGGGAGGGTTTTCCACGCCTTGCGTGGGAAGCACTCAGCGCCGCACGCTACCTCACCCCACCGACTTATGAGGTGTCCGAGTTCGAGCGTTATGGCGTTCCCCATTGCAGAGTGATTGTCACTGCTCAACGCAATGATGAAAACATACAAACCATCAAACAGAAACTAGCAGAGGGAGATCCCAAGTATACTTGTTTCCAGAATGATCACCAGGATGTGGTCTGGTTTGGGAAACGCCTTGTGGTTCCCGTTGATCCGGAAATTAAGAAGATCATTCTAGATGAGGCCCACAAGTCCAAATTTTCTATTCATCCTGGCAGTACCAAGATGTACCAAGATTTGAAACAGAATTTCTGGTGGTCTAATATGAAGGTGGATATAGCCATGTATGTAGCCGAGTGCGATACCTGCCACCGGATGAAAGCAAGCCATTTGAGATCGGCAGGTGTACTCCAACCCCTGTCGATACCCATGTGGAAGTGGGATGACATTAGTATGGATTTCATTGTGGGTTTACCCCTGACAGCTAGTAAAAAAGATTCTATTTGGGTAATCGTAGACAGACTCATAAAGACCGCTCACTTCAATGCCGTACATACCACTTATTCAGTACAACAATATGCAGAGTTGTACATGGACCACATAGTTCGTTTGCATGGAATTCCGAAGACTATAATCTCTGACAGGGGAACTCAGTTTGTAGCTCGCTTCAGGGAGCAATTGCATGAATGTTTAGGAACCAAGCTAATTCGCAGTTCCAATTATCATCCGCAGACCGATGGTCAGACAGAAAGGATAAATCAGATTTTGGAAGATATGTTGCGAGCAAGCATCTTGCACTTTGACAAGAGTTGGGACAAGTGTTTGTCTTTAGCAGAATTCTCCTACAATAATAGTTATCAAGCCAGTTTGAAGATGGCACCGTTCGATGCTCTTTACGGACGAAGATGCCGCACTCCGTTGAATTGGTCAGAAGCCGGAGAGAGGACACCCTTTGGTCCGGACTTAGTTAAGGATGCCGAAGAAAATGTGCAAGTGATAAGAGAGAATTTGAAGATGGCTCAGATGAGGCAAAAGAGTTACCATGACAAGGGAACCGCACCCCGACACTTTGAAGTGGGAGATTATGTGTATTTGAAGGTGTCCCCCACCAAGGGTGTGCAAAGGTTCGGTGTCAAGGGAAAGTTAGCTCCACGCTATATTGGACCCTATGAAGGTATAGAAGTATGTGGGCCAGTGGCTTATCGTATCCAGTTGCCAGAACGGTTTTCCGTAATCCACAATGTGTTTCATGTAACTCAATTGAAGAAGGGAATGCCTTTGTCGGAGAACGAAGTCATCACAGAAGCTAATGCTTGGATTGAGCCGGATTTCTCGCTCATCGAGCACTCATTGAGAATATTAGACCAAAAAGAGCGAAAGACCCGAAGACAAACAGTACGAATGTACAAAATCCAATGGAGTCATCACACAGAAGAAGAAGCAACTTGGGAGACGGAAGACTACCTCAACACTAAGTATCCGGGCTTCCTGCAATCTCGAAACCATGAGTTTTTCTTTCCATCTTATCGTTATCAAATCGAATCTCGGGACGAGATTCCGTTTAAGGGGGGTAGGCTGTGAAGCCCCAGGTTTTTAATTAACCCTAACAGCTGGTCAACCTAGCTGACAGTGGTCAAATCACGGTCAACCTGGGCCCTCACCTCGAAAAACTCACTAACCTACTCTATTGAACCCTTTTGGCTAGTAGACACACTTGTGGGGCCAACCCATGGTCAAAGACTTGGTCAAACCCCCTTCACCCCTAGTGTCCATAGCTGTTTGTCGGAACTTTTGCCGCGTTCTCCAAAATTCACCTAAACACTTAAAAATCTACCTTTACGAAAGTTGTCCATCTTGTTGAGGTACACAACTTTCATGTAGATTGGCATTTCAAATTTTGAGTGGAAAGGCTTGAAAAACTTGTTCCAAAGGCAGTATCTACTGTTCAAGCAAACAGGCTGACATTCAAAGTTGGCTACTGTTTATTGCAAAATCTGTGGAGAAAAACCCCACAGAGCCTTTTTGAAAATGGTAGAGGGTACCAAGATCTGTAACTTTCATATTCAAAGTTTGGTTGAGTTGTATTCAAATTTTCGGAGTAATTCAATTTCAAAGACAGGCTCAACAACACTGTCTCAGGCCGGGCGCCAGCGTGATGCGACGTCGCGCGCCCGCGCGCCGCGCGTCACCGGTCGTGCTCCGACCGGCCCTCGACGGTTGTGCCCGCGCGCCTTCCCGACGCCACCTGCGCCCGAGGCCGTGCGGCGCCCGAAGCCCACACCTCCCGACGCTCGCCTTTGCCCAAGACGCCTCGAGCCGCGCGGCGCGCGCGCGCGGACCCCGGTCCGTCCGCGGCGTCGGCCGTACGTGCGCGGGCCGAGGCACCGTAGCACGACGGATGCTCTCCCGTCGTCACCCGCCGTCATCCGAGCTCGCGCGTATAAAAGGGCGCCATGTTCTCTCCTCCCCCACGCCATCCCGAGCCGCCGTCCCGCCCGCGTCGCGCCATTGCCGCCGCCCCGGTGTGCTCCCCCTTTCCGCTCGCGCTCGCCGCCGTCCAAGCCTTCCTAGATCTTCCCTAGACATCCCTCGAGCTTCCCGGGCCACGCATTGTGCTTCCCCGCATCGAGCCCCGCCGGGCCGTGTGACCGCGGGCGCGCCGCCGCGGTCTCGTCGCCGCCGCTCGCCGGAGCTCTCCCCGACCACGCCACCACCACCAATCGGCTAGGGGTGAGCCCAATTGCCTCCCCGTGCCGCTTGTTGCCCTGGCCCGGCCCCACCTCACCGCCGGCGAACTCCCCCGCCGCCGCGAGGGCATGGTTGTGAAATCCAGGGGCCTAAGTGTAAACTAGGGACTCGATTGCAACGAAAGTTATCTAGGTTTCTTTACCAGTTAGTCCAGTGCATTAGAAAATCTCTAGAAAATCGTAGAAAATTCAGAAAAATGCAAAACCAATTTTGATGGATTCGTTGTGAAGAATACTACAACTTTTGCTATTCTCACTTGGTCTGATTCTGGATATTTTTAACATGAAAAATAGGAATGTGAAAAACCTAGATCTGCCATAACTCAAAAACTATAAATCCTCTGCATCCAAATTTTGGATTGTGTATCATGTCATGACTAGCTCCTGTGCCAAAAATTGCACAAAGTTATGCAGTAAATCTTTTTATATAAAATGTTTTCCTTTTATGCAGAATCTGCCTAGATGATATTTGTAGATAAAAATATTTATGTTTTTGTGCCCAACTTATGCATGCTGTCTTGTTATGTCAAAACACACCTCTGGTGAATTAATCATAATTTTTGGTTTATCAGAAATAATTATTCTTAATTTGTGCATGTTTTCCTTTGTAAAGTGGTGAAGCAAGTTCAGTAGAGATTCTAGGTATGCTTGCTAGTCCTTTAGACTTGTTTAGGACCAGAGAGCAGGCATGAGAAAGATTGAATCATTTTGATGCTTATTTATTTTTGTATGCATTTAATTTGAATCACTAGCTAGTCTTTGTTATTTTCCAAAGTATTTTATTTTCTAGCTTCCAAGCCTGGCATGTAGGTCCAGTGGTTCAGTATGGGTGTTGTTATGCTTAAGAAACACTTCTTTAAAATTTTAGTGAGTTATTGCTTAATAAAAAGGTTTAAGGGCCTTTAAAGATTAAAGATTAAATAAATAAGGAAAATGCATTTTTAATTCTTTTCCCTTTTGTAAAGTATAACCTAACTTAATTAAAGGCTAAGAAAATACTCTTGCTGATAAAGGAATTAAATTATAAATAAATATCCTTGTACACACCCTACTAGTGAGAGGTAAAAGGTTTAAACCCCCACATGAAATAACAAGTATAAGAGAAACATTAATTCAAATGTGCAATAAAAGAATGAACCACATGTAATTAATAACCTTCCTAAAAGGAATGTAATATTTAAATACTTGTTAAGGTGAATATGACCAACAAGAGTTGGATGAGATAACAAACTATCACATCTCCTGAACCTTGCATTGCATTCCGTGTAGATCTTCCTGACGGTGACTATGTCGGTGTTTTAGACCGGCAACCTACTAAGGGGAGTACCCGAAGTAGATAAATGTGGCCTCGCCGAGATCGGTAACACGAAGGAATAGACACGTGGCACACAATTTAGACAGGTTCGGCCCGCGAGGTGTGTAATACCCTACGTCCCGTATGCTGCGTAGCTCTGGATTGATTGGGCACGATTACAAGATGGTGTAATGGTGCGCCGTGAGTTGTATGAGATGCTAGAGAAAGGTCCCTGCCTCGCCTTATATAGTCCGGGAGGCAAGGTTACAAGTCGAAGTAGGGAGAGAGTACTAGTCGGGTACGTCTAGGAGTCTTCCATACAGTGCAGGACATGTACAGCTTCTTAACCGAGTACTTCTCCTCTGTAGTCCTTGTGCTCCACGCTATCAGGTGCCATGTAGCGCAAGCCGGGTAGTCCCAGGGGCCCACCGAGTAGTCGGTCCTGGTACCCACCGAGGTAGTGGGCCCAGGGAGGTCCATACGATAAGCCCCCGAGTACTTTGTAGTCGAGAATGATAGCTTCAAGTAGTCTTGACGGCCTTAACGAGTAGTCCCCAAGCGTCCCCGAGTACTACAAGTCAAAAGTCTTCAAGATTAGTCGAAGCATCCCGAGGCTAGAATGTACTCCAGCTGATGTTTGAGCAATCCTGAAGTCTTCTCGAGTAGTCCCAAGCGTCTTCGAGTGCTGCCTTCGAAGGTCTTCAAAAAATGCCCGTCTTGTCTTGAAGCCGAAGCTGATATGGAAGTGCGATTGCAAAATCGCACTCCATATGGAGTAGCCCCCGAGCCTTAGGTTGAGCCGCAGGCTCTGGCTGAGGGTCCATCTGAAGTCTTGGCAAGAAAATCCCGAAAAATCCGGAGAGAAAAAACCGAAGGACCCGTGGCACGGAGCCCCTAAGCCTTGAGTCGAGTACTTCCTCTCGAATTGAAGGGTCATCTTGAAGAATGTGTCCTGAGATGCTCCTGATTCTTGTCGCTTCCCAGGTAGTCGAGTAGAAGTAGCCGAGCCCCCGAGGTGAGGCGCGTCGACTAGTAGAATGCGAAGGGTCACGCGCGGCCGCTGAGTCAGCCGAGCGCGGACTTATCGATCTGGCCGTTGGAGGGCCGGTTTGACTTATAAATAGAAGCCAAAACCCTTAGGGTTTTTCACCCATCTGTGTTGTAGACATTTCGATTCGATCTGAGGCAGATCCACTTCCAGCGCACGCCGCCGCCGCAGTAGATCCAAGTGCGCCGCCACCCAGAGCTTCCAGATTAGCCCCGAGCGGATGCGCGTGAAGAAGCCCTGTACTTGGAGAATGAAGCCGTCACCGTCCAAGTCTGCGAAGGTCGCCAGGAAAAAGAGGGGCCGCGAAGAGGCCGCTGCGACTGCCACTAGAGCAGCGCCGCCGATGTCTCCACCGCGAGCAGATCCAAGCCGCGAGTGGAAGAAGTCAAAGGTGAAGACCGAGGATCTGTTGGCCCTTCTGAACAACGGATTTATCCGGGAGAAGGAGGTGGATATGTGGAGGGCCGCCGCCGGAGATCCGTATCCAATGGAGAAAGCCGAAGATGAGATCCCGATGTTTGCGCGTTTCGTGGAGCGCGGACTCGCGCTTCCGGCTAGTGATTTCTTCAAGGGCCTCCTCGGGTATTACGGAGTTGAGTACCTCAATCTGAACCCTAATGGCATTTTCCATACCGCGGTCTTCGTCCATTTTTGTGAAGCATTCCTTGGGATCCAGCCGCACTGGATCCTTTTCCGGAAATTTTTCCGGGTGAAGCCGCAGCCGAGCGCCAGCAATCCACGAGTAGTCGGAGGGGCCGGCATCCAGATGAGGGAAGACGCCGCTGAGCAGTACCTAGCATATAAGCTCATTGACTCCAACGCCGATTGGAAGGCGAGGTGGTTCTATATCACGAACCACCACCCCGGCCTGCCGAAGCCGAGTGGGAGGCAGCCCAGACACCACGACTGGTGGAACACGGAGCCCACGATGCAGGAGGGGATCCAGCTCCCCGAGTTGCTGGCACGCATCAAGGTGCTCAGAGAAGCTGGACTGAGGGCCGAACACATGGCCTTCAGCTTCATGAAGCGGAGGGTGCAGCCGCTCATGGCCCGCGACACCTTAGGCTTCGAGTACACCGGCGACGATGACACGTCGCGGATGCCTAGAGGCGAGATGGACGACGACGACGTCATCGAGAGGCTGACGCGGATCTTCAAGGACATGCCGCCGTACATGGCGTACCCCGTCCAGGAGTACTCCGTCGCGCGCCCGCCAAAGGAGGTAAGTAGTCGTACCCCCCTAGCCGAGTAGTCCTTGCTTGTGAGTAGTCGCGCTGAAGTCTTGTGCAAGACCCGCCGGCTAGCCTGGAGGCTAGTCTTGCCGCGCCGCCACGGAAGCCGCGCAACCCCGCCCGCAAGCGGGTGGCGAAGAAGCTGAGGGTCTCAGAGACCACGCCTCAAGAGGTAAGATGTCTTGACTAGTGTAGTGGGGTACTCATCGTACGAGTACGCTTGCTGATGATTGATCTCCCTTGAATGCAGGAGGTGCCGCCGACGGAGCCCGTCGAGGAGGGCGACGAAGGCGAGTGGGACACAGTGGGGGAGCCGGCTGGGAGTCGTAGCCCAGCCCCCACTAAGGAAGAACTCCTAGCGCAGTTGGAGCGCCAGCCCCCTGCTCCTCAGGGGAGCACAGAGCCTGCGGCTGCTGCCGCTGAAGAAGTGATAGCCGCGGGAGCGCAGGAGAGCGCTGCACCGGCTACTGCTGCTGGAGGAGAAGCAACAGCCACAGAGGCGCAAGAGGAGGCGCCCACCGAAGCTGGACTGGTGGATATTGCCAGCATCCTTGGAGCCCCGACCGTGACGATAGTCCGGTCGAGCCTGTAAGTATTGAGCCTTCCCGAGTAGTACTTGGTGTAGTAGTCGAACTTGAATGACAACCAGCTTTGTGTACTTCTGCAGGAAATCAACAGACTTGTCCTGGGAGGGAGATGAGCCCTCCACGACGGTGGCGGAGGAAGAAGTCGTACCGCCCGCCGAGGAGTCTACCCCAGCCCCTCAGGCAGAGTCAGGAGTGCCAGCCACTGGAGCCTTGTTGCCCGAGGCCGGCGTGGTCGAGGGTGAGTACTCTACTGAAGCTGTAATCTTCCCCGTAGAGTAGTCGTAGTTGCTGATGGAGTTGATGTCTTCTTGTCAGGCGTCGAGGCCGAAGGGTGCGATATCCCTGCAGCGGTGCCTATGCAGAAGTCGACAACACAGGCACTGGAAGCTGCTGAAGGAGCCCTCGAGCCGATGGAGGAGGTCGCCGAGGAAGCCGCCGCAGCGACCGGAGGAGAGGAGGTGTTGACGGATAAAAGACGTATCCCTCTACGATCCGCAAGCGTACGGACCCCACACCTTTTTCACCACGGGATTCCCAAGGTTCTTGTCAATCCGCGGAGCAAGGGGATTACAAGCGTTTGATCAACAACGACACACTAACTACTAAAACCCTAACAACTATTATACTAGAAAACACTTAACTACACTAGAGAGAATGATAAACGATCAAGAGAGAAGACACTCGCCCACGGGTCTACGATACTAGAGCATGCAATCGCTTAAAGACATGAAAAACCAATCTAATCTATCGGGGTTGTGACCACGGTTTCGCCCTTTCCCTCCTCTCGTACTTGTCACTACGCGAAGGTATTCATGACTAGACCTTTGATGGCCACGGCGTATTGAATGGATCCAAGGAAGCATTGGAGCTCGTACTCCCTCTACGGCATGGTAGCTAACCTTTAAGCATTAAAGTATATTCAACACAAGATGATAGATAGAAAATCCGACAAAGTGCGATTACATCTCACGATCGATTACAACCCATGGACGAATGAGAAGATTACCCCATCAAGGTGCTGATCATGGCACCGTTGATCATGGTTTCCCTTCCGCCGGTGTCTTCCTCCTTCTCCACGAGAGGGTGCTTCCTTCGAGGTGGTTGATCTCCGGCACCGAGATCCTCCTCCTCTCTCTCTAGTTTGTAGATGGCCTTCTCGGTGCGAATAAACTCCTCTCTCGTCCGTTGGCGGCGCGTCGGGGGTTTTAGGGTCGAAGATCCTTCGAGGGCAAGGAAGACGGGACCGAACCGGTGCCCGAAGTGGGCCGGGCCGATCCGACCGGGGCCGGCCGGCCCGAGCCCGGTTTCGGCCCGGTTCGGTCGCCCTTTTTGCTCCGTGGGTCCTCGTGCACTTATCTACTTCGCCCCCTCCACTTGGATGATTTTGACGCTGTTATCCTCGCGATCAAGATGGAGACTCTCTTTGCATGAAGTTTGATCTTTTACGCTTCAATCCCCGGGGGTGTTCCTCGTAGCACTTCAGTCCTCACCACCATTGGAAGTAATTTCAGCGAGCTCATGAACACGAACAAGACTCCATGAATGCTCCTTTGAACTTATTGCAAATCCGTCCTTTATGTCCATGATTTCCTACATAAATACAACACTTCCAAATGCATGCACAAAGATGAACTTGTTATATGATTAGCATGCCTAGTGGCGGGTTAGTTTAATAATCAAATCCAAACCAAAGTGTAATGAACATGCTAGGTGCACCAAAATACACCGTCAACATCTCCCCCACACTTAGCTCTTGCTCGTCCTCGAGCAAGTACTCGTAAAAGAACTTCGTCCAAGGCGTGTAATCGTGTACCACTTATCCTTCTTCACAAGTTAGTCAATCCCTTCATCATTAATACATAAACACAAAGTAATGATAATCAAACATAAACATGGGCGTTTAGAATTTTTACCACGTCAAGATTTACCCCACAACTCAAACTCTTCACTCGAAGCTTTCAATTCCAACCACACTTACTTCTTTGCTTCCATCGGAGGGTTTTTATGGTTTTCAAAACAAAAATTCCCGCAACAAGTGTTAGACAAAAACCTTTCTCCAAGCTCTCTCAAGTCACTCATATGAAGTGTCTATCCTAACCAAATTTTATAAAACTCTCACCTCCCATTAATCTCTCATATATCATGTAAAAGTGGAGCTATAGGTAGGGCTAGCGCAATCAACACAAGTATTGTCAAACTAAGAACTTCCTCTAATGGTTGTCTACCTTTCGAGCCAATGATCATGAGAATTAACCATATGTAGGGATATCAAGGACGAGAAGATTTAGAATGGTGGACATGTGCAAGGGCAAAAGAAAATTGTGACTTCAAGGCACCAATGATGTCCTCGTTGTCGAATTGCACATGGTTGGAAATAGAGTAAAAGTTTCGTCTCACAATCAACGTGACATCCTTCCTTACACTTTATTATTTTTTTCTTTTCTTTCACTTGATCTATCCCTCTCATATCTTCATTGCTAACTCATCTTTTTTTTTCATTCACATATGATTTTTCTTTCTTTCTTTCTTTCTTTCTTTTCCATACACATACTTTTTCTCTTTATTTTTCTCTCTCTTGACGACTTTTCAAAGCTTTCAATTCTCCCTTTTCTCGCATGCATACAATCTGAATTTTTTAAATAAATCATGCTAGAGACGAGACGAAACTTTGAAAATAGGTTGTGTTCAAGGAATACGATGTTCAAAAGAGGTGTATAGGTTTGGGTATGGAATTCGGCGATGTACATGACTTCCGTTGTGAAAGACATGTTACCGAATGAATGACGAGGCTAGCAACAAAAGATAAGCACAAGGACATGATCATTGCTTGAAATTAAAACTCACCAAGAGAGAAGGGTCCTAGCCTAACTCATCGTGCTAATCACACTTATAGTGGAGCGAAAAAAAAAACAAACTTGGCTTTGGATAGGAATTTTTTTATACTCTCAACTTGGAAAAAGAGATTTTGCTAACCTTTATTACACGGGTTTTAATATAATTTTCAGAACTGAAATCCTCCAATTTTTAGCATCGAACATAGCACAACTAGCATGTGAAGCTCAAGATCGAAGTGCGGTATGGGTACTTTAAGTAGTAGCGATTCCACTAAGCACCACGGTAAACGATTTTCAAACCACATACTTGTGTTCATATATCAAGAATCGAAGATTAGACAAACAAGTAAATAAAGATAAACAATATATAAAACACAAAGATATATATAAGACTCTTTTTATTTGGTTTTCTTGACTCAACACTAATTTAAGACACTTGCAAAAAATTTAAAAACTGACTCGAAAACTAAAGACTCATTAAAACACTAAGACTCTCACACGAAGATTAAACCGAACCTAATCTTGAAGTTCAAAAGCTAAGGCTAGCGAGCTAGCTCTCCCCCACACTTAAAACATACGACGTCCTCGTCGTATCTTACAAAAACCAAAGGGGAAAACTAGATCTAATGGTACTTCGAGCAAGCTTTGCACCACTTGCCTCTCATGTTTCCAACCATGCCAAAAAGCTTGCGCACGTTACGGTTAAGGAACTTGTAGTCATCTTCAACTACGCGCTCCAAGTCCTCCATACGCTGCTTCATCGCTTCCATGGTTTGAAGACATTCGTCGGCCGACGCGTAGAGAGCTGCGATGGATTGACGGCAAAATCGACAACACACCGGATGCAATCCGAAGGGGTCGTCGTCGCCATAATCTCCACCGTTGTCACCACCGTCGTCGCCACCTCCATTGTTGTCGCCTTCGCCACCGCCGTTGCCGTCGCCGTTGGGGCCCTCGGGAGTCCTTTCGTAGGGCCGCTCGCCCCAATCATCATCATCTCTACCGGCGCCGCCCACGAGCTCGGGCTACGATCGTCGGAGTAGTCGCTATCCCCATATTCCTTAGGCTCCGGCGACACCTCCTTGTAATCCTTACGCTTGATGCCTTGGAGACGTGCCGACCTTCGAACGGGTGTAGGGACCTTCTCTCCTTTGACGGGGTTGCGAGATGCAAGAGCTCCGGTCGGGACACGTCCTCCGCAACGGATACGTGCGGTCCTCTTGACGGGTAGCTTGACCTCGCATCGCATCGCCTCCTCCATCGATGGCTTCTTGGCTTCTACCTTCAACTCTAAGCTTTTTGGAGGCTCAATGGTCGCTACAAGGGTGCAACACATTGCTTGAAAGGATTGATTCTCGAGCTCCCAATTCGGCCAAATATATAGTCCCGAGAGAAAAGCCCCGGGAACCTTATTTTCCTTTTTTACACTTCCCTTAAAATTTTCCGACCAAACAAGGAAGTCAAAAAGGAGCAATTCGGGCGAAATTCGGGGACATCGGGCGTCGGGCCCCGCCCCGGGCCGATCCTATCGGGCCGGCCGGCCCACCCCCCGCCCGGGGGCCGGGCCGGTCCGGTTTTTGCACACCGCCCTATTTTTTTCGTCTTCGGCCCGTGGGAAAAAGTTGGCCCGATTAATCTTCGCGAAAAACTCCCGGAAAGCTAAAAGAAAAATTATTTACGAAGTTGGTGCCTTGTTTTTCGTCCTAGGCGGGACGTTCGGGCTCTTCCTCCATGGTAAAGACGTCAACATGATGAAGGGGCACGACATCGGGTTCGTAGTAAACCTTAAGCCGCTGTCCATTCACCACAAATTGATCTCCGTTTATATCCATAATGGTTACCGCTCCGTTGGAGAACACCGAATGCACAACATAAGGTCCGTCCCACTTGCTTTGCAATTTCCCCTTTCCGAAGGTTTTAAACCTCGAATTGTAGAGGAGGACCTTATCTCCTTCTTTAAATTCTTTTTTCTTCAATCTTTTATCGTACCACCTTTTGATTCTCTCTTTGTATATGCTTGCGTTTTCATAAGCTTTCAACCTCAACTCCTCTAGCTCGCTTATTTGAATTCTCCGTTTCACCACCGCGGCATCGAGATCAAGGTTCATTTCTTTAATCGCCCAATAGGCTTTATGTTCTAACTCAACCGGAAGGTGGCAAGCTTTTCCATAGACGAATTGATAGGGGGTCATACCTATCGGTGTTTTAAACGCCGTTCGATAAGCCCATAAAGCGCCGTCTAATTTCTTTGACCAATCCTTGCCTCCCTTCTCTATGGTCTTGTTAAGTATGCTTTTTAATTGCCTATTTGACGTCTCCGCTTGTCCGTTGGTTTGTGGGTGATAGGCCGTGGAGACCCTATGCTCAATTCCCAACTTGGACAAGCACTTTTTGAAGTTCTTCCCGGTGAAATGAGTTCCTCCATCACTTATCAAGATTCTCGGTGTACCGAAACGGGGAAAAATCACGTTCTTGATCATAGTGATGGACTCCTCCGTGGAAGCTTTACGACATGGTATAGCCTCTACCCACTTGGATACGTAATCGACCATAACAAGTATATACTCGAATCCAAATGAGTTTTTAAAAGGCCCCATGAAGTCTATGCCCCATACATCGAATATGTCGACTTGCAAGTTGTATTTCAAAGGCATAGAATTTCTTTGAGAGATGTTTCCGGTTCTTTGGCATTCGGGGCATGACGCAACATATCTTTTAGTATCTTCATGCATCTCCGGCCAATAGAATCCGCTCGACCATACTTTGGCTTCGGTTCGAAAATGGCTATAGTGCCCACCGTACTCCGCCGAGTGGCACTTCCTTAGAATCTCAAGCCTCTCTTCCCTTGGCACGCATCTTCTCATCACTCCATCATTGCCAAGCTTGAAGAGGTATGGTGCATCCCAAAAATATTTCTTACTTTCGAAATTATCTTCCTTTGAGTGTTTTTGTCTAGATGATCGAGGGGCATCTTTCGAATCGCTCGAATGATGTCGATCATCCAAGTATCTTTATCAAGCACTCTATAGAGGTGGTCATCTCTCATCTTGTCTTCTATGGGCTCTTTATCATCTTGCCCCCGATTCATCCTAGACAAATGATCGGCCACAACATTTTCCACCCCCCTTTTTATCACGAATTTCAACATCGAACTCTTGGAGAAGAAGGATCCAACGAATCAAACGTGGTTTAGCTTCCTTCTTAGCCAAGAGATACTTTATGGCTGCGTGATCGGTGTAAACAATGACCTTCGAGTTCACGATGTAAGATCTGAATTTTTCGAAAGCGAATACCACCGCTAGCAACTCCTTTTCCGTAGTAGCGTAATTTAATTGTGCCCCACTAAGAGTTTTGCTAGCGTAGTAAACGGCGTGAACTCGGCCTTCCTTTCTTTGTCCCAAGACCGCGCCTACGGCGTAGTCACTTGCGTCACACATGATCTCGAAAGGTTGGCTCCAATCCGGAGGTTGGATGATGGGAGCACTCACCAACGCATTTTTCAAGGTCCGGAATGCCGCTAGACACTTCTCATCAAAGTCGAAAGCCACATCTTTTTGAAGAAGGTGTGTTAAAGGCTTAGTGATCTTCGAGAAGTCCTTTATAAATCTTCTATAGAATCCGGCATGGCCTAGAAAGCTCCTTAAGGACTTAATATCCGTAGGAGGTGGGAGTTGCTCAACCGTCTCTACCTTTGCCTTGTCCACTTCAATTCCTCTCTCGGATATAACATGTCCGAGCACTATGCCTTGCTTAACCATGAAGTGGCACTTTTCCCAATTTAAAACCAAATCTACCTCCGCACACCTTGTAAGGACCTTTTCTAAGTTTGCTAAGCAATCCATGAACGTCTTCCCGTAAACGGAAAAATCATCCATAAACACTTCAACAATTTCTTCGATGAATTCCGAAAACACGGCCATCATGCAACGTTGAAAAGAGGCCGGAGCGTTGCATAGGCCGAAGGGCATCCTCCTATATGCAAACGTTCCGTAAGGACATGTAAATGTTGTCTTATGTTGATCTTCCGGTGAATGGGAATTTGCATGAACCCCGAGTATCCATCGAGAAAGCAAAAATAAGCGTGGTTTGCTAACCTCTCGAGCATCTCGTCTATGAACGGTAGGGGGAAGTGATCTTTCTTCGTCGCTTTGTTAAGCTTACGGTAATCAATACACATCCGCCACCCGGTCACGGTTCTTTGCGGTATCAATTCGTTCTTCTCATTCTTCACCACGGTCAAACCTCCTTTCTTCGGTACACAATGTACCGGGCTCACCCATTCGCTATGTGGAACCGGGTAGATGATTCCGGCATCAAGTAACTTGATAACCTCTTTCTTTACTACCTCTCGCATGGCATGGGTTAGCCTCCTTTGGTGGTCCACTACAGGCTTACATTGGTCTTCCATTGGTATACGATGAGTGCAAAAGGTCGGGCTAATACCTTTGAGATCGTTAATTGAATATCCAATCACCTTCCTATGTTTTTTTAATAAAATCAGCAACGCTTCATTTTCTTCGGGACTCAACTCGTCGCTCACAATGACTGGATAAGTTTTGTCTGGCCCCATAAATTCATATTTTAATCCCTTGGGCAAAGGTTTAAGGTCTACTTCGGGCACTTGCGGCTCCTCGGGTTTGATTTCTCCTATGTCTTCGAACTTTTCTTCCTCCACGCTACCATCATGCGGCTCTAAGCCTTTTGTTGCTTCCTCTAGTTCTTCATCTTGTTGATTACTAATTTGATTTTCCATCGCTCTTTGCAGCGGGTCTCTAAGGGTTTCAACAAAACAAAGACTATCTATCTCTTCTATTTCTTCATCTTCGGGAGGAAAAGGAGTAAGGTGTTTAGAAGCACGAAGAAAGTTATATGTGTACTTTGTTCCATTAAGGTTCATTGTTACTTTGCCTTCTCCGGCATCTAACACGGCATCAACCAACTTAAGAAAAGGCCTACCTAAGATTATATGATCAGAATTACCATGGTAAGCATCAATAACAAAGAAATCGGTTGGTATATAGTTTCTAGAAATTTTTACTTTCATGTTGCAAGCAATACCTAGAGGTTTGATAGTTCTACCATCTCCCATAATTAATTTCGTTGATGTTGGAGCTAAGTCTAGGTTGTGGTATTGAACTTTATCGTAAATTTTAGAAGATAGAACACTTACTTGGGCTCCGATGTCGCATAAGGCTTTGCATTGAACTCCGTTGATCTCGCAACTCAAGTGCGGCGTCATCTTCTCTTCTTCTTCGGATCCGATCGAATAAATTTCAGCAAGGCGAGCGTATGGTGATGCTTCGGGCTTGATCCCCATGATCCTCTTCACCTCGGCAATATGTTCCGGATCCACCACATCATCTCCAAAGAGCTTTTCAAAAATCTCACCGGTGGTTTCGAGGTCGTATGAATTTTCAGCTTTCCTCTCCGGTGGGAAATCGACTTCCAATGCTCTTGCCATTCCCTTTTGATTAGGGAACGGTCTTCTCTTGTCGAATACTTCTCCGTAATCAATAGGAACCCAATCCATTGGCTCGAACTCCCTTAGTGGCTTCGCGCTTGACATGCTTCTCTTGTTCGTCTCATTTCGTGCGGCGAAGTCGACGTTTGGTGTAGTTCTTGACTTGGTGTGTTCTTGTTCAAGCTTCTCCATGATCGGCTCCTCTTTTGTGACTTCGGGGTTGCCTCTTTAGAAAAATCAGCAAGCTTTTTCTTCCTTGAATTAAATTCCGGCTCTTCCGCAAGTCTTGTTTCCCAATCTCTTCGCATGGCAGCCGCTTTGCTAACTTTTTGTAGAAGTTGGGCGGCTTCCGTGAGTGTTTTCTCCATGAGATCCCCACCCGCACACATTTCGACGTGTCGCATGCAACTAGGGGTTAGGGAAAAGAAAAATGTATGCAAGAGTACGTCACCGGTGAAGCCGAGTTTTGGTCCTTGTTCTATTAATTCATTAAACCTTTCCCGTGCTTGGTCTATCCCTTCCTCTTCTCCTTGCATAAAATTGATCACTTGCCTCCTTAGATGTTGAACCTTGCTCATTGGAAAGAACTTCTCGCAAAACTTCTTTGTCAACTTGTTCCAATTGCCTTCAACTTCAAAGGACGCAACCGAATACCATGTCTTTGCTTTGCACCGCAAGTGAGTAGGGAAAGAGATTCCATTTGAACCATTCATCGGGAACTCCTTCTTGACGCACCGTGTTGCATATTGTCGTGAAATCCCTTATGTGTCTATATGGGTTCTCCGTAACCATCCCTTCAAATGGGTTTTCCGCCACCATCTTCATGATCTTGGATTTAATTTCATACTTGGTCGCTTCGAGCTTCGAATCCGACTCTTGTACCTTTATGTCTTCACATCGAGGGCTAGCGTAATCCCTTAATGATTTCTCCGGTTCTTCCACGGGTTGATTAACGAACTCCATCTAGACAATAAGATAAAAACAAAAACAAAAAAGAAACAAGTGTTTTTCTGATAATATATGTTAGATAAAGCAAATAAAAGATAAACTAAAATATAAAACTAAGTTAGATGCAAATCAAACGATGTAAACTAACTTAATCCCCGGCAACAGCGCCAGAAAAAGGGGCTTGTTGACGGATAAAAGACGTATCCCTCTACGATCCGCAAGCGTACGGACCCCACACCTTTTTCACCACGGGATTCCCAAGGTTCTTGTCAATCCGCGGAGCAAGGGGATTACAAGCGTTTGATCAACAACGACACACTAACTACTAAAACCCTAACAACTATTATACTAGAAAACACTTAACTACACTAGAGAGAATGATAAACGATCAAGAGAGAAGACACTCGCCCACGGGTCTACGATACTAGAGCATGCAATCGCTTAAAGACATGAAAAACCAATCTAATCTATCGGGGTTGTGACCACGGTTTCGCCCTTTCCCTCCTCTCGTACTCGTCACTACGCGAAGGTATTCATGACTAGACCTTTGATGGCCACGGCGTATTGAATGGATCCAAGGAAGCATTGGAGCTCGTACTCCCTCTACGGCATGGTAGCTAACCTTTAAGCATTAAAGTATATTCAACACAAGATGATAGATAGAAAATCCGACAAAGTGCGATTACATCTCACGATCGATTACAACCCATGGACGAATGAGAAGATTACCCCATCAAGGTGCCGATCATGGCACCGTTGATCATGGTTTCCCTTCCGCCGTGTCTTCCTCCTTCTCCACGAGAGGGTGCTTCCTTCGAGGTGGTTGATCTCCGGCCCGGAGATCCTCCTCCTCTCTCTCTAGTTTGTAGATGGCCTTAAGGTGCGAATAAACTCCTCTCTCGTCCGTTGGCGGCGCGTCGGGGGTTTTAGGGTCGAAGATCCTTCGAGGGCAAGGAAGACGGGACCGAACCGGTGCCCGAAGTGGGCCGGGCCGATCCGACCGGGCCGGCCGGCCCGGTGCCCGCTTTCGGCCGGTTCGGTCGCCCTTTTTGCTCCGTGGGTCCTCGTGCACTTATCTACTTCGCCCCCTCCACTTGGATGATTTTGACGTTGTTATCCTCGCGATCAAGATGGAGACTCTCTTTGCATGAAGTTTGATCTTTTACGCTTCAATCCCCGGGGTGTTCCTCGTAGCACTTCGGTCCTCACCACCATTGGAAGTAATTTCGGCGAGCTCATGAACACGAACAAGACTCCATGAATGCTCCTTTGAACTTATTGCAAATCCGTCCTTTATGTCCATGATTTCCTACATAAATACAACACTTCCAAATGCATGCACAAAGATGAACTTGTTATATGATTAGCATGCCTAGTGGCGGGTTAGTTTAATAATCAAATCCAAACCAAAGTGTAATGAACATGCTAGGTGCACCAAAATACACCGTCAACAGGAGGCCACCGTGCCACCAGAGGTGGCTGTCCGCTCCCCGGAGATCCAGGACGCAGAGCCCATCCGCTCTGCGCCGATGACGGAAGCCCCCGCGAGTAGTCGTGGCGGGGTGGAGCTGCTCGCGGACGATCTGGTGGACCCGGCAACGGTGGCCAGGCAC
Organism: Cenchrus americanus; assembly: GCA_947561735.1. Taxonomy (NCBI): domain Eukaryota; kingdom Viridiplantae; phylum Streptophyta; class Magnoliopsida; order Poales; family Poaceae; genus Cenchrus; species Cenchrus americanus. The sequence continues at coordinate 50,210,174 of OX387245.1, forward strand.
CTGGAGGCAGTCCGCCAGGCCGAGCAGTGGATGAAGGTAAGTAGCCTTAGCTTCTGAGTAGTCAATCCTCTGTTGTTGAGTACTCGTTGACGTGTGTTGTCTGTGCAGGACGTCGTGGAGAGGTCCCGCGAGAAGTCCAACATGCTGCAGGGCTTTGGTGACACAGAGCTCCGGGCTGAGGCATTGGAGGATCAGCTTTTGAAGTCGCGGAAGCACGCGGCTACCATGCAGGCCAAGCTCGACGCCGCCTTTGCCAAGTATCACAATGACATCCAAGAGCTGCAGGCAAAAGGCGACGACTTGGTGCGGAAGAACAAGAGCCTCTGCAACAAGAACAAAGGTACGCTGCTTGACTTGTTGGGTAGTTGTTGAGAGTCGAGATGTAGTCTGACCCACTGCGCTTTGTTGTGTTTGCAGAGCTTGAGGGCCAAGTGGAGCAGTTGAAGTCTTCGGAGACGAGTATGAAGAACCTCTTCTACGGGAGCGAGAAGCCCGCCCGTACTCGAGCTCGACTACAAAGAACTTGCCTTCGAGTGCGAGAAGCACATGGAGCTTCGGATTGCATCTGACCGCGATCTTGTCAACTGCTACAAATCATTGCAGAAGTTGAATGAGGATTGCGAGGCGCTGCGGGCCCAACTGAAGGATGTTGAAGAAGCCGCGCTGCCGATCGCAAGACTCTTGGTTCCTCATCCGGGCGGCCCCAAGATCGCTCCACTGGTGGATCGCCTCAGGGAAGCCCCAAGCCGGCTGGCGGCTTATGTGAAGCACATGGCGAGGTCGATCCCGAAGCAGGTCTTGGCCTTCATGAAGTCCTACTTCCCGAAGGCCCCAGTGGAAGTAGTCGCTGGCGGGGTAGCCGCCAACTGCACCGATGAGCAGTACGCGGATCTGCTGGAGCAGATGACTCCCATCGCGGAGCAAGTAGCTGAAAAGCTCAATCTCCAGTAGCCCTGTAATAGTTAGCTAGTAGCCAAAGTTGTACAAAAACAATTGTAATGAATTGCTTAAGTATTAATGAAAGAAAAATTCCAGCAATGAGTACTCGTAGTCGCGATCTCAGAGTGCGGAGCCCCCATCGTGGAGTGGATGCGAGTAGTCGTACTCGGCGGTAGTGGTCCCGTTGAAGGGAGTAGACAGTAAAGAAGTTTATGAATGATCAAACTTTATTACTGAAAAAGTACACCTGGATGGCCAGGGCCGTGGTTACAGAGTAGTCGCCTGGACCCGGAGGCCGCTTACAGCTGAGTAGTGCTAGGGCGGGTAGCCGCTTACAGCAGTAGATCCGTAAGTAGCCGTGTAGGCTGGATCTTGGAGTACATGGTCTCTTAGTAGACCGCTGCTAGAGTCCTTTGTCGCTCGTCGCAGCCCAGGATCCGTAGGTAGCCGTGTGGGCTGGATCCTGGAGAGGAGTAGTCCGGAGACTGGGGCCAGGACCCGGAGGCCGCTTACGGCAGAGGGGTGTTGATGTAGTCGTATAGACTTGAACCCCGGAGTAGTCGTGTAGACTAGGCGTAGAATCGACAGAGCTGGTCGACGTTCCACGAGTTGTTGATGTCTTCGCCTTCAAGTGTCTGGAGACAGTAGGAGCCCGGCCAGTCACCTTTGCCACGGTGAAGGGGCCTGGGAGCTGAGCTTGTGTAGTCCTTCCGTGTTCTGGATGCAACGGAGGACTAGATCACCAACGTTGAAGGAGCGTTCTTTGACGTTGTGATCGTGGTAGCGTCGGATACCCTCTAGGTACCTTGCTGATTGGACAAGGGCAGCGCAGCGAGCTTCTTCGAGGCTGTCGATGTCAACTCGTCTGCTGTCTTCAGAGACGCCTTCGTCGTAGTGCTCCACTGCCGGCGAGTTCCATATGACGTCGGCAGGGAGGATTGCTTCGGAGCCGTAGACCAGGAAGTAAGGGGATTGCCTCGTTGGCTTGGATGGCTGAGTCCGTAGCCCCCAGAGTGCGTTGGGTAGTTCCTTGATCCACTTGCCTCCTTTGGAGTTAGCAGCATCGTGTAGCCGCTTCTTGAGAGCGTCGAGCACCATCCCATTGGCGCGCTCGACTTGTCCGTTGGCCCGAGGATGGGCAAGCGAGACGTATCGGACATCGATCCCGCCGTTCTCGCGCATACTCCCGGAACCGGTGGTTGTTAAAGTTGGAGCCCGGATCCGTGATGATGCGGTGGGGTAGTCCGTAGCGATGTACGAGTTCGTCCGGAAGTCGAGTACTCGTCGGCCTTGGGGCATGTGACCGGCTTGACCTCGATCCACTTGGTGAACTTGTCGATGGCCACCAATACTCGTTGAAACCACCGGCGCAGCTTGGCGGTGGCCCAATCATGTCGAGCCCCCGGCAGGCAAAGGGCCGGGTTGGCGGTATGGTGACTAGCTTGTAGGCCGGGACATGTTGCCGCTTGGCGGCGACCGGCATCCCCGGCACCTTCTAACGAGTTCTTCGGCATCGCCCGCAGCCGTGGGCCGCAGAAAGCTCGCCGGAAGGCCTTGCTGACCAGCGTGCGTGAGGACGCGTGGTTGCCGCAGACGCCCTTGTGGATCTCCTCCAAGATGTCCTTGCCTTCTTCCCGAGGGACGCACTTCATGAGTACTGCAGAAGATGCGCCCCGCTTGTAAAGCTTGTCTCCGACGAGGACGTAGGACTTGGCACGGCGGATGAGCTGCTTGGTCGAGTTCTTGTTGGAGGGAACCTTCTGCTCGCTGAGGTAGTCGATGAAGGGTTGCCTCCAGTCCACGTCGATCATCATGACCTCCTGTCCAGTTGGTGGGTGAGCTGGGGTAGTGGTCGGTGGCGCCGGCTCCGAGATGGATGGCGCGCGAAGCTCGTGAACGAAGACGCCCGCTGGTACTTGAGCGCGGGTAGATCCGAGCTTCGAGAGGACGTCCGCTGCAACGTTGTTGTCGCGGACGATGTGATGGAACTCGAGACCGTAGAACTTGTTCTCGGGCTTGCGGACTTCTAGGCAGTAGGCGTCCATGTTCTCCTTGTTGCGGTCCCAAGACTTGTTGACTTGGTTGATGATCACTGCGGAGTCGCCGTAGACTAGTAGCCGCTTGATGCCTAGTGAAGCCGCGAGGCGGAGCCCGTGTAGGAGAGCTTCGTACTCGGCTTCGTTGTTTGAGACCTTCCAGAAGATCTGCAGGACGTACTTGAGTTGTTCGCCCGTTGGAGAGATCAGGAGTACCCCTGCACCTGCGCCCTCGAGGTTGAGTGAGCCGTCGAAGTACATCACCCAATGCTCTGGCCGCACGGTGGGAGTGGGCAGCTGGTTCTCCCGCCACTCCGCCATGAAGTCGACTAGTGCCTGCGACTTGATGGCTGTGCGTGGCTTGAAGTCGATGGTGAGGGCGCCGAGCTCGACTGCCCACTTGGAGATTCTTCCAGTAGCGTCTTGGTTCCGCAAGATGTCGCCGAGCGGGTAGTCGGTGACGACGGAGATCGAGTACTACTGGAAGTAGTGTCATAGCTTCCGCGAGGTGATGAGTACTGCGTACAGGAGCTTCTGCACAGGCTGATAGCGTGTCTTGGACTCTGATAGAACCTCGCTGACGAAGTAGACTGGGCGCTGGACTGGGTAGGCATGGCCGTCTTCCTGCGGCTCGACGACGATGGCAGTACTGACCATGTGAGTAGTCGCAGCGAGGTAGAGCAGTAGCTGCTCGCCCTTGTGAGGAGCCGTGAGGATCGGCGGCTTCGACAGGAAGTCCTTGAGCTGGGCAAGGGCATGATCCGCCTCTGGAGTCCACACGAATTTCTCTTGATGCTTGAGTAGTTTGAAGAAGGGGAGCCCCCGTTCTCCGAGTCTCGAAATAAATCTGTTCAGTGCCGCCATGCACCCGGTCAGCTTCTGGACGTCTTTGATGCTCGTGGGAGCTTTCATGCTGGTGATGGCGGAGATCTTCTTGGGGTTGGCTTCGATGCCACGTTGGCTAATGATGAAGCCGAGTAGTTTGCCCGAAGGTACGCTGAAGACGCACTTGTTCAGGTTGAGCTTCCAGCGGTACTCGCGCAGTGATGTGAAAGTCTCTTCAAGTCGTCGATGAGGGTACTGGAGTTTCTGGTCTTGACGACCACGTCATCCACGTAGGATTCGACGTTCTTGTCGAGTTGCCTCTTGAAGCAGGCCTGGATAGCTCGTTGGTAAGTGGCGCCGGCGTTCTTCAACCCGAAGGACATGGTCGTGTAGCAGTACGCGCCAAACGGAGTGATGAATGTCTTCTCCTGGTCTTCTTCCTTGATCGCGATGTGGTGATACCCGGAGTAGCAGTCGAGGAAGCAGAGCAGGTCGCAGCCCGCCGTGGAGTCGATGACTTGATCAATCCGCGGCAACCCGAAGGGGTCCTTGGGGCAGTGTTTGTTGAGGTCGGTGTAGTCGACGCACATCCTCCACTCGTTCGAGTTCTTCTTGCGGACGAGGACGGGGTTGGCGAGCCACTCAGGGTGTTAGACTTCTCTGATGAAGCCGGCCGTGAGTAGTTTGGCGAGTTCCTTCTTGATGGCGTCCCATCTATCGTCGGCAAAGCGTCGGAGGTGTTGTCGCTTGGGGGTGGCCTTAGGATCGACGTTAAGGCAGTGCTCGATCAGCTCCCTGGCACTCCTGGCATGTCCGCTGGCTTCCACGCGAAGATGTCGCGGTTAGCCCGAAGGAAGCTGATGAGCGCGTCTTCCTATTTGGGGTCGAGGCCAGCCCCGATGGTGGTGGTCTTGCTGGGGTCGCCTGTTCCGAGGTCGATCGTCTTGACGAGTACCTCCTCGGGGTGGGCGAGGCTTGTTGGCGCCGTCGGACTTCTCTGGGATGTCGAGTTCACTTGTAGCAAGCTTCTTCGACGCGGCGTAGACCTCCATCATCGCGTTGGGTACTTGATTCGTAGAAGCGATCTCCACGGCTTCTGTGTCGCAGTCGTGAGAGATCTTCAAGTCCCCATGAAGAGAGAGTACACCGGCTGGGCTTGGCATCTTGAGTACCAAGTAGGTGTAGTGGGGCACCGCCATGAACTTGGTGATGGCCGGCCTGCCGAGGATGGCGTGGTAGGAAGTCTCGAAGTTCGCGACCTCGAACTTGATGTACTCGGTACGGTAGTTGTCCCGAGATTCCCCGAAGGTAACTGGCAGGACCACTAAGCCCAGTGGAATAGCCGCGTTGCTGGGGACGATGCCGTAGAAGGGCGTGTTGCTCTTAGTGAGCATGTGGGTGATGTCGAGCTTCATCTTTTTCAAGGTCTTGGTGAAAAGGACGTTGAGCCCGCTTCCACCGTCGATAAGCACCTTGTTGAGTTTGGAGCCCGCGACCACCGGCTTCAGGACGAGGGGGAACCGTCCTGGTTCAGAGAAGCTGGTCCACTGATCCGCGCGGGAGAAGGTGATGGGTACCTCCGACCACCTGAGAGGGGTCGGGACCGCAGGCTCAATGGACATGACTTCACGACGGGTAGCCTTCGCTCCCGCCCGCCGGGGCGTCCGCCGAAGAGGATGTTGACGGTCTTGTCGTGGCCCCGGAAGTCGTTGTTGTCGCCGTCCTTCTTCTTGCCCTTTTTGTCGTGAGGGTGCGGTGGCTCTGGCGTATCCTTGAGTGCGTGCCTGAGTTGGTAGCACTGCTTGGTGGTGTGGTTGCCGTTTGGATGCCACGGGCACCTCTCCTTCAGCAGGTCCTTGAAGCCGCCGGAGTTCTTCTTTGAGTTCTCCTTCGCAGGGCGCTGGATAGCCGCGACAGTGTTTTCTGGCTTGCGCTTGCGGTTGGGACCCGAGTAGTAGTAGTAGTAGTTGTTGTTGTTGTTGTTGTTGTTGCGACCGCCTTGGTTCGCGTTGTTGCCGCTGCCGCCGCCCTGGTTCTGCTTGCTCTTGCCACGAATGGTGTTGACGGTGAAAATCCGTCAATCTAGCCATGAGTTTACCTTCGGTGTCGGCATGAGTTTTATACCTTATCCATTGGTACTAACCCCCGTGGTATAACAAGTTCACGTGTGCATGTCGGTTTTGGAGTTTAATGTTTATGCAGGGTTTTAGTGTTGAATGCAAGACTTTCGGGATAAGTTCATCAAGCACCTCATGACAAGACCTTGAAGCCCCGTACAAGTCATGCAACGAAGCAAACTTAACACCAAGAAGCCTGGGACTTGATCCGAGAAGACGACAGACTCCGAGGACACGACCGAAAAAGTGCGCCGAATCTTGCAAGACAAGGAGTTGAGTCCAATTCGGAGAGAAACCGACGACATGGACCTACATGCGAAGGGGGAAACATCCAGGAAGCAAGGGAACCGACGTAGAGCAAAGGAGCCCTCGGGCCGGGCCCGGATGGGCCCAGCCGGCCGGCCCCGGTCCGGTCGGCCCCCGTGCCCATCCAGGGCCCGTTTGCCCCCTCCTTTGCCCTAGCCGCCAATCGGGCTATTTATAGCCCCCTGACCGAGAGCCACGCAGAGAAGATTTCGTCATCGGCCGCCGAGGAGCAGAGAAGAGAGGGACACCATCTCGGAGAGGAGAGGGTCGAGCTAGTTGACTAGGGTTCCCCTAGCCGACGTGGGAACCTTGCACGGAAGACCACGTCGGAGTTCCCGGAGCTAGAAGCAAGATCAAGGAAGGATCCCGGTGGTGATCTTGTGTATGTATCATTGTTATAGTTGAATTATCAAGTTGAATCTTTTCCTAGCGATCAAGTGTTTCCTCGAAGATTTCGTTTTTCGATCGGCTTTGCTTATTCCAATTCTATTCTCGAGATAGATTACATAGGGTGTTCTTGTAGCCGCGGTGGCTAGAGGTACACGCGGATCTTCCGAAAGAATCTCGACTTGTCTTTTGACTCGCCCTAAGCTACCCGCATGAATAGGGATACGTTGTGACAGAACGGGGGTTCCGAAAGGCGGATGTTTTCGGATTTGGACGGGAAACCACGATTTAAAGAGGCTTCTTTTAAGATTCGATTTGCTACTTCTTCTCTTGCTTGGAACTTCAACAAAAGGCTTACCCCGATCTCTCTAGATCGGTTTATCTACCCAATCTTACTTTGTTTTCTCCGGTCTTTAGTAGATTAGATTCGTTTCGTGTCTTTTACCTAGATGCATTAGGGTTTCTTTTATCGAAGATTGAAGTTACTTGGCTTTATTAGATTAAGTTTTGCGTCACACATTTGTTCCACGGATTCGATACCTTGGGTTCACCACTCGAGGGAAGAAGGGTCACTTGACTATGACGGGAGACTTGTACGCTTGCAAGTCACAAACGAACTTTGATATAATTATTAACCGTCAACAAATGGCGTCGTACTTGGCGTTGGCCTTGTCTTCTTCATCCGCCCAGGACGTGATCATGTCCTTGAGGTGGGGGATGGACCTTGGGTGGCGACGACCGAAGTCTTCGAAGGTGCGGCGGTGGTAGAGACCGTCTTGGAAGAGGTCGATGACCTCCTTGTCGGTGACGTCAACGACGGTAGCGCGCTTGTCGAAGAAGCGGCGCATGTACTTGCGGAGGGTCTCGCCTTGTTCCTGCTTGACCATGGCCAGGTCCATGCGAGTACCCGATCGGCCCATGGCGCCCGCCGAAGTTGCCGGTGAACTCGCTCCTTCGGTGGTCCCACTTGTCGATCGAGTGCTTGTCCGGCGACTCGAGCCACGTGAGTGGAGCTTGGTCCGAGCGAAGGGGAAGTAGAGGCACTTGGTGTCGTTGTTGCCGCCGCCGTTCTCGATGGAGAGGGCGTAGCACCCGAGCCACCGGATGGGGTCCCGTTTCGCATCGTACTTGGTGATCCTCAAAGGCTTGAACTTGTCGGGGGAGGAGCAAGTTGCGAAGTCGAGGTGAGAAGGCGGGGGAAGCCGTCGCCGTCGCCCTCGGTGGTCGACTTCTTCCGCCGCCTCCTCAATCTTCGTCGGGCGTCGTAGCCGCCCGTGAGGCGCCGCAGGCGTGGTCGTTCGCGTGGCCTCGGCCGCCGCGACTACCGCCGCCGCCGGCCCTCCCGTTGGCTCCATGGTTGGAGCTTCCGCCGTCGGCCCCGCCACCGCCGTCGGGGGTCGTGGCCGCCGCCGCCGGCTGGAGCGCGGTGGGGGACGACCTCGCGGTTGCTGTTGTCACGCTATGGAGGTCCGCTGGCGTTGGAGCGATGACGGTTCGGCTCGACTGGGAGCTCAGCTCGAGTACGGTTCGGACCGTTGTTGGCGCTGCGACTTGTGGCTTCGTTGTCGCGGTGCCTGGCTGGAGGAGGTTGGTTGACTCTGTTGTCGACCCGCATGAAGTAGGCGTCTTCAGCGAGCTTGGCGATGACCTCTCCGCGCGCGTATGCCCCGAGCCCGGCGTGCGATCGCTCGCGGATCGACATGAGGCACGCGCTCGGGGGTAGTGTGTGCTCGCTCTCGACCGCCTCGAGAGCTTCTGCAAGATTGCGGACGGGGAAGTTGTCGCGGATGCGTCGGCGACGTTCGCTGTGCTTCCGGTTACGCTCACGTCGAGCGTCTCTGTCTGCAGGGTTCTCGTTTGGTGGAGCATCAGCAGAGAGCTCGTCGGAGGAGATGTCTTCTAGGTATCTGTCTTGGGCCGTCCCTGAAGGCCCTGGGGCGTCGCCAGCGGCCATGAAGACTTGGCGATCGGGGGTGCCAAGGCTGGACTCAGAAGGCGCCACCTACGTTGGTGTGCTCGAGTCAGCCCGGGCTAGCGGTGTTCCCTCCTGGAACGGTAGCGAGTCGATGTAGGCGATGTAGCGTGAGTCTCCGCTTGCGGTCTGGCCAGTAGATGAATCTCCCGGCCGGTGTGGATGTTATAACCAGCCCAGAGGCCGGCCCTGACAAGGGAAGCTCAGTGGAGTTGTCCTCGGACTCGGGCTCCTCAGGGTCCGACCCGAAGTCGAACTCGTAATCGGGGTTCGAGTAGAACTCGGAGAGAGGGTTGGAGTCCGAAGCGTGGCCGGGGGCGGTGTCGAAGTCAGAGTTGTACTCGGGTACGGGCTCCTTGCCGGCCCGGCGCGAAGAGGGAGCCCCCGTGCGGGCCCGACTGAGGATGCGGGGGCCACGCGCGGAGCGCTCACGAGGTGAGGGGATCGCCTGCGATGGCTGAGCAGCCAGCTCGCATGCGATGGCCCATGGAGACGCCGAGTTCGAGTTGGAAGCAGACTCGAGCTCGAAGTCAGCGTGGTGGTTGAAGAGCGAAATTTCACCGAACTTGCCGGCGAGTTCGCCTGTGACGACTTCGGGAAGCGTCACGAAGCCGGTCTTCGGGTTGGGCGGCATGGTTAGGCGACGCTGGAAGGAGCCCACGCCGTCGGCCGGTGCGGACCCGTGCGCCGAACACGAAGGTGTCGCCGCGGTTGAAGGCGACGGTTGGCTTGAAGTAGACGGGAGCCGTCGAGTTCGCCATGTGATCTCGGGCGAGATCCCCTACCGCGCGCCGCCGCTCCGTCGGTGTTTTAGACCGGCAACCTACTAAGGGGAGTACCCGAAGTAGATAAATGTGGCCTCGCTGAGATCGGTAACTCGAAGGAAGAGACACGTGGCACACAATTTAGACAGGTTCGGGCCGCGAGGTGCGTAATACCCTACGTCCTGTATGCTGCGTAGCTCTGGATTGATTGGGCACGATTACAAGATGGTGTAATGGTGCGTCGTGAGTTGTATGAGATGCTAGAGAAAGGTCCCTGCCTCACCTTATATAGTCCGGGAGGCAAGGTTACAAGTCGAAGTAGGGAGAGAGTACTAGTCGGGTACGTCTAGGAGTCTTCCATACAGTGCAGGACATGTACAGCTTCCTAACCGAGTACTTCTCCTCCGTAGTCCTTGTGCTCCACGCCATCAGGTGCCGTGTAGCGCAAGCCGGGTAGTCCCAGGGGCCCACCGAGTAGTCGGTCCTGGTACTCACCGAGGTAGTGGGCCCAGGGAGGTCCATACGACAGACTACTCACTCGTCCCGGAATCCGAGGAAGGAGGAGCAGAAGCTTCGCTGCAGTACGTGGAAGTACTCGACGACACCGAGGGTGCTTAGGCTAACCTAGCTGACGAAGGCAACCTCCGGTGCATCTAACCTAGTTTTCAAATCTTTGATTATTCAATTATCTATGGATGCTTGTGCATTTAAGTTCAGGAATTGAATGGAACCTTAGATGCATGATCCCAAGGTACCTTTGTCCTTACTAGTATGATAGGTCAGTAGCTGCTAAGCTATAGGACCGTTACAAGTCGGGTGATGACCTCACTCGCGAGAATAGGTTCCTAGATAGGAATCACAGAATATCCTTAATTGGATTGCTCATGTGGTAAGAGCATGGGATTTGGGCTCCGGTCCAATGGCTATTGTGGGTTAAGTGTTTGAACGTACTAAGCACTTGTCGGAAATGGGACCGGTAAGCCTAGTACCTTAATGAGGCGGCGAGGGATCCTACTATTACTACTCTTGGGATACGTCTCACGGCTAGCTACCGGTGGTGTACGGTCACTCCGGGTGCCTCGCGGGGTATGCCGGATAGCCTGCACCAAAGACTGTAAGATTCGATCTCGACCCGAGGATTTTTGGGAACTGCTTGGGAAGTTGTCCTTGCGGGGGCAGTCTACCGTGTGTTTAGGTCTACCTTGCAAGGTTTGAATCAATCGATTGTCGGCCTCTCACCGTTATCTGAGACTGCTTACTCCACTAGCCATGAGGTCCCTAATGATGGAAGTTGATGAATACTATGCTTGATTAATTGTATTGTACAACTTTGTCTGTGCTAGATGGCTAATTTAGTAAAGATTAAACCCACTAGAACTTGTGCTAAAATCTTGAAAGTAAGGACATACTCTTTGTTACTTTTCAGCAAAAGAAACTCGGTATAGCCAAAAGCCTTTCATGTCTAGAGTTGGTGAAGTAGTTATCACCGATGGGTAAGTCTTGCTGAGTATTAGTATACTCAGCCTTGCTATAATATGTTGATCCAGGTAATGCATTCGGTGATGTGTGGCCCGGAGAGATTCTGCCCGGCTGGGAGCTGGAGTGGGTGGAGGATGACGAATGAAGGCATCATGGATGGCCTCCCGTGGTGTTCTCACTTTCCCTTAGTTTAATTCCACTGTTTCAAAACTCTGAACTACTTCGTTATGGCAAAAACTTCGGTTTGTAATGATTAAACCCTTCGGGGGTATACGTTTGGATGTTAATGATGATGTATCTCTGGACTCGCCTTCGAGTGAGTTGTAATGCATATATGTCGATCCTTGTTGCTATTCAAGTGATTTACCGGGCGTTAACCCGGCGACTAACGACAGGATGATACTTTATTATCGCTTAATGACCAAAGTGGATTGGTTTAGGTGATAGTACGGTATTTTCCTAGGCGGGTTGTCACAATATCCTAAGGAGAGACAGGAGGGTTTTACAAGATTGCTCTTGTGTGCTTTGCTCCATTGGTACAGAAGAAACTCTCTTTCATCTTTTCTTCCATTGCTCCTTTAGTGGGTGGTCCTGGCGTTGTTTCTTGGGAGTGGCCTGGAATTTGAACTTGGCTGGTGAAGATATGATTGTGACAGCCAAAAGGGATTTTAACTCCAGAAATTTCCAGGGAAATCATTATTATTGGCTGCTGAGCTATCTGGAAGCACATAAATGAGACTCACCGTGAAAAAAAAGGCAAATTGGGCAATGTATTTGAGTGTGGTGGCATTTGCTATGTTAAGGAACAACATGTGCATTTGCTACACCCAAATATCCATTAACATGTTACCTTTACTACACCGATTCAAGCAAGAACATGTGTACGCATGTGACGGATTTGAGTGTTGCGGCACAAGCTATCCCTTTGGACTTTGGTTAACTAGTAAGGTGCACGTGCGACACGCACGTGTTTTAAGCAAAACTCACTTGAAATTTCTTGCAATGTCGTCTGCATTTCTCAATCAAGGGCCACTTTTTAAATGCAGGAAACAAGCAAGAGGACCTAATCATTTTCTCTTAAACCCACACATTCTCTCCCAAAGCATTTGATATTTTGATTTATTTCTTGCTCATCACCATCTCCAAAGGAAGACAATTACTTTAAGTTGCATTTGTTGCTCTAGGCCCCAAATTTTCCACAATGTACCTTTATCTGAACGACATCCCATCAGATCACTTACGACATATTAATGTTCTATTCATGCCAAGAACTTGGAACTTGAAGGAACCACAAACTGCAGTGCAAGCAGCCTCTTTACAATATCATAAATGATCAAAATATGTTTTTTTTAATCTGAACTCTTGTATCCTGCTATCAGAATAATTGAGTGAATTAAAAGGTAATCTAACTACTACAGTGATAACTATCTGCTTGTATGTCCTCTTATAACTTGCATTGAACCATTAATCGCTCCAACTATACATGAATTTTCTGAATTTATTTTTTGCCAATGATCATACTAATTAGTTTAGCAACAGATTAGGTAACTGACATTTTTCTGTCATCAAATTATGTTACCTATATACAAATAAACATAATACAATGTAGCACTGGCTCATTGATTCAGCTTGTCGAGCATTTAGCTGTGTATAGCAAAGAGCATTTAGAAGCAACCATAGTGCTGAGGCAGCATAGACTGAGGACATGACTGCTTGCTAGCAGCTAAGCAGCGGCAGTTCACCTTCCTGGGGCTCATGGACACTGCTGACCATAAACAGTGTACCATTATGTCCACAAGAAAATTTGTCACTCCCTATGCCTTAGGACTGGGGTCCTTCTTGTACAATCAATAACAGTTATGTGGCAATTAAAAAGGTGAAAACTTGCACACAAAAACAAGTCCCAATGTATGATTCATTAGCAATGCATTGATTAAGACTCAAGGAGGCTTTTGAAAATGGAGATGAAGATAATTCAAAAAGCCCAATTAATTTATTAGTGAATGCACTTTGGAATGTGGCAGTGAAGTCGACATACTTTACTAAAGAATGCACAAAGCAATTTACTATACTCTAGAAATGCCTCTCCACCAAACAATTTTCAATATGGTTGTAATTGTTATTGCCTAAGTCAAATCCAAGAAGAGCATTGTCATTGTTGAGATTTCTAAACAACATGACAAAGAAGTGTAAGACAGATCTGCTAATAACTGATGCATACTTACTCCCTCCGGTTTGGTAAAAGAAGACGTTATGGACAAGATTTGAGTCAAACATTGGGAATATAAATCACGAATAACTTTTAAGTTGTTGAGTTTGGAAATGTGAAAACTACATGAGTAGATTTGTCTTGTAAAATACTTTCATAAAAGTATACATATGTTAGTTTTTAATAATTATTTTTGTAAAAATAGGAAGTCAAAGTTGCACTTTGGAGACCGTGTCGCTGTCCTAAACGTCTTCCTTTACCAAACCGGAGGGAGTATAACTTTAACTTGTTTTTTCAACAGCAAACAAACCCCTCAACACTCACTTACAGCTAATAAGATACACCGGTATAGAGGGAAGAACTGCTTGAAAATAGTATTTGTCCTCTGACAGTTGCAAATATGCTACAAGGCACACCTATGTATTTATGAGCTGGATAAGACATGATACACTAAAGGAAATAATAAATTAACAATATTCATGATTTGCTAGTGTATCAGTATTGTTAATTTGTTTCAGAAATCTTAATTGTTTAGTGAAACAGAACAGGGTAAAGACTACGCATATCTATGTGGTGGTGACTGGCCATGCATGGAAAAACAGCATTGCAAACATCTCTACGAAAGTGTCTTCTTCTCCTCATAGTAACCTATGCTCTCCATTGCACTCACCAAAAACTTCTCACAGAACGGCATCATAAGAAGTAGTACCACCTTTGTGCCACCCATATGGAAAACATCGTGTGCAATAAGTGGATGTCGTTTGAGGATGTGCATAACCGAGATTTCCTTCATGACAACATCAAGCGATATGTCTGCATTTTTATCATCTCGACAAACAAAATAAAGAGAAAATATGGCCTCTTAGACAAATATATAGTACAAATAACTTATAAATTCACCAAATACCTATTACTAAGCAACTGCTCTTTAATAAGTATAAGAGCAATTAAGATTATTCAAACACATTTCAGAGTAGCAGTATATACTTATCATATTGGTTTCACAATTAAAACAATATTATACAGAGCTAGGAAAATATCAAGCAGGTCAAAGAGAGAGAATATTGTGTCCTGCACGATGAGGGTTATCTGAGCATAGAAAATATCCGGACTTACTGAAACTTTGGAGATACATATGCAGGTCATGGCCATCCTATCAGACCGTGGCTTCGGCATTTTTTCGAACACATCACATGCAATGGACAATAGTAAAGCATACAGAGGATAGCAGGATTATTTACTATCAAGCACGAGGCAGAGTGGATTGTGATGAGAGCACTGCTTCAGCTTGTGGCCTCCTTCGAGCATCGCTTGTCTTAGGGCCTCGGTGGATGGCACTGGGCCATGGCCGCAGGAAGCGGGATGGAAAGCAAAGGTAGCACGGACGGGGTGAGGAAAGCGGCAGTGATTGTCGGGACACGGCGGCGAGCGTGTGCAGGAAGCGCGGCGTTGTGGGCGGACGAGCGAGAGGGGGACCTCGGCCACACTACGCGGAATTGGCGAAAGCAGCTGGTGCAGATGCTGGTCTCGACCACACTCGTCAGTGCGGCGGCTGGCATGTTTCCCTGTGCGGGTACCGGCCTCACCGGCGCGGCGGCCTCCCGCCTCGGTGGCGCGGTGACCCGACGGGCTACCCAGCCTGGGTTGGCCTCTGCGGTCCCTCCTCCGAGATCCCGGCAGGGGCGCGGACGGCCTCCCGCCACCGGTGAGATTCCTCTGCGGCACTCTTCTCCATCTGTCCTCCTGCATCGCGCGGAGCTCGCCAGCCTCCTCCAGGCGACGAGCTCGAGGGGCTGCCCTCCACTGGTGGCCGCGCCGCGCTCCTCCTCTCCGTGCGTCACACTCCCCCATTCCCCAACGCCCAGACCACGCAAGGCTATCGACGCCAGGAGCCCGAATCGTTTTTTTTTGACAAGCGTGGGGTTCGGGGGGTTGAGTAGGTGGGCCCGACGCGGGTACCACAGGCGGGTATGGAGGGGGTGGGTGAGAAAAACGCCCTTTTTTGCAAAACGCTCTCCAAATTACGATTTTTCGGTACTTTATAGTCCTTCCACTCTATCCACTCCCAAAAACATATGATGCGTGGGTACGGCGTGAGGGGTACGGTAGGTCCGGTTTGAGTGAGAAAAATTTTCAATTGTCTTCGCTCCTTATAGTATAGATAGATAGATTAAAACATGTGCTACGTAACAATAAACACAGAGCCTTATGATTCTCTTTTTCCAACTAGAACATATCCATGGATTATAGACACTGAAACATCTCGCGAGGAAACCAATTCTGCGTGCGTTCGCCCTGCGCGAGCGATTCGAGGTTCCCGCGCGAGCCAACATACGTGTACGTGGACCTTTTTTTTCTTTTTGGAAAATCAATTCTGCGGCGGAGCGCGGTTCGCCGGGGTCTCCCTTCCCACATGCGTGGATCCCTCATGTTTCCCTCCTTTTCTTCTCGTTTTCTTTTCTTTTTCCATTTTTTCTTCATTCAACAAATTTTATTTTGCATAAGTTATAAGCATAACTCGTCGTTTCGGAAAATGTTATGCACACAACTCGTCGTTAGAGAAAAATTATACACACAAGTTATCCTTCAAACAATTATGCATACACGTTGTATGCATAAGCTCTGCGCGCTATCAAACTTATGTTTAAAAATTATTTATTTAAGATAAAACTGATGTTCGAAAAAGTTGCACCTATAATATTTTTCAAAAAGTTGTGGATGCAAGTTGTATGCATAAGTTCTCCACGCAGACTAGTGTCAAAGTTGTGCTTAAAAATTATGCGCATAACTTGTTGGTAGGAAACAATTTATATGTATAAATTGTTGTTAAAAAATATTTATGTGTATAATTTATCGCAATAAAAAGTTAGGTAGCTAAATCGTTTTGCAAGAGTCCTATCGTGTGCTACAGATGCGTCTTCTACAAAAATACTGTTAAAAAAAGAATGCATACTCTACTGTGTGAAAGCAAGCAAGAGCTAGAATAATAAAAAAAAGGAAAGGATACACTACGCTTTTTATTTGCGATCGCAGCAGGGACGTCGGAAAACCGGTCGCGCTCAACGCGCGCGCGTTGATTAGCAAGCCCCACATCTCGCTCGCCACCAATGCTCTCAAGAATAAATGACACACACAGTACAAACTTGATATATGTCATAGCTTAATATTGTCCACAAACAAAACACGGCAGCCAGCACCAGGCAGGCACACAACATGAAACAAGCTTGCACCCGCACATAGGCGCAGCTGCTGGTTATTCAAAAGCTACGTACTCCGTCTCCCGCCGCCGCCGGAGGCACTTACCAAACACACACAATATCACACATGCAGCAGGATCGGTGTGGGCATGCAGAATCACAGCTAGCTGCTGCTTCATCAATCCAAACTCTGCAAGCTACACACACAGTCGATCAACTCGACCACACGCACCGGCCAGGCCTGAGCGCAACACACACGCGCACATGCACAAATCCAGGCCGGAATTTTATTGCAAAGCAGAGAGCACGCATCAGCAACGACAGACATGTAGGCCAACCCGGCCATCATCAGCACTGGCAGGAGCCAACCAGAAGCCCCTATGTCTTCATGCACAACAAACTCGACCAAATGTAGCAGGAATTAGCATCTGAAGGAGTATCCAAATCCAACAAACCAAATCAGCACAAGGCATACACACTGCGCCATAAACGAGCCATTGATCTTTGCACAGCAGCAGTAGCAGTATGTAGATGCTCGACTCAGGCAGGATTTATTACCTAGGCAATGTAAGCAAGAGGCAGAGTGATGAGTATTCATTCACACAACATAGTAGAACACACGTATATGTAGCAGTCAGTCTGTCAGTGAACGTACCTGAGCACAGTGCCTCTGAGGAGGCGGCTCCGCCTGTAGTAGCGTGAGTCTGAGTGCACGGGCGGCTCGAAGAGGTCGGGGTGGTGGCCGGCGGCCAGCCCGTCCCACTCCAGCGAGTCCCACACGTCCTTCTCAATCTCGACGACTGGCTTCTTAACGCCTGGCTCGCGCGCCCCCACGGTTGGAAGGCGGCGCAGGGCAAAGCAGCCCCGGATCTTGATGGACTCCAGCGCAGGCGCCATCATCTTCACCTCGCACATCTGCTGCAGCTTCGGCAGGTCGTGCAGGTGGATGGCGGTCAGCTTCGGGAACGGTAGGCCCTGGACAGATATCTCCTCTGGGTAATTGTACCCCTTGTTGTCCAGCGGCAAGACGTGCGTGAGGTCGCCGCAGTGGATGATGTGGAGTGTCTCCAAGGTGGGGAAAGAGGGGACCCACACTGGCAGCACGAACTGGAGCCTTGGGCAGGAGCGTAGGTGCAGGTGTCGTAGACTTCTGAATGAATCATGATTCGCTCGGGAACCTTTGCTC
The DNA here is from genome assembly GCA_947561735.1 of Cenchrus americanus. Taxonomy (NCBI): domain Eukaryota; kingdom Viridiplantae; phylum Streptophyta; class Magnoliopsida; order Poales; family Poaceae; genus Cenchrus; species Cenchrus americanus. The sequence goes on from OX387245.1 coordinate 50,227,591, forward strand.
CAGATGCAGCGTGCCATCAGAAGATGTGATGCCCAGATGGTCTGTAGATTGTTTTCCTCCTCCCATCTCCATGTCTGTGTAGGAAAGACCGTGTCAAGGTTAGGGCATCTCTCAATGTGACACCACTTTAGTTTCCCTGCAGCCATACTAGCGCTAGTAGAGGTACCCTGCACATGCAGGGAACTAGCAAATGATCTCATTATCCCAGCTAAACCAGCGGTATCAAGAGAAGGACATTCCAGTTCAGTATCCAGACCACGGCTCTCATCACTAATCTCGATATGACGATCCAATGGCTGAGTCGGAGGTCGTGGGAAGAATAACATTGGGGCAACACCAATTTTGAGAAATGCATCATTATACATGGTCACCTGAACTTGATGTTGCTGACTGGTGGGTTCAATCACCTCATCGCAGGTGGTTTCAAGTTGAACACCCCCATACGCAGATGAAGAGGTGACATGGATATTAAAACAAAAACGCTCATAACTATCTCCATAACCTTGATATGTATAATAATGATTCAACAGAGCACACAAGGACCTCAGGAGCCTCGCGTCCGCAAGAGTAGCGTGCAACTGAAAATCAAAAGATTTATGCTCTGCAAGGCATGGACGAGTAGATCCATTTGCACTCCATGGTCGTGTGTCCACGCATAGCAACTCCAGTTGTTGCACTGAATCAAATGAGCCCCACTTTATGGCACGGAGGTGCTCACAACCCACCAGTATGAGCCGGTTTAGCCTTGGGACATTTATCACCATGGTTCCGAAGTCAAGTTCCTTGATTGCGCTTCCAGAAAGATCTAGCTCCTCAAGATTGGGCAGCCCACGAACAAACAAATTCTCCAAATGTGTGCAGCCTTGCAGGGATATCTTGGAGGTCTTGAGTACACTTGTATCTGCATCAGAAATATGCTTCTGCTCGGAACTTTTTGGAGGTAGCTTAAAAGATGATGTCCAGTGAGTTGCCGGTCCATATCCATCAAAGCTAAATGGCCTTAGCGAAGAGGGAAGCCCGTCGGGCACAACAACATTCTCTAACCCGTCACAGTCATCAAGAATAAGCGTCTGGAGGCTCCTTGCCATTGATGAGCTTATTGATAGATTCTCCATGTCTCTGTTTCCAGACAAATCCAGGACCTCCAGCTCTGTCTTGTCCTCAAATAAGCTGCTACTGCTGTCAATTGATGTATCTTCTCTGTGAATAGGTTTGATTATTCGAAGCCTTCGGAGATAAGGCAGTTTTCCATGTAATCTAGTCACTAACTGCCAACACATGAATCCCTCCACATTTAGCTCCATGAGGTTGGTCATGTTATCAATTTTTTCTTCAGATAAGATATCATCCCATTCTGTGTAACGTAGGTCAAGCACCCATAGGTTTTGTAGCCATGTCCAACTTGTATTGTTCTCTCCTCCACTTGTGTTGTCATGTGTGCAATGATCCAACCCGAGGAATCTCAACCCCTGGCACCAGTGGAAAGGAGGTGATACAAAGCTGAAGGCACAATGAGAGAGAATTAGCACTCCAAGATTGCTGCAATGTTTAAGAAACCCATCTGGTAAGCTGTGCAGGTCATCAGACTTTCCAGGTTCTACGAACAAAGAAGATACCCTTTCCAATATAGCTTTGTTGGTATCCTCATTTAGTATTACAAGATTATCTGGGGTGACAGAAATCCAACGACAAGACCTCTTTATTAACAAGGGAGTGTCGTCCTTGGCTATAAGAAATGGAACCTCCGGATATTCCATAAATTTTTCAAACACTCTGCCAACCAGCGAAGAATCAATCTCCCAATGTATTTCCTGATGCAGTGTATCAGTAATGTCCCTTGTTCCATCCCCTTTAATGATACCATTGTTAGATATTTTGGTTGACCTCAAGTCAGCCAAACCGCACGGGAGAAGCCTCTCCCGTGCGTCAGCCCGTTTGCCAGTGATCGAGAGGCAAACACTAAGCCCATTGGGCTTGGCCCCTTGCCTACAGCGCCATTATATAAAAGCGGAAGCGCCCCTGGGCGACCTCAGCCAATCCATCTATAGGGTTTCCACCGAAACCCTTGTCTATCCGATTAGTGAGGGCGCTGGAAGGTTCGGAAGCCCGAGTTCCTACCACAGGCGCCATCGGCGTCGACCAGAAGGCCACCGCTGCAGAGGAGATGCCCCTGCACTACACCGACCGGCGTCATCGTCTACACCAACTCAGACCGGCGAGATGGATTCCTCCATTACCCGGTATTAGATCTAATTGACCTATTCCGCATTATTTTCAGTACTAGGTGTGATCTATTTTTGACTAGAGATCCTGGTTAAGATGAATTATATCTAAGTGTTTTAATTAAGTACAATAAGTTTTACTAACAATTGGTATCAGAGTCTAATCTAGTCAGATTAGATCCCCTAATTGAACCCTAAGCCCTCTGTTCAGTCACGGTTCAATCTAAGGTGTAGATTAAGTTTCAAGTTCATGTTTAAGATCATGATTAGTTCTGATTCATGCTTAGATTAGATGGATCTATAAAGTTTTAATGATCAGTTAAGTTATTTGTGTTTAGATCAGTAAGTTTAAGTGAGCTTTATCTCAATATATGCCTAAGTATTACGAGTTAGGGTTTCGCGTGTACTAGATCTACACGTTTTCTTTACATACATCTCAGTTTACCCGAAGCAATTAGGAGGGGAACATTGCAACTCAGAAACATGCAAAATCCCTGAAACCCTAACCCGCTATTAGTCACCCCATTCATAAGATGCAAATAAGTAAATTCATAAGTAAAAGAGGCTTTTGGGCCTAGGCGGCATAGCCGCCATCATCTCAGAGAGGTCCATGACCTCGGCGGCCGAGCCGCCATCAGATTCAAAAAAACATAAGGGCCGTGGGGACGGCGCCGACCGGGGCATGAGTCGCCACTGGCCGACGCCGCGCCGCCACCATACCTCCTCCCACATCAGAGCCTCGCCATCATGGGAGACCGAAGGAGGACCTCGACGGAGCCGTGCGCATGAGTTGCACGCGGCGCCGGCGAGGAGCCCCTAGGCCTCCGGCGTCCGCCCCTGCGGGGAGACGCCGGCCAGCGGCGGCGGTAGAGCATCTGGCTCCCGCGCGCGCATGTGCTAGCCGGCCGTCGCTCCATTCACCTTGCACACGCTCCTCACTCAGTTCTTGAGGTGGTGTTGGAGGTACATGGGAGGGGGAGGGCCGCCGGCCGGCCGCCGCCGGGCCGCGACCGGGGGGAGGGGCTCACGACGGGCCTGCTCAACTCGGCCGGCCGCCGTGGCCACCACCTCCACCGGCCGGCGTGGGGACCGGCGCGGCCGCCCGGGCGCGCTCCAGGGCCGCCGCCTGGACTACACAGAAGAGTGAGGGGAGGGAATGAGTGAGTTAGGGTTTCCCACACCCCTGTGCGGCTTATATACGAGCCGGCCCGCGCGCGTCTCTCACGTCGTGCGTTGGATCTGGATGAACGGTCGAGATCAAGGCGGGGCACGCGCGGCATTGCTAGGCCGTTTTCAGCAGCCGGCCCGGCCGTTGGTTTTTGGGCCTCGGGCCCATTTAAGTTTGCGCCCACTGCATTAGCTGAGCCGCGAGCCGCAGCTTGAGCCGAGCCGAGCCGCGTCCCTATGCTGAGCCGTGCGCGCCGCAGGCTCTGATGGGCCGCGCTATGCGCCTTCGCTGGGCCGCGCGTGGGCCGCAAGGCCGCACGAGTAGAATCGGCTCAGGAGGCTGTTTTGGGCCGATTTAGCTATCGAGCTAATTTTAAGTTTCATATTTTATTTACGAATTTCAAGTATTTTTCTTTTAAGTTCAGTTTTATTTACTGTTTTCGGTTAAGTTTTAATTATTATTCTCAGTTAAGTTTAATTAGTGTTAATTAAGCTCACTTTTGAATTTGCATAAGATATATGCTATTAAAGCTACTATTTAGTCCTCTTTTAAGTTGAGATATTTATAGCATAAATTATGTTATTTATTTAAGCTATTATTAATTCATGATTTAAGCTAAGTTATAAATTCTATGAATCATGTTAATTAAGTGGTTGATATTCATGTCATTTTAGTGTATTTTAAATCCACCACTATGCCTTGAGATGCCTCTAACTGAATGGAACCACCGGGAAGTTCAGTTAGAGTAAACTTGTGATTAATTCTGACCACCGTTGTTTTAATCATGAGTCTTAGATGAATTTCGTTTGTTTTCCCCACCGTTGATGCAAATTGAAATTTATCGCATGATTTTAATCAGACCACCGTAGGGTTATTATCATGCTTTTATGTGCATCTCATTGCATATGATAACTAAGGAAATTAAGTTAAGGCTAATTCCTTCTCTCATGAGAAATCCACAGATTTTGAGGAATTAAGTTAAGATTTGGGAATTATCATGATGATGAATCCTTGAGTAATTTTGAGGATTAAGTTTTGATGTTCTTGTCATTTATGAGCACATTTTATGCTTTATGACATGATTACATTAAGTTTAAGTCCTATTATAAAATAGGCATAAGATCAACCTTTAATATAAGTTCATTCATGTTTCCTCTAAGTTTAAGATTATACGTTGCATTAATTTGCTTCTTTTAAGTTGAAAATTATATTTTCACCTAAGTACACATAAGATGCCTCTAATTGAATGGAACCACCGGAAGTTCGGTTAGAGTAAACTTGTGATTAATTCGACCACCGTTGTTTTAATCATGAGTCTTAGATGAATTTCGTTTGTTTTCCCCACCGGTGATGCAAATTGAAATTTATCGCATGATTTTAATCGGACCACCGTAAGGTTATTATCGTGCTCTCATGTGCATCTTCATTGTACTATTTATGAGACATGTTGTTTTGCATTTTCAGTTGATTATGTAGACTTACTAAGCACCTTTAAGCATTATGATGGCACATTTTCCCTAGTTGGACTAAGAGTGTGCTTCGCATTCTCAAGATTCTTGATCTTGATTATGCACTTCGGGAAGACTAACCTATTGCTCCCACTAAGAGTATGAGGATCTTGCCAAGCAAATGAGGGAGTATGTCTCCAATTTGGCACATATCCGATTACTTTGCAACTATGGTCATTAAGCATTCGATCATTGAAGTTTTAAGGGGAGCATTTCCTGATCAAGGGACCGGCTTTATGCTAAGTGCTAAGGAGTTATTAAACTCCATTGAGGGAAGCAATAAAGATTAAGCTAGTCACTTTCCTCATGGCAAAATTATGAAATAATGATAAAGGTGCGTTGAGCGTACACATTAAGAGCATATATGACATAGCCACTAAGTTAAAAGCACTTGGGAAGGGAAGTCCATCTCTGATGGTGAACTTGTGCAATAAATTTATGGCTTCTCTTTCTGAGAATTATGAGAGGCATGCTCTTGATTAGAATTATGCTCAAGTAATCTGCAATTTTTGAATCACCCGGCCATATACTGAAGTTGTGTCATGAGTTTAAGTCATGGCTTCAGAGGATGGGTAATTAACTTGTCTCATAAGCTTTATTAAGATTATTCGAGACTATTTACTCCCATGGTGGATTGACTAAGGTGCATTTGCACATTTTATTTCTTCCTCAGACTTTAATGAGCCATAAAGAGAGGGAGAAATGGGGGAGTAAAGTCCACAAGACATCCTTGAAATCAAAGATTATGGAGCTTCTCATTACGCATTAAGTTCTTAGCATTATTTTCGATTTTATTAGCTGATGATGTACCTTAGATTAAGTGTGAGTTATAACCATTTTTATGTATTGTGAAATTCTTAAGTTTTGTATTTCCCAATATGTAATAAAAACATTATCAAGCTTGTTATATTCTCCTCGCATTTGTCTTTGATCCTTATTTAAGTTCTATGCATAAAGATATGATGAGACCTTGTCGAACATGTGGTACACTTTCGTTTAGACCACAAATTCGAGGGGGAGAAAGGAATGTCTCATCAGTACTGAGATGCTCCGATTATTAAAATAAGAGACGTTCTTGACAGCTAAGAAATGAATTAAGAAAATACTCCAAATAATAAGATGCATTTTGGATATTTACTCTCGCACTATTTTAATACCCATTAAGAATAACTATAAGTTCAAGGGTGTTGTTTTAATGCGAGATAAGATTGTCAGATAAGATTGTCTTGATATCATTAGGATTGGAGTGCTACTCCATAATTACCAATTGTCTCAAATAAGAGTGATTTTATTCTTTATTCTGGCCACCGCTAGGTACGGGATAATTTTCACATGTTTTGTTGCTCTAGTCCATATTCTTGCCATCGCTGTTGTGGACTATTTCAATAGAACCAGAGACGATTGAAGTATGGTTTATGTTCACCTTTCTAGCCTATGCTGTTTGATGAGCATTTAATCATAACCTTGTGTTGACGGTGAAAATCCGTCAACCTAGCCATGAGTTTACCTTCGGTGTTGGCATGACTTTTGTATCTTATCCATTGGTACTAACCCCCGTGGTATAACAAGTTCACTTGTGCATGTCGGTTTTGGAGTTAAGTGTTTATGCAGGGTTTTAACGTTGAAAGCAAGACTTCCGGGATAAGTTCATTAAGCACCTCATGACAAGACCTTGAAGCCCGATACAAGTCAAGCAATGAAGTGAACATGACTCCAAGAGCCCAAGGACCAAGCCCGAGAAGATGATAAACTCCGAGGACCGAACCAGAAAAGTGCTGAATCTTGCAAGACAAGGAGTTCAGTCCAATTCGGAGAGAAACCGACGTCAAGGGCCTACATGCAGAAGGAAGAAGAATCCAGGAAGCAAGGGAACCGACGTAGAGCAAAGGAGGCCTCGGGTGGGCCTGGACAGGGTTTATTTTACCGGTAAGGAAAAAAACCGGAGGTCGGTGAGAAACGCGTTTATCGGATTTCTCAGAAATTTTTCGGATTCGTCGTTTTCCTTTCGGATACAAATTTAGAGAAAAATCTTCAATTTATTAAAAAACAACCTAGATTGTTTCCAAACAACCTAACATGAAAGCAATGCATAGAAATGGAATAATATTTAGATTTATGAAAGGTGATAAGGTAGTATTAGTTGGTTTGAACGATTTTTCGGTGATAAAATAAAAAACCGCACCCAACCGAGAAACGCGATTTTCGGATTTATCGTTTTTTTATCGCCGAGAAAATAAACCCTGGGCCTGGATGGGCCCAGGCCGGCCGGCCCAAGCCGACCGGCCCAGCCCTGTCCAGGGCCCAATGATGCTCCCCTTTGCCCTAGCCACCAATCATGCTATTTATAGCCCCCTGACCGAGAGCCACACATCATCCAATTCGTCATCCGCCGCCGAGGAGCAGAGAAGCTTGAGGGACACCATCTCGGAGATGAGGGTCGTGCTAGTTGTCTAGGGTCTCCCTAGCTGACGTGGGAACCTTGCATGGAAGACCACGTCGGAGCTCCGGAGCGAGGATCAAGATCGAGGTAGGGCCCCGGTGGTGATCTTGTTCATGTAATCATTCATGGTGAAGTCTTTAAGTGAATCCGATTTCTAGCGATCAAGCGCCTTCTCGATGATTTTGTTTTCTTCTTGGTTTTGCTTCTTCTACGATCTATACTTAAGATAGATTACATAGGGTGCTTTTGTAGACGCAGTGGCTAGAGGTGCATACCGGACCGGCCAAGTGTTTTCAACTTGTTCTTATCGAACTCGCCCTAGACTACCCGCATGAGTAGGGATACGTTGTGACAGAACGGGGGTTCCGAAAGGCGGGCGTTTTCGGTGTCGGATGGAAGGCCACGATTCAAAGACGCTTTTAATGAGATTCGCTTTTCTATCTTCATCTATCTTGTTTGGAGCTACAACATAAGCATGATCTAGACTCTCCAGATCGGTTATCTCTTGCTTTCTCTTGCTACCTCTTTAGTAGATTAGATTAGATTCGTTTTCTTTATGAGTTAGTAGATTAGATGCAACTTGTCTTCATAAGATAGCTTACCTTGATTTACTAGATTGAATCCTTGCGTTGCATATTGTTCCACGGATTCGATACCTTGGGTTCACCACTCGAGGGAAGAAGGTCCCTTGACTACGACGGGAGACTTGTCCGCTTGCAAGTCTAAACGAAATTCGATATAACTATTAACTGTCAACAAGCCCCTTTTTCTGGCGCCGTTGCCGGGGAACAAGCAATCAAGATCCAATCTAGTATCGCTTATTTTTCAGTTTTTCTTTTGATTTTCTTTTGCATCTCTTAAGTTTGATCATCCTCAAAAAAATCAATCTAATCTAGTTTTGATTAACCCTAATTTTTCTTTTGTTAGATTTTTGTTTTATTGCTAACCCTAACCGGAGATGGTTGGCTACCTCTCCAAGAAACCCAAACCTTTTTGTGGATGACCCAGGAAAACTTTACAGGCAAAGGAGATGTGCAACACAAGCTAAAGGATTGGAAACCCTAGATTCAAAGTGAAGGAAGTTGTTGCATCCGTCAAGACCAAAGGACAAAGCCAGCCTGTGAAGACCAAAAATACGATTAAGCCGAAGAATAAGCCCGTGCCGAAGATGGTGCGGAAGTGGGTACCCAAGATTGCAACGCCCGCAAAGAGTGTTGATCCAGAGTAATCAAGTGAAGAAGTCTAGCCATGGACTATAAACGAAGCGCTAGGCGGGAGGCAACCCGTTTCGTCAAGTCAAGAATAAGCTACCGGGAGGACAACCCGATTCCAGGTTTTTCGAGTCTTTTTAATAATTTAGTTTTTGAATTTTACTACGCAAAACATTAGACTTAGAATGGTTGAACAATATTAGGGACATAATTCTTGGTTGATTATTTTGCTTGATCATAAACGCTTTGCATGAACCATCCTATGTTGTTTGCTTCTTTTTCGAGAAACCACAACCAAAAAGATTTCAGAACCTATCTCAACCTTTCATCCTCTCTATGATGTTGTGGTTGACTTGTTTTTTATGCTAAAAACACATGAGTAGAGCCACGAGTTGTATCTAGATGTTATTTAAATTTCAGCACGTGGTAGGACTCGCGTGAACCTAAAAACTTGATTTTTGGTTGGTTTAAAAATCCATATCCTTGGTTTCTCTAGAGTTAGAATTTTTCTAAGCCTCATTTCCTTTTATTTTATTCAAAATCTCTCTCATATAATCAAAATTAGAACCTAAACCTATGCCCCCATGATCAAGCCCGGAAAAGTTTGCTCTCAACTAATGAAGGCAAACGATACCGGTAAGACCAACATAAAAGTAGTTGGAAATATTTTTCGACTTACATTTGTTTTTAATGCTTTAAAAACTCCTCTAAATTTATATTTTAACTCATTAATATCTCTGATTTTATTTTTTATTTTCGAAATTAGAGGGGTGCTTAGCATTAAAACATGCTTAGAGGGAGGCAATCTAGTTAACCTAACCATACATGCACCATGATACATCACGGGATGCCCCTCCAACATCTTTTATCAAACCACATGCAAAGTACAAGCATGGGGGGCAGCCAAGGCCTTGTTTTGTAGGAATATCATGGACACATGTGAGGCAAGGGAGTATGGAAGTGAGTCAAGTGAAAACATCAAGTGGAAGGAGCATTAATGCAAGTGAAGGAGTGGACGGGAACGTTTGGAAGGTGCACGCGGTCACGAAGCAACAAGCATGAATGCACTAGAGAAGAACTGAGCCAAGAGGAGGAGAGAGGTAAGTCTCCCATCCAGCTCTTTGTTCGTGTGCTCTAGTTTGTAGGCCGGAACCACCTTAGACTTAGCCATCCACCGCGTTTGTTTCGTGCAACAAATCACATCCTTAATCCACTCAAAGTCCAGACTCCAAAATAATATTTGTGTAACTTGTTACCAGGTGAAAACCCTGGATATATATTTGTGAGGGAGAGTGCTGCAATCAAAAAAGAAAACTACAAGCCTTTTCACCGAAAAAGAAGGGATCATCATCGTCTAAGCCATCAACCTCTTCGAGGAGGTGAAGGATCGGATGGCGACTAGAGAGGGGGGAGTGAATAGGAGCCGGTAAAAATTTTTCTCAAAGAACCCGGCCTATACCCTAGACAATTCCCGGTCACACAAAAGCGATGGATCGAATCACACACCAACCGCCAAGACAACAAGGTTATGGATCAACCTCAAGTCTTAGGAATGATTCCTTGAAGCACACGCGGAAGCACGAAAGAAGAAGGAAGGAATCGAAACAAGGAACCAAGTCCGCATCGGCCTTGGGCGGAGGCGTGTCCCGGCCGAGCGGGGGCGGACGTCCGGCCAGGCATGGCGGACTGTCCGCAAAGGCCGCGTGGACGGTCCGGCCGGGTGCCGCGGACGGTCCGGCCGAGTGCCGCGGACCGTCCCGGCCGGGGGCCACGGACCGTCCATTAAAGACAACAGAACCACCAGAACCGACCCGAGAAAAACGGACCATCCGCGAAGACCGGGCGGACCGTCTGCGCGGGTTCCGGATCGTCCGCTACTGAAGCTCGGACCGTCCGCGAACCGGCTACAACGAAAACCTAAAACAAAACCGGATCGAAAGCAAAGGCGCGCAAGAACACGAAGAACACGCGAAGAACACTGTGCATGCGGACCGTCCGCCAGGCCCTCGCGGACCGTCCGCCAGGCACGAACAGAACTGAAAACAGCTCGACCCCGAAAGTCAACACTCCCAATCCATCACCGGATCTCCCAAACGGTAGAAGCTGTTGAGACAAGAGTTTGGGGACATGAAAAGCGTCAACCAAGGATGCTATACCCCAAAAATTTCGTCTCCTAACTCCCTAAATCATCGGGAATCGCGGATCCTTTGAACACCACCAAAAGCTAGAGCACCGAACGAAAATCCTTGAATCGAAGTGGTTTCCCGGCGTTTGAGGGCACAAGATCAATCACAAAGATGCACTAGATATCCATCCATGTTTCCCTCAAAGAAATCTGGGGAGAAACCGACTCAAATCCGCGAAATCACAGCAAGAACAAAGGCACCAAAAATAAGCACGAAAAAGACCACGAAATTCTCAACGCCGAATCTTCTATACAAACCAGGAAAGATTCACAAGGTCTAGCATGTCGCCCTAGCATCCATCCCTCTCAACAAATCTCTCATGAAGCTCTCATGCTAGCCTAGAGAAAATAGAGAAGAAAATAGTCTAGGAAAATGAGAAAGGGGAGAGGGGCAATGACACCCTAAGTCGCGGAGAGAGGGAGCCATCCACACACACCCATGGCTTATATATCGGGTCCCGCCGGTGTGGGAAATGACTCGACTACCCCTAACTTAACTACTGGCGATACAACCCACGCAGGGGCATTTATGTAATGTTTGTGGGTCTTGCCATCGGACGGCCACGCCTTCGCCGTACCCCGCGTCCTCCCGACGCAAGCCATGCGATCCCGCCGCGTGTCCTCCGCTTCGAAGCTTCCCGACACACCCGGATCCCGTCTCCGTCGTGTTGGGTCTTCAGAATTGGTTTTGAGGCCCAAACCAAGAAACCGTCCTCCGATGGTTTTGTGGGCAAACCACCAAACCCCGCGTGCTCGGCCCGGCCTCCCGCCAAGCCTCTTGACTCGACCGCCACCGTGCACTGGCTCGATCGTCCATGACTTCGTCTTGCTCGTCTCGCCACCATGTGGCCCGCACCTAGTCCCGCCGTTCACCGGGTCCCTCGAATCGAGCCTACTTGTCTCTCCATCTCCCTGAGGCCCCTCAAGGCTGAAGATCTTTCGCGCCCGTTCTTCACCTGCAACAACACAAACTAGGGCGCAGCCTACACCTGCGCACTGAGCCAAGAGTCAGTCCAACACCCGTTGTCAATCACTCATCACTGAGCAGCGGTCATCCATCGACCACCAGGACACTCCTGGTCCTCAATCTCCCCCTTGATGAGTGCATTGACAACACACAACGCGAAATGAAATTCATAGAAAGAAGGAAAGAAAGAAGAAAGAAAAACAAAGAAGTGCAACTCATGACCAAAACCAAAGAAAGGCAAAGAAAGGTCACAAGCCGAGCAAAGCACAAACTCCACACCGAAAACAACAAGAAAGCTCCCCCTGAACAAATGCAAGCTCCCCCTGAACATGTGGATGCAAACTTCCAAATTTTAGCTCACCTCTTCTGAATTTTCATTAAGCTCACCTCTTCTCCCCCTTGTTGGCAATGTAGGAATCAAGGTGAAAATGCAGAAATGTAATACAAAGCATATAAACATCTACATGAGCTTCTCAAATAGGCCAAATCTAGTGTCAAAGGCTAGAAATGAGACAAAGAGCACACATATGGATCATAACATAGTCAAAGCATTGCCACAAGTAATATATGAAAATATAGGCATGTGACAAAGCAAATTTTCAGATTTGAATAATTATATCAAAAGATGGCTCACTTCAAATGTAAAAGCCTATCCATGTCATATTCGAGCCAAAAACATGCACATCATCCAGAGATCATACAAGGATATCAAATTCTCAACAAAAGATCATTGCAAACACCCATAAAGCAAAGCATGTCATGTTAAAGCTCATGAGCCATGTGTCCACTTCGGGGAGACTTCTCCACTGGTGAACATCATGCAACATGTTTTGCACCCATGTGTGAAAGATAAAACATTTTAAGCATAAACATGATGGATGGAGCATTTTTCAAGCATACACACTTCTTTTCAAGATTGGTTCATTTCATGGTACATGAAGTGCCTTTGCGGCAAAAAGAAGCTTATGCTCCCCCATGAATGCAACATAGGCTAAACATTCACAATGATATTCGGCCTTTGGCCCAAATGCAAGAAAAAGACATCCAAGCACAATCTAAGCATAAAAAGCACATTTAGACCAAAACGTGACATGGATACACTACTACACATGAGTGGAGCACATTTCATCAATTTTAGTCAAGATTAGCATTTGATTCAAAAAGGGCTATCTCACAACATATATATCTCAAATATTCCAAGAGCATAGCCTCACATAGCCATTTCTCCACACATATGACCAATATCTCACAAATAGTCAAAGAGACTCAAATAAGGCATATAAAAGAAGCTCATCATCCTAAAATACAATATGATACAAATGCAACAAGATATATAACAAGATGGCTATCCTACCATGGTTTGTACATAAAGCAAAGCATGTATATACGTCAAAGGAAAAACATGGTACGATACATATAGTACAAAAAGGAAATCCCCCAAGAATCTACTAGAAAGGGCAACAAACCCCAAGTTCCCCCCGCAAGCGCACAAATGTAGCTTGGTCGAGAGGCTTTGTGAAAATGTCTGCAAGCTGATCTTGGGTAGGGACATGGCTCAACACAATGGTCCGTTTCTCCACATTGTCTCTCAAGAAATGGTACCTCACTTCTATGTGTTTGGTTCTGGAGTGAAGCACTGGGTTTTTCGCTACGCTTATGGCACTGGTGCTATCACAAAGAAGTGGAATCTGGGTGCACTCCTCACCAAAGTCTCTCAAAGTGTATGAAATCCACAACAGCTGGGAACAACAACTCGTGGCTGCAACATACTCTGCCTCGGTGGTAGACTGAGCTACACTAGACTGCTTGCGGGAAGACCACGAAACCAACGAGGACCCAAGAAACTGACAAGAACCAGAAGTAGACTTCCTCTCGACTCGGCAACCAGCAAAATCCGCATCAGAAAAGCCATGAATAGAAAGAGTCGAGGAGGAAGAATACCAAAGACCAAGACCAGGGGCAGACTGTAGGTACCTGAAGATCCTCTTGACGGCCTGTCGATGTGATGTCCTCGGCGAAGCCTGAAAACGAGCGCACAGACACACACTGAACTGTATGTCTGGCCTCGTCGCCGTCAAGTAGAGGAGGGAGCCGATCATGCTCCTGTACTCCCGCTGGTCCACTGGTTCTCCGTCCTCGTCCGCATCCAAAGTAGCCGTACTCCCCATGGGTGTCGACATAGGCTTTACATCTTGCATCTGGAACTTCCTCAGGATGTCTTTCATGTACTTAGTCTGATGTACAAATGTTCCATCCTTCACTTGCTTGATCTGCAACCCGAGAAAGTACTGCAACTCACCCATCATGCTCATCTCAAATTCCCTGCTCATCTCATCTGCAAACTTGGCAACAAGGTTATGTGACGAGCCACCAAAGACAATATCATCCACGTATATCTGCACAATCAACAAGTCATCCCCATGCTTGAGGAGAAACAAGGTCCTATCCACGGTACCCATCACAAACCCTCTGCTCACCGAAAAAAACCTCTCAATCTCCCATACCAAGCCCGGGGCGCCTGTTTCAACCAATACAGAGCCCTTTTCAACCTGTACACCCTGTGTGGATACTTCTCACTCTCGAACCCCGGTGGCTGCTTCACATACACCTCCTCCTCTATGACCCCATTCAGAAAAGCACTCTTCACGTCCATTTGAAACAACTTGAATCCTTTAGCCACGGCAAAGGCTAGAAGGATTCGAATTGCCTCAAGACGGGACACAGGAGCAAAGGTCTCCTCATAGTCGATCCCCTCCTTTTGACTATATCCCTGAGCAACAAGTCTGGACTTGTTCCTCACAACCATCTTATTCTCTCCCTCTTTGTTCTTCCAAACCCACTTGGTTCCTATAGGATGGCAATTTGGAGGTGGTTCAACTAACTCCCACACCTGGTTCCTCTCAAAATTCTCCAACTCCTCATGCATAGAATTGACCCAGTTTGCATCAGATAAAGCGTGTCCAATGTCCTTGGGCTCAAAGGAGGCAACAAATGCAGCATGAGCAAAATGAGAGGAATTTCTAGACCTTGACCGTGTAGTACGTTCGTCAATGTGCCCAATGATCTTCGATAGGGGATGCACTTCTTGAATCCACCGGGGAGCCTCACGCCTCGAGACTACCTCCCCCTCAACTTCAGCTTCTCTTGCCTGTTCCCCTTGCCGCACCGTCGTTGTCCATGATGTAGACGGTCCACCCTCCGTAGTGGTCGTAGGGGAAGTAGTGGGTACACATTCAGCTTCAGGCGCATGGTTCTCTCCATCATCATCTCCAGCTTCATCCTTCTCCTCTTCAAAGAGGTCCTCGGCCATCTCTTCATCACTTGCACATTCAAAGCCAAGAGAGGTACATTGCATTGTCTCGTCGAAGGTTACCTCGCAAGTCTCCATGATTTTGTTAGTCTCAAGGTTAAGCACCCTATAGGCTCTAGAATGATTAGCATATCCAAAGAAAATCCCATCACTAGACCTAGCCTCAAACTTGTCGAGTTTTCCTTTCTTAAGAATGAAGCATTTGCAACCAAAAACTCGAAAATGACTCACCTTGGGTGCCCGACCATGCATCAGCTCATAACAGGTCTTCCTCTTGAAAGCTCGCAATAAAATCTTGTTGGAAACATGACAAGCTGTATTGACCGCCTCAGCCCAATACCTCCTAGGAGTCCTGTGCTCATCGAGCATCGTCCTAGCCATCTCACAAAGAGTCCAATTTTTCCTTTCCACAACTCCATTTTGAGGGGGCACATAAGGGGTCGAATACTGATGTTCGAGACCTAGATCACGACAAAAGGCATCAAAACGAGAGTTCTTGAACTCTGAGCCATTATCACTGCGGTAGCTCGAATAGCATTCCCATGCCTCTCATTTTTCAACCTCACGATCAGATCTCGAACAAAGCCAAATGTCTCACTCTTGTCTTCCAAGAAAAACACCCAGGCATAGCGAGAGTAATCGTCCACCACAACAAGGACATACCACTTCCCACCCACCGAGCGAACTCGAGCTGGCCCAACAAGATCCATATGCAACAGCTCTGTCGGACGCTCGGTCATGACATCGGTCAGGGGTGGATGAGGAGTGGCTACCATCTTGCCATGCCTACACGGAGCACAAACCAAATCCTTCTCAAACTTCAACCTCGGCAATCCTTGGACAAGGTCGAGACCACTCAAGCGGGAAACCAAATCAAAGCTCAAGTGACCCAACCGCCTATGCCATTTCCACAAATCAGAAGAAGGACCGGCCATCAAACAGCGAGCAGGACCCAAAGAACGAGAGAAATCGACCACGAAAATCGACCCTCGGGGATGATCATACGGACAAGATCACCTCGAGAATCCGAAAAACGAGACTCACCAAACTTGAAACGCACCTCAAAACCTTCATCAAGCAACTGAGAAACCGAAAGCAAATTGAAACCCAAAAGACTTCACAAGAGCAACCCTCTTCAACGTTACCTTGTCACTCACATGCACAACACCCTCAGAAATCACCCTTCCTCGTCCATTGTCCCCAAATGTGATGTACATCTTTTCCTTCACTGGGGTGAGGCTGGAGAACCACTTCTTATCTCCGGTCATGTGTCGGGAACATCCGGAGTCGATCAACCAAATGTTCTCCAAGCCTCCTGCCTGTAGTCAGAAACAAGAACGAGAATGAGCTAGCGACTCGACACTAGGGTTAGCACAAAGAATGTTAAACCAGTGTCGAGCCATCTGCTCAAAAGAGGGGTTAGCAAACATCATTCCCTTGCCACCAAACTTCCCATGTCCCATGGAAGGAGTACGAGCACCACGAGGGGGAAAACATGGTTCGTAGTTCCTCTGGAACCCAAAGCTGCAATCATCTCCCCTAAACCCGTATTGAGGACGAGTAGGGGGACGTCTAGCAAAACCACCACGAGCCCGACCAAACCTCTCACCAGCACGCACACCATCATCTCTCCTAACAAACCTCTCACCACTACCTCTCTGTGGGAACCTACCACCCTGAGCTCCAACTCTACCAACATTCCTCACACTTCCCACACCCCGTGGAAGTGGCACTCTAGGCTCAGGAATACCATGAGACTGGCGATACCTGTCCTGGTTTGCTTGCTCCCTAGCAAGCCTCTCATCCCTCTTCCTCTTGTAGCAAAACTCTGCTAGATGCCTCTCCTTGCCACAATACTCACACCCGAAGTGGATGGGTTTTGGTTTTGGCTCTGGCTTCTCTCTAGGCTTCCCACCCTTCTCACTCACAAACTTCACCGGTTTCTGGAAGTCATTTGTCTTAGGTGGGAATTTGGGTGGATCTTGGGTTGTGTCAAGCTTGTTGCAAAGGTGGTTAGGCTTATGTGTGAAAGAGTTCTTGGGTGCTTTTGGAAGTGGGACTTGGATGTCTTCGATCACCTCAGACTCGGGGTTAGACTCAACACACTTCTCATACACACTCTCCCCACTGTTCTCTCCCACTCTCTCACCCAACTTCTCAAAACCCAAACCACAACCATCAGCTCTCTTGAACTCCTCAATCATGATTTTCAATTGAGGTTCCTGCCCAGACAACCAACCCAACACCTTCCTCAAGTAATCATTCTCCTCATAAATGACATCCAAACGGGAAGTAAGTTCAAGATTGCGCAAAGTAATTTCATCACAGCTAGTGCATGCATTGACAACAGGAGATTTCAAAGAAGCTTCCAAAGTGCTAATAGTAGAACGAGCATCAACAAGCTTAGCATGCATAGTAGGACATGATTTACAAGCACCAAGCAAAGTGGGTCTAGCCTTAAGCTCATCATACTCAGTCCTAAGAGCATCTAGTTTAGCCAAAGTGGAAGCATTCTTCTCATTAAGCAACTTGATCTCATTCAACCATGCATCACACTCAAGACACTCAACATCATCAGGAGTAGTAGGAGCAAGTTTTAAAGTCATTCTCAAGTTTCAATTCAAGCAATTTGGACTCTAACTCTCCTACTTTCTCACTAGCATTCTCAAGTTGAGCCCTAAGATCTTTCCTCATCTTCTTAGCATCTCTCAACACACTATCACGGTTGTCAATCAAGCCATTCAACCTAGTGATCTCAGCAAGCAAAGAGTCGGGGTCACGATTTACCTCATCCTCTGAGTCGGAGTCGCTATCTTCCTTCTCGCTCTTCTTGCTGCTCGAGCTATGGTCCATCCCACAAAAGCCTTCAAGCGCCACACAGCTCAACCCACTGAGGTTCTGGCTTCCACTCTTCTTGCCCTTGCGCCTCCCGGCGTCTTCATCTTCACTGCTTGAGCTTGACTGCGCGTCGCTTGAGCTTGAGTCGACGTCGCTTGCACCGGCCACCATGGCTCTTGCCTTGTCCTTCTTGTAGCCGCCCTTGCTCGGTCGCCGCTTGTCCTTGTCCTTGCTCTTGGACTTGCTAAAGTGCTTGCCCTTGGAGGAGTACTTGTCTTCACACCTTGGGTGCGCCTTGTACTCGCTCATCTTGTACTTGTTCTCCTCCGCTTCCAGGCACTCGGCGATGAAGTGTCCACGCTTGCCACACTTGTAGCATGTCCCCGAGCTCTGCCTTGCATTCCTCCGGCTCTCATGTAGTCGATCAAACCTCCTTGAGAGCAAGGACAGCTCCTCCTCGCCCAGCACATCAAACTCCTCATCTGGAATAGACATAAGAGAAGACAAGGAAAACTGTCGACAGGAAGGGTTAGTGTTGGCTTTGCCCTTTGATCCACCCACAAGAGCAAGACTATGATCAGTCGAGCCCTCATGCTTGGATTGCAACTTCCTGTCAACCTTAGCCAACTTGAGCTTAGAAAAGAGGTCATCCAACTCAGTAGTCAAATATTTCCCAGACTCCTTGATGGCCTCAACCTTAGCACCCCAAACATTTGGGTCCAAGACATGCAAGAGCTTCAAAGCTTGATCATGCTCAGTGTAAGGGAAATCCTCAACATTAGCCTTCATGTTGTTCACGATGGCGGTGAACCTCTGAAACATCACATCAATGTCCTCACCAGGAAGTTGAGTGAAGTTCTCATATTGCATCTGGTAAGCGACAAAGAGGCGAGCCTTCACATGGTTATCACCACCGTGAGCAACCAACAACTTCTCCCAAATTTGCCAAGCAAGATTCAAATGGCGAACACGCTCAAACTCAGGATCACACAAGCTCCTGACCAAGTGATCAACGGCTTTTGCATTTGCCTCATACTTGGCCTTAGCACCGGCATCGGTCACCATAAGAGTATGGATGTTGACCGGAATAGCATAGGTCTTGTCAAGCACAATGAAATCCAACAACTTGCCACGGAGAAAGATCATCATACGAGCCGCCCACTTGTGGTAACCCTTCCCATCGAAGTGCGGCGGACCGCCCCGCTCAACGTACGCCATCTTAGGATTCAAGACTTGTCAAAGTCACAAAGAATCCGGCACCAAGCTCTGATACCAATTGAAGGATCGGATGGCGACTAGAGAGGGGGGAGTGAATAGGAGCCGGTAAAAATTCTTCTCAAAGAACCCGGCCTATACCCTAGACAATTCCCGGTCACACACAAGCGATGGATCGAATCACACACCAACCGCCAAGACAACAAGGTTATGGATCAACCTCAAGTCTTAGGAACGATTCCTTGAAGCACACGCGGAAGCACGAAAGAAGAAGGAAGGAATCGAAACAAGGAACCAAGTCGTCGACCTTGGGCGGACGGTGTCCGGCCAGCGGGCGGACCGTCCGCAAAGGCCGCGCGGACAGTCCGGCCAGGTGCCGCGTACAGTCCGCAAGGGACATGCGGACCGTCCGGCCGGGGGCCACGGACTGTCCGTTAAAGACAACAGAACCACCAGAACCGACCTGAGAAAAACGGACCGTCCGCGAAGACCGGGCAGACCGTCCGCGCGGGTTCCGGACCGTCCGCTACTGAAGCTCGGACCGTCCGCGAACCGGCTGCAACGAAAACCTAAAACAAAACCGGATCGAAAGCAATGGCGCGCAAGAACACGAAGAACACGCGAAGAACACTGTGCACGTGGACCGTCCGCCAGGCCCTCGCGGACCGTCCGCCAGGCACGAACAGAACTGAAAACAGCTCGACCCTGAAAGTCAACACTCCCAATCCATCACCGGATCTCCCAAACGGTAGAAGCTATTGAGACAAGAGTTTGGGGACATGAAAAGCGTCAACCAAGGATGCTATACCCCAAAAATTTCGTCTCCTAACTCCCTAAATCATCGGGAATCGCGGATCCTTTGAACACCACCAAAAGCTAGAGCATCGAACGAAAATCCTTGAATCGAAGTGGTTTCCCGGTGTTTGAGGGCACAAGATCAATCACAAAGATGCACTAGACATCTATCCATGTTTCCCTCAAAAAAATCCGGGGAGAAACCCACTCAAATCCGTGGAATCACACCAAGAACAAAGGCACCAAAAACAAGCACGAAAAAGATCACGAAATTCACAACGCGGAATCTTCTATACAAACCAGGAAAGATTCACAAGGTCTAGCATGCCGCCCTAGCATCCATCCCTCTCAACAAATCTCTCATGAAGCTCTCATGCTAGCCTAGAGAAAATAGAGAAGAAAATAGTCCAGGAAAATGAGAAAGGGGAGGGGGGAAATGAAACCCTAAGTCGCGGAGAGTGGGAGCCATCCACACACACCCATGACTTATATATCGGGTCCCGCCGGTGTGGGAAATGACTCGACTACCCCTAACTTAACTACTGGCGATACAACCCACGCAGGGGCATTTATGTAATGTTTGTGGGTCTTGCCATCGGACGGCCACGCCTTCGCCGCACCCCGCGTCCTCCCGATGCAAGCCATGCGATCCCGCCGCGTGTCCTTCGCTTCGAAGCTTCCCGACACGCCCGGATCCCGTCTCCGTCGTGTTGGGTCTTCGGACTTGGTTTTGAGGCCCAAACCAAGAAACCGTCCTCTGATGGTTTTGTGGGCAAACCACCAAACTCCGCGTGCTCGGCCCGGCCTCCCGCCAAGCCTCTTGACTCGACCGCCACCGTGCACCGGCTCGATCGTCCATGACTTCGTCTTGCTCGTCTCGCCACCATGTGGCCCGCACCTAGTCCCGCTGTTCACCGGGTCCCTCGAATCGAGCCTACTTGTCTCTCCATCTCCCGGAGGCCCCTCAAGGCTGAAGACCTTTCGCGCCCGTTCTTCACCTGCAACAACACGAACTAGGCCGCAGCCTACACCTGTGCACTGAGACAAGAGTCAGTCCAACACCCGTTGTCAATCACTCATCACTGAGGAGCGGTCATCCATCGACCACCGGGACGCTCCTGGTCCTCAGGAGGCACTCGGTTTCTGAGTTTCCTCGGAGTATGGAGGAGGACACGGCACCGCCGAGGAGTAACCACACTCTTCTCCTCGGTGGCATGAGGGCCACACGAAACTCGTCTATGAGGTTCACCAAACCTCAAGGACATATGGAGGAGCCGCCTGTCCAACCTCACCACTTGACACGATCATCCGCTCCACCTCCATGCGCTCCGTGGTATTCCAATGGGTTTATCATCACGATGGAGGAGGAGGAGAAGAAGCTCGCTCGTCTTGAGTAGAGGCTTGTAGCGAACGTCGACTTCAACGACCAAGCTCTCCACATATTGGGTTTTCATACGGGACACGGGTGCAATTCTCTAACGGAGTGTCGGCAAACACCCACAAGGAATTCGCCTAGGAAATTCTCATGACCATGGCGCATACCCTTGATGAAGGAGTGCTGAGTCTCTCATTCCGTTTGGAGGGAGCCCACAAGTGGAGAAGAAGGAAGACACCGTTGGAAGGGTAACCTTGATCAACGATGCTATTTCTAGCACCTTGATGGGGTAATCTCCTTTCATCCATGGGTTGCAATCGATCTTGAGATGTAATCACACTTTGTTGGATTATCTATCTATCATCTTGTGTTGAAAATACTTTAATGCTTAAGGTTAGCTACCATGCCGTAAAGGGAGTAAAGGTCTCAATGCTTCCTTGGATCCATTCAACACAATCCCCGATAGATTAGATTGGTTTTCATGTTCGAAATGATTGCATGTTCTAGTATCGTAGACCCATGGGCGAGTGACTCCTATTTTCAAAAGGGAGCTCCGGAACAAGTGGATGTGCATGAAGGCACATGGGAAGGTTTTTGGAGTATGATCACGGGAGGAGACCATCAACAAAGAAGTACTATCCGGAACCCCATCATACAAATATGTCACTTTGTTGTGCTAGTGGATTCTTGGGGAGAATGAGAGAGACAAAGATAACCAACATGGAGTTGAATTGGCTTTACTTGGCTTTGCCAGGCAGCCAATCAACCCCACTCACCTATGATCAACCGGTGGTGTTGTAAGCAACATCGGATTCGGGAGATCAGGTCGTTACCTCTCAATGTTGACTATCTCATTAAGACCAGGTATTGCAAGGAACCTGAACCATCTCCTAGCCAGGACTTCCCTAGGATTTGAGAATATGAAGAAAGCAAATTTATAAGTGAAGATGAGAGAGGAGGCTTCATAGTGGCCAAAGTAAATTTGCCCCTATCGGATGGAAGATTAAGACTTTGGTTAGAGGAAGGACTTCTTGTGCCGGCGAAGAAAAATAAAAGAGAAGGATTATAGGAGAAGGATCTTCCATGGCCCAAGAAGGAGGTGCACAACAAAGTTTTGGAGAAATTCTGGCGCTGCTAAGTTACTACGGTGGTGTACCAGTGCAAGCATGGGGGAGTGGTGCAGCCATACCCCCACCAATTTTTGCGGTGCCCAACGTAGACTTTGCGGAGCCATATGCACATCTTCCTCAACCACAACAAAATGTGGCCACCATTGGAGGATACGCTGCAAGAAACATGCAAATTATTGCAGCCATCCAAACCAGTGCAAACGAAATGGGTGAAGGAGATGCAACCATCTCTTATGAGCTTTGACACCTTCACCTAGCACCGTCGGACAACTCATAGGAGGAGTAGTGCATTCTTATTATGAGCAAGGGTGCAACAACCATGATTATTAATATCAACCACCGGCGGAAGATTAGAGAGAGGAGGAGCTTTAGCTATCTTTCCTTTACCCCCTTTTCTTTATTTTTCAGTTTGTTTGCACCTATGTATGCATAGTGTTTTCAGTTTTATTTTAATTTTCAGCATGTGTGTTAGTTTATTTTCAGCATGTGTATTACTGTTTATTTTCATCATGAATAAAGTCACCACTAAGTTTTTACCTTTGGTAAAGTTACAAAGTTTGTGCCATGATGATAAATGATTAAAATTGCGCTTTATTTATCTTTGTAATTGATTTATGCATGTTTAAGCTAGTGCTCTCTTAAAATACAAATCTGAAATTATCTAAATGCTAGCTTAATCTTTAGCGGAGGTTATGATAAAATAAAGACCCATAGTGTTTTATGTGCTCTCAAGTTTTAGATGGATTAAAGATGATTTATTTTTGTTCTTAAATGTAAAGCTAACCTTGTCATAAATACCACTTGCGTGTTGCTCTACCTATCCAGAGCCATATAAATATTTGAGTGCAAAAACTTAGTTTACAAGATTTATTTTTGGGTGAGTTATTTCAGGCCTTGATTTCTCTGGCTCGAGACTAAGAAGCTGGTCATTCCGTTTTTGCGTATCTATCTTTTTGCTAGCCTTTCTATCCGTGCATTGTGTATCCCCACATCGGAGATCCCACAAACCTCGCCGGATATCCATCCTTAAAACCAAATATCATCTTTTGTGTTTACCTCCTTGACCACAACCTATCGTTGCGTATGGATCATCAATTCAAGGAAGATCGATGGTGCCAAGATTGAAGATTTCAAGTATCTCTCCAAAGGAAAAGTATTTCCGGTACCTACCTTATTTATCGCCTCTTTGCTCGAGGACGAGCAACGTCTAAGCATGGGGGCAGAGGTAGGTACGATGCAAGTTTTAGAGTTCAAAAGGGGAGAAAATAAAAAAGTTCAAAGGGGAGAAAATAAAAAAATCAAAACTCTGATGTGAAAGTCTCGTTACCGAATGTATGACAAAAAATGATGAGAAAAAGAAAGAAAGAAAGAAAGAAGAGAAAAAGAAGAAAAATATGAGTATGTGTAAAAGTAAAGTGAACTCCCCGGTTCTCTAAAGTGCATTAGGAAATTCAAGGCTTCAAGATTAAAAGATCCATACTCAATTTTCCAACCATGTGCAATTCGATAACGAGGACTTCCTTTGTGCCTCGGGATCACTCTTTGCCATTTGCACATGTCCACCTATCTCAAGCGTGTGTATTTTTCTCCTTCCCCTCCTTGATTTAACATTATTTTCCAATGACCTTTTTGACGAGTCTCGGTAAGACCATGAGAAGCTTGTCTTGTTTTGACAACATCTCATTTAAATATCTTGGTAGGACTAAACTTTCCCAAAAAGCTCCATATAAAGCCTACCACGTATATGTGTGTTATGAGAGGGAAAGGAGTAGAATAAATAGGCTTGAGAGACAAATATGAGATGAGAGTTCATGAGCAAGATGCAAGGTGGTTTAAATTTGTGAACTTGGTTTAGCCCTTTTTCATCTTGTTCTTTATTTCAAAATTTCTGAGATCCATTTGAATTTTGGGAGCATGTTAATACTTGTGGGATAAGCTTAATTAAATATCTACCCTCTGTAGGGATGAAGGCTAGTACATTATGGAACTTTAACGAATTAAACTTTTGAGAGCATTATGTTTTTTTTCATGTAAGATCAAGTGCAAGGTTTAAACAATGAAGGGCAATGATGATATCCATCGAAGGCTTACTCGAGGACGAGCAAGGTTTAAGCATGGGGGAGCTGTTGACGGTGAAAATCCGTCAACCTAGTCATGAGTTTACCTTCGGTGTTGGCATGACTTTTGTATCTTATCCATTGGTACTAACCCCCGTGGTATAACAAGTTCACTTGTGCATGTCGGTTTTGGAGTTAAGTGTTTACGCAGGGTTTTAACGTTGAAAGCAAGACTTCCGGGATAAGTTCATTAAGCACCTCATGACAAGACCTTGAAGCCCGATACAAGTCAAGCAATGAAGTGAACATGACTCCAAGAGCCCAAGGACCAAGCCCGAGAAGATGATAAACTCCGAGGACCGAACCAGAAAAGTGTTGAATCTTGCAAGACAAGGGGTTGAGTCCAATTTGGAGAGAAACCGACGTCAAGGGCCTACATGCAGAAGGAGGAAGGATCCAGGAAGCAAGGGAACCGACGTAGAGCAAAGGAGGCCTCGGGCTGGGCCTGGATGGGCCCAGGCCGGCCGGCCCAGGCTGACCGGCCCAGCCCTGTCCAGGGCCCTATGATGCTCCCCTTTGCCCTAGCCGCCAATCGTGCTATTTATAGCCCCCTGACCGAGAGCCACGCATCATCCAATTCGTCATCCACCACCGAGGAGCAGAGAAGCTTGAGGGACACCATCTCGGAGATGAGGGTCGTGCTAGTTGTCTAGGGTCTCCCTAGCCGACGTGGGAACCTTGCATGGAAGACCACGTCGGAGCTCCGGAGCGAGGATCAAGATCGAGGTAGGGCCCCGGTGGTGATCTTGTTCATGTAATCATTCATGGTGAAGTCTTTAAGTGAATCCGATTTCTAGCGATCAAGTGCCTTCTCGATGATTTTGTTTTCTTCTTGGTTTTGCTTCTTCTACGATCTATACTTAAGATAGATTACATAGGGTGCTCTTGTAGCCGCGGTGGCTAGAGGTGCATACCGGACTGGCCAAGTGTTTTCAACTTGTTCTTATCGAACTCACCCTAGACTACCCGCATGAGTGGATACGTTGTGACAAAACGGGGGTTCCGAAAGGCGGGCGTTTTCGGAGTCGGATGGAAGGCCACGATTCAAAGATGCTTTTAATGAGATTCGCTTTTCTATCTTCATCTATCTTGTTTGGAGCTACAACATAAGCATGATCTAGACTCTCTAGATCGGTTATCTCTTGCTTTCTCTTGCTACCTCTTTAGTAGATTAGATTAGATTCGTTTTCTTTATGAGTTAGTAGATTAGATGCAACTTGTCTTCATAAGATAGCTTACCTTTCTTTACTAGATTGAATCCTTGCGTTGCACATTGTTCCACGAATTCGATACCTTGGGTTCACCACTCGAGGGAAGAAGGGTCCCTTGACTATGACGGGAGACTTGTCCACTTGCAAGTCTAAACGAAATTCGATATAACTATTAACCGTCAACACCTTGCTACTCTGGTTCATTTTCTGGCCAACGTTGTTGTGAGTTAGGTTAGCAAGGGAAGTTTTTCTATGGTATCCAAGAAAGGCAAACTAAGTGTCGTGCCAAACATAAAGAAATTAAAGAGCTACCATTATAAGTTATTCAATTAAGATTAAGGGTCGACACACCTTAATGCTTTCAGCTACTTCATTAAGGTTCTTGACATAAGATAGTTCTCTTCTGAGAGTGAGCAAAGATCAATGGCAGCTCACATAGGAGGAAACAAAATCTTAATGAGATATAGAGTAATATTTCTATATATTGATGACTTAAGACAATAAGTATATGATTTATCATATATTTAATTTGTGCCATAAGCATACCTCCATTTCATGCATAATTTCTATTGAGGGTTTTCTTTAGTTGTTTAACCGCTACAGAAATGTGTGAAACTTAGTGATAAGATTAATTTTTGGGCACAATAGTAAGAACCTCAATCAATATTTGTAAAGAAGAGGTTATAAAGGGGTATATGAACTTTAACTTAAGTTTTAATAGTAATTTTCTAATGGAGTCAAGACAGTAGGCCATAATGGGTCTACATACTCAAGAGTGATTCCAAAAGAAACTGAGATGCTAAGTTCATAACTCATAATAAGTTTCGTAAGTATCATGGGCAACCATGATTATTTGTAAGGTTTAGGTGGAAAACTTATTATCTTGATACTCTAGGTGAATGTTTTCTCCATAAGCTAATGGAAAATAAGTATGCATTCCAAGAAAGGGGAAAAGTATTCATCAAAATGATTAGATACATCTTAATGAAGCTCTCCCACGATCTGGGGGAGCATGACACTGAGATGTTACACAAGTGAGTATTAAGATTATCACTAAAGAGCAAAAGTTTAGATAATTGCTAAAGTGATAAATAGTGAATGCATATTCAGCCATGCCTGTTTTGATTTAATTTCATAAAGACTATAAAATTAAGATTAAGTTAAAAGGAAGACGTTCCTGAAACTGTATGCTAAGATCTATGATAAGTAATTGACTTAGCATTACAAGCCGGAATGCTTGACAAAACCGATAAGTCTCAATCCAGGAGAGGTCCACTGGAAAAGGTGCTGAAAGTTTTAAAGCACCATGACAACATGCTTCGTTAAGAATTATTCAGATGAGATTTGTAAGAATGTATGGATATAAAAGTGCACAATAAGTTTATATCCTTCACTCTTGCATTTATGAGCGATTCTGCAGAAAGTTCTAAAACAAAGTTAGCTTAACAAGCTAATTTTGTTTATGGCATGTTTTAATGCAGGCAGGCATAAGAAATAAGTTCCGGTATTATTGTTATTATTAAGTTAACATTGATTGAAATCAATGTCATTGTATTTAGTTACAATATTACTTCAAAGTAATGACATATAATCGATGGTGTCAAGCCCATTGATAATAAATTATGTTATGAATGAAGGGTCCCAGGATCGTAGTCATATTTAAGGCTTTAAGTAAGATGTTAGCAACACGACTAATTGAGGATTTGACACCTATCCTATTTTTCGCGAAATTATTTTGGATTGGTGATAAATCTGAAACATGATTCTGGATGAGGCCGAATAAATAAACTTCCAAATAAGCAAATAAGAGTTCTATCGAGATGTTATAGTGAACTTTAGTTAATGGTGTCCCGGTATGTCTGTAATGTCTGTCGATGACGCATTCGCTAGGTCTTGCTGTAGCATTGAGTGTGAACATAAGACGAACATAAGTTTAAGCTAAGATTGTTCGCTTAAGTGGGAGAATGTTGATTGATGTGTATCCACCTACACATGATCAATGAAATTGAAAAATTATAAAGTTTGTTTGTTGACACTCGGTCAGGGGGAGAATGTTAGATATTTTGGTTGACCTCAAGTCAGCCAAACCGCACGGGAGAAGCCTCTCCCGTGCGTCAGCCTGTTTACCAGTGATCGGGAGGCAAACACTAAGCCCATTGGGCTCGGCCCCTTGTCTACAGTGCCATTATATAAGAGAGGAAGCCCCCCTGGGCGACCTTAGCCAATCCATCTATAGGGTTTCCACCGAAACCCTTGTCTATCCGATTAGTGAGGGCGCTGGAAGGTTCGGAAGCCCGAGTTCCTACCGCAGGCGCCACCGGCGTCGACCAGAAGGCCACCGCTGCAGAGGAGATGCCCTTGCACTACACCGACCGGCGTCATCGTCTACACCAACTCAGACCGGCGAGATGGATTCCTCCATTACCCGGTATTAGATCTAATTGACCTATTCCGCATTATTTTCAGTACTAGGTGTGATCTATTTTTGACTAGAGATCCTGGTTAAGATGAATTATATCTAAGTGTTTTAATTAAGTACAAAAAGTTTTATCTAACAACCATAGCACATCCAGTAGTTGGGAGCTTGAGCTACCCAATCAAATCCAGAGGCTCTGTGAAAACTATGTTGCAGGAAAAGCTCATACAGGCAACACTCCGTTACCATTGTTATGTCAATGCCCCGCATGCATGGTTGGCGAGCAACTCTATTAGCGGCCACTTCGTGCAGCAATGCAACAAAGTCTGATGAGTCTGATAGTGCATTTATGTAAAACAAAATGTGGGCGTATCTTAGTTTGTCTTTTATCTCAGCTTTATAGTGGCCATAGTCATGTATGCTCAAAGCCTGTCTTTCGAATGTCCATACCACTACATGGTCCAATAAATCAGGATTTATACCAAATCTATTGACATCAATCTCGTCATCGCTTCCATTGAGGAAAATCATCATAAGCTTTGTGTGGAATAGGGTACGAAGAATCACTTGCGAAACACTTAGTATCACATCTCTAGAGCCACGGTCCACACCGTTAAAGTCATCCTCCTCATCCTGCTTGTCAAACATTGCTAGGGTTCCAAGGTCAAGCTGTAGCTCCTCTGCAATTTTCCTTTGCATCTGCCTTGTACTTTCCCATGCAGAGCAATCTATGTAAATTACCTTGTCAAAGCATAGTTCTGAGGCTTTGATTGACCTAAGTTCTTGTGCCATTGATCTGAGGACGGGGGCCGCCCCAAATTAAGCCATCCCAACCACGAAGATAAAATATCTTTTTGTCTCTCCCTCTACCATACTGAATCCAATCAAATATCTGCTTTCTGGTCTCGTCAACATTTCGTGGACTGATGTACTAAAAAAGAAACAGCATGAAGCAAAGTAAGGCCACATCAACTCATTGCAGCTTCAATTAATAATAGGGGCAATTGGCGCCTGGACACCAAAAGTGGAGCACATTTGCTGGAGGACACTAGTAGTAGAAAATCCCTAATACAAAAAATGTACTGAGTGTCCACCTGGTCTCCACTTTGGGTGTCCAGTAGCCATGCTCTGGTAGGGTGTATGAATAACTCATTATAAATGTTTGGTGAACATACTTCAGCTATTGCACTGGTAGGGAGTATGAAAAAACTCAACATATATATTTGGAGTAGTAGCGTACCCATTCATCACGAGTTCCCATGATGAAACTCCTGTTGCTGTAGTCGTAGGTGACCAATGCAAACAATTTATTAAACAGGACACCAAGCCAATCTAACCCATAAATAAATCCACTGAACCTACCAAGATCCCTTGCCCCCAAAACTGTACAAGTATATCAGTACCAAACTTAACAAGGTAATCAGAGAGAAAATTAAATAATGAAAAGCATAGAACAGTTACACACCTACAGCTTTCTTGTCCAGGTCTCAATACGAGGGAAGGAAGAAGAGGCACCAATCTAACCCATCACTCATTCCATGCACACTTCCTTCAGATCAGAAATTCCATGCACACTTCCTTCAGATCAGAATCAGCTGGCCGGAAAGCTGACCTGAAAATACGATCGCGATTTGAGAGACGGAGGATGGCAGCAGGAGAGCTGTGTAGCTGATGACTTAACTGTTGCGATGGTCAGGCACCACAGCAGCTATCTTGCTCTCTCTAAGACGACGTACACACAATGCATATGGTTCCTTGCTTGTGGGCTTCCTCCATGGACAGTACAGGTACACAAAAGCATTGCCTCTCCTCTTTACCAAAGCATGAAATTGGACCACCCCTTTTTTTCTTTTTTCAGTCTGTTCGTTTGGCTGGTGGCTGGTGTTGACGCAAAAAGTGCACTCAACGCCAATCACACAGCAAGCCGAACAAAGCTGGCTTCACACGCGCAGAGAGCAAATGACGTGCCAGTCAATTTTTCCTGAAAATTAACAAAAGATAAAGCAGTTAGATATCAAAACTTGGAACTTGCCGGGTGGTACCAGACAGTTCCATATTTACGGCTAAAGAGCCAGATGGGATGACACATAGCTATAAAAAGCTATCTGTCAAAGATCCACGACCATTCGGGAAACCACAAAAGGGGAAAAAATAACATTGCCGAATGGATGACGTAAGCGTGACAGCAATCGGTCTTTGTAAAAACATGGATGCATGCGCAAAGCTATGACCGATCCCCACAAAGACTAACATCCAATGAATAAATGAAGTAAAGCACGAACATGATCATGTATTAAACAAGCATGCATAGATCCAAAGCACTAGTCTACCGCATGTCTAGTTACTTTAAGATCCGTCGGGTACGATATCAGACAAATCTATCCACCGCATGATACAACTTGCATGAAAAACCGTACCACTTTCCACAAATAGATCTATCCACCGCATGATACAATCTAAATATGGAAAGCCAAAAGCACACATCATTTAAAACATAAATAACGCACGTGATCTACTCGTGAAGAAACATAACCGAATGCAGTGAACAAATACGATTCGGGGTTCATGAAGAAGGAACAAACATTACCACGTGAATAAATCTATCAGACTGATTTGGGAATCTAATCCACCGGATGACTAGCTCCAAAGCAACCCAAAAACCTGCATCTACCACATGATACCTGGTTCTTTCAAGATTTATACGAACATAGCAAGCTTGAACCCGCAACACGTAACAACCTAGATCGATTCGGTTTCGGCTATCGGAAAGCATAAGACCCACGGGTTAAAACATGAAACCTACTCGAACAAGGATCATGAAAGAAATATAGCCGATCCAAATCCATATAGATTGGGCAAAGATGTGTTATATGAATTAAAACATAAAGTAAAACTCAAGATAACACGGGGTAACTTAATGAATCTATTGAATCTTGCCAAAATCCAATAGAGCCGATTGAGGACCATGTGTGGTTCGAGGACCGGTGGATGGTCGCTTCCTTGTGTGATGAGTGATTGACAACGTTGTGTGGACTGATTCTTGGCTAAGTATTGCAGGTGCAGGTTGCGGATTGACTCGTGTTGGTGCAGGTGAAGAACAAGCGCGAAAGGTCGTCGCCGGTGAGGCCTCCAGGTGTGGAGAAGACAAGTAGGCTTTGTTCGAGGGACCCGGTGGCCGGCGGGGGTCAAGTGCGGGCCGCATGGTGGCATGAACAAGAAGATGAAGTCGTGGACGGTTTCTTGGTTGAGCCTCAAAACCAAGGTCGAGCCGGGACTACGTGGGAGCCAAGTCATGAGTGGAGATTGGCGGAGGCTACACCGAGTTCGCGGGGTTTCGGTGGTTCACCGGAAAACCACCGGGTTCCTTGGTTGATCCACAAAGCCAAGACCGGAGAACCGAAGACGGAGGTGCGACGGCACCGGACCGGCCCGACCGGTGGGTCCGACCGGTCCGACCGGTGGGGGCCCCCGGTCCGACCGGTGAGGAGCACCGGTCCGACCGGTGTGCGACGACGCGGTCCGGAATCTTCGAAGCGGAGGACACGCGTCGGGATCGCATCGCTTGCGTCGAGGCTACGCGGGGTGCGGTCGCCGGGCATCCGTCCGATGGTGAAGACATCAAGAATTCCGAATCCGCCCTTGAGGGGCATGTATCCCTAGTTAGTAGAGAGGGGCATTTTAGACATTCGGTTGCCGCCTATATAACCCAAGAGGTGAGAGGTTGGCAGCCAACTCTTGGAACCCTAGCTCATTAGTTTTCCTATTTTCCACCTATTTTCTCAAGGTTTTTCTTAGGACTAGCAAGAGAGCTTCACGGAGAGATCTTGTAGAGAGGGATGGATGATCGGGCGCCTTGCTAGACCTTGTACGAACCTTTATCTCATGTATAGATGATTCGGCGTGGTTCCTCAAGGTTTGGATGTGTTTTCCCCGGTTGTTCTTGGTGGTGATTTTCGGAGCCCTTTCTCGGTGATTTCTTTGGGTTGGTTTCGAGGCTTTTCTCTTGGGGATTTGATGGGGGAAATTTGTGGGAACCCTTCGTGGTTCTTTGGGCTGTGATTCCCCTCCCAAATCCGTGAGTAAAAGTGCTCGATTTTGGGGGTTTCTTGAGTTCTTGGGTTGAAGGTGCTTTTGGCGGGATTTCTTCGATTCCTCCTTTTTGGACGAGATTTGGTGGGATTAAACTTGGCTATGGACTCCTCATGAGGTGTTCCTGATATCCCCAAAGTCTTGTTCAAGTCCGTGGAGCGATTCGGGAGATCGAGATTTGGATTTGGGGGAGTTGACCGCGGGTGCCGTTCATCCCGAGCGCCCGAGCCACACCGGCTCGACCGGTGCTCTTGACCGGTCTGACCGGTGCAAGCCCTTGTGGGATTTTGCTCGGGTGAACGTCTTGGTGAGTTCGTTGTTGTCCCGTGGTGCTGCTGTTTCGAGTTTGGGTCCGTTTGGTGGTCGGTTGGCCTGTTTGGTGCCTTGGGGGCTTTCGGTCGCCATCGGTCCGACCGGTGTGTCTCACGGCTCGACCGGTGAAGAGCCACTTAGTGAAAGTTGCTCAGTTTCACCAGCAGGGACCGGTCTGACCGGTGGTGCTCACCGGTCTGACCGGTGTGGGTCTGTAGACTCGGGGTTTGTTGTTCCGCTGCGTTCTCGAGTCGGAAGGCTGTGTGTGTTGGTTCCTAGGTCCAGTGGCACTCCAGTGGCTACGTGGGCTTGACCAACCTTGGTAGTGAGTCGGAGACGTGTGTTGGAAGCCGCGTTCGTCTTGTTGGAGTTTCGATCTCCTTCGAGAAGAATTTTTATCGGCTCCCATTCACTCCCCCCCCTCTCTCGGTTCGCCGTATCGGTCCTTCAAGTGGTATCAGAGCCGGTTCGGGTCTTTATTGACTCTAACCAGTCTAAGATCCAAGGATGGCGTACCAGGAACGGGGTTCGCGTCCTCCACACTTCGATGGCAAGAACTACCAGATGTGGAGCAAGCGGATGGGTGCGTTTCTCCGCGGAAAGGGTCAGATCCTTTGGGATGTCACGGTGGACACAGGCTATGTCCAGCCGGTTGATTTCCTCGCTCCAGGATCGAGGGACAGCTTCGACGCCAACAATAAGGCGGTCGACTACTTGTTTCGTGCTTTGTGTCGGCCGAGTTCGATCGGGTGCACACCGAGCACTTGGCTTGTAGGATTTGGGCGGTGTTGAAGGAGGCTCATGTTGGGAACGCCCGTGTTCGGGCACGGTTGTATGCGACCTACGGAGAGAGTACGAGAACTTCACTCATCTCCCCGGTGAGTCCATCGATGCCTTGTTTCGAGAGGTTCACGGTGGTGGTGAACAACATGAGGGCCAATGTGGACGTGCTCCCGTACGATGATCATGATAGAGCGGTCAAGCTCTTACACTCTTTGGATCGTACGATATGGGGCGGAAAGTTCGAGGCCATAGTCGAGTCGGAGCGATATGATACTCGACGGTGAACGAGCCGTTCTCGAAGCTCAAGTCGGCCGAGGTGGATAGGGGCATGATCGCCAAGCTCGAGGGACCGACTGATTCCCATAGTCTTGCCCTCGTTGGTGGTTCTAAAGGAAAGACTAACTCTAACCCATCCACCAGGATGTTCTCGTTTTCCTCTTTGATGTCTATGCCAGATGAGGAGTTTGATGACCTTGGAGAGGACGAGCTGGCGCTGTTGACGAGGCGGTTCGAGAGGCTGCACGAGAACCGCGTGAACATGAGGAGGAACACGAGGACTGCTTCCCGTGCGGCAAGCCGGGACACTTCGTCGCCGACCGCCCGAGAAGGCCGAGAACAAGGACGACTACAAGCACAAGCCGAGGAAGAACGACGACAAGTACCGTTCGAGGCGCGACCACAAGAGCAAGCACAAGAACAAGTACAAGGACGAGCGACGATCGAGGAAGAAGGAGGGCCGAGGCAAGGCCCGAGCGATGGTTGGAGCGAGCGACGTCGACTCCGGTTCCGCGTACTCCACCTCGAGCTCGAGCGGCGGCCGACGACGAGGGAGATCGCCGCAAGAACAAGAGGTCGTCCAAGAACCCGAGCGGGGCCGAGCCGCTCGCGAGAGACGGCCTCGCACCATGGCGTTGAGCTCCGGCGGCAAGAAGAGCACACGGAGCGACTCGGACTGCGAGTCCGACGACGAGGTGCGTGATGAGCTTCCCTTCTTGCGCCGGAGAATGAGAGGCTTGGCTCATTGCTTGATAACCGTGATGACATGCTTAGAGAGGCCAAGAAAATGAGGAAAGAGCTTAGGGCTTCACTCGAGGATGCTAGGACTAGAGTGGCCGAGCTAGAGACACGGGTGCTTGATAGCAAGCTTGAGATTGATTCGCTTAAGGCTAGCCCCGTTGTCTCGATGAGAATGATTGTCTTGATTGCTCCATATTCCTTGCTGATCTTGCTTTGTTTAAGGAGAAGCATGCCTCCAAGTGTGAGGAACTAGATGTGCTTAGGGTTGAAGTGGGCGAGCTTAAGTCTAGACTGCTTTGCTAGGTGCTTGCACTTCTTGCCCCGTTTTGCATGCTAAAATTGATGAGATGCATGCCTACACTAGTTCGCTCGAGGCTAAATTGAAGGAACCCATGCCTACATCTTGCTCTACCCGTGAAATGCATGCATTGAAAAATTTGGAGCTTGCACATTATGTTGATCGTTTGCGGGATGAGAATGATGATTTGAGGAAGTTGATGGGTTGGTTGTCCCGGTCACGAGCCTCGGTTGAGGATGATGATCGAGGCCTTTAAGAGGCAAGATGGTGAGGGGCTTGGAGCAAACAAGGTTGGTGAGGGAAGTGGAGAGAATATCCCCGAGCCACCAAAAACCCACCACAAGAATGATTTCCCACCAAAACCTAACCATCTAAGGAACCGACTAGATACAACCCCGGCTCCACCCGTGTTTCCTACACCCACAAATGACCTACAAAAGCCTATCAAGTTTGTGAGCACTTCGGGGAAAGTGTTCTTTGGGAAGGAGAGTGAGAAGGCTAGTGGTGAGAAACCGGTGGAGGGTTTGAGTGGAGAGAAACGAGTGAACGACCACATCCCAAGCCAAAGCCTAAGCTTGTGAGGTTCCATTGTGGCTATTGTGGGAGAGATGGCCATAAGGAGGAGTTTTGCTTCAAGAGGAAGCGAGAGGAGAGAATGGAGAAGGAGTGGGCTAACAAGGACAAGTACCACCCTTCCGATGGTGTACTTGAGCCTCGTATGCGGATGCCCGGGGGCAAGGCGATTGTGCGGACGGTTCGGGCTTGGGGAGAGAAGAGGGGCTGCGGTGGTGCTGCCTGCCCGGACCACACCGGTCGGACGGTGTGGGGCACCGGCTCGAGCCGGTGCGGGCACAGACGGACGGATGTTCGGGTTTCGAGCTCGTGCGAGTGCGAGGGTTGTTTCGGTGGTCGTGGTTCGGTGGTTGGGCCGGAAAGGGTGCGGGTGGTCGGTTGCTAGGCGTTCTTCACCTCGTGCTCAATACGGGGATTGGAGGAGTCGTGGTGGTGAGTTGGAGAGGAAGGACGTTCCACGGGCTTTCTTGCGTGGTTTTGGTCCTCCTCCAGGCAGAGAGGGGTGGTTCCCTCAGGGTGGTTATCGTGGTGGTGTTCGAGGAGGTAGCTTTGGTAGGAGAGATGCTTTGGTTGGTGCTAACCCCACTTTCGAGCAAATGGCTCGGCACTGGTTTTCCTCTTTTGGTACTAACCCCGGTCTTTGAGTCGTTTGTTCGCTCACGTGCCTATTTTTGATGTACGGGTGGGAGACTTGAAGAACATTTGGTTGATTGACTCCGGTTGTTCGAGGCATATGACCGAGACGGGGGGTGGTTCTCAAGTCTCGTCCGGTGGTGACGAAGAGGTACATCACCTTTGGGGACAATGGGCGTGGGCGTGTGCTTTCGAAGGTGAGATAAAAGTGAGTGACAAGATCACTCGAGGCGTGTTGCTCTTGTTCAATCGGCGGGGTACAATTTGCTTTCTCGTGTCCCGGTTGTTGGATGAGGGTTTTGAGGTGTTGTTTCGGCCTGGTGGTTCTCGGATTGTGGACTCTCGAGGGGATCTTGTCCGTATGGTCGTTCCCGAGGGTCGGGTGTTTCGTGCTGATTTTTCTCGGTCTTCGGGTGTGGAGCGTTGTTTCTTGGGCGGTTCTTCGAGTGAGTTGTGGAAGTGGCATAGGAAGTTGGGTCACTTGAGCTTTGACCTTTTGTCTCGCTTGAGTAAACTCAATTTGGTCCGAGGATTGCCACGGTTGAGGCTTGAGAAAGAGTTGGTTTGTGCTCCGTGTAGGCATGCTAAGATGGTGGCCTCTTCTCACCCGCCTCTCACCGATGTGATGACTGAGCGTCCATGCGAGCTGCTCCATATGGACCTTGTTGGCCCAGCTCGTGTGCGATCCGCGGGTGGGAAGTGGTATGTCCTTGTTGTGGTGGACGACTATTCTCGGTATGCGTGGGTGTTCTTTCTCGAGGATAAGGGGGAGACGTTTGGTTTTGTTCGAGATCTAGTCTTGAGGTTGAGGAACGAGAGGCACGGAGATGCCATACGAGCTATCCGTAGTGATAATGGCTCGGAATTCGGGAACTCTCGTTTTGAAGCCTTTTGCCATGACTTGGGTCTTGAGCACCGGTTTTCGAGTCCGTATACGCCTCCCCGAATGGTGTTGTGGAAAGGAAGAACGGGACCTTGTGCGAGATGGCTCGGACGATGCTTGATGAGCATAGGACTCCGAGGAGGTATTGGGCCGAGGCGGTGAACACCGCGTGCTATGTGTCGAACGGGATATACCTCGAGTGCACAAGAAGAAGACATGCTATGAGTTGATGCATGGTCGCACACCCAAGGTGAGTCACTTCCATGTCTTTGGTTGCAAGTGTTTCATTCGAAGAAAGGCGAGGAAATTGGATAAGTTTGAGGCTAGGTCCGTCGATGGCATTTTCTTTGGTTATGCATCTCATTCTAGAGCATATCGTGTGCTCAATCTTGAAACTAATCAAATCGTGGAGACTTGCGAGGTAACCTTCGACGAGACGAGCCACGTAGTCGGCTTGTCTTTGAGTGTGCGGTGATGATGAGCTTGGCGAGGAGATCTTTCGGGAGGAGGAGCATGAACATGGTGATGATGAGGATGGTGGTGCGGTGCCCCCGGCCGAACATGTACCCACTACTTCGACGACGATGATGGATGGACCCTCTGCTACACCTACGACGACAAACCAAGAACGAGGAGAAGGCCGGTGTTGAGGGGGAGGTAGCTTCGAGGCGAGAACCTCCCCGGCGAGTTCAAGTGGATCACCCGGCTTCGAGGATCATCGGCGACATGAATGAACGCACTACACGGTCGAGGGTTCGAAACAATTCCCATTTCGCTCATGCTGCATTTGTTGCTTCTTTCGAGCCCAAAGACATTGGACACGCACTATCGATCACAATTGGGTTAACTCGATGCATGAGGAGTTGGAGAACTTTGAGAGGAATCAGGTGTGGGAGTTGGTTGACCCTCCCCCAGGGTGTAAGCCGATTGGTACCAAGTGGGTGTGGAAAAACAAAGAGGGAGAGAAGGGTGAGGTTGTGAGGAACAAGTCGAGACTTGTTGCCTAGGGGTTCAGTCAGAAGGAGGGGATCGACTACGAGAAGACCTTTGCTCCCGTAGCCCGTTTGGAGGCGATTAGGATTTTTCTAGCCTTTTCCGTGGCTAAAGGGTTCAAGTTGCACCAAATGGATGTGAAGAGTGCTTTTCTGAATGGAGTGTTGGAGGAAGAAGTGTATGTGAGGCAGCCTCCGGGGTTTGAGAGTGAGAAGTACCCCCACCGGGTGTACAAGTTGAGGAAGGCGTTGTATGGGTTGAAACGGGCGCCTAGAGCTTGGTATGGCGAGGTTGAGGGGGTTCTTGTTTGAGAGAGGTTTTGAGATGGGGAAGGTCGATCGGACCTTGTTTTTGCCGAGGCGGGCGCAGAGATATCCCGATTGTGCGGGTGTACGTGGATGATATTGTCTTTGGTGGTTCGTCTAACTCTCTTGTTGCGAGGTTTGCGGATGATATGAGCGGGGAGTTTGAGATGAGTATGATGGGTGAGTTGCGAGTTCTTCCTTGGGCTACAAATCAAGCAATCAAAGGAAGGAACATTTGTGCACCGGAGCTAAGTACACCAAGGACATCGTGAGGAAGTTCAAGATGGAGGACTCCAAGGCTATGACGACGCCGATGAGTACGACTACGGCTCTTGATGCGGACGAGGAAGGTGAACACGTGGACCGGAAGGAGTACGGAGCATGATCGGGTCACTCCTCTACTTGACGGCGACGAGGCCGGACATACGGTTCTCGGTGTGTACCGTGCGCTCGTTTTCAAGCGTCTCCCGAGGACTTCGCATCGGCAAGCGAGTGAAGCGAATTTTCGGGTACTTGCGTCACACTCCCGACTTCGGCCTTTGGTACTCCGCGTCCTCTTCTTTGGCGCTTCATGGCTTTTCGGACGCGGATTTTGCCGGGTGTCGGTTGGATAGGAAGTCCACTTCGGGACTTGCCGATTTTGGGTTCTTCGTTGGTGTCTTGGTCTTCCCGTAAGCGGTCGAGTGTTGCTCAATCCACGGCCGAGGCCGAGTATGTTGCCGCCGCTAGTTGTTGCTCTCGGCTCCTTTGGATCACCTACACCATGAGTGACTTTGGTGAGGAGTATACCCATGTCCCACTTCGGTGTGATAGCACCGGTGCCATAAGCGTTGCAAAGAACCCAGTGCTCCATTCCAAAACCAAGCACATAGAAGTGAGGTATCATTTTCTGAGAGACAACGTCGAGAAAGGAAAGATAGCTTTGATCCATGTACCCACACATGACCAACTAGCCGATATTTTCACCAAACCCCTAGATCAAGCAACTTTCACTCGTTTGCGGGGGGAACTTGGTGTGTGTTTGATTTCTTGAGTTGGGTGTGTGGGGGCTTTCTTTTGCCGGTGGTGTCGAGCCCGTTTTGCCTCCCCTCGAGGAGCCGGTTTGTAGCATATGTATAGCTTTTCTTTGTGCATTTCTTGCTTTTGGCATGGCATATGTAACATGATGTATAGGCATCCTTGTATCTTAGATTGCATGCATTTTGTATCATATGCATTGGTTAGGAAAAGCTTCTCTCATATACATTGTTCACCATGGAATGAGATATATGTCTTTGTGAGCTTGTTTGGTATGCTTCGGTTAGTTTGGCTTAGCTCTTGATGATCTTGATGAATAATCCATGGTTGATAGCTATGCTTTTGAAAAATGTCACATGTATGCTCTCTCATGTGTAAATGCCTTTACATGCTCTTGACATGTTTTTGTGGCCTTGCTATGCTTAATTTGTGGTTGGATGGCTAGTTTATTGATCATATGGGGCCAAAGGCTCATTTGCCATCATGAATGTTTAGCCCTCTAGATTTATCTTATGGAGGAGCATAAGTTCCTTTTTGTCGCAAAGGCATTTCATGTACCATTTACAAATCTGAAAATGAAATGAAAAATGCTTGGAAATGTGCTCCCATGTCATATGTGCTGAATTTAATTTGCTTTGGGTGCTAAACCGTTGCATGATGCCTACCAATGAGAAGTCTCATACATAGAAGTAGGCACATGGCTCGGTGGCTTTGACATGACATGAGGTGCTTGTGGGTGTTTGTGATGGTCTTATGGTTAGAATAGCTGTCCTAGCATGAAGTTTGTGTGGCTTTGCCATTTTGATATGCTTTGATCATGTTTAGGACTTTGCTCGTGAGAGGCAAGTTTTTCGCAAAATTGCCAAAATCCATCTTAGCTTCGTCCAATGGTTGTGAAACTTGGTGATCATGTAGTTGAGATCGATACGAAGCCGTAGAGTACCTAACTTGCTCATTTGGACGTGTGTAGCATTCTTTGTTGAATTTTGTATCTTTGAGAAGCTCTAGGTTGAAAGTTTTGCATTTTTGGCTTGATTCATGCATTGCCAACAAGGGGGAGAAGTTTGAGCTTGAAATGGCTTAGTGGATACATTTAGAAGGTTTTCAGGTGGTTTCGAGCCATTTCTGGGCTCCTGTTTTACACCGGTCGACCGGTGAAGAGCACCGGTCCGACCGGTGTGAGTGCTGGTCCCGTACATATGTTGGGCACCGGTCGACCGGTGGTGATGACCGGTCCGACCGGTGTGGTGAAATTGCTGCAGCCTGCCCCTGTTTTCGGTTTGTTTTGCATGCATTCGTCCGGGGGGAGTTGCATTGGTTCAGGGGGAGCTTGCATGTGTGCAGGGGGAGCTCTTTGTGAGTTTTCGAGTTTTGTTTCGGTGGTTTGTGCTCTTTGCTTGAGCTTTGCTTTGTCTCGGATGTGTCGAGCCGTTGCCCTTGCCTAAGGGGTCCGAGACTCGTCTTCTTCAAGTGATCTTGCTCTTTGCCTTTGTTTGGCTTTCGATCGCTTGTTGGAGTTTCTTTTTGTTCGTTTCTTTTCTTTTTCTTTTCTCTCTTGTTACTTTCGTGTGGGTGTTGTCAATGCACTCATCAAGGGGGAGATTGAGGACCATGTGTGGTTCGAGGACCGGTGGATGGTCGCTTCCTTGTGTGATGAGTGATTGACAACGTTGTGTGGGCCGATTCTTGGCTAAGTATTGCGGGTGCGGGTTGCGGCTTGACTCGTGTTGGTGCGGGTGAAGAACAAGCGCGAAAGGTCGTCGCCGGTGAGGCCTCCGGTGTGGAGAAGACAAGTAGGCTTTGTTCGAGGGACCCGGGTGGCCGGCGGGGGTCAAGTGCGGGCCGCATGGTGGCATGAACGAGCAAGATGAAGTCGTGGACGGTTTCTTGGTTGAGCCTCAAAACCAAGGTCGAGCCGGGACTACGTGGGAGCCAAGTCATGAGTGGAGATTGGCGGAGGCTACACCGAGTTCGCGGGGTTTCGGTGGTTCACCGAGAAAACCACCGGGTTCCTTGGTTGATCCACAAAGCCAAGACCGGAGAACCGAAGACGGAGGTGCAGCAGCACCAGACCGGTCTGACCGGTGGGTCTGACCGGTCGGCCGGTGGGGACCGGTCGACCGGTGAGGAGCACCGGTCGGCCGGTGTGCGACGACGCGGTCCGAATCTTCGAAGCGGAGGACACGCGTCGGGATCGCATCGCTTGCGTCGAGGCTACGCAGGGTGCGGTCGCCGGGCATCCGTCCGATGGTGAAGACATCAAGAATTCCGAATCCGCCCTTGAGGGGCATGTATCCCTAGTTAGTATAGAGGGGCATTTTAGACATTCGGTTGCCGCCTATATAACCCAAGAGGTGAGAGGTTGGCAGCCAACTCTTGGAACCCTAGCTCATTAGTTTTCCTATTTTCCACCTATTTTCTCAAGGTTTTTCTTAGGACTAGCAAGAGAGCTTCACGGAGAGATCTTGTAGAGAGGGATGGATGATCGGGCGGCTTGCTAGACCTTGTACGAACCTTTATCTCATGTATAGATGATTCGGCGTGGTTCCTCAAGGTTTGGATGTGTTTTCCCCGGTTGTTCTTGGTGGTGATTTTCGGAGCCCTTTCTCGGTGATTTCTTTGGGTTGGTTTCGAGGCTTTTCTCTTGGGGATTTGATGGGGGAAATTTGTGGGAACCCTTCGTGGTTCTTTGGGCTGTGATTCCCCTCCCAAATCCGTGAGTAAAAGTGCTCGATTTTGGGGGTTTCTTGAGTTCTTGGGTTGAAGGTGCTTTTGGCGGGATTTCTTCGATTCCTCCTTTTTGGACGAGATTTGGTGGGATTAAACTTGGCTATGGACTCCTCATGAGGTGTTCCTGATATCCCCAAAGTCTTGTTCAAGTCCGTGGAGCGATTCGGGAGATCGAGATTTGGATTTGGGGGAGTTGACCCGCGGGTGCTGTTCATCCCGAGCTGCCCAGGCCACACCGGTCGACCGTGCTCTTGACCGGTCCGACCGGTGCAAGCCCTTGTGGGATTTTGCTCGGGTGAACGTCTTGGTGAGTTCGTTGTTGTCCCGTGGTGCTTCTTGTTTCGAGTTTGGGTCCGTTTGGTGGTCGGTTGGCTTTGTTTGGTGCCTTGGGGGCTTTCGGTGCGCCATCGGTCCGACCGGTGTGTCTCACCGGTCCGACCGGTGAAGAGCCACTTAGTGAAAGTTGCTCGGTTTCACCGGCGGGGACCGGTCGGCCCGGTGGTGCTCACCGGTCGACCGGTGTGGGTCTGTAGACTCGGGGTTTGTTGTTCCGCCGCGTTCTCGAGTCGGAAGGCCGTGTGTGTTGGTTCCTAGGTCCAGTGGCACTCCAGTGGCTACGTGGGCTTGACCAACCTTGGTAGTGAGTCGGAGACGTGTGTTGGAAGCCGCGTTCGTCTTGTTGGAGTTTCGATCTCCTTCGAGAAGAATTTTTATCGGCTCCCATTCACTCCCCCCCTCTCTGGTTCGCCGTATCGGTCCTTCACCGATAACTAGCTTCAAGCCAGATCTTAGCCTACCGCATGGCTCATGATCTAACAAGAAACCTTCTTGAACCAAGCTTGAATCTACCGCATGACACGAAGCATGGTAACAAGACTACTTGCATCAGAT
Organism: Cenchrus americanus; assembly: GCA_947561735.1. Classification (NCBI taxonomy): domain Eukaryota; kingdom Viridiplantae; phylum Streptophyta; class Magnoliopsida; order Poales; family Poaceae; genus Cenchrus; species Cenchrus americanus. Next base: position 50,270,223 of record OX387245.1, read on the forward strand.
CTAAATCCACCGCATGATACTAGACATGATACAAGGTTGCCGGTACTCACGGAGGTCGACGGATCGATTGGCCCTCTCGAAGAACTCGACGACATGACAAGGACTCTAGGGTTTGGCGTAAGGCCGGTGTGTATTGAGGAATGATTGTGTCTGTTACATACATTCAGGGGTTGTATTTATACCCTGTTAAGTACAACTGCGAATGGATTCGTTGCCTAACTAAGCTCGATCGCCTACCCATCCATTCGTCTCCCCTGATTGAGCCACGTCACCGTCCAATCCCGCAAAATCAGCTCTACTGTTCCTTTGCCGAACCGGAGCAAATAGCCGACCGCAGATCTCTTTGCCGAAAATCTCTGAAAATATCCTTCCTTCCACCAGACGGACTCTTTTTCGAACCGGACCCACAGGTCAGACTCCTTACCAAATTTTGGTGTTAACACATGCCCCTTCAATTGTGGGATAAAAGTAATTTTGTTCCACAATTGACTCCAGCCACGAATCCTTGAATCAAATCTGTCAACACCTGTTCTTCGCAATCCGCCGGAATCTTCATCCGGATCCAACCCTAGATCCCCTCGTTCCGAGCTCGAACCTCCAATGGCAGCTCAGAACCAAGATGCTCAGGTAAATTTATCCCCCGCAAACCTTGTTCGGCATTAGGTTTTCAATTTTACCTGAGATTTTCTTTTCCGCTTTCTTCCAGGAGCCTTCCACTGAACTTTTGATTCGCACCTGTTCTGTGATGACTCCCTTTGCATTTTGCATCTGCGAGTTTTGTTTTCTTTGAATGCATCCGGGAACTATCTTTAGCCGAACGCGCAAGAACAACTGCCCCTTGGCGCAAAATCCACAGAGGATCCCAGTTCGGCAATCCATAAACACTGTTCAAGAAAAAACCCTTCGCACTTGGTAGAAAATCCTGCCGCTTGGTATTCCAACAGTGTGTACTGGCCAGTCATCACTCCCAATGCGCCTCTCCGGTCAATAAAATAGCCTGCGGGGATGCTCTGCAAATCCACTCGCGCACTCATCCATCATTTCTCATCTCTTCCCCTGCCTCTAGAGGAAAAAACCCCAACGCCATGGACAAGGGTAAACAACCCCAGGAGAGCGGCCCGTCAAAGAAGCGTACGATTCGGAAGTGAGTTCTTTCTTGATCTGCTCCTCGTTCTTCCGCATGATCTTGCGCTTCATGTTTTCCTCTCGTCCTCTTCAGCCTTGATTTGCTTCCCGAGGAAGTCATCGGGACCGAAGATGTGCCTGAGTACATCTCCTCCGATTCCTCCATCGAAGCAGAGGATGCCACGCCTGAACGAGAGGACCAACCATCGGAGCGCCGCCGCGTCCGGCACACGGAGCACGGCCTCGGGGACATGTCCGCCCGTTGCCAAGCCGAGCGCGGCGTCGCATGGCTCGGGAGGCATTAGTAGGGGGTAAACGTTCTCGACTCCTTCTTGACCTCGTGCTTGCACTTGGATTTCTTTGCCCCTAATCTTGATTCCTCCTCTTTAGATGTCTCGACGGTGTACAACAACCCCGAAGTCGGCTTGGGATAGCTTGGTGGAGGCTGCCAACCATGGGCACCCCCGCGCGTTCCAGGTTGCCGTTACGGTGGTCCTGGAGCAACTGAAGAGGGAGCAGCCGAAGAATTAAAGAAAAGATCGTATCATACTTTCGCTTCTTCCTCCACGCCTTCTGCTTCCCTCCTCCTCGAGGATTTGACCACCGGGGTTGTTAGACGTAGTCCTGCGAGAAGTAGTTGTAATGTAATTTAGAGCTAAGGGCAATGCATCCAGGCACTGGCCATTTTCTCTTGTTCGTGGATTTTGTTCTGAAGGTGGCCTCATTCTTGAGCACCGGCTATTTTTTGTGCCAGATGTGTGTAATCATCGATCGATCTCAATGCTAGGATAATATTTCTTCATATATCTTCCATTTACTGCAGCGGAAAATTCTTCTCCTAGCAAAGTTTTCAATATGTATGCATTACCAGGGACGCATCTGACCACACGAAAAGGTCCCTCCCAATTAGGGGACCATTTGTCGAATTCACTGTATTTAGTTCCAATCGGCAATAGCGCTTTCCAAACTAGATCGCCTTCTGCAAATTGCCTTACTTTTACCTTCTTATTATAGTACTTGGCAACCCGCAGTTTGTTTTTCTCGATGTTCTCCAGGGCCTTGAGACGGATCATATGCAAATCTTCTAGTTCATCCATCATTAGGCCACTGTAATCCTTGGAGCTCAACTCGTTTTGCAGCACCACTCTCCTTGAATACGATTGTATTTCCCAAGGCGAGGATTGCGTGATGCCCGTAAACCAACTCGTAAGGAGAAGTCTTTGTAGCTCCATGGGGGGCCATCCGGTAAGCCCACGGCGCTTCACCGAGTACCGAATGCCACCTTCTTGGCTTCGATCGATCTTCTTACGTATCGGCTTGATCATGATCTTATTAGAAGCCTCTCGCTTGACCATTAGCTTGGGCATAATATGGAGAAGAATTAAACAATTTGGTTCCCATGCTTTCGGCAAAATCTACGAACTCCAATGACACGAATTGTGCCCCACGATCGGTGGTAATCGTACGAGGGATCCCAAATCGATAGATGATGTGTTCCTTGACGAATTCAATCATGTTTTCTGACGTCACCTTCTTCAGTGGGATCGCCTCAACCCATTTGGTGAAGTAATCTGTAGCCAAAAGCACGAACTTATGCCCCTTGCTAGATGGCGGATTAATTTGGCCAATCAAGTCTATACCCCAGCCCCTGAATGGCCATGGCTTGATGATGGGATTCAATGCTGATGCAGGGACCCTTTGAATATTCCCAAACCTTTGGCAATCCTGACATCCTTTGTAATACTCAAAGCAGTCCTCTAATATCGTCGGCCAAAAGCATCCAGCTTGTCTAATAACCCACTTCATACGGTAGGCCGATTGGTGCGCTCCACATACCCCATCGTGCACCTCGCTCATCATGTTCTTGGCTTCTTCTGGACCCAAGCATCGTAGTAATACCCCATCTAATGATTTATAGAACAGATTATCATCCAGAAGAACGAACTTAATTGCCTTGTACCTGAGTTTCCTAGAGACTTTTCGGGATGGATCTTTCAAGTAATCAATGATTTCTTTCCTCCAATCATCTTCTGCAAGATCCGCCCCTAGTGCACACACTTCGCAAAGCAAACGCTTCTTGACTCTCCTTGTAACCGGAGGCGCTCCGAGCTAGCTTTGTTTGCTTCCTCGTTATGCTCTCTAGGAATGTCTTTGTAGGGTTACCAATGGGAAGCTCTTTAAGATTTCCCCGCACTCTTCGTAGTAACTCCTCGGCGCTTCGCTTCTGCACTCGTATTGGCCGTTCAATTGCTTGGTTACCAATTCGAATCTCCATAGATCTCAACCGAAACGGCCCCGACTTCTCTCAAATATTGAAGCCCTCGAAGTAGTGCCTCGTACTCGGCTGGTTATTTGTGACGGTGGGTTGTATAGGAATGGCGAATTCAAACATCTCACCTCTCGGGCGAAATTAGTAGGATCCCTACTCCCCCACCTTTGCCACACGATGACCCATCAAAAAATAAAGCCCAAGGGGTAATTTCAAGCAGATCAATTGACGGGTCACGATGTTCAGTTATAAAATCGGCGATGACCTGACCTTTGATGGCTTTTGCCGATTCGAACTTCAACTCGAACTCTGATAAAGCTAAAATCCATTTGCCAATCCGACCATTCAAAATTGGCATAGATAACATATGTTTTATCACATCAAACTTGGAGTATACAGTGCATTCGGCATTCAACAAGTAGTGCCGAAACTTTGTACACGAGTAGTACACACAAAGACACAGTTTCTCTACAGCCGAATACCTGGTTTCAGGATCAAGTAGTTTTCGGCTGAGATAAGCCACTACCCGCTCCTTTCCTTCGAATTCTTGAATAAGGGCCGATCCAATGGTTTGGGTATCGGCCGCCACGTACAACTTGAAAGGCTTGTTTAGCTGAGGAGGAACCAACACCGGCGGCTCCTTCATGTACTGCTTGATCTCATCAAAAGCCTTTTGTTGTTTGTCACCCCATGTGAATTTTTGATCTTTCTTTAGCTTCAGCAATGGAGAGAATGACAACACCTTCTGTGATAAATTTGAGATGAATCTTCTCACGAAGTTGATCTTGCCGAGCAGTGATTGCAATTCCTTGAGGTTGGTTGGAGGAACGACTTCATCAATGGCTTTCATGCTCTTCTTGCCAACTTCAATTCCCCCTTCGTGGACCAGAAACCCCAAGAATTCTCCAGCTGATACCCCAAAAGCGCACTTGTTTGGATTCATCTTCAAACCGTGTTTCCGGGTGCACTCCAAGGTCTTCTTCACATCTTCCAGATGGGTGTCATGACTTAAGGACTTGATCACCACGTCATCAATGTAGATTTCCACAGTTTTGCCGATCAACCCATGAAAAATGTAATTCATGGCCCGTTGATAGGTTGCACCGGCATTTTTCAACCCAAACGTCATGACTATCCACTCGAATAGGCCTATATGACCAGGACATCTAAAGGCCGTCTTTGATATATCTTCTATTGCCATGAAGATCTGATTGTATCCCTCGTTGCCATCCATGAAACTAATCACCTTGTGTCCAGCAGCGGCGTCAATCAACAAATCGGCAATAGGCATCGGGTATCCATCCATGGGAGTAGCTCTGTTCAGGTCCCTGAAGTCTATGCAAACCCTCATTTTTCCATTCTTCTTATACACAGGGACGATGTTAGAAATCCACTCCGCATATCTGCATGGCCGAACGAAGTTTGCGTCAAGTAATCTTTCAATTTCCTTCTTCACATCGGCCAATACTTCATCCTTGTAGATTTTCCGGGGCGGTTGCTTATATGGTTTGAAACTAGGCTTGATTGGCAACCGATGCTCGACGATGGAACGATCCAATCCAGGCATCTCCGAGTAATCCCAGGCGAAGCAATCCTTATATTCTTTGAGAAGCTCAATTAAATCCCCCCTGAAGTCTGGCTGCAAATTTGCACTGATGAACGTCGGCCTTGGCTTATCACCGCTTCCAATATCAACTTCTTCCAGTTTATCGGCCGACATGAATCCTCGCCCTAATTTGCCATCAGTGCCATCTACGGGGTTCTCCATTAAAAATTACTATAAGAGCCGATCGCTTGAATCGGTACGTTGATCACCGCCGACGGGTTCAACGGGACCTTCTCCCCGCCTCTTTCCCCGAGAAACAATCAATGCCTTGGTATTCCCAGAAGGCTGGTTCCATGTTGGCCACGCTCACGGAGTCATCTGCCCGAACGACCTCGATCTCATCGTCCACCCACCGGATAAGCTCGTTGATGCATGGTGGACGGGACGCAACGATTAGCATGAATCCAATCCCGCCCAAGCGAGCGGTCGTAGGGCTCCTTTGCCCTCGATGACAAAGAAGGTGGTGAGTAGCGTCTTGGACCCGATCATCAAGTCCACGTGAGCACATCCCTTGGTGTCCGAGGGGTTCCGGCGAAGTCGTTCAAGATGATGCTTGTAGGCGTCAAATCGCTCGGGCCCATCCCAAGCTTCCTGAAGGTGGTGTACGGCATTACATTGACTGCCGCTCCACCGTCGACGAACATCTTAGTCAATGGCTTGCCATTGACGTATCCTCTCAAGTACAGCGGCCTCATGTGACGGTTCTTGGCCGGCTTGTCGAAGATGGCCTGCTTGGCCAGCACAAGTTGTGCCATCATCTCCTCGGTGTGCTCGTCGTCGAAGGAAGCTTCCTCTGCGCATAACCCGGTTAGCGGGAGCCATGAACTCGTTCGGCAGAAAGTATACCATGCATGCTGGAGCCGAACGCTTCGATCCCTCAGGTTGGTCCTTGGGGCGCCACATCTGCCTCGTCTGGATCCCGGCCTGCTTCAACTCACGGTTCCTCAAGCGCTGGACCCGTCTCTTTTGGCTCTTGCGTAGGCCGGGCGGGCACCACTACCCCTTCTGCCAGATGTAGTCATCCTCGTCCTCTTCTTGATCAGCCCACCTGAGATCAGCTTGGCGCTTCCTGGGATGATCGATGACTTCAATTTTTTGACGCCGATCCCCATTAGGGTGGATCCTTCCAAGTCTCTCGTGGACGGATCGGCGATTGGCAGCTTCCTGCCTGTATTCAACATACCTGTCGCTGCATTCGGGACAGTTCTTCAATGTGGGCAGTTTTAGGCCCTCATTCCAGGCGGTGCGAAGAAGGCGCATCCCCAGTGTGCGCGCTCCTGCTCGCGCGTGTACTGCTCGTGGTCCCTCCTGCGCGCCTCTTCTTCAGCTCTGCGCTGCTCCTCCTCGTGGCGACGCTTCTGGTAGCGCTCTTTCTCTATTTGGCACTGCCATTTGTTGAGGAGAATGCGCGACGTCACCTTGGGCTTAGGCCTGGACGACTCCCCAATCTCAATGTGGCTTTTGAGAATGCAGGGGGCGTCACCTTGTACTTGCTCCAGAGTCACCTGGCGTTCTGGGTCCACTGCTCCACCTTGCTTGGACCTGGTTGAGGTCAGGACCTTGACCTTTCCCTTCTCCTCGGCTGTTATCACATTGACAGAAAAGCCGAGCATGTTCTGAGAAAAGGGGTGGCCATCCAGCTTCATCTTGTTGTCGAACTTGAGGTGCCCTTCCTGGATGGCCCTCTGGATCCTCATCCTGAAGACCCTGCAATCGTTGATGGAGTGTGAATCCCTGTCATGGAAGCCACAGTAACGTTTCGCTTTAACTCCATCGGGCCGAAGCATAGAATGCCCTTCAGGCAGCTTGATTCGGCCTTCTTTCACTAAGAGCTCAAACAACTTATCAGCCTTCGTGATGTCAAAGTCATAAGTCCCCTTGGTCTGCTTGACCCAGCGCTGATTCATTGTCAAGGGCTCCTTGCCCCACATGATCTCTGCTGCAGCTACATCCAATTCGTCCTCAGAATCTTCGAACAGGTCAGCTTTGTCCAGGAACTGGTTGTAGATGTCAGCGACGTCGTCTTTGCTTGCCAAATTTGGGGTCCTTCTTGAGGCCATATGCACGATTGCTCATCGGAGATAACCTCGCGACGATAGGCGGCCCAGGTTCTCGAATTCCATCCCAAACAGTTTCTCGCGCACGGCCGGCAACATCCCGGCGACGGCCATATCAGCCAGCTGATCGTCTGGCAAGTTCAGCGAGAAGCACATGCCTTTGACTTCCCTGAATCTTCTAAGAAACTCCATCGGTGTTTCGCTGTGCCTTTGCTTTAGGGTGGCGAGATCAATCAGCTTCTTCTCGGAGCTGCCGCTGAAATAATGAGCGTGGAATTTACGCTCCAAATCCTTCCATCTAGCCACTGATTCAGGAGGTAGGGACGAGAACCACTGAAAAGCTGGACCTGTCAGCGAGGCGGGGAAGTAGCAAACCCTGAACGCCTCCCCGGCCGAGCATTCCCCAAGCTGCATGAGGTAACGGGCGATGTGCTCGACCGTGCTTGTCTCATCCTGCCCCGAGAACTTTGTGAATTCCGTTGGCTGCTTCACCCTCGGCGGCAAGAGCACGTTATAGTACCACTCTGGGAACGGCGGCCTATAGGTGGGACCCTGCATCTTTGGCTTGAGGCCGAACTGATTTTGCATCAATTCGGCCATCTTGCGCGCTAGGGCGTCATCTTCTTGCGCGCTGCACGGTGGCGCGTACCCTGGGTGCGGGAAGGCGTCGAACGCTCCGTAGTTTCCCACTTCATGATAACCACCGCCGTACAAATTCTTCTGGAGTCAGTTGGTCGACGGAGCAATCCTCCGGCCGGGATCAAGTGGGGCCCCAGACGAGCCGAACGCTAGGTCCCCGTACGTAGGCTGGTACGGATTCGGCCGCGTGCACGGGCCGACTCGTCTTGCTCGTGGTGGCGACGGGGATCGGCCGACTTCCCGAAGCTTGTAACGGGGGGCCGAACCGGCGCCCCCCGGCGCCTGCGGAGGTGGTTGGAATGCTTGGCTTCCAGAGCTCTGAGGAGGAGGCTGCTGTGGCTGGCTCCGTAGCGGCGGCTGAGAGCTTGATTCACCCAGCTCCACAGTGCTCTTCTGGATGGGCGCCTTCCCGAACGCTTGCTCCATGCCCGGGCCAAAGATGGCCACCATCATCTGCTGGAGCGACCCGAGGAAAGCCTTGTTGTGCTTGGTGAGCATGTAATCCGCTGACTCTTGGAATACGCGCGCGCATTCCTCCTTTTCCCCGTCGGGATGTGGCATCGCTCTCTCCTGGCAGCAGCACCCTGGGCAGGTCATTCTTCAGATACGGGACACCACTTCTATTCTTCTTAAACGACATGAGACACTTTTGCTGAAACTGGTCTACGACATCTTGGAGCTGCTGCCGCTGCTCTGGGGAAAGCTCTTCGAGGTTGACATCCATGAGGTCTGAGATTTCAGGCATCTTGAACCAATTCGGCTGTCGTCCCACTGGGCGTGCCAAAAAGTGTGTTGACGCAAAAAGTGCACTCAACGCCAATCACACGAAAAGCCGAACAAAGCGGCTTCACACGCGCAGAGAGCAAATGACGTGCCAGTCAATTTTTCCTGAAAATTAACAAAAGATAAAGCAGTTAGATATCAAAACTTGGAACTTGCCGGGTGGTACCAGACAGTTCCATATTTACGGCTAAAGAGCCAGATGGGATGACACATAGCTATAAAAAGCTATCTGTCAAAGATCCACGACCATTCGAGAAACCACAAAAGGGGAAAAATAACATTGCCGAATGGATGACGTAAGCGTGACAGCAATCGGTCTTTGTAAAAACATGGATGCATGCGCAAAGCTATGACTGATCCCCACAAAGACTAACATCAAATGAATAAATGAAGTAAAGCACGAACATGATCATGTATTAAACAAGCATGCATAGATCCAAAGCACTAGTCTACCGCATGTCTAGTTACTTTAAGATTCGTCGGGTACGATATCAGACAAATCTATCCACCGCATGATACAACTTGCATGAAAAACCGTACCACTTTCCACAAATAGATCTATCCACCGCATGATACAATCTAAATATGGAAAGCCAAAAGCACACATCATTTAAAACATAAATAACGCACGTGATCTACTCGTGAAGAAACATAACCGAATGCGGCTGAACGTACCGATTCGGGGTCCATGAAGAAGGAACAAACATTACCACGTGAATAAATCTATCAGACTGATTTGGGAATCTAATCCACCGGATGACTAGATCCAAAGCAACCCAAAAACCTGCATCTACCGCATGATACCCGGTTCTTTCAAGATTTATACGAACATAGCAAGCTTGAACCCGCAACACGTAACAACCTAGATCGATTCGGTTTCGGCTATCGGAAAGCATAAGACCCACGGGTTAAAACATGAAACCTACTCGAACAAGGATCATGAAAGAAATATAGCCGATCCAAATCCATCTAGATTGGGCAAAGATGTGTTATATGAATTAAAACATAAAGTAAAACTCAAGATAACACGGGGTAACTTAATGAATCTATTGAATCTTGCCAAAATCCAATAGAGCCGATAACTAGCTTCAAGCCAGATCTTAGCCTACCGCATGGCTCATGATCTAACAAGAAACCTTCTTGAACCAAGCTTGAATCTACCGCATGACACGAAGCATGGTAACAAGACTACTTGCATCAGATCTAAATCCACCGCATGATACTAGACATGATACAAGGTTGCGGTACTCACGGAGGTCGACGGATCGATTGGCCCTCTCGAAGAACTCGACGACACGACAAGGACTCTAGGGTTTGGCGTAAGGCCGGTGTGTATTGAGGAATGATTGTGTCTGTTACATACATTCAGGGGTTGTATTTATACCCTGTTAAGTACAACTGCGAATGGATTCGTTGCCTAACTAAGCTCGATCGCCTACCCATCCATTCGTCTCCCCTGATTGAGCCACGTCACCGTCCAATCCCGCAAAATTAGCTCTACTGTTCCTTTGCCGAACCGGAGCAAATAGCCGACCGCAGATCTCTTTGCCGAAAATCTCTGGAAATATCCTTCCTTCCACCAGACGGACTCTTTTTCGAACCGGACCCACAGGTCAGACTCCTTACCAAATTTTGGTGTTAACAGCTGGTGCTGGTTTGTTCTGAGAGAAAAGTACTGCTGACTGGTTGTGCTGGTGGCTGATTTGTTATGAGAGAAAAGTACTACTGGCTGGTGGCTGATAAGCCAAGCGAACAGGGCGGCACATGTTTGCGGACCGGACGTAGCTCTGTAATCTTGTGTTAAAAAAAAGACGATAAACAGGCATGCCTGACCCTGTAAAGAGCGGCGGTTTCTCCACAATGGCGCGAGAGGATGTGGACTCGATAGCGCTCGTTCCGTACGCCTCCAGGTTTGGAGATTTCCTGTAGCGATCTGAACGATGGAGGCGGGGATGACATGCTGTGGTGCGGGGCATTCACCTACTTATTTGCCGTTCGGGGCCTTTTACAGATGCGCGGTGCGACCAGCCTACGCGTGAACGGTATGTCCATCTGCAAACTGTGGAGCCCACACCCTGTGCAGATCCCCATCTACAAAATCCTGCAACGCGGAGACCTGTATGGCCATATGCAAATCCACGTGGTGAGCAACGAGCGGGTGCAGACCCATGCGTGGCCCCGGCAGCTGGTGGTTGTGGGAGAGAGATGGCCCGGAGAGAGCATATACCGTAGGTATGCGCAGCCGCCAAGTTTGCCGCTTCCCTGTAGAAAACGGAAGCATCCAGATGCACATAGAGCTCTGCGGTGCAGCTATCCAATCTGCACATTTCATGTACATGTCTGCTTACCGCTCAGCGGTGCGACCAGCCTAATGCATCGTGGGAGCAGCTAGGAAGTATTCGGTATATATACTCTCGCAGACAAGCAAAGTTTCTGTAGTATGATTTCAGTTAATTTGCAAATAAAATATTCAGCAATTGATTTCCCAAAACCCCCTATCAGTCAGTCCCTACTCCTACTCAAGTATAGTATCAATGATTTCCCAAAACACTAGTAGGAACAATCTTATCAGTAGAAAACGATTTCCCAAAACACTATAGAATTCACGATGGAGCACTCTTTATGGCCACCAGGGAAATGCCACCACGGACTGGGAGCAACTGGTGTTAGCCGTCAGCCGCCCTCCGCGGGACGGAGGCCCATGCGCAGCCGACCTAGAGACGCACATCGTCGCCGGGCGAGACCCGCGGCGACCGCCGCCACTGCGGCGAGGATCTTTATGCTGCCGCCGCCACACAATAGACAGAATATATGAAATTATCTCTAATCCTCGTATTCCATTGATTTAGGGAGAGATCACACCAGGTCACCAGCGTGGCAATACAAGTCGACAGATGGTGTGTGTAGTCGTCTTTCAGCCATTTGTAAGGAGTCAGATGCTCGTGGTCTAAGAGGGCGAGGGGGTGAACTAGGCAAACATAAAACCTTAAGCCTAGAGTTATCGTTGTTTGCTCAAAACATAAATTAGAACTGTCGGTGCAGAATGTAGTCCCGACACTAACTAGTAATGAACGCTGAGATCTGCCTCTCGATAGGCCGGTGCTAGCAACTAATGACACTGGGTTTTATCCTGGTTCCGGTCGGGGCCGTACGTCCAGCAGTGGCGTGCTCGGGGCACTATATTGCTTTGCACCGTGGTGCTCATAGAGGGGGCTACAAGCGTGGCGGGAGAAGAGGCCTGGCCTCCAAGTCCCAGAGGTGTTGACTGAGGCAAGTGCCAATATCGTGGTGTAGGCGGAGAGCGTGTGCGTGATTGTTATCCGTCCTCTTGTCCCCTGCGGCTGGGGGATTGCCCTTCCTTTTATAGGCCAAGGAGAGAGCAATTTATAGGCGTGCCGCACTATTCTCCTACGTGTGGAGGCATGGCGTGCAGTGCCACGGAGTTGACGACCGTCCCTGACGAATCTTGCTCCAGTCGGGGCGTCGTGGCGCGTCCAGTGCCCGTACAGGAGCAGCTTTGAGGGTGGTGGTGTAGAGGTTGGTTGTCCGGCCGTCGCCCGCGGGCCGGCTCGAGGGCGTCGTCAACGGTGGTCCGTACGAGGTACAGTGGCAGGCATGGCGACGTCCCGTCCCCGTGCGTTCCAACAGCGTCGGGGATGTCGTCGCAGTGCCCGGCATGGCGCTGCAGTGGCGGGGATGGCCGCACAGGGCTGACAGCGATGGGGAAAACCGCTCCCGTCGGCCCGACGTCACGGCGTAGTCCTCTGTAATCACGGGAAAAATATTCGAGGGTTCCACCGGCCCCCCTTCGAGGGCTCGGCGCGTTAGCCGTACAGAAGTAGGCAGCACAATGTCACGGAGCTAACACCGGCCTCACCACACAGTGTTACACAGTGGCGGGTGAGGACCAGGAGCGTCCCAGTGGTCGATGGATGACCGCTCCTCAGTGATGAGTGATTGACAACGGGTGTTGGACTGACTCTTGGCTTAGTGCGCAGGTGTAGGCTGCGGCCTAGTTCGTGTTGTTGCGGGGTGAAGAACGGGCGCGAAAGGTCTTCAGCCTTGAGGGGCCTCCGGGAGATGGAGAGACAAGTAGGCTCGGTTCGAGGGACCCGGTGGACAGCGGGACTGGGTGCGGGCCACATGGTGGCGACACAAGCAAGACGAAGTCATGGACAAGCGAGCCGGTGCATGGTGGCGGTCGAGTCAAGTGGTTTGGCGGGAGGCCGGACCGAGCACGCGGGGTTTGGTGGTTTGCCCACAAAACCATCGGCGGATAGTTTCTTGGTTTGGGCCTCAAAACCAAGTCCGAGGGCCCAACACGACGGAACGGGATCCGGGCGTGTCGGGAAGCTTCGAGGCGGAGGACACGCGGCGGGATCGCATGGCTTGCGTCGGGAGGACGCGGGTTGCGGCAAAGGCGTGGCCGTCCGATGGCAAGACCCACAAACTTTACCTAAATGCCCCTACGTGGGTTGTATCGCCAGTAGTTAAGTTAGGGGTAGTCGAGTCATTTACCACTCTGGCGGGACCTGATATATAAGCCATGAGTGTGTGTGGATGGCGTGCTCTCTCCGCGACTTAGGGTTTCATTTCCTCCCTCCCATTTCTCATTTTCGTAGCTATTTTTCTTCCATTTTCTCTAGGCTAGCATGAGAGCTTCATGAGAGATTTGTTGAGAGGGATTGATGCTAGGGCGGCATGCTAGACCTTGTGAATCTTTCCTGGTTTGTATAGAAGATTCGGAGTTGTGTTTTTTCGTGGTCTTTTGTGCTTGTTTTCGTGCCTTTGTTCCCGGTTCAATTCCGCGGATTTGAGTGGGGTTCTCCCCGGATTTCTTTGAGGGAAACATGGATAGATGTCTCGTGCATCTTTGTGATTGATCTTGTGCCCTCGAACGCCGGGAAACCACTTGCATTCGTAGTTTTTCGTTCGGTGCTCTAGCTTTTGGTGGTGCTCAAAGGATTCGCGATTCCCGGTGATTTAGGGAGTTAGGAGGCAAGATTTTTGGGCTATAGCATCCTTGTGTGACGCTTTTCAAGTCCCCAAACCCTTGTCTCCATAGCTTCAACCGTTTGGGAAATCCGATGATGATTTGGGGGAGTTGACTTTCGGGGTCGGGCGTTTGCTGCTCTGTCCGCACCTGGCGGACAGTCCGCGAGGTGCTGGCGGACGGTCCGCGCGGCTAGGGTTCGTCCCGTGTTCTTCGTGTTCTTACTCGCCTTTTGTTTCGATCCGTCGCGATTTTGATTTTCGGTTGGACGGAGTTTCGGACGGTCCGCAGCAGCGGGCGGACGATCCGCGGGTGCCTGGCGGACAGTCCGCGTGCTCCCCGTGGACGGTCCGTGGTTCGCGGTGTGCCACTGGTGGTTCTGTTGGCATTAACGGACGGTCCGCGGCTCGGGCGGCCGACGGTCCGCGGCTCGGTGCGGACGGGCGGCCCGCGGTACCGGCCGGACGGTCCCGCGCGGCCCATCGCGGACGGTCCGCCTTGTGTGGCCGGACGGTCCGCCAGAGGCTGCGCGCTTTGCTTCTTGCTTCGATTCCTCCCTTCCTTCTTTTGTGCTTCCGCGTGTGCTTCAAGGAATCGTTCCTAAGGCTAGAGGTTGATCCATAACCTCGTGGTCTTGGCGATTGGTGTGTGATTCGATCCATCGCTTGTGTGTGACCGGGATTTGACTAGGGCATAGGCCGGGTTCTTTTGAAAAGAATTTTTACCGGCTCCTGTTCACTCCCCCCTCTCTAGTCGCCATCTGATCCTTCAATTGGTATCAGAGCTTGGTGCGGGATTCTTTGCGACTTTGACAAGTCTTGAATTCTAAGATGGCGTACGTTGAGCGGGGGCGGTCCGCCGCACTTCGATGGCAAGGGTTACCACAAGTGGGCGGCTCGTATGATGATCTTTCTTCGTGAGAAGCTTGTTGGATTTCATTGTGCTTGACAAGACCTATGCTATTCCGGTCAACATCCATACTCTTATGGTGACCGATGCCGTGCTAAGGCCAAGTATGAGGCTAATGCAAAAGCCGTTGATCACTTGGTCCCGAGCTTGTGTGATCCGAGTTTGAGCGTGTTCGCCATTTGAATCTTGCTTGGCAAATTTGGGAGAAGTTGTTGGTTGCTCACGGTGGTGATAACCATGTGAAGGCTCGCCTCTTTGTCTCTTACCGGATGCAATATGAGAACTTCACTCCACTTCCCGGTGAGGACATTGATGCGATGTTTCAGAGGTTCACCGCCATCGTGAACAACATGAAAGCTAATGTTGAGGATTTTCCTTACACCGAGCATGATCGAGCTTTGAAGCTCTTGCATGTCTTGGACCCAAATGTTTGGGGTGCTAAGGTTGAGGCCATCAAGGAGTCTGGGCATTATTTGACTATTGAGTTGGATGACCTCTTTTCTAAGCTCAAGTCGGCTGAGGTTGACAGGAAGTTGCAATCCAAGCATGAGGGCTCGACTGACCATAGTCTTGCTCTTGTGGGCGGATCAAAGGGCAAATCTAACCGTTCATGTCGACAGTTTTCCTTGTCTTCTCTTATGTCCATTCCAGATGAGGAGTTTGATGTGCTGGGTAAGGAGGAGCTGGCCTTGCTCTCAAGGAGGTTTGATCGACTACACGAGAGTCAGAGGAATGCAAGGCGGAGCTCAGGGACGTGCTACAAGTGTGGCAAGCGTGGCCACTTCATCGCCGAGTGCCCGGAAGCGGAGGAGAACAAGTACAAGGTGAACGAGTACAAGGCGCACCCTAGGCATGAAGACAAGTACTCCTCCAAGGGCAAGCACTTCAACAAGTCCAAGAGCAAGGACAAGGACAAGCGGCGACCGAGCAAGAGCGGCTACAAGAAGAACAAGGCAAGAGCGATGGTGGCCGGTGCGAGCGACATTGACTCAAGCTCAAGCGAGGAGCAGTCAAGCTCAAGCAGCGAAGATGAAGACGCCGGGAGGCGCAAGGGCAAGAAGAGTGCAAGCGGAACCTCGGCGGGTTGAGCCGTGTGGCGCTTGAGGGCTTTTGTGGCATGGCCCATAGCTCAAGCAGCAAGAAGAGCGAGAAGGAAGACAGCGACTCCGACTCGGAGGATGAGGTAAATTGTGACCCCGACTCTTTGCTTGCTGAGATCGCTAGGTTGAATGGCTTGATTGACAATCGTGATAGTGTGCTAAGAGATGCCAAAAAGATGAGGAAAGATCTTAGAGCTCAACTTGAGAATGCTAGCGAGAAAGTAGGAGAGTTAGAGTAAAAATTGCTTGAATTGAAACTTGAGAATGACTCTTTGAAACTTGCTCCTACTACTCCTGATGATGTTGAATGTGTTGAGTGTGATGCATGGTTGAATGAGATCAAACTGCTTAATGAGAAGAATGCTTCTACTTTGGCTAAACTAGATGCTCTTAGGACTGAGTATGATGAGCTTAAGGCTAGACCTACTTTGCTTGGTGCTTGTAAATCATGTCCTACTATGCATGCTAAGCTTGTTGATGCTCGTTCTACTATTAGCTCTTTGGAAGCTTCTTTGAAATCTCCTGTTGTCAATGCATGCACTAGCTGTGATGAAGTTACTTTGCGCAATCTTGAACTTACTTCCCGTTTGGATGTCATCTATGAGGAGAATGACTATTTGAGGAAGGTGTTGGGTTGGTTGTCTGGGCAGGAACCTCAATTGAAAATCATGATTGAGGAGTTCAAGAGAGCTGATGGTCGTGGTTTGGGTTTTGAGAAGTTGGGTGAGAAAGTGGGAGAGAACAGTGGGGAGAGTGTGTATGAAAAGTGTGTTGAGTCTAACCCCGAGTTTGAGGTGATCGGAGAGATCCAAGTCCCACTTCCAAAAGCACCCAAGAACTCTTTCACACCAAAGCCCAACCACCTTTGCAACAAGCTTGACACAACCCAAGATCCACCCAAATTCCCACCTAAGACAAATGACTTCCGTAAACCGGTGAAGTTTGTGGGTGAGAAGGGTGAGAAGCCTAGAGAGAAGCCGAGCCAAAACCAAAACCCATCCCCTTCGGTGTGAGTATTGTGGCAAGGAGAGACATCTTGCGAGTTTTGCTACAAGAGGAAGAGGGATGAGAGGCTTGCTAGGAAGCAAGCGAACCAGGACAGGTATCACCAGTCTCATGGTATTCCTGAGCCTAGAGTGCCACTTCCACGGGGTGTGGGAAGTGTGAGGAGTGTTGGCAGGTTCCCACAGAGAGGTGGTGGTGAGAGGTTTGTCAGGAGAGAGGATGGTGTGCGTGCTGGTGAGAGGCTTGGTCAGGCTCGTGGTGGTTTTGCTGGACGTCCCCCTACTCGTCCTCAATACGGGTTCAGGGGAGATGATCGCAGCTTTGGGTTCCAGAGGAACTACGGACCACGTTTTCCCCCTCGTGGTGCTCGTACTCCTCCCATGGGACATGGGAAGTTTGGTGGCAAGGGAATGCTGTTTGCTAACCCCTCCTTTGAGCAGATGGCTCGACACTGGTTTAACTTTCTTTGTGCTAACCCCAGTGTCGAGTCGCTAGCTCATTCTCGTTCTTGTTTCTGACTACAGGCAGGAGGCTTGGAGGACATTTGGTTGATCGACTCCGGGTGTTCTCGACACATGACCGGAGATAAGAAGTGGTTCTCCAGCCCTCACCCCGGTTGAAGGAAAAGATGTACATCACATTTGGGGACAATGGACGAGGAAGGGTGCTTTCTGAGGGTGTTGTACATGTGAGTGACAAGGTAACGTTGAAGAGAGTGGCTCTTGTGAAGTCTTTGGGTTTCAATTTGCTTTCGGTTTCTCAGTTGCTTGATGAGGGTTTTGAGGTGCGTTTCAAGTCTGGCGAGTCTCGTTTGCTAGATTCTCGAGGTGATCTTGTCTGTATGATCATCCCCGAGGGTCAGATTTTCAGGGCTGATTTTTCTCGTTCTTTCGGTCCTGCTCGCTGTTTGATGGCTGGTCCTTCTTCTGATTTGTGGAAATGGCATAGGCGGTTGGGACACTTGAGCTTTGATTTGGTTTCCCGCTTGAGTGGTCTTGACCTTGTCCGAGGATTGTCGAGGTTGAAGCTTGAGAAGGATTTGGTTTGTGCTCCTTGTAGGCATGGCAAAATGGTAGCCACTCCCCATCCACCCCTGACCGATGTCATGACCGAGCGTCCGACAGAGCTGTTGAATATGGACCTTGTTGGGCCAGCTCGAGTTCGCTCGGTGGGCGGGAAGTGGTATGTCCTTGTTGTGGTGGACGATTACTCTCGCTATGCCTCGGTGTTTTTCTTGGAAGATAAGAGTGAGACATTTGGTTTTGTTCGAGATCTGATCGTGAGGTTGAAAAACGAGAGGCATGGGAATGCTATTCGAGCTATCCGTAGTGATAATGGCTCAGAATTCAAGAACTCTCGTTTTGATGCCTTTTGTCGTGATCTAGGTCTTGAACATCAGTATTCGACCCCTTATGTGCCCCCTCAAAATGGAGTCGTGGAAAGGAAAAATCGGACTCTTTGTGAGATGGCTAGGACGATGCTCGATGAGCACATGACTCCTAGGAGGTATTGGGCTGAGGCGGTCAATACGGCTTGTCATGTTTCCAACAGGATTTTATTGCGAGCTTTCAAGAAGAAGACCTGTTATGAGCTTATGCATGGTCGGGCACCCAAGGTGAGTCATTTCCGAGTCTTTGGCTGCAAGTGCTTTATTCTTAAGAAGGGAAACTCGACAAGTTTGAGGCTAGGTCTAGTGATGGTATTTTCTTTGGATATGCTAACCACTCTAGAGCCTATAGGGTGCTTAACCTTGAGACTAACAAAATCATGGAGACTTGCGAGGTAACCTTCGACGAGACAATGCCATGTACCTCTCTTGGCTTTGAATGTGCGGTGACGAGGAGATGGCCGAGGACCTCTTTGAAGAGGAGAAGGATGAAGGCGGAGATGATGATGGAGAGAACCATGCGCCTGAAGCTGAGTGTGTACCCACTACTTCCCCTACGACCACTATGGAGCGTGGACCGTCTACTTCATGGACAACGACGGTGCAACAAGAGGACCATGCGAGAGAAGCTGAAGTTGAGGGGGAGGTAGTCTCGAGGCGTGAGGCTCCCCGGCGGATTCAAGAAGTGCATCCCTTGTCGAAGATCATTGGGAACATCGACGAACGCACTACACGGTCGAGGTCCAGGAATTCCTCTCATTTTGCTCATGTTGCTTTTGTTGCCACTTTTGAGCCCAAGGACATTGGACATGCTTTATCTGATGCAAACCGGGTCAATTCTATGCATGAGGAGTTGGAAAACTTTGAGAGGAACCGGGTGTGGGAGTTAGTTGAACCACCTCCAAATTGCCATCCCATAGGAACCAAGTGGGTCCGGAAGAACAAAGAGGGAGAGAATGGGATGGTTGTGAGGAACAAGTCTAGACTTGTTGCTCGGGGGTTTAGTCGAAGGAGGGGATCGACTATGAGGAGACCTTTGCTCCCCGTGGCCCGTCTTGAGGCAATTCGGATCCTTCTAGCCTTTGCCGTGGCTAAAGGGTTTAAGTTGTTTCGGATGGACGTGAAGAGTGCTTTTCGAATGGGGTCATAGAGGAGGAGGTGTATGTGAAGCGACCACACCGGGTTTGAGAGTGAGTTGTACCCACACGGGGTATACGGGTTGAAAAGGGCTCGTATGGGTTGAAACAGGCGCCCCGTGCTTGGTATGGGAGATTGAGAGGTTTTCCGTTGAGCGAGAGGGTTTGTGATGGGTACCGTGGATAGGACTTTGTTTCTCCTCAAGCATGGAAATGACTTGCTGATTGTTCAGATATACGTGGATGATATTGTCTTTGGTGGCTCGTCACATAACCTTGTTGCCAAGTTTGCGGATGAGATGAGCGGGGAGTTCGAGATGAGCATGATGGGCGAGTTGCGGTATTTTCTCGGGGGGCCGCGATCAAGCAAGTGAAGGATGGAACGTTCGTGCACCAGACCAAGTACACGAAAGACATGTTGAGGAAGTTCCAGATGCAAGATGTGAAGCCGATGTCGACTCCCATGGGGAGTACGGCCACTTTGGATGCGGATGAGGACGGAGAACCAGTGGACCGGCGGGAGTACGGGAGCATGATCGGCTCCCTCCTCTACTTGACGGCGACGAGGCCGGACATACGGTTCGGTGTGTGTCCGTGCGCTCGCTTTCGAGCTTCGCCGAGGACATCACATCGACGGGCCGTCAAGAGGATTTTCGGGTACCTACGATCCGCCCCCGGTCTTGGCCTTTGGTATTCTTCCTCCTCGACTCTTTCTCTTCATGGTTTTTCCGATGCGGATTTTGCCGGTTGTCGAGTCGAGAGGAAGTCTACTTCGGTACTTGCCGTTTCTTGGGTCTTCGTTGGTCTCATGGTCTTCCCGCAAGCGATCTAGTGTAGCTCGGTCTACCACCGAGGCGGAGTATGTTGCTGCCGCGAGTTGTTGTTCCCGACTGTTGTGGATTTCGTACACTTTGAGAGACTTTGGTGAGGAGTGCACCCGCATCCCACTTCTTTGTGATAGCACCGGTGCCATAAGCATAGCCAAAAACCCGCGTGCTTCACTCCGAACCAAACACATAGAAGTGAGGTATCATTTCTTGAGGGACAATGTGGAAAAAGGAACCATTGTGTTGAGCCATGTCCCTACCCAAGATCAGCTAGCTGACATTTTCACAAAGCCTCTCGACCAAGCTACATTTGTGTGCTTGCGGGGGGAACTTGGGGTTTGTTGCCCTTTCTAGTTGATTCTTGGGGGATTTCCTTTTTGTATCATATGTATCATACCATGTTTACTTTGATGTATATACATGCTTTGCTTGATGTACAAACCATGGTAGGATAGCCGTCATATATCATGTTGCATTTGTATCATATTGCATTTTAGGATGATGAGCTTCTTTCATATGCCATATTTGAGTTTCTTTGGCTATTTGTGAGATGTTGGTCATATATGTGGAAAAATGGTGATGTGAGGCTATGCTCTTGGAATATTTGAGATATATGTGTGGTGAGATAGCCCTTTTTGAAATAAATGCTAATCTTGACTAATTTTTGATGAAATGTGCTCCACTCGTGTGTAGTAGTATATCCATGTCACAGTTTGGTCTAAATGTGCTTTTCATGCTTAGATTGTGCTTGGATGCCTTGTTCTTGCATTTGGGCCAAAGGCCGAATATCATAGTGAATGTTTAGCCTATGTTGCATTCATGGGGGAGCATAAGCTTCTTTTTGCCGCAAAGGCACTTCATGTACCATGGAATGAATTAATCTTGAAAAGAAGTGTATAATGCTTGAAAAATGCTCTATCCATCATGTCTATGCTTAAACTGTCTTATCTTTCACATATGGGTGCAAAACATGTTGCATGATGTTCACCAGTGGAGAAGTCTCCCCGAAGTGGACACATGGCTCATGAGCTTTGACATGACATGCTTTGCTTTATGGGTGTTTACCATGATCTTTTGCTGAGAATATGATATCCTTGTATGATCTTTGAATGGTATGCATGTTTGTGGCTCAAGTGTGACATGGATAGGCTTTTACATGTGAAGCGAGCCTTCTTTTGGTAAAACTGCTTAAATCTGAAAATTTTGCTTTGTCACATGCTTGTATTTTCATATATTACTTGTGGCAATGCTTTGACTATGCTATGATTCATATGTGTGATCTTTGTCTCATTTTTAGCCTTGGACACTAGATTTGGCCTATTTGAGAAGCTCATGTAGATGTTTATATGATTTGTTTTTGCATTTCTGCATTTTCACCTTGATTCATACATTGTCAACAAGGGGGAGAAGAGGTGAGCTTAATGAAATTTCAGAAGAGGTGAGCTAATTTGGAAGTCTGCATCCACATGTTCAGGGGGAGCTTGCATTTGTTCAGGGGGAGCTTTCTTGCTGTTTTCGGTGTGGAGTTTGTGCTTTGCTTGGCTTGTGACCTTTCTTTGCCTTTCTTTGGTTTTGGTCATGAGTTGAGCTTCTTTGTTTTTCTTTCTTCTTTCTTTCTTTCTTTCTCTCGAATTTCATTTCGCGTTGTGTGTTGTCAATGCACTCATCAAGGGGGAGATTGAGGACCGGGAGCGTCCCGGTGGTCGATGGATGACCGCTCCTCGGTGATGAGTGATTGACAACGGGTGTTGGACCGACTCTTGGCTTAGTGCGCGCGTGTGTAGGCCGCGGCCTAGTTCGTGTTGTTGCAGGTGAAGAACGGGCGCGAAAGGTCTTTAGCCTTGAGGGGCTTCCGGGAGATGGAGAGACAAGTAGGCTCGGTTCGAGGGACCCGGTGGACAGCGGGACTGGGTGCGGGCCACATGGTGGCGACACAAGCAAGACGAAGTCATGGACAAGCGAGCCGGTGCATGGTGGCGGTCGAGTCAAGTGGTTTGGCGGGAGGCCGGACCGAGCACGCGGGGTTTGGTGGTTTGCCCACAAAACCATCGGCGGACGTTTTCTTGGTTTGGGCCTCAAAACCAAGTCCGAGGGCCCAACACGACGGAGACGGGATCCAGGCGTGTCGGGAAGCTTCGAGGCGGAGGACACGCGGCGGGATCGCATGGCTTGCGTCGAGAGGACGCGGGGTGCGGCAAAGGCGTGGCCGTCCGATGGCAAGACCCACAAACTTTACCTAAATGCCCCTACGTGGGTTGTATCACCAGTAGTTAAGTTAGGGGTAGTCGAGTCATTTACCACTCCAGCGGGATCTGATATATAAGCCATGAGTGTGTGTGGATGGCGTGCTCTCTCCGCGACTTAGGGTTTCATTTCCTCCCTCCCATTTCTCATTTTCGTGGCTATTTTTCTTCCATTTTCTCTAGGCTAGCATGAGAGCTTCATGAGAGATTTGTTGAGAGGGATGGATGCTAGGGCGGCATGCTAGACCTTGTGAATCTTTCCTGGTTTGTATAGAAGATTCGGAGTTGTGTTTTTTCGTGGTCTTTTGTGCTTGTTTTTGTGCCTTTTTTCCCGGTTCGATTCCGCGGATTTGAGTGGGTTTCTCCTTGGATTTCTTTGAGGGAAACATGGATAGATGTCTCGTGCATCTTTGTGATTGATCTTGTGCCCTCGAACGCCGGGAAACCACTTGGATTCGTGTTTTTCGTTCGGTGCTCTAGCTTTTGGTGGTGCTCAAAGGATTCGCGATTCCCGGTGATTTAGGGAGTTAGGAGGCAAGATTTTTGGGCTATAGCATCCTTGTGTGACGCTTTTCAAGTCCCCAAACCCTTCTCTCCATAGCTTCAACCGTTTGGGAAATCCGATGATGATTTGGGGGAGTTGACTTTCGGGGTCGTGCGTTTTTCCGCTCCCTGTCCGCACTCGCGGACGCTCCGCGAGGTGCTGGCGGACGGTCCGCGCGGCTAGGGTTCGTCCCCGTGTTCTTCGTGTTCTTGCTCGCCTTTCGTTTCGATCCGTCGCGATTTTGGTTTTCGGTTGGACGGAGTTTCGGACGGTCCGCGGGCGGCGGGCGGACGGTCCGCGGGTGCCCGGCGGACGGTCCGCGTGCTCCCCGCGGACGGTCCGTGGTTCGCGGTGTGCCACCGGTGGTTCTCGTTGGCTTTAACGGACGGTCCGCGGCTCGGGTGCGGACAGTCCGCGGTACCCGGCCGGACGGTCCGCGCGGCCCATCGCGGACGGTCCGCCCTGTCTGGCCAGACGGTCCGCCAGAGGCTGCGCGCTTTGCTTCTTGCTTCGATTCCTCCCTTCCTTCTTTCGTGCTTCCGCGTGTGCTTCAAGGAATTGTTCCTAAGGCTAGAGGTTGATCCATAACCTCGTGGTCTTGGCGATTGGTGTGTGATTCGATCCATCGCTTGTGTGTGACCGGGATTTGACTAGGGCATAGGCCGGGTTCTTTTGAAAGAATTTTTACCGGCTCCTATTCACTCCCCCCCTCTCTAGTCGCCATCTGATCCTTCAGCGGGGATGGCCTTCCCCAGGGAGTCAGTGGAACAGCGTCGGGGCGTGATTCCCAGGCGTGTCAGGGTCGTGGCGCGGTCCTGCGGTGTCAGAGCATTAAATGCCCGTGCACGTGAGCAGGAGCGGGGGCGACATGCGCGTGAGGGCCCTCGAGCGAGGCGGACCTCGCCCGAGGGGGCGTTCAGCCCTCCAGCGAGGCGGACCCCGCCCGAGGGGGTATTTAGCCCTCTAGCGAGGCGGACCCCGCCCGAGGGGGCCTTCATCCCTCGAGCGATCGTGATCGTGTCGTGCGCGTGTTTTAGGTTCGTGAGTTAGTTCGCGTTTTGCATTTTTTGTGAGTTTTAAGCGGATTTTCCCTAGTTTTTTAGGGGACTCTTATGGCTGTCCCCGACAAGAACATGCTATCTAGATGTGCAACTACGGTTGTTCTAGTGTGTGTTAACACCAAAAATTGGTACAGGAAGGAGACTGACTTGTGGGCCGAGTTTGGTAAGAGAGCACCATCCGGCTGGAGGTTTTCCTTAAAGCATTCGGTAAAAACGTCTACGGACGGGAGCATGTCATCATTTGGCAGAATGGTTGTTTCGCGCTTGAAAGAGAAAGCATTCGGGAATACGTGATGACGTGGCTTGAATGTAAAGAAGGGTTGAATTGATGACGGGTGCGAGACGGACATTGGCGCCGGGGCATTAATTTAGGCAATAAATGTTGTAATCGTGGTCGACTAGGAGTCGTGTTAGGACAAGGGTATAAATATGAACCCTTAAAGTTTGTAATAGGTATCGAACAATTTCACAACAAACCGGCCCTGTGCCAACTTTTAGGGGCGGGCATTCGGGTTACCCGAAAAATTCGGGTCGGGTTTTTCGAGGTTTCAAGAAATCGGGTTTCTGAAAATGCTACCGGATGTTTGACCGACGAAATGGAAACTCGACATTTCGGGTACCCGAAAATTCGGGTTCGAATTCAGGTAATCCCCGAACTAACCGAGCAGTCTGCACTTTTCAAGAACTCACAAAAAATTTCCAAGGTCATCCATCCATTAACAGAATCCACACAGCACAAGCTTACAACACAATACAACTTTACATCCATCGAAGAACGAAGAGGACAAAAAGGCATGCAAATTGGAGAAGAGAAGCATATCGTACAATTATTCACTGATCTTGCTTGCTAGATGCGTCGATTTGAACAGGAAGCTAACGTTGCTCTGTTGCAGGCTTGCAGCTGCCCCAACTTCTTTGGGGAACAGAGAGGGGGAGGTGGTGGAACCTGCAAGCGGCCAGCCGCTGCACCGCGTAGCACACACGAGGTGGCGTCGGAAGCAGCAGGACCCAAGCGGTGGTGCAGCTGTTGCCGCGCGCGCGCGCGGGCGACGAGCAGCCGCGGCCGGCGGCTCGATTCTCGTAGTGCGGGGGCGGCGTCTACTGGGGGACTGGGGGGTCAAACTATACAGATAGGGTTTTATCCCTTGTGCGGCAGTATAGGCTGGGCTGAGTAAAAAATCTGGTGGGCTACAGGCAGTGGTGGGCTACTACGCAGATGACATCGGTAGAAGTTCGGGTTAATTTGGGTGTTCGGGTACCGGAGGATAGAACCCGAGTTACCCGATATAATTTCGGGTTCCTGCACATACTACCCGAGCATGTGTTACGGGTATCGAGTTTCGAGTAATACGGGTTTGGGTTCGGGGTTTTCGGGTTCGGGGTTCGGGTCTCGGGTTTTCTGCCCACCCCTACCAACTTTTGAGTCCTTTAGTCGAGTCGTCGAGTTCTTCGAGAGGAGCCATCGATCCGTCAACCTCCGTAAGTACCGGCAACCTTGTATCATGTCTAGTACCATGCGGTGGATTTAGACCGTGATGTAAGTAGTCTTGTTACCATACTTAGTATCATGCGGTGGATTTAATCTTGGTTCAAGAGGGCTTTCTTGTTAGATCATGAGCCATGCGGTAGGCTAAGATCTAGCTTGGAGCTAGTTATCGGGTCTATTAGACTTGGCAAGATCTAATAGATTCCATTAAGTTACCGTGTGTTACTTTGAATTTTGCTCTTATGTTTAATTCATGTAACACTCTTTTCTCCCAATTTAGATTGACTAGATTCGGCTCTATCTTATTTGCGATCCATATGATGCGTGTTCAAATCCTTAACTCGATGTGATGCATGGATCATGTGCTCTTTAATAGCTGAATTCGAATCAATCTAGATTGCTACGTGTTGCGGGTTCAAGCGTGTTAATCTAGCATAGTTTGTTCCTTCTCCACGGAACCCGAATCGGCTGTACAGCTGTATTCGGCAATTCTGCCACGAGTGAAACATGTTTATAAGCTTGTTTTAAATAATGTATGCTTTTAGCCTTCCAAGTTTAGATTGTATCATGCGGTGGATTGATCTATTCTTGGTTGGTGGTGTGGTTTCAAACAAGTTGTATCATGCGGTGGATTAACTTGTTTGGTGTCATGCTCGACGGGTTTGAAAGTGCCTAGGCATGCGGTAGACTAGTCTTTTGGCCTATGCATGCATGTTTACTGCAAGTTTATAATCGTGCTTCGCCTTTATTTATTTTATTGTGATTTATCCTTGATAATCGGTCATGATCACGTGTTGCAATGTTGTTTAAATAAAGACCGATCTATCATCATGCTCACATCATGCATTCGGCTATACCTTGTTTACATGTTTTAAAGTTCCCGAATGATGCTCAGATTGCCGACAGATAGCTTGTTGTAGCTATATGTCATTTTGATTGGCTTTGAGGCCGTAAATACAGAACTGTCTGGTACCACCCGGCAAGTTCAGGTTTTATCTAACTGTTTTCATCCTTTGTCAGTTTCAGGGAAAATTGACTGGCACGCTTCGGATTCGACCACGTGTGTTAAGCTAGCTTTTTCGACTTGCTGTGTGCTTGGTGTGAGGTGCTGATTTTACTGTCGGGGACAGCCCTAGGGGTCCCCTTAAACAATGGGGGAATCCTCACTTAAAACCCGCAATGAAACCAAAACACGTTAAGCCTACCCGTGCAGGTGCCTAACCATGCAGGACACGGCCCACGCCGCAGGGACCCCGACGGCCCACCAAGGCGGCCTTCTTAGAGATCCCCTCGAGCAGGCCCCGCCTCGCTCGAGGACGCGCGCCCCCTCGGGCGGGGCTCCGCCCCCGTTCGAGGGGCAACACTTTCCTCGAGCGGGCTCCGCCCCCGCTCGAGGGCTCACTCCCCCTCGAGCGGGTTCCGCCTCGCTCGAGGGTACGTCCCACCCTCGGCCGGGGTCCGCCACGCTCGAGGGCGCCCCTCACGCGTGCGCCGGCCCCCGTACACGGGCATTTAACGCCCTGACACCGGTGGGACGGCGCCATCATGCGCCCGGGGCTCGCGCCCCGGTGCCGCCGCACCAACTCCCCAGGGAGGAGCCCATCCCCACCACTGTGGGAGGGACTGTGCAGTGCGGCCGGTGTCAGTCCCGTGACACCGCGCGCCTGCTCCAGTACGGCTAACGCGCCAGACCCTCGAAGGGGGGCCGGGCGCACCCTCGATTCACTTTCTCGTGACCCTACAGGGTTAGGTGGAGGCGCTAGGCCGGTGTGGATCGCCATCCCGGCCACCGTAACGCGGCATGGCCGCCGTCCCCGCGCGTGCAGGCGCACGCCAGGCGCTGTAGCAACCACTCCAACACTGTGAAGCGCATTGGGAAGGGACGCCGTCTTACCTACCCCTGTGCCCCGTACAAGCCAACGTCAGCACCTCCCTCGAAGCCTACCAGAGGACATCACCACCATCTGCCGCCCTTCTACCCTCGAACCGCCACTGTTCGGGTACGAGGTAGGCCATCATGGCCAGATCGCTGCGAAGATCGTCCGGACGGCCGCCCACTCTACAGCGTAGCACGACGTGCTCCCCCACGTAGCTAGATAGCGCGGCGCGCATGTAACCCGCCGCCCCCTTGATCTATAAAAGGGGGGGGGGGCGAGCTCCCAGCCGCGGGGGGACTCAGCGGCATCTGCGACAAGAACACTCCACACACCACGTACTCATTCTCCCACAATATCTTCAGCCACTCCTCCAGGGACTTGGAAGCCAGGCTTCCTCTCCCGCCTTGCTTGTAGCAGCCCCACTACAGGCACCCCCGGTGCTAATTAATATAGTGCCTTGAGCACGCCTCTGCTGGACGTATGGCCCCCTCGACCGGAACCAGGATAAAATCCCTGTGTCACTTGTTACTTAGCATCGACCATTGAGGGATAGACCACGACGCTTTCTACTGGTTAGTGTCGGGACCATATTCCGCACCGACAGTTGGCGCCCACCGTGGGGCAAGCGAGCGCCTAAGGTCATTCCGTCAACTCCCTCCATGGTGATCCGCACTGAGTACCGTGGTACCCGCTACTGCATGGGTAGCTCGGACCCCCTCCCCACCGGGTTCGAAATCCGCTTCGGGGACCTGAACTTTCAGGCCACGGGGAACGGCTATCTCATGCGCCTCACCAACCGTGAGGAGCTCCGCGCGCGGCGCGCCGGGCCGGTCCGCCCCGGTCCCCGCCGCACGCGCGCGCCACGGCGCGGACGCCCGCGCAGGCACGGATGCCGCGGGCCGTCGACGCGCCGCGACGCCGCCGCCGCTGCGGGCTACGTTCGCGCCGGGCGCGGTCGGAGCGATGGCAGGCCGAGCGCGCCGCCTCTCAACGCGGCGCGCCCACCGTCACGACGACCGCCACCGCCCCGGCGGGACAACGCGCGGTCTCCGGCCCACGCATTCCCATTGGGTTGCGTGGCGCCACTTCGGCCTATAACAACAACGTCAACACCACGATGCGCAGGGTTCCGCCCGGCCGCCACGTCTTCGTCGCCAGGGATCCCGGTGCCTCAATGGCTGACGAGTCGTCCCTAGGCTCCATCGACGCGTTGCCACCCGCCAACCGCCACGGGTACGCGGAATGGGACTTCTCCCCGCGTGCGGACCCGGGCCATGTTCGAGCGCTTCCTCGACGCTACGGACTACTGGTTCGGCTGCTCCGACGACTCCAGCACCGGGAGCTACGACCCCGCGCGGGAGTGCTACGCCGTCATCACCAACGACCCAGCCAACGCCGCTGGCGCGGCGGGCGCCGGTGACGGGGAGATCACCCCCCGCCCCCGTGGGGATCGCCGCGCGCATGGCCGCGGGGCCAAGCGCTCCCGCCGGGGCCGACGCCGACGCGCAGGTGGCCCAAGCCCGCGAGCTCGAGGCCAAGCCGGCGGAGGAATACGGACGGTGTGGGCGCTCCGCGCCTCAATGGCGGGGGAAGCCTCCGCGCGCGGCGAACGTGCGCGGGAGCCGGGCCGACAGTCCGCGACCGCATCAACATCGCCCCCAACGTCGACAACGCGGACGCGCCCCCGTGGGCGAGCCAAAAGCTCATCGCCGCCGCGACGCCGCCGCGCGCCATGCCGGCACCCTCGACCCCCGAGGCTCGAGACCCGCACCGCGAGGTGCAAACTCTCATCGAGCAAGCGGCCGTCCGGCGGGCCGAGAGCTCGGCCTCGCGCATCCGCCAACGGGGAGACGCGCGGGGCGACGAAGCCGCACCGGGAGGCGAACCCCTCGGTGCACGCGGGGGGACCGGCGGGGCAACCCGCCGACCAAGGACGCACGCCGGCCAAGGAGCGGCTCCTTGACGCACGCAGGCGCCCCGGATGGCGACGCCCGCAACGTCATTAACGCCGTGGGCGCACGAGCGGGGGCGGATGCACGAGCGGCCGAGGGGCTACCACCCTCGACGGGGCGGGCGCTACGACGGCGGCGAGGACCGCTCCCCGACGCCGAGCCCCCGTGCACCCGTGTGTTCGGCGGGAGATCCGCGCGGCGGCGTTCCCCCAACGCTTCCGCCAACCCTCGACCATCGTCAAGTACAACGGGGAGACGGACCCCCGCGTGTGGCTTAACGACTACCGCTTGGCTTGCCAGCTGGGCGGGGCCACCAGCGACGAGGTCATCATCCGCAACTTGACCCTGCACCTCGGCGACGCGGCCCGGACATGGCTCGAGCACTTGCCCGCTAGCCAAATCCACAACTGGGACGACCTGGTCCACACGTTCGTGGGCAACTTCCAGGGCACGTACGTGCGCCCTGGGAATTCCTCGGGACTCGCGCTCCGCACGCGAGAAGCCCGGCGAGTCGCTGCGGGACTTCATACGGCGCTTCTCCAAGCGCTGCACGGAGCTCCCCGCCGTGGCGCGATCCGAGATCGTGCATGCCTTCCTCGAGGGCACCACGTGCGGGACCTCGTGCGGGAGCCGGGACGCAGCCCGCCCGCGGACTCCAACGAGCCGTTCGACATCGCCACCGGCCCCGCCTCCGGGAGAGGAGGCCGTGGGGGCGATCTTCGACGACAAGAAGGGCAAGCGCTCGGAGGACGCGCCCGCGGAGGGCAGACAAGTCCAAGGAGCCGCACCGCAACGACAAGCGGGGCAAGAAGGGGAAGAAGCCGCGCCGCGAGGCGCGCGAGCGGGGCGCGACGGCGGCAATGCCGAGGCCCTTGCTGTTGACCCGGCTCGACGGGGCCCTCGACCGGCCCCTCGAGGCCCGGGGGTGTTCGACGACATGCTGAAAAAGCCATGTCCCTACCACAAGACCCCAGTGAACCACACCCTTGAGCAGTGCGATATGCTCAAGAAATTTTATGGCCGTGCCGCTGCAAAGGAGGCAGAGGCCAAGAAAGACGGGGGCGATGGCGACGCAGGCGGCTTCCCCGCTGTCGAAAATGTGTTCCTCATCTTTGGAGGGCCAACCGTCGACATGTCGACCCGCCAGCGCAAGAAGGAGCGGCACGAGGTCCTCGCCGCGGAGAGGGCGCCTCCGTCCTTCCTCAATTGGTCGGAGGATGCCATCACCTTCAGCCGGGAGGACCATCCGAACCGCGTCCCCAACCTGGGCCAGTAT
The DNA here is from genome assembly GCA_947561735.1 of Cenchrus americanus. Taxonomy (NCBI): domain Eukaryota; kingdom Viridiplantae; phylum Streptophyta; class Magnoliopsida; order Poales; family Poaceae; genus Cenchrus; species Cenchrus americanus. The sequence goes on from OX387245.1 coordinate 50,300,498, forward strand.
CCGCTGGTGGTTGACCCCATCATCGGGAACGCCCGGTTCTCGAAGGTCCTCATGGACGGAGGCAGCAGCCTCAACATCCTCTACGCGCATACGTTGTGCCTCATGGGGATCGGGTTGGACCAGCTGAGGCCCAGCACGAAGCCGTTCCACGGCATCGCGCCTGGCAAGCAGGTCCAGCCCCTTGGGCGAATCGACCCCGCCGGCTTGGTTTGGCACCCCGAAGAATTTCCGCAAGGAGATCCTCACCTTCGAGGTGGTGGGGTTCAAGGGGGCCTACCACGCTATACTTGGGCGACCCTGTTACGCCAAATTCATGGCGGTCCCCAATTATACTTACCTGAAGATGAAGATGCCGGGACCGAACGGCGTCATCACCGTCGGGTCATCCATCGAGAATGCGTTCGACTGCGACGTCGAGTGCATGGAGAACGCAGAGGCACTGGCGCTGGACGAAGCGCTGGTGAACACGCTGGAGAAGATGGTCAACGAAGACCTCGACCCCGCCACCAAGCACGCCGGCACCTTCGAGGCTGCGGAGCAGACCAAGGGGATCCCCCTCGACCCGTCAGCCCCCGAGGGCAAGGAGTTGAGGGTCAGCTCCACCCTCGACCCCAAATAGGAAGTGGTGCTCGTCGACTTCCTCCGCGCCAACGCTGATATCTTCGCGTGGAGCCCCTCGGATATGCCAGGCATCCCGAGGGAAGTCGCCGAGCACTCCCTTGACATCCTACCAAACGCCCGCGCCGTGCAGCAACGGCTGCGCCGCTTCGACGAGGAGCGGCGACGGGCAATCGGAGCGGAGCTGCGGAAGCTTCTCGAGGCCGGATTCATCAAGGAGGTGCTCCACCCTACGTGGCTAGCAAACCCCGTGCTTGTAAAGAAAAAGAATGGGAAGTGGCGGATGTGTATAGACTACACTAGTCTTAATAAAGCATGTCCTAAAGTTCCTTTTCCTTTGCCGCGCATTGATCAGATCGTTGATTCAACGGCTGGGTGTGAATCGCTTTGCTTCCTTGATGCTTACTCCGGTACCACCAAATAAAAATGAAGGAGTCCGACCAGCTCGCGACTTCGTTCATCACACCGTTCGGGACGTTCTGCTACGTCACGATGCCATTTGGCCTCAGAAATGCGGGCGCAACATATCAGCGTTGCATGAGCATGTTTTTGGGGATCACATCGGACGGACGGTCGAAGCATACGTGGACGACATCGTCGTAAAGACCAGGAAGGCGGACGACCTGGTTGGCGACCTTGGCGTCGCGTTCAACTGCCTACGGGCCAATGGGGTCAAGTTAAACCCCGAAAAATGTGTCTTTGGAGCCGCGGGGCATGCTCCTGGGATACATTGTCTCCCAGCGGGGAATCGAGGCCAACCCTGAAAAGGTCGCGGCCCTCGAACGAATGGGTCCGATCCGGGACCTCAAAGGGGTGCAGAAGGTGCTGGGGTGCCTCGCCACCTTGAGCCGCTTCATCTCGCGTCTCGGTGAGAAGGGCCTGCCCCTCTACCGCCTGCTTAAGAAGCACGAGCGCTTCTCTTGGACCACCGAGGCCCAGGACGCGCTCGACAAGCTGAAGGCGTCTCTAACGCACGCCTCGATCCTCACGCCGCCGCAAGATGGTGAACCCCTGCAGCTCTACGTGGCCGCAACCACCCAGGTGGTCAGCGCCGTGATCGTCGTGGAGCGCACGGAGGAAGGGCACGCCTTGCCTGTACAGCGGCCGGTCTACTACATCAGTGAGGTCCTATCAGACACGAAGACGCGCTACCCCCGTGTCCGAGAGTTGCCGTACGCGGTAGTCCTTGCGCGGCGCAAGCTCCGCCACTACTTCGAGGCCCACCCCGTCACGGTGGTCTCCTCCTTTCCGCTAGGAGAGATCATCCGCAACCCTGACGCCGCCGGCAGGATTGCCAAGTGGTCTGTGGAGCTGATGGGCGAGACGCTCGCCTACGCCCCGCGCAAGGCCATCAAATCGCAAATCCTGGCGGATTTCGTCGTTGAGTGGACGGACACGCAGCTGCCGCCCCCACAAATCCAGGCAGAGTGCTGGACTCTGTTCTTCGACGGCTCAGTGATGAAAACGGGAGCAGGCGCGGGCCTGCTCTTCGTGTCACCCCTCGGGGAACACATGCGCTACGCAGTGCGTCTCCACTTCCCCGCGTCCAACAACATGGCTGAATACGAGGCCCTTCTCTGCGGCCTCAAAATCGCCATTGAGTTGGGCGTCAAGCGCCTCGGCATCCGGGGGGACTCACAGCTCGTAATCGATCAAGTTATGAAGAACGCGAGCTGCCATGACGACAAGATGGAGGCCTACTGCAAAGCCGTGCGAGCCCTCGAGGACAAGTTCTACGGCATCGAGCTCAACCATGTGCCCCGCCGGTACAACGAGGAGCGCGGACGAACGGCCAAGATTGCGTCGGGCGGATCACCGTTCCCCCCGAACGTTTTCGCGCGCGACATCGCGCAACCCTCGGTCGTCCTCGAGCCTTATCCCTCGAGCCATGACGGACCCTCGGGGGCTCCCTCGAATCCAGCGGGTGCGGAACCCATGGACGAGGACCCCTCGAACGAGGCGTACGTGCTCTCCCTCCTCGAGGGGTACGGCTCCCACGAGGCCGACGCGATGGACATCGAGCCAGCTCCCGCTCAAGAGGACTGGCGCGAAAAGTACATCGCCTGGATCGCTCGAGGGGAGCTCCCCGCGGACCGGGCCGCGGCCAGGCGCATCGCCAGGATGGCCAAATCTTTTGCCCTCGTCGACGGCGAGCTGTACAAGCGCGCCGCCTCCGGCATCCTACAGCGGTGCGTGCCCATTCCCGAGGGGCGCGAGCTCCTACGGGACATCCACGCGGGGATCTGTGGCCACCACGCCGCGCCCCGCACCCTCGTGAGCAACGCGTTCCGCCGTGGCTTTTCCGGCCTACCGCGGTCACGGACGCCGGTGAGATCGTGCGCACCTGCGAAGGGTGCCAGTTCTACGCCCGCAAGTCCAACTTGCCCGCCCATGCCCTGCAAACCATCCCCGTGACATGGCCATTCGCCGTGTGGGGGCTGGACATCGTCGGGCCCCTGCGGAAGGCGCCCGGGGGCTTCACCCACCTGCTGGTCGCGATCGACAAGTTCTCCAAGTGGGTGGAGGTGCGCCCCATCACGAATTTAAGGGCAGAGCAGGCGGTAACATTCTTCACCGACATCGTCTACCGCTTTGGAGTGCCAAACTCCATCATCACGGACAATGGGTCCCAGTTCACGGGCCGGAAGTTCTTGGAGTTCTGCGACAAGTTCCACATCCGCGTGGATTGGGCGGCTGTGGCACACCCACAGACCAACGGCCAAGTGGAGCGTGCCAACGGCATGATCCTACAGGGCCTCAAGCCCAGAATTTTCGACCAGCTCAACAAGTCTGGGCGAAAATGGCTCCAAGAACTACCAGCGGTCGTGTGGAGCCTAAGGACCACCCCGAGCAGAGCCACCGGGTTCACCCCGTTTTACCTGGTCCATGGCGCGGAGGCCGTCCTCCCCACGGACTTAGAATACGGGTCGCCCAGGGTTCGAGGCTATGACGAGGATGCTAACCAGCGAGCCCGCGAGGACTCGCTGGACCAGCTGGACGAGGCACGCCTCGTAGCCTTAATGCATTCCGCAAGGTACCAACAGTCCCTAAGACGCTACCAAGCACGCAAGATACGTCGACGGGACTTCAATGAAGGGGATTTGGTCCTAAGGCTGCGCCAAGACAACCGAGGGCGTCATAAACTATCTCCCCCATGGGAGGGACCCTACATCGTGGTGAAGGTGCTCAAGCCGGGCACGTACAAGCTGGCCAACAAGGACGGTGAAGAGCTCACCAACGCTTGGAACATCCAACAGCTACGTCGCTTCTACCCTTAGCTAGGATTTCCAAGTACTTTTTGTTGTAAAATCACATGGCCAACGCCCCAGTTGGTGACAACTATGTAAATGCTTCAAGACTAATAAAAGGGCAACTCGGCTTTCCCCTGAAACCCAAGTTACCCTCGGGGGCTACTGCGGGGGGCACCCCCCCCCCAAAAATGGTCCCATTTTTTGCGCAAAAATAAAAAACAACTCACAAGCGCTAAGTTCGCTTCCTACTTCAACCTCGAGCAATGATTTGAATAGGGCGCGGGCGGCCCAGCGGGAGGAGCGTGCGAGCCAGAGATAGCCTACGCCGCGTGGATATGGCCCTTCTCTCTCGCCTCCAACCCAGCGGACCCCCAGCGAAAATCAAACTCCCCTAAGTAAAATCTACTCAGGAAGAAGGAGAAACAAAAAAGCGCAATAAGCAAACACTTCATTTCGCATCATCAAATGTTTACGACTAAGACAATGTGCTTATTTACAAAGGCCCCATGGCTAGAACACTAATGCACGAACAAAAAACGGGCCTAGCGCCCAGCTGTTTCAGGCGGGAGGAGCAGCAGCGTCAGCGACGTCCGGGAAGAGGAACTCCTCGAAGGCCTCGGCGAGCGACCCGGCGGCGTCGGCGCCGAGCGCATCCACACGCTCCATCGCCACCTCGTCCTCGACGCCCTCGGCAACGATGTAGCCCTCCGCCAGCGCCTCAAAGTTGACCTCGTAGTGGGACCGCACCACTCCGAGGGCCTTCTGGACGCCCAGATGCAGCGCCCGGCGCATCCGCTCCGCGACGTGGCCGCCAAGGGCGCGCAGCGGCCGGCCGCCGAGCCGCCGGCTCGCGCTTCGCCCTCCTCCACGGCACGGCAGGTCTCGAGGGCTGCATCACGCAACTCCTGCAGCTCCCGCTCGGAGGAGTTGTAAGAAGCCTGCAGCGTCTCAGCCCGCTCAGCTGCGTGCCCCAGAGCGGTGCGCAAGCCTGGAACCGCCAAGACAGGAAGGAAATCAGAAAGGGGGAAGCGAGCCCTCTAATGAAAAACCAACTAAATAAGAAGTCAAGCAGCAGCTCACCTTCGACTTGCTTCCTCTCCGCCTCGAAGTCGCGGCGCACGGCCTCGATCGTCAGCTCGAGGCGCTTGACAGTCTCGCCTTGCTCCCGGAGGGCCAGCTCCTGGTTGGCGTTGGTGATGCTGAGCATAAGCGCCTCGTCCTCGACCTTGGAGAACGCGGTGTTCCGCTCCTCCAGCGACTTCAGCGCCGCCTCGCGAGCGACGCGCTCCTCGCTCCGGGCCGTCGTCCCGGCGTCGGCGAGGGCGGCTCGCTCTCGCCGGGAGCCGCCCCTCGGCTCCTTGGCGGGCGGTGCGCTCCCCGCCGAAGCCGCTCCTCGGTGATAGCGAGCGCCGCGCCTTGGCGTCGTGGGCGGCCTTCAAGTCATCGGCCTCCTTGGCCCGCCGCTCCCGCGCCCGCGCGCCCGCTCCTCGGCCCGGCGGCCGCCGCGCTTGCGCCCCCTCGAGTGACGAGCGGAGCTCCCGGCACTCGCCGGCGGACGTTGGCCACCTCCGCCTCCCGCTTGGCGGCCGCAGTCCGCGTCTTCTCCAAGTCCGAGCGCGCCGCCACGCAGCCTCATCACGATCGATGAGGGCCGCGCGGACCCGCTCGAGGCTCGAGCGGCGCGCAGGTCCCGCCTCGAGCTCTCGGGGAGCTCGTCGCGCCACGCCATGGCCCGTACGCCGCCCGGCCGTCCGGCGTCCCGAGGGCGTCGGCAAGCGCGTCGAAAGCGCCGCACCGCTCCCCGGAGCCGGTGGACCTCGGCGTTCACTCTGGTCGAAGGCGTCGTACTTGTCGTGGGCGCGACGCTCGAGCTCCCCGGCAACCACAGAATCAAAACCCATAAGTGCCGAGACACGAAGACAGCATACACAAACGAAAGAAAGAAGAGAACGAGCAACCACGGCTTACCTGGAAAACGCGCCATGCAGGGCCGCCATGGACATGCAGCGCTTCGTTCAGTGCGCGGTTGAGCGTGGCGCCGTGGCTCCGGAGCTCGCCCCAGAGCTCCTGCTCTCCCCGGGCGTCAGCAAACGCGGGGGGATCGTCAGCAACCCCCTCCACCTGGGCGGAGCGGCCGGAGCGGGAGGACGAGGCCTCGGCGCCGTGTCCTTGGCTCCCCGCCACTATGTGACCCTCGCGCCGCCTCACGAGGGCCCCCTCCTGGGGCTCGGGGGAACGCGTGGGGAAGCTGGCCCACTGGTCCCACCCGGGCGGCGGGGAGTCGTCCGAGACCTCCACCACCTCCGCCCGCGGATCGAGGTCCCATGGGGTCCGGCCCGCGAGCATCGGCGCCGGTGTCGACGGCGCTCCGCGCCCGGGTGAGCGCATATGGCCGCTCGAGGGGCGTCAGGAGCATCCGCGACCTCGCCAGATCGACGGGGTTGGCCGCCTCTGTCATCTCGAAGATGCAGAGCGGCCTCTCCATCAAGGGCACAATCCGCCGGTGATGGAGGAAGGCGAGGACGCCCATCGCGTTCAGCCCTAGCGCCGCCAGGCGCTGCAGGGCGGCCAGGACCGACTCCTGCCGCCTTCGATGCTGGGGCGTGGACACCCCATAGCCCCAGGAGTCAGGCCTCTCCTTGAACACCCGACCGGTGTAGGGGGGAGGCCGGGCTCGGCGTTGCGCAAGTAGAACCATCCCCGCTCCCAGCCGGCGTTGTTCGTCGTCATGGTGCAGGGGATGTAGACGTTCTTGAATTGCCCCCGCAGGGCAAGCGACATCCCGCCGGCGCGCACCGCGCGCGCGGGTCCTCGGCTCCATCGTGGGGGGCTGCGTGAAGAGCTCCGCGCGGAAAAGGTGTACCCGCAGCTCCCGCCGATCGGGATCCCTAGGTACCCTTCGCAGACGCCCACGAACGTGGCCGCCTGCGAAATCGCGTTGGGCGCGAAATTGTGCAGCTCCACTTCGTAGTGGTGGCACATCGCCCGCATGAAGCGGCTCGCCGGTGCATTGAAGCCCCGCTCGTGGTAGCGGACGAAGCTCACCACGTAGCCCTCCGGCGGGTTGGGTGCGTGGTCCCCCGCCGGCGGCACTATCCACTCCGCCGGGCGTCCATCTTCGTTAGCCGCCAGCTGGCCGGCGGCGACCGCCGCCAAGGGCCAGCCGGGTCACCGACGACCTCTCCCAGGCGTATGGGTCCAAGATCGTGAGAGGCTGCTGAGGCGGCGCCATGAAGAAGGCAAAGGAAAGCGGGAGTGGAGGACAAGGAACGGAAGAAAAGCTCTAATGGCGACACCGCACGGTGGCAAGGGCGAGATGAAGACGAAGGGGCAGGGGACTGAAAATGGTGAGGCGTTAAGGTAAAAAACCGCCGTCTCCTCCTCCCCTCAGATTTATAAGCCGACGGGCGAGCTCTCCGGAGCGGATGCCCCGCTCGCATTAACCGCAGGGAATCTTTCCTGCACATCGACGGGCGGGCCCCACCACGACTGCAGCGGCCACATCACTGCAGGCGGGCCATCATCACGGCGAAGACCCGCAGGACCGAGGCAAGCCGTCACGTCCGCCCTCGCCACGCCGCCCACTACGCGCGCGCGCGCGCGCCGCCTAAAAAGGCGCGCCCGCGCCGCAAAACCGCGGCCTCGACTGCGAGGCATTTAATGACCGGGTCCCTTGCCAAGCAAGGAGGACCCTCGAGCGGGGCGAACCCCTGGCTCGAAACAAAGACGACCCTCGATGGGATATCGGCGTGAGAAGGCCGCCCGGGGCCTGCTTGATGTAAAGCAGGCGCCGCGGGTACCCATGCCACGCAAAACCCTCGAGCAGCACGAGCCTTTGGCTCAAAACGAAAGCAACCCTCGAAGGGACATCGGTGTGAGAAGGCCGCCAGGGACCTGCTTGATGTAAAGCAGGCACCGCGGGTACCCATGCCACGCAAAACCCTCGAGCGGCACGAGCCTTTGGCTCAAAACGAAAGCAACCCTCGAAGGGACATCGGCGTGAGAAGGCCGCCCGGGACCTGCTTGATGTAAAACAGGCACCGCGGGCACCCATGCCACGCAAAACCCTCGAGCGGCACGAGCCTTTGGCTCAAAACGAAAGCAACCCTCGAAGGGACATCGACGTGAGAAGGCCGCCCGGGGCCTGCTTGATGTAAAGCAGGCACCGCGGGCACCCATACCGCGTAAAACCCTCGAGCGGCACGAGCCCCTGGCTCGAGACAATACGAACTCTCTAAAGAGGGCACGTGCGTGAGAGGGTCGCCAGGGGCCTGCTTGACGTAAAGCGGGAACCGCAAGCACCCATGCCGCGTTGTGCAACCAACCAAGCGCCTCGAGGGCTGGCTCGCTCAGACCCCTCGACGGCCGCAAACGCGAAAGACGGGGCCGTCCAGGCGCGGCCCCGCACGGCCCTACTGATCAGAGGTTCGAAGCCTGACCCTCGACGGGTTCGAACAGGCGCCCCAGATCGCAGAGTCAGGGACGACGAGGGCACGCGCATTCGAGCCGTTCCTCGAGCCCGTCGGCTCGAGGGTGCCCCACATGTCGTGTTCGAGAGCCAGCGAGGGCAGCTAGCCGGGGGATCCCACCGAGGGAGAGCTTCCGCGCCCTCGGTCCCTATCGAACGGGACCGAGCCCCACCTAGCAAACCCACGCAAGCGCTTCCATGGACGTGTCTCCGGACCACGCAGCCTACCCTTATCGAACGGGGCATGGACGTCCACTTGAACCACCCGCTAGCAGCTCGACGAGGAATCCGCAATCCGCGACCCGCCCGATGGGGGTTGCGGAAACCTCACCCTCCGTCCCGCGGAGGGACGGCGAGGGTGCGTAAGAAAACAAGTCGTAAAGCTCTACCCGATCGCCTCGAACGGGCCAAGGCTCGGGGGCTTGACGCACGGCTACACCTCCTTGAAACTGCACCCGCCGGAGACAGTGCCAGCAGCGCGTGTGCCACCGAAGCCGGCTGAGACACCACCGATGCCGGTTGGAACATGTGCCACGCCCTCTGACCAGCTCTCGCGGATTAACCCCTACAGGAGCATCCACACTCCTGCAGAGCTTCGGGGGCTAGACCCGCGGGTCCGCTGACGCGGCCCCACGGAAAGCGTTCGCAAAACAAGGAGGGAAGAACGTCCTATCAGTAGGTTCCAGCATCTGCGGGAGCCTCAATGGCAAACCCATAGATGCTCGGGGGCTACTGTCGGGGACAGCCCTAGGGGTCCCCTTAAACAATGGGGGAATCCTCACTTAAAACCCGCAACGAAACCAAAACACGTTAAGCCTAACCGTGCAGGTGCCTAACCATGCAGGACACGGCCCACGCCACAGGGACCCCGACGGCCCACCAAGGCGGCCTTCTTAGAGATCCCCTCGAGCAGGACCCGCCTCGCTCGAGGACGCGCGCCCCCTCGGGTGGGGCTCCGCCCCGTTCGAGGGGCAACACTTTCCTCGAGCGGGCTCCGCCCCGCTCGAGGGCTCACTCCCCCTCGAGCAGGTTCCGCCTCGCTCGAGGGTACGTCCCGCCCTCGGCCGGGGTCCGCCACGCTCGAGGGCGCCCCTCACGCGCGCGCCGGCCCCCCGTACACGGGCATTTAACGCCCTGACACCGGTGGGACGGCGCCATCATGCGCCCGGGCTCGCGCCCCGGTGCCGCCGCACCAACTCCCCAGGGAGGAGCCCATCCCCACCACTGTGGGAGGGACTGTGCAGTGCGGCCGGTGTCAGTCCCGTGACACCGCGCGCCTGCTCCAGTACGGCTAACGCGCCAGACCCTCGAAGGGGGGCCGGGCGCACCCTCGATTCACTTTCTCGTGACCCTACAGGGTTAGGTGGAGGCGCTAGGCCGGTGGATCGCCATCCCGGCCACTGTAACAGCATGGCCGCCGTCCCCGCGCGTGCAGGCGCACGCCAGGCGCTGTAGCAACCACTCGAACACTGTGAAGCGCGTTGGGAAGGGACGCCGTCTTACCTACCCCTGTGCCCCGTACAAGCCAACGTCAGCACCTCCCTCGAAGCCTACCAGAGGACATCACCACCATCTGCCGCCCTTCTACCCTCGAACCGCCACTGTTCGGGTACGAGGTAGGCCATCATGGCCAGATCGCTGCGAAGATCGTCCGGACGGCCGCCCACTCTACAGCGTAGCACGACGTGCTCCCCCACATAGCTAGATAGCGCGGCGCGCATGTAACCCGCCGCCCCCTTGATCTATAAAAGGGGGGAGAGCTCCCAGCCGCGGGGGGACTCAGCGGCATCTGAGACAAGAACACTCCACACACCACGTACTCACTCTCCCACAATATCTTCAGCCACTCCTCCAGGGACTTGGAAGCCAGGCTTCCTCTCCCGCCTTGCTTGTAGCGACCCCCCACTACGGCACCCCGGTGCTAAGTAATATAGTGCCTTGAGCACGCCTCTGCTGGACGTACGGCCCCCTCGGCCGGAACCAGGATAAAATCCCTGTGTCACTTGTTACTTAGCATCGACCATTGAGGGATAGACCACGGCGCTTTCTACTGGTTAGTGTCGGGACCATATTCCGCACCGACATTTACGTCAACACACTTTTTGGCACGCTCAGTGGGACACATCTAGTTGATCAAGATGCCTGATATCCAAGATGTCATGGATGTTACCTTCGAGGAACTGTCTACAGAACAGCAATTACAACTGAAAGAAGCTATTGAGCAATTTCAGCAGAAGTGTCTAATGTCATTTTCCAAAAATAGGAGTGGTGTCCCATTCCTCAAGTCAGACATGCCAAGAGTTCTAATGCCAGGAGAACCTGATACCACAGTTGCTGTAGAGAAATAAGAAGTTTTTGTCATGGTGCAGAAAACGTTGGATGACATAATGGCTAAGCACAATACTGCATTTTTAAATAGCTTCCGACAGATGATGACTGGTATCTTTGGCCCAAGCGTGGACAAACATTTTGAAGGAGAATCAAGTGCTACTACCGCTGGCCAACCAGTTCGTCAAGATGCAAGTATTCAACCACCTCCACGGAGCATGAGTGGTCAGCCAACTCAACACATGGATAGACAACCAGTTCGGCAGAATCCTCGTCAAGCAATACCTAATCCACGTACATATGGAGAGATGGCGTTGGGCACTCCTGGAGTTCCACCTGATTCTACTTACAGGATAGCCCCAACAAATAACAGGTTGCAGAAGAACATGTACAGCACCGGGTATTCGAAGTTCATGGATTACAGTGCTGTTGATGCTCTCCCGAATCCTGGATATGGTGGTGCTACAGGGATGCCCGTTGGAGGACCAGGGAATCAAGACGTCAATATTGATCTCCTAATGCGGAGGATGACCGATGTGCTTCAAAATCAATTCGGTCTAAAGCCTAAAAACCAAGGGCACGTGTATACACCTCCTTTCCCAGAATGGTATCACAGGGTGGCCTTACCGAACAGGGTGAAAGTTCCTGCAGATCTCACAAAGTTTTCAGGGCAAGATGATACCAGTACTGTGGAACACATAGCACGATACTTGATGCAGCTTAGGGAAGCTTCTACTGATGAGGCATTCAGGATTAGATATTTCCCTTTATCATTGACAGGCCCGGCCTTTACATGGTTCACTTCTCTGCCTGCTCATTCAATCTGCTCCTGGAAGGATTTGGAGCAAAAGTTTCATGCTCATTATTTCATTGGCAGTAATGAGAAAAAGCTAATTGATCTAACTACCCTGAGGCAGAGGAATAATGAAACACCAATAGAGTTCCTTAGGAGTTTCAGAGAGACAAAAAGTATGTGCTTCTCTTTGAACATACCAGATGATCAATTGGCTGGTATGGCTGTAGCAGGGATGTTGCCAGCTATTCGGGAAAAGCTGTTCGGCATGGAGTTCGATAATCTTGGCCAGCTGTCGCACAGGCTGTCATTGATGAGCAACCAATCTTATGGCTTCAAGAAAGACTCCAGGTTCGTCAAACACAGTGATGTAGCTGACATCTATAATGAATTCCTCGAAAGGGCAGATCAGGGAGAGGAATATGATGATGAAGAGGAAATAGCTGCAGCTGAAATAGTGTGCGGCAAGGAGCCTTTAACAGTAAATCAGAGGTGGATTAAGCAAGCTAAAGGCACCTATGATTTTGATGTGACTAAGGCAGATAAGCTCTTTGAGTTCCTCGTAAAAGAAGGCCGAATCAAGTTGCCAGAGGGGCATTCTATGCTTCAGCCTGATGGAGTGAAAGAAAAAAGATACTGCGGTTTTCATGACAGGAATTCTCATTCCATCAATGAGTGCAGGGTCTTTAGGATGAGAATTCAAAAGGCTATCCAAGAAGGTCATCTAAAATTTGATAATAAGATGAAATTGGATGGCAATCCTTTTCCTCAGAACATGATTGGGTTCTCAGTCAACATGGTGATTGCTGAAGAAAAAGGAAAAGTGAAGGTTTTGACTTCAGCAAAGGCGAAGCAGGATGGCTCAGTTGACCCCGCTCGACAAGTAACATTTGAACAGGTCCACAAGGGAGAGCCTCGCCTTTTGAAAAGTGAAATTCAAGTGGGTGAATCCTCTAAACTCAGGGTAACTTTGCGTATTCTCCTCAACAAGTGGCAGCGTCAGCAAGAAAAGGAGCGCTACCAAAAGAATAAGTATGAAGAGGAGAAGCGAAGATATGAAGAAGGAATGCGCAGGAAGGAACAAGAAGAGTATATGTGAGAGCAAGAGCGTGCACATTGGGGATGTGCCTTCTTTAGACACTGCTGGAATGAGGGTTTGAAACTTCCCACGCAAAATAACTGCCCTGAATGCAGTGACAAGTATACTGAGTATAGGCAAGATATTGTCAATCGTCGATCCGTCCATGAAAGAATTGGAAGGATGCATCCTAGTGATGGTCGGTGCTTAAGAATAAATAGAATTGATGATCAACCGAGGAAAAGGCATGTTGATCACAGGTGGGTTGATCATGAAGAAGAAGAAGATCAGGAGTATGTCTGGCAAAAAGGACAGTGGTGTCCACCTAGTTTGAGAAGGAGCCAAAATCGAAGGGTTCAGCGCTTGAGGAATCAGGAGCTAAAGCAGCCAGGAATCAAGAGGAAACAGGTGTGGCGTCCAAAAGATAAACCTGACGGATCTGGTCGTTCGGCTCCTACGTGCATGGTATGCTTCTTGCCGAATGAATTCATGGATCCAGCTTACCGGATTGTGCAGGAGGAGGTGTCGCCAGACATTGATGAGGTTGAGCAATTTGGGCTGATGGCACAATTAGTGTTGGCCAAGCAAGCTACTTTTGACAAGCCAGCCAAGAATCGGCACATGAGACCGCTGTACTTGAGAGGATACGTCAATGGGAAGCCATTGACCAAGATGTTTGTTGATGGTGGAGCTGCTGTCAATGTAATGTCGTACACTACATTCAGGAAGCTTGGCATGGGCCCTGGAGATTTGACACCAACAAGCATAGTTCTGAATGATTTTGCTAGAAATCCTTCAGACAACAAGGGCTGTGTGCATGTGGATTTGATGATTGGATCTAAAACTCTGCTTACGACCTTCTTTGTCATTGAAGGCAAAGGGGCATATAGCTTGCAGCTTGGGAGAGATTGGATCCATGCAAATTGTTGTATTCCACCTACCATGCATCAACAGCTTGTTCAATGGGTGGATGATGATGTAGAGGTTGTCCACGCAGATGATTCAGTAAGCGTGGCTAACGTGGAACCAGCCTTCTGGGAGTATCGAGGTATAGATTTCTTCTCAGGCAAGGACTGGGGTGAAGGTCCTGTTGAACCGATCGGCGGTGATCAACGAAACGATTCAAGCAGTCGGCTCTTATAGTAATTTTTAATGGAGAATCCAATTGATGGAACTGATGGGAAGTTAGGATGTGGATTTATGTCAGCTGACAAACTGGAAGAAATAGATATTGGAGATGGTGACAAGCCAAGGCTGACATTTATCAATGCTAACTTGGATTGAAGTTTCAGAGAAGAGTTGATCAAGCTACTAAAAGAATACAAAGATTGCTTCGCTTGGGATTATTCGGAGATGCCTGGTTTGGATCGTTCCATTGTTGAGCATCGGCTGCCGATCAAGCCTGGTTTTAACCCTACAAGCAACCTCCCCAAAAAATCTACAAGGGTGAAATATTGGCCAACGTGAAAAAAGAAGTTGAGAGATTAATAGAAGCAAATTTCATTTGGCCATGCAGATATGCGGAGTGGATCTCTAATATTGTTCCTATTTACAAGAACGAGAAGATGAGGGTTTGTATAGACTTTAGAGATCTAAACAGAGCTACGCCCATGGATGGATATCCAATGCCTGTTGCTGACTTATTGGTTGATGTTGCTGCTGGACATAAAGTTATTAGCTTCATGGATGGCAATGCAGGGTACAGTCAAATTTTTATGGCAATAGAAGATATATCAAAAACAGCCTTTAGATGTCCTGGACATATAGGTTTGTTTGAGTGGATTGTCATGACATTTGGGTTGAAGAATACTGGTGCAACTTATCAAAGAGCCATAAATTATATCTTTCATGAGTTGATCGGCAAAATTGTGGAGATATACATTGATGATGTTGTGATAAAGTCATTGGATCATGGATCACATTTGGATGATGTGAGGAAAACTTTAGAGTGCACTAGAAAACATGGGCTTAAGATGAACCCGAACAAGTGTGCCTTTGGAGTTTCAGCTGGAGAGTTCCTGGGATTTTTGGTGCATGAAGGAGGGATAGAAGTTGGCAAAAAAAGCATGAAAGCTATTGATGAAGTTGTTCCTCCAACCAATCTTAAGGAATTGCAGTCATTGCTTGGCAAAATCAATTTTGTGAGAAGATTTATTTCAAATTTGTCACAAAAGGTGTTGTCTTTCTCTCCACTGTTGAGGATCAAAAAGGATTAGAAGTTTGTGTGGGGTGACGAACAACAGAAGGCTTTCAATGAGGTAAAGGAATACATGAAGGAACCACCGGTGTTGGTACCTCCGCAATTGAACAAGCCTTTTAAGTTGTACGTGGCGGCCGATACCCAAACCATTGGATCGGCCCTCATACAAGAATTTGAGGGAAAGGAAAGAATAGTTGCGTACCTTAGCCGAAAATTGCTTGATCCCGAATCAAGATATTCGGCTGCAGAGAAGCTTTGCTTGTGTGTTTATTACTCATGTACAAAGTTTCGGCACTATTTTTTGAATGCCGAATGCATTGTATATTCAAAATTTGATGTAATTAAACACATGTTGTCTATGCCAATTTTGAATGGAAGGATTGGCAAGTGGATTTTAGCTTTGTCTGAGTTTGAATTAAGGTTTGAATCGGCAAAAGCTGTTAAAGGACAGATTATTGCTGATTTCATTACTGAACATCGTGATCCATCAATTAATTTACTTGAGATTACTCCTTGGGCTTTGTTCTTTGATGGATCTTCATGTGGCAAATGTGGTGGATTAGGAATTTTATTAATTTCACCCAGGGGAGAGATGTTTGAATTTGCTATTCCTATTCAACCTACTGTCACAAATAATCAGGCTGAGTATGAAGCATTACTAGAGGACTTCAGTACTTGAAAGAAGCAAAGGCTATTTCAGTTGAGATTTTTGGAGATTCAGAGTTAGTTATAAAACAATTGAATGGCCAATATGAATGCGGAAATGATATCCTGAGGAATTACTACAAGGAGTGCAAGGAAATCCTGAAAAGTTTTCAGTTAGTGATTCTACAATATATTCCTAGAGAAAACAATAAAGAGGAAAATAGGTTAGCTCAAAGTGCTTCGGGTTATAGAGAAAATCAAGAAGTGTTTGCCAATGATGTATATTCTTTTGGGAGTGATCTAGCAGAAGATGATTGGAGAAAAGAAATTGCTGATTATTTGGAGAATCCATCCCGAAAGGTCTCTAGGAAACTCAGGTATAAAGCTATAAAGTTTGTTCTTCTTGATGGACGTTTGTATTACAAATCATTGGATGGGGTGTTGCTACAATGTCTGGGTCAAGAAGAAGCAAAGAAGATGATGAGTGAAGTTCATGATGGGTTGTGTGGAGCGCATCAGTCGGCTTACCGAATGAAGTGGGCTATCAGGCAAACTGGATGTTATTGGCCGACGATGCTGGAAGATTGCTTTGAGTATTACAAAGGGTGTCAAGATTGTCAAAAGTTTGGAAATATTCAGAGAGTTCCAGCATCAGCTTTGAATCTTATTATCAAGCCATGGCCATTCAGAGGATGGGGCATAGATTTGATTGGCCAAATAAATCCTCCATCTAGCAAGGGGCATAAGTTTGTGCTTTTAGCAACAGATTATTTCACTAAATGTGTTGAGGCAATTCCATTGAAGAAAGTGACATCAGAAAATATGGTTGAGTTTGTCAAAGAGCATATCATTTACAGATTTGGGATTCCTCAAACAATTACAACTGATCAAGGGACTCAGTTTACATCTTCAGAGTTCAGAGAATTTGCTGAAAGTTTGGGGATCAAATTGTTAAATTCTTCTCCTTATTATTCCCAAGCTAATAGTCAGGCAGAGGCTTCTAAGAAGATCATGATCAAGATTATACAAAATAAGATTGATCAGAAGCCAAAAAGGTGGCATTCGGTACTCAATGAAGCCTTGTGGGCTTACCGAATGGCTCCTCATGGAGCTACACAAACATCTCCTTATGAGTTGGTTTACGGGCATCATGCTGTTTTGCCATGGGAGATGCAATCAGGCTCAAGAAGAGTAGTTTTGCAAAAGGATTTAAGTTCCAAGGATTACGATGACTTAATGATGAATGAATTAGAAGATTTGCATATGATTCGTCTTAAGGCTTTGGAGAATATTGAGAAAAACAAAATGCGAGTTGCTAAGTACTATAACAAGAAGGTAAAAGTCAAACAATTTGCAGAAGGAGATTTGGTTTGGAAAGCGTTATTTTGCCGATTGGAACTAAGTATAGTACGTTCGGCAAATGGTCCCCGAATTGGGAAGGACCCTTTCGTGTGGTTAGGTGCACACCTGGAAATGCGTATATCTTGAAGACTTTACTAGGAGAAGAGTTTACTGCTGCTATAAACGGGAGATACTTGAAGAAATATTATCCTAGTATTGAAATTGATCGTTGATTACAAGCATCAGGATTACAAGCGCCAGGAACACTGAAATAGCCGGCATTCGGGAAAGAAGCCGCCTTCAGAACAAAAAATCCTGACAAAATAAAATGGCCAATACTAAAGTGTATTGCCCTTAGCGTGAAAATATTTTGCATTACAGCCATCCTTGCAGGTTTCTTCACTGACAACGCAGCTGCCTAGGATTACAAAGAAAGGCCTGCAGGGAGCAGGATGCCTGGAGGAAGAAGCGAAAGTATGCTTCATTTCTTTGCATTGGTTCCACGTTTTTCCTTTTTAGTTCTTCCCTCTTCAGCCGCTCCAAGACCACCGTGACGGCAACGTAGAAGCTTCGAGGATTGTCGTGTTCTGTAGCTTCCATCAAGCTGTCCCAGGAGGCCTTCAGGTTGTTGTACCTGTCAGACATATCTGAAGAAGGGGAATAGATTCTCGTTGAATATGGGATCTAAAAGAGCTGTGAAGAAGCCAACGATCACCACCTCCGGCGAGCACCGGCGCGGCTCCCTTCGACCTCGTCGCTGGCCCGACGCTTGTTGCTGCTGCCTGCCATAGAGCTTTTGGGAGTACTAGTACCGGAGAGAAAAAGCTTAGATTGGCAAAGGCTTGGAAAGCAGAGGACTTGGTGAAAGGCTAGGGGCACCCGAGGTTCTTATTTATGGGACTGGCAAAGAGATCGTGGCCGGAGATAGTGGTGCATTTCCCAAGAAATTTGGGAAGTGGAGAGACTCTCTCAACCGAACCGTCGTCGGGTCGTTTGGGATTCAAGCTGAGTCATATTCTGTTTGACTGGTTGAAATCCGGCTGTGTTGCGGTCGGGTTGTTTTTCGGGTCTGACACTGTTTGGTCAGAGTTGCCGAATGGATCATTCAGAAATTGCTCGTCAAAATAAGGCAAGACGAATATGGGAAAATAAAGACTAATGAGGAGCAAAGTTACAAGGATGATAAGGCGTTCGGCTACAAACTGTTTGTTACAATCATACACCCAAGTATTTTGAGATTACATTGGAGGCATCTGATATCATCTTATTGATGTTCTCCAACAATCTTTGGTCAACTTCTTGGGGTTTAGACAAAGTCGGGACTTTTACGCGACTTGTGGGTAAAGATGTACAACCTCTGCAGAGTGTAAAACTAATCGATTAGCCGTGCTCACGGCCAAGAGCGGCCTGGACCCTCACATGATAATCAAACTTGAAGATGGACTTAAATCGTGTTCTCTGGTTATGTTTGCCATGTGCTCATGGTGTACCTCTTATCTTATGCTTAATGTGGGTTGGTATAAACTTATACTTTATTAGTAATCAGGTGCTAATAAAACTTGACCAACTAAAATGTTAAATGCTTATAGCCCGGTCCACTATAAAGCCTTTGCATTCATTCTTTTCCCCACACTTGCTGAGTATGACAAGTGTTCACCCTTGCTATAACCATTGTTGCTCAGAAAAAGGAAGCTGCTATGAAGATGTTGCTGATGCTAGGCGTACGCAACCCCCAGTCGACTGCCTGTGATGTTTGGTGCCTTCGTTTCCAGGATTAAGCGTAAATCTCTGATAATCTTTCTTTTTCTTACGTGATACTGTTTCTGTTTTCACTTATATGTCACTATATGCATGAAACTTGATCCTAGCATGCATATAGGTTTGCACTTGGTTTCCTTCGGAAAATCGGGTGTGACAGAGTGGTATCAGAGCTGTATCGACTGTAGGACGTAAGCCTAGTTAGTGCTGGTCGTTTCTTAATGCCTCTTTTGTACTACAATCCCTCCTTACCTTATCCTTGACCTCTCTGATGAAGGATCTCACATCTTAACCATCTTCTCTTCTCTATACCATGAATTCTTGTATATTTATCTTCACTCTCCTTGGACATCTCTTCGACCTCGCCTATTCATTCCCTCAAGCAATAAACACCCCCTTGATTTATTGGTGGAATTGTTACCCTAAGCATTCCATCTATTCGCGCAGCTCTCTGACACATCAGGACTGTTTCAATTTTATCTCGAGCTACAGAACTCCGATCGACATGAAACCAGTTGGGTTAGTCCCTAAATTTCATACGTGAATTTCTTTCAAAAATTCAGCCCTATCCAGTGCATGTTCCAGGAGTTATGCTCGAAACATTGGAGCTATCTGAATTTGTAAACTCTGCTGACCTAGTTACCTTCAATATTCTATATCTCGGGCTATAGACCTCCGATTGAGGTAAATCCAATTGGAGTAGTCCAGGAATTTCATCAGCTTCATTCTGTCCAAAATTCAGCAGTATTCGTTTGGTATCCAGGGAGATACCTACGAATTAGTGGAGCATTCAGAATCTGCCAACACTACTGACATAGCCGTCTTCTTTAATTCATATCTCGAGTTCTGAACCTCCGATTGAGGTGATTCCAGTTGGGTTGAACTCATAATTTCGTACTCCTTGATCTGGGAAAAATCCATTATTTATGGATATCCTTGCTGGGAGATATATCTGATCTATTAGGAGGATACCCCCTGACTTCATTAACAACGTGTAGTGTCGTTCCCCTTTAGCTATGCCTTGATTGGTGGAATTGTGTGTTTGCATGATGATGCTTGGTTTTATGAACTTGATTGATTCGTTTCTTTGAAGTGAGTGTTGGTGTATTGTGGGTCTTATATCTGCAATAACATCAGTTGCCTAGTTGGGTTTCTCTTTTGTACCTTCCACATCCTTGTCATCTTTCTTTGTTTCAACTCACTAGAGGTGTTACCGGAAGGAAGTCAAAGGCAGATGCAAGATGAAGAAAAGAAGACATCACTCTACCTTCCTTCCCACCTTGTGCTTGCTTTTGTCCCACCTAGCTCATTCTGATGAAGACTCCAACAATCATCGAAGCAAAAAGATTGAAGGTTTCACACCGATCAACAAAAGAGGATGACCGCCTACCTACTTCGATCACAATGTTTTTGTTTATCTCCCTCCTCCTTGCTTCTTCTTTCTTCGAATCTCGGGACGAGATTCCGTTTAAGGGGGGTAGATTTGTCACACCCTGAAATTTTCAATTTCAGGATGTGAATAGAAAGAATAATTAAATAACGATTTTCTCACAATTTTAAAATTTTTCCAACATTTATTTTCTTTACAGGGAATATAGTATAGGAAAAATCCTTTGATTGATTTTCTAAATTAAATAAAAAGTTATGTGTGTTGCATTCATGCCGATGCATCTAGTGGTTCTTGAGTGCAAAAGGTTTCAAAAATGCGTTTAGGAGCTGTCCAAACTCTCCCGAGAATTTTCCGGATTTTTCTGGGATTTATTCTCATTTTCCTTGAGCTATTTCTATTTATTAGAAGGCTCTAAAATCTTTTTCATGAGCACCAAATGCTTTATTTGGATTGTTCATGACCTAATCTATCTCTAGGAATTTTCCTGGATTTTTTGTGATTTTCTGAGTATTTTTCGTGCTTTAAAATAATTCACAGCTTTTTCTGGAATTGTTTTCGCACTGGAAATAAATTCTGAAAAAAAAGCATATCCTATCCAACTGGGCCGAGCCCGAAGGCCCGACCCAGTCGCCCTCCTCCCGCCGTCGGCCCGGCCGCGGCCCGCGCGGGGCCCATCCGGGCCCGCATCGCGCCGCCGCCCGGGCGCAGGCCGCCGCCGCCTCCCTAGGCGGGCGTGCCCGCGCGCGCGCCCCTATAAAAGCGCGCCGCCCCCCCGCGCGCCGCCCCTAGCGCCCCGCCGGCCGCGCGCCGCCGCCCGCGCCCGAGCCGCACGCCGCCGCCGCCGTGCCTGCTGAAGCCTGAGCCGAACCGCAAAGGCCCGCCGGAGTTGACCGCAAAATCCGGCCTGTGCTGTCGTCCTCCGCCCGAGGTGAGCGCACCATCGCGATCCTCTCGATCTCCTCTCTCCGTTTTGCATCTTCCCCAAACCCCTAGCTGCCTGGAAGCCCGCGGATTGGAAGCGCCCGGAGTTAAAGTTCTTGTTCGTGAGAAGCTCCTGTCCGTTCTGTCTGGAGGTTGAAGATAAGGCCGGTTTGCATCTAAGTCCCTTCCCTTTTTAGTAATCCTTATACTCTTTCATGTGTCTTGCAACCTTTGCTCATAACCCCCTCCAAAGATTCCACTTTCACACATAAAGCCCACCCATGCTCTTTTATAGATCTAACCCTGAGTTTTATCCTTTTCACGAGCACTGTTCACCGTGTCTCGGGAATCTTTTCAACTACTCCCTGAAATCTATAGTTAATTGCGACTAGGTCCCTGCAATCTTGTTTTGCTCACCAAATCTTCGTTTTAGCTCCGATTTAATCCATTCAAGTTGCGTTAGGTTCATAATAATGTAAAGCACGCGTTAGTGGTGTGTTTTCACCATGTTTTGTTTCTAAAAATAAAATTAATATTAATTTTGATTAATATCTAGTTATGCATGCCTTTTATAAATAAAAGTAATATAGATCTATACACCGTTTTTTATAAGCAAATTTAATTTGATTAATGTTTTTATCACATGTTTTTGTACATAAAAGTTAATTAGATCTTTATCTCGGTTTTCGTAAACCAAATGTTAATTTGTTTAATCGTTAATTAATCTTTTCTAATTAAAATTTGATTAGGCTTTTACATCGGCTTTTACAATAAATGTTAATTGGATTAATGCTAATAGCATAATGTTTTTAATAATAATATGATCTACTCGAATTACAAAGTTTCGTTTAGATTGTTCATATAGTTTAGTTCTTCTAAATTAAATGTTTAATCGGTTAATTCATATATGAATCTTTATTAATAAAACTTGACTAGTTCTTTACACCGGTTTCATAAATAAAGTTTAATATTGAATTAATGCCAACATAGGGTATTTTATTTCTGAAATATCCTTTATATTTGTTTTGTTAATTAAAATGAACCTAGCTCATAGCCTTGCTCTCTCATATATGCAAAACGTTTGTTAGACGTTCTTTTCTCAGCTCAATCTAAGTGTGATCATTCCGGTTCTTGCTCAATCTTCCATGACTATCTCTTTAAAGTTAACCAAGCCTTTCCAAGCACCCTTTGTGTTCTTTAGTGATCCATCTAATCAAGCCTATCATTTAGTGCGTTCTTTTAAGTTTTCTTTTGATTGGTGTTTTGTTCTTAGTATGTCTGTTTGTTTGTCTGCTTTGTATGTTTGCGCCCGATGATTGCTGCGAGTAGAGTGAACGTTGTCCGAGAAGTTTTGAAGAGCAAGAGGTGAAGAGATTCTGAGCAACTACTTTGGTTAAAGGCAAGTGTGTCCTTGATATTTTGTCCTAAGAACTATATTTAATCACTCATTGCATTGCTTGCATTAAGTTTGATGGGTTCCTATTAAGGATTACCTAGTCTTTATGATCATTCCTTGTTAACCTGGGTTTACATTTATGTTGGGTAGCTATGCTTAGTTGCTATACCTGGGTTATGGTGGTTTTAATGAACATTAATGATGAATCATGTTATACCTTTATGCTATATCTTTGGATGTTAATACAAGACCATATGCTTAATCGGAACATGGAGAACCACCCAGGACAACAGTGCAACCACAAGGACTATATGGCTCTGGTCTTGGCCGAGTAATTAGGGAAGTCTTTGTGTGGTTATTACTCGCATAGTAGGTTGGGGACGGAGGAATGCTTTTATGGCTCTTCTATTCCGGAGCGGTGATGGAACGGAAGACTCTATGGCTTACCGTCCGTAATAGAAGTGTGGTACAAAAGATAGCCTCTATGACATACTACTATGGACTAATACGCACGAGAGGACTCTTTGTAAAGGCCTCGTAGCGTCCCTATGCAATCACACCTCGGTAGTGTGGTATGATGCTTGGCCGGCATCGCATGGTTGGGTTTAAAGTTCTTCGGGACTTTTACGCGACTTGTGGGTAAAGATGTACAACCTCTGCAGAGTGTAAAACTAATCGATTAGCCGTGCTCACGGTCAAGAGCGGCCTGGACCCTCACATGATAATCAAACTTGAAGATGAACTTAAATCGTGTTCTCTGGTTATGTTTGCCATGTGCTCATGGTGTACCTCTTATCTTATGCTTACTGTGGGTTGGTATAAACTTATACTTTATTAGTAATCAGGTGCTAATAAAACTTGACCAACTAAAATGTTAAATGCTTATAGCCCAGTCCACTATAAAGCCTTTGCATTCATTCTTTTCCCCACACTTGCTGAGTACGACAAGTGCTCACCCTTGCTATAACCATTGTTGCTCAGAAAAAGGAAGCTGCTATGAAGATGTTGCTGATGCTAGGCGTACGCAACCCCCGCCGATCGCTCTGTGATGTTTGGTGCCTTCGTTTCCGTGATTAAGCGTAAATCTCTGATAATCTTTCTTTTTCTTACGTGATACTGTTTCTGTTTTCACTTATATGTCACTATATGCATGAAACTTGATCCTGGCATGCATATAGGTTTGCACTTGGTTTCCTTCGGAAAATCGGGTGTGACATCCTCTGATAAAGCCTGACTGGAAGATGCTTCATCCCCTTTTTCGGCAATCAAGTCATCCACAACAAAGGAGTAAATTGGTGATGATACAGTTTCCTCCTGAAAAAGGGTTTTCTTGCCGAATTAGTGGTGATTTACTGAATAAAAATAGAAAGATGGGTGTTCATGCTTACATCATTTCTAGCTTCCTGAGCTGGGGAAGGAAGTTTTTCAGGCTCGAGGAAGGGCTCTTGGATGTCTAGTTGAGGAGAAGCTTGAGGAGTCCTTGGTAAGGCTGAAGCTTCTGGCAGAGGAGAAGCTGGATGCATCCTTGGTGAGGTTGAGCTTCTGGCTGAGGAGAGGATGGTTGGATCCTTGGTGAGGTTGGATTTGAATCATGCTGTGGAGAATAACTCCCCACAGTTTGGCTCACCAAAGTTTCCTCTGCAACTAATAAGTAGAGGATAAGTGCCAATGAAGAGAAAATGGTTAGAAAAAATAAGATGGTGAAAAATTTTACTAGTGGATGAAGCATTGGCAGAATCTGTAATGACTGGTGGTTGCTGAGTTCTGGTCTGAAATTGCACAAGATAAAGATGATCAGGATGAAGAGTGGCTTTATGTTTGTTGACGGTGAATTTCCGTCAACCTAGAGTACTTGTTGTACATTGGTTTCGATTATGATTTGCAACTAACCTGCCACTAGGCATACTAATGATGTAACAAGTTCACACTTGCATGTCGATTTTGGAGTTTGTTGTTTACGCAGGAAATCTACGCTAAAGAGGAGACTTTCGGGATAAGTTCATCAAGCACTTCAAGAGAAGAGCATGAAGCCCGTCACAAGTCAAGACACGAAGTGAACAAGACTCCAAACAACCAAGGACCGAAGCATCAACACGCAAAACTCCGGGGACTTGGATGTTTACCAACGAGATCAACTCCGCCCGAGAGATATTCTCGCAGCTTAGGACAGCATGATCTTTCGGTACAGATTCGGAGACTTAAACGGTCTTTAATGGCAAAAGTTTGACTACCAAAGTTGTGGGCCTCGACGTTACCTTTGATTTGGACATGTGGAAGGCCCAATTCGGATAAGGGAGCTAGGATATATAGCCCCCGAAATCCCTGCTGCGCAGTCAGTCCGAAATCAGAACAGATTATCTTCCAAGGCCGATTTGGAGATCTTATCTTCATTTTTAAGGAAATAAATGAATACTAAAGTTGAAGATAATTTCGTGGCACACAACATGGACACCGAATTTGCATTATTTGGAGTCCGGACGTGGGAGATATGGCGCTGGCAAGGAAGGACTGCGAATCAGGAAAATCTGGCTGATTTTATGGAAACC
Source organism: Cenchrus americanus (assembly GCA_947561735.1). Taxonomy (NCBI): domain Eukaryota; kingdom Viridiplantae; phylum Streptophyta; class Magnoliopsida; order Poales; family Poaceae; genus Cenchrus; species Cenchrus americanus. Next base: position 50,325,231 of record OX387245.1, read on the forward strand.
AAGTTTGCTTCTCTCCCAAGGAGGATCTCGTGCAAGGCAAGGTGGAGCACACCCAAAGGCACCCCAAGGACATAAATACAACCCCCTAGGCGCCCCAAGATGGTTACCCATCGAACAAATCATTCTACCGACGCCATTGACCAGAAAACCGCCGCCACAAGATGAGGGAGAGAGTTAGATGAGCTCGTCGCAAGAATCAACGCCGGCGGAGGGAAGGAAGCAAGAGGAGGACTCCAAGCCGCTGACCTAGGGGTGTTCCCAAGCTTTATTGCCGCCATCTTCATCAACGACGTTCTCCGGAGTCTCCATCACCCCTATGTGCTTCAATCCGTGTAAGATGATGGGGTAATGTCTCCGTTCATCCCTAGGGTTAGATGGATTCATACTATGTGATCGCTACTTGATTCGTGGTTTCAATCTATTTTTTTCATGTTGATGATGCTTTGATGATTAAGGTTAGCTACCGTGTTTTTCGGGAGTATGATATCCGCTACTCCCATAGATTCCATCAACATACCGTGTTCATCATAGGTCTAGTCACGAATACCTTCGCGTAGTGACAGTACGAGAGGAGGGAAAGGGCGAAACCGTGGTCACAACCCCCGGTAGATTGGTTTACCACTCTCGTGTAGTAGATGCATATCCATGTTATCCTAGATCCTAGGGAGGGAACGCTTATCTTTCTTAATCACTCTCTTGTGTTCACCCTTTACCATCTTGTTTAACCCTAGATTTGTTTGATCAACTTAGATTAACTTAGGTTAGATTGTTTTACCTTTAGATTAATACTCTTTCAAAGGTTTTTCATTCAACTAGATTAGTACTTGGTTAAGCGCTAGTAATCCCCTTGCTCCGCGGATTGACAAGAACCTTGGGAATCCCGTGGTGAAAAAGGTGTAGGTCCGTACGTTTGCGGATCGTAGGTGGATATGAGTTTTATCCGTCAACAAGCCCATTTTTCTGGCGCTGTTGCCGGGGAGCAAGCCAGTTTGCTACGTTTAATCTAGTATTAATTTTGTTGATTACTAACATCTAACCCTTATTTTCTAGAAAAAAAATCTTTTTTGTTTTTTTGTTTTGTTTCAACTTTTTTTGTGCCTAGATGGATTTGTTCACCTCACCATTGGAAGACGAAGATATGTCGCTAAGGGAGCTAGCAATGCCGTCAAATGGAGGACATTGAGATACAAAAATCAGATTTGATGCTTGCTACAACCCACTACGAAGTGAAGCCTGGAATCATCAAGTTAGTGGCGACAAAACCATTTAGAGGATTGGAGGATGACAACCCATATAGACACATTAAGGAATTCATGATGATATGCAACACGATGCAACAAAAACGAGTTCCGGCCGCTTGGTTCAAGTGGAATCTTTTTCCATTCTCCCTCGAAGATGAAGCGCGAAGATGGTACACACTTGCGTCCATTGAAGCAAAAGGAAATTGGGATGAGCTAGTGAAGAAGTTTCTTTTGAAGTTCTTTCCCATAAGCAAGGTCCAAGACTTAAGGAGGCAAGTGCTCACTTTAAAGCAAGGAGAGGATGAGGGAATTGATGAAGCATGGGACCGTTTTAATGAACTACTTGAGCGAGGCCCGAACTTGGGATTTTCCTATGACTTGATGTTGCATACCTTTTATTTTTCACTAACCCCTAACTCATCTCGTTTTGTAAGCATGTGTGCAGGAGGTGATATAATGGATAAAACAATTAGTGAAGCCGTACAAATCTTACAAAGGATAAGCAATGGACAAAGAATGCAACGACATTGGCAAAGACGTTGTCGAGAGGAGCAAAATGACAAAAGCAAGCCCAAAGTGCTTGCTGAAATTTCTGAAAAAGATGAACAGGAGGTCAAGGAAGATGAACTGACCATACAAGAAATTGAAGATCCACTTCCCAAGGTAAGAGAAGTCATTTCGGATATTAAAAATGTTGAAACTAACATGAATGTAGGCCGAAGTATGTGGAATGGTAGACCATTGGCGGAGTTCAAGAAATCCGGTTGGGTTCAAGTTGATTTCGCCCCACTAATCAACTACCGAAGGAAGGAGGAACGTCGACACGTTGCCAAACTAGCTGAAGATATATTTGATCAAGAGATGAGTGGAGAGTCGATCCAAAAGATGTTTGAAGAAGAAAGAGAAGAAGGAGATGAAGGATGGATCGACCGGTTTGACAACTCAAAGATTTGCAATAAAGGAAGAGAAGAGTACAACCGTGATGAGCCTAGTGACTTAAAGGATAAATGGGAGGAGATAGGACTCAAGCTAGAAGATGAATGGGAAGGGGTTGACATAGATCAAGTACTCCAAGAAGGCCCCTCCCCACAAGTTGATAGCTTGTGTGCTATTGAAGCCTACACACTAGCAAATCAAGACACGGAAGTACTCAAGGATGACGGAAAGAGTGAATTAACAATGAGCGATCTTGACGACATGTGGTACATGGAAGATAAAGAAAGCAACATACAAGACTTTGAAGACGAAGATTGAGATGACAATGAAGACTTCAAAGAAGAGACAAATGAAATGAAGTTGATGGATTACACGTTCCACATGATGAGATGGAGGGGGTGAAAAAGGTAACAAAGAGACACCTTCACTCGTTGAGATTGATTCGCCTTCAACACCGCTAGATGAACCAAATATCACTCTTGTTGAAAAATCTCTAAGGCCAAGGTACGCGCTGAAATATTAGGATATTATTGGTATTAATGTTGATAAATTCAAATACTCATACTCAACCAATAGTATAAATGATAGTTTAAATTCTATGCCTTGTTCCAATAATGATCATGTTGATAGGCTAGATTTTCTTGAGAATGAAAAAGAGGAAACATTTATGTTTGATCCAATTAATCTCACACCTAAAGAACCTTTGCCTAACGATGAGCTAAGTGCTATGCATGAAACATATGCTTCTTTTATTTACACATTGACTTGTTGCTACAATTCACATGTGGTGTTAATTATGGACGCGTATGTTTACAATAAGTTTTGTAAATCTCGATCATGCTTTGCGCTTGGTCAAGCTAATGACCTTAAAGAAGCACCTGTCGGGAGAAGGCCCAATTTTCACTAACCATGTAGACAAGGCTTGAATAATGAAAAAAGAAGTCATGCCTAAAAGAGTTGCAAGATAAATCATCAACCTCTCCAAATCCCGCAATGGATGTTGCTGTCTTCATCAATTTGAGAGCTTGTTCAGAGGTGTACAAATGGAGAAAAATATCCAGAAGATCCATCAAGTTACCATTCCAACGCATCAAGAACCAACAAGTTTGAAGACCTGTGCAAGGAGTTATGGAGAAAACATTGAGCTTTGCGCGTTCTGAAATTTCAGGACAGATTTCATCGCCGAAGTAAAACGGGCATAACTCTCTTGTCCGGAGTCCGATTTGGGCGAATAAAGACTCGTTGGAAAGAAAATTTTGTGCACTGTGCAATGGAGTAGAGCTTGGGTATACTTTCTGTTCTGGGCATTGAAGAAAAAAAAATCATGGAGTGAAGGAAGCACCGAAGGATGATAAAGAAGGAGATAGCGATGAAACAAAAGGATGCCTTGGGCAAGTCTTCTATAAGTGATCAAGCACAACGTGAGAAGTAAATTAAAGCTGCATTGGTACCTTTTTCTTCTTGCATGAAGGGCCATGGCTATGCGACGAAAAGAAGGTATGTGAGAAAGTCGAGCTCTATGACTTTAAATGAAGCGCTTTTCAGGAGGCAACCCGCTTCTTCATGTTTTATACCTTTCTTAGAGAGAATAAAAAATGGCACCATCTTATGATGATCAACTTGTGGTTATTAATCTAAGTTTAGTTTTCCGTTTTAGAACCACCATCATGTTCATGATCATATTTATTTATTTGCATGCATTGCATTTTGTTATCAATGTGATGTTTCTTTGTGTATACATGTTTTGTACATAGTTGGCTTGGTTGTTTTATATACTTAATGATGTATGCTTCATTTTCCATGTTAATGCTTCATAAGGCCTTATGAGTATTTTCCTTTTGTGATCTTGTGTAAACGTGGTGTTTAAACATGATTGCGGACCATCATCATTAAGTTCGATAAACCTTGCTAGCTTTTCATATGTTTTCATGTTGCATTGGTTAGTTTATAAGCTCTGCAATGCGCTTAATTTTTCTTGTGCTATAAGAGTTATTGATTTAGGGATAGACATGGTGTTTTAACCCTTGATAAATAAACCTTTATGGCTATGGAGAAATTTGGCAACCTAGTTGTAACATGGTGTTTAGAACTAGGTGAAAACATTATCTTTGTTTATATGCTTTCCTATGAAGTGCATACACACCTTGCACCACGTACACTCATTAGGTTTTTATTCCTCATTAGACTAATTATGCCACAAGTTGAGAGTCCTAGGAAACATTGTTGGATTGTTGGCAATTCCATCTACTCCCAACCGTCACCTTGGGGGTAGAATGTGCGTTTAAAACGTCTTACAGGCAAGATAAAGACTCTCACTACAGGGAAATTGAAGGATGGCTAAGAAATGCTTTGTCTTCTTCTTCCATGACTATCAAAATGCTAAGCATGGGGGAGACCTTGAATCTTCAACACGGAAGTGAAACATGACGTTCTAGAAGATAGAATGGTCAAGATCGTTAACATCACTGGATCAATGCGCAAGAAGCCACCGATCTCATCAAAATTCTGCGTGCTCTCAAAGGAAAAACACTGGATATTTTTGGATATTTAGAAGCCCCATGAAGTTACAATTCCAACAAATCAAAAATCAAAACAATCGGAGGTTTCTACAAGAAGTTATGCCCGAATCACCGAGTGCAACACGTCCTGAAATCAGTTTTGGACAGCACACAACGCTGAAGTAAAACGGACATAGCTCCCTTGTTTGAACTCCGTTTTCGATGAATGACCACACGTTGGAAAGGTAATTTTATAAACTTTTCAATAGAGCTATATTTCGATATATGTTCTGTTCTGGACAGAGGGGGAAATCCATGAAAAAGAGACAGGAAGAAGATGATGAGAACAAGAAAGAGGAGATGGTGATGACAACATTGAAGAGAAGGGTGATCAACGACTTCATTAAGCATACAAGATCAAATTCAGAAGTTTAGGAGTGTTGATAAATCAAGAGAAAAGAAAAACCACATCGATACATGGAGATGTCGGGAGAAGGCAACGAAGAACTACAAAAGATGGTAACACCTCCATAGACCTTCTCTTTTCCAAACACAAATGCTTGTAAGTATGCCTTCAACCTCAACTAGGTTCAACCTTTTGTTTTTCTCTTCCAACAATAACATGGCTACTAGGAGGACAACCTAGGTTTCTTTTTACTTTCAATAGATAGGCATGACCATGTGTTCACCTCGATGTTCTATATTGCCTATGTTTACGGAAAGATGATGAAAGTTGCCGCTTTGTTTTACCTACATGAAGTTATACACGTCTTGGCTAATTGCTCTCTATAATATGATCTGAAATTAATTTAAATACTGACTCTTTTATTTGTGGAGGTGAAATGACTATGCTCTAGACCCACATACATATCTTTGCTCTTCGATTTAAGTTTATGGATAGCCGGATAACTTGTTGTTTTTATGAAAACTTAACTTTTATGCTATCTACATATTTGTGATACTCTTGCAAAGTTCTACCTACCAAAGACATATACATATAAGTTTTATGATAACAAAACCCGTAGATTGCAAACATATGTTTTGATGAGTTGGATTAAGATTGATTTCTATGGTTCGAGACTAAGAAGTTGGTCATTCCTTTGTGTAACTTTTTCATGCTAGCCTTTTTGTCCATGCATTGTGGGTTTTCACAAACTTCGCTGAGCATCCACCCTAAACCAAAAACATCTTTTTGTGATCACCTCCTTGTCCACAACCCAATTTGAGTATGGAGTAAAAGTCTCGATGGAGATTCAAATCCGCAATATTATGGAATTTATACTTACTTTAGCAGTCATTTCCCCTCTCCTTTATGCCCAAGGACGAGCATCGTTCAAGCATGGGGGAGGAGTCATTCTCTGACACAAATGCTATGTAAGTATTATGTTGTAAAAAGTTTTGAGGAGCAAAAAAAAGAAGAAAAAAATGAAAGAAGAAAAAAATATTATGATGAGAAGAAAAGAAAAGTAAGGAAAAAAGGAAGAATAAAGAAAAAAGAGAAAGAAAGAAAGAGAGAAAAATGAGAAGGAAATAAAATAAAAGTAAAAAAATAATAAAGATGCTCCTCGGATCTTTTTGCTTCATAAGTTCTCAAGTGCCTTGATGACAAATCCACACTCAAATCTTTCAACCATGTGCAATCCGATAACGAGGACTTCACTTGTGCCTCGGGATCATCCATTTGCCACTTGCACATGTCCACTTATCTAAATGTGTGTGTTTCATCCCTCTCTCTTTCCAACATTTATTTTCCATGGCCTTTTTGACGAGTCTCGGTAATTCCAATAGACCTCTCTCTTAATTTGACAATATTTCGGATGTATGTTTTGCTAGGATTGTTTTTAACCTTCCAAGCTCCACATAAGCCTTCCACTATCACATATGAGTAGAGTAGGTTGAAAATAATCTAGTATAGGCTTGAGTGACTTGATGAGATGAGTGTTCCATGAGCTCTTGCAAGAGATTTTCACTTACGTTGGATATGCATCTTTTTGAAAATCTTCCATGTGACAAGGTAATGGTTTGAAGTTCACTTAAGTTTGAGAGCATCGTGTTAAATGTGGCTTGTTCTTTATTGTTAGTCTATCTTCCGTAATGAAGAAGAAGCCGGTCACAACTTGAACTTTAAAAATAAATTCTTAAGAGAGCAATTTGTCTCGTCATGAATGACTAAGTACAAGGACAACATTGGAAGGCAACACTGATTTCCCTTTTAAGCAAGGATTACTTACTCGAGGACGAGCAAGGTTTAAGCATGGGGGAGATGTTGACGGTGAATTTCCGTCAACCTAGAGTACTTTTTATACATTGGTTTCGATTATGATTTGCAACTAACCCGCCACTAGGCATACTAATGATGTAACAAGTTCACACTTGCATGTCGATTTTGGAGTTTGTTGTTTACGCAGGAAATCTACGCTAAAGAGGAGACTTTCGGGATAAGTTCATCAAGCACTTCAAGAGAAGATCATGAAGCCCGTCACAAGTCAAGACACGAAGTGAACAAGACTCCAAACAACCCAAGGACTGAAGCATCAACACGCAAAACTCCGGGGACTTGATGTTTACCAATGAGATCAACTCCGCCCGAGAGATATTCTCGCAGCTCAGGACAGCATGATCTTTCAGTACAGATTCGGAGACTTAAACGGTCTTTAATGGCAAAAGTTTGACTACCAAAGTTGTGGGCCTCGACGATACCTTCGATTTGGACATGTGGAAGGCCCAATTCGGATAAGGGAGCTAGGAGATATAGCCCCCGAAATCCCTGCTGCAGTCAGTCTGAAATCAGAACAGATTATCTTCCAAGGCCGATTTGGAGATCTTATCTTCATTTCTAATGAAAGAAATGAATACCAAAGTTGAAGATAATTTCGTGGCACACAATCTGGACACCAAATTTGCATTATTTGGAGTCCGGACGTGGGAGATATGGCGCTGGCAAGGAAGGACTGCGAATCAGGAAAATCTGGCTGATTTTATGGAAACCAAGTTTGCTTCTCTCCCAAGGAGGATCTCGTGCAAGGCAAGGTGGAGCACGCCCAAAGGCACCCCAAGGACATAAATACAACCCCCTAGGCGCCCCAAGATGGTTACCCATCGAACAGATCATTCTACCAATGCCATTGACCAGAAAACCGCCGCCACAAGATGAGGGAGAGAGTTAGATGAGCTCGTCGCAAGAATCAACACCGGCGGAGGGAAGGAAGCAAGAGGAGGACTCCAAGCCGCTGGCCTAGGGGTGTTCCCAAGCTTTATCACCGCCATCTTCATTGACGACGTTCTCCGGAGTCTCCATCACCCCTATGTGCTTCAATCCGTGTAAGATGATGGGGTAATGTCTCCGTTCATCCCTAGGGTTAGATGGATTCATGCTATGTGATCGCTACTTGATTCGTGGTTTCAATCTATTGTTTTCATGTTGATGATGCTTTGATGATTAAGGTTAGCTACCGTGTTTTTTGGGAGTATGATATCCGCTACTCCCATAGATTCCATCAACATACCGTGTCCATCATAGGTCTAGTCACGAATACCTTCGCGTAGTGACAGTACGAGAGGAGGGAAAGGGCGAAACCGTGGTCACAACCCCCGGTAGATTGGTTTACCACTCTCGTGTAGTAGATGCATATCCATGTTATCCTAGATCCTAGGGAGGGAACACTTATCTTTCTTAATCACTCTCTTGTGTTCACCCTTTACCATCTAGTTTAACCCTAGATTTGTTTGATCAACTTAGATTAACTTAGGTTAGATTGTTTTACCTTTAAATTAATACTCTTTCAAAGGTTTTCTATTCAACTAGATTAGTACTTGGTTAAGCGCTAGTAATCCCCTTGGTCCGCGGATTGACAAGAACCTTGGGAATCCCGTGGTGAAAAAGGTGTAGGTCCGTACGCTTGCGGGTCGTAGGTGGATACGAGTTTTATCCATCAACAATGTTCAGGAAGGAAAGGATTCTAACCTGAATGAGAAATTTTTTGGTTGTTCTTTTCTTCTTGGCAGCTGAAGAAGCAACCAGAGATGGAGCTTTCCTTTTGGCAGAGGCTGAACTGGTGAGAGTTGGATCTAATGTGGCATATCTAGACATCAGTTGAGCCAGAGTAGGGGATTGATATCCCAAGGCAGAGATTGGGCCTTCGATATTATAGGAGATTGTCCTGGCAAGAGGGGCAGACACCATATCCTACAGAAAAATACAAAATCCTGATCAGTAAAGAAGGACATGATTCAAAAAGAGGGAAATAAGTATATTACCTCTGAAGTTGGATGAAAGTCAGGCATTAGTTCAAGGCAAAGAGGATGTACTGGCACATTAAAGATGTGATAATGAAGTTCTTGCCACCAAGAAGTAAAAGAGGGATGAGTTACTGTTATTGGCACAAAAGGCCTGGGTGCATAAACAGTTGTACTGCACTTGTACTCAAAGACCCTTTTTGCTTGTATGGATTCCTTGATATCCTCTCTGGGCTTGAGGAATTCATGAAGGAATAGCCTTGGGGGCACTTGGCCGCATCCTAATTGTCTGGCCATCATGTTTGGCTGATAGTATTCAAAGGTGCTCTAAATTTGCCTTCCTCCACAAAATTCTGCTGGCAGGATGCATGGGTGAATGAAGGCATTGAAAATTGCTACATATTGTACATCATTACATCTAGCTTCGAAACTGAATTCACAAGGAAGGGTCAAGTTGTCATTGTCCAGATATGGAAGCCAAAGAGGGTTGGTAAAACCTCTGAAGAAGAGCTCAAAGAGTTGGCCAATGCTTTGGTTAATAGATACAGTGGAGGCAGCTTCTCCATAAGTTTGGCAGCCTTTGGTGCTCTGGGTTTCCCCTTCCTTGTAATTGGTTGAAGGGAAGTGCCGACTGTTGAGGTCAACAGCAACAATCTGGTGCATATATAATTGCAGCCACATCTAAACAAACCACCAAGGGCCATTGACACGGGAAATGTTTTGGCTGGTGTGCATCAGATAGGTGGTCTGATGAAGCATATGGTAGACACTTCCTAAGAGGTACTTCCTGAGGGGAATAGAGGTACCAGCAGCCAAGTCCTCAGCCATTACAATGTGGTTCAGGGTTGGCTCATTGGCTTTGCCACAAAAGATGAATCTGCATGGCCACATGTTCAGAAAAGCTCTGTATTCAACATCAGACAAAGGGCCGTCAGACATATAGTTTTGGATATACTTCTTATATCCAACCCTTGTTCTCACTCCTGTTTGCCTGGAGGAGCCCTTATACTTGTGTGGGTATACAGTGCCTGTGACTCCAAGGTCGGTTATCATGTATACATCGGCCAAAGTGGAGGACATTGGCTCGTGGCCAAAAAGAAAAGCATTAGCACCATTCGACCAAAAATGGCAGGCTGCAATCAGAAGGTTTTCATTTTGGGGTGTTTCAGCCAGAGATAATTCCAAACAATGAGCAATGCGAAGGTTGTCCCAATTGCTTGTCTTGACGCTGTCATCATCAAGCATCCTCTTGTACCAATTTCCCTAGCCTGCAATTGGGGGTAGGGACCAGTTCTTGAAAGCATCCTGCCATTCATGGGGTTTCGACAGCGCTGCCTTGAATGGGATCCTCTAGGATTCAGCTGCAATGAACTCAGAAGGATCGGGGATTCCTACGGGCCCGAGGAAATAAGACGGTGATTGATCCTCGACAGGAATCAAGATTTTGGCGGCTAGAGCCTATCAAGAACAAGAAAGGGCAAAAAAATTAAGATGAGATTCAAGAAAAGAAATACCGAATGAGCTTGAGAAGGATAAGATTTACCAGAAGAGCTTGGTCTTGGTTCACCATTTGAAGATTGGAGCTTGAAAGGTTGATGAACTAGGGTTTGGATCTGAGTGAAAACTCCAACGGTTTGAAGGAGGAAAGAACGGGTGTTGAACAGATTCGGCCTGGGGACGTTGAGCATTCATGATCAGTTTCGGAATAAAATCACCTTTTATCCCGTAATTGAAGGGGCATATGTTAACACCAAAAACTGGTACAGGAAGGAGACTGACTTGTGGGTTGAGTTTGGTAAGAGAGCACCATTCGGCTGGAGGTTTTCCTTAAAGCATTCGGTAAAAACGTCTGCGGCCGGGAGCATGTCATCATTCGGCAGAAGGGCTGTTTCGTGCTTGAAAGAGAAAGCATTCGGGAATACGTGATGACGTGGCTTGAATGTAAAGAAGGGTTGAATTGATGACGGGTGCGAGACGGACATTTGCGACGGGGCATTAATTTAGGCAATAAATGTTGTAATCATGGTCGACTAGGAGTCGTGTTAGGACAAGGGTATAAATATGAACCCTTAATGTTTGTAATAGGTATCGAACAATTTCACAACAGACCGGCCCCGTGCCAACTTTCGAGTCCTTTAGTCGAGTCGTCGAGTTCTTCGAGAGGAGCCATCGATCTGTCGACCTCCATAAGTACCGGCAACCTTGTATCATGTCTAGTATCATGCGGTGGATTTAGACCGTGATGCAAGTAGTCTTGTTACCATGCTTAGTATCATGCGGTGGATTTAAGCTTGGTTCAAGAGGGCTTTCTTGTTAGATCATGAGCCATGCGGTAGGCTATGATCTAGCTTGGAGCTAGTTATCGGCTCTATTAGACTTGCAAGATCTAATAGATTCATTAAGTTACCGTGTGTTACTTTGAATTTTTCTCTTATGTTTAATTCATGTAACAATCTTTTTGCCCAATTTAGATTGACTAGATTTAGTTCTATTTTATTTGCGGTCCATATGATGCGTGTTCAAATCCTTAACTCTATGTGATGCATGGATCATGTGCTCTTTAATAGCTGAATTCGAATCAATCTAGATTGCTACGTGTTGCGGGTTCAAGCGTGTTAATCTAGCATAGTTTGTTCCTTCTCCACGGAACCCGAATTGGCTGTACAGTTGTATTCGGCAATTCTGCCACGAGTGAAACATGTTCATAAGCTTGTTTTAAATAATGTATGCTTTTAGCCTTCCAAGTTTAGATTGTATCATGCGGTGGATTGCTCTATTCTTGGTTGGTGGTGTGGTTTCAAACAAGTTGTATCATGCGGTGGATTAACTTGTTTGGTGTCATGCTCGACGGGTTTGAAAGTGCCTAGACATGCGGTAGACTAGTGCTTTTGGCCTATGCATGCATGTTTACTGCAAGTTTATAATCGTGCTTCGCCTTTATTTATTTTATTGTGATTTATCCTTGATAATCGGTCATGATCACGTGTTGCAATGTTGTTTAAATAAAGACCGATCTATCATCATGCTCACGTCATGCATTCGGCTATACCTTGTTTACATGTTTTAAAGTTCCCGAATGATGCTCAGATAGCCGACAGATAGTTTGTTGTAGCTATATGTCATTTTAATTGGCTTTGAGGCCGTAAATACGGAACTTTCTGGTACCACCTGGCAAGTTCCAGGTTTTATCTAACTGTTTTCAGCCTTTGTCAGTTTCAGGGAAAATTGACTGGCACGCTTCGGATTCCGACACGTGTGTTAAGCCAGCTTTTTCGGCTTGCTGTGTGCTTGGCGTGAGATGCTGATTTTACATCAACAGTGTGGAACTCCCATCCCAAAAAGTTTTGCAATCTATACCCAATCCTATCAAGATGCTAGTCAATAAAAGGCAAGCAAAGATTGCAAGTATGAAATGTGGAAACGTAAAGAAAGATAAGAGGAAGCAAACACTTGTCACACATTTATATCGTGGTATCGGTGGGCACTAAGTCACCCCTAATCCACATTGTTGAAGCACCCCACACAAGAGTGTTACTTCCCGATCACCAAGTCTCTCCTAATAGCACCACTTACTTGCCACAAAGGCTTGGCCACAAAGGAACTCGCCAAGCCCCTTGGTCACTGTGACAACCCGCCCAGGAAAATACCGTACTATCGCCTAAGACCGATCCACTTTGGTCGTTAAGCAATAGTAAAGTATCATCCTGTCGTTGGTTGCCGGGTTAACGCCCGGTAAATCACTTGGACATCGAACAGAGGATCGACACATGCATTAAAACTCACGCGAAGGCGAGTCCAGAGTACAACATGAATTAAACATTTTATTACAAACCATTGTTCATGGCATGGAGTAAAGGTTCAGAGTTTGAAAACAGCGGAAATAAAATAAACTAGCGCAACGGTAAACATCACAGGAGGCCATTCGTGATGTCCTCACTTGTCATCACCCATCCGGTCAATCACACCTGCAACAACAGTTTTAAAGCAAGGCTAAGTATACTAATACTCAGCAAGACTTAACCGTCGGGTGATAGCTACATCACCAAACTCTAGACATGAAAGGCTTTTGGCCGGTGGAGTTTCTTTTGCTGGAAAGCTACTAAGAGTAGATCCTTACTTTCAATCTTTTAGCACAAGTTCTAGTTGATTACCATTGCTGAGTATGCCATCTAATTCAATCAAAAATTGGACAAGCAATTAATTCATACAACCATATTCCTCGAGTTCCATCAATATGGGATATCATGGCCAGTTGATTAAGCAGTCTCGGATAACGGTGAGAGGCCGACAATCGATTGATTTAAACCTTGCAAGGTAAACCCAAACACACGGTAGGCCGCCCCCGAAAGGACAACTTTCCCAGGCCGTTCCCGTCGATCTTCGGCTCGGGAGTGGAACCTACATTCCTTGGTACAAGGTTTTACTGGATCGCTCCCACACGAACGTCCAGACTCACGCAGGTACCACACTGTTGTGAGCAGGGGGACACATGTGCCCCAGATTTAGTAGGGAAAGGTTCCCTTACCGCGTCAATCAGGTACTAGGCTTACCGGTCCCATTCCCGGCATATGTTTAGTACGTTCAAAAGCTTAGCCCACGAAAGCCACTGGACCGGAGCCCAAATCCCATGCTCTTACCACATGAGCAATCCATTTAAGGATATCTTATGATTCCTATCTAGGAACCTATTCTCACGAGTGACGAACATCACCCGACTTCTACCGGGTCCTATAGCATAGCAGCTATCGACCTAGCATACTAGTGATAGAGCATAGGTACCTAGGGATCATGCATCTAGGGTTTCATTCAACTCCTGAAACGTAAATGCACAATCATAACAAACATAATTGCATAAGTTTAAAAGACGGGGTTAATGATCCGGGGCTTGCCTTCGATGGCAAGGTTGGCCTTGGGCCCTTCTGGACTTTGGTCTAGGTCTTGCTTTACAACGACGTGGTGCACGTCTCCGTCAGCTCCTCCGTCTCCTCCTTCCGGCACACGCGTACAGCTACCGTTCGGGAGATCTACACGAGGATGCAAATGCGAGATTTAATTGATGATTTTTAATTTAATTAATTTCAAACAACATATGACAACCAGGGGTGTATTTGTTGGACACATTCACCTAGATAAGAATACATTTAGCATACTCTTCCCAAAAGGAACAATATGCAATTCTTTATTAAATATTCTTTTTGATGGTGACTGCGTACATATATATGCAAATAATTTAATTTAAATTCACTAACAGTAGTGGGTAGGTATATTTAACCTTTTCAACATGATTTGCAACCATCCTCAAGTTAACATGGGTGGTTTGGTGGTTTCCTTTTTAGGAAGGTTATTGGTTGTACATGGGTTATTCTTTTATTGCACAATTGAATAAAGGTTTCTTTGTACTTGTCATTTCATGTGAAGGCTTTAATCTTTTTTTCCTTTCACAAGCAAAGATATGAATAATATTTTTATCCATGAATTAATTCCTTATCAGTAATGAGAATTAATTATCTTTTAATTAAATTAGATAATACTTTCAAAAAGGAAAAAGAATTAAATAAGGGCTTTTCTTTATTTAATTTCTCCTTAATATAAAAAGGGCTTTTAAGCTTTTTATTAATCAATTAAATTACCAAAAATTAAAGGAGTGTTTCTTAAGCCTATTAGCACCTATACTGGTCCATTGGACCCACATGTAAGTGTTGGATGCTAGGAAATTAAATATTTTAGAAAATAACAAAGGACTAGCTAGTGATTCCATTTTAAATGCATACAAAAATAAATAAGCATCAAAATGATTCAAACTTTCTTGTGCATGCTCTCTGGTCCTAAACAAGCCTAAAGAACCAGCATGTATGGAATCTCTACTGGACTTGGTTTATTAATTTGCAAAGGAAAACATGCATAAATCAAGAATAACTATTTCTGTTAATCCAAAAATCATGATTAATTCACAAGATGTGCATTTTGGCATTACAAGACAGTGTGCACAAGTTGAGCTCAAGAACATAAATATATTTAACAGGAAAAATCATTTAGGCAGATCTGTCAGCAATGGAAAAACATTTTTATAAAAAGATTTACATCATAACTTTGTGCAATTTTTGGCATAGGAGCTAGTCATGACCTAACACACAACATATCCAAAAATTAGCTACAGAGGATTTATGGTTTTTGAGATATTGCAGATCTAGGGTTTTCACATTTGTATTTTTCATGCAAAAACTAAAAGGAATTAGCTCAGGCCAGAATAACAAAAGTTGTAGAATAATTCACCATGAATCCAAAAAAAATGGCCTTGCATTTTTCTGATTTTTCTGTGATTTTCTACGCAATTTACAAGAAACAGCAAAATTACTATACTATTGGAGTTACCCTTTCGCAGTTAGGCCCCTGAAAAAAATTGCTGCTTTGCAATGTGGTCCCTGGGAGCGGTGGCCGGCGCGGGGTGGCCCAATTCCGGCGAGGTCTCGCTGGAGCCCAGCCGGGGAGGGTGGGGGAGCGGTCTAGGGGTCACTGGGGGCCGGTTTGGGGCGTCGGACGGGGGCGGGGGCGGCGCGGCGAGCGGCCCGCCGGCGGCCGGCGGGCCGCGCCCGCCGTGGGCGGCCAAGCCGGCGAGGGGGGCCTCGGGTGGTGGCCTAGGTTGGCCGGCGAGGGCCGTGGAGGGGCTTGAGGAGGGCGGCGTGGTGCTTTGGGTGGCGGCGGGAATGGCGGAGGAGGGGCTGCGCCCGCGGCGAGCTCCCTAGCGACCGCCGTGGCGGACGGCATCGGCCTCGGGCGCGCGAGGAGGAACCGGCCTTATAGGCGACGAGCACGCGGGGGGGGGGTGTCGGGGCCTCGCGGTAAGGCGTCCTCGGCCACGTGAACCCGCGCGTACGGCGGCCCCCCCCCTCGGCGGCGCGCTTGACGGACACGAACGCCAACGGACCGAGGGTCCTTACGGTGCGCGGCCGTACGGCGCGATAGCCGCGACCCGCGTTCCAAGGCGGTCGGCGCGGAGGGGAACGGGCGGCACCCGGCTCGAGGCGGTGGGGGAGACGGCTGCGCGGACGCCGAGGCGGCGCGGTGGCCGGCGCGCGGCGCGCGGCGCAACCGAGCCGAGGAACGCCGGCGCGCGCGGCGCTCCGGAGCGCAGTCGTGCAGCGTTCCGGCCGGTCAACGCATCTTCAGTTGGGTTTTTCTCCAAAAAATCGAATAGAAGTGCACAAAGTGGTCAATAGGAAAATTGTAGATCTAACTACCCTCTACAACTTTTGTAAAGTCCGTCTAGTGTTTTTCTCAATGGATTTTGCAGGAACGTCGTGCCAACATTGAATGTCGGCCTGTTCTGATAAACAGGAGGTACAGGCGGTTGACCAAGTTTTTCACCAATTTCCACTCAAAATTTGAAATGCCAATCTACATGAAAGTTGTGTCTCTCAATGAGATGGGCAACTTTCATAAAGGTAGATTTTGAAGTGTTTAGGTGAAATTTGGAGAACGCGGCAAAAGTTCCGGACGACATTCGCCGACGTCAACGGTTAAGCGGGGTTTGACCGTGTCTTTGACCAAGGGTCCACTACGGGTGTGTGTAGACTTGGTCAAGGGGTTCATTAGGGTTCATTGGCGAGGTTTTCGGGTGATGGCCCAGGTTGACCTAGGTTTGACCGGTGTTTGACCGGGGTTTGACCGGTTGATCTGGTCATTAGCGTTAATGACGATAATTAAAAACCTGGGGCGTCACAGTCACCTTGATGTCATCTCCACTAATGAGCTTCTCCACCAAGGGCGGGGGTCTCCACATACCCCGCACAAAGCTTCTTCACCACACCACACCAAGTCGGAGAGTCGAAGGCGTTGCTAGAGATCCACCTAGGTTCCAAGGCTTTGGCGCACCTTGTACAGCTTGATCCACTCGAGAATCACCTCACAAGGTTGGCACACCTTGCATACAACTCAGCTCTAAACCGATGCTTCCACTAAACACTCTCTAAGCATATGCAAAGACTTTAGATATTCACTTAAGCACCAGGATGGAATGGATGTGATCTCCAATGTGTCTTGCACTCCTCTGGACTTCAGCTCACTCCAGCAATCTCAAATGACTAAGGATGGCAATTTTACCCGCGGATGCGGATATTCGCGGGTACCCAACCCGACAGGTAAGGATACAGGTAGGAAACTTCACCCGTAGGCGCAGATACGGGCAGCAACTCTCCCCCGCGGGCAGCGCACGGGTAAAATACTCCGCCCGCGGATAATACCCGTTACCCGTTGAAATATGAAGGCACATCAAAAAATATTACCTATACCACAATAGTGGCCCAATAATAATCTAAACACCCCAACATCTAACAACCCAGTAGCACCACCCCTTCCTTTTACTTCGCTTAGATCCCATCCGGCCATCCATCGACTAAAAAATGATTCCCATGAAGAAAAATGAGAGGCTTCCGCATCCTTCCGCGAGGTGGACCTCGGTATCCATGGCGCGGCGGCAGATCTCGTGCCGCCAAGCTCCACCCTAACCAGGTGCCACCATGCGCACCCCTCCTCGCGCCGCTTTCGGTCTGTCGCCTTGCTGCTCTTCCACCTCCACGTCGTCATGCTCTTCCACCTCCACACCCTCGCCGACACTGCCCTCGTGCAGTCTGCCTCCACCGCCCCATTGAGATACCTAGGATCAGTCACCGCGTTGCTAGTGCTGGCCGTGCAGCACGGGCTCGCCGGCCGCGGGGTCTCGCTTGCTGCCGCCAGTCGTGGGAGCTCGCAATCAACACGGGTGACGGGTTTGCCCGATATCCGTGGATATCCTTTGGGCGCGTATACGGGTAGGAATTTTTACCCGCAGGCAAGTTGTCGGGTGGGCATAAAGCGAAAGCACAGATATGCTATCGGGGGGTAAACATCTTACCCGCAGATACCTGACCCGTTGCCATCCATGCAAATGACCGGGTGTATATAGCCCAAGACAACAAACCAGCCGTTGGATAAAACCTACTGAAAAAATACCATCAGATGAACCGATGTTCCCCTTTTCATAGGCATCGGTTTATCCAGTGTCCTTCCACATCATATAGTTGTTGCAAATCTGCTGACACAATTCATCTGATGCATACACTGATGATGCATCAGTTCATCCGGTGTTGCTAGCCGAGACTCAAAATTACTCTATCTTGGCGCAAATAATTATCGGATAAACCAATGCCTTCATCATGTGCACTATCGGTTCATCCGATGGTCTTCTTGGAGTCTTCGCCCGCGTCGCCCCGTTGGCCCGTTCACCTAAAGGCAAGGGCAAAATGGGGATTTTGGAAAAAGATGAAGAACCTCCGAACTAGTTGACGGCAGGAAACATGGTGCATTCGTTGACGGAAGTAGCACTGATGATAGAAAGTAAAAGAATTTTTGATGGTATTCGGAATTTTCTCAATATAAATCTCCGGTAGTTGTCCTTTACTTACGTCGGGACTTCATGCGATCGGCCCAACAACCACCCCTTCTATTAGGGCAAGTACATTGGTGTTGTCTGATAGGTCATCCCATCATTTACACGTAATCTTGGGTCGACTCGACAGACAATATGTAAAATGAGTTGTCTGGTAAGTCGTCTGATAGATCTATACAATTCCTTAATTTGTGCACATAAAAAAGGAATATTATGAGTTGCATGGCAACAACAACTCATACAATGGTTGTGGAGTTGTCTCATGAGATAGTTGTTTCGTTCATGAGGTGGTTTTTTCGCGAGGCAACAACATCTTTCGCTCTCCTTGCTCTCTCTCCTCCACATCATCAAAAATCCTATGTGGCACTGCATGATACGACCTATGGGACTGCTGACGTGTACCAATGTACTTGCTCTTAAATGAGCATCTTCTATTTGGTTCACCTGAAGTAAATGTAAAAAGTGCAAATAAGTCACTTGTGGGAGCCAAACAGTCCTGACTTATGTCTCATAAGTCCCCTGACTTAGTCCCATAAGTTGCTCCACCCCTACTTAAAGTTGCATAAGTCACCTTTTCTCTCTCCTACCTTGAGTGGAGCCGACTGACTTATAAGTCACTACAACCAAACATGACTGACTTAAATCCAATTGACTTATAAGTTAGGTGACTTATGGGAACCAAACACAACCTTAAACTTTCCCCGATACCTTCTTTAGGGAGAAAAAAAACATGGACTCCAATGGCTCCCCAAAACTCTTCAAAAAATAGAGGTACCTCAAAAATAAAGCAATCTACCACCTGCATATTTACGCGTATCTGGTT
Organism: Cenchrus americanus; assembly: GCA_947561735.1. NCBI lineage: Eukaryota > Viridiplantae > Streptophyta > Magnoliopsida > Poales > Poaceae > Cenchrus > Cenchrus americanus. The sequence continues at coordinate 50,344,389 of OX387245.1, forward strand.
CTTCCCAATTGCCCCCTTTCCCATGAGCATTGTCGTAAAGTGGATGTATTGATTGATGGAGTGGGGGGTGGACCCCACTATTTATGTACAAGGAAGGGGCACATAGGCACCCTTGGGGTGGAATAGGCACCTGTATGGGAGAGACACACCCGTACAGTGTGTAGGTGCCTTTTCCCTAATTACATACTAATGAATATGTTAATTACATAATTAGGCTAATGATCACCACTAATTATTTCTTAACACCCCCCCTGATCAATAGCTTCATTAGATCTTGATGTAATTTGACTTCAATCTTCCTTGGATATTATCTTGTAAAACTCCTCCAAAAACCCTATGGGAAAATCTTGAGGAGAAACCAATCTGTGTGTATATGCCACTAAAACTCCTTTAAAACCCAGTAGGAAAATATAAGGAGAAAATGATATGGCATTATTATCTTTGTTAGATATTTGTATGAGAAAACCTTTGGTAAGGAAAAACTCATATATTAGAATAATGATATGAGGATCATGTTTGAACATCCTTCTCCAAAACCTAATGGGAAATATAAGAAAGGATTTATATCTTCTTAAAAACTCTTATAGAGAAAACAGAAGATATGACATAGAATATGTCTTGTATATCACCCTTAAAACCTTAATGGAAAAATTAGGTGATATAAGATATGGTCTTGTATTGTTGTTGCCTCATTAAAACCTTTTTATGAGAAACCTTGTGAGGAAAAACTCATATAGGAAAAGAGTACACTAATCAGATGATTATTTATATAGGTTATATTAAAGAGAGTCTCCCCCTGATTCTTGCAAATCTTTGAGTTGTCTCATACCAATTCCAAAAACATATTTCTGAAATAATGATGTTGGTAATGATTTTGTGAATAAATCTGCAAGATTATCGCAAGATTTAGTTTGCAAGATTTCTATCTCTCCTACCTTTTGTAGTTGATGAGGATAGAATAATTTAGGAGCCATATGTTTTGTAAGATTACTCTTTATATAACTTTGCTCTCATTTGTGCAATACAAGCAGCATTATCTTCATACATTATGGTAGGGTTCATGATTGAACTTATACCACATGATCGTTGTATGTGCTTTATCATTCTGCGAAGCCACACACATTCACGTGATGCTTCAAATAATGCAGTTATTTCAGAATGGTTTGTGGATGCGGCTATTAGAGTCTGTTTTCATGACTTCCATGAAATAGTCGTTTCACCATGTAAGAACACAAAACCTGTCTGAGATCTGGCTTCATGGGGATCAGATAAATAGCCAGCATCTGTGTATCCAATTAATGTTTTATCTTGGTTAATTTTGTAAAATAATCCAAGATCTATTGTGCCAATGAGACATCTGAAGATATTCTTAACTCCCGCCCAATGGCGTTGTGTTGGAGCAGCGCTGTATCTAGCTAGCAAGTTTACCGCAAATGCAATATCATGCCTGGTACAATTTGCGATATACATCAACGCCCCAATGGCACTGAGATATGGAACTTCTGGTCCCAATACCTCTTCATTTTCACCTTTAGGTCTGAATTGATCTTTATCAATTTCAAGAGAGCGTACGACCATAGGTGTTTTGGATGGATATGATTTATCCATATTGAATTTCGTAGAATCTTTTGGATATAAGCGGTATCGGTGTACTAAAATCCCCTTGTTGGGAGATGCTCAAGTTGTAAACCCAAGCAAAATTTGGTTTTACCCAAATCTTTCATTTCAAATTCCGTCTTAAGATGGTTGCGTGTTTCATCTATATCTCGTTGAGTTCCAACGATATTAAGGTCATCAACATATACAGATATAATACAAAATCCAGTTGAGGATTTCTTGATAAATACACATGGGCAATCATCATTGTTGGAAAAACCCTTCTGAAAAAGGAATTCCTTTAGTCAGTTGTACCACATTCTTCCCGACTGTTTTAAGCCATATAATGACTTTTGAAGTTTTACACAATACATGTTGCGTGAATGATTCTTGTTCGGGATATCAATTCCTTCCGGAACTTTCATGTATATATCCGAATCAAGTGACCCATATAGATATGTTGTCACTACATCCATGAGATGCATGGATAGAACTTTTTGTGCTGCCAATGATATTAGATATCGGAATGTTATACCACTCATAACTGGAGAATATGTTTCATCGAAATCGATGCCGGGTTTCATGAACCCTTGTGCTACAAGCCTCGCTTTGTATCTCACCACCTCGTTGTTTTCATTCCTTTTACGGACGAAAATCCATTTTGATCCCACAGGAAAAATATGACGAGGAGTAGGTATCACTGCGGAGAATACCTCTCGTTTCTTGAGCGAGTCTAATTCTGCCTTGATTGCTTCCTTCCATTTGACCCAGTCGGAGCGCTTGATGCACTCTGCCATGGACTTAGGTTCTGGATCAATGCGAAGTTCACTTGCAATCTTAGTGGCAAAGTAAATGTCGACATTTGTAGTCTTTCTATTGTATGATTCTCCAGAATCAATATACTTAATGGAAATTTCTTGTACCCCTTGTGACTCATCATGATTTCCCACAACGATAGAGCCTGGGTCTTCCGATGTCCTAGCACTTATATTATTTTGTGCACTTGTGCTAGGCATGTGATGTATCTATTGAACGTCCATATTATTTGGATTTATAATATCCAATTGGTGTCTATCAACTTGATGTTGATCTGCATTTACTATTGTGGAAGTGACCTTCCTAGTTTTCCGCGGAGGCTTTTGTATAGCCTTATCCTTTGTTGTAGTATCTCTCCCCCTCTTATTTTGATTTGGGAGTTCTTGAGTAGGAATCTCTACTCTTTCTGGTACATTGCAGCAGGATTATGTGATTTTGTGACACCTTTATAATCAGTAAATGCTTCTGGCAGATTATTCGCAATGTTTTGCAAATTGATAATTTTCTGAACTTCACGTTCAGATTCTATAGTATGTGCATCATAGGACTGGATACATGTGGTATTCCAATTTATTTCCTGGCATTTTGTTTGGTACTTGTCTCGCCCTAATGCCGGGAAATTGTCCTCATCGAAGATGCAATCAGCATACCGGGCAGTAAATAAATCCCCTGTAAGGGGTTCGAGGTACTTAATGATTGACGGTGATTTGTACCCTACATATATCCCCAATTTTCTATGGGGGCCCATTGATGTACGCTGCGATGGAGATATCGGTACGTATACAGCGCAACCGAATTTTCGCAGATGGGAAATACTTGGTTGATTTCCACATACTAACTGCAACGGGGAAACTGTGTTGTATGCAGTAGGTCTAATTTGAATCAAATCAGCGGCGTGTAATACCGCATGACCCCAACATGATGTTGGTAGTTTGCAATTCTGTAGTAATGGTCTAGCAATTAACTTTATTCTCTTGATAAGAGATTCGGCTAATCCATTTTGTGTATGTACATATGGAACATAATGTTCCACATTTATGCCTAGAGCCATACAATAGTCATTGAAAGCATGCGAAGTAAATTCAGCGGCATTGTCCATCCTGATGGTTTTGATAGCATATTCAGGATGATGTGCTCTTAATTTGATAATTTGAGCAATAAACCTTGCAAAAGCATGGTTTCTTGTAGATAATAAACATACATGGGACCATCTAGTAGATGCATCAATAAATACTATGAAGTACCTAAATGGTCCAGTTGATGGATGTATAGGACCACAAATATCTCCTTGAATGCGTTCAAGAAATTGTAGTGGTTCAGCCTTTATTTTTAAGATAAGAGGGTCTTAAAATTAATTTTCTCGTGGCACATGCGGTGCACACAAAGTCTGATGGCTTGGGAAATTTTCAAGTGTTTAATTTGTGACCAATTGAATTGCCGATAATTTTTCTCATCATCCCTATGCCGGGATGCCCAAGGCGATCATGCCAAATCTTGAAGACATCAAGATTTTGAAAAATTACCTTGTATCCAATATGTTGTATGGGTTTGATGTATGTGTAATACAATCCTGATGATAGTGAAGGAATTTTCTCAAGCAGTCGCTTGTTATATCCGTCATGTTTAGTGATGAATAGATATTCATCTTTGTTGTCACTATTTGTTTCTACATGGAAACCATTGTGACGGATGTCTTTGTAACTCAATAAGGTACGAGTTGAATCGGGATACAGGAGTGCATCCTCAATTACTATTTGAGTACCCATAGGGAGAACTATTGTGGCTCGTCCTGAACCAACAATTATAGCATCGCGTCCCGCGATGGTTGTGACATTTCCTTTACTCTTTTTGAGAGTTTGGAAATATTTAAGTTCTCTGAGTATGGTGTTAGTTGTGCAACTATCCACCAGACAAAGTTCTTCCTCCATTTGGATTGTTCCCGTAGGATAATCTAGAATGAGTAAAATAAATTATAAGTTTTGAACTCATAGATTATACAATACATACTTTATTCAATAATATTATAAGTAGCATATGTCTTACAATATTATGTGACAACTATTATTACAACACAATTATTACATGAATATGGCTGTAGAACGAAGTTCTTTGAGACTATAGAACGAAGTTCTTGTCGGGGAGCATAAAACTAAGACATGTCTCCGAACACGTCATTGGATGGTCCATCCACAAGCATGTTGTCGGTATCGTCGATGCTATCGATCATCATATCGTCCGTGCCGAAGAATTCGTCCAACTGCATTGGATCTTTCTCCTTGTTATGTTCCGCGGGAACATCCTTGGAGCAACCGGCATCCGGAGTGTGAGTAGTGAAGTGTTCTTCAAACTTTTCCCCATGAACTTGCTTTCCAGCGTGCTTTTGGTAGAGATCAACCAAATGCTTAGCAGTGTGGCACTTTCTAGTTGTGTGATTGTGACAACCACACCTCTGACAAGCTTGAGAATTGTCATGAGCATTATTTTTCTTAAAAGTGTCCTTGTTGTTGTTAGAACCCTTGCCTTTCTTAAAATTCTGCTTCTTCCATTTCCCCTTGAAATTCCTTTTGAATTTCTTGCCTCTGAACTTTTTATTATTATTATTCTGAGCATTGAAATGTACTTCCGGCAGGGGTGCTGCACCCACAGGGCGCATTTGATGATTCTTTGTTAAGAGCTCATCATGCTTTTCTGCTTGGAGTAAATCATATATTAAGTCAGAATATTTAGTATACTTGTGGCGACGGTATTGCTGTTGCAATATCCTGTTAGCAGGGAGAAATGTAGATCGAGTCTTTTCTATCATTTCTGCATCATCCAAGGGTTGATTGCAAAATCGAAGCTTAGTACAAATCTTATGGACAACAGAATTGTATCCTGCAACCGATTTGAAATCCATGAGACGGAGTAGTGACCACTCCCATCTTGCTTCGGGCAGAATTACGCCTTGTTGTTGATTATAGCGTTCTTTGAGAAAGTCCCAAAGTTTCTTAGGATCATCTTCCATCATGTATTCTGCTTTGAGGTCATGGTGGAGATGGTGTTGTAGGAAATGCAAGGTTGCAAACTTTTGTGCCTTTGGGATAGGATTTTGTGGATTAGGTTCATTAATTGTATTAATGAAACCTTTGGCTGTTAGCACAATCTTGACATCCATAGCCCAGGTTAGATAATTACTACCATCGGCAGCAAGTTCAGTGAAGTCTTTATTGATTAATTTAGCCATTTTCCTACATGAAAGAACCATGTATAGGATTAATTTACTGATGTAAATTTGTGTTGTAAAAGTAGGCAAAATATATATGTAAGATGATTCTTACAAAATTAAGGTATATGATTTTTTTAATTCCTGTAGGAATAAATTTGACTTGATAGTCATTTATAGGAAATTTTGGATATACACTTTGAAGGTAATCATCATAAAGATGTAGACCTCACAATGATGAGCAAAAGCTACCTAAAAACGCGGATCTCAGGGCAAATAAGCTCTTAGGAAGACTTATCGCAGCCAACGCCTAGGTCACATCACCTTGTGTTATTCCAAATTATGTGTATAAACCTTAATTTTAATTTTGCTTGATATTCTACATGATGTAGAGAATTGATTTTTAAACCATGCAAAAATTATTGCATAAGAATTGTTCTAGTACCTAGAAATGATCTGCGGATCATAAACATGAATAATTACTGTGGTAATTATAACATTTAAATTACATAGGTACATATACCGGATGGTACAAATAATATTGTTCGTCACAATATAAAATTACAGAACAATTCGAGGTCTGAAACATAAATATACAGCACTAATAAGTCTGAATATATAAAGGATAAAAGCCTGAGGGCTAAATTTAAGTTCAGGGGGTTTTCTGGACTTTTGGAAAGTTGAGGGGGGTCCAACGGACTTCTGGGAACAGAGAGGTTGTGCGGCCTGTGGGCCGCTGTCCTCCGCTTGTGCGCCGGCCGACCTTTGAATGGCCCGCCGAGGCCTACTTGGCCCAACCGGCCCAAATGCCCTGCGCATAAAAAGGGGTGGGGTGCGGTTAGGGTTTCCCCTAACCCGCAGCCGCCCCCGGAGCTGCCGCCGCCTGGTGCCCGTCGGCGACGCCGGCGGTGATGGTGCCGGCGGTGGCCGGCCGACCGGTGGGCAAGCCGCGGATGCGGATCTGCAGGCTCTCGGTGTCACTCCTCCTTCTTCCCGTCTCCCCCTTTCTTCTTTTGGTTTGGTGTCCAGCCGCCCCCTTGTGCGCTGGCTTGCGCCGCCGGCCGCGGGCCGCCGTTCGGTGCGGGGGAAGGAGAACCCCGGGCGGCGGGGCTCCGGGTGCCGCGCCGGGTGCCGGGCGGCGGTCGACGGCCCCCACGCGGTGGCCGAAGGGGCTTGGTGCGGCTGCGGCCGCCTCCTCGGTCGCCGGCGTCGAAGAAGATGATGGCGGGCCGCCGTCGTCGGAGAAGAACGGCGGGGGCACCACCGTGAGCTGCCATGGTCCCGACCATGAAGCTCCGGTGTGTCGCCGTCGTAGGCCCGGCGAGGCCTGGAGTTGAGGTGGCAGCCGTGAAGGAGGAGATGGCCGTCGGTCCGACCTGAGGGCCAAATCCGGCGTTGCCGGTCGCCATCGTCGTCGTTTGCGCAGGTATGTTTAGGTCGGGGAAGACCCCAACACCTTCCTCTTGTGTTGCAGGGCGGCGAATGCGGACGACGAGGCGGCGGCGAGGTTGCTCCTCTGGAGGTGTTGGCGTCGGAAGACGCTGTGCCGCCGGTGATGGGCTGCGGGAAGCAAGTCCGGTGGTGTACGGCGGCGTGGAGGATTGGTTGCTGCTAGCAGCCGGCGAAGCATGGCGCGGTGGAGGGGAAAGATGTCCATGGCGGCCACGGAAGCGGCGGCCTCGACCTCCACGTCGACCACGGCGACGGCCATGGCGTGCACCTCTAGTGCAGAAGAAGCAACGTCCCTGGTTTGTCTTGATGGGGATGACTAGATAGGTAGCATAGGCAGTCTCTACTAGTCGAAAAGGGGATTCGGGATCCATTTTTGCTAGCCTTGGGAGGGATTCCGGCGAGAACGCCGGTGAGGCTTCTGGCCTCTGGCGTGCGTGCGTGAGTGCTCAGGAGAGCATGCGTGCTGATAACGTGTTGTAAAGTGGATGTATTGATTGATGGAGTGGGGGTGGATCCCACTATTTATGTACAAGGAAGGGCACATAGGCACCCTTTGGGGTGGAATAGGCACCTGTACGGGAGAGACACACCCGTACAGTGTGTAGGTGTCTTTCCCTAATTACATACGAATATGTTAATTACATAATTAGGCTAATGATCACCACTAATTATTTCTTAACAAGCATATTTGTTTGACCGAGTTTTCCCCGTGTGCCAGTTCTGGGAGGTGGCAAGATTTTCAGAGGCGTCGGTACGAGCGGGCTTGCGGAGGGTGGTAGCGACGGCGCGCCTGTTCGCTCGGCTTATCAGACACCAGCCAGCAGTACTTTTCTCTCAGAACGAACCAGCCACCAGCAACCAGCCACAACCAGCCAGCAGTACTCTTCTCTCTAAACAAACCAGCACCAGCCATCAGCCACCAGCCAACCGAACAGGCTCCTTATTGATGCATGCCCTGATCTTCTCCGGGTCGGCAGCGACACCAACCTCCTGTCCTCACACCGCCAGAGCTTGTCCTCCGGCCTAGACACAACATCATGGCCTCGCCGCCAGCAAGAAGCTCGCTCCCTCGCACGGTTTCGATGCAGCCCCTACGCGAAGCTCACCGCTGCCACTCACAAGGTCTCACACTACGCGGAGCTTGCCGGTCTTGCATGTTCTCCCACGAAGAAGGTTCATAGAGAGATGAACACAAAGTTGAAGCGGGCAAATGCTTCTTGCTTATTTTCCCGATGAAAACAAAAGGTAGCAGAGCAAATGCTGCCGTGTTTGGCTGCTATCTGCTACCCTGCTAAATTCAGCGAAACAACTATTGAGCAGCCTGTTCGTTTCGCTGGTGGCTGATGGCTGGTGCTGATTCTTTCGTGAGAGAAAATCTTCTTGGTCGGTTCTTTGGTGGCTGGTTTGTTCTGAGAGAAAAGTACTGTTGGCTGGTGGCTGATAAGCCGAACGAACAGGCTGGAGATTGGAGGGGAAAACAGAGGAAAGGGCATAATCGATCGAGCTCGAAGAGAACACTACTATCCATGGCAGAGCTTCTGCCTTGCAGTTACCGATGTAAGCGGGGCGGCGCGCGGGTACCCACTACCCGTCCGCATAAGCCACAAGCTTATTGCGGACTAATGCGGCTGCCTGCGAGAGACCGCCTACTTTTTGCGGGTTGCCGCGGGAGCCCGCATGACAGCATGGCGCATTAGCGCTTCTCGTTTGCCTTGGCCCTGGTCCCTGGATGGTGGTAGGAAAACCTGGGACCCACTAGAAGAAAAACGAGCATCACTTTACTGCACGTGCGTTAAAATATGTGGCACAATTGTGGGTCCCGCATCAGATAAAATAATACAACCCTTTCTTCTCCATCTGTTTCCTTCCTTCCCGCAAGGCCAAAGCACCAGCAAATCCCCATCTCGATCTCTCTCCTCCAAACAAAGTTGAGTAATCTTCTCTTGGATTCTTCTTCCCTAGTAGTTCAGTTGCTTGGATATGCCGTTATTGGAAGGGAGAAGACCCGGAGGAGGAGCCCCCATGAAGGACAGTGCCATGGGGGATGCTGTTGGAGGCGACCTCAGACCTGCCCAGGTCGCCTGCAAGAACGGAGGTCAGCGACTGACCAACGACGACGAGCAGCAGCACACAGTGGTTGCGGCTATATGGTGGGGCGCTCCTACCATCTCTCTTCTCCGGCGACCTCAGAGGTGAGCCATGAGCGGCGGTCACGGTTGAGAGCTGGAAAAGAACGAATGAAACAATTTTTTACGAAGTTGGCACCTGCGCAAGTAGCTGCGCCGCTCTCAGTTTTTCGGGCATCACTTGGAATTGGCATTGCCGGCCACAGCGTGCATCAAATGCTGGAGCACGTGTTGGACCTCGCTCGCGCCGGGCCTCGCATGTCACGCGCTGCGCGCATCATGGCCCCAGGAGGCCCGGCGTCGAACTAGCCCTCGTCGCCTACGGCGTGCATGCCGCTGCTGGCCTAGCTTGGATCGCGGCCTGACTGGTGCGCCGTGCTGGTCCTGCTTAGTTCTTCTCCAGTGTCACCCGCAACACGTTAAGCGGCAGCAGTGGAGGCTGTGCCCGACAAGAATCCCTCTGCGGCTCTGCAGCGGTCGACGGCGCCTTCAAGCTCGTCCAGGTCGCCTATGCCGCACTCTCTCCGCGCCGCCGTCGAGGGACGAGGAGCGGCTCTGCTTCTGGTAGCCGACGTCGCAGCTGTGGGAGTGCTACTCGGAAGTGTGACGCAGGACGTCGGAGGTCGAGGGAAACTGGGGAGGTGTGACGCGGGCGGGTATGCGGGACTATGCGGGCTGATTGGGTTAACCCGTGTTGGCCCGCTTGTGTTATGTGGGCTGGTTTGTGGGTTTGTGGGAACTAACGGCACATGTTAGCCCAGCGGGTTGGCGGCGTGGCCCGCGCCGCTTGCATCCCTACTTGCAGTGCGCCACACGCTTGCTGTCTGCAAAGCACCGGAATGTCACAGAGATCCACTAAAACTCAACCCCACTGCCACAATTCCACTAAAAACAATAATCAACCCGAACCAACTTCAAAATCCAAGGGTGTCCGCACAAGAGTTAGACTAATTAACGGCTCAATCCGACGAGACAAACAAGAACAAGAGCGGAAAGACAAACCTGACGACGCAAGTAGGCGGAGAAGGATACATAAATTGCGGCGCAGGCGAGGAAGGCGACGACCACCTTCCGCAGCATCGCGAGGCCCAATTGGTGCCAGCTACTATCTCATCAGAACCGCCGCGAGCTCCTGGCGAATCCGGAAGAGGTTGCTCGGGATTTGGGGATCCACGGCGGAGACGAGCAAGATCGCCGCCGAACCAGATTACCAGACGCCTCCACCGGGCCTCGGATTCATTCTTCTCTCTTTCATTTCTTTTGTTTTTCAGACTAGTGGGCCTCGCGTGCCATCTTCTTTTTTTGGGCTCCCGATACTTTTCTAGGCCCAACAACATACTCCGTCACTCTAGTAAGTAGTACGCTGGAAGTGTCCGTTCCCCAACAGTTGAGAGAGGCGACGCGCAGGCGATTTCTCGTTTTCCCGCCGGATTCGCTGCTTTTCTTCGCCGTCGGTGGCCTTTTTGGCGCTGATGTGCTTGGGGAATGGCGGATCCGGTGGGTGTTGTACATATCCTCTTCCAGCAGAGTAGTTTTACCTAGACTAGGGTTGGAGTTCTTACCGGTGAAGATCTCGTCAGTAAGCTTTTGTCCCTTCCAGAGTTTTCCTTCTATTGCCTGTGTTCGCGGGGAGCGAGTCCTGGTGCTGTCTGAGGTGTATGTGGTGCTTGATGGTGATATCTTTTGCGGGGGTCTCAACATCGATGGGTATGTCATCGATTCTATCTTCTGCGTCAGTGTTCGATTTCCCTGTGTTCTTCTTGGTGCCGTTGGTGCCCATGGTGCCATCGACAGGGCTGAACCTGTAAACCAGGATACGGCAATGGATATGTGGAGAAATTTTGGAAGGTACCCATGGCGAGGTCGCATGGGTTTTTTTGTACCTTGGCGGTGTCAGGTTTCTGGCGTACGACAAGGTTGCCAGTACTCCGACGCGGCTCCGGCGTGGATGCTGCAAATCGGAGGTTAGCTTACTCCTACCTTGAGGAATCGGGTTGGAGTTTTCCTTTCGGTGTCCCTTTGCTGCTGGATGATTTGGAGTCACCAGCAGATCTTGGAGCGTCTGATTTCCTTTGCCTCGGCGGTGGATTTAAAGGACGTTCATCGATTCAAGTGTACATCGATGATTTCGGTGTGCCGGTTGCTGCCAAGGATGGTTTTAAAAAAGTTGATGTGGCTTCTTCGGAAGCTTCCTCGTCGAGCTGGACCTCGGTTTCAAGCTGCAAGTTCGTCGTTTCTTTCTTCCAAGGAGGGAGCGTCGGATGGCGGTTCCGATCACCAGCATCGAGGATCACCGGGAGAGTTTTACAAGGACATGGTTGTAATTCTTATCTTGTGAGGGATGTTCTTGTAAATTATCAATGTAATATGTTATATCAATAAAATAAACAACCCGGTTTCTAAAAAAAATAAGTAGCACGCTGAATATGACTGGGGATTTTCCTTCCTTATTATCTTTGCCAATTGGTCAAAACTGATGGCTTTAGCCTGAAAACGCCTTCGGTTCTCCCTCCGTCCCCAAAAAATCGTCGTTTCGCTTCTCGAGAAACAACTTTGACTAAATATATATAAATATATTAGTATTTATGATACAAAATTAATATAGTTAAAAATTAGTATAGTTATTTTGTACAGATCCGGTTAAACTTGTGGCACAGAAATCGCCGGCGACATTCTTTTTGCGACATTCTTTTTTGACAGAGGAGTCCTCCGAAAGGCTCAACCAATTGGTAGTTGTTTGGTGGATACATGCATTAACTTGTGTCGTCCACGATGCAATACAAAAATGCTCATAGCAATATCATAGTATTCATCTGCCCCACGAGACAACGACCGAAACCCGCAGGCTGCCAAATGCTGCAAGCATATACTACGTCTAAAACTCCAATGGTGATTTGCTGGGTAATCAGGGATCGGACAGAGATGGCACATACAGTAAAGCTCAAAATGAGCACCATGAGTAACACGTTTGTATTTACTTAAAAAAAACAGAGAATGTTGTAAAAAAAGCAGAGAACCCCCGCCTGGCTCCATGGCAAACAGGCAGCGGAGAATTCTGTGGCTCCAGCAGCCACGGCCCACGGCGCATTGTTCTGTTCTCTGAAAATGTGCAGAAATTAAAATTTTAGCAAGGGTGCTGGTATTTGTAAGCAGAGCAAAGACGTACCACGACTACTGACGGCCTAGGCTGCCAGAGTGCAGGGTTCCTCGGCTGTTTTGGGTACCAACTAAAAAGTGTTTTTCCAAGAAAAAATTGATCATCAATCACCAATTAACAATATTATTTTAACAAATTGGTACCAGCTCGGTCCTGCGTTTCCGGTGAAGAACGGTACTCTGTCTCAATCTTGAGAACGACTGAAAAAGCTGCCGAGACAACACGACCGTCGGCGCCGGGGCACTCGGCACGGCGGCTGCGTCGTGAGGTCACTCCAGCCGGGCTGCAGCCGTGTCCGGATCAGGGTTAACTAAACCGGCAGACCACCGGTTCCCGTGAAGGGAAAAACCGGGCCGGTTTACCGTGCTTGCGAATTTATAGGCACGGTTTTGAGGTGGGAACCGGATCGGTTCGTGTACCGGGTCGGATCGGTTCCACCTGTCGGGGACAGCCCTCAGGGTCTCCTAAAACAACTGGGGAAACTCTGCTTAAAACCTGCAAAAAAACCAAAGCTAAACGTATCTCACTTAAGCGCACACGCGGGGCACGGCCCACGCTGCGGTGGTCCCCGCGGCCCACCAAAGCGGCCCAATCAAAGGTCCCCTCGAGCAGGCTCCGCCTCGCTCGAGGGTGCACGCCTCCCTCGAGCGGGTTCCGTCCCGCTCGAGGGTTCCACGCCCCCTCGAGCGGGCTCCGCCTCGCTCGAGGCTCCCTCATGCGCACGCCCGTTCCCGCACGCGGGTACGGGCATTTAATGCTCTGACACGGCGGGGCGGCGCCATCATGCGCCTGGGAATCACGCCCGGCCCCGTCGCACCAACTCCCCGGGGGGGAACCCATCCCCGCCACCGTGGGGGAGCGTGCGGCGTGGCCGGCGTCAGCCCCGTGACACCACGCCGCCTACTCCCGTACGGCTAACGCGCCGCGCCCTCGAAGGGGGCCGGGCACACCCTCGAACTGCTTTCTCGTGACCTTGCAAGGCCAAGTAGTGACGCTAGGCCGGCGGGACGCCATCCCCGCCACTGTTGACCCTGCACGGGCACACCCGTGCTCGCAGCACCACGCCGGGCGCTGTTACAACCACTCCGGTGCCGTAAGGCACGCGGGAACGGGACGTCGCCACGCCTGCCATTGTATCCCGTACGGATCGACGTCAGCAACCCCCTCAAGCCCGCCTGGGGACGCCACGGCCAACCACTGCGCCCCTACCCTCGAAGCTACCACTGTTCGGGTACAAGATACGCCATGATGACCAGATCGCGGCAAGGACCGTCAAGGCGGCCGCCTACTCTACGGCGTTGCACATCATACTTCCCCATGTAGCTGAATAGTGCGGCATGCTTGTAATTCGCCCTCTCCTTGGCCTATAAAAGGAAGGTGAACTCCCCCGCCGCAGGGGACAAGGGACAACATACGACACGACACAACACACACATTCCCCAATTCTCCCACAACATTTGAACCCCTTCGGTTCACTTCACCAGGGACTTGGAGACCACACCTCCTCTCCCGCCTTGCTTGTAGCCGCCCCACTACAGGTACCCCGGTGTTGAGCAATATAGTGCCCCGAGCACACCACTGCTGGACGTACGGCCCCCGGCTGGAACCAGGATAAACCCTGTGTCTTTAATTGCTTAGCATCGACCATTGAGGGATAGACCTTGGCGCTTATTACTGGTTAGTGTCGGGACCACATTCCGCACCGACAGTTGGCGCCCACCGTGGGGCACGCGAGCGCTGAAGGTCAAATCCGCCATCAACTCCCTCCATGGTGATTCGCACCGAGTACCGCGGCACGCATTACTCCATGGGCAGCTCGGACCCCCTCCCCGCCGGGTTTGAAATCCGGTTCGGGGGCCTGAACTTTCAGGCTACGGGGAACGGCTACCTGATGCGCCTCACCAACCGTGAGGAGCTTCATGCGCGGCGCCAAGCTGGGTCCGCCCCGGTCGCCGCTGCACGAGTCACTGTCACACCCTGAAATTTCCAATTTCAGGATGTGAATAGAAAGAATAACTAAATAACAGTTTTCTCATAATTTTAAAAATTTTCCCACATTTATTTTTCTTTACAGGGAATATAGTATAGGAAAAATCCTTTGATTGATTTTCTAAATTAAATAAAAGTTATGTGTGTTGCATTCATGCCGATGCATCTAGTGGTTCTTGAGTGCAAAAAAGTTTCAAAAATGCGTTTAGGAGCTGTCCAAACTCTCCCGAGAATTTCCCGGATTTTTCTGGAATTTATTCTCATTTTTCCTTGAGCTATTTCTATTTATTAGAAGGCTCTAAAATCTTTTTCATGAGCACCAAATGCTTTATTTGGATTGTTCATGTCTTAATCTATATCTAGGAATTTTCCTGGAATTTTTGTGATTTTTCGGATATTTTTCGTGGCTTTATCGATTTATCTAGATATTTCTGCATTTATCTTTGCACAGGAAAATATCTCAAAAAAAAAGAAAAAAATCAACCTATCTAACTGGGCCGAGCCCGAAGGCCCGACCCAGCTACCCGGTCCGCCCGCGCCGGCCCAGCCCGCCGTAGCCCATCGGCCGGGGGGGGCCGCGCGGCCGGCGGCGCGCCGCCATCTCCGGGCGGGGGCGTGCCCCGTCCGCGCGCCCCTATATAGGGAGCCGAGCCCCGCGTGCGCGCGGAGCCCTAGCGCCGCCCTCCCGGCCGCGCGCCGCCGCCGCCCCCGTGCGCGCGACGCCGGCGCCGCCGCCCTACCGACCCGCCGCCAGACTATCTCGCCGCTGCTGCGTTGACTTTCGTTTTTCGGCCGGCTCCGTTGTCCTCCGCACTAGTGAGCACCACCATCGAGATCCCCTTGGTCTCCTCTATCCGTTCCTGGCCTCGCCCGAGCCCCTCGACGACCGGAGCGCCGGCGACCTTAGCGGCCAGACCCGCCGGCTCCAAGTCCTCTGCTCGATCCAGAGGTTGAAGAAGCCAGTTTTGCGAATTAAACCCTAGAGTACTCTGTAATCTTTTTCTTTTCTTATGTGTCTTGCATCTTTCACAAAAAAATCCCTAGATGCTTGCAATCAGATCCAGTCTACCCTTTTATAGATCTAACCCCGAGTTTTACCAGCTTCACGAGCACTGTTCACCGTGTCTCGGGAATCTTTTCAGCTACTCCCTGAAATCTACGGTTAATCGCGACTAGGTCCTTTCGATCTTGTTTTGCTCATATCTTTTTCGTTTAGCTCCGATTTCATCCGTTCAAGTTGCATTAGGTTCATAATAATGTAAAGCACACATTAGTGGAGTGTTTTCACCATGTTTTGTTTTCTGAAAATAAAATTAATATTAATTTTGATTAATGTCTATTTACACATGTCTTTTATAAATAAAAGCAAAATAGATCTATATATCGTTTTTCATAAGCAAATTTAATTTGATTAATGTTTCTATCACATGTTTTTGTACATAAAAGTTAATTAGATCTTTTACTCGGTTTTCCATAAGTCAAATATTAATTTGCTTAATGATTAATTAACTTTTATAATTAAAAGTTGATTAGGCTTTTACTCCGGCTTTATAAATAAATGTTAATCTTGATTAATACCAATTTAATACTGTTTTTGATAATAATATGATGAACTCGAATTACAAAGTTTCGTTTAGATTGTTCATATAGTTTAGTTTTTCTAAATTAAATGTTTAATCGGTTTAATCAATATATGAATCTTTATTAATAAAACTTGACTAGTTCTTTACACCGGTTTCATAAATAAAGTTTAATATTGCATTAATGTAAACATAGGGTATTTTATTTCTGAAATATCCTTTATAATTGTTTTGTTAATTAAAATGAACCTAGCTCATAGCCTTGTTCTCTCATATATGCAAAACGTTCATTAGACGTTCTTTTCTCAGCTCAATCGAAGTGTGATCTTTCCGGTCCTTGCTCAATCTTTCATAACCATCTCTTTAAAGCTAACCAAGCCTTTCCAAGCACCCTTTGTGTTCTTTAGTGATCCATCTAATCAAGCCTATCCTTTAGTGCGTTCTTTTAAAGCTTTCTTATGATTGGTGTTTTGTTCTTAGTATGCTTGTTTGTTTCCTTTGTGTATGTTTGTGCCCGATGATTGATGCGCTTAGAGTGAACGCCGTTCGAGAAGCTTGGAAGAGCTTGAAGTTGAAGATATTCTGAGCAACGACATTACTTTGGTTAAAGGCAAGTGTGTCCTTGATCTTTTGTCCTAAGAACTATATTTAATCACTCATTGCATATTCTTGCATTAATATGATGGGACCCATGTTTAAGGTTTGACTAGTGTTATTTATCTTGTGCCTTGATCAAACGGGTTTATCTTTATGTTGGGTAGCTATGCTTAGTTGCTATACCTGGGTTATGGTGGTTTTAATGAACATTAATGATGAATCATGTTATACCTTTATGCTATATCTTTGGATGCTTAATACAAGACCATATGTTTAATCGGAACATGGAGAACCACCCAGACAACAACGGTGCAACCACAAGGACTATATGGCTCGGTCTTGGGCGAGTAATTAGGGAAGTCTTTGTGTGGTTATTACTCGCATAGTAGGTTGGGGACGGAGGAATGCTTTTATGGCTCTTCTATTCGGAGCGGTGATGGAACGGAAGACTCTATGGCTTACCGTCCGTAATAGAAGTGTGGTACGAAAGATAGCCTCTATGACATACTACTATGGACTAATACGCACGGGAGGACTCTTTGTAAAGGCCTCGTAGCGTCCCTATGCAATCACACCTCGGTAGTGTGGTATGATTCTTGGCCGGCATCGCATGGTTGGGTTTAAAGTTCTTCGGGACTTTTACGCGACTTGTGGGTAAAGATGTACAACCTCGCGAGTGTAAAACTAATCGATTAGCCGTGCTCACGGTCAAGAGCGGCCTGGACCCTCACATGATAATTGAACTTGAAGATGGACTTAAATCGTTCTCTCTGGTTTTGCTTGCCATGTGCTTATGGCGTATCTCTTATCTTATGCTTAATGTGGGTTGGTATATACTTATACTTTATTAGTAATCAGGTGCTAATAAAATTTGGCCAACTAAAATTGCTTAAATGCTTATAGCCCAGTCCACTATAAAGCCTTTGCATTCATTCTTTTCCCCACACTTGCTGAGTACGACAAGTGCTCACCCTTGCTATAACCATTGTTGCTCAGAAGGAGGATGCTACTCTGAAGTCTTGTGAAGATGTTGTGGAGTGCTAGGCGTACGCAACCCCCAGTCGATTGCATGTGATGTTTGGAGCCTTCGTTTCCAGGATTAAGCATAAATCTCTGATAATCTTTCTCTTTCATACGTGATACTGTTTCTGTATACACTTTTATGTCACTATATGCATGAAACTTGATCCTGGCATGCATATAGGTTTGCACTTGGTTTTCTTCGGAAAGTCAGGTGTGACAGTCACCACGATGCCAACACCCGCCAGCACGGACGCTGCGGGCCCGTCAGCGTCACGGCGCCGCCGCTGCTCCGCCAACGCTCGCGCCGGGCACGATCGGAGCGACGGCAAGCCGAGCACGTCGCTTCACAACACGGCGCGCCCGTCGGCACGACGACCGCCGCCCCGGCGGGGGGAGCGCATGGTCTCCCGGGCCGCGCTTCCCCATCGGTCTGTGCGGCGCCACGGCGGCTTACACCGCCAACGCCAGTGGCAACGCCACGAGGCGCAGGGTTCCCCCTGGTCAGAACGTCTACGTCGCCAAGGACCCTAGCGCCTCCGCCGGCAATGAGTCGTCCCTAGGCTCTCTCGACGCGTTGCCACCTGCCAACCTGCACGGGTACGCGGAGTGGGACTTTTCCGGCGTGCCGGACCCAGTAATGTTCAGGCGATTTCTCGACACCACGGACTACTGGTTCGGCTGCTCCGACGACTCCAGCACGGGAAGCTACGATCCCGCACGGGAATGCTGCGTCGTCATCACCAACGACCCAGCGAATGCCACCGGCGCAACGGGCGCCGGCGATGGAGATGTTCCGCCCGCTCTGGGGACCGCTTCGTGCCTAGCAGCGGGACCAAGCGCCCCTGCTCCTTCACCCCCAACGGGGGCTGACATCGACGCACAGCTAGCCCAAGCCCGTGAGCTCGAGGCCAAGCTGGCGGAGGAGTATCGTACGGTGCGGTTGCTCTGCGCCTCTATGGCGGGGGAAGCCTCTGCGTGCGGCGAACGCGTGCGGGAGCTGGGCATACAGGCCCGCGACCACATTAACGCCGGTTTCAACGTCGACAACCCAGATACACCTCCGCGAGCGAGCCAAAAGCTCATTGCCGCCGTGACGCTGCTGCGGGCAATGCCCGCCCCCTCAACACCCGAAGCGCAAAACCTACACCGTGAGGCGCAGGCGCTCATCGAGCAAGTGGCCGTCTAGCAGGCCGAGAGCTCGGCGTCCCGCATCCGCCAGCAGGGGGATGCGCGGGACGATGGCGGCGCGCAGGGGCCCGAACCCTCGGTGCATGCAGGTAGAGCAACGGAGCACCCCGCCAACCCGGGGCGCACGCCGGCCAAGGAGCAACTCCTTGACACACGTGGGCAGGCGCGGGACGGCGACGCCCGCAATGTCATCAACACTCGGCGGACAAGCAAAGCGGAGGCGCGGGCGGCCGCGGGCTACCACCCCCGACGGGGTGGACGCTACGACAGCGATGAGGACTGCTCGCCAACACCGGAACCCCCGGGGACCCGCGTGTTCAGCCGGGAGATCCGCGCGGCGGCCTTCCCCCAGCGCTTCCGCCAGCCTACGACCATCGTCAAGTACAACGGGGAGACGGATCCCCGCGTGTGGCTCAACGACTACCGCCTAGCATGCTAGTTGGGCAGAGCCACCAGTGACGAGGTCATCATCCGTAACCTCCCCCTGCACCTCGCCGACTCGGCCTGGACGTGGCTCGAGCACCTGCCAGCCAGTCAGATCCACAACTGGGACGACCTGGTCCGCACGTTCGTCGGCAACTTCCAGGGCACGTATGTGCGCCCTGGGAACTCCTGGGACCTGCGCTTCTGCACCCAGAAGCCCGGAGAGTCGCTTCGGGACTTCATACGACGCTTCTCCAAGTGCTGCAAGGAGCTCCCAAGCGTGGCGCAATCCGAGATTGTGCACGCCTTCCTCGAGGGCACCACGTGCCGGGACCTCGTACGTGAGCTGGGGCGCAGCCCGCCAGCCGACTCGAACGAGCTGTTCGATATCGCCACCAGTTTTGCCTCAGGCGAAGAGGCCGTGGGGGCGATCTTCGACGGCAAGAAGGGCAAGCGCACGGACGACGCGCCCACGGAGGGCAGCAAGTCCAAAGAGCTCCACCGGAAGGACAAGCGGGGCAAGAAGGGGAAGAAGCCGCGCCGTGAGGCGCGCGAGCAGGGACGCGGTGGCAACGACACCGAGTCCCTTGCTATTGACCCGGCTCGACGGGGCCCTCGACCGGCCCCTCGAGGTCCGGGGGTGTTCGACGACATGCTGAAGAAGCCATGTCCATACCACAAGACACTGGTGAGCCACACCCACGAGCAATGCGACTTGCTCAAACGGTTCTATGGCCGCGCCGCCGCGAAGGACGCCGAAGCCAAGAAAGACAGGGGTGATGGCGACGCCGGCGGCTTCCCCGCCGTAGAGAACGTGTTCCTCATCTTCGGGGGGCCAACCGTCGACATGTCGAGCCGCCAGCGCAAGCGGGAGCGGCACGAGGTTCTCGCTGCGGAGAAGGCACCTCCCTCCTTCCTTGACTGGTCGGAGGATGCCATCACTTTCAGCCGTGAGGATCACCCAAACCGCATCCCCAACCCGGGCCAGTACCCACTGGTGGTCAACCCGGTCATTGGGAACGCGCGGTTCTCAAAGGTCCTAATGGACGAAGGCAGCAGCCTCAATATCCTCTACGCGCACATGCTGCGCCTGCTGGGGATCGAGTTGGACCAGCTGCGACCCAGCACGACGCCGTTCCATGGCGTCGCACCGGGCAAGCTCATCCAGCCCCTCAAGCAGATCGATCTGCCCGTTTGGTTCGGCACTCCGAGCAACTACCGCAAGGAGATGCTCACCTTCGAGGTGGTGGGGTTCAGGGGCGCATATCACGCCATACTTGGGCGGCCCTGTTACGCCAAGTTCATGGCTGTCCCCAACTACACCTACCTCAAAATGAAGATGCCGGGACCGAACGGCGTCATCACCGTGGGCTCGTCCATCGAGCACGCGTTCGACTGCGACGTCAAATGCGTAGAGCAAGCGGAAGCGCTGGCGCTGGATGAAGCGCTGGTGACCACCTTGGAGAAGATGGTCAACGAGGACCTCGACTCCACCACCAAGCACGCCGGCAACTTCGAGGCCGCAGAGCAGACCAAGGAAGTGCCCCTCGACCCTGCTGCCCCCGTGGGCAAGGCATTGAGGGTCAGTTCTACCCTCGACCCGAAATAGGAAGTGGTGCTCGTCGACTTCCTCCGCGCCAATGCCGACATCTTCGCGTGGAGTCCCTCGGACATGCCAGGCATCCCGAGGGAGGTCGCCGAGCACTCCCTTGATATCCTACCTCACTCCTGCGCCGTGCAGCAACGGCTCCGCCACTTCGACGAGGAGCGGCGGTGGGCGATTGGAGCGGAGCTGCGGAAGCTTCTCGAGGCCGGGTTCATCAAGGAAGTGTTCCACCCTACGTGGCTAGCCAATCCTGTACTAGTAAAGAAAAAGAACGGGAAGTGGCGGATGTGTGTAGACTACACCAGTCTTAATAAAGCATGTCCTAAAGTTCCTTTTCCTTTGCCACGTATCGATCAGATTGTTGATTCGACCGCCGGGTGCGAGCTACTTTGTTTCCTTGATGCCTATTCCGGGTACCACCAAATCAAAATGAAGGAGTCCGACCAGCTCGCGACTTCATTCATCACGCCGTTCGGGATGTTTTGCTACGTCACGATGCCATTCGGCCTCCGGAACGCGGGTGCAACGTACCAACGGTGCATGCAGCACGTTTTCGGAGACCATATCGGCCGGACCGTCGAGGCGTATGTAGACGACATAGTCATGAAAACCAGGAAGGCGGACGACCTGGTTGGCGACCTCAGCATCGCGTTCGGCTGCCTACGGGCCAACGGGGTGAAATTGAACCCCGAAAAATGCGTCTTTGGCGTGCTGCGGGGAATGCTTCTAGGATACATAGTCTCCCAGCGAGGCATCAAGGCCAATCCAGAAAAGGTTGTGGCCCTCGAGCGAATGGGTCCGATTCGGGACCTCAAAGGGGTACAAAAGGTGCTGGGGTGCCTTGCCGCCTTGAGCCGCTTCATCTCGCGGCTCGGCGAGAAAGGCTTGCCCCTCTACCGCCTCCTCAAGAAGCACGAGCGCTTCTCTTGGACCACCGAGGCCCAAGAGGCGCTTGACAAGCTGAAGGCATCCTTGACTCGCGCCCCGATCCTCACACCACCGCAAGACGGCGAACCTCTGCAACTCTATGTGGCTGCGACTACCCAGGTGGTCAGTGCTGTGATCGTGGTAGAGCGCACGGAGGAGGGGCACGCCTTGCCGGTTCAGCGGCCGGTGTACTACATCAGCGAGGCCTTGTCCGATACCAAGGCGCGCTATCCTCAAGTCTAGAAGCTGCTCTACGCAGTAGTCCTCGCGCGGCGCAAGCTCCGCCACTACTTCGAGGCCCACCCTGTCACGGTGGTTTCCTCCTTTCTGCTAGGAGAAATCATCCGCAATCCGGACGCAGTGGGCAGGATCGCCAAGTGGTCGGTGGAGCTAATGGGCGAAACGCTCGCCTACGCCCCGCGCAAGGCCATCAAGACCCAGATCTTGGCAGATTTCGTCGCCGAGTGGACGGACACGCAGCTACCGCCGCCGCAGATCCAGGCAGAGTGCTGGACTCTGTATTTCGACGGCTCAGTGATGAAGACAGGGGCGGGCGCGGGTCTGCTCTTCGTCTCACCCCTCGGGGAGCACATGCGATACGCGGTGCGCCTCCATTTCCCCGCGTCAAACAACATGGCTGAATACGAGGCCCTGCTCTGCGGCCTCAAAATCGCCATTGAGATAGGCGTCAAGCGCCTCGACGTACGGGGGGATTCGCAGCTTGTGATCGACCAAGTCATGAAGAACGCAAGCTGCCACGACGACAAGATGGAGGCGTACTGCAAGGCCGTGCGGGCCCTCGAGGACAAGTTCTATGGCATCGAGCTCAATCGCGTGCCCCGCCGGTACAACGAGGAGGCGGACGAGCTTGCCAAGATCGCGTCGGGGCGGATCACTGTCCCCCCGAACGTCTTTGCTCGAGATATCGCCCAGCCGTCCGTCGCCCTCGAGCCGCACCCCTCGAACAACACGGAACCCTCGGGGGCTCCCTCGAATCCAGTAGGCGCAGAGCTCATGGACGAGGACCCCTCGAACGAGACGTACGTGCTCTCCCTCCTCGAAGGGTACGTGCCAGCGAGGCTGAGGTCATGGACGTCGAGCCGATCCCCAGTAGGGCGGACTGGCGCGACAAATACATCGCCTGGATGGACCGAGGGGAACTCCCCTCGGACCGATCCGAGGCCAGGCGCATCGCCAGGATGGCCAAATCTTTTGCCCTCGTCGACGGCGAGCTGTACAAGCATGCCGCTTCCGGCATCCTACAGCGATGCGTGCCCATCCCCGAGGGGCGCGAGCTCCTCCGGGACATTCACGCGGGCATCTGCGGCCACCACACCGCGCCCCGCACCCTTGTAGGCAACACGTTCCGCCAAGGCTTTTACTGGCCCACCGCGTTTGCATATGCCAGCGAGATCGTACGCACCTGTGAGGGGTGCCAGTTCTACACCCGCAAATCCAACCTCCCTGCGCACGTCCTGCAGACCATCCCCGTTACATGGCCTTTCGCCGTGTGGGGGCTGGACATCGTCGGGCCCCTACGAAAGGCGCCCGGGGGCTTCACCCACTTGTTGGTCGCAATTGACATTTTTTCCAAGTGGGTAGAGGTGCGCCCCATTACGAATCTCAGGGCAGAGCAGGCGGTGACATTTTTGCGGACATCGTCCATCGTTTTGGAGTGCCGAACTCCATCATCACCGACAACGGGTCCCAATTCACAGGCAGGAAATTCCTGGAGTTTTGTGATAAATTCCACATCCGTGTGGACTGGGCAGCTGTGGCACACCCACAGACCAACGGCCAAGTAGAACGTGCCAACGGCATGATCCTACAAGGCCTCAAGCCCAGAATTTTGGACCAGCTGAACAAGTCCGGTCGGAAGTGGCTCCAGGAACTGCCTGCGGTCGTGTGGAGCCCCAAGCAGAGCCACCGGGTTCACCCCTTTCTTTCTAGTCCATGGCGCGGAGGCCGTCCTCCCCACGGACTTAGAGTATGGGTCGCCCAGGGTGCGAGGCTACAACGAGGATACCAACCAGCGGGCCCGCGAGGACTCACTGGACCAGCTGGATGAAGCGCGCCTCGTGGCCTTGATGCACTCCGCAAGATACCAACAGTCCCTAAGGCGCTACCAAGCTCGGAAGGTGCGCGCGGGACTTCAGTGAGGGGGATTTGGTCCTAAGGCTACGCCAAGACAACCGAGGACGCCACAAACTATCACCTCCGTGGGAGGGACCCTACGTCGTGGTGAAGGTGCTCAAGCCCGGCACGTACAAGCTGGCCAACGAGGACGGCGAAGAACTCACCAACGCTTGGAACATCCAACAGCTACGTCGCTTCTACCCCTAGCTAGGATTTCCAAGTCTTTTTGTAACTTACCTGCCCAACACCCCAGTTGGCAGCGATCGTGTAAATAACAGCAATTCAATAAAAAGGGCAACTCGGCTTCCCCCAGAAAACCAAGTCACCCTCGGGGGCTACTACGGGGGGGCATCCCCTCCCCCCAAAAAAATGGTCCCATTTTTTCGCAAAAAACCCACGTGCGCTAAGTTTGGCTCAACCTTGGCCTCGAGCAAAGTTCAAATAGGGCGCGGACGACCTAGTGGAAAGGGCGCGCAAGCCAGAGATAGCCTACGCCTCCACGAGGATACGGCCCTTCTCTCTTGCCCCCGGCCCAGCAGGCTGTTTACGAAAATCAAACTCCCCTAACTCGAATTTACTCAGGCAAAGGAAGAAACAAAACAGCGCCATAAAAATAACAGACATCATTTGATCCATCAAATGTTTGAAACAAAATGATTGTTCATTTACATGGCCATATGGCCCACATACTAACACACAAACAAAAAAGGGCCTCGCGCCCAGCAATCTTCAGACCTGGGGAGCATCGACATCGGCGGCGTCCGGGAACAGGAACTCCTCGAAGGCTTCGGCGAGCGCCTCGGCGGCGTCAGCAGCTAACACGTCCACGCGCTCCATCGCCACCTCGTCCTCGACACCCTTGGGGATGATGTAGCCCTCCGCCACTGCTTCGAAGTTGATCTCGTAATGACATCGCACCACTCCAAGAGCCTTCTGGACGCCAAGGTGCAGAGCCCGGCGCATGCGCCCGGAGACATGCCCGCCGAGGGCACGCAGGCGGCTAGCCGGCGAGCTTCCAGCCTGCGCCTCGCCCTCTTCCACGGCCTGGCAGGTCCCGAGGGACGCAGAACGCAGCTCCAACAGCTTCCGCTCGGAGTTGTAGGAGGCCTGCAGCACCTCGGCCCGGTCGGTCGCGTGCCCCAGCGCGGTGCGCAGGCCTGAACGTTGTCAGCAAAAAAGAAATCAGAAGGGGGAACGAACCCTCTAAAGGAAGATCAGCAAAACAAGAGACAAAATAGTGACCTACCTTCAACCTGCTTCCTCTCCACCTCGAGGGCGCGGCGCTCGGCCTCGACCGCCTGCTGCAAGCTGACGACGGTGTCGCTCTGCTCCTTGAGGGACTGCTCCTGGCTCGCACTCGTGATGCTGAGAACCACCAGTTCGCCCTCGATCTTCGAGAACTCAACGTTCCGCTCCTCCAGGCGACACGCGCGCCGCCTCGCGAGCGGTACGCTCCCGCTCGAGCGCCGACGGCGCCGGCAAGAGCGGCCCGCTCCCGCTGAAGCTTCCCTTCAGCCTCCTGGCGGGCGGTACGCTCTTGCTGAAGCTGGTCCTCCGCCGTGGCGAGTGCAGCGACCTTGGCGTCGAGGGTGGCCTTCAGCTCGTCGGCCTCCTTGGCCTTCTGCTCAGCCGCACGCGCCCTCTCCTCGGCTCGGCTCGCCGGGCTGCGCCTCCGGAGCCACGCGCGGACCTCCTGGTTGTCGGCCCAGACGGTGCTCACCTCCGCCTCCCAGTTGGATGTCAACGTGCGCATCCTCTCCAGATCCCCCCGCGCCTGCTGTAGCGCCTCATCCCGATCGATGAGGGCCGTGCAAACCCGCTCGAAGGTGGAGGGGCGCGCCGCATCCTGCCTTTCGCACTCCTGGAGCTGGTCGCGTAGGGCCTCAGCCCGGTACGACAGCCAGCTGTCCGGGGTCCCCAAGGCGTCGGTGAGCGCGTCGAAGGCATCACACCGCTCCCGGAGATGGCGAAGCTCAGTACTCATCTGGTCGAACGCGCCATACTTGTCGCGGGCGCGATGCTCGAGCTCCTGCCGCCAACAGGTCAGAACCAGTAAGCGTCACGCTGCAAGAAACAAACATGGAGATGGAGGAGTTGAAGAAAAGGGGCAACGACGCCTCACCTAGAAGACGCGCCACGCCGGGCCGCCATGAATCCATAGCGCCTCGCTCAACGCTCGGTTGAGCGCAGCGCCGTGGTCACGGAGCTCTCCCCACAGCTCCTGCTCCTCCTAGGCGTCGGCAAAGGCGGGCGGACCGTCAACGCGCCCCTCTCCCGCAGCAGAGTGGCCGGCACGGGAAGAAGAAGCCTCGGCGCCGTGCCCTCGGCCTCCTGCCACCATGTGGCCGGTCCCGCCGCCTCACAAGTGCCCCCTCTCGGGACTCGGAGGACGGCGTGGGGGAAGCTCACCCACCGGTCCCCACCGGGCGGCGGGGAGTCGTCGTCCGAATCTCCACCACCACCGCCGGGAGGCGCCGGCGAGTGCGGGCTCCTTCGCGCCTCTACCGCCGCCTCCGCCCCGCGCCTCCGCGGCCGCGATCTCCCGTGCGCGCGCGCCGCGGCCGTTGCCCCCGGCCGCGTCTCTACGACCGCGGCGCCCGGCGACCCTCCATGGCGGACGCCGCCGGCAATGCCGCCGCAACCGCGCCGCCGGCCGCGCGCGCCGTCGCCTCCGGCCTTGCCTCGCCGTGGCCGCCGTCCGCCGCGCCTCCTCCGCGACCGGCGCCCGCCGCTCCTCGGCAACCGCCGGCCGCGGCTCGGCGGCGAGGCCGCCGGCCGTGGCCTCGAGGCTTCGGCGGCGCCCCGCGAACTCGTGCTCGCCGTCGCCGCCTCGCTCGCCCCCGCCCCGCGGCGCCCTTGACGAACGCCGCCGGGTGGGGACGGACGCATCTGCCCTCAGCACCTTGGCCGGTGCGAGGGGAGGCGCGGTAGGAACCTGAAGCATCCCCTCATCAGAGGTGACCAAATGTGACACAAATACCAGTCCCAGGAGGCTGGTAGCACATTTATTACAACAGGTGGAATCAGTCTTTTACATTACGGTTACAAAAAGGGCACGGTAGTGCCAACGCTACAAGGAACAACACAAATGCTAGCGACCACACTACGATAGCAAAGGCTTCCATAGCCTCCTCGAGTACCACACCATGGAAGCGATCGGTAGGGCCACGGGTACACGAGCACGGTTGGGTGTAGGGCAATGACCTACTCAACGTCTTCTGGAATGTAATCGGGATCCTCCTTTGTGAAATAGTTAGTAAAACAAGGGTGAGCACATACGTACTCAGCAAATCCAACCCCACCCACGGAGGGGCTTATAAACAGAATCATGCATAAGGTATAACAAGGATCAAGCTAAGGTTCATTTTAGCAAACTTACACATGCAGGGGTTCATTTCAAAAGGTTTTCGCAAATCATTTTCATAACCCAAGTAACTCACTTGTTTTAGGAAAAACCACTGTGGATCTACCGGACTTCCCGTCCGTCGTAGCCCAGGCACACAGCCACACACTTCACCCAGAAAACAACTCACGCCAGAAAACATCCCATCCCAAACACTAGTTTTTGTGACCACACCGTGACTCGTCCAATACCGTGGACACGGCTATTCGAATAGGTTTGACACTCTGCAGAGGTTGTACATCTTTACCCACAAGTAGGGTACCGTCACACGGACACCTCGGTGCGGTACGGATCCTATCAAAGCCATTACCCACCTTAGCTAACACTACGAGCCACCACGGAAGCACCCAAGGGGTTATCCCACATAACCAGGGCGTACCTCACACAGAGCGTACCCCGACTCCTTGGTCTCCCGCTGCTCACCCGCACACCAGATGGCAAGTAGATTAACTAGTGGGGTTTATGCTAAGCCGTTGCCACATACAACGGTCGAGTGGTTGTACGATGATTTGGGTCAGGTGAGATGTCACTGAGGACCATGTGTGGTTCGAGGACCGGTGGATGGTCGCTTCCTTGTGTGATGAGTGATTGACAACGTTGTGTGGACTGATTCTTGGCTAAGTATTGCAGGTGCAGGTTGCGGCTTGACTCGTGGTGGTGCAGGTGAAGAACAAGCGCGAAAGGTCGTCGCCGGTGAGGCCTCCAGGTGTGGAGAAGACAAGTAGGCTTCGTTCGAGGGACCGGTGGCCGGCGGGGTCAAGTGCGGGCCGCATGGTGGCATGAACGGCAAGATGAAGTCGTGGACGGTTTCTTGGTTGAGCCTCAAAACCAAGGTCGAGCCGGGACTACGTGGGAGCCAAGTCATGAGTGGAGATTGGCGGAGGCTACACCGAGTTCGCGGGGTTTCCGGTGGTTCACCAGAAAACCACTGGGTTCTTTGGTTGATCCACAAAGCCAAGACCGGAGAACCGAAGACGGAGGTGCGGCGGCACGGACCGGTCGGCCGGTGGGTCCGCCCGGCCGTCGGCCGGTGGGACCGGTCGGCCGGTGAGGAGCACCGGTCGGCCGTGTGCGGCGACGCGGTCCGGAATCTTCGAAGCGGAGGACACGCGTCGGGATCGCATGGCTTGCATCGAGGCTACGCGAGGTGCGGTCGCGGGCATCCGTCCGATGGTGAAGACATCAAGAATTCCAAATCCGCCCTTGAGGGGCTTGTATCCCTAGTTGTTAGAGAAGGGCATTTTAGACATTCGGTTGCCGCCTATATAACCCAAGAGGTGAGAGGTTGGCAGCTAACTCTTGGAACCCTAGCTCATTAGTTTTCCTATTTTCCACCTATTTTCTCTAGGTTTTCCTTAGGACTAGCAAGAGAGCTTCACGGAGATATCTTGTAGAGAGGGATGGATGATCGGGCGGCTTGCTAGACCTTGTACGAATCCTTGTTTTCATGTATAGATGATTCGGCGTGATTCCTCAAGGTTTGGATGTGTTTTACCCGGTTGTTTTTGGTGGTGATTTTCGGAGCCCTCTTCCAGTGATTTCTTTGGAGTGTTTTTGGGGCTTTTCTCTTGGTGATTCGGTGGGGGAAATTTGTGGGAACCCTTCGTGGTTCTTTGGGCTGTGATTCCCCTCCCAAATCCGTGAGAAAAGTTGCTCGAATTTGGGGTTTCTTGAGTTCTTGGGTTGGAAGTACTTTCGGCAGGATTTCTTCGATTCCTCCTTTTTGGACGAGATTTGTTGGGATTAAACTTGGCTATGGACTCCTCATGAGGTGCTCCTGATATCCCCAAAGTCTTGTTCAAGTCCGTGGAGCGATTCGGGAGATCGAGATTTGGATTTGGGGGAGTTGACCCGCGGGCGTTACAAACCTACCCCACTTAAAATGAATCTCGTCCTCGAGATTCGGCTAAGTCTCAAATAGGTGGGGGAATTCTTTCCTCAGTGCGTCCTCTCGTTCCCACGTAGCTTCTCCCACCCCGTGTCTACTCCATTGGACTCTGCACACCCGTACTTCTGACGTCCTTGTCCGCTTGACCACAGTGTCTAAGATCTTGACGGGCACCTCTTGGTACCCTAGGTCTGGCTGTAGGTCGATGGTCTCCACCGGTACTTGCTTATCTTCCAGAACCTTTAAACATCGGCGTAGCTGAGAGATGTGGAATACCGGGTGTATATCTGCCATTTCTTCGGGTAGCTCCAACCGATATGCTACTGCTCCGACTTTCTTGATCACTTTATACGGGCCTATGTACCGAGGGGCCAACTTCCCGTGTACTTGAAACCTTCGAGTCACCCGGATGGGTGAAACCTTGAGGTAGACGAAGTCTCCTGGATTGAAGCTCGCTTCACGCCTCTTCTTGTCTGCGTAGCTCTTCTGTCGGGACTGGGCAGCTTTCAACTTTTCTCGAATATCAGCTACGCGCTCCTCGGCTTCCTTTATGAGTGCGGGCCCAACCAGGGCACGCTCTCCTACTTCTGACCACATCAGGGGTGTTCTGCATTTTCTCCCGTATAGTGCTTCGAATGGCGACATTCCCAGACTTGCTTGGTAGCCGTTGTTGTAGGAAAATTCTGCATATGGCGAGGCTCTTGCTCCCAATCTTTGCCGTAGGTAAGGACGCATGCTCTCGGCATATCTTCCAAAATTTGATTCACCCTTTCGGTACCGTCCGTACGTACGTGGGTGGTATGCGAGCTGAAATCTAGCTTGGTGCCCATGGCTTTATGCGAGCTTTTCCCGGAACCTAGAGGTGAACTGGGTCCCTCTCGTACGAGACTATTCTGCTGGGCACTCCATGCAGCTTTACTATATTCTCTATGTAGAGTTTTGCCAACTTTTCTCCTCCATAGGTGGTCCGTACGGGTAGAAAGTGAGCGACTTTAGTGAGTCGGTCCACGATCACCCATATGGAGTCATGTCCCTTCTGAGTCCTTGGCAACCCTACTATGAAGTCCATACCTATCTCGTCCCACTTCCATACTGGGATTGGTAAAGGTTGCAACAGTCCTGCTGGCTTCTGATGTTCAGCTTTGATCCTTTGACAGGTGTCACAGTGGGCGACGAACCGTGCAATATCTGCTTTCATCCCATTCCACCAATACTTCTGCTTTAAGTCCATGTACATCTTGGTGGATCCCGGGTGTATGGAGTATGCTGAGTTGTGTGCCTCATCCATGATGGTCTGTCGAAAATCTCCTCCTTCGGGCACGCATATCCTGTTCTTGTACCACAGGGTGCCTTGGTCATCTACCCTGAAGTCAGGGGCCTTGTTCTCTCCGGTATGCTTGCGGATCTTCATCAGATCTTCATCGGCCTCTTGGGCCTTCCGGATCTTTTCCTCTAGGGTAGGCTGAACATTCAGCTGGCGGACGTAGCCTTGGGGGGACGATGTGTACGTTGAGTCGCGCCATCTTTTCTTGCAACTGGGCACTCTTGGGTGCTACCTTCTCGTAGGTTTTCCGACTTAGCGCATCTGCTACTACATTGGCCTTCCCTGGGTGGTAGTGAATCTCTAGGTTATAGTCCTTGACCAGCTCTAGCCATCTTCTCTGCCTTAGGTTTAGGTCGGGCTGGGTGAAGATGTACTTTAGACTCTTGTGGTCTGTGTAGATTTCACACTTGTTCCCGATCAGATAGTGTCTCCAGATCTTCAGGGCATGCACTACGGCTGCAAACTCCAGATCATGGGTGGGATAATTCTGCTCATGGGGCTTGAGCTGACGGGAGGCATATGCCACTACCTTCCCATCTTGCATGAGAACACATCCCAACCCTTGACGGGAGGCGTCGCAATACACGACAAAGTCCCGTTGAATGTCTGGCAGGGTTAGCACTGGGGCTGTGGTCAACCTCTTCTTCAACTCTTGGAAACTTCTTTCACAGGCCTCGGTCCAGTTAAACTTCTTCTCTTTCTTGAGCAGCTCTGTCACGGGCCGGGCGATCTTGGAGAATCCTTCGATAAATCTCCGGTAGTACCCTGCTAAACCTAGGAAACTCCTGATCTCACTCACGTTGGTCGGTTGCTTGCCCGGTTGGAGGCTTGTCTCAACTTTCCGGGGTCTACGGCTACTCCTTCTGCAGTCAATATGTGCCCAAGGAAGGATATTTTCTCTAGCCAAAATTCACACTTGCTGAACTTGGCGTATAGCTTGTGTGCCCTCAATTTTCCCAGCACTACTCGAAGATGTTGTTCGTGCTCCTCCACGCTCTTGGAGTAAACAAGTATGTCGTCAATGAAGACCACGACGAACTTGTCCAGCTCTTCCATGAACACTTTGTTCATCAGGTTCATGAAGTAGGCTGGTGCATTGGTTAGTCCAAAGGACATCACCGTGAACTCATATTGCCCGTAGCGAGTGACAAAGGCAGTCTTGGGGATGTCACTTTCCCTGATCTTGAGCTGGTGGTACCCTGATCTTAGATCCACCTTCGAGAAATACTTGGCTCCCTTCAGTTGGTCAAACAGGTCATCTATTCTGGGGAGAGGGTACTTGTTTTTAATAGTGACCTCGTTCAGCGAGCGATAGTCCACACACATCCTCATGCTCTTATCCTTCTTCTCTACGAAAAGCACTGGGGCTCCCCAAGGTGATGAACTTGGTCTGATGAACCCGCTTCGCTGAAGCTCTGCTAGCTGCTTCTTTAGTTCTGCCAGCTCAGGGGCTGCCATCCTATAGGGCCTCTTGGCTATGGGGGAGGTTCCAGGGAAAAGGTCGATTACGAACTCTATATCCCTGTCTGGTGGCATTCCAGGGAGTTCTTCGGGGAACACATCTGGGTATTCTCGTACTACTGGGACATCTTCTATGGACTTGGCTTCTATGTTGAAAACCATTATATCCGGCCTTTGTCCCCGGGTGTGGCAGGTCACTTGTATCCCGTCTGGGTTGGTCAAGTGCACTACTTTGTCGGCGCAACTTATGAGGCCATGGTGTTGGCTTAACCAATCCATACCAAGGATCACATCTATTCCCTTGGATTTCAGTACTACCAGGTCTGCTAGGAATTCTACCCCACTTAAAATAATCCTTACCCGGGGGCATCCCAGTTGACACTTAATGTCACCTCCGGGTGTTCGAGTTATTAGGGGTGCTTTGAGTAGTACTGTGGGTATGCTATGCTTTTCCACAAAGCTTGAGGATATGAATGAGTGTGATGCTCCCGAATCGAATAGTATGGTAGCCAAAACTGAGCTGACCAGGAACTCACCGAGTACCACTCCTTGTGCTTCTTGCGCCTCCCGCGCATTGATGTGATTCACCCGGGCACGTCCATACGACTGCTGGGGCTGCCTCATCTGCTGGTTGCTGGTGTTGTTGCCGAAGTTGTTGTTGCTGCGCACTGGCATGTGATTGGCTCCTGACGCAAGTGGCCTTGGCCCGTTCACCGAGTTGGAGTAGGTGGTGGTGGTTGGCTTTTTAGCATAGGGGCGATTGGCGATGAAGTGCCGGTTTCCGGCTCGAGCTTGAAACACACTCGGGAGCCGTTGTTGTTGTTGTTGGTAGTGATCCGGCTGGTGTTGTTCCGTGGGGGCTTCATGGCGCTCCGGTTGTAGGAGGGCTTGAACTGGGCTCGGGGGCTTGTGAGCTCGTGGCTTGGGATTGGGTTCGCATCGCATAGGAGCTTGGAACCCGGACATGGGGTGTCCAAAGTTTCTCGGCCTACGGGACCGCTCTTCTTCGCTTGGCCTTGTGCTCCATGAACTTGCGCTTGTTTTCCTTCTTTTCCTCGGCCCTTGCTCTCTCCGTGAGGATTGCCATGTTCATAAGGGTATTAAAGTCGGGTAAATCTCGGGAGTCGGCGGTGTCCTCGGTTCGGAGTCGGCCCCTTCTTGAACATCTCTTGCTTTTTGGAGTCCTTATCCACCTCCTCGGGGGCATAGAGTGCCAGCTCTATGAGCGGGTACGTGTATTCCTCCACGGACATGTTGCCTTGGCGGAGTTCGCGGAACTCGTCCGCCTTCCGCTTCGGTGTGGCCTCGGGATGTGGTAGCGGCGGAACTCCTCCACGAATTCATCCCATGTGATGGCGGAGGGATACTTGGGCGCGGCGCGGTAATTCTCCCACCGAGGCTAGGGGGCCGTCCCGGTGAGTTGGTGAGGCGCCGGGCAGAGAACCTTGTCATGGTCCTCGCGAGTGGAGGGGCTCCGAGTTCCCTCGGGATGGCTCTCGGCCAATCGTCGGCGTCCAAAGGATTCACCGACCCGCTAAAGGTGGGCGGCTTAGTCCGAGGAACTCGATCGGCTTCTCATTCATGCTCATGGCACGGGGTCTTGGGCGGTTGATGGCATTGAAGATAGCCTCCATCAAGACGATCTGGTTGGCTAAGACTTGAGCCAAGTCAATAGGAGGGGGTGGTGGTGGCGGGGACCACGTTCTCTCCTCCATCTTCATTTTGGTTAACCTCCTCGTTCGTGGAGGCGCTCCCTCCGATCGGCTTGCGATCCCTCGACATCCGACCGGTGGGTCCCGACGGGCGCTCCGGAAACCATTTGTAAAGAAGCGGGTTTCTAAGAGATCTAGTTTTATGTGATGTTTAAGTGGATTATAACGGATTTCTTTTTGAAAAGGCAGGGTTTATTCTGCCGGTAAGCACACAACAAGCACATAGCAAACAAGCAAGCACAAACAAGTTTTTATTACAAACCAGTGAGGAGGATACATCCCGACTACGCGGACACACTACACGACTAAAGGCTAAGGGTGCGACTTGGACCGGTACGGCTTCATTCCCTGGGTCTTGGGGCACATTACTCGCGAGGGGAGCTGTCTTCTGGGGTCGAGTGTTCTTCCAGCGGAATGAGCAACTCGTCATCGTTTCCGCCTTCGGGGTCTCCGTTTTCCGGGGCCGTGCCTTGCGGCTTCGGTGGTAGGCGTTGGGGGTTCGGTGACTGCCGGTGGTGCTTGGTGGGACTTCTATGGTTCCTCCCCATCCTACAAGGGGTGTTCCCGGCGGGACTTGAGGTTCTCCTATGGGCGGAACGGGCGTTCCGCCGTGGGTCCATTCTTGCATGCGTTGGTCCCGGATTCTCCCGAGGCTTTCCGGGCAACGGCTTCACCGCTATGGCGGTCGCGGTCCTTGCTTCAGCTTGGGCCACTCGGACTTGGTGCATCCGCACCGTGACTTCGCCTTGCTCGGCCGCTGATCTGCTCCCTCAAGTGTACGGCTCCGGTCATCAAAGAGCTTGTCCGGGGAGACAAGGTAGGCAACTACGTGGTATAGCGAGGGTCTTCTTGGTGGCGGCGTCGCTCCCGGGTTCCTCATGCGGGCTTGCCAACCGGGGTCCCGATGGCGGGAGGGAAGTACCTCATC
The DNA here is from genome assembly GCA_947561735.1 of Cenchrus americanus. Taxonomy (NCBI): domain Eukaryota; kingdom Viridiplantae; phylum Streptophyta; class Magnoliopsida; order Poales; family Poaceae; genus Cenchrus; species Cenchrus americanus. Next base: position 50,378,923 of record OX387245.1, read on the forward strand.
GGTGTTGGGACGAGGTGCTCTTCGTAGATTCGGCACAGGTAGCGGAGGGCTTTTCTGAGGGCCAAAGGATAGGTATCCCGGTGTCGGAACCCTGTGGCGGTCACGCGCCACGGCTCGATGTTGGTGTGGCGGTTGCTTCTAGCGACGGAGAGGACCACTCTACAGCGAAGAGTGCCGAGTTGCTCGTACTCTCTGCTGTAGTACCTAGGGCGCTCAGTGATACCGAGGCGCTCCAGGGAGTGGATGAGCAAGGTGAGCAAAACCAGGGCTCCTCCCGGCACACGCCTTGGGTCCATCCATCTTTCGCCATCTGAAAACAAAGATAGGGTTGAACAGGTTGTGGTGGGGTACAAAAGATGGATAACTTTATTTAGTAGGAAGGTTGGGGTACATCCTTCGGGGTACACTTATTACTAGGACTCAACTTCTAGCCTTACACCCTAGTCCTATCCTCATGGTGACTCTTCCTCTAGCTGGATACGGCGCTTCTTTAGTGGAAGATCTTGCTCCAGTATCTCATCTTCAGTCTGGGTTCCTTTGTCCCAGTGGGTTTCTTCGGGTTCATTCTCTTCTGCTCTGGCTCCTTCATCTCTGCTCCTACGCTCCTTCAGTTCATCCCATAGGGCTTTATGGGCCAACGGCGTGCGCTCTCTTTCCCCGAGGTATTCTTGCTTGGTGTTGTGTAGTTCAACCTCGCTATGGTTGTCTTCACCCTTTCTAGTTCTATCCTCTCGTTCGCTCTTTCCGCCCCGTCGATCCGTGCTTCGCTTCTTTGCGGGCTTGCTCCCGATAAAGGTGGTCTAGGCCTCCGAGGTATATGGATAGGTGGGAGATCGCTCTCTTCTAAGTCTTCTTCCTCTCGTTCCAAACCTCTCATGCGATCAATCCACGAGCGTCCTCTTCCTCCGGAGGGTGGAAAGGATCCCATTGGAGTCCTTCGGAGGTGCCTGTCTATAAACCACTCGTAGCCGACGCGGGCCTTCCGAGCAGCCTTGGGGTAGGTGTCGGCAAAGCGAAAACCAGTGGCGTTGACGAACCATGGCTCTATGTCGGGGTAAAGCGTGCTTCTTCCCACAAAGATCAGCAGCTTACACCGAAGGGTGCCGAAGCGTTCGTACTCCCGGTAGACGAACTCTGGCGGATCCCTTACTCCGACGCGCTCTAGGCTGAGTAGCAACAGGTTAGGGAGGCCAGGCTGGACGGGGCAAATTCCTCCGTTCCACTCGGGGTTAGGCATCTGGAAACAGGCAAGAATCAAGGTAAGGATTTGGGAAAAGGTGAGCTTAGCAAAGGAAAGGTTAGAGAGGGCCAGAGGAGGTCTCGTATCCTGGGGGTCATGTCCTACGGCCAACCTGCGGCTCTGATACCACCTGAAGCGTCCCCTCATCAGAGGTGACCAAATGTGACACAAATACCAGTCCCAGGAGGCTGGTAGCACATTTATTACAACAGGTGGAATCAGTCTTTTACATTACGGTTACAAAAAGGGCACGGTAGTGCCAACGCTACAAGGAACAACACAAATGCTAGCGACCACACTACGATAGCAAAGGCTTCCATAGCCTCCTCAGAGTACCACACCATGGAAGCGATCGGTAGGGCCCTGGGTACACAGGCACGGTTGGGTGTAGGGCAATGACCTACTCAACGTCTTCTGGAATGTAATCGGGATCCTCCTCTGTGAAATAGTTAGTAAAACAAGGGTGAGCACATACGTACTCAGCAAATCCAACCCCACCCACGGAGGGGCTTATAAACAGAATCATGCATAAGGTATAACAAGGATCAAGCTAAGGTTCATTTTAGCAAACTTACACATGCAGGGGTTCATTTCAAAAGGTTTTCGCAAATCATTTTCATAACCCAAGTAACTCACTTGTTTTAGGAAAAACCACTGTGGATCTACCGGACTTCCCGTCCGTCGTAGCCCAGGCACACAGCCACACACTTCACCCAGAAAACAACTCACGCCAGAAAGACATCCCATCCCAAAACACTAGTTTTTGTGACCACACCGTGACTCGTCCAATACCGTGGACACGGCTATTCGAATAGGTTTGACACTCTGCAGAGGTTGTACATCTTTACCCACAAGTAGGGTACCGTCACACGGACACCTCAGTGCGGTACGGATCCTATCAAAGCCATTACCCACCTTAGCTAACACTACGAGCCACCACGGAAGCACCCAAGGGGTTATCCCACATAACCGGGGCGTACCTCACACGAGCGTACCCCGACTCCTTGGTCTCCCGCCGCTCACCCGCACACCCGGATGGCAAGTAGATTAACTAGTGGGGTTTATGCTAAGCCGTTGCCACATACAACGGTCGAGTGGTTGTACGATGATTTGGGTCGTGTGAGATGTCACCGAGGACCATGTGTGGTTCGAGGACCGGTGGATGGTCGCTTCCTTGTGTGATGAGTGATTGACAACGTTGTGTGGACCGATTCTTGGCTAAGTATTGCGGGTGCGAGGTTGCGGCTTGACTCGTGGTGGTGCGGGTGAAGAACAAGCGCGAAAGGTCGTCGCCGGTGAGGCCTCCGGGTGTGGAGAAGACAAGTAGGCTTCGTTCGAGGGACCCGGTGGCCGGCGGGGGTCAAGTGCGGGCCGCATGGTGGCATGAACAAGAAGATGAAGTCGTGGACGGTTTCTTGGTTGAGCCTCAAAACCAAGGTCGAGCCGGGACTACGTGGGAGCCAAGTCATGAGTGGAGATTGGCGGAGGCTACACCGAGTTCGCGGAGTTTCCGGTGGTTCACCGAAAACCACCGGGTTCCTTGGTTGATCCACAAAGCCAAGACCGAGAACCGAAGACGGAGGTGCAGACGGCACGGACCGGTCCGACCGGTGGGTCGGCCCGTCCGACCGTGGGACCGGTCGGCCGGTGAGGAGTACCGGTCGACCGGTGTGCGACGACGCGGTCCGGAATCTTCGAAGCGGAGGACACGCGTCGGGATCGCATGGCTTGCGTCGAGGCTACGCAGGGTGCGGTCGCCGGCATCCGTCCGATGGTGAAGACATCAAGAATTCCAAATCCGCCCTTGAGGGGCTTGTATCCCTAGTTGTTAGAGAAGGGCATTTTAGACATTCGGTTGCCGCCTATATAACCCAAGAGGTGAGAGGTTGGCGACTAACTCTTGGAACCCTAGCTCATTAGTTTTCCTATTTTCCACCTATTTTCTCTAGGTTTTCCTTAGGACTAGCAAGAGAGCTTCACGGAGAGATCTTGTAGAGAGGGATGGATGATCGGGCGGCTTGCTAGACCTTGCACGAATCCTTGTTTTCATGTATAGATGATTCGGCGTGATTCCTCAAGGTTTGGATGTGTTTTACCGGTTGTTTTTGGTGGTGATTTTCGGAGCCCTCTTCCGGTGATTTCTTTGGAGTGTTTTTGGGGCTTTTCTCTTGGTGATTCGGTGGGGGAAATTTGTGGGAACCCTTCGTGGTTCTTTGGGCCGTGATTCCCCTCCCAAATCCGTGAGAAAAGTTGCTCGAATTTGGGGTTTCTTGAGTTCTTGGGTTGGAAGTACTTTCGGCGGGATTTCTTCGATTCCTCCTTTTTGGACGAGATTTGTTGGGATTAAACTTGGCTATGGACTCCTCATGAGGTGCTCCTGATATCCCCAAAGTCTTGTTCAAGTCCATGGAGCGATTCGGGAGATCGAGATTTGGATTTGGGGGAGTTGACCGCGGGTGCTGTTCATCCCGAGCTGCCCAGGCCACACCGGTCTGACCGGTGCTCTTGACCGGTCCGACCGGTGCAAGCCTCTCGTGGGATTTTGCTCGGGTGAACGTCTTGGTGTGTTCGTAGTTGTCCCGTGGTGCTTTCGCCGTTTCGAGTTTGGGTCCGTTTGGTGGTTGGTTGGCTTTGTTTGGTGTCTTGGGGGCTTTCAGTGCCGCCACCGGTCCGATCGGTGTGTCTCACCGGTCTAACCGGTGTAGAGCCACTTAGTGAAAGTTGCTCGTGTTCACCTGCAGGGACCGGTCGACCGGTGGTGCTCACCGTCCGACCGTGTAGGTCTGTAGACTCGAGGTTTGTTTTTCCGCCGCGTTTCTCGGGTCGGAAGGTTGCGTGTTGGTTCCTAGGTCCGGTGGCACTCCGGTGGCTACGTGGGCTTGACCAACCTTGGTAGTGAGTCGGAGACGTGTGTTGGAAGCCGCGTTCGTCTTGTTGGAGTTTTCATCTCCTTCGAGAAGAATTTTTATCGGCTCCCATTCACTCCCCCCCTCTCCACGGTTCGCCGTATCGGTCCTTCAAGTGGTATCGAGCCGGTTCGGGTCTTTGTTGACTCTAACCGTCTAAGATCCAAGGATGGCGTACCGGAACGGGGGTTCGGGTCCTCCACACTTCGATGGCAAGAACTACCGGATGTGGAGCAAGCGGATGGGTGCGTTCCTCCGCGGAAAGGGTCGGTCGCTTTGGGATGTCACGGTGGACACAATCTATGTCCAGCCGATGGATTTCCTTGCTCCGGGGGTCGAGGGACGGATTCGACGCCAACAATAAGGCGGTCGACTACTTGTTTCGTGCTTTGTGTCGGCCCGAGTTCGATCGGGTGCACACCGAGCACTTGGCTTGTAGGATTTGGGCGGTGTTGAAGGAGGCTCATGTTGGGAACGCCCGTGTTCGAGCACGGTTGTATGCGACCTACGGAGAGAGTACGAGAACTTCACTCATCTCCCCGGTGAGTCCATCGATGCCTTGTTTCGCAGGTTCACGGTGGTGGTGAACAACATGAGGGCCAATGTGGACGTGCTCCCGTACGATGATCATGATAGAGCGGTCAAGCTCTTACACTCTTTGGATCGTACGATATGGGGCGGAAAGTTCGAGGCCATAGTCGAGTCGGAGCGGTATGATACTCGACGGTGAACGAGCCGTTCTCGAAGCTCAAGCTCGGCCGAGGTGGATAGGGGCATGATCGCCAAGCTCGAGGGACCGACCGATTCCCATAGTCTTGCCCTCGTTGGTGGTTCCAAAGGAAAGACTAACTCTAACCCATCCACCAGATGTTCTCGTTTTCCTCTTTGATGTCTATGCCGGATGAGGAGTTTGATGACCTTGGAGAGGACGAGCCGGCGCCGTTGACGAGGCGGTTCGAGAGGCCGCACGAGAACCGCGTGAACATGAGGAGGAACACGAGGACTTGTTTCCAAGTGCGGCAAGCCGGGACACTTCGTCGCCGACCGCCCGAGAAGGCCGAGAACAAGGACAGCTACAAGCACAAGCCGAGGAAGAACGATGACAAGTACCGTTCGAGGCGCGACCACAAGAGCAAGCACAAGAACAAGTACAAGGACGAGCGACGATCGAGGAAGAAGGAGGGCCGAGGCAAGGCCCGAGCGATGGTTGGAGCGAGCGACGTCAACTCCAGTTCCGCGTACTCCACCTCGAGCTCGAGCAGCAGCGACGGCGAGGGAGATCGCCGCAAGAACAAGAAGTCGTCCAAGAACCTGAGCGGCCGGAGCCGCTTCGCGAGAGACGGCCTCGCACCATGGCGTTGAGCTCCGGCGGCAAGAAGAGCACACGCAGCGACTCGGACTCTGAGTCCGACGACGAGGTGCGTGATGAACTTCCCTTCTTGCGCCAGGAGAATGAGAGGCTTGGCTCTTTGCTTGATAACCGTGATGACATGCTTAGAGAGGCCAAGAAAATGAGGAAAGAGCTTAGGGCTTCACTCGAGGATGCTAGGACTAGAGTGGCCGAGCTAGAGACACAGTGCTTGATAGCAAGCTTGAGATTGATTCGTTTAAGGCTAGCCTCGTTGTTTCCGATGAGAATGATTGTGCTCGATTGCTCTATATTCCTTGCTCGATCTTGCTTTGTTCAAGGAGAAGCATGCCTCCAAGTGTGAGGAACTAGATGTGCTTAGGGTTGAAGTGGCCGAGCTTAAGTCTAGATCTGCTTTGCTAGGTGCTTGCACTTCTTGCCCCCGTTTTGCATGCTAAGATTGATGAGATGCATGCTTACACTAGTTCGCTCGAGGCTAAATTGAAGGAACCCATGCCTACATCTTGCTCTACCTCGTGAAATGCATGCATTGAAAAATTTGGAGCTTGCACATTATGTTGACCGTTTGCGGATGAGAATGATGATTTGAGGAAGTTGATGGGGTGGTTGTCCGGTCACGAGCCTCGCTGAGGATGATGATTGAGGCCTTTAAGAGGCAAGATGGTGAGGGGCCCGGAGCAAACAAGGTTGGTGAGGGAAGTGGAGAGAATATCCGGAGCCACCAAAAACCCACCACAAAAATGATTTCCCCCAAAACCTAACCATCTAAGGAACCGACTAGACACAACCCCGGCTCCACCCGTGTTTCCTACACCCACAAATGACCTACAAAAGCCTATCAAGTTTGTGAGCACTTCGGGGAAAGTGTTCTTTGGGAAGGAGAGTGAGAAGGCTAGTGGTGAGAAACCGGTGGAGGGTTTGAGTGGAGAGAAACCGAGTGAACGACCACATCCCAAGCCAAAGCCTAAGCTTGTGAGGTTCCATTGTGGCTATTGTGGGAGAGATGGCCATAAGGAGGAGTTTTGCTTCAAGAGGAAGCGAGAGGAGAGAATGGAGAAGGAGTGGGCTAACAAGGACAAGTACCACCCTTCCGATGGTGTACTTGAGCCTCGTATGCGGATGCCCGGGGGCAAGGCGATTGTGAGGACGCTTCGGGCTTGGGGAGAGAAGAAGGCCGCAGGTGGTGCTGCGCCCGTGTTACACCGGTCGACCGGTGTGGGGCACCGGGCGACCGGCAGCGGGCGACAGACACTGTTCGGGTTTCGAGCTCGTACGGTGCGAGGGTTGTTTCGGTGGTCGTGGTTCGGTGGTTGGGCCGGAAAGGGTGCGGTGTGGTCGGTTGCTAGGCGTTCTCCACCTCGTGCTCAATACGGAGATTGGAGGAGTCGTGGCGGTGAGTTGGAGAGGAAGGACGTTCCACGGGCTTTCTTGCGTGGTTTTGGTCCTCCTCCAGGCAGAGACGGGTGATTCCCTCAGGGTGGTTACCGTAGTGGTGTTCGTGGAGGTAGCTTTGGTAGGAGAGATGCTTTGGTTGGTGCTAACCCCACTTTCGAGCAAATGGCTCGGCACTGGTTTTCCTCTTTTGGTACTAACCCCAGTGCTGAGTCGTTTGTTCGCTCACGTGCCTATTTTTGATTTTCAGGTGGGAGACTTGAAGAACATTTGGTTGATTGACTCCGGTTGCTCGAGGCATATGACCGGAGACAGGGGTGGTTCTCAAGTCTCGTCCCGTGGTGACGAAGAGGTACATCACCTTTGGGGACAATGGGCGTGGGCGTGTGCTTTCGAGAAGGTGAGATAAAAGTGAGTGACAAGATCACTCGAGGCGTGTTGCTCTTGTTCAATCGCCGGGGTACAATTTGCTTTCGTGTCCCGGCTTGTTGGATGAGGGCTTTGAGGTGTTGTTTCGGCCCGGTGGTTCTCGGATTGTGGACTCTCGAGGGGACCTTGTCCGTATGGTCGTTCCCGAGGGTCGTGTGTTTCGTGCTGATTTTTCTCGGTCTTCGGGTGTGGAGCGTTGTTTCTTGGCCGGTTCTTCGAGTGAGTTGTGGAAGTGGCATAGGAAGTTGGGTCACTTGAGCTTTGACCTTTTGTCTCGCTTGAGTAAACTCAATTTGGTCCGAGGATTGCCACGGTTGAGGCTTGAGAAAGAGTTGGTTTGTGCTCCGTGTAGGCATGCCAAGATGGTGGCCTCTTCTCACCCGCCTCTCACCGATGTGATGACCGAGCGTCCATGCGAGCCGCTCCATATGGACCTTGTTGGCCCGGCTCGTGTGCGATCCGCGGGTGGGAAGTGGTATGTCCTTGTTGTGGTGGACGACTATTCTCGGTATGCGTGGGTGTTCTTTACGGAGGATAAGGGGGAGACGTTTGGTTTTGTTCGAGATCTAGTCTTGAGGTTGAGGAACGAGAGGCACGGAGATGCCATACGAGCTATCCGCGGTGATAATGGCTCGGAATTCGGGAACTCTCGTTTTGAAACCTTTTGTCATGACTTGGGTCTTGAGCACCGGTTTTCGAGTCCGTATACGCCTCCCCGAATGGTGTTGTGGAAAGGAAGAACGGGACCTTGTGCGAGATGGCTCGGACGATGCTTGATGAGCATAGGACTCCGAGGAGGTATTGGGCGAGGCGGTGAATACCGCATGCTATGTGTCGAACGGGATATACCTCGGGGTGCACAAGAAGAAGACATGCTATGAGTTGATGCATGGCCGCACACCCAAGGTGAGTCACTTCCATGTCTTTGGTTGCAAGTGTTTCATTCGAAGAAGGGCGGGAAGTTGGATAAGTTTGAGGCTAGGTCCGTCGATGGCATTTTCTTTGGTTATGCATCTCATTCTAGAGCATATCGTGTGCTCAATCTTGAAACTAACCAAATCGTGGAGACTTGCGAGGTAACCTTCGACGAGACGAGCCACGTAGTCGGCTTGTCTTTGAGTGTGCGGGTGATGATGAGCTTGGCGAGGAGATCTTTCAGGGAGGAGGAGCATGAACATGGTGATGATGAGGATGGCGGTGCGGTGCCCCCACCGAACATGTACCCACTACTTCGACGACGATGATGGATGGACCCTCTCGCTACACCTACGACGACAAATCAAGAACGAGGAGAAGCCGATGTTGAGGGGGAGGTAGTTTCGAGGCGAGAACCTCCCCGGCGAGTTCAAGTGGATCACCCGGCTTCGAGGATCATCGGCGACATGAACGAACGCACTACACCGGTCGAGGGTTCGAAACAATTCCCATTTTGCTCATGCTGCATTTGTTGCTTCTTTCGAGCCCAAAGACATTGGACACGCACTATCCGATCACAATTGGGTTAACTCGATGCATGAGGAGTTGGAGAACTTTGAGAGGAATCGAGTGTGGGAGTTGGTTGACCCTCCCCCGGGGTGTAAGCCGATTGGTACCAAGTGGGTGTGGAAAAACAAAGAGGGAGAGAAGGGTGAGGTTGTGAGGAACAAGTCGAGACTTGTTGCTCGGGGGTTCGATCGAAGGAGGGGATCGACTACGAGGAGACCTTTGCTCCCGTAGCCCGTTTGGAGGCGATTAGGATCCTTCTAGCCTTTTCTGTGGCTAAAGGGTTCAAGTTGCACCAAATGGATGTGAAGAGTGCTTTTCTGAATGGTGTGCTGGAGGAAGAAGTGTATGTGAGGCAGCCTCCGGGGTTTGAGAGTGAGAAGTACCCCCACCGGGTGTACAAGTTGAGGAAGGCGCTGTATGGGCTGAAGCAGGCGCCTAGAGCTTGGTATGGTAGGTTGAGGGGGTTCTTGTTCGAGAGAGGCTTTGAGATGGGGAAGGTCGATCAGACCTTGTTTTTACTGAGGCAGAAAGGAGATATCCCCGATTGTGCGGTGTGTACGTGGATGATATTGTCTTTGGTGGCTCGTCTAACTCTCTTGTTGCGAGGTTTGCGGATGATATGAGCAGGGAGTTTGAGATGAGCATGATGGGCGAGTTGCGCTTCTTCCTCGGCTACAAATCAAGCAATCAAAGGAAGGAACATTTGTGCACCAGGCTAAGTACACCAAGGACATTGTGAGGAAATTCAAGATGGAGGACTCCAAGGCTATGACGACGCCGATGAGTACGACTACGGCTCTTGATGCGGACGAGGAAGGTGAACACGTGGACCAGAAGGAGTACCGGAGCATGATCGGGTCACTCCTCTACTTGACGGCGACGAGGCCGGACATACGCTTCTCGGTGTGCTCGTGCGCTCGTTTTCAAGCGTCTCCGAGGACTTCGCATCAGCAAGCGGTGAAGAGAATTTTCAGGTACTTGCATCACACTCCCGACTTCGGCCTTTGGTACTCCGCGTCCTCTTCGTTGGCGCTTCATGGTTTTTCTCACGCGGATTTTGCCGGGTGTCGGTTGGATAGGAAGTCCACTTCTGGGACTTGCCAGTTTTTGGGTTCTTCTTTGGTGTCTTGGTCTTCCCGCAAGCAGTCGAGTGTTGCTCAATCCACGACCGAGGCCGAGTATGTTGCCGCTGCTAGTTGTTGCTCTCAGCTCCTTTGGATCACCTACACCATGAGTGACTTTGGTGAGGAGTATACCCATGTCCCACTTCAATGTGATAGCACCAGTGCCATACGCGTTGCAAAGAACCCAGTGCTTCATTCCAAAACCAAGCACATAGAAGTGAGGTATCATTTTCTGAGAGACAACGTTGAGAAAGGAAAGATAGCTTTGATCCATGTACCCACACATGACCAACTAGCTGATATTTTCACCAAACCCCTAGATCAAGCAACTTTCACTCGTTTGCGGGGGGAACTTGGTGTGTGTTTGATTTCTTGAGTTGGGTGTGTGGGAGTTCTCTTTTGCCGGTGGTGTCGAGCCCGTTTTGCCTCCCCTCGAGGAGCCGGTTTGTAGCATATGTATAGCTTTCCTTTGTGCATTTCTTGCATTTGGCATGGCATATGTAACATGATGTATAGGCATCCTTGTATCTTAGATTGCATGCATTTTGTATCATATGCATTGGATAGGAAAAGCTTCTCTCATATACATTGTTCACCATGGAATGAAATGTATGTCTTTATGAGCTTGTTTGGTATGATATGGTTAGTATGGCTTAGCTCTTGATGATCTTGATGAATAATCCATGGTTGATAGCTATGCTTTAGAAAAATGTCACATGTATGCTCTCTCATGTGTAAATGCCTTTACATGCTCTTGACATGTTTGTGTGGCCTTGCTATGCTTAATTTGTGGTTGGATAGCTAGTTTATTGATCATATGGGGCCAAAGGCTCATTTGCCATCATGAATGTTTAGCCCTCTTAACTTATCTTGTGGAGGAGCATAAGTTCCTTTTTGTCGCAAAGACATTTCATGTACCATTTACAAATCTGAAAATGAAATGAAAAATGCTTGGAAAATATGCTCCCATATCATATGTGCTGAATTTAATTTGCTTTGGGTGCTAAACCGTTGCATGATGCCTACCAATGAGAAGTCTCATAATTAGAAGTAGGCACATGTCTCGGTGGCTTTGACATGACATGAGGTGCTTGTGGGTGTTTGTGATGGTCTTATGATTAGAATGGCTGTCCTAGCATGAAGTTTGTGTGGCTTTGCCATTTTGATATGCTTTGATCATGTTTAGGACTTTGCTCAATGAGAGGCAAGTTTTTCGCAAAATTGCCAAAATCCATCTTAGCTTCGTCCAATGGTTGTGAAACTTGGTGATCATGTAGTTGAGATCAATACGAAGCCGTAGAGTATCTAACTTGCTCATTTGGACATGTGTAGCATTCTTTGTTGAATTTTGTATATTTGAGAAGCTCTAGGTTGAAAGTTTTGCATTTTTGGCTTGATTCATGCATTGCCAACAAGGGGGAGAAGTTTGAGCTTGAAATGGCTTACCGGACGCATTTAGAAGGTTTTCAGGTGGTTTCGAGCCATTTCTGGGCTCTGTTGTACACCGGTCTGACCGGTGTGAGTGCTGGTCCTGTACACATGTTAGGCACCGGTCTGACCGGTGGTGATGACCGGTCCCGACCGGTGTGAGCCGAAAGTGCTTAGCTGTCCCGTTTCATGTGGTTTCTTGCATGCATTCGTCCAGGGGGAGTTGCATTGGTTCAGGGGGAGCTTGCATGTGTGCAGGGGGAGCTTTTTGTGAGTTTTCGAGCTTTGTTTTGGTGGTTTGCGCTCTTTGCTTGAGCTTTGTTTTGTCTCGGATGTGTCGAGCCGTTGCCCTTGCCTAAGGGGTCCGAGACTTGTTTCCTTCAAGTGATCTTGCTCTTTGCCTTTGTTTGGCTTTCGATCGCTTGTTGGAGTTTCTTTTTGTTCGTTTCTTTTCTTTTTCTTTTCTCTCTTGTTACTTTCATGTGGGTGTTGTCAATGCACTCATCAAGGGGGAGATTGAGGACCATGTGTGGTTCGAGGACCGGTGGATGGTCGCTTCCTTGTGTGATGAGTGATTGACAACGTTGTGTGGACCGATTCTTGGCTAAGTATTGCGGGTGCGAGGGTTGCGGCTTGACTCGTGGTGGTGCGGGTGAAGAACAAGCGCGAAAGGTCGTCGCGGTGAGGCCTCCGGTGTGGAGAAGACAAGTAGGCTTCGTTCGAGGGACCCGGTGGCCGCCGGGGGGTCAAGTGCGGGCCGCATGGTGGCATGAACAGCAAGATGAAGTCGTGGACGGTTTCTTGGTTGAGCCTCAAAACCAAGGTCGAGCCGGACTACGTGGGAGCCAAGTCATGAGTGGAGATTGGCGGAGGCTACACCGAGTTCGCGGGGTTTCCGGTGGTTCACCGTAAAACCACCGGGTTCCTTGGTTGATCCACAAAGCCAAGACCGGAGAACCGAAGACGGAGGTGCAACGAAGCACGGACCGTCCGACCGGTGGGTCTGACCGGTCCGACCGGTGGGACCGGTCTGACCGGTGAGGAGCACCGGTCCGACCGGTGTGCGACGACGCGTCCGAATCTTCGAAGCGGAGGACACGCGTCGGGATCGCATGGCTTGCGTCGAGGCTACGCAGGGTGCGGTCACCGGCATCCGTCCGATGGTGAAGACATCAAGAATTCCAAATCCGCCCTTGAGGGGCTTGTATCCCTAGTTGTTAGAGAAGGGCATTTTAGACATTCGGTTGCCGCCTATATAACCCAAGAGGTGAGAGGTTGGCGACTAACTCTTGGAACCCTAGCTCATTAGTTTTCCTATTTTCCACCTATTTTCTCTAGGTTTTCCTTAGGACTAGCAAGAGAGCTTCACGGAGATATCTTGTAGAGAGGGATGGATGATCGGGCGGCTTGCTAGACCTTGTACGAATCCTTGTTTTCATGTATAGATGATTCGGCGTGATTCCTCAAGGTTTGGATGTGTTTTACCCGGTTGTTTTTGGTGGTGATTTTCGGAGCCCTCTTCCAGTGATTTCTTTGGAGTGTTTTTGGGGCTTTTCTCTTGGTGATTCGGTGGGGGAAATTTGTGGGAACCCTTCGTGGTTCTTTGGGCTGTGATTCCCCTCCCAAATCCGTGAGAAAAGTTGCTCGAATTTGGGGTTTCTTGAGTTCTTGGGTTGGAAGTACTTTCGGCGGGATTTCTTCGATTCCTCCTTTTTGGACGAGATTTGTTGGGATTAAACTTGGCTATGGACTCCTCATGAGGTGCTCCTGATATCCCCAAAGTCTTGTTCAAGTCCGTGGAGCGATTCGGGAGATCGAGATTTGGATTTGGGGGAGTTGACCCGCGGGTGCTGTTCATCCCGAGCTGCCCAGGCCACACCGGTCTGACCGGTGCTCTTGACCGGTCCGACCGGTGCAAGCCTCTCGTGGGATTTTGCTCGGGTGAACGTCTTGGTGTGTTCGTAGTTGTCCCGTGGTGTCGCCGTTTCGAGTTTGGGTCCGTTTGGTGGTCGGTTGGCCCGTTTGGTGTCTTGGGGGCTTTCGTGTCGCCACCGGTCCGACCGTGTGTCTCACCGGTCTAACCGGTGTAGAGCCACTTAGTGAAAGTTGCTCAGGTTCACCCGCGGGGACCGGTCCGACCGGTGGTGCTCACCGCGTCCGACCGGTGTAGGTCCGTAGACTCGAGGTTTGTTTTTCCGCTGCGTTTCTCGGGTCGGAAGGTTGCATGTTGGTTCCTTGGTCCAGTGGCACTCCACTGGCTACGTGGGCTTGACCAACCTTGGTAGTGAGTCGGAGACGTGTGTTGGAAGCCGCGTTCGTCTTGTTGGAGTTTTCATCTCCTTCGAGAAGAATTTTTATCGGCTCCCATTCACTCCCCCCCTCTCTGGTTCGCCGTATCGGTCCTTCAGTCACGCAACCCGGTCCTTAACCGACAAGATGGACAACTCCCAACACGCTCAACCACACAGGTACGAGCTCACCCATACTCCTGACACGCACGTCCATCCTGTCTACCCAGTTCTTTACTCATTTTCCAAACATATCCCATTTCCGTTTTTAAAGCACTCACACATTTTGAAAGCACTCACACATTTTTAAAGCACTCCTTTAGGCCAAAACATGGTTCAATCATAGCAATCAAAGGTGGCTATCCTACCATGTTTTTGCAGTAAAACAATATGCAATTTATAAAATGGGTATAGGTTATTTTTATAAAACTAGGACAGAAGCATGCATCAAAGGATGAGATTGGACTTGCCGTCTTCGAAGTCTTCGGGGAGGGCCGGCTCGGCGTTCGGGACCTCGGGCTCCTGCTCGCAGTAGTCGGCTTCGATCTCCGACTCGGGGTACCTTACTCCGTCTACTCCGTCGGCTATGGCATACACACAAACAAGCAAGCAATATTAGCACACACGGCTCCGGCCGAGCTCGGGGAGGGGGGGAAGTGAGCGGAGGAGGGGTATATATAGGTGCGGTAGGGTTTGGTCTTGACCGAGAAGGAAGGGCGTGTATGAAAGGCTAGGTTAAGGAGGGGTTATAGATATTAAGGACCTCTTGGTAATTTTCTAATAATGAAGGAGGGTGTGTTGATGACCTCATAATTTGGTTTAGGGTCTGTTTGTAATTTATTTAGGGTTCAACAGTAATTAATTACTAATCTTAGGGGCTATTTGGAAGGAAGGAAATGAAATAGTATAAGGGGGGCTCGGTTAAGGGAAAGGCCAGGGGCCTAATAGCAAAACGGCCTTCTTCTTCCCCCCCCCCACTCGATACAGAACAGAGGGGGGGCGCGGCGTGGCCGGCCGGCGGGGGTGCCCGCCGGGCGGCTCCCGCGCGCGGCGGCCTAGAGATAGGGGAAAACGGAGAGGGGGAAGAGGGGGATCCTAACCCCGCACTCACCTTGGGCTATTGGGCTCGGTGGAAGTGGCTCGGCGGCGGGCGAGAGGGCGGCGGCGGCGCCACCGGTGGCGGCGGCGCGGTGGGGCTCGGGGAACGGCTCAGGGAGGCTTGCTTGCGGTGCGGTGTGGCGAGGTGGTGGTGGTGCCGGCCTTAAATAGGCGGCGGAGGTCGGTTCGGGGGAGGGGAGATATTTTCCCCGGCGAGACCGCCGGCGAGCTCGGGGAGCTTCGCGAACTCCGGCCAGCTCCTTGTGGTGACCGGCGACGCGACGGCTCGGTACGGGTCAACTCATGCAGTGCGTAGCGCGGGCAGGCGGCAGTGGTGGCCGGAGGTGACGGCTTGGCTCGTCGCCGGCGCCATGGAGGGGTCTTTTCGTTCTGAGCTTTGGGCAGTGAAGAGAGGGGAACGGTGGCGTGCTCGGTGGCCGTCGTGGTCGGCCTCGCGGGCCCGTGCGGCGGGCACGGCACGCCGCCGGCCCGGCCGGGCCGGCGCCGGCGCGGCGCGGGCGATTGCGGGGGAAAAGGAGGAAGGGGGGGGTCACCGGTGCGGTGGCCCGGCGCGGGCCCGGCGTGCGTCGGCCCGGCCGCCTTCCGCACCGCGGCGGGGTGCGGGCCGGGGTCAACCCGTGTCGGCTCTGGTCGGGGGGGAAACGCGGGGTGCTGGCCGCGGGAGGGGGCAGGCGCGCGGCCAGGGAGGTGGAGCAGGGAAGAAGAAAGAGAAAAGGAAGAAGGAAAGGAAAAGAAGAAAAGAAAGAAAAGGAAAAAGGAAAAAGAAAGGAGAGGAAGAAATTGGAAAGAAAAATAGGAAAAAGAGAGGAAAGGAGATTGGAGAAAAGTCTAGAAAATTTGGAAAATTGTTAGGGAAATTAGGGGAGGGTTCTGCGGGGTTTTTCCGATTTCCGGGTGTCAGCGTGTTTTTCGGGCCGGTGGTGATGGCGAGGCGGACCGACCGGCGGGACCGCGGCGTGCGCGGGATTCCCGGCCGGTGGCCGACCGCGGCGTTGGGAAGGCGCGCGGGGGTGCGGCCGGGGGTGCGGTGCCGGCGGGAATTGCGGCACGCGCGTCGGGGAGAGAGAGAGAACAGTGGCTAGGGTTTGAATGGTAATTGAGCTCGGCGGATTTTTGAAATTACGCATGATTTAGTAGGTGATTTATTTAGAGCTAAAAACGCGGGCGTTACAGAACCACCCTGCGGAAACGCAACAAGCTGTCAGATTCCCGCCTGACGGGCACGCAGCCCCTCGAAGCACAATCCCTTACCTCGAAGAGGAGAAGGTGCGCTTCCTCTTCCTCGACGTCCCCGCCAACGTTGCGGGTGCGGTCGGCGCGACCGCCGCCGCACCTCAGGCCGCCTCCACCACGCGCGCGGCGCCCCCGCCGCGCGCACGGACGCCTCCGAGGCGCGCGCACGGACGCCTCCGAGGCGCGCGCCCGCGCCTCCGCGGCCCGCGCCGCCTCTCGTCGTCGATTGCCCGGGAGCGGACTCCTCCGCGCCCGCCCCGGTCCGATGCCGCCCTTGCCACCGGAGCCGGCTCCGGTGACGGGGGTGCGGACTCCCACCTATCGGGGAGGGCCGGCCCCTGGCCTCTTCCTCTTCTTCCTCCTCCTCGTCCGATGACGAGTACTCCTCAGTCCCCGGCGAGGAGAGCCCCCCGCCTGCTCGCGCGGCCCGGTACTCCTCACTCCTCCGCTCGCGACGCTTCCGATGCCGCGTCGCGCGCTCCTTATTGCGCGCCGCTCACCCCGCTCTCGCCGCCGCGCGCGCGCGCCGAGCGCGCGAGAGCGGGGGGTGGGTGGCTCGGACTTCGCGGCGCTCACGCTCACCAACTGCAGACAAAACATCAAAACGCGTCAAAAACCCGGAGAACCGACAAAACTGGAACGAAATCAAGAACTCCGCTCACCAGTTGGCCGGTGGGTAGCATCTCGAGGTCCCACAGGGCGTTTGCGTTGTAGCGCCCGGAGTTGGGATCGATGGCGCGCCGCGCCCGGGTAGCCGCATAGTCCCGCGGCAAGGGGGCCGACAGCGTCCGCGACCTTGCCAACGCGACGGGATCCGCCTCCTCGGTCATCTCGAAGATGCGAAGCAGCCTCTCTATCAAGGGGACGATCCGCCCGATGGTGGAGGTGGGTGAGGACAACTTCCGCGTTCAGCCCACAGCCCGCCAGATTCCTCAGCACGGCCAGGAGCGATTCCAACCATGCCTGGTGCAGGGACGGGGACACCCCGTGGTACCAGGAGGCGGGCCTCTCCCGGAGCACCAGGCCGGTGTAGGGGGGAGGCCGGGCTCGTCGTTGCGGAGGTAGAACCATCCCCGCTCCCAGTCCGCGTTGTTGGATGTCATCGTGCAGGGGATGTAGTCGTCCTTGCGCTGGGTCCGCACGGCGAGCGACATGCCGCCGGTGCGCACCGCGCGGCGGGTCCTCGCCTCCGACGTCGCCGGCGTGTGCGCCTACGCGCGGAAGAGGTGCACCCGAGAGATCCCGCTCACCGGGATCCCCGAGAAGCCCCTCACGGCACGCCAACAAATGTGGCCGCCTGCGAGATCGTGTTCGGCGCGAAGTTGTGGAGCTCTACGCCGTAGTGGTGGCAGAGCACCCGCATGAAACGGCTCGCCAGCGCCATGAAGCCCCGCTCGTGGAAGCGAACGAAGCTGACCACGTAGCCGCTCGGAGGGTTGGGCGCTCGGTCCCTTTCCGACGGCACGAGCCATGCGGCCGGCCGTCCATCCTCGTTCGCCGCCAGCTGACCACCGGTCACCAGCTGGTTCAGGGCCAGCCGCGTCACCGTCGAGCGCTCCCACGCAAACGGGTCGATGATGACGAGAGGCGGTTGGGGCGCCATGCGAGCAGGCGAAGGGGCGAGGGACGAAGAACAGGAAGGAAGAGAAGAGCTCCGAGAGGAGAGAAATGCAATGGCGAGAGCAGCTCGGAGGCTAGAGCGCAAGAGGCAAGAACGGCGAGTGCTAGAGGCAAAGGTAAAAACCGCCCGTTCCCCTTCAATTGGATTTATAGGCCGCAGGCGTGCTCTCCGGATCGCACGCCCCGCGCGCATTAATTGCAGCTGAAATATTCCTTCGCGGACGGACGGGCCCCACCACGACCGCGGCGGCCACGCAACCGCCCGCAGGCCATCATCACGGCGCGGTAACCGCGGGGCCGTGGCAAGCGGTCACATCCGCCTACCCACTCCGCCCACTACGCGCGCAGCCGCAGCGCTTGAAAAGGCGCGCCCGCGGCGCGAGATTTCAGTCGCAACTGCGAGCATTTAATGGCCATGTACCTTACTGAGTAAGGTAGACCCTCGAAGCGGCCCGAGCCCCTGGCTCAAATAAACACGACCCTCGACGGGTGCAAGCATCGACCGGTGGCCTCGAAGCCCGTTTGAAATAAACGAGCGCTACGGGTACCCTCGATTCACAAAAGGCTACTGATCAGCGGCTCGGGGGCTGGCACGGCCATGGACCCTCGAACCCCGCAGATGCGAAAGACGGGGGCGGCCAGCCGCCACCCCGCACGACCCTACTGATCAGCGGTTCGAGGGCTAACGCAATCAGGGGCCCTCGAAACCAGCAGATGCAAAAGACGGGGGCGGCAAGCCGTTACCCCGCACGGCCCTACTGATCAAGGGTTCGGAGCCTGACCTTCAACAGGTTCGAACAGGCGCCCCAGATCACTTGAGTCAGGGACGACGAGGGCACGCGCATTCGAGCCTTTCCTCGAGCCCACCGGCTCGAGGGTGCCTCACATGTCGTGTTCGAGAGCCAGCGAGGGCAGCCAGCCGGGGGGATCCCACCGAGGGAGAGCTTCCGCGCCCTCGGTCCCTAGCGAATGGGACCGAGCCCCACCTAGCAAACCCACGCAAGCGCTTTAATGGACGCGTCTCCGGACCGCGCAGCCTACCCTTATCGAACGGGGCATGGGCGTCCACTCGAACCACCCACTAACAGCTCAATGAGAAATCCGCAATCCGCGACCCGATCGATGGGGGTTGCGGAAACCTCACCCTCCGTCCCGCGGAGGGACGGCGAGGGCGCGTTAAAAACAAGTCGTAGAGCTCCCCCCGATCGCCTTGAACGGGCCCAGGCTCGGGGGCTCGACGCGCGGCTACACCTCCTGAGTTGCACCGGCCGCGGATAGTGCCAGTTGCGCGTGCGTCACCGAAGTCGGCTGAAACATCGCCGACGCCGGTTGGAATATGTAGCACGTCCACCGACCAAATCCCACAGTAAAACCCCTACAGGAGCACTCACGCTCCTGCAGGGCTTCGGGGGCTAGACCCGCGGGTCCGCTGGCGCGGCCCCACGGAAAGCATTAGCAACAAGGGGGGAAGAACATCCTATCAGTAGGCTTCAGCATCTGCGGGAGCCTGGCCGGCAAACCCGCAGATGCTCGGGGGCTACTGTCGGGGACCGCCCTGAGGGTCCCCTAAAACAACTGGGGAAACCCTGCTTAAAACCTGCAAAAAACCAAAGCTAAACGCATCTCACTTAAGCGCACACGCGGGGCACGGCCCACGCTGCGGTGGTCCCCGCGGCCCACCAAAGCGGCCCAATCAAAGGTCCCCTCGAGCAGGCTCCGCCTCGCTCGAGGGCGCACGCCTCCCTCGAGCGGGTTTCGTCCCGCTCGAGGGTTCACAGCCCTCTTGAGCGGGCTCCGCCTCGCTCGAGGCTCCCTCACGCGCACGCCCGTTCCCCGCACGCGGCACGGGCATTTAATGCTCGACACGGCGGGGCGGCGCCATCATGCGCCTGGGAATCACGCCCCGGCCCTGTCGCACCAACTCCCTAGGGGGAACCCATCCCCGCCACTGTGGGGGACTGTGCGGCGTGGCCGGTGTCAGCCCCGTGACACCACGCCGCCTACTCCCGTACGGCTAACGCGCCGCGCCCTCGAAGGGGGGCCGGACACACCCTCGAACTGCTTTCTCGTGACCTTGCAGGGCCAGGTAGTGACGCTAGGCCGGCGGGACGCCATCCCCGCCACTGTTGACCCTGCACGGGCACACCCATGCTCGCAGCACCACGCCGGGCGCTGTTATAACCACTCCGGCGCCGTAAGGCACGCGGGAACGGGACGTCGCCACGCCTGCCATTGTATCTCGTACGGATCGACGTCAGCAACCCCCTCAAGCCCGCCTGGGGACGCCACGGCCAACCACTGCGCCCCTACCCTCGAAGTTACCACTGTTCGGGTACAAGATACGCCATGATGACCAGATCGCGGCAAGGACCGTCAAGGCGGCCGCCTACTCTACGGCGTTGCACACCATACTTCCCCATGTAGCTGAATAGTGCGGCATGCTTGTAATTCGCCCTCTCCTTGGCCTATAAAAGGAAGGTGAACTCCCCCGCCGCAGGGGACAAGGGACAACATACGACACGACATAACACACACATTCCCCAATTCTCCCACAACATCTGAACCCCTTCTGTTCACTTCACCAGGGACTTGGAGGCCACGCCTCCTCTCCCGCCTTGCTTGTAGCCGCCCCACTACAGGAACCCCGGTGCTGAGCAATATAGTGCCCCGAGCACACCACTGCTGGACGTACGGCCCCCGGCCGGAACCAGGATAAACCTTGTGTCTTTAATTGCTTAGCATCGACCATTGAGGGATAGACCTTGGCGCTTATTAATGGTTAGTGTCGGGACCACATTCCGCACCGACACCACCGGTTTTGCGAATTGTTGTCGGGAGTGCCTTCCCCACCCAAATACGCAAAAAAAAAAACGAAGGGAGAAATGCACGGCGAAAATGCAGACCGCTTATCAGAATGTCAGAGCCCCGACGGATCGATAAGGACCTCACACTGGGACCATGTCCATGTGCACCGTACTAGTACCGGCATCTGCTCATGTGCCCCCGTTTTGGCTGCGGTGCCCCCGCCAAGTCCGTCCTCGTCGATCGTGACGGTCGACAGCAAGTACACCAAGAATCTCACAAGTCACAAAGGGCTAGCTAGCGGTTCACAACCACAAGTTCACGGCTCATTTGTTCACGTCCTCAGATGGGCATCGAGGCATCGATCCGCTAGCTGTTTACGTGAATCGTAAAATAATATAATGCTTGTGCCTAAATTACCGTTTCGATAACCGAAAGGCCAGGCGGCCGGGCCGGGAAAAAACATTTTTATACTTTTTTTACTCGAAAACATTTTATAGTTGAGAGGGAGAGAAAAAAATCGAGGGACGCTTTTACCGCGAAGAAAGCAAGACGGCGGATGACGGACCAGTACCGTCGCTGTCGACTGTGGTACTAGTACGGGCCGACGTGATCTTTTTCTGGATTGGAGTGACGCACGTCCTCCGTCCTTCACAGAGACAACGCTCGCCGGCTTCTTCCGGGCCGTCCCTGTCGCTACCACCAAGGGGTACTCCTCCGGACGGTGACCGTGTGTGTTCAAGATAACGATCATGGCGGGCTGTGACACCACCGCGGATTTACGTGTTGATTTGACGCCGCAACTGTGATCTACTACACTACAAGACGACAGCCAGGCTCCGACGGCACCTCTCTTGGCCAGGCTAGCTCCGAGTCACGGCCCTCACACGCCTTTCACAGTCTCACCCGAGCTAGCCGTCCGAGTCTGACCGGCCTGAATTCAGACCTGTTCTTTCTTGAGAGGAACCGGGGGGTGTCATAGGCGTGTAGCCGCGGGCCGCCGCCGGTCGATCGGCCGGCGGCACGCAATTCCGACCGTGCTTTAATTTGCTTCCTCCTCCCCTCCGGAAAGAAAACCGGGGCGTGCGCGCGCGCCGCCGCGGAAAAAAGACCACGGGTCAGCACCGGCGTGTCACGTCGCGCCGACCGGTCGCGGAGAGACATGGATGGGTTTTGAACGAGGTGTGGCGCGTGTGCTCGGTCCGCACCGGAGCCGAAGAAGGTGACAGCGGCGGTAGCGAAGTTGGCTTCCTCGGCGGCCAAAACCGGCCGCGACCCGGCCACCCGGGACCTGTACGTGCTGCAGCGCGAGTGCACAGCACGTGCGGGAACCGAAACTTGGGAGGCATGCGTCGTGATGCCTCCTGGTGCCAGTTTCCCTTTCCTCTCCCTCGGTCCGCGTCAGCAGTAGCCAAAAAGAAAACCGGCCGGCGGACACTCGTACAGTGTGGTGGGCAGCGAGCCGCGCGCATGTGCAGCAGATTTCCAAGCCCCAGCCACCACCAGATCACGGCGGCGCTCCGTGCCTTTTCGACCCACGGTGGAAGTGTAGTGCGTGCCTCGATCGCCCCGCTTTTTCACCGCCGGCACCGAGGTACTCGCACCCCCGCCCGTCCGCGGCAGCGACGGCCACGGTGGATTTCCCACAAAGAACAATTATCGAAATCAGCTCAGGTGTCAAGATTCATTTTTTTTTAACGAACTGATGTCGAGATTCCGCTTCTCCTGATCTCGTTTTTATTGGAAGAACATCCCGCACGCTGATCCAGTCTTTTTATTATTTTGGACTAGATCCTATAATCTTTTGTCCAAGTCATATGCTTGTAGCTAGAGTATAAATGTATAATCCTGGTACTTTTATGAGTATAATCCTTACAACTTTGATCACCAACATAATTGCCAACAAGGTAAACGCTATCGCATCAAGTTTCACCGTTTAATTTGCAAAAAAATATTTCACGATCACATCATATGGATAAATCTGATCCAAACACTTGATCAGTGTGCGCTAAGTGTGCTTAGTGAAATATTCTTTTTTTATATATAAAAGATGAAGATTGAAGAGGTGAGCCTTTGAAACAAGACAATTGACGGGAAAGTCTTAAACTACAAATGACTCACGGGTGGATTTACAAATTTTATCTTCCATTTCCAAGCATCGAATGAAGATGTTGAAACACGTAGTGATGCTCCAACAAGAAACCATGGTTCCCTAGATGAACAGGGAAACAAAACATAACCAGTGATGTGATAAAATATAATGAACAAAAGTTTGATTTTCACACCGTCGTCGCCGCCCACGTCCTAAACACTCTTGCCTTTCGGATGCTTACGGCCGGGTTCCCGCGCGCGCGCTGGAGAAGATAGCAACCATTTTCATGCTGCAGTGGCGGTTACGTTATTTAAATTGTTTTATATATATTGCTGCCGAAACAGCTATAGACAGCAGGACAGGCCGCCGGTTGCGCGTGTAGCTTTGCGTACGTGTGGATATAAGGCATGTTTGGATCACCTTTAGTCTCATGACTAAAATTAGTCAGGCTAAAAAGTTTTAGTCACCCCCTAGTTTGGAAGCAAGAGCTAAAGTGTATTAAAAGAGTATTAAAGTCCCTATTTCTCTCTCCTAATTTTAGTCAGGCTAATTTTAGTCACTATGATCCAAACATGCTCATACTTGCGTTGCGTGGAATGCTCGCAATGAGCTTTGTTCCCGAGATTAATCCATTCACATCATCATTTATGAGGTTAGTCTCAGTTCACATATTTATACTATAGTTACCTATATCGAATAATCAGGTGAATCTAAAGTTTTCTGGGATTAAAACTCGCATTCTCTCTCCTTGTTATGTCAACAAAAATGATGATGTGATATATAATTTTATGTCATGAAAATTTTTATGAAATCTCCGTTGCGATTGATGTGAGCGCGATGAGATCGCCTAGCTGGGCTCGGGAGAAGTCTGGAACGACCTGTTTTAGATGACAATTTTTTTTCTAAAAAATTGCTACTTTTAAACTCTCCCTCTAAAATCACATCAAATACACCAAAAGATATATGTTCGAAGCAGTAAATGTAGATAAAAAATAATTACTAATCACACGGTTCTATTGTACATCACGAGCCGAATCTTTTGAGTCTAATTACTTCATGGTAGGATAATATTTACCACAAACAAACGAAACGTGCTATAGGAGTGCTACAGGAGTTGAAACAATTACTTTTGCTAGTCTTTTTGCCAACTAAACAAGGCAGGACCCCCCCCCCCGCTTGCTCCCACGCGTCGCCGCCTCGCCCCCCCCCCGGCCACCCCGCTCCTCGACGTCACATGAGCAGGCCACCGGAGGTCCGACGGCCGGCCGAGGACGGCGACGGCGGGCGTTTTCTTTGCCTCGCCTCCTCTCGCGCGTCGGGGGCGGGGCCGACGCGGTGGGGGCGGTGTGACCCGGCCGTGTGGGCCCGGCTCCGGGGCGGCCGACTTTGGCACCTCTGGTGCCGGATCTGCGGCGTCGAGCGTGGGCGGCGGGCCCCCCTCCCCCCTCCCTCTCCTTCCTCCTCCCCCCGATTCCTCTCGGTGGGCGCCATGGCGGTGCTCTCGGCTAGCTTCGTCCAGATCCGCGCGGGTGTTGGCCAGATCCGCCCCTAGGCCGCCGGATCTGCTCCTTCGGGTGCTCGGCGCGGCAGTGCTCCATCGGCGGCGGCGGCGGCCGCCCCCGGCCACCGCGCCGTGTCGGCCCTTGGGGTGCCCGGCGGTGCGCCCCCGGTGGGCGGTCCCGCCCCCGGACCTCGGCGGGCGGCTTTGGGGTGCCGGGCTAGCGGCCATGGCCGGTCGTGGCCTCCACGGTTCTTCCCTCGGCCCGGCGACGGCGGCGCCTGCGGTCGTTGCCCGACGGTTGTGGCTGGTGGTGGCGAGGGCTGGTCTGGGTGGTGTGTTGTGGCTGGTCGGTGGTGCCTTGGTGGCATGGCCGGCCACGGTCTTTGTGCGATTGTGTGCCTTTGGCATCATGGTGGTGCCCTTAGCGGTGGTCGTGCGGTGGCTCCTTGACATCGCCATGGAGGCGAGGTTGATGGCGCTAGCCATTTTCGCTGCTCGGCGATGACGAGCGAGTGAAAACCCTATCCTCTTGACGCTGTCAGGGGACGGTGTCGGCGGCGCAGTGGGCGTCATCCCCTTCTTGAAAGCGACATCAGGCATCTCAGCCGCTTACCTTGTCTCTGCTGTGGACTAGTGACGGCGTTGTGTTCTCTTCAGCATGGTGCTACGACAGTGGTCGATCTGTGAGGATGTTTTCTTCTTCTGTTATTTTTTCTCTTCTTTTTCTTTCCTTCGGAAAAAAACAAAAAGAGCAGGCATTGGTTTCTCCTTTGAGCGGGGGAGAAGAGAGTTCTGGTTACTGGATGTGTGGGTGGCTCGAGTCGACGGTGGAACAGAGTTGTGGTGACCCGCATATGTCCCAATCCGACTGGACCGGTCCTTTGAGAGTTGTTTGAATTGATCGTTGACGAGGGTCCGGATTAGGGCCCCCTTTGACGGCGAAAAGATTTCTCTTAAACACAAGGTAACCCAACACAGTTGACTACGTGAAGGCCAAGATTGACAATGTCAATACTAATATTCAAGACAAGGAAGACTAAGGACCCCGGCCAAGATCCACACTGGCAAGACGTCAAGTCTCCGACCAATTGGCAGCATCTCTGACCAGTTCTCCACAAGAGGGATCCCCTGACGAGTCTCCGCCTCGCACGACCTCCTTCGGCTCCGACCGGTGCGTGGGCCATGACACGCGGCGCGAGCCCAGGGCGCAAGCACCACCACCGACGTGCGTGGGGGAACGATTGTCCGCGCCATGCAAATACACCAGCTGGCAGCCATGCAAGCAGTTGGCCCCGACAAGAGCCTTAATGCTGGCCTGACCGGCTGCGCGGCCATCCCATCGTCATCATCACCCACTCTGCCACACGCAAGCCCAGCCCAAGGCATTCAAGCACCCTCTACGACGCGCTCGAGCCTAGGCTTAGGCTCAAGCGTGGCGGGCTAGTCAAGTACTCGGGCGGGCCAAGAAAACAACAAACTACTCGGAGGAGGTGCCAAGCGTCCTAGGGTAAGCAGCCATGCCCGCCCACGCGGTGGCTCCCACGACCTGGTTGTGCGACTTCACTTCAATGCGTCCTGACGGACAACGACGCGCGATGGGACATCTCAGCAACCAAGCACTGTACTCCTTCTTTATTTTCCCCTTGTACCCCTCCCCTTGTGACTATAAAAGGGGGAGGAGGGCAACCGCTACAAGGGTTAGACCTCATACAGATCGAACACCACTCCAAGGGACTTGGGCTCGACACCCTCTCCCGACCAGCTTGTAACCCCTACTACAAGCACTCCTAACTCGGGAAGACGGCAACTCGACACTGGACGTAGGGTGTTACTCTTCGGAGGCCCGAACTAGTCTAAATCCCGTTGTCTCATGTGCTAACCATTCGAGCCCGACACACGATCGATACAAATTTACTGCCGGCAGTAGAGAACCCCGACAATCGTGTCGATGTCCCAATAGACCGATGAGTTGTTTAGTTGAGCGGTGCGTGTTGAGGTTGCAGTCCAACCCACCGAAGTGCCAAATTGTATGGTCTGCGGACCGAAGTCGTTCAGGGTTCTCTGCTCCCCTAGTTGTGCGGTCGATCGACCAGAGTTGTATGGTTTTTAGGCCCGGTTTTCCTTATAAACTGGATCAACTCTCTTCTTCTAATAAAAATTCGGAAAAACTTTTGCTTTCAACGTCGGTTTTTTATTTGCGAATTACACAATACATCGGTGACACTCACAACGCACGCACACTCATCCCTATGAATACACGCACGCAAACCTTACCCCTAAGAGCATCTTCGAAGATTGTGCCGGTAAATTCTCAAGATTGACGAAGTCACCACATGCGCCTCGCTGTCGATGGGAACGTCGCCTACCACTCTGAGAAATTCGCTCCCACGGGGAGTCGAACCCAGGACTCGAGGTGTTACCGGGGCTCTTGTAACCAAGAGACTACAGGCCCTTTCGCACCGTCCGTTAAAACAAAAACAAGGCAGGAGTGCAAACAAGAGGGAGTCGGAGAAGTTCCCGGCAGACTAGCAGTTGAAGCGAGCGAGCGAGTGGGTGCTCGCCGATTCGAAACGAGCGTGAAGCAATGCCGCCTGGGGTGCACGTACGCCTGTTGTTTTTATCCATTGTCCATATTCAAATCCACACCCACCTCAAATGGGGAGGGTATGGGTAGAAAATAATTATTCAATGAAGAAATGGGGAGGGTAGGGTGTGGGGAGGGTGCAAATAATCAATTGGGTATGTATAGAATCTAGTACAAAATTAGTTATCCATTGGGTATGGGTGGGAATGGGGAGGGTAAGAAGTGGATAATAATTATTTGGATTTGGGTATGAACAAGAGTGGATTTGTCCATACCCTCCCCAGTGGCAGGCTTAGGTGCACGCATAGATAAAAAATACACAAATAAACTTCCATTAAAATCATAGACAGTGAACGCATGTTATCATGCAGGAGCAAAGTGAATAATGCTCACCCATTACTATATTGATGTAAAGTTTAGTGAAACTTTAACACTACGATTTGATACATAATAATAGTAATACTGATAGTAATACGGCAGCACCGAAGACGCTGGATTTTCTCCCTGCGGCCTAGTACTAAAGAGGTCAATCAACTACTCCCTCCATTTCAAATTAAAAGTTATTTCTATTTTATAAAAATCAAATTATTTTATGTTTGATCAAAATTATAAAGAGAATCATCAATATTTGTGGTACCGAATGGATACATACATACTAGTATGAAAGAATATTTAATAAATATATATTTTAATATTTTAATAAAACTTCTACTAAAATCATAGGCAGTGCAAGCATGTTGTCATGCAAAACTTTAGCCCGAACAAGTTGCAGATGCAAAGTTGAATAATGCTCCACCCATTACCATACTCACCTAAAGTTTAGTGAAACTTTAATACTACACCTTGACATTACTTGTGCAATTGATACCCGATATTAGTAATACAGTAGCACCGTCTAACGTGCCGACTAGGGAGAAATGTCAAGGAAATCGCACGCGCAGTAGCACGCACTTAATCAAAGGCAACAAATCGTCCTCTTTCAACCCACAATCGTCACAAAACCATCTTCAAATCCAGAGTAAATTATTCCTTGAAGCCCCAGCAGCCTTTCCACAGGCACGGGCAGGCTATATAAAAAGCGACGAGGACGTACGCAACCCGACGCAGAGTCGCAGAGGCACCGCTGCACCGGGTCTGCCTCACGCACGCAGCAGCAGGCGCGGAAAGCGACGCGCCTCCACCGCCCCTGCTTGCCGCCTCCCTCCCATACGGCCATACCGCCATACCGGCTCCCTGCCGGGGACGACGCGGCCCAGCAGCAGCAGCCAGCAGCAGGGCGCCCGCGCCACCTTGAAGGATCATCTCGGAGGGTCAAAGGACCTAGCATTCGAATTAAGCGGCGGCCGGGAGGGGAGGAGCCGAGAGAGATGGCGGCGGCGGTGCTGGACGCAATGGCGGCGACGCGGTGGGGTCGGTGGCTGGGGCTCGTGACGGCGGTGTGGGTTCAGTGCATCTCCGGCAACAACTACACCTTCTCCAACTACTCGCACGCGCTCAAGACGCTCATGGGCCTGACGCAGCTGCAGCTCAACGGGCTCTCCGTCGCCAAGGACGTCGGCAAGGCGTTCGGCCTCCTCGCGGGCCTCGCCTCCGACCGCGTCCCGACCTGGCTCCTCCTCGCCATCGGATCCCTCGAGGGCCTCCTCGGCTATGGCGCGCAGTGGTCGGTCGTGTCCGGCGCCGTCGCGCCGCTCCCTTACTGGCAGATGTGCGTCTTCCTCTGCCTCGGCGGGAACAGCACCACGTGGATGAACACCGCCGTGCTCGTCACGTGCATCCGCAACTTCCGCCGCAGCAGGGGCCCCGTCTCCGGCCTGCTCAAGGGATACGTCGGCCTCAGCACCGCCATCTTCACCGACGTCTGCTCCGCGCTCTTCGCCGACGACCCGGCGTCGTTCCTCGTCATGCTCGCCGTCGTGCCCGCCGCGGTCTGCGCGCTCGCCATGGTCTTCCTCCGCGAGGGCCCCGACGGCGGCGCCGCCGCCGCGGACGAGGCGGAGGACGGGCGCTGCTTCGCCGCCATCAACTCGCTCGCCGTCGCCATCGCGCTGTACCTCCTCGCCACCAACCTCACGGGCATCAACGCCCGCGGCGGGGCCGTATCGGCCGTTTTCGTGGCCGTGCTCCTGGTGCTCCTCGCATCCCCCGGCGCCGTGCCGGCGCTCCTGGCGTGGAAGTCGTGGGTGCAGGCCCGCAAGGCCGCGAACGCCGACCTCGAGGAGGCTGACTCAATGGCGGCCGCGGCGGCGCCGCTCCTCGTCGCGGCGAAGGCGGCGACGGCGGGGAGGAGCGAGAAAGAGGAGGAAGAGGCGCGGGCGCCCGGCGAGCGGCCGCGGCTCGGGGAGGAGCACACCATCGCGCAGGCGCTGACGTCGCTGGACTTCTGGCTGATGTTCGCGTCGTTCCTCATGGGGGTTGGCACGGGGCTGGCCGTGATGAACAACCTGGGGCAGATGGGCGTGGCCATGGGCTACGCCGACGTCTCCATCTTCGTCTCCATGACCAGCATCTGGGGATTCTTCGGCCGCATCGCATCCGGCACCATCTCCGAGCACTTTATCAAGTACGTTACCCTCCTGGCCTCCTCCCACGCATCTCCTCCGTGGGCGCCGAATTGACATGGATTCAGGAATCATTGAACTCGTAATCCTCCTTGCTGAAATGAGGTGAGATCACGATCGTAGAATTGGAAATGGAAATTAAAATTCCCCACGCCTCCTCTGTTTTTTCGTCGTCACTCCGGCGTCCGTAGTACGGAGTCGGTCGCGGATCTTGGGCCCCCTTGAAAGTTCAGTGATGATTCGCTCTAGAAAAGTCTTGTAGCCGTACCCATACAGTAGGAGGTGATGCTACGGGGTTGATGGTGGATTTGCGGTCCCCATAGTGGAAGGTTAACGTCCTGACCGGCTTTATTTTTTTTAAACAAAATCAACATGGTCAGTTTGTTGTTTGGCTGTTTGGATGGTGGGTAAATAGGAAATGGAGCAAATTTACTCCTAATTTACCCCTAAGGTGCCAAACATGTGGGGCAAATGTGTTGGGACAAATGTAATTCCATTTACCCCTAAAAGATAGCATATTGAAGCAAATTTGTGGTGGGTCCCTCTCTCTCTCATCCACGTCTACATTTACCACTCCATCCAAACACCCCAAGGGGCAAATATTAGTAGGGGTAAATGGGAGGGGCAAATCATTTTCCTTGGGGTAAATATTTACCCCTACCATCCAAACCGTGCCCTGGTACTGCAGTAACCCTGCTGATACTGGACTGAACTACATTCAACTCCGTATGGTATGACCGAGAGGAGAACAAGAAAGAATTTAGGCAATTTGATTACGAATTTTAAGGAGCATAACTGGTGTAATTTACTTACATTAGTTAGCCATTTGGACGGTCATAATGCAGTGCGCATAGTATTATATGCTGCATCAAAAGCAGATTGGGAGTATAAATTGTACGCGTTCGGTGCTTCATGGTATTAGGCGGTGGCACGTGAATAAAGGGACTCACTGCTGCATTAGTTTAAGCGCATGCCTTTTTCACTTCTTCATGTGTCGATTGTG
This sequence comes from Cenchrus americanus, assembly GCA_947561735.1. NCBI lineage: Eukaryota > Viridiplantae > Streptophyta > Magnoliopsida > Poales > Poaceae > Cenchrus > Cenchrus americanus. Next base: position 50,409,099 of record OX387245.1, read on the forward strand.
CCAGTTTCCGTTGGGATCCTGCTTGGCAAGCTAATCCCTTCATGTTACTTCCAGGTTTCATTAAGAGCAACTCCAAGAGACTAGCTAAAATGACTAGCTAAATTTTGGAAAAAATCTCAAAAACACTCTTCCAACAGACTAGCTATCTACCCAACTAGCTATCCTAACTAGCTAAATTCATTGCCCCGCTAGCTATCTTTGGCTAGTGGCCAGTGACTAGCTATCCTGATTTTCATTAGTATGGCAAGGGACCCATAAAGCGGTGGAGCATATAGAGAGTTCAGTTTAGAGAGGTTGTTGGATGTCAACAACTTTTCGCTAGCTATTTCATTTTACATACTAGCTAAATCATGATTTTAGCTAGTGATTTTTAAAGAGGCTCTTGGAGTTGCTCTAAGCCGGTCATTTGACTTGTTAAAGTGGTGTTTCAGAGAGAGAGTGCGCCATCACTTCTGTTTCGTTTTACGGTGCGACACTGTAATGATTACGGGAAAACTAGCGCATCGGATTCGCCGTTTTTTTAGGGCCGGATTCGCCGTTTAGAAGCTTTTATTACAACTTGACACTGCCACGGGACTGTCGATTTCTTTTCTATTCTCTCTGGACTTCTTTGAATAAGACAGTCGACGCATGTTTGCAACTATCAAATAAATTGTTGCTCATTTGATTCTGCTAGCTAATCTTGACAGCCTGAATGCTCCATTTCGAACTGATTTCCAGGACAAGGGCGATCCCACGGCCGCTCTGGAACGCGGCCTCGCAGGTGCTGATGGCCGTGGGTTACGTCGTGATGGCGCTGGCCATCCCGGGCTCCCTCTTCATCGGCTCGGTGGTCGTCGGCGCCTGCTACGGCGTCCGGCTGGCGGTCACGGTGCCGACGGCGTCGGAGCTGTTCGGGCTCAGGTACTACGGCCTCATCTACAACATCCTCATCCTCAACCTGCCCCTGGGCTCCTTCCTCTTCTCGGGCCTGCTGGCGGGCCTCCTCTACGACGCGGAGGCCACCCCGCTGCCCGACGGCGGCAACACCTGCGTCGGCGCGCACTGCTACCGCCTCGTGTTCCTCATCATGGCCGTCGCCTGCGCCGTCGGGTTCGGCCTCGACGTCCTGCTCTCCCTCAGGACCAAGCGCGTGTACGCCAAGATCCACGAGAGCAAAAAGGCGAGCAGGTCGGCCGTGGAGCAGAGGGTGAGCTAGTCTCGATATGTGGAGAGGCTCGAGGGGACCGGAATAGCGGCAAGCCATCCGATAGCGTTCTGGGGTCACTCACTTACAGGCCCTGTAATTTTTGTGTGAACAAGCGATTCATGTCTTGATTCTTTGGGAAAGATGGATCGGATTGATTCGATTGCTTGGGACTGCCATATATGGAAAACGGTGGCTGGTTAATAGTGTTGCTTGCGGAGCGGAGTAGCATTTCAGTGGAGTACTGTGTACTGAGTACTGACGGAGGGCTGCAGAATTTTGCTGCTTCTCCTTTCAGGTCGTGGTGCTGCGTATTATAAACAGTGTGTATTGTATCCTGAGCGCAACGGTGTGGGTTGGTGTGATCGTACAATGTATAGTACTGTGGTATACAGGTTCTCGTAAATTCAAATGCATTTTCCGTAAAAAAAGTGTTCTGAACCGGCATGCATTTCAGTACAAATGTAGTACTACACGGCACGGAGTGTCGAAGGGGGGATGCACACTTTGGGCCTGATTTGTATGAGGACCAGCCTGGCTTGACTGGATGCAAGAAGTCAGTGAGATTGGTTTCCTGGCCTGGGCAGCGGGCCTGGCCCGTCCAATGCAAAAGGGCACCGCGCGCACACGGGCACTAAGACGGTCGCAGCAAGTCGCATACCGAGTCGGCTGTGAGACGACCTAGGGCGACCTAGGGTCTGGCCACTCCGACGGCAACTCGCCGACGGAGGTTTTTTTTCCGCCCCAAGCCTCACCTCCGCCGCTAGCACTCGGGCTGATCAAGGGCTGATTAACTCAGCTACCCGGCCTTGGCGAGGAGATTGGAGAGGGACTTGGAGGCGTTTTCTCGCTAACCTAGGGTTTCGCCGGAAGTAGATGGCGACTTCGGCAAGTTCGACGGTGAATAAAGGTGAGATGGATGTGAAAGACCAAGAGCAATGAGTTGCCTTAGTTGGAGCTGTCGTGGCTTGGGCAACGCCGCAACAGTTAAGGAGCTTCGCGAGTTTGCGAAGCAATTTGCCTCTACTGTTCTCTGTGTTCTTGAAACCCAGGTACACAAAGCACGGGTTGAAGGTCTTAAACATTTTCTTGGTTATGATAATGCTTTTGCTGTTAGTAGCTCAGGTCGCAGTGGTGGGCTGGGTATTTTTTGGAATAATAACACAAGAGTGGAGATTTTACCGTATTCTCAATATCATTGATTTGATTGTTACGATCTGTGATGGGGATCTGTGGAGACTCACATGTGTGGTGAGACACAAGTTAGCGAGCGACACAAGACTTGCGATATGCTGAATTTTATCAAGTCAACCTCACCATTGCCATGGATGTGTATTGGAGATTTTAATGAGGTTTTACATCAATCGGAACACGTTGGAGTACAGGAAAGGAGTCATGCACAAATTGACGGTTTCCATTAGATGGTGGATGTATGCGGTCTTTATGATCTAGGCTTTGAAGGACGCAACTGGACTTTTGAAAAACGTGTGGTTGGTGGCTCCTTCTGTCGTGTGCGCCTGGACCGCGTCCTAGCCACAATTGACTGGAGCCTAAGGTTCCCGGAGACGACGGTGCGTCACCTTACGGCGGCGGCTTCGGATCACGACCCCATTCTACTGCAATGGGAGAAGGCACGTGGACCACGACGACGGTGTGGGAGGAAGCTATTCAAGTATGAACTCATGTGGGAATCTCATGAAGAGTTTTTAGCTATGCTGGAACAGGTGTGGAAGAGTGAAGGGAGTGCTAATACACTACAAGAGCTGAAGCAAAAACTTCTCTCATTTTCCGACAAATTGAGCAAGTGGGGCATAGAAACATTTGGCCATATCCGCTCTGAACTGAAGATGCTAAACGTTGAACTTGAGCGACTTGGGTCAGCTCCCAATAGAACGGGACCGACTCATGAGGAGATCAAGATTGCTCACAGGATTGTGGATCTTAACAACCGAGAAGAGATAATGTGGAGGCAGCGATCCCGGATCCAGTGGCTAGCGTCAGGAGATAAGAATACTCGGTTTTTTCATCTCTGAGCTAGTTTACGGAAAAAGAAGAATAAGATCACCAGACTGAAAAAAATCAAATGGCCAGGTTACTGAGGATGCTATGGAGATGGGTACAATGACATCAGATTTCTACAAGGCGCTCTATACATCCGAGGGCACGTCGGGTATGGAACATGTGCTGCGAATAGTGCCTACCAAGGTCACGCGGGAGATGAATGATAAACTCCTATTGCCGTTTGGTGAGGCGGAGGTCAAAGAAGCCTTATTCCATATGTTTCCCACTAAGGCGCCAGGACCGGATGGTTTTCCTTCTCATTTTTTCCAACGTCACTAGAGTCTGTGTGGAAAGGAAGTGACTGCAATGGTGCTATGCATTCTGAAAGGTGAGGAAGACCCATGTTGACGGTGAATTTCCGTCAACCTAGAGTACTTGTTATACATTGGTTTCGATTATGATTTGCAACTAACCCGCCACTAGGCATACTAATGATGTAACAAGTTCACACTTGCATGTCGATTTTGGAGTTTGTTGTTTACGCATGAATTTAACGTTAAAGAGGAGACTTTCGGGATAAGTTCATCAAGCACTTCAAGAGAAGATCATGAAGCCCGACAAGAGTCAAGACACGCGATGAACATGACTCCAAATGACCCGAGGACCGAAGCGTCAACGTGCAAATCTTCAGGGACTCAACCAGAAAACAGTGAAGCTTGCATAGCAAGGGTTCAAGCCTTAACCGTGAAGGAAACGACGTCAAAGGCCCACATGCAAGTGCACACAAATAAGGAATCGTGCAAGAAGCAACCGGGGAGGAACACGGGCTCGAACCGGCCCAGAAAAGGCCTGGTCCGGTCGGCCCAGTCGGATCGGCCCAGGAGCTTTTTGGCTCGGTTCGCGACGCCCTTGGCCCTAGGTGTTTGTCTATTTATTGCCTCCGCCGCCGTCGGCCGCCACATCGAACAAATCATTCTACCAACGCCATTCACCAGAAAACCGCCGCCGCAAGATTAGGGAGAGAGTTAGATGAGCTCGTCGCAAGGATCAACGCCGACGGAGAGAAGGAAGCAAGAGGAGGACTCCAAGCCGCTGGCCTAGGGGTGTTCCCAAGCTTCATCGCCGCCATCTTCATCGACGACGTTCTCCGGAGTCTCCTTCACCCCTATGTGCTTCAATTCGTGTAAGATGATGGGGTAATGTCTTCGTTCATCCCTAGGGTTAGATGGATGCATGCTATGTGATCGCTACTTGATTCGTGGTTTCAATCTATTGCTTTCATGTTGATGATGCTTTGATGATTAAGGTTAGCTACCGTGTTTTTCGGACGTATGATATCCGCTACTCCCATAGATTTCATCAACATACCGTGTCCATCATAGGTCTAGTCACGATAACCTTCGCGTAGTGACAGTACGAGGGGAGGGAAAGGGCGAAACCGTGGTCACAACCCCCGGTAGATTGGTTTACCACTCTTGTGTAGTAGATGCATATCCATGTTATCCTAGATCCTAGGGAGGGAATGCTTATCTTTCTTAATCACTCTCTTGTATCCACCCTTTACCATCTAGTTTAACCCTAGATTTGTTTGATCAACTTAGATTAACTTAGGTTAGATTGTCTTTACCTTTAGATTAATACTCTTTCAAAGGTTTTCCATTCAACTAGATTAGTACTTGGTTAAGCGCTAGCAATCCCCTTGCTCCGCGGATTGACAAGAACCTTGGGAATCCCGTGGTGAAAAAGATGTAGGTCCGTACGCTTGCGGATCGTAGGTGGATACGAGTTTTATCCGTCAACAAGCCCCTTTTTCTGGCGCCGTTGCCGGGGAGCAAGCCAGTTTGCTACGTTTAATCTAGTATTAATTTTGTTGATTACCAACATCTAACCCTTATTTTCTAAAAAAAAATCTTTTTTGTTTTTCTTTCTACTTTTCTTGTGCCTAGATGGATTTGTTCACCTCACCATTGGAAGACGAAGAGATGTCACTAAGGGAGCTAGCAATGCCGTCAATGGAAGACATTGAGATGCAAAAATCAGATTTGGCGCTTGCTACAACCCACTATGAAGTGAAGCCTAGTATCATCAAGTTAGTGGCGACAAAACCATTTAGAGGATTGGAGGATGACAACCCATATAGACACATTAAGGAATTCACGATGATATGCAACACGGTGCAACAAGAAGGAGTTCCGGACGCTTGGTTCAAGTGGAATCTTTTTCCATTCTCTCTCGAAGATGAAGCGCGAAGATGGTACACACTTGCGTCCGTTGAAGCAAAAGGAAATTGGGATGATCTAGTGAAGAAGTTTCTTTTGAAGTTCTTTCCCATAAGCAAGGTCCAAGACTTAAGCATGCAAGTGCTCACTTTCAAGCAAGGAGAGGATGAAGGAATTGATGAAGCATGGGACCATTTTAATGAACTACTTGAGTGAGGCCCGAACTTGGGATTTTCCGGTGACTTGATGTTGCATACCTTTTATTTTTCACTAACCCCTAACTCGTCTCGTTTTGTAAGCATGTGTGCAGGCGGTGATATAAGATAAAATAATTAGTGAAGCCGCACAAATCTTACAAAGGATAAGCAATGGACAAAGAATGCAACGACATTGGCAAAGACGTTGTCGAGAGGAGAAAAACGACAAAAGCAAGCCCAAGGTGCTTGCTGAATTTTCTGAAAAAGATGAACCGGAGGTCAAGAAAGATGAACCGACCATACAAGAAATTGAAGATCCACTTCCCAAGGTAAGAGAAGTTATTCGGATGTTAAAAATGTTGAAACTAACATGAATGTAGGCTGAATTATGTGGAATGCTAGACCATTGACGGAGTTCAATCAATCCGGTTGGATTCAAGTTGATTTTGCCCCATTAATCAACTACCGAAGGAAGGAGGAACACCGACACGTTGCCAAACAAGTTGAAGACATTTTTGATCAAGAGATGAGTGGAGAGTCGATCCAAAAGATATTTGAAGAAGAAAGAGAAGAAGGAGATGAAGGATGGATCGACCGGTTTGACAACTCATGAATTTATGATGAAAAAAGAGAAGAGTACAATCGCGACGAGCCTAGTGACTCGAAGGATAAATGGGAGGAGATAGGACTCAAGCTAAAAGTGATAGCTTGTGTGCTATTGAAGCCCTCACAATAGCAAGGCAAGACATGGAAGTACTCAAGGATGAAGAAAAGAGTGAATCAACGATGAGCGATCTTGACGACATGTGGTACACGGGAGATAAAGAAAGTAACATACAAGACTTTGAAGACGAAGATTGAGATGACAATGAAGACTTCAAAGAAGAGACAAATGAAATGAAGTTGATGGATTACACGTTCCACATGATGAGATGGAGGGGGTGCAAAAAGGTAACAAAGAGACACCTTCACTCGTTGAGATTGATTCGCCTTCAACACCGCTAGATGAACCAAATATCACTCTTGTTGAAAAATCTCTAAGGCCAAGGTACGCGCTGAAATATTAGGATATTATTGGTATTAATGTTGATAAATTCAAATACTCATGCTCAACCAATAGTATAAATGATAGTTTAAATTCTATGCCTTGTTCCAATAATGATCATGTTGATAGGCTAGATTTTCTTGAGAATGAAAAAGAGGAAACATTTATGTTTGATCCAATTAATCTCACACCTAAAGAACCTTTGCCTAACGATGAGCTAAGTGCTATGCATGAAACATATGCTTCTTTTATTTACACCTTGACTTGTTGCTACAATTCACATGTGGTGTTAATTATGGACGCGTATGTTTACAATAAGTTTTGTAAATCTCGATCATGCTTTGCGCTTGGTCAAGCTAATGACCTTAAAGAAGCACCTGTCGGGAGAAGGCCCAATTTTCACTAACCATGTAGACAAGGCTTGAATAATGAAAAAAGAAGTCATGCCTAAAAGAGTTGCAAGATAAATCATCAACCTCTCCAAATCCCGCAATGGATGCTGCTTGTCTTCATCAATTTGAGAGCTTGTTCAGAGGTGTACAAATGGAGAAAAATATCCAGAAGATCCATCAAGTTACCATTCCAACGCATCAAGAACCAACAAGTTTGAAGACCTGTGCAAGGAGTTATGGAGAAAAAATTGAGCGTTGCGCGTTCTGAAATTTCAGGACAGATTTCATCGCCGAAGTAAAACGGGCATAACTCTCTTGTCCGGAGTCCGATTTGGGCGAATAAAGACTCGTTGGAAAGAAAATTTTGTGCACTGTGCAATGGAGTAGAGCTTGGGTATACTTTTTGTTCTGGGCATTGAAGAAAAAAAATCATGGAGTGAAGGAAGCACCGAAGGATGATAAAGAAGGAGATAGCGATGAAACAAAAGGATGCCTTGGGCAAGTCTTCTATAAGTGATCAAGCACAACATGAGAAGTAAATTAAAGCTGCATTGGTACCTTTTTCTTCTTGCATGAAGGGCCATGGCTATGCGACGAAAAGAAGGTATGTGAGAAAGTCGAGCTCTATGACTTTAAATGAAGCGCTTTTCAGGAGGCAACCCGCTTCTTCATGTTTTTATACCTTTCTTAGAGAGAATAAAAAATGGCACCATCTTATGATGATCAACTTGTGGTTATTAATCTAAGTTTAGTTTTCCTTTTTAGAACCACCATCATGTTCATGATCATATTTATTTATTTGCATGCATTGCATTTTGTTATCAATGTGATGTTTCTTTGTGTATACATGTTTTGTACATAGTTGGCTTGGTTGTTTTATATACTTAATGATGTATGCTTCATTTTCCATGTTAATACTTCATAAGGACTTATGAGTATTTTCCTCTTGTGATCTTGTGTAAACGTGGTGTTTAAACATGATTGCAGACTATCATCGTTAAGTTCGATAAACCTAGCTAGCTTTTCATATGTTTTCATGTTGCATTGGTTAGTTTATAAGCTCTGCAATGCGCTTAATTTTTCTTGTGCTATAAGAGTTATTGATTAGGGATAGACATGGTGTTTTAACCCTTGATAAATAAACCTTTATGGCTATGGAGAAATTTGGCAACCTAGTTGTAAACATGGTGTTTAGAACTAGGTGAAAACATTGTCTTTGTTTATATGCTTTCCTATCATGTGCATACACACCTTGCACCACATACACTCATTAGGTTTTTATTCCTCATTAGACTAATTACGCCACAAGTTGAGAGTCTTAGGAGGTAGTGTTGGATTGTTGGCAATTCTATCTACTCCCAACCGTCACCTTGGGGGTAGAATGTGCGTTTAAAATATTTTTCAGGCAAGATAGAGACTCTCACTACAAGAAAATTGAAGGATGACTAAGAAATGCTTTGTCTTCTTCTTCTATAACTAGCAAAATGCTAAGCATGGGTGAGACCCTGAATCTTCAACACGGAAGTGCAACATGACGCACTAGATAGAATGATCAAGATCATTAACGTCTCCGGATCAATGCGCAAAAAGCCACCAATCTCATCAAAATTCTGCATGATCTCGAAGGGAAAACACTGGATATTTTTGGATATTTAGAAGCCTGATGAAGTTACAATTCCAACAAATCAAGAATCAAAGCAATCGGAGATTCCTACAAGCGGTTATGCCCGAATCACCGAGTGCAACACGTCCTGAAATCAGTTTTAGACAGCACACAATGCTGAAGTAAAACGGACATAGCTCCCTTGTTTGAACTTCGTTTTCGATGAATGACCACACATTGGAAAGGTAATTTGATAAACTTTTCAATAGAGCTATATTTCGATATATGTTCTGTTCTGGACAGAGGGGGAAATCCATGAAAAAGAGACAGCAAGGAGATGATGAGAACAAGAAAGAGGAGATGGTGATGACAACATTGAAGAGAAGGGCGACCAATGACTCCATTAAGCATACAAGATTAAATTCAGAAGTTTAGGAGTGTTGATAAATCAAGACAAAAGCAAAAGCCACATCGATACATGGAGATGTCAGAAGAAGGCAACGAAGAACTACAAAGGATGGTAACACCTCCATAGACCTTCTCTTTTCCAAACACAAATGCTTGTAAGTATGCCTTCAACCTCAACTAGGTGCAACCTTTTGTTTTTCTCTTCCAACTATAACATGGCTACTAGGAGGACAACCTAGGTTTCTTTTTTACTTTCAATAGATAGGCATGACCATGTGTTCACCTCGATGTTTATATTGCCTATGCTTACGGAAAGATGATGAAAGTTGCCGCTTTGTTTTACCTACATGAAGTTATACATGTCTTGGCTAATTGCTCTATATAATACGATCTGAAATTAATTTAAATACCGACTCTTTTATTTGTGGAGGTGAAATGACTATGCTCTAGACCCACATACATATCTTTGCTCTTTGATTTAAGTTTATGGATAGCCGGATAACTTGTTGTGTTTATGAAAACTTAACTTTTATGCTATTTACATGTTTGTGATGCTCTTGCAAAGTTCTACCTACCAAAGCCATATACATATATGTTTTATGATAACAAAACCCGTAGGTTGCAAACATATCTTTTGATGAGTTGGATTAGGATTGATTTCTATGGTTCGAGACTAAGAAGCTGGTCATTCCTTTGTGTAACTTTTTCATGCTAGCCTTTTTGTCCATGCATTGTGGGTTTTCACATCGAAAATTTCACAAATTTCACTGGGCCTCCACCCTAAACCAAACACATCTTTTTGTGATCACCTCCTTGTCCACAACCCAATTTGAGTATGGAGTAAAATTCTCGATAGAGATTCAAATATTTCGCAAGATTATGGAATTTATACTTACTTTAGCAGTCATTACCCCTCTCTTTTATGCTCGAGGACGAGCATCGTTCAAGCATTGGGGAGGAGTCATTCTCTGACACAAATTCTATGTAAGTATTATGTTGCAAAAAAGTTTTGAGGAGCAAAAGAAAAAAATTATGATGAGAGGAAAAGAAAAGTAAGAAAAATAGGAAGAATAAAGTGAAAAAAAGAAAGAGAGAAAAATGAGAAGGAAATAAAATAAAAGAAAAAATATAATAAATATGCTCCTCAATTCTTTTTGCTTCATAAGTTCTCAAGTGCCTTGATGACAAATCCATACTCAAATCTTCCAACCATGTGCAATCCGATAACGAGGACTTCACTCGTGCCTCGGGATCATCCATTTGCCACTTGCACATGTCCTCTTATCTAAATGTGTGTGTTTCATCCCTCTCTCTTTCCAACATTTATGTGTTTCATCCCTCTCTCTTTCCAGCATTTATTTTCCATGGCCTTTTTGACGAGTCTCGGTAATTCCAATAGACCTCTCTCTTAATTTGACAATATTCCGGATGTATGTTTTGCTAGGATCGTTTTTAACCTTCCAAGCTCCACATAAGCCTTCCACTATCACATATGAGTAGAGTAGGTTGAAAATAATCTAGTATAGGCTTGAGTGACTTGATGAGATGAGTGTTTCCATGAGCTCTTGCAAGAGATTTTCACTTATGTTGGATATGCATCTTAAAATTCTTCCATGTGACAAGGTAATGGTTTGAAGTTCATTTAAGTTTGAGAGCATCGTGTTAAATGTGGCTTGTTCTTTATTGTTAGTCTATCTTCCATAATGAAAAAGAAGCTGATCACAACTTGAACTTTAAAAATAAATTCTTAAGAGAGAGCAATTTGCCTCATCATGAATGACTAAGTGCAGGGACAACATTGGAAGGCAACACTTATTTCCCTTTTAAGCAAGGATTACTTACTCGAGGACGAGCAAGGTTTAAGCATGGGGGAGATGTTGACGGTGAATTTCCGTCAACCTAGAGTACTTGTTATACATTGCTTTCGATTATGATTTGCAACTGACCCGCCACTAGGCATACTAATGATGTAACAAGTTCACACTTGCATGTCGATTTTGGAGTTTGTTGTTTACGCAGGAATTTAATGTTAAAGAGGAGACTTTCTTGATAAGTTCATCAAGCACTTCAAGAGAAGATCATGAAGCACGACAAGAGTCAAGACACGCGATGAACATGACTCCAAATGACCTGAGGACCGAAGTGTCAACGTGCAAATCTTCAGGGACTCAACCAGAAAACAGCGAAGCCTGCATAGCAAGGATTCAAGCCTTAACCGTGAAGGAAACGACGTCAAAGGCCCACATGCAAGTGCACACAAATAAGGAATCGTGCAAGAAGCAACCAGGGAGGAACTCGAGCCCGAACTGGCCCAGAAAAGACCTGGGTCGGTCGGCCCAGTCGGATCGGCCCAGGGGCTTTTTGGCCCGGTTCGCGACGCCCTTTGCCCTAGGTGTTTGTCTATTTATTGCCTCTGCCGCCGTCGGCCGCCACATCGAACAAATCATTCTACCGACGCCATTCACCAGAAAACCGCCGCCGCAAGATGAGGGAGAGAGTTAGATGAGCTCGTCGCAAGGATCAACGCCGGCGGAGAGAAGGAAGCAGAGGAGGACTCCAAGCCGCTGGCCTAGGGGTGTTCCCAAGCTTCATCGCCGCCATCTTCATCGACGACGTTCTCCGAAGTCTCCTTCACCCCTATGTGCTTCAATCCGTGTAAGATGATGGGGTAATGTCTTCGTTCATCCCTAGGGTTAGATGGATGCATGCTATGTGATCGCTACTTGATTCGTGGTTTCAATCTATTGCTTTCATGTTGATGATGCTTTGATGATTAAGGTTAGCCACCGTGTTTTTCGGACATATGATATCCGCTACTCCCATAGATTCCATCAATATACCGTGTCCATCATAGGTCTAGTCACGATTACCTTCGCGTAGTGACAGTACGAGGGGAGGGAAGGGCGAAACCGTGGTCACAACCCCCGGTAGATTGGTTTACCACTCTCGTGTAGTAGATGCATATCCATGTTATCCTAGATCCTAGGGAGGGAATGCTTATCTTTCTTAATCACTCTCTTGTATCCACCCTTTACCATCTAGTTTAACCCTAGATTTGTTTGATCAACTTAGATTAACTTAGGTTAGATTGTCTTTACCTTTAGATTAATACTCGTTCAAAGGTTTTCCATTCAACTAGATTAGTACTTGGTTAAGCGCTAGCAATCCCCTTGCTCCGCGGATTGACAAGAACCTTGGGAATCCCGTGGTGAAAAAGGTGTAGGTCCGTACGCTTGCGGATCGTAGGTGGATACGAGTTTTATCCGTCAACAAGCCCCTTTTTCTAGCGCCGTTGCCGGGGAGCAAGCCAGTTTGCTACGTTTAATCTAGTATTAATTTTGTTGATTACTAACATCTAACCTTTATTTTTAAAAAAAGCCTTTTTATTTTTCTTTCTACTTTTCTTGTGCCTAGATGGATTTGTTCACCTCACCATTGGAAGACGAAGAGATGTCACTAAGGGAGCTAGCAATGCCGTCAATGGAAGACATTGAGATGCAAAAATCAGATTTGGCGCTTGCTACAATCCACTATGAAGTGAAGCCTAGTATCATCAAGTTAGTGGCGACAAAACCATTTAGAGGATTGGAGGATGACAACCCATATAGACACATTAAGGGTTTTCATTAGTTATGGGTGGACATGATCATGAGACTAGTCACTACGGTTTCATTCTTTGAACTGTTCAATGGAGAGCGGCTGGAGAGATTTCAGCCGTCAAGGGGAATTCGCCAGGGAGACCTAATCTCTCCTTATCTCTTCTTGTTGGCAGCAGAGGGCCTTTCGTGCCTGCTAAAATCTAGAGATGAGTCATCACACCTCAGTGGAATCAAGGTGGCACCATCAGCTCTGGCTGTAAACCATCTACTCTTTGCTGATGACGGCATGCTGCTCTTCAAGGCGAATAGGGAGTGTGCGGAGGAGGTGAACAAAGTGCTACAAATATATTATGATGCTTCTGGCCAGCGAGTGAATATGGATAAATCGTCTATACACTTTGGGAATGGGTGCTCAAATCAGATTCAAGAAGACATCAAGAATATTCTCGGTGTCTAGAACGAAGCCCTAAGTGAGAAATATCTAGGGATGCCAACAAATGTTGGGAATTCGTCAAATGGAGCGTGTTTAAGTATCTGAAAGATAGAGTATGGAAGAGGGTGCAGGGTTGGATGGAACAATCCCTTTCTTCAGGAGGAAAGGAGGTTTTAATCAAGGAGGCAGCTCAAGCAATACCGACATATTCTATGGCTTGCTTTCGTCTGCCGAGGGGTTTGTGTCAACACATTGATGGCCTCTTGCGCAACTTCTGGTGGGGAAGCAAAGAAGGAAAGAGAAGGACATGTTGGGTAGCATGGGAGGAAATGACGAAACCAAAGTACTTAGGAGGACTGGGATTCAGGGATATTGAGATGTTCAACTTAGCTCTCTTAGCACATCAGGCATGGAGATTGTTACAAGAGCCGACGTCTTTGAGTGCTCGTGTCCTAAAGGCGGCTTATTACCCAGATGGGGATTTCCTGAACGCTAACTTGGGGTCGTCTCCGTCACGAGTCTGGCGAGCGATCATGGATGGAAAGAATGTTTTGGAGCAAGGTATCATCAAAAGAGTTGGTACTGGTAAGTCAATCAATATTTGGAAGACTAATTGGATGCCAAGGGACGGCTTGTTCCAACTAGTGTGCAATAAGCTTGCAAATCCACCGCAATATGTTAGTGAGCTGATTAATGCTAATGGCTAGTGGGACTTGCAGCTTCTCCGGGAGATATTTATCCCAATGGACATGAGGTAATTTACAGCATTCCGTTATGCACTCAAAGGCAGGAGGATTGTTGGGCATGGCACTATGAGAGAAAAGGGATTTTCTCAGTTAGATCAGCTTACTGGATGTTAATACATAACCGAGAAAAAAGGGAGGCTTGGATTGAGAACTCAGCTGGTAAATCAAGCTATAAATCTAAGGAGAAAGAGTGGACTGATCTGTGGAGTGTCAAAGTTCCATCAAAAGTTTGGAATTTCTTATGGAGGTTGGCTCGTCATTCTTTGGCGACAACTGATGTGTGCCATCATAGACACATGGCCGAGGCAAGTGTGTGCACATTATGTGGTTCTGAAGATTCACGGAAGCACTCTTTACTGGAGTGCAACATGGCTAGATGTGTCTGGGCACTAGAAGGAGAAGAGATGCTCGAGCTGCTTCAGAGCTTTCAATTGTCAGATGCGAAGAGTTGGCTGGCAGAAATGCTAAACACTCTCTCGCATTCACAGCGCACTTGTGTGGTTGTGATACTTTGGGCAATTTGGCATGCGAGGAGGAAGGCTATTCACGAGGAGATCTATCAAAGCCCGTTATCAACCAAATGTTTTGTTGATAGTTACATAGAAGAGCTTGCATCAATGCAGTCGGAACAACCAAAGGGCAAGGTTGCACTGGTGATGGGGAACCCCAAACCTCAGTGGTTGGCACCTCCGGAGGGGATGATGAAAATTAATGGGGATGCATCAGTATCAAAAAATTTGAAGGTTGCCTCAGTTGTGGTTGTCGCCCTTGACACTGCAGGGAGCTTCTTGGGAGCCTCGGTGATGGTGCTGGAAGGGATCTTAGACCCTGAAACCTTGGATGTCTTGGCTTGCAGGGAAGGGCTTGCTTTGGCAAGTGATCTGGGGCTACAACGATTTAGAATGGTAAGTGATTGCATCAATGCAGTTAGGAGCATCGAAGAAGGGAGTTTGGGATCATGTGGAAACGTGATCAAGGAGATCAGGTTTACCCTGTCAACATTTGTGGAAGCTGAGCTAGTACACAAAGGGGGAGATGCAAATGTTGATGCAGATCGACTGGCGAAGAGCTCTACATATAGTTCGCTAGGAAGGCATGTGTGGTTTCTTGATCCATCGGAAGGCGTTTCTAACTCTCCCACTGTTTAATGAATGAAGGTGGTGTGTTCTCAAAAAAACGAGACGGTCGCAGCAGTGCGCGCCGGCACCTCAATCTCTTCCCCTCGGATATGTGCGTTGACCTACTTCCTGTTGCTCCTGTTACGGTAACAAAAAATGCATTAGATCAACTCCAAAAGACTGCTAATTTTGTTCCTAATACCTTGTTTAGGGGGAAAATTAAAAAAATTAAACTCCAATTGTTCCCATATCTCTTCCCAATCTTTTCGCTTCGCGAAAATCTCACCCCGCGCCGCGCAAATATGCGGGAGTTTCCTCCGTCCTCAATCCGCCCTCGAGCCTTCTTTCCGCGTGCAATTCGTCATTCCCGCGAGCTCTCCTCCACAACTCCACTCGCGACATGCAAATCTTCAGCTTTCAGTGGTAGTGGCAGCGGCTTCCCGCAGCGGGTAGTGGTGGCTTTCGGCGGCGGCGGTAGAGGCCGGGGCAAGATGCTTCGCGTCTACCCCAAGATGCGACACCAGATCGTCTGCGAGCTTCCCCATGGCGCCTCCGACGGGCTCCCCGTGCGGTGTCGCCGAGCTTCCCACGACGCCTTCGTTGGGCTCCCAATGGCGTGGCCCCTAGATCACCACCATCTCCTACAGCCTCCTCCTCTCGCAATCTCGCGTCTGCTGCAGCGCAGATCGACCAAATCGATGCGCGGCCGGCCGAAGCGACGCCTGTTTGTCACTGAATCATGTTGCCCCCGTCCAATTTCTCCCCTTCCTCCCACAATGGCAGCTGCTTCTTCCTTCTCGATGACGAGGGGTTCACGGTAGGACGTTGCAAGAAAAAAAGCAGATGGCCAAACACTTCTGTGAGCAGATGGAGAAAAATTACAAGCTACTTTTGTGAGTAGATGGAGAAAAGTTAAAAATTGTGGTGACATGGCAAGTTTGAAATATTGGGAAGACTAGTTTTTAGCAATCTGCTGTGAGATGATAGGATATTGGGGAATTTTTTTTGGAAGAGCCCCCAATACATGAGTTTTAGGGACAATTTTTTAGCAGACACTTTGAGTTGCTCTTACCCCCTCCTCCTACCTACCCCCACGAATCTTGTGATTGAAGTTGTATTTTTGTGCGGTGCTCTGAATGATACTCGTTTGACCAAAATCTTGTGGGATTTATACATGGTTTTTTTGCAACTGAAACCGCAATTTATACCGTGATTACCGTTTAAACCGCTGCAGAACGGTTGCGGTCAGTACGGTTTGAACCGCTAGGGTTTTCAAAATTTCAAATTAAAAAAAATCCCCAAAAATCCTAATAAATACTTCAAGTTGCGAGGATGCTAACGATGTCCATTTTTTTCAAAAATTCTTTCATTTAGCATATTTTACGATAATTAGAAGTTAAATCAGAAAAGAAAAAGGAAAAAATCGGCAGGCCCATTAAGGCCCTCATCGGCCCAATCGATATGGGGGTCAAAATATCTGCCCAGAGAGCTCCATGCGGCCGCAATCCGCCTCCCTCACTCCACTCCCCTGTTCGCTCCACCCCAGCTCCCGTCCACCGCTGACCGCGCCCCGCTGTCGAACCGCCCGCCACGAGGTTCGAGCGGTATAAATCCAAACTATTGCGGTAAACCGGTCAAATCGCTCGGTAAATCGATCCAATTTTCAGTCACTGGTTTAAATTCAAACTGGAGCGATATAAACCCAAAGCGCTATGGTAAATCGCTCAAACCATCCGGTAAACTGCTACAAACTGTTTGTATAGGCCATTTTGATTTGAAATTTGAATTTGAGCGGTTTTTAGCGGTTACAGTTTATACCGCTGCAGTAAGCCGCTACCGCCGGCTCACGGTTTTGCCAAAACGGTCGGTATAAAAAACCCTGGATTTATCTGGTTCATGGTGGTACATGTTAAAGCAATGTTTGAGCTTACATGTCCATGTTACTAATTTCTTATTTGTTGTTATGAGCACTTCCATGTCAATGGTGCCTTTGAAATAGATCTGAGCATACTTGTCTGTGCCGATATTTTTTTCTCGAACACGCAGGAGAGCTACGCATAATATATAAAAACTATGTCGATGCTTTTGTTATGATTATGAACATTCTTGTCCATGTTAGTGATGCCATTGTTACAGATTTTACTACTGCTACCTATTAATTATACCGTATACAAAAACTTACACTGCGTTTGGAAGTAGACATTGAGAGTCAGAATTCAGAATTGGAATTGAGAGCTGTAAATGCCAGTTGTTTGGCTGTGTTAGAATTCGGAATTGGAAATGGATCTCAATGCCAACCGGTATTCATCCTACCCCATCCTTCTAGTGACAATTGGGAGCCCCACCCCTCTGAATTGGTTGGCATTCCTCTCATCTCTTTCTCCTTCCCCTCCCCCCCAGACATGGCTAGATGCGTTGTCGCCCCCTCCCCTTCCTCCAGCGGTGGGTCAACGAGCTGCGCCGCCCTCCCTTGTTTCCACTGGCGGGTCAGCGAGCCGTGCCGTCCTCCCCTCTCTCCGTCGGCCGGTAGCGCAGTGTCGTCCCTCTGCTCCCTCCGTGACAGCTTTGGGTAGCTCCGCAGTGAGGCTCCTCTGGGTCCACTTTGTCACTGAGCTGAGTGCCTTCCCTCTTTACATGGTGCAGCGGCATCTTCGATGGTGAAGGGAACTCCATGGCCGAGCAGAGGTTTGACGGTGGGAGAGAGATAGATGAGCAATTCCAATTTCACTTTTTTCACATCTAAACATGAAATGAATTTCATTGCCTCTTACGATTCCAGAAGAGAATACAATAATCATCTAAACTATAGGATTCGAGCTGTGGCTCATTTCAATATCATGACTGTATTGGTATTGAACCCAATTCAATGCCAAGCCTCCCAATATCGACATCCGAATGCACCCTTAAGGATATGCTACTTGTTATTATTCATATAGATGACTCTCGAAGACAAGAGACAAATGCTTGTTGTTCATGCAGTTGCTCTAATCACTGCTATGTATGCATTCCTTTTTAGTAGGCTTAGAATGGATCAAAGCTCAACCCTCAAATTACTTAGGCTGACTCCAGCAAAGATGTGCATCTACATCTGCATATGACCCTTCTGCAGCAGGGAGAGAGAAGAAATCTAACACCCAAGTCCCAAAACAGTGACCTCTTCAGTAGCTCGCGCAACCCTTCGCGCATCCTCCAGCAGCAGTTCGCTCCCACCAGTAGGGAGAGGGCCGCGGGCTTGCGGTGGAGCTCGACCACCACTCGTCGTCGCCGCAGGAAGCTACCATCAATGCCCCAGCGCTGCAAATCGAGGTCGGCCCCTGCTCGAGGCAAACATGAGAGGGAGAGTGGAAAAGAGGAAGAGGAAAAGGGAGAGGGAGAGCGTGAAGACCCTACTCGCCGGGGAAGAAGGTGGCCGACGGCTTTCCCCTACCTCCCTTGCATGCAGAGGAGGAGGAGGTTGTCGCTAGACTGGAGCGGGCGCATGGCATCGGGAGGGTCTGTCGCCGCCGGGGGCCAACACACGCAGAAGGGAGCCATGAGCGTTTGAGGCGTAACCAAGAAAGATACCTTCATCAACTTTAGGTTAAAACTTAGAGCTTTTGGGCTTATTGTTAAGAATGAAGCACTTACAACCAAAAACTCTAAAGTAAGACATGTTAGGCTTTTTACCGATTAGTAGTTCATAAGCGGTTTTGTGACGAAGCTTGTGGAGATATAAGCGGTTGATAGCATGACAAGCCGTGTTGATTTCTTCCACTCAAAAACTATCCGAAGTCTTGTACTCATCAAGCATGGTTCTTGCGGCTTCAATGAGAGCCCTATTCTTCCTCTCCACTATCTCATTTTGTTGTGGAGTGTATGGGACGGAGAGTTCATGGCCAATGCCTTCTTCATCAAGATACTCTTCAATGTTTGTGTTCTTGAACTCGGTGCCATTGTCACTTCTCACTCTCTTGATCTTCACATCAAATTCATTTTGGGCTCTTGTGGCAAACTTCTTGAATATTTCATGAACTTTGTTCTTGTCCTTCATAAAGAATACCCAAGTGTACCAAGAGTAGTCATCAACAATGACAAATCCATATTTGTTCCCTCCAATGCTAACATAAGCCACGGGACCAAAGATATCCATGTGAAGTAGTTCCAATGGCCTTGTAGTGGTGAGCACATTCTTGGCGGGATGAGGAGCACCAACTTGCTTTCCGGCTTGACATGCACTACAAATTCTATTTTTCTCAAAATGAACATTTGTTAGTCCTAGGATGTGTTCCCCCTTTAGAAGCTTATTGAGATTGTTCATCCCAACATGAGCTAGTCGGCGATGCCAAAGCCAACTCAAGCTAGACTTTGCCAATAAGCATGTATGAAGGTAGGCTTTATCCAATGAAAAATCCACCAAGTAAAGCCTTCCCTTGAGTTCACCCTTAAAGGCAACGGAGTCATCACCCCTTCTAAAGACGGTCACACCCTCATTGGTGAACAAACAATTGTAGCCCATCTCACAAAGTTGAGAAACAGACAACAAATTGTAGTCCAAAGATTCAACCAAATAAACATCGGAAATTGAATGATTGATTGAGATAGCAATTTTACCAAGACCAACAACCGTTCCTCCACCATTGCCTCCAAAGGCAATCCTTTCCGTAGGATTTTCAATCATATCACAAGATGTAAACATTTTCTTCTCCCTGGTCATATGATTTGTGCATCCACTATCAATCACCCACTTCATTCCACCGGATGATTATGCCTACAAAACAAGTTATGCTAGTGTTTTAGGTACCCAAGTGGAGTTGGGTCCTAGAGCATTAGTCACAAGAACCTTGGGCACCCACACATTCCTTTTGATCAATGTCCCTTTTGTGCGGGGTCCCACATACTTGGCAACCACCTTACCCTTGTGGTTCCAAGTCAACACATAATCGGCATAAAAGCTATCTTGTGAGGCATGTGGCTTAGGCTTCTTGCTCAACTTGGTTGGATTGGATTTTGCCTTAGGTTGTGGTGCATTTGTTGTGACTTGAGTGCTCTTGAACTTGATGGGAGTGTTGTACTTAACTTTGTTGTCAAAGTTCTTAACACCCAATTGCTTCATACCATTTACCACATTCCTTGTCCCCACACCTTTGGTGTGGTAGTTCTTGATGAATGGGATGGGGTCTTTTGTACCTTGTTCTTGCTTACCAAGCCCCTTCCCATCCGTAAAGCCAAACTTCTTCATGTAGCTTGACCCAAATCCTTTGGTGTGGTTCTCAAACTCACCTCTCTTGGGTTCTTTCTTTTTCTCATCAATGAGTGAGTTTGACAACCTAGCAATTTCTTTCTTCATAGCATTCATCTTGGCAATGTTAGTAGCACAAGCATTTATATCAATTTTGTAACACCGAGAACAACCATTGCTTGTTGAGGCTTTAGAGTTAGAGATAGCATTATTAGATGTTGTTGTAGCATTATTCTTGAGGTTGTTGTCGGTGTTTTAGACCGGCAACCTACCAAGGGGAGTGCCCGAGGTAGATGAATGTGGCCTCGCCGAGATTGGTAACTCAAAGGAAAAGACACGTGGCACACAATTTAGACAGGTTCGGGCCGCGAGGTGCGTAATACCCTACGTCCTGTATGCTGCGTAGCTCTGGATTGATTGGGTATGTTGACAAGATGATGCGTATGAGAGAGAGAGAACGGTCCCTGCCTCTCCTTATATAGCCCGGGAGGCAGGGTTACAAGTCGGTTTGAGGAGAGAGCACTAGTCGAGTACGGCTAGGAGTTCTCTACATAGTACATGACATGTATAGCTTCCTATCCGAGTACTTCTCCACCGTAGTCCTTGCGCCCCACGCCATCAGGTTGTTGACGGTTAATAATTGTATCAAAGTTCGTTCGTGACTCGCAAGCGTACAAGTCTCCCGTCGTAGTCAAGGGACCCTTCTTCCCTCGAGTGGTGAACCCAAGGTATCGAATCCGTGGAACAAATGTGTGACGCAAGACTTAATCTATTAAAGCCAAGTAACTTCAATCTTCGATAAAAGACCTAATGCATCTAAGTAAAAGACATGAAACAAATCTAATCTACTAAAGACCGGAGAAAACAAAGTAAGATTGGGTAGATAAACCGATCTAGAGGGATCGGGGTAAGCTTTTTGTTGAAGTTCCAAGCAAGAGAAGAAGTAGCAAATCGAATCTTAATAGAAGCCTCTTTAAATCGTGGTTTCCCGTCCAAATCCGAAAACATCCGCCTTTCGAGACCCCCGTTCTGTCACAACGTATCCCTATTCATGCGGGGAGCTTAGGGCGAGTCAAAAGACAAGTCGAGATTCTTTCGGAAGATCCGCGTGTACCTCTAGCCACCGCGGCTACAAGAACACCCTATGTAATCTATCGCGCGAATAGAATTGGAATAAGCAAAGCCGATCGAAAAACGAAATCTTCGAGGAAACACTTGATCGCTAGGAAAAGATTCAACTTGATAATTCAACTATGACAATGATACATACACAAGATCACCACCGGGATCCTTCCTTGATCTTGCTTCTAGCTCGGGAACTCCGACGTGGTCTTCCATGCAAGGTTCCCACGTCGGCTAGGGAAACCCTAGTCAACTAGCTCGACCATCTCCTCTCCGACATGGTGTCCCTCTCTTCTCTCGCTCCTCGGCGGCCGAAGACGAAATCTTCTCCCCGTGGCTCTCGGTCGGGGGACTATAAATAGCCCGATTGGCGGCTAGGGCAAAGGAGAGCACGTTTGGGCCCAAAATGGGCCCCGGGCCGACCGGATCGGGCCGGCCGGCCCGGGCCCATTTAGGCCCGGCCCCGTGGGCTCCTTTGCCCCACGTCGGTTCCCTTGCTTCTCGGATGTTTCCCCCTTCGCATGTAGGTCCATGTCGTCGGTTTCTCTCCGAATTGGACTCAACTCCTTGTCTTGCAAGATTCGGCACTTTTCTCGCTCGGTCCCCGGAGTTTGTCGTCTTCTCGGATCAAGTCCCCGGCTTCTTGGAGTTAATTTTGCTTCATTGCATGACTTGTTCAGGGCTTCAAGGTCTTGTCATGAGGTGCTTGATGAACTTATCCCGAAAGTCTTGCATTCAACACTAAATCCCTGCATAAACATTAATCTCCAAAACCGACATGCACACGTGAACTTGTTATACCACGGGGGTTAGTACCAATGGATAAGGTATAAAACTCATGCCAACACCGAAGGTAAACTCATGGCTAGGTTGACGGATTTTCACCGTCAACATCTCCCCCATGCTTAAACCTTGCTCGTCCTCGAGTAAGCCTTCGATGGATATCATCATTGCCAAACAATGTTTAAACTTTGCACTTGATCACACATGAGAAAACGTAATGCTCTCAAAATTTTAATTCATTAAAGTTCCATAATGTACTAGCCTTCATCTCTACGGAGGGTAGATTCTTATTAAGCTTATCCCACAAGTATTAATATGCTCACAAAGTTTTAAATAGATCTCAGAATTTTTGAAATAAAGAACGAGAATAAGAAAACCTAACCAAATTCACAAATTTAAATCATCTCATGCATTGCTCATGAACTCTCATCTCGCTTGTCTCTCAAGCCTATATATTCTACTCCTTTCCCTCTCATATATATGTGGTAGGCTTTATATGGAGCTTTGGGAAAGTTTAGTCCTAACAAGATTTTATAAATGAGGTGTTGTCAAAACAAGACAAGCTTCTCATGGTCTTACCGAGACTCGTCAAAAAGGTCATTGGAAAATACTGTTAAATCAAGGAGGGGAAAGAGAAAAATACACACACTTTAGATGAGTGGACATGTGCAAATGGCAAAGAGTGATCCCGAGGCACAAAGAAAGTCCTCGTTATCGGATTGCACATGGTTGGAAAATTGAGAATGGATCTTTTTATCTTGAAGCCTTGAATGCACTCTTAGAGAACCGGGAGTTCACTTTACGCACAAATATATTTTTTTCTTTCTCATTCTTTTCTTTCTTTCATTCATTCATTTTTTCTTGCCTCGTCATATATTCACCCATGACTTTCACAACGAAGTTTTGATTTTTTTATACCTTGAAAGTCATGAATATCACTGGATTTTTTTTTCTTTCATCATTATATATATTTTTTTTAAATACTCCCTTTTGAACTCTAAAACTGCACCGTACCTACCTCCTCCCCCATGCTTAGACGTTGCTCGTCCTCGAGCAAAGAGGCGAAAAATAAGGTAGGTACCGGAGATAATTTTCCTTGGAGAGATACTTGAAATCTTCAACGTTGGCACCGTCTTGCGATCTTCCTTGAATTGATGATCCATCCTCAATGATAGGTTGTGGTCAAGGAGGTAGTCACAAAAAGATGATATTTGGTTTAAGGGTGGATATCCGGCGAAGTTTGTGAGATCACCGATGCGGGGATACACAATGCACGGATAAAAGGCTAGCAAAAAGATAGATACGCAAAAACGGAATGACCAGCTTCTTAGTCTCGGGCCAGAGAAATCATGGCCTGCAATAACTCACTCAAAAATAAATCTTGTACACTAAGGTTTATGCACTCAAATATATATAAGGCTTTGGATAGGTTGAGCAACACACAAGTGATATTTGTGACAAGGTTAGCAATATTTTTGAGCATAAAAGACATCTTCAATCCATTCATAACTCGAGAGCACATAAAACACTATGGGTCTTTATTTTAATCATAACCTCCGCTGAAAAATAAGCTAGTATTTAAATAAATTCAGATCTGTATTTTTAAGAGAGCACTAGCTTAAACATGCATAAATCAACTACAAAGATGAACAAAGCTGCAATTTTAATCATATATCAACATGGCACGAATTTTGTAACTTTTCCAATGATATAATCAAGGTGGTGACTTTATTAATGGTGATATCAAGTTGAAATACACACTGAAAATAAACATACATGCTTGCTGAAAATTAAATAAAAACAGAAAAATACTACGCAAACACACATAAGCAAAAGCTGAAAATTACAGAGAAATAGAAAAGAAAAGAAAACTAAAGTTCCTAAATCTTCTAGTCCTCCGCCGGTGGTTGATGTTGGTAGTCTTGATAATAATACCCTTGCTCATAATATGAATGAACGCTTCCTCCGTCGAATTGATTTGGCTCCACAAGGTGAAGGCGTCCAAGTTCAAAGGCAATATTTGCGTTGCCTTCACCGAGTTGAGCTGCGTTGGATTGGATGGCTGCGATATTTTGAGCATTTCTTGCAGCATACCCTCCAATAATAGCCATGCTTTGTTGTGGTTGGGGATGATGAGCATAGGACTCCGCGAAGTTAGCGTTGGGCACAACATAATTTTGTGGGGGTACCGGTGCACCACCCCCCCATGCTTGTTGTTGAGACCCTCCGTAATAACTTGGCGGAGGAGGAACCCCGCCGGATGGTTGCACATTGGGTTGTGCTCCACCCGCTTGTGCGGAGGATGTTCCCTCTTCTACGATTCTTCCTCTTTTGTTCTTCCTTGCGGGGACAAGTAGTCCCTCTTCCAACCAATCTTCCCTTCCTTCGGTGAAAAGCCTAAGCCTCTCATCCGGAAGGGGAGGTTCACAATGGCCAATCGGTAACCTCTTCTCTCATCTCCACTAATGTACTTGCCTTGCCGCAAGTACTCAAAACCGAGAGAGGTACCGCGCAAAAGGTGAGCGGGGTTTCTTGCGATCCCCGGTCGCAAGGAAAAGGCCAACATGGAGAGGTAACACCCCGAACCAATATCACCGGCCCCCGATGTTGCTTCACAACACCAACGGTTGATCATGAGGTAAGAGGGGTCAATTGGCTGCCTGGCAATTAAAGCCGAGTATAGCCAATTTAACTCCGTGTCGGTCACCTTTGTTTCCTTCATCCTCCCCAATACCCTCTTGCACATCCAAGAGTGAAATATCCGGATAATGGGGTTGCGGATGCAATTGCGTTGTTGATGGGCTTCTCCGGAGATCATGTTCCAAAATCCCGCTAACATGCGGGTGGCACGTCAACTTTCTCCGGAGCTCCCTTGTGGAATCCAAGCAGCTCCCTAACGTGCTCGTAGGGAACCTCTTGTTGGACTCCCTCCAAACGGAATGACAAGCTTTGCACCCCATCATCATCAACGATGGGTGCAATAGTCATCAAAATTTCCAAGGCGTACCCCAAATGGGTGTCCACCGATATTCCGTTGGAGAACTGCACCCATCCGAGGTGCCCCAACATATAGTATATGTCGGTGCAAAAACCCAAGGTGTAGAGTGCTTGGTCGTCGAACTCGACGTTCGGCACAAGCCTCTTCTCAAGATTGGCGAGCCTCTCCTCCTCCTCCGCCGACAAGATGATGAAGCCGTACGAAGAGTATGTCGGGGTGTAAGGAGGTGGTGCGGTTGAGCGATTCGATCGTCGTGGTGGCGCGGGCTGCTCCTCCGTGTGCCCACGAGGTTCGGTAAACCTCATGGAAGTGCTTCTCGCAGCCCTCATACCACCAAGGAGGAGAGCGACGTTCCTTCTCGGTGGTGCCGTATCCGTCTCCATGCTCCGGGGAGACTCGGAAACCGAGTGCCTCCTCGAAGACGTGTTTGATGACGGCTTGGACGACGACGAACTCTTCTTCTTGGAGAAGAGACTTGTGGTCTTCTTCCACATGGTTGCTGCACTCTTTCTTCAACTAAAACTCCGGGTTGCAACCGGTAACTAGGCACTTAAACTTTTTGCTTCGGATGTGGACTTTGAGTGGATTAAGGATGTGGATTTTTTTTTCTTGAGCTATCAAGCTTGGGAAGGTTGGCTATGTCTACTGAGGTTTTGAGCACACAAACTTGAACACACAAACAAAGGAAGGAGAGGGAAGCTTGCCTGCAGAAAACGGGAGTCGGGGGGCTCCTTAAGTAGGTCAGGCCGGCCTCGGTGCTCCTCCCCGCCTCGTCTTTCTTCCAGCACGATCATTTCACCTCTGCAACTTTCCTGCCCGCGTGCTCCATGAGTTGCACTGCCCAAACGCTCTCGTCCACTCCTTGGTCCTTCCACTTGATGCTTCATGTTTTGGGTCACGTCCATGCTCCCTAGCTCCACTTGCTTCACATGTCACCATGAAATTCCTACAAAGTTGATGCTTGCTGCCCACCATGCTTGTCCTTTGCATGTGGAATTGGTGAAAGTTGATGAAAGGGAATCCAATGGTGCATGCATGATTACTAGATTGCCTCCATTAAGGTGTGTTTAAGGTTAAGCACTCCTCTAATTCGAAATTTAAAATATTTTTCAGAGCCATGCAAGAGCTCGAACATAATTTTAGAGAAGTTTTTAAACCATTAAAAACAAATGCAAGTCGAAAATATTTTCTTTTTACGTCGATTTCGGTCTCACCGGTATAGTTTGCCTTCATTGGTTGAGAGCAGACATTTTCCCGGCTTGATCATGGGGGCATAGGTTTAGGTTCTAATTTTGGCTAAATAAGAAAGATTTTGAATAAAACAAAATTAGAATAGGCTTAGAAAAATTCTAATCCTAGAGAAACCAAGGATAAAGATTTTTAGAACCAACCAAAAGCTTTGATTTCTAGGTTCACGCGAGTCCTACCACGTGCTGAATTTTATTAACACTTAAACATAAATCGTGGCTCTACTCGTGTGGTTTTAGCATGAAAAATAAGTCAACCTCAGCACCATAATGAGGGTGAAAGGTTGAGTTAAGGTTCTGAAATTATTTGGTTGAGGGTTTCTCGAAAAGAAAAGAACAAACAAGCACATAGGAGGGTTCATGCAAAGGGTTTTTGATAAAGCAAACATTCAATCAAGAATTATGTCTCTAATATTGTTCAACCACTTCTAAGTCTAATGTCTTTGCGTAATAAAACTCAAAAACTAAATTATTAAAAAGACTCGAAAAACCTGGAATCGGGTTGTCCTCCCGGTAGCTTATTCTTGACTTGACGAAACGGGTTGCCTCCCGCCTAGCGCTTCGTTTATAGTCCATGGCTAGACTTCTTCACTTGATTTCTCCGGATCAACGCTCTTTGCGGGCGTTGCAATCTTGGGTACCCACTTTGGCTTAGTCATTTTTTTTGGTCTTCACAGGCTGGCTTTGTCCTTGGTCTTGACGGATGCAACAACTTCCCTGTGGCTCGGCATCTCGAACTCCGGTCCTTCGGTCGTGATCTTCATGGTCTCTAATGTGATCCTTCATCTCTCCCGAATGAGCTTGAGTAGCCTTCGCCGTCTTGGGACCTTGGAGTTGTCTCGGATATTCTTCTTTGTTACCCATCGGGCGCCCGGCAAGTTGTCCCACTTGCGTCTAGCATCTTCATCACGATGAACACTTCACGTATAGAGCTTCCGACCTCCGTCACCTTGCCATCTAAATTCTTCAATATTTTCTCCATAGCCTCGAACTTAGTGACGGCGTCCTTGGACATGGTCGTACTCCACACACTCCTTGCATGAGGATCTTGCTTCGGCGGCCTTTAGGTGTTGAGCTTCTTTCTCCATCTCCATCTTCTCCATCCTCCTCTTAAGTAACCGATATGCCACTCAAGGAATCCGACTCGTATGCATTCAGCTCTCGCAATCGTCATGCGGATGGTTGAGACTTTGATCTTGAACGGCCTCCCGGCGTCTTGAAGGTTTATGATAGGTAGATCAACGATGTTCGGGGTGCGCAGCGCTCCGGTGGTTGAGGTTGATCTTCCTTTGGACTTGGAGGTGGTGATTCCTTTGGAGATTCCGACGGTCCTTCGACTTCAACTTTTGAATCTAGGGTTTCCACCCCTTTAGCTTGTGTTGCATGTCACCTTTGCCTGTAAAGTTTTCCTGGATCATCCACAAAAAGGTTTGGGTTTCTTGGAGAGGTAGCCAACCATCTCCGGTTAGGGTTAGCAATAAACAAAGTATGCAAAAAAAACTAGAGAACTAAACAAATCTATAAAGACTAGAGTTAGACAAACTAGATTAGATGTATTTTGAGGATGATCAAAATTTAGTAGATGCAAAAATAAAACAAAATCAGTACTGAAAATTACAAAAAAAAGCAATAAGAAATCAAATCTTGATCACTTGTTCCCCGGCAACGGCGCCAGAAAAAGGGGCTTGTTGACGGTTAATAATTGTATCAAAGTTCGTTCGTGACTCGCAAGCGTACAAGTCTCCCGTCGTAGTCAAGGGACCCTTCTTCCCTCGAGTGGTGAACCCAAGGTATCGAATCCGTGGAACAAATGTGTGACGCAAGACTTAATCTATTAAAGCCAAGTAACTTCAATCTTCGATAAAAGACCTAATGCATCTAAGTAAAAGACATGAAACAAATCTAATCTACTAAAGACCGGAGAAAACAAAGTAAGATTGGGTAGATAAACCGATCTAGAGGGATCGGGGTAAGCTTTTTGTTGAAGTTCCAAGCAAGAGAAGAAGTAGCAAATCGAATCTTAATAGAAGCCTCTTTAAATCGTGGTTTCCCGTCCAAATCCGAAAACATCCGCCTTTCGAGACCCCCGTTCTGTCACAACGTATCCCTATTCATGCGGGGAGCTTAGGGCGAGTCAAAAGACAAGTCGAGATTCTTTCGGAAGATCCGGCGTGTACCTCTAGCCACCGCGGCTACAAGAACACCCTATGTAATCTATCGCGCGAATAGAATTGGAATAAGCAAAGCCGATCGAAAAACGAAATCTTCGAGGAAACACTTGATCGCTAGGAAAAGATTCAACTTGATAATTCAACTATGACAATGATACATACACAAGATCACCACCGGGATCCTTCCTTGATCTTGCTTCTAGCTCCGGAACTCCGACGTGGTCTTCCATGCAAGGTTCCCACGTCGGCTAGGGAAACCCTAGTCAACTAGCTCGACCATCTCCTCTCCGACATGGTGTCCCTCTCTTCTCTCGCTCCTCGGCGGCCGAAGACGAAATCTTCTCCCCGTGGCTCTCGGTCGGGGGACTATAAATAGCCCGATTGGCGGCTAGGGCAAAGGAGAGCACGTTTGGGCCCAAAATGGGCCCGGGGCCGACCGGATCGGGCCGGCCGGCCCGGGCCCATTTAGGCCCGCCCCGTGGGCTCCTTTGCCCCACGTCGGTTCCCTTGCTTCTCGGATGTTTCCCCCCTTCGCATGTAGGTCCATGTCGTCGGTTTCTCTCCGAATTGGACTCAACTCCTTGTCTTGCAAGATTCGACACTTTTCCGGTCGTGTCCCCGGAGTTTGTCGTCTTCTCGGATCAAGTCCCCGGCTTCTTGGAGTTAATTTTGCTTCATTGCATGACTTGTTCAGGGCTTCAAGGTCTTGTCATGAGGTGCTTGATGAACTTATCCCGAAAGTCTTGCATTCAACACTAAATCCCTGCATAAACATTAATCTCCAAAACCGACATGCACACGTGAACTTGTTATACCACGGGGGTTAGTACCAATGGATAAGGTATAAAACTCATGCCAACACCGAAGGTAAACTCATGGCTAGGTTGACGGATTTTCACCGTCAACACAGGTGTCATGTGGCACAAGCCGAATAGTCCCAGGGGCCCACCGAGTAGTTGGTCTTGGTACCCACTGAGGCAGTGGGCCCAGGGAGGTCCATACGACAAGCCCCTGAGTACTTTGTAGTCGAGTAGGATAGTTTCGAGTAGTCGTTACGGCCTTGACGAGTAGTCCTCAAGCGTCCCCGAGTACTACAAGCTAGAAGTCCTCAAGAGTACTTGAAGCATCCCGAGGCTGGAAGGAACTCCAGCTGATCCTTGAGTAGTCTTGAAGTCCTCTCTAGTAGTTCCCAAGCGTCCTTGAGTTCTCCTCTTGAAGGTCTTCAATAATACTCTCTTTGTCTTGAAGAAGAAACCATATGGAAAATGCGATTCAAAGAATCGCATTCCATATGGAATGTAGCCCCCGAGCCTTAGGTCGAATCGTAGATTCAATCTGAGGGTCAATCTAAAATTCTGCCAAGAGTATCCCGCGAAATCCGGAGAAAAAACCGAAGGACACGTGGCACGGAGCCCCCGAGCCTTGAGTCGAGTAATTCCTCTCGAATTGAAGGGTCATCTTGGTTGTAGAATGTGTCCTGAGTTGCTCTGGAGTCTTGTAATCACCCAAGGAATTGAGTAGTTGTAGTTGAGCCCCCGAGATGAAGCGCGTCGACTACTGGAAGTTGAAGAGTTAGGCGGCCGCCGCTGAGTCAACTGCCGATACTTATCCATCTAGCCGTTGTCGCGCCGCCGGTTGGCTTATAAATAGAAACTGAAACCCTTAGGGTTTTCCATCCTCCGCATTCGCAGTCGGTTGAAATAGATCTAGACAAAAATCAGCCACCCGAGCGCACTGCCACCGCGCCCTAGGCTACAGATCCACGCGCACCGCCATTGCTTGCCTCCAGAAAAGCCCCCGAGCGGATGCGAGTGAAAACCTGATGTATTTGGAGGATGAAGTCTTCCCCATCGAAGAGCATGAAGACCGGCACCGGGAAGAAGAGATCCCGTGACGAGGCGGTTGGATCCGCCCAAAGGTCAACACCGCCGACCTCTCCCCCGTGCCCGAATCCGAACAAAGAATGGAAGAAATCCAAGGCGAAGACCGAAGACCTGCTGGCGCTGGTGAACAACGGTTTCCTCCGAAAGAAGGAGATGGACATGTGGCGCGCCGCCGCGGGAGATCCATACCCAATGGAGAAGAACCCCGACGAGATCCCAATGTTCGCGCGGTTCGTGGAGCGCGGGCTGGCTCTCCCGGTGAGCGACTTCTTCAAGGGTCTCCTCAAATACTACGGTATCGAGTACTTGAACTTGAACCCTAACGGTGTCTTTCACGTCTCTGTCTTCGTCCACTTCTGCGAGGCCTTCATGGGGATCAAGCCCCACTGGGTGCTGTTTCGAAAATTCTTTCGCTTGAAGCCGCAGCTGAGCGCCAACGACCCGAGAGTAGTCAGAGGAGCCAGCATCCATATGCGCGAAGACGCCGCCGAGTTGTACATGTCATACAAGCTCATCGACTCCAACCAGGATTGGAAGTCGAAATGGTTCTACATCACCAACCACCACCCGGAGCTGCCGAAGCCGAGCGGGAAGCGGCCGAAGCATCAGCCCTGGTGGAATACCGAGCCAACGATGCAGGAGGGTATTCAACTACCCGAGTTGCTGCAAAAGATCAAGGCTTTGAGAGAAGCCGGGCTGAGGGCCAAACACGTGACTTTCAGCTTCATGAAGAGGAGGGTACAACCGTTGATGCGCGTGACACCCTCGGGTACCAGTATACGGGCGACGACGACACGTCGAGGATGCCCGGTAATGAGATCGATGATGACGACATCGTCGAGAGGCTGGCTAGGATCTTCAAAGATATGCCACCATACGTTCCCTGCCCAGTCCCCGAGTACTCTGCGGCTCATCCGCCAAACAAGGTTGGTAGCCGAACTTATGTCTTTGAGTACTCATTGTATTGTAGTAGTCGATCTCACCCAAACTGTTTGATGCAGGATGATCTGACAAAGTTTGTCTCCGACCCCGCTTCCCCTCCTCGAGTTGTGGTTATTCCATAGGAGGGCAAGGGCAAAGACAAGGAGCGCCGTGAAGTCGGCGAGGGTGATGACACCGTCACCATAGAAGACACGTCCGACGAGGAGGATGGGGAGACGCTTCAGGAGCGGTTCCAGCTGCGGTCCAGGTTTAGCCGACCTGGGTTGCCTCACATCCCCCTTATCGAAGACCCACTGACTAGCCTGGAGGCTAGTCTCCCTACGCCACCACGGAGGCCATGCAATGTGGCACGCAAACGAGTCGCCAAGAAGCTGAAGGTGACCGAGACTACGTCTCAAGAGGTGAGCTCCTCAAGTAG
Organism: Cenchrus americanus; assembly: GCA_947561735.1. Lineage (NCBI taxonomy): Eukaryota > Viridiplantae > Streptophyta > Magnoliopsida > Poales > Poaceae > Cenchrus > Cenchrus americanus. Next base: position 50,440,828 of record OX387245.1, read on the forward strand.
AGTAGTCGAGTATTTGATTTGAAGTATTCTGTATGCTGACAATTGACTTCTGAGTTGTTCCAGGAGATTCCCTCATCCGACCCTGTTGATCAAGGGGAAGGAGAGGACTGGGACACGGTGGGCGAGCCGGCTGAGAGAAGCCGCAGCCCAGCCCCCACCATAGAAGAAATTGTGTCGCGGATGACACAACGGTCGACTAGAGTTGTCGAGCCACAACACCGGCCGTGGAAAGCAGACCGGAGCCCAGTACGAGTGCTGGTGCTGAAGAACCGACAGCGGCGCAAGCTGAAGAGGAGGCGCCCGCCGAAGCCGGGCTTGTACATATCACCAGCATCCTCGGCGCTCCGACCGTGACTGTCGTCCGGTCTAGCTTGTAAGTGAAGACCTTTCCTGAGTAGTACTTGTAGCTTGGTAGTCTTGCTTAGTTGACCACCAATCTTGTACCATGCAGGAAATTAACTGACTTGTTGTAACGCCCGCATTTTTAGCTCCTAATAAATCACCTAATAAATCACGCATGTTTTCAAAACTTTCCCGCTGAGCTCATTCGAAACCCTGGTCGTCGTCTCCCTCTCTCACCCTCGGCGCGCGTGCCGCGAATCCCGCCGGCACCGACCGCACTCGGGCCGCCGCCCGTCGCGTGCGGCCCCGCACCGCGGTCGGCCACCACGCCGGGGATCCCACGCACGCCGCGGTCCCGCCGGCCGGTCCGCCTCGCCATCACCGCCGTCCCGAAAATCACGCCGACGCCCGAAAAACCGGAAAAATCCCGCAAAAATCCTTTCCCCTAATTTCCCAAGAAACTCTCCTAACTTTTCTAAACTCTTTCTTATTTTTCCTATTTCTTTTCCTCTTCCTATTTTTCTTCTTTTCTTTTCCTATTTCTCCTTTTTCTTCCTTTTCTCTTTTTCCTTTCTTCTCGTTTTCTTTTCTTCTCTTTCCTTTCTTTTTCCCCTTCCTTCTCCTTCCATGGCCAGCGCCGTTCCCTCCTGGCCCGTGCGCCAGGCGCCCGACCGTGCCGGCCCCCCTCTCTCCACTGCCGCACAACACCACCCCCCCCGCGCCGCCTGGCCGTCGCCGAGACGTCCCATCCTCCAGGACGTTACCTCACCCAGCAACACGGAGCCGGACCGCCATTACTCCCCTGCTCGACCGGTCACCGCCACCACCGCAAGCCACTACGCCGGCCTTGCTCCACCACCGCACACGCCGCGCCGAGCTGTCCCTTCACCTGTGCAAGTTGACCCGCCGCCGCTCGAGCCGTCTCATCGCCTGACGCCGCAAAATCCGGCCGGGCATCGAGAAGCCGCTCGAGCTCCGCAGGAGACCTCCCCGCCAGAAATATCTCCCCCCCGAACCGACCTACGACGCATACAAAAGGTCGGCACCACCTTCTCGCTGCTCCCCACCCCATCCTCGAGCCTCCAGCAGCGCCCTAGTGCACCGCCACCACCACCATCCGCGCCGCCGCCAACAACCTCCACCACCGGCCGCCCCTTGCCGCGGATCCACCTCCTCGAGCCGTCCCCAACCAAGGTGAGCACCGGAGTAGATAGCCCTCGCCCCCCTTTTCCTTTTCCCCTGTCCCCGGTCGCCGTCGACCCCCGGGACGCCGGCAATCGCCGGAGCCGGCCGGCGGGCCGCCCCCAATCCCCCCTCTGTTCTGAACCGAAGGGAGGAAGGGGATGACGGTTTTGCTAGGAGGCCCCTGTCCTTTCTCCTTTCCCCCCCACCGAGCCCCCTCCTCTATTCCCTCTCTCTCTCTCTTTTCCAAATTAAACCCTAAACCTTAAGATATTCCACCAAAATGACCCTGCCCTTTTTAATAGGCCCCAAAGCTATTATAGTTAGACCCTCACCCTAGCTAAAATATTACATTTAGGTCCTTTCCTTTTAAACTAAATTACTAACCGGCCCTAATTAATCCTAAACACCTCTTTTAACCCGTCATTTCATGCGCGATTTTAATCCAAATCGCGCCCAACTTTCCTCACACCCGTACCGGGTATACCGCCACCCATCCTTCACCCAAAACCTCCTACCTAATATTTATTTCCCTATTTTATTACCTTCCTCGAGCTCAGCCGGAGAAATTGTGTGTGCTTATATTGATTGTTTGCTTGCCTGTGTGTGCGCTATAACCGATGAAGTAAATGAAGGAAGGTACCCCGAGCCGGAGTTTGTAGCCGACTACTGCGAGCAGGAGCCTGAGATCCCGAACGCCGAGCCGGAACTCCCCGAAGACTTCGAAGACGGCAAGTTCAATCTCATCCTTTGATGCATGCTTTGGTCCTAGTTTTATAAATATGACCCTATACCCGTTTTATAAATTGCATATTATTTTACTGCAAAAACATGGTAGGATAGCCACCCTTGATTGCTATGATTGAACCTTGCTTTGGCCTAAATGAGTGCTTTAAAAATGTGTGAGTGCTTTCAAAATGTGTGAGTGCTTTAAATATGGGAATGGGATATGTTTGGAAAATGAGTAAAGAACTGGGTAGACAGGATGGACGTGTGTGTCAGGAGTATGGGTGAGCTCGTACCTGTGTGGTTGAGCGTGTGTTGGGAGTTGTCCATCTTGTCAATTAAGGACCGGGTTGCGTGACATCTCACCTGACCCAAATCATCGTACAACCACTCGACCGTTGTATGTGGCAACGGCTTAGCATAAACCCCACTAGTTAATCTACTTGCCATCTGGAGTGCGGGTGAGCGGCGGGAGACCAAGGAGTAGGGGTACGCTCTGTGTGAGGTACGCCCTGGTTACGTGGGATAACCCCTTGGTTGCTTCCGTGGTGGCTCGTAGGGTTAGCTAAGGTGGGTAATGGCTTTGATAGGATCCGTGCCGGCACTAAGGTGTCCGTGTGACGATACCCTACTTGTGGGTAAAGATGTACAACCTCTGCAGAGTGTCAAACCTATTCGAATAGCCGTGCCCACGGTATTGGACGAGTCACGGTGTGGTCACAAAACTAGTGTTTGGGTCTGGGATATTTCTCATGGCGTGAGTTGTTTTCTGGGTGAAATGTGTGGCTGTGTGCCTGGGCTACTGCGCACGGAAAGTCCGGTAGTTCCACAGTGGTTTTCCTAAGACAATTGAGTCACTTGGGTTATGAAAATGACTTGCGAAAACCTTTTTGAAATGAACCCCTGCATGAGTGAGTTTGCAAAATGAACCTTAACCTGATCCTTGATATACTCTATGCATGATTCTGCTTATAAGCCCCTCCGTGGGTGGGGTTGGATTTGCTGAGTACGTATGTGCTCACCCTTGTTTTACCAACTATTTTTCAGAGGAGGACCCCGATTACATTCCCGAAGACATCGAGTAGGTCGCTGCCCTACACCCAACTGTGCCTGTGTACCCAGGGCCTCCACAGAGAGCTTCCATGGTGTGGTACTCTGATGAGGCTTTGGAAGCCTTTGCTATCGTAGTGTGGTCATTAGCGTTTGTGTTGTTCCTTGTAGCGTTGGCACTTCCGTGCCCTCTGTGTCGCCGTGATGTAAAAGACTGATCCACCTGTTGTAATAAATGTGTTACCAGCCTCCTGGGACAGGTATTTGTGTCACATTTCGTCACCTCTAATGAGGGGACGCTTCAGGTGGTATCAGAGCCGCAGGTTGGCCGTAGGACGCGACCCCTAGGATACGAGACCTCCTCTGGCCCTCTCTAACCTTTCCTTTGCTGAGCTCATCTTTTCCAAAATCCTTACCTTAATCCTTGCCTGATTCCAGATGGCTAACCCAGAATGGAATGGAGGAGTCTGCCTCGTCCAGCCTGGCCTCCCTAACCTGCTACTACTCAGCTTAGAGCGCGTCGGAGTAAGGGATCCGCCGGAGTTCGTCTATCAGGAGTACGAACGCTACGGCACCCTTCGGTGTAAGGTGCTGATCTTCGTGGGAAGAAGCACGCTCTACCCCGACATAGAACCTTGGTTCGTCTCCGCCACTGGGTTTCGCTTCGCCGACACCTACCCAAAGGCTGCTCGAAAGGCCCTGCGACGTCTACGAGTGGTTTATAGGCAACACCTTAGAAGGACTCCAATGGGATTTTTCCCACCCACCAGAGGAAGAGGACGCTCGTGGATTGATCGCATGAGAGGACTAGAACGAGAAGAAGAAGACCTAGAAGAGGCAGTTTCCCACCTGTCCATCTACCTCAATGGCCTAGACCACCTCTACCAGGAGCAAGCCCAACAACTGAAGCAACAGATTGATAGAGCGAAAAGAGTGGAGCAAAGGATAGAACTGGAAAGGATAAAGACAACCATGGCAGAAGTTGAACTACACAACACAAAGAGAGAGTACCTTAGGGAAAGGGAACACACTCTATTAGCCAATAAAGCCCTATGGGATGAAGTAAAGGAACATAGAAGGAGAGAGAGGAAGAAGCTGGATTGGAGGAAGATGAACCCGAAGAAACCCATTGGGACAAAGGGACCCAGACCGAGGACGTGATACTGGAGCAAGACCTCCCACCAAAGAAGCATCGCATTCAGCTAGAGGAAGAATCACCATAAGGATAAGACTAGGATGTTTAGGCTAGAGCTGTGTTCTAGTAATAATAAGTGTACCCCGAAGAGTGTACCCCAACCTTGTTACTGAATAAAGTTATCTACCTCTTGTACCCCACCACAACCTGTTCAACTCTACCTTTGTTTTCAGATGGCAGAAGATGGATGGACCCAAGGCGTGTGCCAGGAGGAGCCTGGTTTTGCTCGCCTTCTTATCAACTCCCTGGAGCGCCTCGGTATCGCTGAGCGCCCTAGGTACTACAGCAGAGAGTACGAGCAACTCGGCACTCTTCGCTGTAGGGTGGTCCTCTCCGTCACTAGAAGCAACCGCCACACCAACATCGAGCCGTGGCGCGTGACCGCCACAGGGTTTCGACACCGCGACACCTATCCCTTGGCCCTCAGAAAAGCCCTCCGCTACCTGTGCCGGATCTACGAGGAACACCTCATCCCCACACCAATGAGGTACTTTCCTCCCGCCATCAGAACCCCAGTTTGGCAGGACCGCATGAGAAACCTGGAACGATGCCACCACCAAGAAGACCTGCTGTACCACGTAGTCGCCTACCTTGTCTCCCTGGATAAGCTCTTCGATTTCCAAGCCAAGCACTTGAGGGAGCAAATCAGTCAGGCCGAGCAAGCTGAAGTCACAGTGAGGATGCACCAAGTCCGAGTGGCTCAAGCAGAAGCAAGGACCGCAGCCGCCATAAGCAATGGAAGCCGTTGCCCGGAAAGCCTCAGGCGAATCCAGGACCAACGCATGCAAGATTGGACCAACAGCGGAACACCCGTTCCAGCCATTGGAGAAGCTCAAGTCCTGCTTGGAACACCCCTTGTAGGATGGGGAGGAACTATCGAAGTCCCGCCAGCACCACCAGTAGTCACCGAAGCACCAACGACGACCGCCGAAGCCGCAGCACAGCCCCAAGAAAATGGGAACCCCGAGGGCGAGAATGACGACGAGCTGCTCATTCCGCTGGAAGAGCACTCAAACTCGGAAGATGGCTCTCCTCGCGAGTAGCATACCCCAGTGACCCTGATCCAGGGAGTGAAGCCGTGCTGGTCCGAGTTTAGAGTCGTACCCTTACCTCGTGTCGTGCTAAGTCGTCCGCGTAGTGTCAGTCGCGTAGTCGGGATGTATCCTCCTCACTGGTTTGTAATAAAAACTTGTCTGTGCTTGTTTGTTTGCTATGTGCTTGTTGCGTGCTTGCCGGCAAGGGTAGACCCTGCCTTTTTGAAAAAAAAATCCGATATAATCCATTTAAACATCACATAAAAGCTAGATCTCTTAGAAAACCCGCTCCTTTACAGATGGTTTGCAGGCGCCCTGTCAGGACCCACCAAGGCTTCGGTCGATTGGACGCTGAAGGATTGCAAGCCGATCGAAGGGAGCGTCTTAATGATCAGGAAGTAAACCAAGACGAAGATGGAGGAGAGAACGTTGTCCTGCCGCCGCCACCCCCTCCCATCGACCTGGCACAAGTTTTGGCCAATCAGACTGTCCTGATGGAGGCCATTTTCAATGCCTTCAATCGCCCAAGACCCCGAGTTCTGGGCATGAACGAGAAGCTGATAGAGTTCCTCAGGACGAAGCCGCCCACTTTTGGCGGGTCGGTGAATCCTTTGGATGCTGATGACTGGCTGAGAGCCATTCTGAGGGAACTAGAGCCCTTCAACTGTGAGGACCGCGACAAGGTTCTCCTGGCAGCTCACCAGCTCACCGGGACAGCCTTCGCCTGGTGGGAGAACTACTGCGCAGTAGCTAAGGATCCCTCCGCCATCACCTGGGATGAATTCGTGGAAGAGTTCCGCCGCTACCACATCCCAGAAGCCACACTGAAGCGAAAGGCGGATGAGTTCCGTGAACTCTGCCAAGGCAACATGTCCGTGGAAGAGTACACGTACCAGTTCATAGAGCTGGCTCGCTATGCCCCCGAGGAAGTGGACAAAGATTCCAAGAAACAGGAAATGTTCAAGAAGGGACTGACTCCGAAACTGAGGACCCTGCTTACCCCTCAGATCTACCAGGACTTCAACACCCTCATGAACATGGCCATACTCACAGAAAGAGCGAGGGCAGAAGAGAAGAAGGAGAACAAGCGCAAGTTTATGGAGCACAAGGCCAAACAGCAAGAGCGGTCCCAGAGGCCTAGAAACTTCAGACACCCCATGTACAGGTTCCAAGCTCCCATGCAGTACAGAACCCAGTCCCAAGCCACGGGCTCGCAAGGCCCCAGAACCCAGTTCAAACCCTACAACAACCAGAGTGCCATGAAGCCCCCACAGAACAACACCAGCGATCACTGCCAATAACAACAACAACTCCCGAGTGTGTTTCAACTGCTGCGAAACCGGACACTTCATCGCCAACTGCCCGTATGCCAAAAAGCCAACCACTACCACCTACTTCAACTCGGTGAACGGGCCAAGGCCACTCGTGTCTGGAGCCAACCGCATGCCGGTGCGCAGCAACAACAACTTCGGCAACAACAACAGCAACCGGCAGATGAGGCAGCCCCAGCAGTCGTATGGACAAGCCCGCGTCAACCACATCAATGCACAGGAGGCACAGGAAGCACAAGGCGTAGTGCTCGGTGAGTTCCTGGTCAGCTCAGTCTTGGCAACCATATTATTTGATTCGGGAGCATCACACTCATTCATATCCTCAAGTTTTGTGGTAAAGCATAGCATACCCACAGTACTACTAAAAGCACCCCTATTAAGTCGAACGCCCGGAGGTGACATCAAGTGTCAACTGGGATGCCCCCGGGTAAGGATTATTCTAAGTGGGGTAGAATTCCTAGCGGACCTGGTAGTACTGAAGTCCAAGGGAATAGATGTGATCCTTGGGATGGATTGGTTAAGCCAACACCATGGCCTTATAAGTTGCGGTGATAAAGTAGTGCACCTAACCAACCTAGATGGGATACAAGTGACTTGCCACACCCGAGGACACAGGCCAGACATAATGGTTTTCAACATGGAAGCCAAGTCCATAGAGGATGTCCCAGCAGTGCGAGAGTACCCAGATGTGTTCCCCGAAGAACTCCCTGGAATGCCACCAGATAGGGATATAGAGTTCGTCATCGACCTTATCCCCGGAACCTCTCCCATAGCCAAGAGACCCTATAGGATGGCAGCCCCTGAGTTGGCAGAATTGAAGAAGCAGCTAGGAGAACTCCAGTGAAGCGGGTTCATCAGACCAAGCTCATCACCATGGGGAGCCCCAGTGCTTTTCGTGGAAAAGAAGGATAAGAGCATGAGGATGTGCGTGGACTATCGCTCACTGAACGAAGTCACTATCAAAAACAAGTACCCTCTCCCCAGAATAGATGATCTATTTGACCAGCTGAAAGGAGCCAAGTATTTTTCAAAGGTGGATCTAAGGTCAGGGTACCACCAACTCAAGATTAGGGAAAGTGACATCCCCAAGACCGCCTTTGTCACTCGCTACGGGTAGTATGAGTTCACAGTGATGTCCTTTGGACTCACCAACGCACCAGCATATTTTATGAACCTCATGAATAAGGTGTTCATGGAAGAGCTAGACAAGTTTGTCGTAGTCTTCATTGACGACATACTTGTTTACTCCAAGAGTGTGGAGGAACATGAGCAACATCTTCGAGTAGTGCTGGGGAAATTGAGGGCGCACAAGCTATACACCAAGTTCAGCAAGTGTGAGTTTTGGCTGGAGAAAATATCTTTCCTTGGGCATATTCTGACTGCGGAAGGAGTAGCTGTAGACCCCGGGAACTCCAATTGGCAACAACCGACCAACGTGAGCGAGATCAGAAGATTCCTTGGTTTAGCAGGGTACTACCGGAGGTTTATTGAAGGATTTTCCAAGATTGCCCGACCCATTACAGAGTTACTCAAGAAGGAGAAGAAGTTCAACTGGACTGAGTCATGCGAGAAAAGTTTCCAAGAGTTGAAGAGAAGATTGACCACAGCCCCGGTGCTGACCTTGCCAGATATCCAACGAGACTTTGTCGTGTATTGCGACGCCTCCCGACAAGGGTTGGGATGTGTTCTCATGCAAGATGGGAAGGTAGTGGCATATGCTTCCCGTCAGCTCAAACCCCATGAGCAGAATTATCCCACCCATGATCTGGAGTTTGCAACCGTAGTGCATGCCCTTAAGATTTGGAGACACTACCTGATTGGGAACAAGTGTGAAATCTACACGGACCACAAGAGTCTAAAATACATCTTCACCCAGCCCGACCTGAATCTAAGGCAAAGAAGGTGACTAGAGTTAGTCAAAGACTATAACCTAGAGATTCACTACCACCCAGGGAAAGCGAATGTAGTAGCAGATGCCCTAAGCCGGAAATCCTACGAGAAGGCAGCACCCAAGAGTACCCAGTTGAAAGAGGAAATGGCGCGACTCAACGTGCACATTGTCCCCCAAGGCTACGTCCACCAGCTGAATGTTCAGCCTACCCTAGAGGAGAAGATCCGGAAGGCCCAAGAGACCGATGAGAATCTGATGAAGATCCGCAAACATACAGGAGAGAATAAGGCCCCTGACTTTAGAGTGGATGACCAAGGCACCCTGTGGTACAAAAAAATGATATGCGTGCCTGAAGGCGGAGATTTCCGACAGACCATCATGGATGAGGCACACAACTCGGCATACTCCATTCACCCGGGATCCACCAAGATGTACATGGACTTAAAACAGAAGTATTGGTGGAATGGGATGAAAGCAGATATTGCCCGATTCGTCGCCCACTGTGATACTTGTCAGAGGATCAAAGTCGAACACCAGAAGCCCGCGGGACTGTTGCAAACTTTACCAATCCCGGTATGGAAATGGGACGAAATAGGCATGGACTTTGTAGTAGGTTTGCCAAAGACTCAGAAAGGACATGATTCCATATGGGTGATAGTGGACCGACTCACTAAAGTCGCTCACTTTCTACCCGTACGGACCACTTATGGAGGAGAGAAGTTGGCAAAACTCTACATAGAGAATATAGTGAAGTTGCATGGAGTGCCTAGCAGGATAGTCTCAGATAGAGGGACCCAGTTCACCTCTAGGTTTTGGAAAAGCCTGCATAAAGCCATGGGTACCAAGCTGGATTTCAGCTCAGCATACCACCCACAGATAGACAGACAGACCGAGAGAGTAAATCAAATTTCGGAAGACATGTTGAGAGCATGCCTCCTCACATATGGCAAAGACTGGGAACAGAGCCTACTGTATGCAGAATTCTCCTACAACAACGGCTACCAAGCAAGCCTAGGAATGTCGCCGTTTGAAGCCTTATACGGGAGGAAATGTAGGACACCTCTGATGTGGTCAGAAGTGGGAGAGCGTGCCCTGGTTGGGCCCGCACTTATAAAAGAAGCCGAAGAGCGAGTAGCCGACATCCGAGAAAAGTTGAAAGCCACCCAATCCTGACAGAAGAGCTACACAGACAAAAAGAGGCGTGAAGCAAGCTTCAATCCGGGAGATTTCGCTTACCTCAAGGTTTCACCTATCCGAGGGACTCGGACATTTCAAGTGCACGGAAAGTTGGCCCCTCGGTACATTGGACCATATAAAGTACTAAAGAGGGTCGGAGCAGTAGCATACCGGTTGGAGATACAAGAAGAAATGTCAGATATACACCCAGTGTTTCATATCTCCCAGCTACGCAGATGTTTGAAGGTCCTCGAAGAAAAGCGATTACCGCTAGAAACCATCGATCTACAGCCAGACCTTAGGTACCAGGAAGTGCCCGTCAAGATTTTAGACACAGTGGTCAAAAGGACGAGAACATCAGAATTACGGGTGTGCAAAGTCCAATGGAGCAGACACGGGGTAGAAGAAGCCACGTGGGAACGAGAGGACGCGTTGAAGAAAGAGTTTCCCCACCTGTTCGAAACCTAGCCGAATCTCGAGGGTGAGATTCATTTTAAGTGGGGTAGGTTTGTAACGCCTGCGTTTTTAGCTCCTAATAAATCACCTAATAAATCACGCGTGTTTTCAAAACTTTCCCTCTGAGCTCATTCGAAACCCTGGTCGCCGTCTCCCTCTCTCACCCTCGGCGCGCATGCCGCGAATCCCGCCAGCACCGCTCGCACTCGGGCCGTCGCCCGTCGCGTGCAGCCCCGCACCGCGGTCGGCCACCACGCCGGAATCCCGCGCACGCCGCGGTCCCGCCGGTCGGTCCGCCTCGCCATCACCGCCGTCCCGAAAATCACGCCGACGCCCGAAAAACCGGAAAATCCCGCAAAAATCCTTTCCCCTAATTTCCCAAGAAACTCTCCTAATTTTTCTAAACTCTTTCCTATTTTTCCTATTTCTTTTCCTCTTCCTATTTTTCTTCCTTTCTTTTCCTATTTCTCCTTTTTCTTCCTTGTCTCTTTTTCCTTTCATCTCTTTTTCTTTTCTTCTCTTTCCTTTCTTTTTCCCCTTCCTTCTTCTTCCTTGGCCAGCGTCGTTCCCTCCTGGCCCGTGCGCCAGGCGCCCGACCGTGCTGCCCCCTCTCTCCTCTCCCGCACGCCACCCCCCCTCGCGCCGCCTGGCCGTCGCCGAGACGTCCCATCCGCCATGACGCGACCTGACCCTGCAACACGGAGCCGGACCGCCATTACTCCCCTGCTCGACCGGTCACCGCCACCACCGCAAGCCACTACACCGGCCTTGCTCCACCACCGCACACGCCGCACCTAGCTGTCCCTTCACCTGCGCAAGTTGACCCACCGCCGCTCGAGCCGTCTCATCGCCTGACGCCGCAAAATCCGGTCGGGCATCGAGAAGCCGCTCGAGCTCCGCCGGCGACCTCCCCGCCGGAAATATCTCCCCCCCCGAACCGACCTACGACACCTATAAAAGGCCGGCACCACCTTCTCGCCGCTCCCCACCCCATCCTCGAGCCTCCAGCAGCGCCCTAGTGCACCGGCACCACCACCATCCGCGCCGCCGCCAACAACCTCCACCGCTGGCCGCCCCTTGCCGCGGAGCCACCTCCTCAAGCCGTCCCCAACCAAGGTGAGCACCGGAGTACATAGCCCTCGCCCCCCTCTTCCTTTTCCCCCTGTCCCCGGCCGCCGTCGACCCCCGGGACGCCAGCAATCGCCGGAGCTAGCCGGCGGGCCGCCCCCAATCCCCCCTCTGTTCTGAACCGAAGGGAGGAAGGGGATGACGGTTTTGCTAGGAGGCCCCTGTCCTTTCTCCTTTCCCCCCCACCGAGCCCCCTCCTCTATTCCATCTCTCTCTCTTTTCCAAATTAAACCCTAAACCTTAAGATATTCCACCAAAACGACCCTGCCCTTTTTAATAGGCCCCAAGCTATTATAGTTAGACCCTCACCCTAGCTAAAATATTACATTTAGGTCCTTTCCTTTTAAACTAAATTACTAACCGGCCCTAATTAATCCTAAACACCTCTTTTAACCCGTCATTTCATGCGCGATTTTAATCCAAATCGCGCCCAACTTTCCTCACACCCGTACCGGGTATACCGCCACCCATACTTCACCCAAAACCCCCTACCTAATATTTATTTCCCTATTTTATTACCTTCCTCGAGCTCAGCCGGAGAAATTATGTGTGCTTATATTGATTGTTTGCTTGCTTGTGTGTGCGCTATAGCCGACGAAGTAAACGAAGGAAGGTACCCGGAGCCGGACTTTGGAGCCGACTACTGCGAGTAGGAGCCCGAGATCCCGAACGCCGAGCCGGAACTCCCCGAAGACTTCGAAGACGGCAAGTTCAATCTCATCCTTTGATGCATGCTTTGGTCCTAGTTTTATAAATATGACCCTATACCCGTTTTATAAATTGCATATTGTTTTACTGCAAAAACATGGTAGGATAGCCACCCTTGATTGCTATGATTGAACCTTGCTTTGGCCTAAATGAGTGCTTTAAAAATATGTGAGTGCTTTCAAAATGTGTGAGTGCTTTAAAGATGGGAATGGGATATGTTTGGAAAATGAGTAAAGAACTGGGTAGACGGGATGGACGTGTGTGTCAGGAGTATGGGTGAGCTCGTACCTGTGTGGTTGAGCGTGTGTTGGGAGTTGTCCATCTTGTCAATTAAGGACCGGGTTGCGTGACATCTCACCTGACCCAAATCATCGTACAACCACTCGACCGTTGTATGTGGCAACGGCTTAGCATAAACCTCACTAGTTAATCTACTTGCCATCTGGAGTGCGGGTGAGCGGCGGGAGACCAAGGAGTAGGGGTACGCTCTGTGTGAGGTACGCCCTGGTTACGTGGGATAACCCCTTGGTTGCTTCCGTGGTGGCTCGTAGGGTTAGCTAAGGTGGGTAATGGCTTTGATAGGATCCGTGCCGGCACTAAGGTGTCCGTGTGACGATACCCTACTTGTGGGTAAAGATGTACAACCTCTGCAGAGTGTCAAACCTATTCGAATAGCCGTGTCCACGGTATTGGACGAGTCACGGTGTGGTCACAAAACTAGTGTTTGGGTCTGGGATATTTCTCATGGCGTGAGTTGTTTTCTGGGTGAAATGTGTGGCTGTGCCTGGGCTACTACGCACGGGAAGTCCGGTAGTTCCACAGTGGTTTTTATAAGACAATTGAGTCACTTGGGTTATGAAAATGACTTGCGAAAACCTTTTTGAAATGAACCCCTGCATGAGTGAGTTTGCAAAATGAACCTTAACCTGATCCTTGATATACTCTATGCATGATTCTGCTTATAAGCCCCTCCGTGGGTGGGGTTGGATTTGCTGAGTACGTATGTGCTCACCCTTGTTTTACCAACTATTTTTCAGAGGAGGACCCCGATTACATTCCCGAAGACATCGAGTAGGTCGCTGCCCTACACCCAACTGTGCCTGTGTACCCAGGGCCTCCACAGAGAGCTTCCATGGTGTGGTACTCTGATGAGGCTTTGGAAGCCTTTGCTATCGTAGTGTGGTCGTTAGCGTTTGTGTTGTTCCTTGTAGCGTTGGCACTTCCGTGCCCTCTGTGTCGCCGTGATGTAAAAGACTGATCCACCTATTGTAATAAATGTGTTACCAGCCTCCTGGGACTGGTATTTGTGTCACATTTAGTCACCTCTGATGAGGGGACGCTTCACTTGTCCTGGGATGGGGATGAACCCAGCACGGCGACGGCTGAAGAAGTTTCCGCACCTGCCGCCGAGGAGTCCGCTCCCCATCCTCAGGCCGAGACCGTGGCGCCGGTCACAGAGGCTACGCTGCCAGAAGCCAGTGTAGTAGAAGGTGAGTGTGCTTGCAGTAATGCGGCCTTCCTCGATTAGTATTCAAAGCCCTCGGGGGAACTGACCCCATATGACTTGTGTTGACAGGGGCAGAAGTCGAGGGTAGCACCATCCCTGAGGCTGTGCCGGTTGAAGGCGTTGTGCGGGAAACCGAGGTGGCCACCGAAGCAGTGACTGAGCCAGTGGAGATAGCAGCCCCCAGGGTGACCGAAGAGGTGCGTGGTGATGCCCTGCCGGAGGTGAACTTGGAGGTAGTCGTCCGTTCGCCAGAAATCCAAGACGCGGAGCCGATCCGTTCGGTGCCGATGTCCGAGGCCGCCACGACTAGTCGTGATGGACTCGAGCTTCTGGCGGATGACCTTATCAGCCCGGCGGCAGTAGGCCACAACTTGGAATCGATGCGGCGCGCCGAGCAATGGATGAAGGTACGTGAGTGTACCCTTGAGTAGTCAAGTTCCAGCAGAACGAGTACCCAAGTAAGAGTTGTTGCCTTGTGCAGGATGTCGTGGAGAGATCCCGACAGAAGTCCGGTATGCTCCAGGGGTTTGGAGATACGGTGCTCCGGGAAGAGACGCTGGAGAAAGAACTCGCTAAAGCCAGGAAGCACTCCGCCATGCTCCAGTCCAAGCTTGATGGCGCCTTCGCCCAGTACCACAACGAAGTGCAAGATATGCAGGTGAAGAGCGATGAGCTGGTCCGGAAGAACAAGTCGCTGCGCCAGAAGAACAAAGGTATGCCGATGCCATCTTGTCGAGTACTTATTGAGGGTACCCTGTGGTAGTCTGACATCTCCTTTGAGTTGTGTGCAGATCTTGAAACCCAGGTGGAGCAGCTGAAGGCATCAGAGACTGATATGAAGAATCTCTTCTACTGAGAGAAAGATGCCCACGAGGTACTTGAGTATGATTATAAGCAGCTGGCCCATGAGTGTAATATGCACATGGAGCTTCGGATCGACTCGGATCGTGACCTTGTCAACTGCTATAAATCTCTGTAGAAGCTTGGTGAAGACTGCGAGAAGCTGCGCGGTCAACTCAAGGAGCTTGAGGAAGCCGCGCTGCCCATCGCTAGGCTGCTGGTACCTCACCCGGGCGGACCGAAGATTGCTCCCCCGGACGTCTGGCGACGTATGTCAAGCATCTGGCGAAGTCCATCCCCAACTAGGTCTTGGCGTTCATGAAGTCGTACTTCCCAAGGCCCCGATTAATGTAGTCGTGGGTGGACTAGCCGCCAACTGCACAGATGAGAAGTACGCAGAGCTTCTACAGCAGATGGCGCCAATCGCTGAGAAAGTCGCGGAGAAGCTGAGCCTCCAGTAGCTAGCCTGTAGGGTTAGCTTGTAGCAGCAGTTGTATATAAACAAAGCTGTAATGAACTTGTTTAAGTGTGTAATGAAAAAACTTCCATCGAATGAGTACTCGTTGTCGTGATGTTGTATGCGGAGTGCCCATCTAAGGAATTGTCGCGAGTAGTACTTGGTAGTAGACCCATTAAGGGAGACACAGTAAATGAGTTGATTGACAATCAAACTTTATTACTGAAAAGATACACCTGGATGGCCAGGGCCGTTACAAGTGAGGTCGCCAGGACCCGGAGGCCGCCTACGGCTAGAGTAATGCTAGGGCGTGTAGCCGCTTACAACAGTAGATCCATTAGTAGCCGTATAGACTGGATCTTGAAGTACGTGGTCTCTTGATAGACCGCTGCTAGAGTCCTTGGCGCTCTAAGCAGCCCAAGTTCCGTTAGTAGCTGTTAACGTAGGATCTCAGAGTAGAGTAGTCTGGAGACTAGTGCCTGGACCCAAAGGCCGCTTACAGCAAAGGATTCGGGAGTAGTCGTGTAGACTTGAGCCCCCAGAGTAGTCGTGAGACTATGCGTAGAACCGACAGAGCTGGTCGACGCTCCACGAATTGCTGATGTCTTCGCCTTCAAGTGACTAGAGGCGATACGAGCCTGGTCCGGTCACTTTTGCGATTATGAAGGGACCTTCCCTGGCGAGTTGAGCTTGTGTAGTCCTTCTGTGTTCTGGATGCGACGGAGGACGAGGTCGCCAACGTTGAAGGAGCGTTCCTTGACGTTGCGATCGTGGTAGCGTCGGATACCTTCTAGGTACCTTGTTGACTGGGCGAGGGCACCATAGCGAGCTTCTTCGAGTCCATCAATGTCAACTCGTCTGCTATCTTTGGATATGCCTTCGTCGTACTACTCTACTGTCGGCGACTCCCACATAACATCGGCAGGTAGGATAGCTTCAGAGCCGTAGACTACAAAATAGGGTGACTGTCCCGTTGGCTTGGTGGGCTGAGTACGCAGCCCCCAGAGAGTGTTGGGCAGTTCCTTGATCCACTTTCCTCCTTTCGTGTTAGCAGCATCGTGCAGTCGCTTCTTGAGAGCGTCGAGTACCATCCCGTTGGCACGCTCGACTTGTCCATTGGCCCGTGGATAGGCAACTGAGACATATCGGATGTCGATCCCGCTGTTCTCACAGTACTCCCAGAACTGGTGATTGTTGAAGTTGGAGCCCAGGCCTGTGATGATGCGATGGGGTAGTCCATAGCGATGCACGAGTTCATTCAAGAAGTCGAGTACCCTATCAGCCTTGGGGCTGGTGACCGGTTTGACTTCGATCCACTTGGAGAACTTGTCAATGGCCACCAGAACTCTATTGAATCCTCCTGGCGCAGTTGGAAGAGGCCCAATCATGTCGAGCCCCCTGCAGGCAAAAGGCCAGGTTGGTGGTATGGTGACTAGCTAGTAGGCCGGGACGTGTTATTGCTTAGCGAAGTACTGACACCCTTGGCACCTTCTGACGAGTTCCCCAGCACCGCCCAGAGCTGTGAGCCAGTAGAAAGCTCGTCGGAAGGCCTTGCTGACCAGCGTACGTGAGGATGCGTGGTTGCCACAGACGCCTTTGTGTATCTCCTCCAAGATGTCCTTGCCTTCTTCGCGGGGAACACACTTCTTGAGTACTCCAGAAGTAGCGCCCCGTCTGTATAGCTTATCCCCGACTAGGACATAGGACTTGGCCTGGCGGATGAGCTGCTCGGCCAAGTTTTTGTCCGAAAGAACCTTCTGCTCGCGGATGTTGTGACAACCCGCCCAAGAAAATACCGTACTATCGCCTAAGACCGATCCACTTTGGCCATTAAGCAATAGTAAAGTATCATCCTATCGTTAGTTGCCGGGTTAACACCCGGTAAATCACTTGGAATTCAAACAGAGGATCGACATATGCATTAAAACTCACGCGAAGGCGAGTCCAGAGTACAACACGAGTTAACATAATTTATTACAAACCATTGTTCATGACATGGAGTAAAGGTTTAGAGTTCGAAAATACAACGGAAATAATTTAAACTAGCGCAACGGTGAACATCACAGGAGGCCATCTGTGATGTCGTTACTTGTCGTCACCCATCCGGTCAATTACACCTGCAACAATAATTTTTAAAGCAAGGCTGAGTATACAAATACTCAGCAAGACTTAACCGTCGGGTGATAGCTACATCACCAAACTCTAGACATGAAAGGCTTTTGGCCGGTAGAGTTTCTTTTGCTGGAAAGCTACTAAGAGTAGATCCTTACTTTCAATCTTTTAGCACAAGTTCTAGTTGATTACCATTGCTAAGTATGCCGTCTAATTTAATCAAAAATTGGACAAGCAATTAATTCATACAACCATATTCCTCGAGTTCCATCAATATGGGATATCATGGCCAGTTGACTAAGCAGTCTCGGATAACGGTGAGAGACCGACAATCGATTGATTTAAACCTTACAAGGTAAACCCAAACACATGGTAGGCTGCCCCCGAAAGGACAACTTTCCCAGGCCGTTCCCGTCGATCTTCGGCTCGGGAGCGGAACCTACATTCCTTGGTACAAGGTTTTACTGGATCGCTCCCACACGAACGTCCAGACTCACGCAGGTACCACACTGTTGTAAGCAGGGGGACACAAGTGCCCCAGGTTTAGTAGGGAAAGGTTCCGTTACCGCGTCAATCGGGTACTAGGCTTACCGGTCCCATACCCGGCATATGTTTAGTACGTTCAAAAGCTTAGCCCACGAAAGCCACTGGACCGGAACCCAAATCCCATGCTCTTACCACATGAGCAATCCAATTATAACGATCTTCTGATTAAAACATAAGAACCTATTCTCGCGAGTGACGAACATCACTCGACTTCTACCGGGTCCTATAGCATAGCAGCTATCAACCTAGCATACTAGTAAAAGAACATAGGTACCTAGGGATCATGCATCTAGGTTTTCAATCAACTCCTGAAACGTAAATGCACAATCATAGCATCAATAATTGCATAAATTTTAGAAACAGGGTTAATGATCCGGGGCTTGCCTTCGATGGCAAGGTTGGCCTTGGGCCCTTCTGGAATGTGGTCCAGGTCTTGCTCTACAACGACGTGGTGCACGTCTCCGTCAGCTCCTCCGTCTCCTCCTTCCGGCACACGCGTACAACTACCGTTCGGGAGAGCTACACGAGGATGCAAATGCGAGATTTAATTGACGATTTTTAATTTAATTAATTACAAACAACATATGACAACCAGGGGTGTATTTGTTGGACACATTCTCCTAGATAAGAATACATTCAGCATACTCTTCCATAAAGGAACAATATGCAACTCTTATTAATCATTCTTTTTGATGGTGATTGTGTACATATATATGTAAATAATTTAATTTAAATTCACCAACAGTAGTGGGTAGGTATACTTAACCTTTTTAACATGATTTTCAACCATCCTCAAGTTAACATGGTGGTTTGGTGATTTCTCTTTTAGGAAGGTTATTGGTTGTACATGGGTTATTCTTTTATTGCACAATTGAATAAAGGTTTCTTTGTACTTGTCATTTCATGTGAAAGCTTTAACCCTTTTCCTTTCTCAAACAAAGATATGAATAATATTTTCATCCATGAATTAATTCCTTATCAGCAATGAGAATTAATTATCTGTTAATTGAATTAGATAATACTTTCAAAAAGGGAAAAAGAATTAAATAAGGGCTTTTCTTTATTTAATTTCTCCTTAATATAAAAAGGGCTTTTAAGCTTTTATTAAGCAATTAAATTACCAAAAATTAAAGTAGTGTTTCTTAAGCCTACTAGCACCTATACTGGTCAATTGGACCCACATGTAAGTGTTGGATGCTAGGAAATTAAATATTATGGAAAATAACAAAGGCTATCTAGTGATTCCATTTTAAATGCATACAAAAATATATAAGCATCAAAATGATTCAAACTTTCTTGTGCATGCTCTCTGGTCCTAAAAAAGCCTAAAGAACCAGCATGTTCACATGGAATCTCTACTGAACTTGGTTTATTAATTTACAAAGGAAAACATGCATAATTAGAGGATAAATATTTCTGGAAAGCCAAAAATCATGATTGATTCACAAGATGTGTATTTTGGTATTGCACGATAGTGTGCACAAGTTGAGATAAAAAACATAAATATATTTAGCAAGAAAAATCATTTATGCAGATCTGCCAGAAATAGAAAAACGTTTTTATAAAAAGATTTACATTATAACTTTGTGCAATTTTTGGCATAGGAGCTACTCATGACCTAACACACAACATATCCAAAAATTGGACACAGAGGATTTATAGTTTTTGAGTTATTGCAGATCTAGGGTTTTCACATTTGTATTTTTCATGCAATAACTAATAGGAATTAGCTCAGGCAAGAATAACAAAAGTTGTAGTATAATTTACAACGGACCCAACAAAATTGGTTTTGCATGTTTCTAATTTTTCTATGAGTTTCTACGCAATTTACAAGAATCAGGAAAACTGCAACACTATTGGAGATATACTTTTGCAGGGAGGCCCTCAGAAAGATCTTCTCTTTTGCAATGTGGTCCCTGGGCGCGGTGCAGCGGCGGTTACGGTGAAATTCTGGCGAGGTCTCGCCGGAGTCCGGCCGGGGAGGGTAGGGGAGCGGTCTACGGGTCACTGGGGGCCGGTTTGTGTGTCGCTTGGAGCAAGGGGTGGCCGGTGGGAGGGGGCGCGCCGGCGGTCAGGGGCACCGGCCACCGCGGGCCGGGCAATGCCGGCGAGGGGGAGGGCCTCCGCGGTGGCTAGGTGGCCGACGAGTTGTGGTGGAGCTAGAGGTGGGCGCCGGGGACCTTGGGGTGGCGCCGGGAGTCGCCGGGAGGGGAGGCCGCGTCCCGGTGCTCGGTGGCGAGCGCCGCCCGGGCGCGGGGAGGCCGGCCGGCGCCTTAAATGGTCGGAGCGGCTCGGGTAGTGCCGCCTCGAAGCAAGGAGCTGGTTCAACTGCCGCGGTACGGCGCCACGGCCTTGGTAGGAGCGTCCGGCGGGGAGGCAGGCGAGGAACCACCGGTTCGGGCGCGACGTCGAGTACGGGCAGGTCCATAGGGGGAAACGGGGTGCACGGACTTCAAGATGCCTCGGTGCACGCGCCTGGGGAAGAGTAGCCTTGGGGTGCGGCCCAGGGCTCGAACGCCGAGGGGCGGCCGGCCGCGCGCGCGCGCGCGCGCGCGCGGCGCCCGGGCCGCTCGGAGCGCGGGCGCGGCGCGGCCGGCCTGCATTTGCCCGGACTGACGCTGTTTGACCACGTTTTACTCAAAAATTTTGAATAGAAGTGCACAGTGTGGTCAACATGAAAGTTGTAGATCTAACTACCCTCTACAACTTTCGTAAAGGCCGTCTAGTGTTTTTCTCAACGGATTTTGCAGGAACGTCGTGCCAACATTGAGTGTCGGCCTGTTCTGGAAAACAGGAGGTACTGTCAGTCGATCGAGTTTTTCGCTAATTTTCACCCAAAATTTGAAATGCCAATCTACACAAAAGTTGTGTCCCTCAACAAGATGGACAACTTTCATAAAGGTAGATTTTGAAGTGTTTAGGTGAAATTTGGAGAACGCGGCAAAAGTTCCGGACGACATTCACCGACATCAACTGTTAAGCGGGTTTTGACCGTGTCTTTGACCAAGGGTCCATTACGGGTGTGAGTAGGCTTGGTCAAGGGGTTCATTAGGGTTCATTGGCGAGGTTTTCGGGTGATGGCCCAGGTTGACCTAGGTTTGACCGGTGTTTGACCAGGGTTTGACCGGTTGATCTGGTCATTAGCATTAATGACGATAATAAAAAACCTGGGGCGTCACAGCCTACCCCCTTAAGAAGAATCTCGTCCCGAGATTCGAAACTACAAGAGGACGTGAGGAAGTGATTCGGGGATAGAGGTATTACCCAAGAATTTCAGTTGGCCTTGCTCCACTTGAGGGCTTGGCTTGTTGCCGGGGTTGTTGATAGCGGATCCGGGGTTCTCATTGTCTAGGGTTCGGCACTCCTTTGCGTAATGCCCGGGTTGTATACAATTGTAGCACAAACGGGGTGGAACTTCTCCGGGCTTGGAGATCTGTCGCTGGGCTTTCTTGATAAGGCGGAGCCTCTTCCTCTCCTTTTTCTTTTTTAACCTCGCGGCTCGCGAAAGTGTTGCACTAGCAGGGAGTTGAGTGGCCTCATTGGCGTTACATCTTCGTTTGCCTTTACGCGGACAAGTCTCCGTACAGGTAATTTCCCACTCACTTACATCTATCTCGCATAATACTCGCTTGTTGCCTCGGATTGCCTCCTCTTCTGCTCTAAGATCCATTGGTAGTCGAGAAGGTGGTAATATGGAGTCGGAGGCTTGGGGCTGGTCTTGATTAACATATTCCTCCAACAGATTGAACAAACGGGCTTGTTCGACCATAGAGGCAGATAAGGACTGAGAGAGACTGTCTGCCAAACTATTCTGATATGGTTTCCCATAACGTCCTTGGATGATATCGGACACCATCTGGTTCGAAGACGGCACCGCCCTTCTAACAGTTGAGTTGCGCGGACAATGGCGTTTATGTCACCCTGGGTAGGTACTCCGGGTGAACAAGGCTTGGAAGGTTGGATCTCTTGTTGCATCGGTGGCATTTGCGGTAGTTGCTGAGCCATCCGTTGCTGTGCTTGTAGGAGTTGGCGCAACACCTCGGTATGTGCTGCTACGAAAGCTTCGGTCAACATCGTGGGTGGCGGTAGCGTAAGATCACCACTACCTGATGCATCAAAACCACAGGGGTTATTCCATGCCGGTCTGAACATCTAAAAATTTTTAAGTCCCTAATTAGTACATGTTCAGAATCTCACCCAGAAACTTATAATTCGAACATACTTCTACGAGACTCGTTCACGGTAAGCAATGCAAATCGGACATCCAAACAGTCACAATATCGAATTGATAAAGCTTTGTCCACATATCCCATGATCGGGAATGCAGATGGAACAAAAAGGTACAAAGTGTGTCCTCTTACTACCTCATCGCCGTTCAGGAGGAAGCGGACGATGAATGTGCACATGCACAGCTAATAGCAGACATAATCCTCCTACGATACAGAGGTACATCCCTAACAATGTCCAGCGAAATGACTCGAGCTCTTCTGAAGGCGGAGTCATGGGTGGCAGCTTGGATTGATTTCTGCTTTTGGTCTGCTCTGAGCTTCTTCTCGACGTCGGGAACGAACACGGGAGAACAGCATGCTCGAGGGGATTGAAGTAGGTGGAAGGAGAACAAGAACAGTGATACTGCCGAGCTTGGATGGAAATGGAGCTTTCGTATCGGCGGTTCCGGGTAAAAGATTCCATTTTATAACCGCTGCGGGGCGGTAACGGTCAGTTGACCCGGTCGGGTCTCTGGTGTAGGCAACACGGAGCTCGACAATGGTCAGCTCGTGAGGTTTCGGCGTCGTGAAAACGATTGCGGAAATCGATGGTAGAGCGACGTCATGGCGTCGTATGGTCGTGACACTGATGGCGATGGGGCTCAATGGTCTAAATAATCGACCGTGATGGGGAGCAAAACGAGAAAAGCTCAGTGTACAACACTTTACGTTCACGATAGCAACAAGGGAAACATAGCAAAAAGCTTCGATCGATCCTGGGTTTACTTCCTTGCCCGATTCTGAGGATTTGAAAGTTATGAGCATGGCCAAGAACGAATACACGATGGATGATTCTTCCTACTGACTATTCGAGAACCTTGACTGCTCAAGAGCTTGCTGCTTCTACTGTTTACACTTGGCTAGCAGGAATAGAATTGATTCTACAAGGTCGTCGAGATTGGCGGCATGAGGCCGAGTCGACAGGGATTTCCAAAAGATCACTACGAAGAAAAGGAAGGCCAAATGGGGGCTAAGTAAAGAATTCCACACTTTCTTGCATGAAAGATGACTTCAAGTGGGGACTTCAAAACCATGTTGCTCACACCTTTACTTACTTTGTAAAATTTGAGGTTTTGACAACTCATTATTTTTAAGGTGTGAAAATTTTCAAAGTTGATGCGATACACATGCTTGTGCGGTATGGTGCTCATGATGCACGTTAGAATGACTCGGCTACCCATATGATGAGTTAGTGATTCCGAAGGCAATCAAAGGCAGAGAAGGATTTGAGTGGCGAGTCGCTTTCTCACAACCAAGATACCTAGCGCGCTCCTAGTGGCAGTCGTGTGGCTGCAGCACACATGATTCCCTCGGCTCCGTCGCGGCACCTTTAGTTATGGGATGACAACTTCACCAAACACAAAGGATAGAGTGGGAGATATTGAAAACACTCCAAGCATATGCATGTTAGTTCACCCAAGGTTCCCAATGCACATGCTATGCAAATGCATGCTCAAGAAGAGACATAATTATTTATTTATTTATTCATTTATTTAAAAGGTTGTGAGCAAGACCATGAGAATAAGCTCAGATTGAAAGTTCGAAGTAACCAGGACAAGGATATCAATACGAAGAATACCCTAGTGCTTCAACATGTCTGAGGACAAGGGGTTGAAGGGAAAATACAAGTCGACGGAAATGACCTTGATGATAGGAGAATCACTATTGAAGATTGAATTCTAAGAACAAGACATTCCCACGGCCTGGTAGAATGGCAAAAGTTCTCTTTTCTCATGTTGGGTAATACGGGGTAGTCATGTGCACAAGGGCACAATTGCATGCTAGAACTCGAAGCGAGCTCACATACATAATGACATGAAGTTCTGGCAGTGGTGAACAAAACTTCATAACCAAAAATCTAGAAACCTCAAATCTTTCCCAAGTTTCCCGGTTACTACAAAAGTCTTTAACACATGTATTTAATTTTTAAGGTTGAGCTCGAACAAGGAAACAAGGTGGATGGTCCTGAACCTGGATGTGCCTAGGGAAGTGTAAACCAACCCAAACAAAACTAGGACTGAGACTTGCTAGTACAAGATAACTAGTTAAGGGGCAATTGTTTTTTAACAATTTGGTTTAATTAAACCTAGCACAAGGTAAACAAATTTTTCAAAATTTCGGCAGCATGACGGCTAGGAAAGAGAGGTACTTTAGTTTATAAAAAGCACACACTAGCAAAATCTTCCTTAGAGAGCATATGGAAATTTATTTTTCGGGTCCATTTTAGTTTTTCGTTTTTTTAACATGCATGCAAGACGTCCTATCCGACCTCACATGGCAATCAAGCCAAAAATCGGAGTTAGTGCCGGTGGCAGGGCAACAATTACGTCTCTCCCTATAATATCTAGTCGAGAGCTATACGATACTCGCTTAACGACTAATGAACGTGGTTAGTGTACCTGCAGAAGATCACAGATCACGACGAACCTTTCATGCCAGCACTCATGAAAGCGTCCACATACATTACCGTTCACTATAGAAACGGCATCCATGCGTTAAGCCGCTGCATGGACAGCGTCCAACCTTGGACACCCTCCGTTCGAATGGAGTGTATCCTTGCCTCGCATGAGCGACATGCGGAATGCACACGTATGAAACACGTGGCGACACACAACTCATAAACAGACGCGAAGATGGGATCCGTGGAATGGATCACTCCATCAACCCTCACAATTCCCGTGATGCGGAACAGCACACGTATGAAACATGTGGCTCATCTAGTTTGGTTGTGCAAGAAAGTAAGTCTGACATAAAGTAAATGTGCTGGAAGTTAGCAAAATAAACCATAGATTAATAAGCCACCTGAAAGAACCCAAAAATTACCTCTAGGGCCTCTCGGTCTAGTTTATCCTTAACGGACCAACATGTTTTGCAAATCAAGCAATCTTGACAGTTTTTATTCCAAAATCATGTGATTAAGGTTGTTAATTAAGCTCTGGTGCATGAAGTCGCTCTGATACCAGCTGTGACAACCCGCCCAGGAAAATACCGTACTATCACCTAAGACCAATCCACTTTGGCCATTAAGCAATAGTAAAGTATCATCCTGTCGTTAGTTGCCGGGTTAACGCCCGGTAAATCACTTGGAATTCAAAAAGAGGATCGACATATGCATTAAAACTCACGCGAAGGCGAGTCCAGAGTACAACACGAGTTAACATAATTTATTACAAACCATTGTTCATGACATGGAGTAAAGGTTCAGAGTTCGAAAATACAACGGAAATAATTTAAACTAGCACAACGGTGAACATCACAGGAGGCCATCTGTGATGTCCTTACTTGTCGTCATCCATCCGGTCAATTACACCTGCAACAATAATTTTTAAAGCAAGGCTGAGTATACAAATACTCAGCAAGACTTAACCATCGGGTGATAGCTACATCACCAAACTCTAGACATGAAAGGCTTTTGGCCGGTAGAGTTTCTTTTGCTGGAAAGCTACTAAGAGTAGATCCTTACTTTCAATCTTTTAGCACAAGTTCTAGTTGATTACCATTGCTAAGTATGCCATCTAATTCAATCAAAAATTGGACAAGCAATTAATTCATACAACCATACTCCTCGAGTTCCATCAATATGGGATATCATGGCCAGTTGACTAAGCAGTCTCGGATAACGGTGAGAGGCCGACAATCGATTGATTTAAACCTTACAAGGTAAACCCAAACACATGGTAGGCTGCCCCCGAAAGGACAACTTTCCCAGGCCGTTCCCGTCGATCTTCGGCTCGGGAGCGGAACCTACATTCCTTGGTACAAGGTTTTACTGGATCGCTCCCACACGAACGTCCAGACTCACGCAGGTACCACACTGTTGTAAGCAGGGGACACAAGTGCCCCAGGTTTAGTAGGGAAAGGTTCCGTTACCGCGTCAATCGGGTACTAGGCTTACCGGTCCCATACCCAGCATATGTTTAGTACGTTCAAAAGCTTAGCCCACGAAAGCCACTGGACCGGAGCCCAAATCCCATGCTCTTACCACATGAGCAATCCATTTATAACGGTCTTCTGATTCAAACATAAGAACCTATTCTCGCGAGTGACGAACATCACTCGACTTCTACCGGGTCCTATAGCATAGCAGCTATCGACCTAGCATACTAGTAAAAGAACATAGGTACCTAGGGATCATGCATCTAGGGTTTCATTCAACTCCTGAAACGTAAATGCACAATCATAGCATCAATAATTGCATAAATTTTAGAAACAGGGTTAATGATCCGGGGCTTGCCTTCGATGGCAAGGTTGGCCTTGGGCCCTTCTGGACTGTGGTCCAGGTCTTGCTCTACAACGACGTGGTGCACGTCTCCGTCAGCTCCTCCGTCTCCTCCTTCCGGCACATGCGTACAGCTACCGTTTGGGAGATCTACACGAGGATGCAAATGCGAGATTTAATTGACGATTTTTAATTTAATTAATTACAAACAACATATGACAACCAGGGGTGTATTTGTTGGACACATCCACCTAGATAAGAATACATTCAGCATACTCTTCCATAAAGGAACAATATGCAACTCTTATTAATCATTCTTTTTGATGGTGATTGTGTACATATATATGTAAATAATTTAATTTAAATTCACCAACAGTAGTGGGTTGGTATACTTAACCTTTTTAACATGATTTGCAACCATCCACAAGTTAACATGGGTGGTTTGGTGATTTCTCTTTTAGGAAGGTTATTGGTTGTACATGGGTTATTCTTTTATTGCACAATTGAATAAAGGTTTCTTTGTACTTGTCATTTCATGTGAAAGCTTTAACCCTTTTCCTTTCTCAAGCAAAGATATGAATAATATTTTCATCCATGAATTAATTCCTTATCAGCAATGAGAATTAATTATCTATTAATTGAATTAGATAATACTTTCAAAAAGGGAAAAAGAATTAAATAAGGGCTTTTCTTTATTTAATTTCTCCTTAATATAAAATGGGGTTTTAAGCTTTTTATTAAGCAATTAAATTACCAAAAATTAAAGTAGTGTTTCTTAAGCCTACTAGCACCTATACTGGTCAATTAGACTCACATGTAAGTGTTGGATGCTAGGAAATTAAATATTATGGAAAATAACAAAGGCTAGCTAGTGATTCCATTTTAAATGCATACAAAAATATATAAGCATCAAAATGATTCAAACTTTCTTGTGCATGCTCTCTGGTCCTAAAAAAGCCTAAAGAACCAGCATGGTCACATGGAATCTCTGCTGAACTTGGTTTATTAATTTACAAAGAAAAACATGCATAATTAGAGGATAAATATTTCTGGAGATCCAAAAATCATGGTTAATTCACAAGAGGTGTATTTTGGTATTACTCCACAGTGTGCACAAGTTGAGATCAAAAACATAAATATATTTAGCAAGAAAAATCATTTATGCAGATCTACCAGAAATAGAAAAACATTTTTATAAAATGATTTACATCATAACTTTGTGCAATGTTTGGCATAGGAGCTAGTAATGACCTAACACACAACATATCCAAAAATTGGACACAGAGGATTTATAGTTTTTGAGTTATTGCAGATCTAGGGTTTTCACATTTGTATTTTTCATGCAAAAACTAATAGGAATTAGCTCAAGCCAGAATAACAACAGTTGTAGTATAATTCACACCGGACCCAAAAAAATTGGTTTTGCATTTTTCTGATTTTTCTACGAGTTTCTACGTAATTTACAAGAATAAGGAAAACTGCAACACTATTGGAGATATACTTTTGCAGGGAGGCCCTCGGAAAGATCTTCTCTTTTGCAATGTGGTCCCTGGGCGCGGTGCAGCGGCGGTTCCGGTGAAATTCCGGCGAGGTCTTGCCGGAGTCCGGCCGGGGAGGGTAGGGGAGCGGTCTACGGGTCACTGGGGCTGGTTTGTGTGTCGCTTGGAGCAAGGGGTGGCCGGTGGGAGGGGCGCGCCGGCGGTCAGGGGAACCGGCCACCGCGGCTAGCAATGCCGGCGAGGGGGAGGGGCCTCCGGCGGTGGCTAGGTGGCCGGCGAGTTATGGTGGAGCTAGAGGAGGGCGCCGGGGACCTTGGGGTGGCGCCGCGGGAGTCGCGGGAGGGGAGGCCGCGTCCCGGGCTCGGTGGCGAGCGCCGCCCGCGCGCGCGGGAGGCCGGCCGGCGCCTTAAATGGCCGGAGCGGCTCGGGCGGCGCCGCCTCGAAGCAAGGAGCCGGTTTAACTACCGTGGTATGGCGCCACGGCCTTGGTAGGAGCGCCCGGCGGGGAGGCAGGCGAGGAACTGCCGGTTCGGGTGCGACGTCGAGTACAGACCGGTCCAAAGGGGGAAACGGGGTGCACGGACTTCAAGATGCCTCGGTGCATGCGCCTGGGGAGGGGGCAGCCTCGGGGTGCGGCCCAGGGCTCGAATGCCGAGGGGCGGGCGCCGGCGCGCGGCGAGGCACGCGCGCGCGCGCCCCGCCGCTGGGAGCGCGGGCGCGCGCGGCCGACCCGCATTTGCCGGACCGACGCCGTTTGACCACGTTTTACTCAAAAATTTTGAATAGAAGTGCACAGTGTGGTCAACAGGAAAGTTGTAGATCTAACTACCCTCTACAACTTTCGTAAAGGCCGTCTAGTGTTTTTCTCAACGGATTTTGCAGGAACGTCGTGCCAACATTGAATGTCGGCCTATTCTGGAAAACAGGAGGTACTGTCAGTCGATCGAGTTTTTCGCTAATTTCCACCCAAAATTTGAAATGCCAATATACACGAAAGTTGTGTCCCTCAACAAGATGGACAACTTTCATAAAGGTAGATTTTGAAGTGTTTAGGTGAAATTTGGAGAATGCGGCAAAAGTTCCGGACGACATTCGCCGACATCAACGGTTAAGCGGGTTTTGACCGTGTCTTTGACCAAGGGTCCATTACGGGTGTGAGTAGGCTTGGTCAAGGGGTTCATTAGGGTTCATTGGCGAGGTTTTCGGGTGATGGCCCAGGTTGACCTAGGTTTGACCGGTGTTTGATCGGGGTTTGACCGGTTGATCTGGTCATTAGCGTTAATGACGATAATTAAAAACCTGGGGCGCCACAGATGTAGTCGATGAAGGGTTGTCGCCAGTCCACGTCGATCATCATGACCTCCTAGCCAGCTGGCGGATGCACTGGATCAGTGGTCGTAGGTGCTGACTCCGGGATGGATGGCACGTGAAGCTCGTGGATGAAGACACCCGCTGGTACTTGAGCGCGAGTAGAACCAAGCTTCGATAGGACGTCCGCTGCAACGTTGTTGTCACGGACAACATGATGGAACTCGAGACCATAGAACTTGTTCTCGAGCTTGCAGACTTCTAGGCAGTAGGCGTCCATGTTCTCCTTGTTGCGGTCCCAAGACTTGTTGACTTGGTTGATGACCACTGCGGAGTCGGCGTAGACTAGTAGCCGCTTGATGCCCAGGGAAGCTGCGAGGCGGAGCCCGTGTAGTAGAGCTTTGTACTCGGCTTCGTTGTTTGAGACCTTCCAAAAGATCTGCAGGAGTACTTGAGTTGGTCGCCTGTTCGAGATATCAGAAGTACCCCTGTGCCCGCACCTTCGATCTTGAGTGAGCCGTCGAAGTACATCACCCAATGCTTTGGTCGCTCGGTTGGAGTTGGTAGCTGATTCTCCCGCCATTCTGCCATGAAGTCGGCTAGTCCTTGCGACTTGATGGCTATTCGTGGCTTGAAGTCGATGTTAAGAGGGCCGAGTTCGACTGCTTACTTGGAGATTCTTCCAGTAGCATCTCGGTTCCGCAGGATGTCACCGAGTGGGTAGTCGGTGATGACGGAGATCGAGTACTCCTGGAAGTAGTGTCATAGCTTCCGCGAGGTAATGAGCACTGCATACAGTAGCTTCTGTACTTGTTGGTAGCATGCTTTAGACTCCGACAGGACCTTGCTGATGAAGTAGACTGGTTGCTGGACTGGGTAAGCATGGCCGTCTTCCTGCCGCTCGACAACGATGGCAGAGCTGACCACGTGAGTAGTCGAAGCGAGGTAGAGCAGTAGCTTCTCCTTTTTGCGAGGAGCCGTGAGGACTGGCGGCTTGGATAGGAAATCCTTGAGCTGAGAGAGAGCTTGATCTGCCTCTGGAGTCCACACGAACTTCTCTTGATGCTTGAGAAGTTTGAAGAAGGGTAGCCCCCGTTCTCCAAGCTTCGAGATGAATCTGTTCAATGCAGCCATACACCCGGTGAGCTTCTGGATATCTTTGATGCAGGTGGGAGCTCTCATATTGGTGATGGCGAAGATCTTCTCGGGGTTGGCTTCGATGCCGCGATGGCTGATGATGAAGCCGAGTAGTTTTCCCGACGGTACGCCAAAAACGCAGTTGTTCGGGTTGAGCTTCCAGCGGTACTCTCACAGGGATGCGAAAGTCTCTTCAAGATCGGCGATGAGCGTGTCGGAGTTTCTGGTCTTGACGACCATGTCATCCACGTAGGCTTCGACGTTCTTGTTGAGCTGTCTCTTGAAACAGGCCTGGATAGCTCGCTGGTAAGTGGCGCCGGCGTTCTTCAACCTGAACGACATGGTCATGTAACAGTAGGCGCCGAACGGGGTGATGAACATGGTCTTCTCCTGGTCCTCTTCCTTGATAGCAATCTGGTGGTACCTGGAGTAGCAGTCGAGGAAGCAGAGCAGGTCGCAGCCCACCGTGGAGTCGATGACTTGATCTATCTGCGGCAACCCGAAGGGGTCCTTGGGGCAGTGCTTGTTGAGGTCGGTATAGTCCATGCACATCCTCCACTCGTTAGAGTTCTTTTTGCGGACGAGGACGGGGTTGGCAAGCCACTCAGGATGGAAGACTTCTCTGATGAAGCCAGCCGCGAGTAGTTTGGCGAGTTTCTTCTTGATGGCGTCCCGTCGGTCGTCGGCGAAACGGTGGAGGTGTTGTCGTTTTGGGGTAGCTTTAGGGTCGACATTGAGTGAGTGCTCGATCAGATTCCTGGGCACCCCTGGCATGTCCGCTGGTTTCCAAGCGAAGATGTCTCGGTTAGCCTGAAGGAAGCTGACGAGCGCGTCTTCCTATTTCGGGTCAAGGCCCGCCCTGATCATGGTGGTCTTGCTGCTGTCGCCTATCCCGAGATCGATTGCCTTGACTTGCACTTCCTCGGATGGCTGAGATTTGTTGGCCTTGTCCGACTTCTCTGGGATGTCGAGTTCACTTGGGGCAAGCTTCTTTGACGCAGCATAGATCTCCATCATGACGTTGGGTACTTGGTTAGTGGCTGCGAGTTCCACAGTTTCTGCGTCACAGTCGAAGGATATCTTCAAGTCCCCTTGTAGCGAGAGTACACCGGCCGGACTTGGCATCTTGAGTACCAAGTATGTGTAGTGGGGTACCGACATGAACTTGGCGATAGCTGGTCTGCCGAGGATGGCATGGTAGGAAGTCTCGAAGTCCGCGACTTGGAACTTAATTTACTCGGTGCGGTAGTTTTCTCTGGTTTCCTCGAAGGTAACTGGCAGGACCACTGATGTGACAACCCCATCCGAGATAATTCCGTACTATCTCCTAAACCACTTCATTTGGTCATTAAGCGATAATAAAGAATCAGCCCGTTGAGTGTTGCCGGGTTTATGCCCGGTAAATCACTTGACAACACAGAGAGGATCGAACGTATGCATTAAAACTCCCACGAAGAAGAGTCCAGAGTACCTTACAAATTAGCAACAAACCCCCGTAGGGTCCATTACTACAATATAGTTCTTTGACTTGAAAGTAAATAGTTTAGAGTTTATTGAAAACAGCGGAAGATAACTAAATGGTATGATTACATCATAGGAGGCCTGTGTTAACACCGAAAAATGGTACAGGAAAGGGACTGACTTGTGGGCCGAGCTTGGTGATGAAATACCATTCGGCTAGGAAAAATCTCCTCAAAGGAATCGGTAAAGGATGCTCGCGGTCGGCAATGCGCCATCGTTCGGCAAAAGGACTGTTTGCTCTTTTGAAGGGAAGTTTTCAGGAATGCATGGTGACATGGCCCAATATAAGGAAAGAACAAGTTGATGGTGTATACGAGATGGACATTGGCGTCGGAGCATTAATTTAGACATTAAATGTTGTACTCGTAGTCGACTAGGAGTCGTGTTAGGACAAGGGTATAAATATAAACCCTTGATGTCTGTAATAGGGATCGAACATCTTCACAACAAAACCGGCTCCGTGCCAAACATCGAGTCCTTTAGTCGAGTCGTCGAGTTCTTCGAGAGGAGCCATCGATCCGTCGACCTCCGTAAGTACCGGCAACCTTGTATCATGTCTAGTATCATGCAGTGGATTTAGACCGTGATGCAAGTAGTCTCATTACCTTCCTTAGTATCATGCAGTGGATTTAAGCTTGGTTCAAGAGGGTTTCTTGTTGGATCATGAGTCATGCGGTAGGCTAAGATCTAGCTCGAAGCTAGTTATCAGCTCTATTAGATTTGGCAAGATCTAATAGATTCATTAAGTTACCACGCGTTGCTTTGAGTTTTTACTTTATGTTTAAATTCATGTAACACTCTTTTGCCCAATCTAGATCGATTGGTTTCGGCTTTATCTTTTGAGATCCATGTGACATGTTTTAAAAGTCTTTGTTTATTATAAAGGATCAAATGCTTTCAATAGCTGAATTTAGATCAATCTAGATTGTCACGTGTTGCGGGTTCAAGCTTTGACTTTTCGAATGTTTGTTCCTTCTCCACGGAACCCGAATCAGCTGTACAGCCGAATTCGGCAATGCCTTCATGAGCAAAACGTGTTCATAAGTTTGTTTTAAATAATGCGTGCTTTTAGCCTTCCATATTTAGATCGTATCATGCGGTGGATTAATCTCTTTGTGGTTGGTGGTGTGGTTTCAAACAAGTCGTATCATGCGGTGGATTAACTTGCTTGTTATCATGCTTGACAAGTTTGAAAGTACCTATACATGCGGTAGACTAGTGCTTTTGGCCTATGCATGCTTGTTTATCTCATATTTATAATCATGCTTTACCTTATTTATTTTTATTTGTTGTTTATCCTCAAAAATCAGACATGATCATGTATGAGCAACGTTATTTAAACAAAGACCGATCGTTTGTCATGCTTACGCCATCCATTCGGCTATATCCCGTTTTCATGTTTTAAAGCTCCCGAATGATGTTTAAACTACTGGCAGATAGTGTCGGTGTTTTGGACCGGCAACCTACTACGGGGAGTACCCGAAGTAGATGAATGTGACTCGCCGAGATCGGTAACTCGAAGGAAGAGGCACGCGACACACAATTTAGACAGGTTCGGGCCGCGAGGTGCGTAATACCCTACGTCCTGTATGCTGCGTAGCTCTGGATTGATAGGGCACGATTACAGGATGGTGCAATGGTGCGCCGTGAGTTGAGATTGGATGAGGTGATCCTGAGATCGGTCCCTGCCTCGCCTTATATAGTCCGGGAGGCAGGGTTACAAGTCGGAGTAGGGCAGGAGTACTAGTCGAGTACGTCTAGGAGACCTCTACACAGTGCGGAACGTGTACAGAGTCCTAACCGAGTACTACTCCTTTGTTGTCCTTGTGCTCCACGCCTTCAGGTGCCGTGTAGCGCAAGCCGGGTAGTCCCAGGGGCCCACCGAGTAGTCGGTCCTGGTACCCACCGAGGTAGTGGGCCCAGGGAGGTCCATACGACAAGCCCCCGAGTACTTTGTAGTCGAGAAGGATAGCTTCCAGTAATCTTGACGGCCTTAACGAGTAGTCCTCAAGCGTCCCCGAGGGCTACAAGTCAAAAGTCCTCAAGAGTAGTCGAAGCATCCCGAGGCTGGAATGTACTCCAGCTGATGTTTGAGCAATCTTGAAGTCTTCTCGAGTAGTCCCAAGCGTCCTTGAAATCTGCCTTCGAAGGTCTTCAAGAAATGCCTGCCTTGTCTTGAAGCCGAAGCCGTCATGGAAACGCGATTTGCAGAACCGCAATCCACGTGGAGTAGCCCCCGAGCCTCGAGCCGCGGGCTCTGGCTGAGGATCTATCCGAAGTCTTGGCGAGAAAATCCCGAAAAATCCGGAGAGAAAAAACCGAAGGACACGTGGCACGGAGCCCCCGAGCCTTGAGTCGAGTACTTCCTCTCGAATTGAAGGGTCTTCTTGGAGAATGTGTCCTGAGATGCTCTTGAGACTAGCCGCGTCCCAGGTAGTCGAGTAGAAGTAGCCGAGCCCCCGAGATGAGGCGTGTCGACTAGTAGAATACGAAGAGTCACGCGCAGCCGCTGAGTCAGCCGCGCGTGGACTTATCCAGCCGCCCGTTGCGGAGGCGTTTTGGCTTATAAATACAAGCCGAAACCCTTAGGGTTTTTCACCCAAGTGAGCCGCAGTCATTCGCCACTTGAATCTTGAAGTAGATCCACTCCAGCGAGCGCCGCCGCCGTAATAGATCCGAGCGCATCGCCACCCGAAAGCTGTAGGGTAGCCCCCGAGCGGATGCGAGTGAAGACTCCCTGCTCTTGGAGGATGAAGCCGTCCCCGTCGAAGACGTCGAAAACCGGCGGGAAGAAGAGGAGCCATGCAGAGGCTGCCGCGGCCGGCACCGGAGCGGCGCCGCCCACATCTCCACCGCGTGCTGACCCGAGCCGCGAGTGGAAAAAATCGAAGGTGAAGACCGAAGACTTGCTGACCCTGTTGAACAGCGGGTTCATCAGGAAGAAGGAGATCGACATGTGGAGATCCGCCGCAGGAGATCCCTATCCGATGGAGAAGGCACAAGACGAGATCCCGATGTTCTCGCGCTTCGTGGAGCGCGGTCTTGCGCTCCCAGCGAGCGACTTCTTCCAGGGGCTTCTCAGGTACTATGGCATCGAGTACCTCAATTTGAATCCCAACGGTATCTTCCACACTTCCGTCTTCGTCCACTTCTGCGAAGCTTTCTTGGGAATCAAACCGCACTGGATTCTCTTCCGGAAGTTTTTCCGCGTGAAGCCGCAGCCCAGCGCCTCCAACCCCAGAGTAGTCGGAGGGGCCGGGATCCAGCTGAGGGAGGATGCCGCGGAGCGCACTGCACGGCGTACAAGCTCGTGGACTCCAACACCGACTGGAAGACGAGGTGGTTCTACACCACGAACCACCATCCCGAGCTGCCGAAGCCGAGCGGACGGCAACCCAAGCATCAAGAGTGGTGGAACACGGAGCCCACCATGCAGGAAGGGATCCAGCTCCCGGAGTTGCTGGCACGCATCAAGACCCTGCGGGATCCAGCTGCAGTCGAAGCTTGACGCCGCCTTCGCCAAGTACCACAACGATGTGATGGACTTGCAGGCGAAGAGCGACGAGCTGGTGCGGAAGAACAAAGGCCTCCGCAACAAGAATAAAGGTATGTCTCTTGACTTGTCGGGTACTTGTTGGGAGTCATGAAGCTCGACCCGTTGTTGTGTTCGGTGTTGCGAGAACTCGAAAGCCGGGTGGAGCGGTGAAAGGCTCGGAGATCGGCATGAAGAATCTCTTCTACGGGAGCAAGAAGCCCGCCGGGTACTTGAACTTGACTACAAGGAGGGCGGCCTTCGAGTGCGAGAAGCACATGGAGTTGCGAATTGCATCCGACCGGATCTCGTCAACGCTGCTACAAATCCTTGCGAAGTTGAACGAAGACCGCGAGGCGCTCCGGCCCACTCGAAGGACCTTGAAGAGGCCGCCCTCCCGATCGCGAGGCTCTCGGTGCCGCACCCGGCGGCCCCAAGATTGCTCCGTTGGCGGATCGACTTCGTGAGGCGCCAAGCCGGTGGGCCGCCTACGTGAAGCACATGGCCAAGTCAATCCCGAAGCGAGTGCCGGCCTTCATGAAGTCGTACTTCCCGAAGGCCCGGTGGAGGTAGTCGCCGGCGGGGTAGCCGCCAACCGCTCGGATGAGCGATGCGCGAGTTGCTTTGGAGCGCGATGGCTCCCATCGCGGAGCGGTAGCCGATAAGTTGAACCTCCGGTAGCCCCGCATAGATAGCTAGTAGCCGTAGTTGTATAGGAAACGATTGTAATGAACTTTTTCATGTATCAATGAAATGTGATGTTCCATCAATGAGTACTCGTAGCCGCGGTCTCAGAGTGCGGAGCGCCCATCGTGGAGTAGGTGCGAGTAGTAGTACTCGGCTTAGTAATCCCGTCGCAGGGAGTAGGCAGTAAAGAAGTTGATGAACAATCGAACTTTATTACTGAAGAGGTACACCTGGGTGGCCAGGGCCGTAGTTACAAGGAGTCGCCTGGACCCGAAGGCCGCTTACGGGCGAGTAGTACCGGAGCGGGTAGCCGCTTACGGTGAGTGATCCGTAGGTAGCCGTGTAGGCCGGATCGCGTATCCGTAGGTAGCCGTGCGGGGCCGGATCTTGGAGTGTGGTCTCTTGGTAGACCGCCGCTAGAGTCCTTGATGCTCGTCGCGGCCCGGGGTCCGTAGGTAGCCGCACGGGGCCGGACTCGGAGGAATAGTCCGGAGACTTGGAGCCGGGACCGGAGGGTCGCCCCGCGGCAAGGGGGGTGTTGATGTAGTCGCGTGGACTTGAACCCCGGGAGTAGTCGCTTAGACTAGGCGTAGAATCGACGAGTTGGTCGACGTTCCACGAGTTGTTGACTTCTTCGCCTTCAAGTGTTTGGAGGCGGTAGGAGCCCGGCCCGGTCACCTTAGCCACGGTGAAGGGGCCTTCCCGAGGGGGAGCCGAGCTTGTGAAGTCCTTCCGTGTTCGGATACGGCGGAGGACAAGATCTCCAACGTTGAAGGAGCGTTCCTTGACGTTGCGATCGTGGTAGCGTCGGATACCCTCCGAGGTACCTTGCCGATTGGACGAGGGCGGCACGGCGAGCTTCTTCGAGGCCGTCGATATCAACTCGTCTGTCGTCTTCCGAGACGCCTTCGTCGTAGTGCTCCACCGCCGGCGAGTTCCATATGACGTCGGCGGGGAGGATGGCTTCGGAGCCGTAGACCGGGAAGTAGGGGGATTGCCCCCGTTGGCTTGGACGGTTGAGTCCGCGGCCCCCCGCAGTGCGTTGGGTAGTTCCTTGATCCACTTGCCCCCTTTTGAGTTAGCGGCGTCGTGTAGCCGCTTCTTGAGGGCGTCGAGCACCATTCCATTGGCGCGCTCGACTTGTCCGTTGGCCCGTGGATGGGCGACGGAGACGTATCTGACGTCGATCCCGCTGTTCTCGCAGTACTCCCAGAACTGGTGGTTGTTGAAGTTGGACCCCGGTGTCCGTGATGATGCGGTGGGGTAGCCCGTAGCGGTGCACGAGTTCATCCGGGAAGTCGAGTACTCGTCGGCTTTGGGGCATGTGACCGGCTTGACTTCGATCCACTTGGTGAACTTGTCGATAGCCACCAGTACCCTGTTGAATCCTCCTGGCGCGGTTGGCAGTGGCCCAATCATGTCGAGCCCCCAGCAGGCAAAGGGCCAGGTTGGCGGTATGGTGACTAGCTTGTAGGCAGGGACGTGTTGCTGCTTGGCGAAGAACTGACATCCTTGGCACCTTCTGACGAGTTCTTCGGCATCGCCCAGAGCTGTGGGCCAGTAGAAAGCTCGCCGGAAGGCCTTGCTGACCAGCGTACGTGAGGACGCGTGGTTACCGCAGACGCCCTTGTGGATCTCCTCCAAGATGTCCTTGCCTTCTTCACGAGGGACGCACTTCATGAGTACTCCAGAAGATGCGCCCCGCTTATAAAGCTTGTCGCCGACGAGGACGTAAGACTTGGCACGGCGGACGAGTTGTTCGGCCGCGTTTTTGTCGGAGGGGGACCTTCTCGCTCGGCCGAGGTAGTCGATGAAGGGTTGCCTCCGGTCCACGTCGATCATCATGACCTCCCCGCCCAGTGGTGGATGGGGCGGGGCGGTGGTCGGTGGCGCCGGCCTCCGGATGGATGGCGCGTGAAGCTCATGGACGAAGACGCCCGCGGCTACTTGGGCGCGGGTGGATCCGAGCTTCGAGAGGACGTCCGCCGCAACGTTGTTGTCGCGGACGATGTGATGGAACTCGAGACCGTAGAACTTGTTCTCGAGCTTGCGGACTTCTAGGCGTAGGCGTCCAAGTTCTCCTTGTTGCGGTCCCGGACTTGTTGACTTGGTTGATGACCACCTTGCGGAGTCGCCGTAGACTAGTAGCCGCTTGATGCCAAGTGAAGCCGCGAGGCGGAGCCCATGCGGGGAGGGCTTCGTACTCGGCTTCATTGTTCGAGACCTTCCGGAAGATCTGCGGACGTACTTGAGTTGTTCGCCCGTTGGAGAGATCGGGGAGCACCCCCGCGCCTCGCGCCCTCGAGGTTGAGTGAGCCGTCAAAGTACATCACCCAATGCTCTGGTCGCACGGTGGGTGTAGGTAGCTGGTTCTCCCGCCACTCCGCCATGAAGTCGACTAGAGCCTGCGACTTGATGGCGGTGCGTGGCTTGAAGTCGATGGTGAGGGCGCCGAGCTCGACAGCCCACTTGGAGATTCTTCCGGTGGCGTCTGGGTTCCTCAGGATGTCGCCGAGCGGGTAGTCGGTGACGACGAAACCGAGTACTCCCGGGAAGTAGTGTCGTAGCTTCCGCGAGGTGATGAGTAGAGCGTACGAAGCTTCCGCACGGGCCGGTAGCGAGCCTTGGACTCGATAGAACCTCGCCGACGAAGTAGACCGGCGCCGGGACCGGGTAGGCGTGGCCGTCTTCCTGCCGCTCGACGACGATGGCAGTGCTGACCACGTGAGTAGTCGCAGCTAGGTAGAGTAGTAGCTGCTCGCCCTTGTGGGGAGCCGTGAGGACTGGCGGCTTTGACAGGAAGTCCTTGAGCTGGGCAAGGGCTTGATCCGCCTCCGGAGTCCACACGAACTTCTCGTGATGCTTGAGAAGTTTGAAGAAGGGGAGACCCCGTTCTCCGAGCCTCGAGATGAACCTGTTCAGCCGCCGCCATGCACCCCCGTCGGCCTTCGGACGTCCTTGATGCTCGTGGGAGCTTTCATGCCGGTGATGGCGGAGATCTTCTCGGGGGTTGGCTTCGATGCCGCGCCGGGCCGATGATGAAGCCGAGCGCTTTACCCGAAGGTACGCCGAAGACGCACTTGTTCGGGTTGAGCTTCCGAGCGGTACTCGCGCGCTGATGCGAAGGTCTCTTCAAGGTCGTCGATGAGGGTACCGGAGTCCCCGGTTTTGACAACCACGTCATCCACGTAGGCCTCGACGTTCTTGTTGAGTTGCCGCTTGAAGCGGTGCCCGGATGGCCCGTTGATAGGTAGCGCCGGCGTTCTTCAACCCGAATGACATGGTCGTGTAGCAATACGCGCCAAACGGGGTGATGAACGCGGTCTTTTCCTCGGTCTTCCTCCTTGATTGCGATCCGGTGGTACCGGAGTAGCGATCGAGGAAGCAGAAGCGGAGTCGCAGCCCCGCCGTGGAGTCGATGACTTGATCAATCCGCGGCAACCCGAAGGGGTCCTTGGGGCGGTGCTTGTTGAGGCTCGGTGTAGTCGACGCACATCCTCCACTCGTTCGAGTTCTTCTTGCGGACGAGGACGGGGTTGGCGAGCCACTCAGGATGGATGACTTCTCTGATGAAGCCAGCGGCGAGTAGCTTGGCGAGCTCCTTCTTGATGGCGTCCCGTCTGTCATCGGCAAAGCGTCGGAGGTGTTGTCGTTTGGGGGTGGCCTTTGGGTCGACGTTGAGGCGCGTGCTCGATCGGCTCCCCGGGCACTCCCGGCATGTCCGTCGGCTTCCACGCGAAGATGTCGCGGTTAGCCCGGAGGAAGCTGATGAGCGCGTCTTCCTATTTGGGGTCGAGGCCGGCCCCGATGGTGGTGGTCTTGGTGGGGTCGCCTGTTCCGAGGTCGACCGGCCCGACGAGCACCTCCTCGGGTGGCCGAGGCTTGTTGGCGCTGTCAGACTTCTCTGGGATGTCGAGTTCGCTTGTGGCAAGCTTCTTCGACGCGGCGTAGACCTCCATCATTGGGGTGGGTACTTGATTCGTTGAAGCGATCACCACGGCCTCCCGTATCGCGGTCGTGAGAGATCTTCAAGTCCCCTTGGAGGGAGAGTACGCCGAGCCCGGGCTTGGCATTTTGAGCACCAAGTATGTGTAGTGGGGCACCGCCATGAACTTGGCGATGGCCGGTCTCGCCGAGGATGGCATGGTAGGAAGTCTCGATATCCGCGACCTCGAACTTGATGTACTCGGTGCGGTAGTTGTCGCGAGACGCCCCGAAGGTAACGGCGGTACCACCGAGCCTAGTGGGATAGCCGCGTTGCACGGGACGATGCCGTAGAAGGGCATGCTTGCTCTTGTCGAGCATGGGGGTGACGTCAAGGTTCATCTTCTTCGGGGTCTTGGTGAAGAGGACGTTGAGCCCGCTTCCGCCGTCGATGAGCACCTTGTTGAGCTTAGAGCCCGCCATTGTTGGTTTCGGGACGAGGGGGAAACGTCCCGGTTCGGGAGAAGCCGGTCCATTGGTCCGCGCGGGAGAAGGTAATGGGTGTCTCCGACCACCCGAGAGGGGTCATAACCGCCGGTTCAATGGACATCACTTCACGGCGAGTAGCCTTCGCTCCCGCCCTGGGGTAGTCCGCCGAAGAGGACGTTGACGGTCTTCTCGGGTTCTTGGAAGTCGTCGCCGTCCTTCTTCTTGTTCTTCGATCGTGAGGGTGCGGTGGCTCCGGCGTATCCTTGAGTGCATGCCTGAGCTGGTAGCACTGCTCGGTAGTGTGGTTGCCGTTTGGATGCCACGGGCACTTCTCCTTCAGCAGGTCTTTGAACCCGCCGGAGTTCTTCTTCGAGTTCCCTTTCGGAGGACGCTGGATAGCCGCGACGGTATTGTCTGGCTTGCGCTTGCGATTAGAACCCGAGAAGTTGTTGTTGTTGTTGTTGTTGTTGTTGCGGCCGCCTTGGGTCGGGTTGCTGCTGCTGCCACCTTGGTTCTGCTTGGACTTGCCGCGGATGGCGTCGTACTTGGCGTTGGCTTTGTCCTCTTCATCCGCCCAGGACGTGATCATGTCCTTGAGGTGGGGAATGGACCTGGGGCGGCGTCGGCCGAAGTCCTCGAAGGTGCGGCGATGGTAGAGTCCGTCCTGGAAGAGGTCGATGACCTCCTTGTCGGTGACGTCCACGACGGTAGCGCGCTTGTCGAAGAAGCGGCGCATGTACTTGCGGAGGGTCTCGCCTTGTTCTCGCTTGATCATGGCAAGGTCCATGCGAGTACCCGAACGGCCCATGGCGCCCGCGAAGTTGCTTGTGAATTGCTCCTTCGACTGGTCCCACTTGTCGATTGAGTGCTTGTCCGGCGACTCGAGCCACGTGAGTGGGGCTTGATCCGAGCGAAGGGGAAGTAGAGGCACTTGGTGTCGCCGTTGCCGCCGGCGTTCTCGATGGAGAGAGCGTAGCATCGGAGCCACCGAATGGGATCTGCTTCGCGTCGTATTTGGTGATCCCCAAAGGCTTGAACTTGTCGGGGAGGAGGAGGTTGCGCGGCCGTGGTGAGAAGGCGGGGGAAGCCGTCGCCTTCGGTGGCCGACTTCTTCTCCCGCAACTCCTCGATCCTCGACGAGCGTCGTACCCGCCATGGGAGGCACGGAGGCGTGGCTATGCGCGTGGCCGCGGCCGCCGCGGCCGCCGCCGCCTCCGGCTTTCTTGTTGGCCCCGTGGTTGGAGGCCGCCGCCGTCGGCCGCCGCCGCCGTCGGGGTCGTTGCCGCCGCCACCGGCCGGGGCACGGTGGGGGACGACTTCTCGGTTGCCGTGCTCTTGTCGTGAAGGTCCGCCGGCGGTGGAGCGTCGACGGTTTGGGTCGGCGGGGATGTCGCCCCCGAGTACGGTTAGGATCGGGGTCGGCGGCTGCGACTAGTAGCCTCGTTGTCGCGAGGCTTAGGCCGGGAGAGGTTGGGCGACTCTCTTGTCGACCCGCATGAAGTAGGCGTCTTCGGCCGAGCTTGGCGATGACCTCTCCCGGCGCGTATGCCCCGGGCCTGCCGTGCGATCGCCGCGATCGACATGAGGCATTGCTCGGGGGTGGTGTGGACTCGCTCTCGACCGCCTCGAGAGCTTCCGCAAGGTTGCGGATGGGAAGGTTGTCTCTGAGCCGCCGGCGTCGTTCGTTGCGCTTCCCCGTTGCGCTCGCGTCGGGCGTCCCTGCTGGCGTCGGTCTCGTCCGCAGGGGCATCAGCAGACAGCTCGTCTGCGGAGATGTCCTCCAGGTACTTGTCTGCGGCCGTGCCTGAGGTTCCCGGGGTGTCGCCGGCAGCCATGAAGACTTGGCGATCAGGGGTGCCAAGGCTGGACTCGGAAGGTGCCACCTCAGTGGGTGTGTTGGAGTCAGCCTGGGCCAGTGGTGTTCCCTCCTGGAACGGTAGTGAGTCGATGTAGGCGACGTAGCGCGAGTCCTCCTTTGTCAGTTCAGCAGGCTTGCGGTCTGGCCAGTAGACGTATCTTCCGGCCGGCGTCGATCTTATAACGAGCCCAGAGGGCCGGCCCCGACAAGGGAAGCTCAGAGGAGTCGTCTTCGGACTCGGGCTCCTCAGGGTCCGACCCGAAGTCGAACTCGTAGTCCGGGTTCGAGTAGAACTCGAAGAGAGGGTTGAAGTCCGAGACGCGGTCGGGGACGGCGTCGGAGTCCGAGTTGTACTCGGTTACGGGCTCCTCGCCGGCCCGGCGTGGTGTAGAAGCCTCCGTGCGGGCCCGGCTCGGAACGCGAGGGCCACGCGCGGAGCGCTGGCATGGAGAGGGGACCGCCTGCGATGGCTGAGGAGCCGGCTCGCATGCGATGGCCCATGGCGACGTCGGGTTCGAGTTGGAGACGGACTCGAGCTCGAAGTCAGCGTGGAGGTTGGAAAGCGAAATTTCGCCGAACTTGCCGGCGAGCTTGCCCGTGACAACTTCGGGAAGCGTCACAAGACCTGTCCTCGAGTCGGGTTGCATGATCAAGCGGCGCTGGAAGGAGCCCGCGCCATCGGCGGTGCGGACCCGTGCGCCGAAGACGAAGGTGTCGCCGCGGTTGAAGGCGACGGTTGGCTTGATGTGAACGGAAGCCGTCGAGTTCGCCATGTGATCTCGAGCGAGAGCCCCTACCGGCGCGCCGCGTGTCGGTGTTTTGGACCGGCAACCTACTACGGGGAGTACCCGAAGTAGATGAATGTGACTCGCCGAGATCGGTAACTCGAAGGAAGAGGCACGCGACACACAATTTAGACGAGGTTCGGGCCGCGAGGTGCGTAATACCCTACGTCCTATATGCCGCGTAGCTCGGGATTGATAGGGCACGATTACGGGATGGTGCAATGGTGCGCCGTGAGTTGAGATTGGATGAGGTGATCCCGAGATCGGTCCCTCGCCTCGCCTTATATAGTCGGGAGGCGGGGTTACAAGTCGGAGTAGGGCGGGGAGTACTAGTCGAGTACGTCTAGGAGACCTCTACACAGTGCGGAACGTGTACAGAGTCCTAACCGAGTACTACTCCTTTGTTGTCCTTGTGCTCCACGCCTTCAGGTGCCGTGTAGCGCAAGCCGGGTAGTCCCAGGGGCCCACCGAGTAGTCGGTCCTGGTACCCACCGAGGTAGTGGGCCCAGGGAGGTCCATACGACAGATAGCTTGTTGTAGCTATATGTCGTTTTAATTGGCTTTTTAGCCGTAAATACGGAACTGTCTGGTACCACCCGACAAGTTCCATGTTTTATCTAACTATTTTCATCCTTTGTCAGTTTCAGGAAAATTGACTGGCACGCTTTCGGATCGGGCACATGATTTAAGCCAGCTTCATTCAGCTTGCTGTGTGCTTGGCGTGAGGTGCAGATTTTGCGTCAACACACTTTTTGGCACGCCTGGTGGGACCCATCTAGCTGATTCAAGATGCCTGACATTCACGACGTCATGGATGTCACCATTAATGACCTGTCTCCAGAGCAACAAGGGCAGTTGAAGGATGCCATTGACCAGTTTCAGCAGAAATGTTTGATGTCATTTGGCAAGAACAGAAGTGGTGTGCCGTACCTCAAATCTGACATGCCAAGGGTTCTGTTACCAGGGGAACCTGATACCACGTCTGCTCAAGAGAAACAAGAGGCTCTGAATGCTTTTCGGGAGACTATAGAAACCATGATGGTCAAACATCATACTGCTTTCTTGAATATGTTCAAGCAGATGATGATTGGAGTCTTTGGCCCAGGCATGGAGAGGATGCTTAGTCGAGTATCCCCTGACACATATCTTGCGGAGGTTGGAGAGACTAGTACTGCTCAACCAGTTCGAGATGCGAGTGCTCAACCGCCTCTACAGAGCATGGGAGGCCAACCAATCCAACCACCTCCGCAAAGCGTGGGAAGTCAACCGATCTAGCCGCCTCTAAAAAGCAATGGAAGTCGCCCAGTCCAACAGTCGAACCCGTATCAGGAAAATGGGCCTACATATGGAGATCTAGCATTCGGTTCATCTGGAGTCCCACCTAATTCTACTTACAGGATAGCTCCGGCCAACAACAGGCTGCAAAAGAATATGTATGGTGGGGGATATTCAGAAGTCATGGACTATGGTGCCATTGATGCTTTCCCAAATCCTGGATATGGTGCAGCTGCAGGAATGCAAGACGCTAATGATGATCTCATGGTGCAGAAAATGGCCGATGTTTTGCAACACCAATTCGGCCTTAAACCTAAAATGCAGGGACAAGCTTACACACCTCCCTTCCCAGAGTGGTACCACAGGGTGGTTTTGCCACCAAGGGTGAAACCTCCTACAAATTTCACGAAGTTTTCTGGGCAAGATGATACAAGTACCGTGGAGCACATTGCCCGATACCTGATGCAACTTGGGGAAGCTTCAGCTGATGAGGCATTCAGGGTCAGATACTTTCCTTTATCGTTGACAAGCCCAACCTTTACATGGTTTTCTTCTTTGCCTCCTCAA
Source organism: Cenchrus americanus (assembly GCA_947561735.1). Lineage (NCBI taxonomy): Eukaryota > Viridiplantae > Streptophyta > Magnoliopsida > Poales > Poaceae > Cenchrus > Cenchrus americanus. The sequence continues at coordinate 50,485,578 of OX387245.1, forward strand.
TCGATCAATACTTAGAAGGATTTGGAACAAAAGTTCCATGCTCATTACTTCACTGGCAGCACCGGGAAAAAGCTAATTGATCTGGCTACCCTGAGACAGAGGCACAATGAAACGCCCTTGGAATTTCTCAGGAGATTCAGAGAGGTCAAAGGCATGTGCTTCTCTTTGAATCTACCAGATGATCAATTGGCCGACATGGCTGTCGCTGTTATGTTGCCGGCTATTCGGGAGAAGCTGTTTGGCATGGAGTTTGACAATCTTGGTCAGCTATCCCAGAGGTTGTCATTAATGAGCAATCAAGCTTACGGATTCAAGAAAGACTCCAGGTTTGCCAAGCACAATGACATAGCTGATATCTACAACCAGTTCCTCGAAAGAGCTGATCAAGTGGAAGAGTTTGAGGATGATGAGGAAGTATCAGCAGCTGAGATCATGTGGGGGCAAAGAACCGCTCACTATGAACCAAAGATGGATAAAGCAGGCAAAGGGCACATATGATTTTGATGTGACCAAGGTTGACAAACTCTTTGAGTTCCTTGTAAAGGAAGGCCGAATCAAGTTGCCAGAAGGGCATTCTATGCTTCGGCCTGATGGAGTTAAAGAGAAACGTTACTATGGATTTCATGACAGGAATTCTCATTCCATTAATGATTGCAGGGTTTTTAGGATGAGGATCCAAAAAGCTATCTAGGAGGGTCACTTGAAATTTGACAACAAAATGAAGCTGGATGGCAATCCTTTCCCTCAGAACATGGTCAGGTTTTCTGTGAACATGGTAACCACTAAGGAGAAGGGAAAAGTAAAGGTCTTAACTTCAGCAAGAGCAAAGCAAGATGGATCAGTTGATCCTGCTCAGCAAGTCACAGTGGAACAGGTCCACAAAGAAGCACCTCGCATCCTGAGAAGCCAAATTGAAGTAGGGGAATCCTCCAGAACCAAACCTAGGGTAACTACCCGCATCCTCCTTAACAAGTGGCAGCGTCAACAAGAAAAAGAACGCTACCAAAAGTAGAAATACGAGGAGGAAACGTGGAGGATCGAGGAAGAAGCACATAGAAGACAGCTAGAGGAACATGCACGAGAATAGGAGCGTGCACATTGGGGATGCGCGTTTTTCAGGCATTGCTGGAATGAGGGCTTGAAGCTTCCAACATTGAACAATTGCCTTGAATGCAGTGATAAGTATACTGAGTATAGGCAGGATACCGTCAATCGCCGATCCGTCCATGAAAGAATTGGAAGGATTCATCCTAGTGATGGTCGGCGCGTAAAAATAAATGAGGTCAATGATCACCCAAGGAAGAGATACGCTGATCAAAGGTGGGTTGATCAAGAAGAGCAGGAGCGTGAATACATCTGGCAAGAAGGACAGTGGTGCCCACATGGCTTGAGGAAGAGACAAAAGAGAAGGGTTTAGCGCTTGAGGAACCAAGAGTTAAAACAAGCAGGAGTCAAGAGGAAGCAGGTGTGGCGTCCAAAAGATAGGCCTAATGGATCGGGTCGTTCGGCTCCAACATGCATGGTGTACCTTTTGCCGAATGAGTTCATGGCTCCAGCTAACCAAGTTGTGCAGGAAGAGGCGTCCCCAGATATCAATGAAGATAAGCAACTTGGGGGGTTAATGGCACAGCTGGTGTTGGCTAAGCAGGCTACCTTCGACAAGCCGGCCAAGAATCGACACATGAGGCCGTTGTACTTGAGAGGATACGTCAATGGCAAGCCATTGACCAAGATGTTTGTTGATGGTGGAGCTGCAGTCAACGTGATGCCATATACCACGTTCAAGAAGCTTGGCATGGGCCCCGGAGATTTAACGCCAATAAGCATAGTTCTGAATGATTTTGCTGGAAATCCTTCAGATACCAAGTGATGCGTGCACGTGGACTTGATGATCGGGTCCAAGACTTTGTTCACGACCTTCTTTGTCATTGAGGGAAAAGGGGCTTATAGCTTGCTGCTTGGACGGGACTGGATCCATGCAAACTGCTGCATCCCATCTACCATGCACCAACAACTTGTTCAATGGGTAGATGATGATATAGAAATAGTCCAAGCAGATGATCCAGTGAGTGTGGCTAACGTCGAACCAGCCTTCTGGGAGTATCAAGGCATAGATTGTTTCTCAGGAAAGGACTGGGGTGAAGGTCTTGTTGAATCAGTCAGCAGTGATCAACAGCCGATTCAAGCAGTCGGCTCTTATAGCAATTTTTAATGGATAATCCAATTAATGGAACTGATGGGAAGTTAGGGCATGGATTCATGTTGGCTGACAAGTTGGAAGAGATTGACATTGGAGATGGTGACAAGCCAAGGCCGACATTTATCAGTGCTAACTTAGATTCAAGTTTCAGAGAGGGATTAATCAAGTTATTGAAAGAATATAAAGATTGCTTCGCTTGGGATTATTCGGAGATGCCTGGTTTGGATCGTTCCATCGTTGAGCATCGGTTGCGAATCAAGCCTGGTTTTAGACCTTACAAGCAACCTCCCCGAAAGATCTACAAGGATGAAGTATTGGCCGATGTGAAAAAGGAAGTTGAAAGATTGATGGATGCAAATTTCATTCGGCCATGCAGATATGCGGAGTGGATCTCAAACATCGTCCCAGTCTACAAGAAAAACGGGAAGATGAGGGTTTGTATAGACTTTAGAGATTTGAATAGAGCTACTCCCATGGATGGATACCCAATGCCTGTTGCTGATTTATTGGTTGATGCTGCTGCTGGACATAAAGTTATCAGTTTTATGGATGGTAATGCAGGGTACAATCAAATTTTTATGGCAATAGAAGACATATCAAAGACACCCTTCAGATGTCCTGGACATATAGGCCTTTTTGAATGGATTGTCATGACATTTAGGTTGAAAAATGCCGGTGCAACTTATCAAAGAGCCATGAATTATATTTTTCGCGAGTTGATCGGCAAAATTGTTGAAATTTACATTGATGATGTCGTGATCAAGTCTTTAAATCATGACTCACACTTGGAGGATGTGAAGAGAACTCTAGAGTGTACCGAAAGCATGGGTTGAAGATGAATCCAAACAAGTATGCCTTCGGAGTTTCAGCTGGAGAATTCTTGGGATTTCTGGTGCATGAAGGGGGAATAGAAGTTGGCAAGAAAAGCATGAAAGCTATTGATGAAGTTGTTCCACCAACCAATCTCAAGGAGTTGCAATCACTGCTTGGCAAAATCAATTTAGTGAGAAGGTTCATCTCAAATTTGTCACAAAAGGTTTTGCCTTTCTCTCCGCTACTGAGGATCAAGAAGGATCAGAAGTTTGTATGGGGTGACGAACAACAAAAGTCTTTTGATGAGATTAAACAGTACATGAAGGAACCACCAGTGTTGGTGCCTCCACAGTTGAACAAGCCTTTCAAGTTGTATGTGGCGGCCGATACCCAAACTATTGGATCGGCCCTTATACAAGAATTTGAAGGAAAGGAACGGATAGTAGCGTACCTTAGCCGAAAATTACTTGATCCTGAAACCAGGAATTCGGCTGCGGAGAAGCTTTGCTTGTGTGTCTATTACTCGTGTACGAAGTTTCAGCACTACTTGTTGAATGCCGAATGCGTTGTGTACTCAAAGTTTGATGTAATTAAACACATGTTATCAATGCCAATTTTGAATGGAAGGATTGGCAAATGGATTTTGGCTTTGTCTGAATTTGAGTTGAAGTTTGAATCGGCAAAAGCTATTAAAGGTCAGGTTATTGCTGATTTCATTACTGAACATCGTGATCCATCAATTAATTTGCTTGAAATTACTCCTTGGGCTTTATTCTTTGATGGATCTTCATGTGGCAAAGGTGGTGGAGTAGGAATTTTATTCATTTCACCCAGAGGTGAGATGTTTGAGTTTGCTATCCCTATTCAGCCTACTGTCACAAACAATCAAGCTGAATATGAAGCGCTTCTTAGAGGGCTTCAATATCTGAAAGAAGCCAAGGCCGTTTCAGTTGAAATTTATGGAGATTTAGAGCTAGTTATAAAACAATTGAATGGCCAATATGAATGTAAAAGTGATATCCTAAGGAATTACTATGAAGAATGCAAGGAAATCTTGAAAAGTTTTTAGTTAGTAATTCTACAACATATTCCTAGAGAACACAATGAAGAGGCAAACAGGTTAGCTCAAAGTGCTTCGGGTTATAGAGAAAACCAAGAAGTGTTTGCCATGGAGGTGTGTGCTTTCGGGAGTGACCTAGCAGAGGATGATTGGAGAAGAGAGATTGTTGATTATATGGAAAATCCATCCTGAAAGGTTTCTAGGAAACTCAGGTATAAAGCTATAAAATTTGTTCTTCTTGATGGACGTCTGTTTTATAAATCATTAGATGGGGTGTTGCTGCAATGCCTGGGTCCAGAAGAAGCAAAGAAAATGATGAGTGAAGTGCATGATGGGTTGTGTGGAGCACATCAATCGACTTATCGTATGAAACGGGTTATCAGGCATACTGGATGTTTTTGGCCGACGATGCTGGAGGATTGCTTTGAATATTACAAGGGTTGTCAAGATTGTCAAAAGTTTGGAAATATTCAAAGGGTTCCAGCATCAGTACTGAATCCAATTATCAAGTCATGGCCATTCAGAGGATGGGGTATAGATTTGATTGGCCAAATAAACCCTTCATCTAGCAAGGGGCATAAATTTGTGCTTTTGGCAACAGATTACTTCACCAAATGGGTTGAGGCAATTCCATTGAAGAAAGTGACATCAGAAAACATGATTGAGTTTGTTAAAGAACACATCATTTACCGATTTGGGATTCCTCAAACGATTACAACTGATCAAGGAGCTCAATTTGTATCTTTAGAGTTCAGAGAGTTTGCTGAAAGCATGGGAATCAAATTATTTAATTCTTCTCCTTATTATGCCCAAGCTAATGGTCAAGTAGAGGCTTCTAACAAGATCATGATCAAGCTTATACAAAAGAAAATCGATCAGAAGCCAAAGAGGTGGCATTCAATACTCAATGAGGCTTTGTGGGCTTACCGAATGGCTCCACATGGAGCTACAAAAACTTCTCCTTATGAATTGGTTTATGGGCATCATGCTGTTTTGCCCTGGGAGATACAATCAGATTCAAGGATAGTGGTTTTGCAAAAGGATTTAAGTTCCAAAGATTACAGTGGTTTAATGATGGACGAGTTAGAGGATTTGCATATGATTCGTCTTAAGGCCCTGGAAAATATTGAAAAGAACAAAATGCGAGTTGCTAAATATTACAACAAGAAAGTAAGGGTCAAGCAATTTGCAGAAGGACATTTGGTTTGGAAAGCGTTACTGCCGATCGGGACTAAGTAAAGTGCGTTCGGCAAATGGTCCCCGTATTGGGAAGGTCCTTTTCGGGTAGTCAGGTGTGTGCCTGGCAATGCTTACATATTGAAAACTTTACTAGGAGAGGAATTTACTGCTGCTATAAATGGAAGATATTTGAAGAACTATTATCCTAGTATTGAAATTGATCGTTGATTACGAGCACCAGGATTACAGGCATCTGATACATAGAGACAGCCGGCGTTTGGGAAAGAAGCAGGCCTTAGAAGAAAATCCTGACAGAGGAAATGGCCAATACTGATGTGTATTGCCCCTAGCACAAAAATACTTCACATTACAGATGTTTTTTGTAGGCTTTTATTTGACAATCCATCTACTTAAGATTACAAGGGGGTGAGAAGCAGAAGGCCTGGAGAAAGAAGCGAAAGTATGCTTCATTCATTTCATTTCTTGTTTTGCCTCTTCAGCTCCTCCCTTTTCAACTGTTCCAGGACCACCTTAACAGCGACCTGGAAGCTTCGAGGGTTGCCATGACTTGCAGCTTCCATTAGGCTATCCCAAGAAGCCTTCCGGTTACTATATTTGTCAGAGACATCTGAAGAAAGGAACAGTTGTCAGATGAAGATCTGAGATTAAGTACGGGAGTCGAATAGAGATGGTGATCTTACCCCCTACCAACGCCTCCAAGCACATGCGGCGTTCGCGTTCGGCATTGCAGCGGGCGGTGATGTCCCACAAGTTGTGCTCTAAATGCCGAATACGGCGGCGCAGTTGGTGGTTAATTCTCTGTTCCGGCGTGGTGTTTTCTTCTTCAATGGAGGAATCAGAGAGGATGTACTCGGGCACCTCTCCAGTCCCAAAGATTTCTTCAGGAAGCAAGTCAATGCTGGAGAAAACAGAGAGGGGTAAAACATGAGATTGCAAACGAGAGTAAGAAACAGATTGATAGAAAACTCACTCTGGAATGGTACGCTTCTTTGGCGGAGTGTTGTTCTCCTTGATGGGTTGCTTTCCCTTGTCTGCCATGGCCTTGGGGTTTTCTCCTCTGGAGCAGGGGGAGAAGATGTGAGGTGACGGAAGAGTATGCGAGTGGATTTGCAGTGTACCAAGGGGGGTATTTTATTGACTGTGAGAATGCATTGGGAGTGATGACTGGTTGGCGTGCGTTATTGGAATACCAAGCGGCAGGGTTTTCTTCCCGAATGCGAAGGGTTTTCATTGAACAGTGTTTATGGTCCTCGAATTAAAGATTTTCTGCGGATTTTGTGCTAAGGGGTAGGAGTTTTTGCGTGTTCGGATAAGAGAAAGTTCCCGAATTCGTTCAAAGACAGTAAAATTCGCATTCACAAGCAAAAGGGGATCATCATGACACAAACACAGAAGTTGAAATTTCAATATTTATTGCCGAAGATTCAAAACATCCCTAGTACAAACTAATCAAAAAGCCTGTTTAGCACAGACTGGGGATGGATGATTTCGGCAATGGCGTCGCCGTCAAGGCGCTCCAGGATGACTTCGATCTCGTTGATGTCCTCTGGTGCGCTGCCCTGGAAGCCGCGCAGCCGCGTGGAGTAGTCGACGCCGGTGTGCGTCCCATGACGGCCAAGCCCAGGGTGGTGCCCAGGCGGACGCCGTGAAGGGCCACATCATCGACGCGGTCTTCCACCGCGGCGAGGCGGTCCGCCGGCGTGTTCCCGGGGGCGTTCACCTTGTCGGCCAGTTGCTTCACCAGCATTTTCAGGTGGTCAAGCTCGGCGCCGCAGGCTGCAAAGCTGCAAGGCAATGGCGGTTAGTTCAAAGGTTGGATTGGATCAGAGTCGATTAAGAGACTTACCATTAATGGTCTCCAGCAGTTGTTTGCGCTGATGCTCCCATTCGAGCTCAGCGATGCCGGCTTTCTTGGAAACTTCTCCCAGCTCACGCCGGGTTTCGTCACGCTCCGCCTTGAAGCGGAGGGCGTCACGCTCGCCGTAGGGCAAGGGGGAGTAGTTGTACGACTCCGAGGAGTCGTCCGGCAGCGCTGGATTCGTGGCCGGCGCAGGGGCCGGATTCCAATGGATGAGCCTGAAACAAAAGGGAATCGTTGGAACAGAAAGAAATCTGGAAGGAATCGTAAAAGAGGTTAATGATCACCACCTCCGACGAGAGCTGGCGCGGCTTCCTTCTGCCTTGTCGCTAGTGCGGCGCCTGTTGCTACTCCCCGCCATCAGGTTTCTGGTGTGCTAGTGCTGGAGAAAGAAAGTTTGGATTGGCAAAGGCTCGAAGGCAGAAGGCTTGGTGAAAGGCTGGGGGCACCGACGGTTTTATTTATGGGGATGACAGAGAGATCGTGGCCCTGGATCGTGGTGCATATACCGAGAAAATTGGAAGGTGGAAAGGCTTCCTTAACCGAATTGCCGTCGGGTCGCTTGGAATTCAAGCTGAGTCATATTCGGTTGACTGGCTCGGATGAGTTGCAGTCGGAGTGCTATTCGGGTATGGCACTGTTTGGCCGGAATTACTGAATAGATCGTTTAAATTGCAAACAAAAAGAGACAGAGAATGGAAAGTGAAGTTTATGGTAAACAAAATTACAAGGACGATCGATCATTTAGTTACAAATTGTTTGGTGCAGTTAAATGTTCAAATACTTTGCAATTACACTGGAAGCATCTGATATTGTTTTCCTGATACTATCCAGTAGCTTTTGGTCAGCTTCTTGAGTGCTGGACAGGGTGGAGATCTTTGTCTTGAGCTGGTTGGACTCAATCATGGCAGCTGAAGTTTCCTTTTGGATTTTTTCTGTTAATCCAGGAAGTTCGCCTATCCTTTTCCTATCAGCTTCAATTTCAGCTGGAAAATTCTTCAACTCAGCTTCTAATGCAGCTTTTCTGGCAATCTTCAATTCAAGTGCGGGCGGCAGTGCAGTCAACAATTCCTTGTTGCTCTGGATTTGAGCTTGTGATTCCATCACGAATTGTTTGACTTTGGCTCTCTTTTGCTCAAGAACTGGTAGGGAGGATTGGTTCTTTAAAGCTCGCCTCACTGCTGCATAGTGATTGTCCAGATGAGAGATGGGCTCCAGGGAAGCTTTGATATTGCTGGGAAGCTCTTGGTTAATGGATTCAAGTACTTCTTCCAGACGATCAACATCTCTAACTTGGTCCTGGATGTCCCTTTGCAACAAAGAAAAAACCTCTTTCAGCTTTGCCTGGTTTTCCTCTGATAGAGCTTGATTTGAAGATGCTTCATCTCCTTGTTCAGCAGTTGGGTCATTCACAATAAATGGAGGGCTTGATGATGATGCAACCTAGTTTTGAAAAGGAAGAATTGCCGGATTAGGGATGATTTATTAAATAGAAATGGAAGTGCAGGTGTTTACATTTACCTCATTTCTAGTTTCCTGAATTGGAGGGGAGGTTTATTCAGGCTCAAGAGGGGTTTCTTGAGTAATCAGCTGAGGAGGAGGTTGATGAGTTCCTGGTAGAGCTGAAGCTTCTGTTTGAGGGGAACCTGGTGGAGTTCCTGGTGGATTTGAAGCTTCTGGCTGAGGTGAAGATGGATTTATCCCTGGTGAAACTAGAGCTTCTGCTTGAAAGGGGGATTGAATCCTTGGTAAAGCTGAGGTTTCTACTTGGGGAGAAGATGTTTGGGCCCTTGGTGAACTTGGGTTTGAAGCATGTTGAGGAGAAGAAACCTCCACGGATTGATTCACCAATGTTTCTTCTACAAATGCCAAGTGAAGGGTAAATGCTAATGTAAATGGTGGTCTTTGGAAGAAAGTAAAGTGGTAAGGTCTATACCAACAGATGGAGCATTGGCAGGTTCTGAAGCTGTTGATGGTTGATGGATTCTGGTCTGAAATTACACAAGATGAAATTTGTCAGATGAAGAATGGTATTGTGTTCAAGAAGGAAGAGATATTACCTCAATGGGAACCTTTTTGGTGGTTCTTTTCTTCTTGGCAGCTGGAGGGGCAACCAAAGATGGAGCTTTTCTCTTATCAGAGGTTGAGCTGATAAGAGTTGGGTCCATTGTAGCATATCTGGACATCAGCTGAACCAGAGTTGTGGACTTGAATCCCAAAGCAGAAATTGGGCCTGCTGTATTGTAAGCAATTACCCTAGCTCGAGGGGTAAGCACTGTATTCTGCAAAGAGTGGCAAAGATCATGGTCAGTAAAAAAGAGGCGTGCTTGATAAAAGAAAAAGATAAGTGCATTACCTCTGAGGTTGGTTGGTAATCAGGCATCAGTTCAAGACAGAAGGAGTGCACTGGTTCACTGAAGATATGATCATGAAGCTCTTGCCACCAGGAGATGAAAAGAGGATGAACTATTGATGTTGGTACCAAGGACCAAGGATAAATAGTTTGACTGCATTAATATTCAAAGACCCTTCTGGCTTGCATGTTTTCTTTTATTTCCTCTCTGGGCTTAAGGAATTCATGAAGGAAAAGCCTTGGAGGCACTTGTCCGCATCCCAGCTGTCGAGCCACCATGTTTGGCTGATAATATTCATAAGTACTATGATTTTGCCTTCCTCCACAAAATTCTGCTGGCAAGATGCATGGATGGATGAAGATGTTGAAAATTTCTATGGATTTTGCATCATTGCATCCGTTCTCAAAAGTGAATTCATAAGGAAGGGTCAGGTTATCATTGTTCAAATAAGGAAGCCAAAGGGGATTGGTGAAACCTCTGAAGAAGAGCTCAAAGAGTTGACTGATGTTTTGGTCAATAATTATGGTCCAGGCAACTTCACCATAGGTTTGGCATCCTTTTGTGATCTGAATTTCTCCTTCCTTATAGCCAGATGAAGGAAAAAGCCAATTGTTGAGGTTAATGCCAACAATCTGGTGCATATATAGCTGCAGCCACATCTGTACAAATCACCAAGGGCCGTTGACACAAGAGATTTTTTGACTGGTGTGCATCAGATGAGTGGTTTGATGGAGCCTATGGTATACACTGCCTAGGAGATACTTCCCGAGGGGGATGCGTTGTCCAGTAGCCAAATCTTCAGCCATTGCAATGTGGTTCAGGGTTGGTTCATTGGCTTTGCCACAAAAGATGAATCTGCATAGCCACATGTTCGGGAAGGCTCTGTGTTCAACATTAGTCAGAGGACCATGATGCATGTGGTTCTGGATATATTGTTTGTATCCGGATCCTGTTTTTACTCCTCTTTGCCTGATGGAGCTTTTGTACTTGTAAGGATACATGGATCCTGTAACATCAAGGCCAGTCATCATATATACATCGGCCAAAGTGGGGGACATTGGTCCATGACCAAAAAGGAAAGCATTGACGCCGTTTGACCAGAAATGACAGGCTGCAATTAGAAGGCTCTCATTCTTGGGGGTTTCGGCCAGAGATAACTCCAAACACTGGGCAATACGAAGGCCGTCCCAATTGCTGGTTTTTACACTCTTATCCTCAAGGATCCTCTTATACCAGTTTCTCCAGCCTGCAATTGGGGGCAGAGGCCAGTTTTTGAAGGCGTCTTGCCACGCATGAGGTCTTGCCAAAGCCGATTTGAAGGGTATTCTATTGGATTCGGCTTCAATAAACTCAAGGGGGTCGGAGATTCCCACGGGTCCGAGGAAATAGGATGATGAATTATCTTCGATTGGAATCAAAAGCTCAGTGGATAGAGCCTATCATAAAAACACAGAGAAAGAAATCTAAGGTGGGGATCGAAAAGGTAATACCGAATGGACCTTAAGAGGATGAGATTTACCTGAATAGCTTGGTTTTGGTCTGCCATTGAAGGTTGGAGCTTGAAGATTGATGAACTAAAGTTTGGATCTGAGCGGAGACTCCAACAGATTGCAAGAGGAAGGAATGGGTGTTAAAAGGATTTAGCTCAGAGACGTTGGGCATTTATGGTCAATTCCGAAACAAAATCACTTTTATCCCGTAATTGAAGGGGCATATGTTAACACCAAAAAATGGTACAGGAAAGGGACTGACTTGTGGGCCGAGCTTGGTGATGAAATACCATTCGGCTAGGAAAAATCTCCTCAAAGGAATCGGTAAAGGATGCTCGCGGTCGGCAATGCGCCATCGTTCGGCAAAAGGACTGTTTGCGCTTTTGAAGGGAAGTTTTCGGGAATGCGTGGTGACGTGGCCCGATATAAGGAAAGAACGAGTTGATGGTGTATACGAGATGGACATTAGCCTCGGAGCATTAATTTAGACATTAAATGTTGTACTCGTAGTCGACTAGGAGTCGTGTTAGGACAAGGGTATAAATATAAACCCTTGATGTCTGTAATAGGGATCGAACATCTTCACAACTAAACCGGCTCCATGCCAAACATCGAGTCCTTTAGTCGAGTCGTCGAGTTCTTCGAGAGGAGCCATCGATCCGTTGACCTCCGTAAGTACCGACAACCTTGTATCATGTCTAGTATCATGCGGTGGATTTAGACCGTGATGCAAGTAGTCTCGTTACCTTGCTTAGTATCATGCGGTGGATTTAAGCTTGGTTCAAGAGGGTTTCTTGTTGGATCATGAGTCATGCGGTAGGCTAAGATCTAGCTCGAAGCTAGTTATCGGCTCTATTAGATTTGGCAAGATCTAATAGATTCATTAAGTTACCACGCGTTGCTTTGAGTTTTTACTTTATGTTTAAATTCATGTAACACTCTTTTGCCCAATCTAGATCGATTGGCGTCGGCTTTATCTTTTGAGATCCATGTGACATGTTTTCAAAGTCTTTGTTTATTATAAAGGATCAAATGCTTTCAATAGACGAATTTAGATCAATCTAGATTGTCACGTGTTGCGGGTTCAAGCTTTGACTTTTCAAATGTTTGTTCCTTCTCCACGGAACCCGAATCGGCTGTACAACTGAATTCGGCAATGCCTTCATGAGTAAAACTTGTTCATAAGTTTGTTTTAAATAATGCGTGCTTTTAGCCTTCCATATTTAGATCGTATCATGCAGTGGATTAATCTCTTTGTGGTTTGTGGTGTGGTTTCAAACAAGTCGTATCATGTGGTGGATTAACTTGCTTGTTATCATGCTTGACGGGTTTGAAAGTACCTAGACATGCGGTAGACTAGTGCTTTTGGCCTATGCATGCTTGTTTATCTCATATTTATAATCATGCTTTACCTTATTTATTTTTATTTGTTGTTTATCCTCAAAAATTGGACATGATCATGTATGAGCAACGTTATTTAAACAAAGACCGATCTTTTGTCATGCTTACGTCATCCATTCGGCTATATCCCGTTTTCATGTTTTAAAGCTCCCAAATGATGTTTAAACTGCTGGCAGATAGCTTCTTGTAGCTATATGTCGGTTTAATTGGCTTTTTAGCCGTAAATACGGAACTATCTGGTACCACCCGGCAAGTTCCATGTTTTATCTAACTATTTTCATCCTTTGTCAGTTTTAGGAAAATTAACTGGCACGCTTTCGGATCAGGCACGTCATTTAAGCCAGCTTCATTCGGCTTGCTGTGTGCTTGGCGCGAGGTGCAGATTTTGCATCAACAGCCTGTCCATGATGCAATCACTCTTCGTCATCCACCCATTCGAGCTGTCAGCCGGGTGGAAGTTCTCCGGGCCACACATCACATGCTTTACCTGGAAACAACATTTATAAAGCAAGACTGAGTATACTAATACTCAGCAAGACTTACCCGTCTAAAAGAAAGACTTTTCCCTCTAATCATGCATGGCTTTTGGCTAGTGGGTTTGTTTGCCAAAAAGCTACTAAGTAGTGAATCCTTACTTTCACATTTTAGCTCATGTTCTAGTAGAAGTAATCATTACTAGATAAGCAACTATTGCAATCAAAGTTGTACAAATATTTAATCAAAGTAATAATCTTCACAAAGTTCCATCATAAAGGGATATCATGGCCAGTCGGGTAAGTAGTCTCAGATAACGGTGAGAGGCCGACAATCGATTGATTCAAAAACCTTGCAAGGTGGACCTAAGCACACGGGAGGTGCCCTCACTAAGAGTTCACCAACCAGGCGGTTCCCGTCAATCCTCGGATTGGGATCAGATGCTACAGTCTCAAGTACGAGGTTTACTGGGCTACGCCACCAAGGTCACCCAGCCTCACGCAAGTACTCGGGTGGCGAGCCCGGGGCCGCAACCCTAAGTTTAGTAGCGCAAAGTTCCCGCACCGTCTCATTTAGGTACTAGGCTTATCGTACCCATTTCCGACAAGTGCTTAGTATGTTCAAACACTTAACCACGAAGCCATTGAACCTGTCGGGGGATGTTGCCCCACGGTTCTCACTCAAAAAACGAAGCCATTGAACCGGAGCCCAATCCCATGCTCTTACCACATGAGCAATCAATTTAATCCATAATGTAATTCCATAAAGGAGATCCTATTCTCGCGAGTGACGTACATCACTCGACTTGTACCGGATCCTTAGAGCATAGCAACTAGCGACCTAACATGCTAGTAAAAGATCATAGGTGCTTAAGGGTCATGCAACTAGGGTTTCAATCAACTCCTGAACGTAAATGCACATAAGATAACAATGATAAATTCAGAAGATTGAAAGTAAACACATGGGTTAATGATTAAACCGGGGCTTGCCTTCGTTAGCCCAAGCAGACACACAAACTTCTGGACTTTGGTCCGGGCCTTGCTCTACGGTCACGTAGTGAACGTCTCCTCCTTCTCCCTCGTCCTCGTCAGCCGGCACAAGCGTATAGCTACCATCGGGAACTTCTACACGGAGAATGCAAATGCAAGACTTAATTGGCAGACTGAGTTAATTCATCACAAAACCACTTTTGGCAACCATGGGGTGCACGGTTGACCACATTCACCTAGATAAAGATACATTCAACATACTCTTCCTATAAAGGAGCATTTGTGATGCTTTATTAGCTAGACTTTCGAATAGAGGCTGTGTACATATAATAAACAAATTAATTTAATTTATTTATCAAACAGTAGCAAAAAGCCACAAGAAGTACATGGTTGGTCATATTCATCTTAACACAAGCATTTAAACATTTACTCATTTAAAAGTAAACACAAAAAGACTATACAACATTCTCATGATGGTGATTGTGTACATATATAAAGAAGTTAATTACTTTAAATTCAAACAACAAGGAAAAGTTACTTTTATGCCACAAATTGCTTTCCTAACTCATTTATATAACTTATGCACAAAAGAATTTGTTTTTCTTATTTTTCCCTTACTAGATTAATCTAGTCTTCAACCTTTAATCAACCAATCACACCTCAAAACTTCTCCAACAGTACCCACTGGTCCTAATGACCAGGAAACACTCCTTTGGACAACAAGCAACTAGTTTGCACCACTGAAATTAAATGCACACAGATAAAGGCATTTCTAGCTAGCATTTAAAGGATTAATGCATATAAAAATAAAAAGAACATCAATGAGACCAAACTTTCTCCTACACATGCTTTGGCCTAAAACAAGCCCAAGGAACCAACAAATACAACTATAGCTATTATAGATCTTGACATTTACATTTATGATTAAAAACAAACATAAATTAAGAAATAATATTTCTAACAGAGATAAAATCAGGATAACTTCACCAGAGGTGCATTTTGGTATAACATGATAATAGCCAGAAGTTGGGCTCAAGAATAATGATATTTTAAGCTACAAAAATCATCTAGGCAGATTTATCAATATCACAAGATAATTTATATAAAAAGATTCTTTCAGTAACTTTATGCAAATTTTGGCACAGAACCTTAACATGCTAGTTCCCACAACATATCCAAAATCCAGCTCAAGATCATGTATGGATTTTGTAGAAACATAGATCTAGGGATTTCACATTTCAATTTTTTCAAGAAAAACTAAAACTCAAAAGTATATACATGCTTTGGGAAAGTTGTAGTTCTAGTTACACAGAGCATCACAAAATTTGATTTGCAACTTTTGGATTTTTCTGTGATTTTATACGGATTTTACAAGTTGCAGCTAAAAGCACTCAAAGGGTAAGAAACCTTTTTGCGCGCAGGCCCCTGGACAGTTTCCCACTTCCACAGATCTACCCTCGGATTGCACAAAACACCCTGGAAGTTTCGGGGGGCTTGCAATGTGGTCCTCAGGCTAAGGGGCAGCGCGGCCGGCCGGAATTCGGCGAGGCCGGCGGCGGGACCGACTGGGAAAAGGGGTGAGGCGAGGTCTAGGGACTGTAGGGAACCGGTTTAGGTGTTTACTTGCGGCGAAGAGGTGGCCGGAGGGCATGGGCGGCGGAGTCAGGCGGCCGCCGCCGTGGGGAGCGGTTGCTCGGGCGAGCGAGCGAGTCGTCCCGGCCAACGCGCGGGCGGGCAAGCTCAAGAGGTGCGAGGGAAAGGGCTAGACGTGCTCAGTCGGCACTGGAGTGTAGCGGGGCACCGAGCGCACCGAGGGAGTGCCCATGGCGGGGCGGCAGCGGGCTCGGGGTCGCGCGAGGCACGTGGTCGGAAGGCTTTTATAGCTGAGCACGAGGCGGTGGGGGGGAGTACTTCCTTGCGCGCCAAGGTAGCAAGGTCGCAGCATGGGGCGCCTGCACGGGCGGCATGCGCGGCCAAGTACGGCGACGTCGCGAGTGGCAGAACGGAGCGGCGTGGGCGTACGCGTGGCGCACAAACAGTAGGGAAAATACGTCGATGGAGCGCCGCCCAACCCTCCCCGCGTTCGCCGCGTGGCGCCCGTGGGACCTCGGCGTCCGTGCCGGGCCCACGACACGAGTCCACGGTGGCCGCGCATGGCGTGGCGCGCGCGGCGCGCGCGGTTGGGTCGAGAGCGCCGAGCGCCTGCTAAACATTTCGAGTAACCCTGTTTGACTGAGTGAAACTCCAAAAAATTGAACTGTGGTGGACAAACACTTGAATACCAAAGTTGTAGATCTCTTGATCCTCTACAACTTTCACAAAGCGCGTATGGCCTTTTTCTCAACCAATTGTGCAGAAAGTGCAAGCAAAGTTCGCTGTTTTCTGGGCACCTATGAATAGTAACCCTGGGCGTTGACTTGAGTTTTTCACCTATTTAGGCTTCAAATCTCAAATGCCATTCAACATGAAAGTTGTGTCCCTCGACAAAACACACAACTTTTACATTGGGAGATTTTGAAGTGTTTAGGTGAAATTTGGAGAACAAGGCAAAGGTTCTAGCTGACACTGGAGGGTCAAAGGGTGTTCAAGGGGTTTGACTAGGGTCTTGACCCAACCTTGACCATGAGTTGACCAAGGGTGTCATTAGGGGTTGTCGGGGATGTTTTCGAGGTGATGGCCCAGGTTGACCGTCGTTTGACCAAAGTCAACTCGATTCGAAACATTAGGGTTAATAAGCCTGACTGAAAACCTGGGGCGTCACAACTGAACCCGGTGGAATAGCCGCGTTCCCGGGGATGATGCCGTAGAAAGGCGACGTGCTCTTGGTGAGCATGTGAGTGATGTCGAGCTTCATCTTCTTCAAGGTCTTGGTGAAAAGGACGTTAAGCCTGCTCCCACCATCGATGAGTACCTTGTTGAGTCTGGAGCCCGCCACTACCGGCTTCAGGACGAGAGGGAAACGCCCTGGTTCGGAGAAGCTTGTCCATTGATCCGCGCGGGAGAAGGTTATGGGTACCTCCGACCACCGGAGAGGGGTCGGAACAGCAGGTTCAATGTTTAAGACTTCCCGTCGAGTAGCCTTCTGAGACCGTTTGGTGGGTAGTCTACCGA
This sequence comes from Cenchrus americanus, assembly GCA_947561735.1. Classification (NCBI taxonomy): domain Eukaryota; kingdom Viridiplantae; phylum Streptophyta; class Magnoliopsida; order Poales; family Poaceae; genus Cenchrus; species Cenchrus americanus. The sequence goes on from OX387245.1 coordinate 50,502,528, forward strand.
AGAGAACGTTCACTGTCTTGTCGGGTTCTTGGAAGTCGTCATTGCCTTCGTCGGCTTTTGTTGACGGTGAAAATCCGTCAACCTAGCCATGAGTTTACCTTCGGTGTTGGCATTAGTTTTATACCTTATCCATTGGTACTAACCCCCGTGGTATAACAAGTTCACATGTGCATGTCGGTTTTGGAGTTATGTGTTTACGCAGGGTTTTAACGTTGAAAGCAAGACTTCCGGGATAAGTTCATTAAGCACCTCATGACAAGACCTTGAAGCCCGATACAAGTCAAGCAATGAAGTGAACATGACTCCAAGAGCCCAAGGACCAAGCCCGAGAAGATGATAAACTCTGAGGACTGAACCAGAAAAGTGTTGAATCTTGCAAGACAAGGAGTTGAGTCCAATTCGGAGAGAAACCGACGTCAAGGGCCCACATGCAAAAGGGGAGAACATCTAGAAGACGTGGGAAGCAACACCGGCGAAGCAGCCGCGGGATGGGCCGACTGGGCCCCGGGCCGGCCGGCCCGGCCGGCCGGCCCGGCCCATTCGGGGGCCCAATCGGCCTCTCCTTTGACCTAATTGCTTCTCAGGCTATAAATAGCCCCCTGACCGAGAGCCACGGAGAACCGAAGTCGTATTCCGCCGCCGAGGAGCAGAGAAGCTTGAGGGACACCAACTTGAAGATGAGGGTCGTGCTAGTTGTCTAGGGTTTCCCTGGCCGACGTGGGAACCTTGCATGGAAGACCACGTCGGAGCTCCGGAGCGAGGATCAAGATCGAGGGAGGGCCCCGGTGGTGATCTTGTTCATGTAATCATTCATGGTGAAGTTTGTAAGTGAATCCGATTTCTAGCGATTAAGTGCCTTCTCGATGATTTTGTTTTCTTCTTGGTTTTGCTTCTTCTACGATCTAGTTTGCGGCTAGATTACATAGGGTGCTCTTGTAGCCGCGGTGGCTAGAGGTGCATACCGGACCGGCCAAGTGATTTCAACTTGTTCTATCGAACTCGCCCTAAGCTCCCCGCATGAATAGGGATACGTTGTGACAGAACGGGGGTCTCGAAAGGCGGATGTTTTCGGAGTCGGATGGGAAGGCCATGATTTAAAGATGCTTTTAATGAGATTCACTTTGCTATCTTCATCTATCTCGTTTGGAGCTACAACATAAGCATGATCTAGATTCTCTAGATTGGTTATCTCTTGCTTTCTCTTGCTACCTCTTTAGTAGATTAGATTAGATTCGTTTTCTTTATGAGTTAGTAGATTAGATGCAACTTGTCTTCATTAGATAGCTTTACCTTGCTTTACTAGATTGAATCCTTGCGTTGCACATTGTTCCACGGATTCGATACCTTGGGTTCACCACTCGAGGGAAGAAGGGTCCCTTGACTACGACGGGAGACTTGTCCGCTTGCAAGTCACAAACGAACTTTGATACAACTATTAACCGTCAACAGCTTTTTTCTTGCCTTTCTTGTTGTGAGGATGTCGTGGGTCTGGAGAGTCTTTGAGTGCTCGCCGGAGTTGGTAGCACTGTTCGGTAGTGTGGTTGCCCTCCAGATGCCACATGCACTTCTCTTTCAGCAAGTCTTTGAAGTCGCCGGAGGTCTTCTTCGAGTTGTCTTTCGCAAGGCGCTGGATAGCCGCGACTGTGTTGTCTGGCTTGCGCTTGCGTTTAGGACCCGAGTAGTTGTTGTTGCGACCGCCTTGATCCCGGTTGTTGTTGTTGCTGCCGCCCGCATTTTTCTTGCTCTTGCCGCGAATGGCGTCGTACTTGGTGTTTGCCTTGTCTTCTTCGTCGGCCCATGAAGTAATCATGTCTTTGAGCTTGGTAATGGAGCTCGGGCGGCGGCGACCGAAGTCTTCGAAGGTGCGACGGTGGTAGAGACAGTCCTAGAAAAGGTCGATGACTTCCTTGTCGGTGACATCGACTATAGTGGTGCGTTTGTCGAAAAAGCGCCACAAGTACTTGCGCAAGGTCTCGCCCTGTTCCTGCTTCACCATGGCTAGGTCCATGCGAGTACCCGAGCGTCCCATGGCGCCCGTGAAGTTGCTGGTGAACTACTCCTTGAGCTGGTCCCACTTGTCGATCGAGTACTTCTCGAGTGACTCGAGCCATGTAAGTGGAGCCTGGTCCAGGCAGAAAGGGAAGTAGTGGCACTTCATGTCGTTGTTGCCACCAGCGTTCTCGATGGAGAGGGAGTAGCATCTGAGCCACTGTACTGGATCTTGCTTCATATCGTACTTGGTGATCCCCAGAGGCTTGTGTTGACGTAAAATCAGCACCTCACGCCAAGCACACAGCAAGCCGAACAAAGCTGGCTTAACACACGTGCCAAATCCGAAGCGTGCCAGTCAATTTTCCTGAAACTGACAAAGTATGAAAAGCAGTTAGATAAAACCTGGAACTTGCCGGGTGGTACCAGACAGTTCCGTATTTACGGCCACAAGGCCAATTAAAATGACATATAGCTACAACAAGCTATCTGTCGGCAGTTTGAATATCATTCGGGAGCTCTAAAACATGAAACCAAGATATAGCCGAATGCATGACGTAAGCATGACAAAAGATCGGTCTTTGTTTAAACAACATTGTTCGCGCGTGGCCATGACCGATTTTCGAGGATAAATTACAATAAAATAAATAAGGTGAAAGCATGATTATAAATTTGAAGTAAACAAGCATGCATAGGCCAAAAGCACTAGTCTACTGCATGTCTAGGTACTTTCAAACCCGTCAAGCGTGACACCAAACAAGTTAATCCATCACATGATACGACTTGTTTGAAACCACACCACCAACCAAGAATAGATCAATCCACTGCATGATACAATCTAAACATGGAAGGCTAAAAGCATACATTATTTAAAACAAACTTAGGAACACATTTCACTCGCGGTAGAATTGCCGAATACGGCTGTACAGCCGATCTGGGTTCCGTGGAGAAGGAACAAACATTGAAAAGTCAACAAGCTTGAACCCGCAACACGTGACAATCTAGATTGATCTAAATTCGGCTATTGAGTGCACTTGATCTTTTTACAATAAACCGAAGATTTGAAAGTATAATACATGGATCTCAGAGAGATAGAGCCGAAACTAATCGATCTAGATTGGGCAAAAGAGTGTTACGTGAATTAAACGTAAAGCAAAATCCAAAGCAACACGTGGTAACTTAATGAGTCTATTAGATCTTGCCAAATCTAATAGAGCCGATAACTAGCTCCAAGCTAGATCTTAGCCTACCGCATGGCTCATGATCTAACAAGAAACCCTCTTGAACCAAGCTTAAATCCACCGCATGATACTAAGCATGGTAACAAGACTACTTGCATCACGGTCTAAATCCACCGCATGATACTAGACATGATACAAGGTTGCCGGTACTTACGGAGGTCGACGGATCGATGGCTCCTCTCGAAGAACTCGACGACTCGACTAAAAGACTCGAAGGTTGGCACGGGGCCGATTTGTTGTGAAATTGTTCGATCCCTATTACAAACACCAAGGGTTTATATTTATACCCTTGTCCTAACATGACTCCTGGTCGACTACGAGTACAACATTCAATGCCTAAATTAATGTCCCGGCGCCAATGTCCATCTCGCACCCGTCATCAATTCGTCCCTTCCTTATATCTGAGCCATGTCATCACGTATTCCCGAATGCTTCCTTTTTCAAGCGCAAACAGCCCTTCTGTCCAATGATGGCGTACTACCGACCGCAAGTATCTTTACCGAATCCTTTGAGGAGAATTTCCCGCCGAATGGCGCTTCTTTACTAAACTCGGCCCACAAGTCAGTCCCTTTCCTGTACCAATTTTTGGTGTTAACAGCTTGAATTTCTCTAGGAGCAGCAGATTGCGAAGTCGAGCAGAGAAGGTGGGGAAGCCGTCGTTCTCGCCTGCCATGGAGGATTTCTTGCATTGAATTTTCTCGATTCTGCGACGGGCATCGTAGCCGCCGCATGAGACACCAGTGACGTGGCTGTCTGCGTGGCCTCGGCCTCAGCGATCGCCTCCACCACCGACTCTCCTTCCAGCCCCGTGTGAGGAGCTCCCGCCGCTGCTGCCTCCGCCGCTAGCGTCGCTGCGAGCCACCACAGCGTGACTTCCGCCAGCGCGACCAGCGCTGTGACCCCCCTGAGAAGGTCCTCCAGCAGATGCCCTAGTGCGGTTGGGGTTCTGCGGTAGCTCTCCTCGAGTACGGTTGCGTCTGTTGTTGGCTGGACTGCAGCTTGTGGCTTCATGATCGGCTTCGCGCGTTCGAAGGGGAGGCACTTGAGTGACTCTATTGTTGACTCTCATGAAGTAGGCATCCTCCGCGAGCTTGGCGATGACTTCTCCCGCGCGCATCCCCTGAACCTGACGTGCTATTGTGGTGATGGACATGAGGCACTGTTCAGGGGTAGTATGCACCAGGCTTTCAACTTGGTTGAGCGCCTCTGTGAGGTTCCATATGGGGAGGCTCTCACGGAGACGTCGACGCCGTTCGTTGCGCTTCCTATTACGCTCACGTCGGGCGTTCCTGTCGTCGCTGGTTTCGTCTGCAGGTGCATTGGCAGACAACTCGTCTGCTGAGATATCTTCAAGGAAACGGTCAGTCTGTGTCCCTGAAGGTCCCGGTGTCTCGTTGGTAGTCATGAAGACTTGACGATCGGGAGAGCCGAGACTGGAGTCGGTAGTCGCCACCTCTGTTGAAGTGTGCTCCTCTACTGGAGATAATGGTGTTCCCTCCTGGAAGGGAAGCGAGTCGAGGTAGGTGACGTAGTGTGAGTTCCCGTCTGTCAAGTCTGCAGGCTTGCGGTCTGGCTAGTAGACGAATCTCCCGGCGGGTGTAGATGTTATAACCATGCCAGTAGCTGGTCCTGACAGCGGTTGCTCGGACGTGAAGGTTTCGGACTCGGTCTCATCTTGGTCCGATCCGAAGTCGAACTCGTAGGAGGAGTCCAAGTAGTAGCCGGAGACGGGGTTGGAGTCCGAGATGTTGTCGGAGACGATCTCCTTGCCGGCCCGGCGCGCAGTGAGAGCCTTCGCATGGGCCTTGCTGGCATTGCAGAGTCCATATGGGAAGTGCTCGTGGAGTGGGGAGTCCGCACATGATGGCTCGATAACCGGCTCACATGCGATGGCCCACGGAGACGTCGAGTTCGAGTTGGAGTCGGATCCAAGCTCAAAGTCGGTGTGTTGGTTGTAGAGCGAAATTTCGCCGAATTTTCCAGCGAGTTCGCCCGTGACTACTTCAGGAAGTGTCAAGAGTCCAGTGCTCGGGTTGGGAGCCATGGTGAGGCGGCGTTGGAAGGATCCGGCGCCGTCAGCAATGCACACCCAAGACCCGAAGACGAAGGTGTCGCCGCGATTGAAAGCAGCGACTGGCTTGATGAGGACTGAAGCCGTCGAGTTCGCCATGAGATCTTCGGCGAGATCCCCTACCTGGTGCACCAGCTGTCGGTGTTTTAGACCGGCAACCTACCAAGGGGAGTACCCGAGGTAGATGAATGTGGCCTTGCCGAGATCGGTAACTCGAAGGAAAAGACACGTGGCACACAATTTAGACAGGTTCGGGCAACGAGGTGCGTAATACCCTACATCCTGTATGCTGCATAGCTCTGGATTGATTGGGTATGTTTACAAGATGATGCGTATGAGAGAGAGAAGGGTCCCTACCTCGCCTTATATAGCCCGGGAGGCAGGGTTACAAGTCGGTTTGAGGAGAGAGCACTAGTCGGGTACGGCTAGGAGTTCTCTACATAGTACATGACATGTATAGCTTCCTATCCGAGTACTTCTCCACCGTAGTCCTTGCGCCCCACGCCATCAGGTGCAGTGTGTCACAAGCTGAGTAGTCCCAGGGGCACACCGAGTAGTCGGTCCTGGTACCCACCGAGGCAGTGGGCCCAGGGAGGTCCATACGACAGTTGTCAAGTTGAACTTCTAGTGCTATGTGATTAGTCTTTAAGCTTTCAAAGCTCTTTTGAAGTTCAAGCTTTTCACCCTCAAGTTTCTTGCAAGCATCCTTAGCTAGGAAAGATTCCCTAGTTAATTCATCTACTATCAACTCATCTTTAGCTTGGGATTTATTGAGGCTAAGAATTTTATTTCCTTTTCCTTAAGCAAGTCCTCTTGCACCTAGAAACCCTTCTTTTAAATTACAAGGGCATTCTCAAGGGCAATGGTTTTCTCCCGCTCAAGTCTAAAGAGTTCTTCTTGCACCTCTAGAGTCTCATCTCTATTCTCTATTTCTTTCATTAAAAACATGATTTTCTTAGTTGCCTTTTTTTGCCAAAGCTAGTGATCATCTTTTCAAAATCAAGATCATTTTCACTATCATCATCTAGGGGCGGGGTAGGAGTGTCTACCTTAGATCCCCTAGCCATGAGGCATGTGTGGGTGAAGTCATCTTCATCATCAGTGAGATCTTCAAAGAGTGATGACTTGTTGATTGGTTCTCCAATAGATATGGTGGCAAGACCCACTTCATCATCGGAGTCGGAGCTATCATCATTTGAATCCCATTCTTCACCCAAATGAGCTTCACCAACTTCCTTCTTCTTGTTCTTGTTAGTGTCTCTTCTTCCCACTTTGATGTTGGGGCACTCCGCAATGAAGTGACCCTCCTTGCCACACCCAAAGCACGACCTCTTGGAAGTCCTCTTCATATTGATCTTGTCTTTGTCTTTGCTCTTGTTAAGGAGGCCACTCTTCTTGAACATTTTGTTGAACTTTCTCACAAAAAGTGCCATTTGCTCGGGGGTCATGTTCAAGTCACTATATTCATCACTTTCTTCCTCGACCAGATCTTGGAGGTTGATGAGCTTGATTTCTTCTCCTTGCTAGATGCCTTGAGGGCCACTCCCTTGTTCTTTTCAAGTTGTTCATGCATCTTTGACATTTCTTGTGAGAGCTTTGACTCCATGATGGTGATAAGGTGTTCTTCCATTCTTCCAATCACATCCGCCGGAGTGAACTTGTTGAATCCTCCCTTCTCTCTAATGAGTGTTGGGAGTTGAACATACCTTGCCATGTATGTGGAGAGGATCTTATCAACCACTTTTCTTCTTCCCCATCTTGTGCTTCCAAGTGATTTTATCTTGTTGATGATCTTGTTCAAGCGGTTGTACATGTCTTGTGGAGACTCATCATCCCTGATAACAACGATTGAGCTCACTTTCTAAAGCTCGAATTCTTCCTTCTCTTACTTGCTTTGTCCCTTCATGGTTGATGAACAATGTGTCTCAGACTTCCTTGGTGGATTTCAACCCATCCACCTTATCATATTCTTCGGACGTGAGTGAACTCTTGATGATACGTATGGCTTGATAGTTTCTTTGTATCTCATTTGCTTGCTCTTGAGTTAGCGTTGCATCACCGCTAGGAAAAGTAATACCGCTATTCACAATAGTCCAAAGTGCGGGATCCACCGCTATCAAATACTCCTCCATCGAGTTCTTCCACTTGGAATAGTCGGTTCCATCAAATTGGGGTATCTTCCAAATGTGTCTAGAACCCGATGGATGGTTAAAATACAAACGAGAATAATTGAAAGAGGTTCGAGTATAGTCCCTTGATGAAGATAGTCGTCAAGCGGAGCGGTTGGACCTTGCATCATCAAATTCTTCATCCTCACTATCGGAGGAATCATCACCACATCCATGTGCCTGATGGCTTGTGCTTGCTCCAAGGGTGTTGCCTCTGTTGACGGTGAATTTCCGTCAACCTAGAGTACTTGTTATACATTGGTTTCGATTATGATTTGCAACTAACCCGCCACTAGGCATACTAATGATATAACAAGTTCACACTTGCATGTCGATTTTGGAGTTTGTTGTTTACGCAGGAAATCTACGCTAATGAGGAGACTTTCGGGATAAGTTCACCAAGCACTTTGGAAGAATATCATGAAGCCCGACAAGAGTCAAGACACGTGATGAACATGACTCCAAATGACCCGAGGACCGAAGCGTCAACGTGCAAATCTTCAGGGACTCAACCAGAAAACAGCGAAGCTTGCATAGCAAGGATTCAAGCCTAAACCGTGAAGGAAACGACGTCAAAGGCCCACATGCAAGTGCACACGAATAAGGGATCACGCGAGAAGCAACCGGGGAGAAAACCGGGCCCGAACCGGCCGGGGAGTGGGCTGGGCCGGCCGGCCCGGTCCGACCGGCCCAGCCCACTCCGGGATCGGTTCGGTCCCCCCTTTTGCCCTAGATGTTCATCTATTTATTCCCTCCGCCGCCGTTGACCGACACATCGAACAAATCATCCTACCGACGCCAATCACCAGAAAACCGCCGCCGCAAGATGAGCGAGAGAGTTAGATGAGCCGTCGCAAGGATCAACGCCGGCGCAGAGAAGGAAGCAAGAGGAGGACTCCAAGCCGCTGGCCTAGGGGTGTTCCCAAGCTCCATCACCGCCATCTTCATCGACGACGTTCTCCGGAGTCTCCATCACCCCTATGTGCTTCAATCCGTGTAAGATGATGGGGTAATGTCTCCGTTCATCCCTAGGATTAGATGGATACATGCTATGTGATCGCTACTCGATTTGTGGTTTCAATCTATTGTTTTCATGTTGATGATGCTTTGATGATTAAGGTTAGCTACCATGTTTTTCGGGCGTATGATATCCGCTACTCCCATAGATTCCATCAACATACCGTGTCCATCATAGGTCTAGTCACGAATACCTTCGCGTAGTGACGATGCGAGAGGAGGGAAAGGGCGAAACCGTGGTCACAACCCCCCGGTAGATTGGTTTACCGCTTTCGTGTAGTAGATGCATACCATGTTATCCTAGATCCTAGGGAGGGAACGCTTATCTTTCTTAATCACTCTCTTGTGTTCACCCCTTTACCATCTAGTTTAACCCTAGATTTGTTTGATCAACTTAACTTAGATTAACTTAGGTTAGATTGTTTTACCTTTAGATTAATACTCTTTCAAAGGTTTTCCATTCAACTAGATTAGTGCTTGGTTAAGCGCTAGCAATCCCCTTGTGTCGGGCATACTCCCCGGGTACTCATGCAAGGAAGGAAGAATAGTAGAAGACGGACTCCTGGTAGAATTCCCCTGTACTCCTACTAGGACTCGTTCTGTGTACTCCTACTAGGACTCCTGCCTTGTAACCTACTAGGACTCCTGCCTTGTAACCGACTAGGAACCCGCCCCCTGGACTATATAAAGGAGGGCCGGGTACCTAGCCGCACATCCCCAATCCCTCCGGGGACAACCCAACACCAAGTGCGGGCGCCATACTTGATCCCCCAAACGGGACGTAGGGCTCGCCACCTTGGCGACCCGAACTGTATAAATCTTGTGTCCCGTGTCCTTGCGCATACCTTCGAGTTCTCGGTCTCCCGATCACGATCCCCACCGCACAATCTACTACCTCAGGTACCCCCTTGGTAGGTTTGCCGGTCTAAAACACCGACAGCTGGCGCGCCAGGTAGGGGTAGATCATCACCACCGGGTGAATTCGAAGGACCCTTGTCAACAAGATCAATCTACTCGTTGACTCGCCGAGATCCATTGAAGCTCGTCGACTACTCCTCCTCGCCCAGGCTCGTCGTCGACTACTTCGGCTTCGCCGCACGTCCGGGTGCCTCGGCACGTCGCGCGGCTCGTCGGGCGGCTCGTCGCGCCGCTCGTCGTCGACTACTGCGCCTCGCACGGGCTCGTCGTCGACTACTTCTCCTACGCCGCGCGTCCGGGTGCCTCGGCACGTCGCGCGGCTCGTCACGTGGCTCCTCGCGCCGCTCGTCGTCGACTACTCCGGGTTCGTCGTCGACTACTTCCCCCTACGCCGCGCGTCCCCGGGCACTTCGGCACGTCGCGTGGCTCGTCACGCGGCTCCTCGCGCGCTCGTCGTCGACTACTCCGGGTTCGTCGTCGACTACTTCCCCTACGCCGCGCGTCCGGGGCGCTTTGGCACGTCGCGCGGCTCGTCACGCGGCTCCTCGCGCCACTCGTCGTCGACTACTCGGGCTCGTCGTCGTCGACTACTTCTCCTACGCCGCGCGTCCGGGGTGCCTCGGCACGTCGTGCGGCTCGTCACGCGGCTTGTCGCGCCGCTCGTCGTCGACTACTCGTCGTCGACTACATCGCCTTCGTCGCGCGTCCGGGTGCTTCGGCATGTCGCGCGGCTCGTCACGCGGCTCGCCCGCGCCGCTCGTCGACTACTCCTCCTCGCCCGGGCTCGTCGTCGACTACTTCGTCTTCGCCGCGCGTCCGGGGTGCCTCGGCACGTCGCGCGGCTCGTCACGCGGCTTGTCGCGCCGCTCGTCGTCGACTACTCGTCGTCGACTACATCGCCTTCGTCGCGCGTCCGGGTGCTTCGGCATGTCGCGCGGCTCGTCACGCGGCTCGTCGCGCCGCTCGTCGACTACTCCTCCTCGCCCGGGCTCGTCGTCGACTACTTCATCTTCGCCGCGCATCCCGGGTGCCTCGGCACATCGCGCGGCTCGCCACGCGGCTCGTCGCGCCGCTCGTCGTCGACTACTCCGCCTCGCGCGGGCTCGTCGTCGTCGACTACTTCGCCTACGCCGCGCGTCGAGTGCCTCGGCACGTCGCGCGGCTCGTCACGCGACTCCCCGCGCCGCCCGTCGTCGACTACTTCGGGCTCGTCGTCGACTACTTCGCCTACACCGCGCGTCCGGGTGCCTCGGCACGTCGCGCGGCTCGTCACACTACTCGTCGCGCCGCTCGTCGTCGATGTCGGGGACCGCCCTAGGGGTCCCCTCAAACAATGGGGGAACCCTCACTTAAATTCCTGCATCAAAATGAACTAAGCCTAACCATGCAGAGAACTAACCATGCAGGACGTGGCCCATGCGGCGGGGACTTCGGAGGCCCACCTAGACGGCTCGCCTATGAGACCCCTCGGCCGAGGCTCCGCCTCGCCCGAGGGTACGCTCCCCTCCTCGAACGGGCTCCGCCCCGCTCGAGGGGCAACCCCCCTCCTCGAACGGGTTCCGCCCCGTTCGAGGGGCGACCCCTTCCCTCGAGCGGTCCCGCCCCGCTCGAGGGCTCGCTCCCCCTCGAGCGGGCCTCGCCCTCGCTCGAGGGCTCGCTCCCCCTCAAGCGAGCCTCGCCTCGCTCGAGGGTTCGCTCCACCCTCGGCCGGGGCCCGCCACGCTCACGGGCGCCCCGCACGCGTGCGCCGGTCCCGTACTTGGGCATTTAATGCCACGACGCCGCGGGGACGGCGCCATCATGCGCCGGGGCTCACGCCCGGTGCCGCCGCACCAACTCCCCGGGGAGGAGCCCATCCCCGCCCGCGTGGGGTGGAGCGTGCGGTACGGCCGGCGTCGGTCCCATGACACCGCGTGCACGCCCCCGTACGGCTAACGCGCTCGACCCTCGAAAGGGGGCCGGGCGCACCCTCGACTCCACTTTCCCGTGACCCTGCGGGTTAGGTGAGGGACGCTAGGCCGGTGGGTGGCCATCCCGGCCACGCGCGCGCGGCCGCCGTACCCACGCGCGCGGGCACACGCCCCGACTCCGCGGGCGCACGCCCGAACACTTGCGGCAACCACCCCACCACCGCGAGCTCATTGGGAAGGAACGCCGTTCGCCCGCTCCCCGTGCCCCGTACCGGCCATCATCAGCACCCCCCTCGAAGCCTATCAGGGGACGCCATCGCCATCTGCCGCCTCCTACCCTCGAACCGCCCTTTGTTCGGGTACAAGGTAGGCCATCATGGCCGGATCGCGGCGAAGATCGACCGGACGGTCGCCCGCTCTACACCATAGCACGACGTGCTCCCGCACGCAGCTAGGTAGCGCGGCGTGCATGTAACTCGCCGCTCCCTTGGCCTATAAAAGGGAAGGCGAGTCCCCAGCCGCGGGGGGACGGATCCGGAGGAACACGGCGCACCTTTGTGCACTCACTCTCTTATTCTCCCACAACATCTTCGGCTACTCACCGGGGACTTGGGAGCCACGCTTCCTCTCCCGCCTTGCTTGTATTTGCCCCACTACAAGCACCCCCGGTCTTGAGCAATATAGTGCCACGAGCACACCACTGCTGGGACGTACGGCCCCCTCGGCGGAACCGGGATAAATCCTTGTGTCATTTGTTGCTTAGCATCGACCATTGAGGGATAGACCTAGGCGTTATCTACTGGTTAGTGTCGGGACCATATTCCGCACCGACAGTTGGCGCCCACCGTGGGGCGAACGAGCGCCTAAGGTCATTTCGCTAACTCCCTCCATGGTGATTCGCACTGAGTACCGCAGCACCCGCTACAGCATGGGTAGCTCAGACCCCCTTCCCGCCGGGTTCGAGATCCGCTTCGGGGACTTGAACTTCCAGGCCACGGGGAACGGCTATCTCATGCGCCTCACCAACCGTGAGGAGCTACGCGCGCAGCGGGGAGGCCGGGGTCCGCTGCGGTCTCCGCCGCACGCACGACACCGGCGCGGGCGCCGGCGGCCACGGATGCCACGGGACCGTCGACGCCGCGGCCGCCGTCGCCGCTGCGGGGCTGCGCTCGCGTCGGGCGCGGTCCGGCCGGCGGCGGGCGGGCGCGCCGCCGCCCGGCGCGGTGCGCCCACCGTCACGGCCGGCCGCCACCGCCCCGGCGGGACCGCGTGCGGTCTCGGGACCGCGCATCCCCATCGGGGCTGCGTGGCGCCACTACGGCCTACAACGCCAACGTCAACACGACAATGCACGGGGTTCCGCCCGGTCGGCACGTCTTCGTCGCCGGGGATCCCGGCACTTCGGCGACGGACGAGTCGTCCCCGGGCTCCGTCGACACGATGCCACCCGCCAACCGTCATGGGTACGCGGAGTGGGACTTCTCCGGTGTGCGGGACCCGGTCGCGTTCGGGCGCTTCCTCGACGCCACGGACTGCGGTTCGGGCTGCTCCCGACGACTCCGACGCGGGAGCTACGACCCCACGCGGGAATGCTTTGCGCCGTCATCACCAACGACCCGGCCAACGCCGCCGGTGCGGCGGGCGCCGGAGACGGGGAAGTCACGCCGGCCCCGGGGGTTGCCACGCGCCCGGCCGCGGGGGCCGAGCGCTCCCGGCGGGGGCCGGCGTCGACGCGCGGTGGCCCCAAGCTCGCGAGCTCGAGGCCAAGGCGGCGAGGGAGTGCGGACGGTGCGGCTACTCCGCGCCTCGATGGCAGGGGAGGCCTCCGCGCGCGGCGAACGCGCGCGGGAGCTGGGCCGACAAGTCCGTGACCGCCTCAACCCCGTCCCCAACGTCGACAACGCGGATACTCCCGCCGCGAGCGAGCCAAAAGCTCATCGCCGCCGCGACAGCGCTTGCGCGCCATGCGGCACCCTCGACCCCCGAGGGCTCGAGACATGCACCGCGAGGTGCGGACCCTCCTTGAGCAAGCGGCCGTCCGGCAAGCCGAAAGCTCGGCCTCACGCATCCGCCAACGGGGGGGACGCGCGGGGTGATGATCCGGCACCGGGGGGCGAACCCTCGGTGCATGTGGGTCGACCTGGCGACCGGGGACGCACGCCGGCCAAGGAACGGCTCCTCGACACACGCGGGCGGCGCGGATGGCGACGCCCGCAACGTCATCAACGCCGGGCGCACCGGCAAGGCGGACGCGCGAGCGGCCGGGGGGCTACCACCCTCGAAGGCGTGGACGCTACGACAGCGGTGAGGATCGCTCCCCGACACCAGAGCCCCCGGGCACCCGTGTGTTCAGCGGGAGATCCGCACGGCGGCGTTCCCCCCGGCGCTTCCGTCAACCCTCGACGATCGTCAAATACAACGGGGAGACGGACCCTCGTGTTTGGCTCAACGACTACCGCCCGGCTCGGTCGGTGGGCGGGGCCACCAACGACGAAGTGATCATCCGCAACTTGCCCCTGCATCTGGGCGACGCGGCCCGGACATGGCTCGAGCACTTGCACCGCCGGCCCGGATCCATAAGCGGGACGATCTAGTCCACACCTTCGTGGGCAACTTCCAGGGCACGTACGTGCGCCCTGGGAACTCCTGGGATCTGCGCTCCTGCACACGAAAGCCGGGCGAATCGGCGTGGGACTTCATACGGCGCTTCTCCAAGCGGCGCACGAGCTCCCCGGCGTGGCACGGTCGAGAGATCGTGCACGCGTTCCTCGAGGGCACCACGTGCGGGACCTTGTGCGCGGGCCGGGACGCAGCCCGCCCACGGACTCGAACGAGGCCGGCTCGACATTGCCACCGGCTTCGCCTCGGAGAGGAGGCCGTGGGGGCAATCTTCGATGGCAAGAAGGGCAAGCGCTGCGAGGACACGCCGCGGAGGGCGGCGGGTCCAAGGAGCCGCGCCGGCAATGACAAGCGGGGCAAGAAGGGGGGAAGAAGCCGCGCCGCGGCGCGCGGCGGGGCGCAACGGCGGCAACGCCGAGGCCCTCGGCGGTTGACCCGGCCCGACGGGGCCCTCGACCGGCTCCTCGAGGCCGGGGGGTGTTCGACGACATGATGAAGAAGCCATGCCCCTACCACAAGACCCCCGTGAATCACACTCTTGAGCGGTGCGACATGCTCAAGAAGTTCTATGGCCGTGCCGCCGCGAAGGAGGCGAGAGGCCAAGAAGGATGGGGGCGACGGCGACGCAGGTGGCTTCCTGTTGTCGAAAATGTGTTCCTCATTTTTGGGGGACCTACGTCGACATGTCAACCCGGCGGCGCAAGAAGGAGCGGCACGAAGTCCTCGCCGCGAGAGAGGGCGCCTCCGGCCTTTCTCAGCGGTCGAAGGATGCCATCACCTTTAGCGGGATGATCATCCAAACCGCATCCCGAACCGGGCCGGTACCCCCCGGTGGTCGATCCCATCATTGGGAACGCCGGTTTTCGAAGGTCCTTATGGACGGAGGCGGTAGCCTCAATATCCTCTTCGCGCATACATTGCGCCTAATGGGGATTGGGCTGGACCCAGTGCGGCCCGGCACGAAGCCGTTTCACGGCATCGCGCCGGAAAGCGAGGTTCAACCCCTCGGGCGGATCGATGCGCCGTCGGTTCGGGACCCCCAAGAATTTCCGCAAGGAAACCCTCACCTTCGAGGTGGTGGGATTCAAAGGGGCCTACCATGCCATCCTTGGGCGACCATGCTATGCCAAGTTCATGGCGGTCCCCAACTACACGTACACGAAGATGAAGATGCCGGGTCCAAACGGCGTCATCACCGTCGGGTCATCGATCGAGCATGCATTCGGCTGCGATGTCGAATGTGTGGAACATGCGGGAGGCGCTAGCGGCTGGATGAAGCGGGTAAACACCTTTGGAGAAGATGGTCAATGACGACCTCGGCTCCGCCACCAAGCACGTCGGCACGTTCGAGGCCGCCGAGCAAACCAAGGGGTCCCACTCGACCCATCGGCCCCGAGGGCAAAACATTTAGGGGCCCCCCCGACCCTCGATCCTAAATAGGAAGCGGTGCTCGTCGACTTCCTCCGCGCCAACGCCGACGTTTTCGCGTGGAGCCCCTCGGACATGCCAGGCATCCCGAGGGAGGTCGCCCGAGCACTCCCTTGATATCCTGCCTAACGCTCGCGCTGTTCAGCAGCGGCTGCGCCGCTTCGACGAGGAACGGCGACGGGCGATCGGAGTGGAGGCTGCGGAAGCTCCTCGAGGCCGGATTCATCAAGGAAGTGTTCCACCCGACATGGTTAGCTAATCCTGTGCTTGTAAAAAAGAAAAATGGGAAGTGGAGGATGTGTATTGACTACACCGGTCTCAATAAAGCATGTCCAAAAGTTCCTTTTCCTTTGCCGCGCATAGATCGGATCGTTGATTCCCTTTGCCGGGTGTGAACTACTCTGTTTCCTTGATGCCTATTCGGGATATCATCAAATAAAAATGAAGGAGTCCGACCAGCTCGCGACTTCGTTCATCACACCGTTCGGGACGTTCGTTACGTCACGATGCCTTTTGGCCTCGAAACGCGGGCGCAACATATCGGCGCTGCATGCGGCACGTTTTTGGGGACCATATCGGGCGGACGGTCGAGGCTTACGTAGACGACATCGTCGTCAAAACCGAGAAGGCGGACGACCTGGTCGGCGATCTTGGCATCGCATTCGGTGCACTGCGGGCCAACGGGGTCAAGCTCAACCCCGAAAAATGTGTCTTTGGAGTGCCGCGGGGCATGCTCCTAGGATACATCGTCTCCCGGCGGGGGAATCGAGGCCAACCACGAAAAGGTCGCGGCCCTCGAGCGAATGGGTCCAATTCGGGACCTCAAAGGGGTGCGAAGGTGTTGGGGTGCCTTGCCGCCACGAGCCGCTTCGTCTCGAGGCTCGGTGAGAAGGGCTCGCCCCTCTACGGGCTGCTCAAGAAGCACGAGCGCTTCTCTTGGACCGCCGAGGCCCGGGGAAGCGCTCGACAAGGCTGAAGGCATCTCGACGCACGCCCCAATCCTTACGCCGCCGCGAGACGGCGAACCCCTCCAACTCTACGTGGCCGCAACCACCCGGGTGGTCGGCGCCGTGATCGTTGTGGAGCGCACGGAGGAAGGACATGCCTTGCCGTGCGAGAGGCCGGTCTACTACATCGGCGAAGTCCTATCGGACACGAAGACGCGCTACCCCCGGAGTCCGAGAAGGCTGTTGTATGCGGTAGTCCTCGCGCGGCGCAAGCTCCGCCACTACTTCGAGGCCCACCCGATTTACGGTGGTCTCTTCCTTCCCGTTAGGAGAGATCATTCGCAACCCCCGACGCGGCGAGCGGGGATTGCCAAGTGGTCCGTGGAGTTGATGGGCGAGACGCTCGCCTACGCCCCGCGCAAGGCCATCAAATCGCAAATCCTAGCCGATTTCGTCGGCCGAATGGACGGACACGCAGCTGCCGCCCCCTCGGATTCAAGCGAGTCTTTGGACTGCGTTCTTCGACGGCTCGGTGATGAAGACGGGGAGCGGGCGCGGGCACTGCTTTCGTGTCACCCCTCGGGGAGCACATGCGCTACGCAGTGCGTCTCCACTTCCCCGCGTCTAACAATATGGCGGAATACGAGGCCCTCCTCTGTGGCCTCAAAATCGCCATTGAGTTGGGCATCAAGCGCCTCGATGTGCGAGGGGATTCGCAGCTCGTGATCGACCAAGTCATGAAGAACGCGAGCCGCCACGACGACAAGATGGAGGCCTGCTGCCAAAGCCGTGCGAGCCCTCGAGGACAAATTTTACGGCATCGAGCTTAATCATGTACCCCGCCGGTACAACGAGGAAGCAGACGAGCTGGCAAAGATAGCGTCGGGCGGATCACCGTTCCCCGAATGTTTTCGCGCGCGACATCGCGCAGCCCTCGGTAACCTTCGAGCCCTACCCCTCGAGCGACGGCGGACCCTCGGGGGCTCCCTCGAATCCAGCGGGTGCGGACCCCATGGAAGAGGACCCCTCGAACGAGGCGTACGTACTCTCCCTTCTCGAGGGGTACGGCTCCCACGAGGCTGTCGCAATGGACATCGAGCCGGCTCCCGTCCAGGCGGACTGGCGGGGGGAAGTACATCGCCTGGATTGCTCGAGGGGAGCTCCCCGCAGACCGGGCCACAGCCAGGCGCATCGCCAGGATGGCCAAGTCATTCACCCTCGTCGACGGCGAGCTGTACAAGCGCGCCGCGTCGGGCATCCTCCAGCGGTGTATACCCATTCCCGAGGGGCGCGAGCTCCTACGGGACATCCACGCGGGGATCTGTGGCCACCACGCCGCGCCGCGCACCCTCGTCGGCAACGCGTTCCGCCAAGGCTTCTATTGGCCTACCGCGGTCGCGGGCGCCAACGAAATCGTGCGCACTTGCGAAGGGTGCCAGTTCTACGCCCGCAAGACCAACTTGCCGGCTCAAGCTGCGCAAACGATCCCCGTAACATGGCCGTTCGGCGTGTGGGGATTAGACATCGTCGGGCCCCTGCGGAAGGCGCCGGGGGCTTCACCCACCTTCTCGTCGCGATCGACAAGTTCTCCAAGTGGGTGGAGGTGCGCCCCATTACGAATTTGAGGGCCGAGCGGGCGGTCACGTTCTTCACCGACATCGTCTACCGCTTTGGAGTGCCAAACTCCATCATCACGAGACAACGGGTCCCGGTTCACGGGCGGAAGTTCTTGGAGTTCCGCGACAAGTTCCACATCCGAGTGGATTGGGCGGTCGTGGCGCACCCACGGACTAACGGCCAAGTGGAACGTGCCAACGGCATGATCCTACGGGGCCTCAAACCCGAAATTTTCGACCAACTCAACAAATGCGGCCGAAAATGGCTCCAAGAAGCTGCCCGGCGGTCGTGTGGAGCCTAAGGACTACCCCAAGCGAGCCACGGGTTCACCCCCGTTTTCCTAGTCCATGGCGCGGAGGCCATCCTCCCCACGGATGCGGAATACGGGTCGCCCAAGGTTCGGGGCTACAACGAGGATGCTAACCGGCGAGCCGCGAGGACTCCTTTGGACCGGCTAGACGAAGTGCGCCTTGTGGCGTTGATGCACTCCGCAAGGTATCAACGGTCCCTACGACGCTACCAAGCGCGCAAGATACGTCGCGGGGATTTCGGCGAGGGGGGATTTGGTCCTAAGGCTACGCCAAGACAACCGAGGGCGCCACAAGCTATCGCCCCCATGGGAGGGACCCTACGTCGTGGTGAAGGTGCTCAAGCCGGGCACGTACAAGCTTGCCAACGAGGACGGCGAAGAACTCACCAACGCTTGGAACATCCAACAGCTACGTCGCTTCTACCCTTAGCTAGGATTCCCAAGTATTTTCCGTTGTAAAAACGCACGGCCAACGCCCCAGTTGGTGTCACCTATGTAAATACTCCGAATCTAATAAAAGGGCAACTCGGCTTTCCCCTGAAACCCAAGTTACCCTCGGGGGCTACTGCGGGGGGGCACCCCCCCCCAAATGGTCCCATTTTTTCGCGCAAAAAACGTAATAACACGCGCTAAGTTTGTTTCCTACTTCAACCACGAGCCACGATTCGAATAGGGCGTAGGTGGCACAGCGGAAGGAGCGCGCGAGCCGAGAGACCGGCCTACGCCGCGCGGCTATGGCCCGTCTCTCTCGCCTCCAACCCAGCGGGCCCCTGCGAAAGGCGAACTCCCCTAACTAGAATCTACTCAGGGAAGAAGAAGAAGCAAAAAGCGCAATAAGCAAGCGATTTCATTTACAAACTGACCATGTTCACGAAACGACTTGTTTATTTACAAGAGGCCACGAGGCCGAGTTACGATACACATAAACAAAAAACGGGCCTAGCGCCCGGGTGCTTTCGGGGCGGGTGGAGCGGCGGCATCGGCGGCGTCGGGAAGAGGAATTCTTCGAAGGCCTCGGCGAGCGACTCGGCGGCGTCGGCGGCAAGCGCGTCCGCACGCTCCATGGCCACCTCGTCCTCGACGCCCTCGGGCACGATGTAGCCTTCCGCTACCGCCTCGAGGTTGACCTCGTAGTGGGATCGCACCACTCCGAGGGCCTTACGCACGCCCGGGTGCAACGCCGGCCGCACCCGCCCCGTGACGTGGCCGCCGAGGGCGCGTAGGCGGCGAGCCGGCGGGCGCCGGCACGGGCATCGCCTTCCTCGACGACGTGACGGGTCTCGAGGGCCGCGTCCCGCGGCTCCTGCGGCTCCTGCTCGGAGGAGGTTGTAGGAGGCTTGCGGGGCCTCGGCCCGCCCAACGGCGTGCCCCAAAGGCGTGCGCGGGCACGGAAGCGACAAGACGACAAGAAATCGAAAGGGGGAAACGAACCCTCTAAAGCAAGAACTAACAAGCGAGGGTCGGACGGTAGCTTACCCTCGACTTGCCTCTTCTCCCGGATCGAGGTCGCGGCGCGCGGACTCGGCGCCGGCTCGAGATCTTTGGGACGGTCTCGCCTTGCTCGACGAGGGCCATCTCTTGGGCGGCATTGCGATGCGGCGCCAACGCCTCATCCTCAACCTCGGAGAATGCGGCGTTCCGCTCCTCCGGCGACCTCTCCGCTGTCTCGCGCGCGGCGCGCTCCCGCTCCCGGCGCCGTCGGGGGCGTCGCCAAGGGCGGCCTTGCTCTGCCGGAGCCGCCCCTCGGCCCCACGGCGGGCGATGCGCTCTCGCCGGAGCTGCCCCCTCGGCGGCGACGAGAGCCGCGGCCTTGACGTCGAGGGCGGCCTTCGGGTCATCGGCCTCCTTGGCGCGGCTGCTCCGGCCCGCGCGCCCGGCTCCTCGGCCCCCGGCGGCTGCCGCGCTGCGCTCCCTCGAGCGACGTGCGGAGCTCCCGGGCCTCGGCGCGGCGGTGGCCACCTCCGCCTCCCGGTGGCGGCCAACGTCCGCGTCTTGTCCGGGTCCTCGCGCGCGTTCCACGGTGCCTCGTCGCGATCGACGAGGGCCGCGCGGATCCGCTCGAGGCTCGCGTGACGTGCCGGTGCCACCCCCGAGCTCTCGGGGAGCACGTCGCACCACGCCATCGCCGGTAGACCGGCCCGGTGTCCCGGCGTCCTAAGAGCTTCCGCAAGCGCGTCGAAAGCGCCCGCATCGCTCCCGGAGGCGGCGGGCCTCGGCGTTCACACGGTCGAACGCGCCGTACTTCTCGTGGGCGCGGCGCTCGAGCTCACGGCATCCACACATCGAGCCTCGTAAGCGCCAAGTCTTGAATACGGCACGCGAAAGCGAAAAAGGGAAAGAAGAAGAGCAACGTGGCTCACCCGGAAGACGATCCCGGCCGGGCCGCCGTGGACCCGCGGCGCCTCGTTCAACGCGCGGTTGAGCGTGGCGCCGTGGCTCCGAAGCTCGCCCCAGAGCTCCTGCTCCCTCTGGGCGTCAGCAAACGCCGGGGGGTCCTCCACGGCCCCCCCCCCCCCCCCCCCACCGGGCGGGGCGGCCGGCGTGGGAGGACGAGGCCTCGGCGTCGTGCCCTCGGCCCCCCATTATCACGTGACCCTCGTGCCGCCTCACGAGGGCCCCCTCCCAGGGGCTCGGGGGGAGTTCACGGGCCGGGCGGCCCCTTTGGTTCCACCCGGGCGGCGGGGAGTCATCCGAGAGCTCCACCACCTCCGCCCGGGGACCGCCGGCGGGCGGAGCCGCCCGCTCCGCCTCCGGCCCCGGCGCCCCCACCCGCGCCTCCGCGGCCGCGGGCGCCCGTTGTGGCGCCGTTGCCGCCACCTCCGTCCGTGCCGCCACATCCGCGGGCGCTCCGCCGAGGTTGCGCCCGCTCCGCCTCCTCGCGCGGTGGCCGCCACCGCGGGCGGCCACCTCCACCGTGGCCGCCGGCGCGGCCGCGCCTACGTGGCGGCCGGCGCCGGCCGCCCCCGGCGACCTGCGGCCGCGCGCGCGCGGGCTGATCCGCCGGCCGGGGCCTCGAAGCCCCGGCCCGGGCGCTTGCGCGCTCGTGCCGCCGCCGCGCGCTGTCCCCGGGCGCGACCCCCTCGACGAACGCCGCCGGGTGGGGATCGACGCGTCCGTCCTCAGCACCTTGGCCGGTGCAAGAGGAGGGACGGTTGGCACCGCCCTGCGCAAACACGAACGGAGGATTTGAGCGTCTAATAACCAGCAAACTAAGGCCAAGCAAAGGAAGAACAGGTTCCTTACCTCGCGGAGGAAAAGGCCGCTTCCTTTTCCTCGAGGCCTCCCGACGAGGCCGGCGCGGGGGCCGCGCCCGCCGCGGCACCTCCCCGACGGCGCCGCCGCACGCGCGGGCACGCCCGCCTCACGCGTGGGCGCGCCGGCGCCGCCACCACGCGCGGGGGCACGCTGCCCCGCGCGCGCGCGCGCGCCCCCCGACGCGCCCCTCGACGAGGACGCCGCGCGCGCGGACACGCTCGCCCCACGCGCGGGCACGCTTGACGCGCGCGCGCGCGCGGCGCACGTGCGCGCGCGCGCGCCTCCGTGGCGCGCGCGCGGCACCTCCGCGGCGCGTGCCGCCCCCGACGATGATCGCCGGCGGCGGACGCCGGCGCGCCCGCCCCGGACGAAAGCCACCCCTGACGCCGGCGCGAGATCCGGCGACGGGGGCGCGGGCTGCCACCTGTCTGAGGGGCCCTCCCCCTCAGACTCTTCCTCCTCGTCTGCTCCGAGGACGAGGGCTCCTCGATGTCAGGGGAGGAGAGCCCCAGCTCCTCCCGCCGCCGGTACTCCGCGGACCGTGCGTCGCGGCGCGCTTGGCGCCGCCTTGCGTGCTCCCTCTCGCGCGCGCCGCTCGCTCTGCTTGCTCCCGGCTGCGCCGCCGGCCGAGCGCACGGGAGTCGGGGGGTGGGTGGAACGGACTTGGCGGCGTTGAGCTGCACCGGTTGCGCGCGAGAACAACGATGGCACATCGGGGAAACGGAATCAAGAACAAGGACTAAAACGAGAATCAAAAAACCACACTCACCAACGGGCCGATGGGGAGCATCTCGATGTCCCACGGGGTCCGACCCGCGGTGGCGGCGTCCTGGTGTCGACGGCGCTCCGCGCCGGGTGAGCGCGTACGGCCGCTCCCGGCGGCGTCGGGAGCATCCGCGACCTCGCCACGTCGACGGGGTTGGCCGCCTCCGTCATCTCGAAGATGCGGAGCGGCCTCTCCATCAACGGCACGATTCGCCGGTGATGAAGGAAGGCGAGGACGCCCATCGCGTTGAGCCCTTCCCTCGCCGGCCCGGCGCAAGGCGGCGAGGGACGGACCCCCGGCGCGCCGATGGTTGGCCGTGGGCAACCCGTAGCCCCGGCGGTCCGGCCTCTTCTTGAACACCGGCCGGTGTAGGGAGGAAGGCCGGGCTCGGCGTTGCGCGGATAAAACCATCCCCGCTCCCGGCCGGCGTTGTTCGTCGTCATGGTGCGGGGGGATGTAGAACTCCTTGAGCTGCCCCCGCGGGCGAGCGACATCCCGCCGGCGCGCACCGCGCGCGGGGTCCCTCGGCTTCCGACGTGGGGCTGCGTGATGAGCTCCCCGCGGAAGAGGTGTACCCGAGCTCCCGGTTGGCGGGATCCCCGGGTACCCTTCGCGGAGACGCCCACGAACGTGGCCGCTGCGAGATCGCATTGGGGGCAAAGTTGTGCGGCTCCACCCCATAGTGGTAGCACAATGCCCGCATGAATGTGCTCGCCGGCGCGTTGAAGCCGCGCTCGTGGTAGCGGAGGAAGCTCACCACGTAACCCTCCGGCGGATTGGGCTCAAGGTGCGACGATGGCGGCACGATCCACTCCGCCGGGCGCCCTTCTTCGTTGGCCGACGGTGGCCGGCGGCGACCCGGCTCGCCCGGGGCGAGCCGGGTCCACGGTCGACCTCTCCCATGCGTACGGCTCCGGGACCCTAATCGGAAGGGCGGCGGCGCCATGAGGGGGGGGCGAACGAGTGCGAGGGCGGAGGACAAGGAGACAAGGAAGAAGCTCTAAACGGCGAGCCCGCGCGACGGCAAGAGCGAGGGCGAAGGCGAAGGGACGGAGGGAGCGAAAACGGTGAGGAGCCAAGGTAGAAAACCGCCGCCCCTTCCTCACCGCGGTTTATAGGCGACGGGCGAGTTCTCGGAGCGCACGCCTCCGCCAACATTAGCTTGCGGGAATCTTTCCATCGCGTCGACGGGCGGGCCCCACCACGGCTGCGGCGGCTCTAACACCTGCAGGGCGGGTCATCATTACGGCAAGGCCGGCGACGGCCGAGGCGAAACCGTCACGTCCGCCGGCCACGTCGCCCACTACGCGCGCGCGCGCGCGCGGCGCCTAAAAGGCGCGCCCGCGGCTGCAAAACCCGCGGCCACGCCCGCAAGGCAATTAAATGCCGGGCCCCTTGCCAAGCAAGGAGAGCCCTCGAGCGAGGCGAATCCTCGGCTCGAGACAAGGGTGACCCTCGATGGGATGACGGCGTGAGAAGGTCGCCGGGACTGCTCGGTGTAGAGCGAGGGCGGCACGCGGGCACCCATGCCACGTAGGACCCTCGAGCGGCATGACCCCCAACTCGAAACAAGGCGACCCTCGATGGGATATCGGCGTGAGAAGGTCGCCGGGACTGCCATGCCACGACCCTCGATGCTAGAGCCAAACGGTGAGAAGGTCCCGGGACCGCCCACGCGGGCACCCATGCCACGTAGGACCCTCGAGCGGCATGACCCCCAACTCGAGACGATGTCAACCCCCTAAAGAAGGCACGCGCGTAAGAGGATCGCCCAGGTCACGCTTGAAATAGAGCGACACCGAAAGCACTCATACCGCGCCATGCCACCAACCAGCACCTCGAGGGTCGGCACGCCCAGACCCCTCGACGGCCGCAAACGCGAAAAGACGGGGGCGGCCAAGGCACGGCCCCGCACGGCCTTGCGGTCGAGAGGTTCGAAGCGACCCTCGACGGGTTCGAACGGGCGCCCCCGGATCACGAGTTAGGGACGACGAGGGCACGCGCATTCGAGCCGTTCCTCGAGCCCGTCGGCTCGAGGGTGCCCCACATGTCGTGTTCGAGAGCCGGCGAGGGCGGCTAGCGGGGGGATCCCACCGAGGGGAGAGCTTCCGCGCCCTCGGTCCCTAGCGAACGGGACCGAGCCCCACCTAGCAAACCCACGCAAGCGCTTCCATGGACGTGTCTCGGACCGCGCGGCCTACCCTTATCGAACGGGGCATGGACGTCCACTTGAACCACCCGCTAGCGGCTCGAAGAGGAATCCGCGATTCGCGACCCGCTCGATGGGAGTCGTGGAAACCTCACCTCCCCGACCCGCGGAGGGACGGCGAGGGCGCGATAAAAAACAAGTCGTCGGGCTCGACCCGATCGCCTCGAACGGGCCAAGGCTCGGGGGCTTGACGCACGGCTACACCTCCTTGGAATTGCACCCGCCGGGAGACGGTGACGGGGGAGCGTGCACCCCCGATGCCGGCTGAAATACCGCCGATGCCGGTTGGCATATGTGCCACGCCTTTCGACCGAATTGCTCGCGGTTAACCCCTGCGGGGAGAGCCCACACTCTGCGGGGCTTCGAGGGCTAGACCCGCGGGTCCGCTAGCGCGGCCCCACGGAAAGCGTTCGCAAACAAGGAGGGAAGAACGTCCTATCGGTAGGTTCCGGCATCGCGGGAGCCTCAATGGCAAACCCGCGGATGCTCGGGGGCTGCGTCGGGGACCGCCCTAGGGGTCCCCTCAAACAATGGGGGAACCCTCACTTAAATTCTCGCATCAAAATGAACTAAGCCTAACCATGCGAGAGAACTAACCATGCGGGACGTGGCCCATGCGGCGGGGACTTCGGAGGCCCACCAAGACGGCTCGCCTATGAGACCCCTCGAGCGAGGCTCCGCCTCGCCGAGGGTACGCTCCCCTCCTCGAACGGGCTCCGCCCCGCTCGAGGGGCAACCCCCCCTCCTCGAACGGGTTCCGCCCCGTTCGAGGGGCGACCCCTTCCCTCGAGCGGTCCCGCCCCGCTCGAGGGGCTCGCTCCCCCTCGAGCGGGCCTCGCCTCGCTCGAGGGTTCGCTCCACCCTCGGCCGGGGCCCGCCACGCTCACGGGCGCCCCGCACGCGTGCGCCGGCCCCGTACTTGGGCATTTAACGCCCGACGCCGCGGGGACGGCGCCATCATGCGCCGGGGCTCACGCCCCGGTGCCGCCGCACCAACTCCCCGGGGGAGGAGCCCATCCCCGCCCGCGTGGGGTGGAGCGTGCGGTACGGCCGGCGTCGGTCCCATGACACCGCGCGCACGCCCGCGTACGGCTAACGCGCTCGACCCTCGAAAGGGGGCCGGGCGCACCCTCGACTCCACTTTCCCGTGACCTGCGGGTTGGGTGAGGGACGCTAGGCCGGTGGGTGGCCATCCCGGCCCCGCGCGGCGCGGCCGCCGTACCCACGCGCGCGGGCACACGCCCCGACTCCGCGGGCGCACGCCCGAACACTGCTTGCGGCAACCACCCCACCACCGCGAGCTCATTGGGAAGGAACGCCGTTCGCCCGCTCCCGTGCCCCGTGCCGGCCATCATCGGCACCCCCCTCGAAGCCTATCGGGGGACGCCATCGCCATCCGCCGCCTCCTACCCTCGAACCGCCCTTGTTCGGGTACAAGGTAGGCCATCATGGCCGGATCGCGGCGAAGATCGACCGGACGGTCGCCCGCTCTACACCATAGCACGACGTGCTCCCACACGCGGCTAGGTAGCGCGGCGTGCATGTAACTCGCCGCTCCCTTGGCCTATAAAAGGGAAGGCGAGCCCCCGGCCGCGGGGGGACGGATCGGAGGAACACGGCGCACCGTGCACTCACTCTCTTATTCTCCCACAACATCTTCGGCTACTCACCGGGGACTTGGGAGCCACGCTTCCTCTCCCGCCTTGCTTGTATTTGCCCCACTACAAGCACCCCCGGTCTTGAGCAATATAGTGCCACGAGCACACCCGCTGTTGGACGTACGGCCCCCTCGGCCGGAACCAGGATAAATCCTTGTGTCATTTGTTGCTTAGCATCGACCATTGAGGGATAGACCTAGGCGTTATCTACTGGTTAGTGTCGGGACCATATTCCGCACCGACAGTCGACTACTCCGCCTCGCCCAGGCTCGTCGTCGACTACTCCGTGCGTCGCGACTTCGTCTTGCGGCCACGCTGGCTCCACTTCATCCACGCCGTGCGTCGCGACTACTTGTCTCGCAGCAACACTGGCTCTACTTCGAGTATGTCGCGCGCCGCCACGACGTCGTCTTCCGGTCGCACCGCGTCGACCTTTCATCTTGACTAGTTTTCCAGACTAGTCGAGAGCGGCGATCACGCCCCCCAACAACTAGTCGGAATCAACTCGACTAGTCAATTTTAGCAACAACCGTCGCGGCTCCATCGCCGACCGCCACGGCTTCATCATCGTACGCCGGTCAGCAACAACTGTACAACCTAAGTCATTTATCTAAATGATTATCGTACCGTTAACTCTTGGCTTGTTCTCCTCATCATGTAGGACTACTTGCCGACTACTCATTTGTGTATGCTTCTCGGCGGGTTTTCACGGGAGCTACACTCTGCTGACTACTCTTGGGGCATATCAATCAAGTCGTCACGAGTCTACTTCATCAACTCAGGGGCTATCCCTAGGAGGCAGTTTCTAAAGTCCGCTACGCGCGGCAACTAAAGTCGACTTCTAAAGTCGCATATCAAAGTCCGCCCCGCGCGGCATCCTAAAGTCGAGTTCTAAAGTCGCATATCAAAGTCCGCTCCGCGCGGCATTTTAAAGTCGACTTCGGTTTTCAAGTCGCATCTCAAAGTCCGCTCCGCGCGGCACAAAGTCGACTTCGGATTTCAAGTCGCATCTCAAAGTCCGCTCCGCGCGGCACAAAGTCGACTTCGATTTTTAAGTCGCATTCTAAAGTCCGCACTGCCGGCATCTAAAGTCGACTTCGGTCGCATCTAAAGTCCGCTCTGACAGCACGACTACTTCTCAAGCTCCATGGCTCGATGCCAAACTACTACTTGGAATCTCTCTAGCTCGGGGGCTACTTGAAGATAACTTCAGCATGCTTCGCTCGCTCTCAAGCTCGGGGGCTCCTCACCAATAACTACTCAACGTGGCTCATACGGCTCTCTTATCTCGGGGGCTACACGTTGCAGGAGTACTCGGATGATGGCTTCCGCGAACACTGAAGACCCTTGGATTGATTACCTAATCATTTCAAGGCTCGGGGGCTGCTATGCTACACCCATCATTCAAATTTTTTTCAAGAGCGGAGCAGAGCCGGACCACCTTCCGGCCTCGCGGCGGTTCAAGTACTATTGAAGGCTTCTCCAAGCGGCGCGTACTCGAGGACGCTCAAGAACTACTCGAAGAGGCTTCAAGACAACTCGAACTACTACTCTCGACTCCAACGTGCTCGGGGGCTTGTCGGGCATACTCCCCGGGTACTCATGCAAGGAAGGAAGAATAGTAGAAGACGGACTCCTGGTAGAATTCCCCTGTACTCCTACTAGGACTCGTTCTGTGTACTCCTACTAGGACTCCTGCCTTGTAACCTACTAGGACTCCTGCCTTGTAACCGACTAGGAACCCGCCCCCTGGACTATATAAAGGAGGGCCGGGTACCTAGCCGCACATCCCCAATCCCTCCGGGGACAACCCAACACCAAGTGCAGGGCGCCATACTTGATCCCCCAAACAGGACGTAGGGCTCGCCACCTTGGCGACCCGAACCTGTATAAATCTTGTTTCCCGTGTCCTTGCGCATACCTTCGAGTTCTCGGTCTCCCGATCACGATCCCCACCGCACAATCTACTACCTCAGGTACCCCCTTGGTAGGTTTGCCGGTCTAAAACACCGACACCTTGCTCCGCGGATTGACAAGAACCTTGGGAATCCCGTGGTGAAAAAGGTGTGGGGTCCGTACGCTTGCGGATCGTAGAGGGATACGTCTTTTATCCGTCAACAAGCCCCTTTTTCTGGCGCCGTTGCCGGGGAGCAAGCTAGTTTGCTACGTTTAATCTAGTATTAATTTTGTTGATTACTAACACCTAACCCTTATTTTCTAAAAAAAGAAAAAAAAATCTTTTTTTGTTTTTCTTTCTACTTTTCTTGTGCCTAGATGGATTTGTTCACCTCACCATTGGAAGACGAAGAGATGTCGCTAAGGGAGCTAGCAATGCCGTCAATGGAAGACATTGAGATGCAAAAATCAGATTTGACGTTTGCTACAACCCACTATGAAGTGAAGCCCGGAATCATCAAGTTAGTGGCGACAAAACCATTTAGAGGATTGGAGGATGACAACCCATATAGACACATTAAGGAATTCACGATGTTATGCAACACGGTGCAACAAAAAGGAGTTCCGGCCGCTTGGTTCAAGTGGAACCTTTTTCCATTCTCTCTCGAAGATGAAGCACGAAGATGGTACACACTTGCGTCCGTTGAAGCAAAAGGAAATTGGGATGAGCTAGTGAAGAAATTTCTTTTGAAGTTCTTTCCCATAAGCAAGGTCCAAGACTTAAGGAGGCAAGTGCTCACTTTCAAGCAAGGAGAGGATGAAGGAATTGATGAAGCATGGGACCGTTTTAATGAACTACTTGAGAGAGGCCCGAACTTGGGATTTTCCGGTGACTTGATGTTGCATACCTTTTATTTTTCACTAACCCCTAACTCGTCTCGTTTTGTAAGCATGTGTGCAGGCGGTGATATAATGGATAAAACAATTAGTGAAGCCGCACAAATCTTACAAAGGATAAGCAATGGACAAAGAACAATACGAGATTGGCAAAGATGTTGTCAAGAGGAGCAAAATGACAAAAGCAAGCCCAAGGTGCTTGCTGAAAATTTTTGAAAAAGATGAACCGGAGGTCAAGGAAGATGAACCGACCATTCAAGAAATTGAAGATCCACTTCCCAAGGTAAGAGAAGTCATTTCGGATGTTAAAAATGTTGAAACTAACATGAATGTAGGCCGAAGTATGTGGAATGCTAGACCATTGGCGGAGTTCAAGCAATCCGGTTGGGTTCAAGTTGATTTCGCCCCACTAATTAACTACCGAAGGAAGGAGGAACGCCGACACGTTGCCAAACTAGTTGAAGATATATTTGATCAAGAGATGATTGGAGAGTCGATCCAAAAGATGTTTGAAGAAGAAAGAGAAGAAGGAGATGAAGGATGGATCGACCGGTTTGACAACTCAAAGATTTATGATGAAGGAAGAGAAGAGTACAACCATGATGAGCCTAGTGACTCAAAGGATAAATGGGAGGAGATAGGACTCAAGCTAGATGATAGCTTGTGTGCTATTGAAGCCTACACACTAGCAAATCAAGACATGGAAGTACTCAAGGATGAAGGAAAGAGTGAATCAACAATGAGCGATCTTGATGACACGTGGTACATGGAAGATAAAGAAAGCAACATACAAGTCTTTGAAGATGAAGATATGGTTGATAAAGAAGACTTCAAAGAAGAGATGAATGCATACATAGTTGAAGGATTACATGTTCCACATGATGAGTTGAAGAAATTGCAAGATGGTGATGAAGAGGCAACTACACTTGTTGAGATCGATTCGCCTTCAACACCGCTTGATGAACCAAATATCACTCTTGTTGAAAAATCTCTAAGGCCAAGGTACGCGCTGAAATCTCAAGATATTATTGGTATTGATGTTGATAAATTCAAATACTCATGCTCAACCAATAGTATGAATGATAGTTTAATGTCTATGCCTTGTTCCAATAGTGATCATGTTGATAGGCTAGATTTTCTTGAGAATAAAAAAGAGGAAACATTTATTTTTGATCCAATTAATCTCACACCTAAACAACCTTTGCCTAATGATGAGCTAAGTGTTATGCATGAAACATATGCTTCTTTTATTTACACCTTGACTTGTTGCTACAATTCACATGTGGTGTTAATTATGGACGCGTATGTTTACAATAAGTTTTGTAAATCTCGATCATGCTTTGCGCTTGGTCAAGCTAATGACCTTAAAGAATCATATGTCGGGAAAGGCCCGATTATCACTAACCATGTAGACAAGGTTTGAATAATGAAAAAAAAAGAAGTCATGCCTAAAAGAGTTGCAAGATAACTCATCAACCTCTCCGAATCCCGCGATGGATGCTGCTGTCTTCATCAATTTGAGAGCTTGTTCAGAGGTGTACAAATGGAGAAAATGAGATATCCAGAAGCTCCATCAAGTTACCATTCCAACGCATCAAGAACTAACAAGTTTGAAGACCCGTGCAAGGAGTTATGGAGGAAACATTGAGCGTTGCGCGTTCTGAAATTTCTGGACAGATTTCATCGCCAAAGTAAAACGGACGTAACTCTCTTGTCCGGAGTCCGATTTGAGCAAATAAAGACTCGTTGGAAAGGAAATTTTGTGCACTATGCAATGGAGTAGAGCTGGAGTATACTTTCTGTTATGGACATTAAAAAAAATTTTTGGAGTGAAGGCAGCACCAAAGGATGATAAAGGAGACAACGATGAAACAAAAGGATGCTTTGGGCAAGTCTTCTATAAGTGATCAAGCACAACATGGGAAGTAAATTAAAGCTGCATTGGTACCTTTTCTTCTTGCATGAAGGGCCATGGCGATGCGACGAAAAGAAGGTATGTGAGAAAGTCGAGCTTTATGACTTTAAATGAAGCGCTTTTCGGGAGGCAACCCGTTTCTTTATGTTTTTTACTACTTTCTTAGAGAAGATAAAAGAATGGCACTATCTTATGATGATCAACTTGTGGTTATTAATCTAAGTTCAGTTTTCCTTTTTAGAACCACCATCATGTTCATGATCATATTTATTTGCATGCATTGCATTTTGTTATCAACATGATGTTTCTTTGCATGTACATGTTTTGCACATAGTTGGCTTGGTTGTTTTATATACTTAATGATGTATGCTTCTTTTTCCATGTTAATACTTCATAAGGCATTATGAGTATTTTCCTTTTGTGATCTTGTGTAAACGTGGTGTTTAAACATGATTGCGGACCATCATCATTAAGTTCGATGAACCTTGCTAGCTTTTCATATGTTTTCATGTTGCATTGGTTAGTTTATAAGCTCTACAATGCGCTTAATTTTCCTTGTGCTATAAGGGTTATTGATTTAAGGATAGACATGGTGTTTTAACCCTTGATATATAAACCTTTATGGCTATGGAGAAATTCAGCAACCTAGTTGTAAACATGGTGTTTAGAACTAGGTGAAAACATTGTCTTGTTTATATGCTTTCCTATCATGTGCATACACACCTTGCACCACGTACACTCATTAGGTTTTTATTCCTCATTAAACTAATTATGCCACAAGTTAAGAATCTTAGGAGACGTTGTTGGATTGTTGGCAATTCTATCTACTCCCAACCGTCACCTTGGGGGTAGAATGTGCGTTTAAAATGTCTTGCAGGCAAGATAAAGACTCTCACTACAAGGAAATTGAAGGATGGATAAGAAGTGATTTGTCTTCTTCTTCCATGACTAGCAAAATGCTAAGCATGGGGGGGACCCTGAATCTTCAACACGGAAGTGCAACATGACACTCTAGAAGATAGAATGATAAAGATCGTTAACATCTCCGGATCAATGCGCAAGAAGTCACCAATCTCATCAAAATTCTGCATGGTCTCAAAGGGAAAACACTAGATATTTTTGGATATTTAGAAGCCCCATGAAGTTGCAATTCCAACAAATCAAGAATCAAAACAATCGGAGGTTTCTACAAGAAGTTATGCCCGAATCACCGAGTGCAACACGTCCTGAAATCAGTTTTGGACAGCACGCAGCGCTGAAGTAAAACGGACATAGCTCCCTTGTTTGAACTCCGTTTTTGATGAATGACCACATGTTGGAAAGGTAATTTCATAAACTTTTCAATAGAGCTATATTTCGATATATTTTCTGTTCTGGACAGAAGGGGAAATCCATGAAAAAGAGACAGCAAGGAGATGATGAGAACAAGAAAGAGGAGATGGTGATGACAACATTGAAGAGAAGGGTGACCAATGACTCCATTAAGCATACAAGATCAAATTCATAAGTTTAGGAGCATTAATAAATCAAGACAAAAGCAAAAGCCACATCGATACATGGAGATGTCGGAAGAAGGCAACGAAGAATTACAAAGGATGGTAACATCTCCATGGACCTTCTCTTTTCCAAACACAAATGCTTGTAAGTATGCCTTCAACCTCAACTAGGTGCAACCTTTTGTTTTTCTCTTCAAACAATAACATGGCTACTAGGAGGACAACCTAGGTTTCTTTTTACTTTCAATAGATAAGCATGACCATGTGTTCACCTCGATGTTCTATATTGCCTATGCTTACGGAAAGATGATGAAAGTTGCCGCTTTGTTTTACCTACATGAAGTTATACATTTCTTGGCTAATTGCTCTATATAATATGATCTGAAATTAATTTAAATACCGGCTCTTTTATTTGTGGAGGTGAAATGACTATGCTCTAGACCCACATACATATCTTTGCTCTTTGATTTAAGTTTATGGATAGCCGGATAACTTGTTGTTTTTATGAAAACTTAACTTTTATGCTATCTACATATTTGTGATGCTCTTGCAAAGTTCTACCTACCAACGCCATATACATATATGTTTTATGATAACAAAACCCGTAAATTGCAAACATATGTTTTGATGAGTTGGATTAGGATTGATTTCTATGGTTCGAGACTAAGAAGCTGGTCATTCCTTTGTGTAACTTTTTCATGCTAGCCTTTTTGTCCATGCATTGTGGGTTTTCACATCGAAAATTTCACAAACTTCGCTGGGCATCCACCCTAAACCAAAAACATCTTTTTGTGATCACCTCCTTGTCCACAACCCAATTTGAGTATGGAGTAAAATTCTCGATGGAGATTCAAATATTCTGCAATATTATGGAATTTATACTTACTTTAGCGGTCATTTCCCCTCTCTTTTATGCTCGAGGACGAGCATCGTTCAAGCATGGGGGAGGAGTCATTCTCTGACACAAATGCTATGTAAGTATTATGTTGCAAAAAGTTTTGAGGAGCAAAAGAAAAAAAAGAATAAAAATGAAAAATGAAAAAAATATGATAAGAAGAAAAGAAAAGTAAGAAAAATAGGAAGAATAAAGTGAAAAAAAAGAAAGAGAGAAAAATGAGAAGGAAATAGAATAAAAAATAAAAATAAAGATGCTCCTCGGTTCTTTTTGCTTCATAAATTCTCAAGTGACTTGATGACACATCCATACTCAAATCTTCCAACCATGTGCAATCCGATAACGAGGACTTCACTCGTGCCTCGGGATCATCCATTTGCCACTTGCACATGTCCACTTATCTAAATGTGTGTGTTTCATCCTTCTCTGTTTCCAACATTTATTTTCCATGGCCTTTTTGACGAGTCTCGATAATTCCAATAGATCTCTTTCTTAATTTGACAATATTTCGGATGTATGTTTTGCTAGGATTGTTTTTAACCTTCCAAGCTCGACATAAGCCTTCCACTATCACATATGAGTAGAGTAGGTTGAAAATAATCTAGTATAGGCTTGAGTGACTTGATGAGATGAGTGTTCCATGAGCTCTTGCAAGAGATTTTCACTTATGTTGGGTATGCATCTTTTTGAAAATCTTCCATGTGACAAGGTAATGGTTTGAAGTTCACTTAAGTTTGAGAGCATCGTGTTAAATGTGGCTTGTTCTTTATTGTTAGTCTATCTTCCATAATGAAAAAGAAGCCGGTCACAACTTGAACATTAAAAATAAAATTCTTAAGAGAGAGCAATTTGTCTCGTCATGAATGACTAAGTGCAGGGATAACATTGGAAGGCAACGCTGATTTCCCTTTTTAAGCGAGGACCACTTACTCGAGGACGAGCAAGGTTTAAGCATGGGGGAGATGTTGACGGTGAATTTCCGTCAACCTAGAGTACTTGTTATACATTGGTTTCGATTATGATTTGCAACTAACCCGCCACTAGGCATACTAATGATATAACAAGTTCACACTTGCATGTCGATTTTGGAGTTTGTTGTTTACGCAGGAAATCTACGCTAATGAGGAGACTTTCGGGATAAGTTCACCAAGCACTTTGGAAGAATATCATGAAGCCCGACAAGAGTCAAGACACGTGATGAACATGACTCCAAATGACCCGAGGACCGAAGCGTCAACGTGCAAATCTTCAGGGACTCAACCAGAAAACAGCGAAGCTTGCATAGCAAGGATTCAAGCCTAAACCGTGAAGGAAACGACGTCAAAGGCCCACATGCAAGTGCACACGAATAAGGGATCACGCGAGAAGCAACCGGGAGAAAACCGGGCCCGAACCGGGCCGAAGTGGGCTGGGCCGGCCGGCCGGTCCGACCGGCCCGGCCCACTCCGGGGTCGGTTCGGTCCCCCCTTTTGCCCTAGATGTTCATCTATTTATTCCCTCCGCCTCCGTCGACCGACACATCGAACAAATCATCCTACCGACGCCAATCACCAGAAAACCGCCGCCGCAAGATGAGGGAGAGAGTTAGATGAGCTCGTCGCAAGGATCAATGCCGGCGGAGAGAAGGAAGCAAGAGGAGGACTCCAAGCCGCTGGCCTAGGGGTGGTCCCAAGCTCCATCACCGCCATCTTCATCGACGACGTTCTCCGGAGTCTCCATCACCCCTATGTGCTTCAATCCGTGTAAGATGATGGGGTAATGTCTCCGTTCATCCCTAGGATTAGATGGATACATGCTATGTGATCGCTACTCGATTTGTGGTTTCAATCTATTGTTTTCATGTTGATGATGCTTTGATGATTAAGGTTAGCTACCATGTTTTTCGGGCGTATGATATCCGCTACTCCCATAGATTCCATCAACATACCGTGTCCATCATAGGTCTAGTCACGAATACCTTCGCGTAGTGACGAGACGAGAGGAGGGAAAGGGCGAAACCGTGGTCACAACCCCCGGTAGATTGGTTTACCGCTTTCGTGTAGTAGATGCATACCATGTTATCCTAGATCCTAGGGAGGGAACGCTTATCTTTCTTAATCACTCTCTTGTGTTCACCCCTTTACCATCTAGTTTAACCCTAGATTTGTTTGATCAACTTAACTTAGATTAACTTAGGTTAGATTGTTTTACCTTTAGATTAATACTCTTTCAAAGGTTTTCCATTCAACTAGATTAGTGCTTGGTTAAGCGCTAGCAATCCCCTTGCTCCGCGGATTGACAAGAACCTTGGGAATCCCGTGGTGAAAAAGGTGTGGGGTCCGTACGCTTGCGGATCGTAGAGGGATACGTCTTTTATCCGTCAACAGCCTCCTTGAGGTAGTACGGGAGGTGTGCCAACAATGTTGTTGACGGGATCACCTTCGGCGAGAGGTGGAGCTTGATCACTAGGATTCGACATCTTCTTGACTCCAAGCGGTTAAGCTTCAAATTTGGAGTACTTGGCTCTGATAATAATTGAAAGGATCAAGATGTTGACTAGAGGGGGGGTGAATAGTCAAACCTGAAAAATCACAAACTTTTTTGTAGTTGTCAGTCCAGGTCTGGAGTTTCCAGATATTTTTCCTGATACTCCGGGAAATCTGGAGTATCCGAGAAAATGTCCAGATAGTCTGACCTGTTAGGGGGGAATAAAATCCGACAGGAATTAAACTTGCTCAAATGTAAATCTGTGAAAATAGGTTGTGCACTGAGATGAGACAAGCCTGTTTATCCACTCAAAACTTGCAGGAACCTCAACACGAAGTAGATCGGTACCAAACCCTAGATATGTGCTCAAGAGAGATACAAGCATGCAACAAGATGAACAAGCACAAGAGACACAAGGATTTGTTACCGGAGTTCAACCTCACACCTTGAGGTCTACGTCTCCATTGAGGTACCGACAAAGGGTGGACCTTTACACCTAGGTCACTTTCCTCCCTCTAGCGACCACAAAGATCAAGCTAGAGTTACTTACTCAATTTCGAGGTAATACAAACTTCCTTGGGCAGCCACAATCTTTGGATGCTCCAAGGCGACGCCTAGCCGGCTAGGAGCTCAAGGCTCCAAGAGTAACAAACACGAAATTTGCCAACCAAGCGAAGAACGAGGTGCTCTAGAGATGAGAAATCAGCTCACTAGCACTCTCCAAGCTCTTGCTCTCAATCCCTCTTAAATCACCACCAAATCTCACCAACTTGGAGCCAAAGGGAGTAAAGGAGGGAGTGAATGTGTTCTGAAGCTTTGCAGATCGAAATGGGGGAGAGAGAGAGAGGAAGGGGTGGAGGGGGCTTTTATACCCCCTCACACAGAAAAGAGCCGTTACAGCTCTAAGACCCGGAATATCCGGGGTAAACCTGGAAACTCTAAGAAGTCCAGAGACTCCGGGATAAACCCGGATACTCTGGCCTCCTAAGGTCAGCACTCAAGAAAAGTTCCCCGTGAACGTGTTGGTGCAAAGATGTCTCTCATAGATTTTGTTAAGGCAACTAGAGCACCTGTTCGACCCTTGGAAGACATATTTCATGTCCCTCTTTATAGTACGACATTCCTAGGACTCAAATTCAAAAATATAAAATAAAGAGTAAAATTCATGGCCGGCCCATGAACTTGGCGTCGGGTGTCATATAGGTCCCCAAACTTCCAGAATGCACATTTGGATCTCCGAACTTGGTAATTGGTTCACGTGAGGTCCAAATCTCTATAATCGACTTCCAACTGCCTACGTGGCCTGCTGATTGTGCGGTGACATGGCTATGAAATATGGGACCCACTTGACAGCCCTCTCTCCCTCTCTATCTCATTCTGTAATCCCCATATCAGACAGACTGCCGCTGCCAGCAGTGGCGTGGCCCTGGTGCTGGTCATGAGCCCTCACCCTCGGGGTCGTCCGAGCCACTCTGCGGCGTAGTGGCAGCGGTGCCATGAGTAAGAGGTGCGCGGCTCCAGGCTCACACACACCTGACACACGGCACGCCGAATGGAAGTGCAGCGATAGTGAAATTGGATGATCACGAGGAGGAGGCGTTGTTGGTGTCGGTCACCGTCAGCGCTGGCATGACTGTCGTATGGACCTCCCTGGGCCCACTACATCGGTGGGTACCAGGACCAACTACTCGGTGGGCCCCTGGGACTACTCGGCTTGCGCTGCACGGCACCTGAAGGCGTGGAGCACAAGGACTACACAGGAGTAGTACTCGGTTAGGGATCTGTACATGTTCCGCACTGTATAGAGGTCTCCTAGACGTACTCGACTAGTACTCTTTCCCTACTCCGACTTGTAACCCCGCCTCCCGGACTATATAAGGCGAGCGGGGACCGATCTCTAGCATCCAATCTCCTCTCATACAACCCACGGCGCACTATTGCACCATCTTGTAATCGTGCCCTATCAATCCGTAGCTACGCGGCATACGGGACATAGGGTATTACGCACCTCGCGGCCGAACCCGTCTAAATTGTGTGCCACGTGTCTCTTCCTTCGAGTTACCGATCTCGGCGAGTCACAATCATCTACTTCGGGTACTCCCCCGTAGTAGGTTGCCGGTCTAAAACACCGACACCGGCGCGCCCGTAGGTAGGGGCTCTCGCTCGAGATCACATGGCGAACTCGACGGCTTCCGTCCACATCAAGCCAGCGTCGCCTTCAACCGCGGCGACACCTTCGTCTTCGGCGCACGGGTCCGCACCTGGCCGACGGCGCGGGCTCCTTCTAGCGCCGCCTGACCATGCAGCCCAACCCGAGGACGGGCCTCGTGACGCTTCCCGAAGTCGTCACAGGCGAACTCGCCGGCAAGTTCGGCGAAATCTCGCTCTTCAACCACCACGCTGACTTCGAGCTCGAGTCCGTCTCCAACTCGAACCCGACGTCGCCATGGGCCATCGCATGCGAGCCGGCTGCTCAGCCATCGCAGACGTTCCCTTCACCACCCCGGCGCTCCGCGCGTGGCCCCCGCGTCCTCAGCCGGGCCCGCACGGGGGCTCCTACTCCACGACGGGCGGCAAGGAGCCCGTAACCGAGTACAACTCGGACTCCGACGCCGTCCCCGATCACGTCTCGGACTCCAACCCTCTCTCCGAGTTCTACTCGAACCCGGACTACGAGTTCGACTTCGGGTCGGACCCTGAGGAGCCCGAGTCCGAAGACGACTCCACTGAGCTTCCCTTGTCAGGGCCAGCCTCCGGGCTGGTTATAAAATCAACGCCGACCGGCAAATACGTCTACTGGCCAGACCGCAAGCCCGCTGACCTGGCAAAGGGGGACTCACACTACGTCGCCTACATCGACTCGCTACCGTTCCAGGAGGGAACACCACTGGCCCAGGCTGACTCCAACACGCCAACCGAGGTGGCACCCTCTGAGTCCAGCCTTGGCACCCCTGATCGCCAAGTCTTCATGGCTGCTGGCGACACCCCAGGACCCTCAGGCACGGCCGAAGACAAGTACCTGGAGGACATCTCTGTGACAAGGCGTCCGCCGATGCACCCGCGGCGAGACCGTCGCCAACGGGGACGCTCGACGCGAACGTAACGGGGAGCGCGGCGAACGGCGCGGCGGCTCGGAGACAACCTCCCCATCCGCAACCTTGCGGAAGCTCTCGAGCGGTCGAGAGCAGAGTCCACACCACTCTCGAGCAATGCCTCATGTCGATCACAACGATCGTACGCCGAGCTCGGGGCATACGCGCCGGAGAGGTCATCGCCAAGCTCGGCCGAAGAAGCCTACTTCATGCGGGTCGACAACAGAGTCAGCCAACCTCCTCCAGCCAAACCTCGCGACAACGAAGCTACTAGTCGCAGCGCCAACGCTGGCCCCAACCGTACTCGAGGCGACATACCAGCTGAGCCAAACCGTCGCCGCTCCCACGCCGGCGGACCTTCTCAGCAGGACCAAGGCAACCGAGAGGTTGTCCCCCACCACGCTCCGGCCGGTGGTGGTGGCAACGACCCTGACGGTGGCGGCAGCGACGGCGGAAGCTCCAACCACGGAGCCAACGAGGAGAGCCGGGAGGCGGCGGCGGTCCGCGGCGGCCGAGGCCACGCGAACAGCCACGCCTCCGGCGCCTCTCACGGCGGGTACGACGCTCGCCAGAAGATCGAGGAGCTACGGCGGAAGAAGTCGACCACTGCTGCTGAGGGCGACGGCTTCCCCGCCTTCTTGCCACGACTTCGCAACCTACTCCTCCCCGACAAGTTCAAGCCTTTGGGGATCACCAAGTACGATGCGAAGCAGGATCCTATCCAGTGGCTCCGATGCTACGCTCTCTCCATCGAGAACGCTGGCGGCAACAGCGACACCAAATGCCTCTACTTCCCCTTCGCCCGGACCGAGGCACCACTCACATGGCTCGAGTCACTCGACAAGCACTCGATCGACAAGTGGGACCGGTGAAGGAGCGAGTTCACAAGCAACTTCGCGGGCGCCATGGGCCGTTCGGGTACTCGCATGGACCTTGCCATGATCAAGCAGGAACAAGGCGAGACCCTCCGCAAGTACATGCGCCGCTTTTTCGACAAGCGCGCTACCGTCGTCGACGTCACCGACAAGGAGGTCATCGACCTCTTCCAGGACGGCCTCTATCATCGCCGCACCTTCGAGGACTTCGGTCGTCGCCGCCCCAGGTCCATTCCCCACCTCAAGGACATGATCACGTCCTGGGCGGATGAGGAGGACAAGGCCAACGCCAAGTACGACGCCATCCGCAGCAAGCCCAAGCAGAACCAGGGCGGCGGCAGCGCGGCAAGCAATGCAAATCAAGGCGGCCGCAACAACAACAACAACAACGACAACTACTCGGGTCCCAACCGCAAGCGCAAGCCAGACAACACTGTCGCGGCTATCCGGCGCCTGCGAAAGGGAACTCGAAGAAGAACTCGGGCGGGTTCAAAGACCTGCCGAAGGAGAAGTGCCCGTGGCATCCGAACGGCAATCACACTACCGAGCAAGCGGTGCTACCGGCTCGAGGCACGCGCTCAAGGATACGCGGAGCCACCGCACCCTCACGACCAAAAGGGCAAGAAGAAGGACGGCGACAACAACGACTTCCAAGAACCCGAGAAGACCGTCAACGTCCTCTTCGGCGGACGCCCGGCGGGCGGGAGCGAAGGCTACCCGTCGCGAAGTGATGTCCATCGAGCCAGCGGTTCTGACCCCTCTCAGG
Organism: Cenchrus americanus; assembly: GCA_947561735.1. NCBI lineage: Eukaryota > Viridiplantae > Streptophyta > Magnoliopsida > Poales > Poaceae > Cenchrus > Cenchrus americanus. Next base: position 50,542,949 of record OX387245.1, read on the forward strand.
TGGTCAGAGGTACCCATCACCTTCTCCCACGCGGACCAGTGGACTAGCTTCTCCGAACCAGGACGGTTCCCTCTCGTCCTGAAACCAACGGTGGCGGGGTCCAAGCTCAACAAGGTGCTCATCGACGGTGGAAGCGGGCTCAACGTCCTCTTCACCAAAACCTTGAAGAAAATGAACCTCGACGTCACCCCCATGCTCACCAAGAGCAGCATGCCGTTCTACGGCATCGTCCCAGGCAACGCGGCTATCCCACTGGGCTCGGTGGTTCTGCCAGTTACCTTCGGGGCGTCTCGGGACAACTACCGCACCGAGTACATCAAGTTCGAGGTCGCGGACTTCGAGACCTCTTACCACGCCATCCTCGGCAGACCGGCCATCGCCAAGTTCATGGCGGTGCCCCACTACACCTACTTGGTACTCAAGATGCCAAGTCCGGCCCGGTGTACTCTCCCTCCAGGGGGACTTGAAGATCTCCCACGACTGCGATACAGAGGCCGTGGTGATCGCTTCAACAAACCAAGTACCCAACCCAATGATGGAGGTCTACGCTGCGTCGAAGAAGCTCGCCACGAGCGAACTCGACATCCCAGAGAAGTCTGACAGCGCCAACAAGCCTCAGCCACCTGAGGAGGTACTCGTCAAGACGGTCGACCTCGGAACAGGCGACCCCAGCAAGACCACCACCATCGGGGCCGGCCTCGACCCCAAATAGGAAGACGCGCTCATCAGCTTTCTTCGGGCTAACCGCGACATCTTCGCGTGGAAGCCGACGGACATGCCGGAGTGCCCGGGAGCCCCGATTGAGCACTGCCTTAACGTCGACCCAAAGGCCACCCCCAAGCGACAACACCTCTGACGTTTTGCCGACGACAGACGGGACGCCATCAAGAAGGAGCTTGCCAAGCTACTCACAGCTGGCTTCATTAGAGAAGTCTTCCATCCTGAGTGGCTCGCCAACCCCGTCCTCGTCCACAAGAATGTTGATGGTGAAAATCCGTCGACCTAGCCATGAGTTTACCTTCGGTGTTGGCATGAGTTTTATACCTTATCCATTGGTACTAACCCCCATGGTATAACAAGTTCACGTGTGCATGTCGGTTTTGGAGTTTAATGTTTATGCAGGGATTTAGTGTTGAATGCAAGACTTTCGGGATAAGTTCATCAAGCACCTCATGACAAGACCTTGAAGCCCTGAACAAGTCATGCAATGAAGCAAACTTAACTCCAAGAAGCCGGGGACTTGATCCGAGAAGACGACGGACTCCGGGGACCCGACCGGAAAAGTCTTGAATCTTGCAAGACAAGGAGTTGAGTCCAATTCGGAGAGAAACCGACGACATGGACCTACATGCGAAGGGGGAAACATCCGGGAAGCAAGGGAACCGACGTGGGGCAAAGGAGCCCACGGGGGGCGGGCCTAAATGGGCCCGGGCCGGCCGGCCCGGTCCGGTCGGCCCGAGCCCATTTTGGGCCCAAATTTGCTCTCCTTTGCCCTAGCCGCCAATCGGGCTATTTATAGTCCCCTGACCGAGAGCCACGCAGAGAAGATTTCGTCTTCGGCCGCCGAGGAGCGAGAGAAGAGAGGGACACCATGTCGGAGAGGAGAGGGTCGAGCTAGTTGACTAGGGTTTCCCTAGCCGACGTGGGAACCTTGCATGGAAGACCACGTCGGAGTTCCCGGAGCTAGAAGCAAGATCAAGGAAGGATCCCGGTGGTGATCTTGTGTATGTATCATTGTCATAGTTGAATTATCAAGTTGAATCTTTTCTTAGCGATCAAGTGTTTCCTCGAAGATTTCGTTTTTCGATCGGCTTTGCTTATTCCAATTCTATTCGCGCGGTAGATTACATAGGGTGTTCTTGTAGCCGCGGTGGCTAGAGGTACACGCCGGATCCTCCGAAAGAATCTCGACTTGTCTTTTGACTCGCCCTAAGCTCCCCGCATGAATAGGGATACGTTGTGACGAACGGGGGTCTCGAAAGGCGGATGTTTTCGGATTTGGACGGGAAACCACGATTTAAAGAGGCTTCTATTAAGATTCGATTTGCTACTTCTTCTCTTGCTTGGAACTTCAACAAAAGGCTTACCCCGATCGCTCTAGATCGGTTTATCTACCCAATCTTACTTTGTTTTCTCCGGTCTTTAGTAGATTAGATTTATCTTTGTTTTGTGTTCTTATCTAGATGCATTAGGGTTTCTCTTTTACCAAAGATTGAAGTTACTTGGCTTTACTAGATCAACTCTTGCGTCACACATTTGTTCCACGGATTCGATACCTTGGGTTCACCACTCGAGGGAAGAAGGGTCCCTTGACTACGACGGGAGACTTGTACGCTTGCGAGTCACAAACGAACTTTGATACAATTATTAACCGTCAACAAGCCCCTTTTTCTGGCGCCGTTGCCGGGGAACAAGTGATCAAGATTTGATTTTTTATTGCTTTTTTTTGTAATTTTCAGTACTGATTTTGTTTTATTTTTGCATCTACTAAATTTTGATCATCCTCAAAATACATCTAATCTAGTTTGTCTAACTCTAGTCTTTATAGATTTGTTTTGTTTTCTAGTTTTTTTGCATACTTTGTTTATTGCTAACCCTAACCGGAGATGGTTGGCTACCTCTCCAAGAAACCCAAGCTTTTTTGTGGATGATCCAGGAAAACTTTACGAGGCAAAGGTGACATGCAACACAAGCTAAAGGGGTGGAAACCCTAGATTCAAAAGTTGAAGTCGAAGGACCGTCGAAATCTCCAAGGGAATCACCACCTCCAAGTCCAAAGGAAGATCAACCTCAACCACCGGAGCGCTACGCACCCCGGACATCGTTGATCTACCTATCATAAACCTTCAAGACGCCAGGAGGCCGTTCGAGATCAAGGTCTCAACTATCCGCATGACGATTGCGAGAGCTGAATGCATACGAGCCAGATTCCTTGAGTGGCATATCGGTTCACTTAAGAGGAGGATGGAGAAGATGGAGATGGAGAAAGAAGCTCAACACCTAAAGGCCGCCGAAGCAAGATCCACATGCAAGGAGTGTGAAGTGTTCATCGTGATGAAGATGCTAGAGACGCAAGTGGGACAACTTGCCGGCGCCCGATGGGTAACGAAGAAGAATATCCGAGACAACTCCAAGGTCCCAAGACGGCAAAGGCTACTCAAGCTCATTCGGGAGAGATGAAGGATCACACTAGAGACCATGAAGATCACGACCGAAGGACCGGAGTTCGAGATGCCGAGCCACAAGGAAGTTGTTGCATCCGTCAAGACCAAAGGACAAAGCCGGCCGTGAAGACCAAAAAAAAAATTGACTAAGCCAAAGCGGGGACCCAAGATTGCAATGCCCACAAAGAGCGTTGATCCGAAGTAATCAAGTGAAGAAGTCTAGCCATGGACTATAAACGAAGCGCTATGCGGGAGGCAACCCGTTTCGTCAAGTCAAGAATAAGCTACCGGGAGGACAACCCGATTCCAGGTTTTTCGAGTCTTTTTAATAATTTAGTTTTTGAGTTTTATTACGCAAAGACATTAGACTTAGAAGTGGTTGAACAATATTAGAGACATAATTCTTGATTGAATGATTGCTTTATCATAAACCCTTTGCATGAACCCTCCTATGTGCTTGTTTGTTCTTTTCTTTTCGAGAAACCCTCAACCAAATAATTTCAGAACCTTAACTCAACCTTTCACCCTCATTATGGTGCTGAGGTTGACTTATTTTTCATGCTAAAACCACACGAGTAGAGCCACGATTTATGTTTAAGTGTTAATAAAATTCAGCACGTGGTAGGACTCGCGTGAACTTAGAAATCAAAGCTTTTGGTTGGTTTTAAAAATCTTTATCCTTGGTTTCTCTAGGATTATAATTTTTCTAAGCCTATTCTAATTTTGTTTTATTCAAAATCTTTCTTATTTAGCCAAAATTAGAACCTAAACCTATGCCCCCATGATCAAGCCGGGAAAAGTCTGCTCTCAACCGATGAAGGCAAACTATACCGGTGAGACCGAAATCGACGTAAAAAGAAAATATTTTCGACTTGCATTTGTTTTTAATGGTTTAAAAACTTCTCTAAAATTATGTTCGAGCTCTTGCATGGCTCTGAAAAATATTTTAAATTTCGAATTAGAGGAGTGCTTAACCTTAAACACACCTAAATGGAGGCAATCTAGTAATCATGCATGCACCATTGGATTCCCTTTCATCAACTTTCACCAATTTCACATGCAAAGGACAAGCATGGTGGGCAGCAAGCATCAACTTTGTAGGAATTTCATGGTGGCATGTGAAGCAAGTGGAGCTAGGGAGCATGGACATGACCCAAAACATGAAGCATCAAGTGGAAGGACCAATAAAAGGAGTGTACGAGAGCGTTTGGGCGGTGCAACTCGTGGAGCACGCGGGCGGGGAAAGTTGCGGAGAGGTGAAATGATCGTCTTTGGAAGAAAGACGAGGCGGGGAAGAGCACCGAGGCCGGCCTCACCTACATAAGGAGCCCCCCGACTCCCGTTTTTTTTTTGCGAGCAAGCTTCCCTCTCCTTCCTTTGTTTGTGCGTTCAAGTTTGTGTGCCCAAAACCTCCGTAGACATAGCCAACCTTCCCAAGCTTGATAGCTCAAAAAAAAATCCACATCCTTAATCCACTCAAAGTCCACATCCGAAGCAAAAAGTTTAAGTGCCTAGTTACCGGTTGCAACCCGGAATTTTAGTTGAAAAAAGAGTGCAGCAACCATGTGGAAGAAGACCACAAGTCTCTTCTCCAAGAAGAAGAGTTCGTCGTCGTCCAAGCCGTCATCAACCACGTCTTCGAGGAGGCACTCGGTTTCCGAGTCTCCCCGGAGCATGGAGACGGATACGGCACCACCGAGAAGGAATGTTGCTCTCCTCCTTGGTGGTATGAGGGCTGCAAGAAGCACTTCCATGAGGTTCACCGAACCTCGTGGGCACACGGAGGAGCAGCCCGCGCCACCACGACGATCGACTCGCTCAACCGCACCACCTCCTTACACCCCGACACACTCTTCGTACGGCTTCATCATCTTGTCGACGGAGGAGGAGGAGAGGCTCGCCAATCTTGAGAAGAGACTTGTGCCGAACGTCGAGTTCGACGACCAAGCACTCTACACCTTGGGTTTTTGCACCGACATATACTATATGTTGGGGCACCTCGGATGGGTGCAATTCTCCAATGGAGTATCGGTGGACACCCATTTGGGTTACGCCTTGGAAATTTTAATGACTATTGCACCCATCATTGATGATGAAGGGGTGCAAAGCTTGTCATTCCGTTTGGAGGGAGTCCAACAAGTGGTTCCTTACGAGCACGTGAGGGAGCTGCTTGGATTCCACAAGGGAGCTCCGGAGAAAGTTGACGTGCCACCCGGCATGTTGGCGGGATTTTGGAACATGATCTCCGGAGAAGCCCATCAACAACGCAATTGCATCTACAACCCCATTATCCAGATATTTCACTCTTGGATGTGCAAGAGGGTATTGGGGAGGATGAAGGAAACAAAGGTGACCGACACGGAGTTGAATTGGCTATACTCGGCTTTAATTGCCAGGCAGCCAATAGACCCCTCCTACCTCATGATCAACCGTTGGTGTTGTGAAGCAACATCGGGGGCGGGTAATATTGGTTCGGGGTGTTACCTCTCCATGTTGGCCTTTTCCTTGCGGCCGGGGATCGCAAGAACCCCCGACCACCTTTTGCGTGGTACCTCTCTCGGCATTGAGTATTTGCGGCAAGGCAAATACATTAGTGGAGATGAGAGAGGAGGTTATCGGTTGGCCATAGTGAACCTACCCCTTCCAAATGAGAGGCTTAGGCTTTTCACCGAAGGAAGGGAAGATTGGTTGGAAGAGGGACTACTTGTCCCTGCAAGGAAGAACAAAAGAGGAAGGATCGTAGAGGAGGGAACATCCTCCGCACAAGCGAGTGAAGCACAACCCAATGTGCAACCATTCGGCGGAGTCCCTCCTCCGCCAAGTTATTACGGAGGGTCACAACAACAAGCATGGGGGGGTGGTGCACCGGTACCCCCACAAAATTATGTTGTGCCCAACGCTAACTTCGCGGAGTCCTACGCCCATCATCCCCAACCACAACAAAGCATGGCCATTATTGGAGGGTTTGCTGCAAGTAACGCTCAAAACATCGCAGCCATCCAAGCTAACGCAGCTCAACTTGGTGAAGGCAACGCAAATATTGCCTTTGAACTTGGACGCCTTCACCTTGTGGAGCCAAATCAATTCGTCGGAGGAAGTGTCCAACCATATTATGAGCAAGGGTATTATTATCAAGATCATCAACATCAACCACCGGCGGAGGACTAGAAGATTTAGGAACTTTAGTTTTCTTTTCTTTTCTTTTTCTCTGTAATTTTCAGCTTTTGCTTATGTGTGTTTGCGTAGTATTTTCTGTTTTTATTTAAATTTCAGCAAGCATGTTAGTTTATTTTCAGTTTGTATTTCAACTTGATGTCATCATTAATAAAGACACCACCTTGATTATATCTTTGGAAAAGCTACAAAATTTGTGCCATGATGATATATGATTAAAATTGCAGCTTTGTTCATCTTTGTAATTGATTTATGCATGTTTAAGCTAGTGCTCTCTTAAAAATACAGATCTGAATTTATTTAAATGCTAGCTTAATTTTCAGCGGAGGTTATGATTAAAACAAAGACCCATAGTGTTTTACGTGCTCTCAAGTTATGAATAGATTAAAGATGTCTTTTATGCTCAAAAATATTGCTAACCTTGTCACAAATATCACTTGTGTGTTGCTCAACCTATCCAAAGCCTTATATATATTTGAGTGCATAAACCTTAGTGTACAAGATTTATTTTTGAGTGAGTTATTGCAGGCCATGATTTCTGCGGCCCGAGACTAAGAAGCTGGTCATTCCGTTTTTGCGTATCTATCTTTTTGCTAGCCTTTTATCCGTGCATTGTGTATCCCCGCATCGGTGATCTCACAAACTTCGCCGGATATCCACCCTTAAACCAAATATCATCTTTTGTGATTACCTCCTTGACCACAACCTATCATTGAGAATGGATCATCAATTCAAGGAAGATCGCAAGACGGTGCCAACGTTGAAGATTTCAAGTATCTCTCCAAGGAAAAATATCTCCGGTACCTACCTTATTTTTCGCCTCTTTGCTCGAGGACGAGCAACGTCTAAGCATGGGGGAGGAGGTAGGTACGGTGCAGTTTTAGAGTTCAAAAGGGGAATATTTTAAAAAAATGAAGAAAGAAAAAAAATCCAGTGATATTCATGACTTTCAAGGTATAAAAAATCAAAACTTCGTTGTGAAAGTCATGGACTGAATATATGACGAGGAAAAAAAATGAATGAATGAAAGAAAGAAAAGAATGAGAAATATGAGAAAGAAAAAATGTGCGTAAAGTAAATTCCCTAGCTCTCTAAAAGTGCATTCAAGGCTTCAAGTTAAAAAGATCCATTCTCATTTTTCCAACCATGTGCAATCCGATAACGAGGACTTCCTTTGTGCCTCGGGATCACTCTTTGCCATTTGCACATGTCCACTCATCTAAAAGTGTGTGTATTTTTCTCTTTCCCCTCCTTGATTTAACATTATTTTCTAATGACCTTTTTGACGAGTCTCGGTAAGACCATGAGAAGCTTGTCTTGTTTTGACAACACCTCATTTATAAAATCTTGTTAGGACTAAACTTTCCCAAAGCTCCATATAAAGCCTACCACATATATATGAGAGGGAAAGGAGTAGAATATATAGGCTTGAGAGACAAGTGAGATGAGAGTTCTTGAGCAATACATGAGATGATTTAAATTTGTGAATTTGGTTTAGTTTTTCTTTATCTCGTTCTTCGTTTCAAAAATTCTGAGATCTATTTAAAACTTTGTGAGCATGTTAATACTTGTGGGATAAGCTTAATAAGAATCTACCCTCCGTAGAGATGAAGGCTAGTACATTATGGAACTTTAATGAATTAAAATTTTGAGAGCATTATGTTTTCTCATGTGTAATCAAGTGCAAAGTTTAAACATTGTTTAGCAATGATGATATCCATCGAAGGCTTACTCGAGGACGAGCAAGGTTTAAGCATGGGGGAGATGTTGACGGTGAAAATCCGTCAACCTAGCCATGAGTTTACCTTCGGTGTTGGCATGAGTTTTATACCTTATCCATTGGTACTAACCCCCGTGGTATAACAAGTTCACGTGTGCATGTCGGTTTTGGAGTTTAATGTTTATGCGGGGATTTAGTGTTGAATGCAAGACTTTCGGGATAAGTTCATCAAGCACCTCATGACAAGACCTTGAAGCCCCGAACAAGTCATGCAATGAAGCAAACTTAACTCCAAGAAGCGGGGACTTGATCCGAGAAGACGACGGACTCCGGGGACCCGACCGGAAAAGTCTTGAATCTTGCAAGACAAGGAGTTGAGTCCAATTCGGAGAGAAACCGACGACATGGACCTACATGCGAAGGGGGAAACATACGGGAAGCAAGGGAACCGACGTGGGGCAAAGGAGCCCACGGGGCCGGGCCTAAATGGGCCCGGGCCGGCCGGCCCGGTCCGGTCGGCCCGGGCCCATTTTGGGCCCAAATTTGCTCTCCTTTGCCCTAGCCGCCAATCGGGCTATTTATAGTCCCCTGACCGAGAGCCACGTAGAGAAGATTTCGTCTTCGGCCGCCGAGGAGCGAGAGAAGAGAGGGACACCATGTCGGAGAGGAGAGGGTCGAGCTAGTTGACTAGGGTTTCCCTAGCCGACGTGGGAACCTTGCATGGAAGACCACGTCGGAGTTCCGGAGCTAGAAGCAAGATCAAGGAAGGATCCCGGTGGTGATCTTGTGTATGTATCATTGTCATAGTTGAATTATCAAGTTGAATCTTTTCTTAGCGATCAAGTGTTTCCTCGAAGATTTCGTTTTTCGATCGGCTTTGCTTATTCCAATTCTATTCGCGCGGTAGATTACATAGGGTGTTCTTGTAGCCGCGGTGGCTAGAGGTACACGCCGGATCCTCCGAAAGAATCTCGACTTGTCTTTTGACTCGCCCTAAGCTCCCCGCATGAATAGGGATACGTTGTGACAGAACGAGGGTCTCGAAAGGCAGATGTTTTTGGATTTGGACGGGAAACCACGATTTAAAGAGGCTTCTATTAAGATTCGATTTGCTACTTCTTCTCTTGCTTGGAACTTCAACAAAAGGCTTACCCCGATCCCTCTAGATCGGTTTATCTACCCAATCTTACTTTGTTTTCTCCGGTCTTTAGTAGATTAGATTTATCTTTGTTTTGTGTTCTTATCTAGATGCATTAGGGTTTCTCTTTTACCAAAGATTGAAGTTACTTGGCTTTACTAGATCAACTCTTGCGTCACACATTTGTTCCACGGATTCGATACCTTGGGTTCACCACTCGAGGGAAGAAGGGTCCCTTGACTACGACGGGAGACTTGTACGCTTGCGAGTCACAAACAAACTTTGATACAATTATTAACCGTCAACAAAGAAGAACTCGAACGAGTGGAGGATGTGCGTCGATTACACCGACCTCAACAAGCACTGCCCCAAGGACCCCTTCGGGTTGCCGCGGATTGATCAAGTCATCGACTCCACGGCGGGCTGTGACCTGCTCTGCTTCCTCGACTGCTACTCCGGGTATCACCAGATCGCAATCAAGGAGGAAGACCAGGAAAAGACCGCGTTCATCACCCCGTTTGGCGCGTACTGCTACACGACCATGTCATTCGGGTTAAAGAACGCCGACGCTACCTATCAACGGGCCATCCAGGCCTGCTTCAAGCGGCAACTCAACAAGAACGTCGAGGCCTACGTGGATGACGTGGTTGTCAAAACCAGGGACTCCAGTACCCTCATCGACAACCTTGAAGAGACCTTCGCATCACTACGCGAGTACCGCTGGAAGCTCAACCCGAACAAGTGCGTCTTCGGCGTCCCTTCGGGCAAACTACTCGGCTTCATCATCAGCCAGCGCGGCATTGAAGCCAACCCCGAGAAGATCTCCGCCATCACCAGCATGAAAGCTCCCGCGAGCATCAAGGACGTCCAGAAGCTGACGGGGTGCATGGCGGCGTTGAACAGATTCATCTCGAGGCTAGGAGAACGGGGTCTCCCCTTCTTCAAACTACTCAAGCACCACGAGAAGTTCGTGTGGACTCCAGAGGCGGATCAAGCCCTTGCCCAGCTCAAGGACTTCTTGTCACAGCCGCCAATCCTCACGGCTCCGCGAAGGGGCGAGCGGCCTCTTGCTCTACCCGAGTGCGACTACTCACGTGGTCGCATCTGCCATCGTTGTCGAGCGGCGGGGAAGACGGCCACGCCTATCCGGTCCAGCGCCCGGTCTACTTCGTCAGCGAGGTTCTATCAGAGTCCAAGGCTCGCTACCAGCCAGTGCAGAAGCTCCTGTACGCTCTACTCATCACCTCGCGGAAGCTACGACACTACTTCCAAGAGTACTCGGTTTCCGTCGTCACCGACTACCCGCTCGGCGACATCCTAAGGAACCAAGACGCCACCGAAAGAATCTCCAAGTGGGCTGTCGAGCTCGGCGCCCTCACCATCGACTTCAAGCCACGCACAGCCATCAAGTCGCAAGCACTAGTCGACTTCATGGCAGAGTGGCGGGAGAACCAGTTACCTACTCCCACCGTGCGACCAGAGCATTGGGTGATGTACTTTGACGGCTCACTCAACCTCGAGGGCGCAGGTGCGGGGGTACTCCCCGATCTCTCCAACGGGCGAACAACTCAAGTACGTCCTGCGCATCTTCCGGAAGGTCTCAAACAATGAAGCCGAGTACGAAGCTCTCCTACACGGGCTCCGCCTCGCGGCTTCACTGGGCATCAAGCGGCTACTAGTCTACGGCGACTCCGCAGTGGTCATCAACCAAGTCAACAAGTCCTGGGACCGCAACAAGGAGAACATGGACGCCTACTGCCTAGAAATCCGCAAGCTCGAGAACAAATTCTATGGTCTCGAGTTCCATCACATCGTCCGTGACAACAACGTTGCAGCGGACGTCCTCTCAAAGCTTGGATCCACCCGCGCCCAAGTACCCGCGGGCGTCTTCGTCCATGAGCTTCACGCGCCATCCATCCCGGAGCGGCGCCACCGACCCCTTTGCCCCGGCCCATCCACCAGCTGGGCAGGAGGTCATGATGATCGACGCGGACTGGAGGCAACCCTTCATCGACTACCTCAGCGAGCAGAAGGTTCCCTCCGACAAGAACGCGGCCGAACAACTCGTCCGCCGCGCCAAGTCTTACGTCCTCGTCGGAGACAAGCTTTACAAGCGGGGCACATCTTCTGGAGTACTCATGAAGTGCGTCCCTTGTGAAGAAGGCAAGGACATCTTGGAGGAGATCCATAAGGGCATCTGCGGCAACCACGCGTCTTCACGCACGCTGGTCAGCAAGGCCTTCCGGCGAGCTTTCTACTGGCCCATAACCCTGGGCGATGCCAAAGAACTCGTCAGAAGATGCCAAGGATGTCAGTTCTTCGCCAAGCAGCAACACGTCCCAGCCTACAAGCTAGTCACCATACCGCCGACCTGGCCCTTCGCCTGCTGGGGGCTCGACATGATTGGGCCACCGCCAACCGTGCCGGGAGGATTCAACGAGTGCCGGTGGCTATCGACAAGTTCACCAAGTGGATCGAGGTCAAGCCGGTCACATGCCCCAAGGGCGACGAGTACTCGACTTCTGGATGAACTCGTACACCGCTACGGCTACCCCACCGCATCATCACGGGCGGGGTCCAACTTCAACAACCACCAGTTCTGGGAATATTGCAAAAACAGCGGGATCGACGTCAGATACGTCTCAGTCGCCCATCCACGGGCCAACGGACAAGTCGAGCGCGCCAATGGGATGGTGCTCGACGCCCTCAAGAAGCGGCTACATGACGCTGCTAACTCTAAAGGGGGCAAGTGGATCAAGGAACTACCCAACGCACTCTGGGGGCTGCGGACTCAACCATCCAAGCCAACGGGGCAATCCCCCTACTTCTTGGTCTACGGCTCTGAAGCCATCCTCCCTGCCGACGTCATATGGAACTCGCCGGCGGTGGAGCACTACGACGAAGGCGTCTCGAAGAAGACGACGGACGAGTTGATATCGACGGCCTCGAAGAAGCTCGGCTGCGCCGCCCTCGTCCAATCAGCAAGGTACCTAGAGGGTATCCGACGCTACCATGATTGCAACGTCAAGGAACGCTCCTTCAATGTTGGGGATCTTGTCCTCCGCCGTATCCAGAACACGGAAGGACTCCACAAGCTCAGCTCCCCCTAGGAAGGCCCCTTCACCGTGGCTAAGGTGACTGGGCCGGGCTCCTACCGCCTCCAAACACTTGAAGGCGAAGACGTCAACAACTCGTGGAACGTCGACCAACTCTGTCGATTCTACACCTAGTCTACACGACTACTCCGGGGTTCAAGTCTTCACGACTACATCAACACCCCTCGCCGCAAGCGACCCCCCGGTCCCGGCTCCAAGTCTCCCGACTACCCTCCTCCGAGTCCGGCCCCGCGCGGCTACCTACGGACCACGGGCTGCGACGAGCGTCAAGGACTCTAGCGGCGGTCTACCAAGAGACCACACTCCAAGATCCGGCCCCCCGCGGCTACCTACGGATCCGCGATCCGGCCTACACGGCTACCTACGGATCACCGAGCCGCAAGCGGCTACCCGCTCCGGCGCCACTTAGGCGTAAGCGGCCTCCGGGTCCAGGCGACTACCTTGTAACTTCGGCCCTGGCCACCCAGGTGTACTTCTTCAGTAATAAAGCTTGATTGTTCATCAACTTGTTTACTGTCTACTCCCTATGACGGGACTACTAAAGTCGAGTACTACTACTCGCACCTACTCCACGATGGGCGCTCCGCACTCTGAGATCGCGGTTACGAGTACTCATTGCTGGAAAACTTCATTTCATTGATTACAAGTGTTTCCTGTACAACTATGGCTACTAGCTACCTATGCAGGGCTACTGGAGGTTCAGCTTTTCGGCTACCTGCTCCGCGATGGGAGCCATCTCGCTCCGGCGGCTACGCGTCTTGCTCATCCGAGCCGGTTGGCGGCTACCCCGCCGCGCGACCACCTCCACCGGAGCCTTCGGGAAGTACGACTTCATGAAGGCCGGGACTTGCTTTGGGATCGACTTGGCCATGTGCTTGACGTAGGCGGCCGGCCGGCTTGGTGCTTCACGAAGACGATCCGCCGAAGAGCGATCTTGGGGCCACCGGGTGCGGCACCGGGAGCCTCGCGATCGGGAGAGCGACCTCTTCAAGATCCTTCGAGTGGGCTCGGAGCGCCTCGCAATCTTCATTCAACTTCGCAAAGATTTGTAGCGAGTTGACGAGATCTCTGTCAGAGGCAATCCGCAGCTCCATATGCTTCTCGCACTCGAAGGCGAGCTCCTTGTAGTCGAGCTCAAGTACCTGGCAGGCTTCTTGCTCCCGGTAGAAGAGGTTCTTCATGCTGACCTCCGAGGCCTTCAGCTGCTCCACCTGGCCTTCGAGTTCTGCAACACGGAAACACAACGACGGGTCAGAGGCTTGACGACTCCCAACAAGTACCCGACAAGTCAAAGGACATACCCTTATTCTTGTTGCGGAGGCCTTTGTTCTTCCGCACCAACTCGTCGCCCTTCGCCTGCAACTCCATCACATCGTTGTGGTACTTGGCGAAGGCGGCGTCGAGTTTTGACTGCATGGCGGCCGCGTGCTTCCGCGACTTCACGAGTTGCTCCTCCAGGGCCTCGGCTCGGAGCACGGTGTCGCCGTAACCTTGCGGCGGGTTCGACTTCTCGCGGGGATCGCTCCGCGACGTCCTGCACAAGACAAGCTCAAGTCAAGAAGAGTACTCAACGGCAAAGGATTGACTACTCGGGAGGCTACGGCTACGTACCTTCATCCACTGTTCGGCTCGCCGGATCGCCTCCGTGTCTTCGGGCCACCGTTGCCGGCTCGACGAGATCGTCGGCCAGAAGTTCAATCCCGCCGCGGCTACTCGACGTAGCCTCCGTCATCGGCGCTGAGCGGATAGGCTCCGCGTCTTGGATCTCAGGGGATCGGATAGCCACCTCCAGGGCAACCCCTGGCGACGTGGTGGCCACCTCCCCCCCGGTGGACTTCTCGACGACCTCCCCCACGGGCTTGGGGGCTCCTTCCGCAGCCTCCGGGGCCTCTGGTGTCAACTCCTGCATGGGCACCCCTGCAGGGATGTCACCTCCTTCAGCGCCTGCCAACAAGTGAAACGCGCATCAGTGCCTACGACTACTCATCCTGGAGTTCTGCAGCTTCAAGAAGGGTACTCACCTTCGACTACGACCGCCTCTGGCAGCGGCGCTTCGGTAGCCGGGGGCTCGGTCACGGCTTGGGCCTCGGGAGCGGGCTCCTCGACGGGCGGCGTGACTTCTCCCCGCCTCCGGCCGTCGAGGGCTCTTCCCCGTCCCCGGCCTCGGATCCGTGGATTTTCCGCAGAAGTATTCACAGAGGGTCGTCAGACAAATCGACTACTGCAGCAAGTACTACTCGTGAGGACGTGGTACTTACAAGTTCGACCGGACAATGGTCACGGCCGGAGCACCGAGGATGCTGGCAATGTCAACCAGTCCACCCTCGGCGGGCGTCTCCTCCTCCGCCCCTGCGGCTTCTGCCTCTTCCACGACGGCGGCGGTCGGCGCAGATATCTCCTGCGTCCCCGCGGCCTCCATCTCTCCAACGGCGGCAGCCGTGGGTACTCTGCTCTCTTCTGGAGCAGGGGGCTGGCGCTCCAGCTGCGCCAGGAGTTCTTCAACAGTAGGGGCTGGACTTCGGCTTCCAGCCGGTTCCCCCACCGGGTCCCACACGCCTTCGTCGCCTTCTTCGACAGGCTCCGCTGGCGGCACCTCCTGTACACAAAGGGAGACTACTCGTCAGCAATGTACTCGAATACCGGGTACTCGACTACTCTGCTCAAGATAACCTACCTCCGGAGGCGTGGTCTCTGAGACCTTCATCTTCTTCGCCACCCGCTTCTTGGTGGGGTTGCGCGGCTTCCGCGGCGGCGCAGCAAGGCTAGCCTCCAGGCTAGCCGGAGGGTCTTGAACAAGTGGAACATGAGGCAAGCCTGGACGGCTAAACCTCGACCGCAGCTGGTAGCGGTCTTGAAGCGTCTCCTCATCTTCTTCGTCGTCATCGGAGGAATCCTCCACGATGACGGGATCGTCGTCTTAGCCGACTTCGCGGTGCCCCTTCGACTTCCCCTCCGCCGGGATCTCGATCCCGCTCGGTGGCGGCTGCGGCTCGGAGACAAACCGCTTCACATCATCCTGCGCAAAGACACAAGGCGTCAGCAACTCTACTACAAGTACTCACTACTCGACGAGGGGGGGTACGGCTCTCACCTCGTTGGGCGGGCGCGCGGCGGAGTACTCCTCGACGGGGCACGCCGTGTACGGCGGCATGTCCTTGAAGATGCGCGACAACCTCTCGATGATATCGTTGTCGTCCAACTCGCCCCCCGGCATCCGCGACGAGTCGTCGTCGCCGGTGTACTCGAAGCCCAGTGTATCCCGCGCCATCAGCGGCTGGATCCTGCGCTTCATGACCGAAGGCCACGTGCTCGGCCCTCGGTCCGGCTTCTCCGAGCACTCGAATGCGTGCTAGCGGCTCGAGGAGCCGGATCCCCTCTTGCATGGTGGGCTCTGTGTTCCACCACTCACGATGCAGCGGCTGCCGTCCGCTTGGCCTCGGCGGGGCCGGGGTGGTGGTTGGTGATGTAGAACCACCTCGTCTTCCGGTCCGTGTTGGAGTCCACGAGCTTGTACGCCGGTGCGATCCGCGGCGTCTTCCCTCGGGCGGATCCCGGCTCCTCCGACTACTCGGGGTTGGAGGCACCGGGCCGTGGCTTGACGGCGGAAGAACTTCGGAAGAGCACCCAGTGCGGCTTGATTCCGAGGAAGGCCTCACAGAAGTGGACGAAGACCGACGTGTGGAAGATGCTGTTGGGGTTCAGGTTGAGGTACTCGATGCCGTAGTACCCGAGCAGCCCCTTGAAGAAGTCGCTTGCTGGGAGCGCAAGACCGCGCTCCACGAAGCGCGAGAACATCGGGATCTCGTCCTCAGCTTTCTCCATCGGATAAGGGTCTCCTGCGGCGGATCTCCACATGTCGACTTCCTTCTCCCTGATGAACCCACTGTTCAGCAGGGTCAGCAGGTCCTCCGTCTTGACCTTCGATTTTTTCCACTCGCGGCTTGGATCAGCGCGCGGTGGAGACAGGGGCGGCGCCGCACCAGTGGCGGCTGCGGCGGCCTCTGCACGGCTCCTCTTCTTCCCGTCGGCCTTGGACGTCTTCGACGGCGATGGCTTCATTCTCCAAGTGCAAGGAGTTTTCACTCGCATCCGCTCGGGGGCTAACGTAAAGGCTTCGGGTGGCGATGCGCTCAGATCTACTATGGCGGCAGCAGGCTGCTGGGGGTGGATTTGCTTCTAGATTCAAATGGAAATGACTGCGGCTCACTTGGGTGAAAAACCCTAAGGGTTTTGGCTTCTATTTATAAGTCAAATCGCATCCGCAACCGGCGGCTGGATAAGTCCACGCGCGGCTGACTCAGCGGCTGCGCGTGTCTCTTCGTATTCTACTAGTCGACGTGCCTCGCCTCGGGGGCTCGGCTTCTTCTACTCGACTACCTGGGAAGCGGCTAGTCTCAAGAGCATCTCAGGACACATTCTCCAAGAAGACCCTTCAATTCGAGAGGAAGTACTCGACTCAAGGCTCGGGGGCTCCGTGCCACGTGTCCTTCGGTTTTTTCTCTCCGGATTTTTCGGGATTTTCTTGCTAAGATTTCAGATGGACCCTCAGCCAGAGCCGCGGCTCCAAGGCTCGGGGGCTACTCCATGTGGAGTGCGGTTACGCAAATCGCATCTCCATGACGGCTCCGGCTTCAAGACAAGACGGGCATTTCCCCGAAGACCTTCGAAGGCAGGGTTTCAAGGACGCTTGGGACTACTCGAGAAGACTTCAAGATTGCTCACACATCGGTGGAGTACATTCCGGCCTCGGGATGCTTCGACTACTCTTGAGGACTTTTGACTTGTAGCACTCAGGGACGCTTGAGGACTACTCGTTAAGGCCGTCAAGACTACTTGAAGCTATCCTTCTCGACTACAAAGTACTCGGGGGCTTGTCGTATGGACCTCCCTGGGCCCACTACATCGGTGGGTACCAGGACCGACTACTCGGTGGGCCCCTGGGACTACTCGGCTTGCGCTGCACGGCACCTGAAGGCGTGGAGCACAAGGACTACACAGGAGTAGTACTCGGTTAGGGATCTGTACATGTTCCGCACTGTATAGAGGTCTCCTAGACGTACTCGACTAGTACTCTTTCCCTACTCCGACTTGTAACCCTGCCTCCCGGACTATATAAGGCGAGGCAGGGACCGATCTCTAGCATCCAATCTCCTCTCATACAACCCACGGCGCACTATTGCACCATCTTGTAATCGTGCCCTATCAATCCAGAGCTACGCAGCATACAGGACGTAGGGTATTACGCACCTCGCAGCCCGAACCTGTCTAAATTGTGTGCCACGTGTCTCTTCCTTCGAGTTACCGATCTCGGCGAGTCACAATCATCTACTTCGGGTACTCCCCGTAGTAGGTTGCCAGTCTAAAACACCGACAATGACATCGACGAAGCACACCACGTAGCGGGGGGGGGTACACCACGACGCCCACTGGTGGGAGCCTGCGCATCACTGACAGCGGCGACAAGAACCCGGCTTCCTCACCGCGCCTTCCTCCTCTGTGATCACGTATGGCAATGACGACGCGACGAGCATCTCGCATGACAGTGAGTCCTCGCCGGTCGGCGTGGCTTGGCCCTATGCGCCACCCCGCCTCGGTCATACACTGGGTTGGAGATGCACACGAACCCGTTGCTATGCGTTGAAGAGTCCGTGGGCAAGCCCGAATGCAACGACGTCAAGCAGTATGCGGCCTCCAGCTTGGCGACGTGACGACAGACTCCAACTTGGGGATGGAAAGGAGAAAGTCCTTGGTGTTGGCGCGTGGAGCACGTCATGCGCGTAGTAGAACGGCGGCGTGCCTGGAGAGCGCTTCGTGCGCCACCACTGTTTTCACGACCGACCTGTCCTCGGTGCAGCAACAGCGCGCTGAGCTTCAACCGGGCTGCCTTGGTGCGGAGTCGCCGGTGGCGGAGGTGGTCGCAGAATAGGTCAACGAGGAGGAGCACCAGGATGGTGAGGAAGATGGTCAGGCTGAGCACTACCATCATGTTCACCTCCAGTCCGCCACGGCCAAGCCTTCGACATGCGGTTAGTGATGGCTTGATGCGGATTGGGAAAGGATCGAAGATGGAGGAGATAGAGAGGGAGATAGACCTAGCGAGTGGGTCCCACATGCCAGAGCCACGTCAGCGCATAGTTAGCAGGCCATGTTGGCAGTTTGAAGTGGATTACAGAGATTTGGATCCCACGTGAACAAATTATCAAGTTTGGGGATCCAAATGTGCATTTTGGGAGTTTAGGGACCTAGATGACACCCGGTGCCAAGTTCATGGGACAGCCATGAATTTTACTCTAAAATAAATAAGCATTCTTAGGAACCCCTTGTAGCATCACTTCCTTTTTGTATAGACAATGAAATACACTTGATGCCACATATAATTTTAATACCTGCTCATACACTAGATAAACCATTAGTTACTTAAGCGTGTGTCATTAAATCACCAAAACCCACTTAGGGGGCCAAGATACTCTTCACATGGATCTCGCTGCCCTGAGCCCAGCCATCCCCGGTGTCGGAGGGGATCTCGAGCCCTGAGCCCGGCTTGCCGACCATCAGATCCCGCTCACCTCCGTCGCAAGGGCCCGGTGGAGGTGGAGAAGGCAGTTGGATCTGCTGGTAGAGGCAACCGGTGGGGTTGGAGAGGCGGCCAGCGGGGTTGGAGAAGGCGGCCGACACGGGAGAAGATGGCAAGCCGCAGTCGCCTCTCCTCTTCCTCCCCCTTCCTCTTCGCCGTGGAGGTCGAGGAGCGCCGCCGCATGGAGACTGCCTTCGCACAGCCCTACGCCGAGGTGCGCCGCTGTGCAGGCGTCCGCTGCAAGAGCGAACCGTAAGGCCGCCGCAGCAGGCCTGCACCTCTAGCGCTCCTCTACTCCTTTTCTCCCTCTCCGTCAAGATCCGCACCTAGAATGGGCCAGCAGACGGAGGGAGTCGAGACTGCTTTGAATTTAAGAATGAATTGTGGTGATTACTCTACTGACAATACCGATCAACTCTCATTCCTTTCCAAGTGATTCTATCTGTCTGTGTTTAAAAACATGAAAAATCCAGGTTGCATTCATATCTCAAACTTTCAGTGCTAGAAAGCATAAGATGTGTGCGAGAACAAATGTCACGGGATGTCAAAGGAGTTGCAGAAGAGATTGAAAATAAACTAATGCAGGGTGTGTGTCGGTGTTTTAGACCGGCAACCTACTAAGGGGAGTACCCGAAGTAAATGAATGTGGCCTCGCCGAGATCAGTAACTCGAAGGAAGAGATACGTGGCACACAATTTAGACAGGTTCGGGCCGCGAGGTGCGTAATACCCTACGTCCTGTATGCTGCGTAGCTCTGGATTGATTGGGCACGATTACAAGATAGTGTAATAGTGCGCTGTGGATTGGATGAGATGCTAGAGAAGGGTCCCTGCCCCGCCTTATATAGTCCGGGAGGCAGAGTTACAAGTCGTAGTAGGGAGAGAGTGCTAGTCGGGTACATCTAGGAGTCTTCCATACAGTGCAGGACATGTACAGCTTCCTAACCGAGTACTCCTCCTCCGTAGTCCTTGTGCTCCACGCTATCAGGTGCCGTGTAGCGCAAGCCGGGTAGTCCCAGGGGCCCACCGAGTAGTCGGTCCTGGTACCCACTGAGGTAGTGGGCCCAAGGAGGTCCATACGACAAGCCCCTGAGTACTTTGTAGTCGAGAAGGATAGCTTCAAGTAGTCTTGACGGCCTTAACGAGTAGTCCTCAAGCGTCCCCGAGTACCACAAGTCAAAAGTCCTCAAGAGTAATCGAAGCATCCCGAGGCTGGAATGTACTCCAGCTGATGTTTGAGCAATCTTGAAGTCTTCTCGAGTAGTCCCAAGCGTCCTCGAGTGTTGCCTTCGAAGGTCTTCAAAAAATGCCCGTCTTGTCTTGAAGCCGGAGCTGATATGGAAGTGCGATTGCAAAATCGCACTCCATATGGAGTAGCCCCCGAGCCTTAGGTTGAGCCGTAGGCTACGGGCCGAGGGTCCATCTGAAGTCTTGGCAAGAAAATCCCGAAAAATCCGGAGAGAAAAAACCGAAGGACACGTGGCACAGAGCCCCCGAGCCTTGAGTCGAGTACTTCCTCTCGAATTGAAGGGTCATCTTGAAGAATGTGTCCTGAGATTCTCCTGAGTCTTGTCGCTTCCCAGGTAGTCGAGTAGAAGTAGCCGAGCCCCCGAGGTAAGGCGCGTCGACTAGTAGAATGCGAAGAGTCACGCACGGCCATTGAGTCAGCCGAGCGCGGACTTATCCATCTGGCCGTTGGAGGGCCGGTTTGACTTATAAATAGAAGCCAAAACCCTTAGGGGTTTTCACCCATCGCTGTTGTAGCCATTTCGAATCGATCTGAGGCAGATCCACTTCCAGCGCACGTCGCCGCCGTAATAGATCCAAGCGCGCCGCCACCCAGAGCTTCCAGAGTAGCCCCCGAGCGGATGCGCGTGAAGACGCCGTGTACTTGGAGAATGAAGCCTTCACCGTCCAAGTCTGCGAATGTCGCCGGGAAGAAGAGGGGCCGTGACGAGGCCGCCGCGGCTGCCACGGGGGCAGCGCCGCCGATGTCTCCACCGCGGCCAGATCCAAGCCGCGAGTGGAAAAAGTCAAAGGTGAAGACCGAGGATTTGTTGGCCCTTCTCAACAGCGGATTTATCCGGGAGAAGGAGGTGGATATGTGGAGAGCCGCCGCCGGAGATCCGTACCCAATGGAGAAAGCTGAAGACGAGATCCCGATGTTCGTGCGCTTCACGGAGCGCGGACTCGCGCTTCCGGCCAGCGACTTCTTCAAAGGCCTCTTCGGGTACTACGGAGTTGAGTACCTCAATCTCAACCCTAATGGCATTTTCCATACCGCAGTCTTCGTCCATTTTTGTGAAGCATTCCTGGGGATCAAGCCACACTGGATCCTGTTCCGGAAATTCTTCCGGGTGAAGCCACAGCCGAGCGCCAGCAATCCTCGAGTAGTAGGCGGAGCCGGCATCCAGATGCGGGAGGACGCCGCCGAGCAGTACCTCGCGTACAAGATCATCGACTCCAACGCCGATTGGAAGGTGAGGTGGTTCTATGTCACGAACCACCACCCCGGCCTGCCGAAGCCGAGCGGGAGGCAGCCCAGGCACCGGGACTGGTGGAACACGGAGCCCACGATGCAGGAGGGGATCCAGTTCCCCGAGCTGCTGGCACGCATCAAGGTGCTCGGAGAAGCTGGACTGAGGGCCGAGCACGTGGCCTTCAGTTTCATGAAGCGGAGGGTGCAGCCGCTGATGGCCCGCGACACCCTGGGCTTCGAGTACACCGGCGACGACGACACATCGCGGATGCCCGGAGGCGAGATGGACGATGACGACATCATCGAGAGGCTGACGCGTATCTTCAAGGACATGCTGCCGTACACGGCGTGCCCCGTCCAGGAGTACTCCGCCGCGTGCCCGCCAAAGGAGGTAAGTAGTCGTACCCCCTAGTCGAGTAGTCCTTGCGTGTGAGTAGTCGCGCTGATGTCTTGCATCTTGCAGGACGACTTGAAGAGGTTCATCTCCGAGCCGCAGCCGCCCCCTTAGGGAATCGAGATCCCGAAGGAAGGGAAAG
The DNA here is from genome assembly GCA_947561735.1 of Cenchrus americanus. Classification (NCBI taxonomy): domain Eukaryota; kingdom Viridiplantae; phylum Streptophyta; class Magnoliopsida; order Poales; family Poaceae; genus Cenchrus; species Cenchrus americanus. The sequence continues at coordinate 50,564,849 of OX387245.1, forward strand.
CCAGAGCCAAGGAGCGGCGAGAGGTCGGCGAAGGAGGAGTACTCGGTTAGTGTCAGGCATACACCCCGGGTACTCATGCAAGGAAGGAGGAAGAGTAGAAGACGGACTCCTACTAGAATTCCTCTGTACTCCTACTAGGACTCGCTCTGTGTAATCCTACTAGGACTCCTGCCTTGTAACCGACTAGGAACCCGCCCCCTGGACTATATAAAGGAGGGTCGGGTACCTAGCCGAACATCCACAATCCCTCCGGGAAACAACACCAAGCGCAGGGCGCAATACTACTCTAAACAGGACGTAGGGTATCTACTCCGGCTACCCGAACCTGTATAAATATTGTGTCTTGTGTCCTTGCGCGTACCATCGGGTTCCAGATCATGGCGATCCCCACCTTCTACCTTGCTGCGGGTACCTCCCATGGAGGCCGAGTGGTTTAAACACCGACAGCTGGCGCCCACCGTGGGGCGAACGTCACGATCATCCGACGAACTCGGAGGACCTATCATCAAGATCAATTTACTCGGCGCGGTGCGCTGGCTTTCTGTTCAAGATTAATCAACACGGTCAGCACTCTCTACGTCGTGTTCAAGCATGCACTCTGCTCGGCGTTCTTACGATCGAGAAGACTTCTCCACCAGTACCAATTTTAGCTCGGCGAATTATGGAATCAAATTATTCTTCAGCGATCTGCAACATGCGAGTCCATGTCTGGTGTGGAGTTCAAAGTCGCTAATCCGTCTCTACATCTGACTACAATCCGCAGGTCAAATCCGAGACGCAATAGAAAACAGAGTCCTGAACTGTTGATGTGCTTCGTGTCCTGGTCCAAGACCAATTCAAACTCCAAACTGGAACCTCCAATGGAATCGCTGTTGCACCTTGTCCGTCAGAAATAAAAAGTGCACATCTACTCAATCTGGTGATGCGCCCTCGTGAAGACTATGGAAGCAACCAGTGGTTTTATTTTGAAAACCAATTTGATGGAGCATTGCTACTCGCACACGGAGAAGCTCCCACAAGATTTCAAGATCAATTGGCTTGTTGCACACCAAAAACGTACGCAAGTAGAACTACGCCGTGCGCCGCGACTACTCGTCTCCGGCCGCACGCGCTCTACGTCAACCTCGCCGTGGGCCGCAACTACTCGTCTCCGGCCGCACGCGCTCTACGTCGACCTCGTCGTGCGCTGCGACTACTCGTCTCCAGCCGCACGCGCTCTACGTCAACCTCGTCGTGCACCGCGAGTACTCGTCTTCACTCTCCCGGCTGCAGCGATCTACCTCGATTCCGCCGCGCGTCCGGGTGCCTCGGCACGTCGCGCGGCTCGTCGTGCGGCCCGTCGCGCGGCTCGTCGTCGACTACTCCTCCTCCGCCGTGCATTCGGGTGCCTCGGCACGTCGCGCGGCTCGTCGTCGACTACTTCTCCTCCGCCGCGCGTCCGGGTGCCTCGGCACATCGCGCGGCTCGTCACGCAGCTCGTCGCGCCACTCGTCGTCGACTACTTCGCCTCCGCCGCGCGTCCGGGTGTCTCGACACGTCGTGCGGCTCGTCACGTGGCTAGTCGCGCTGCTCGTCGTCGACTACTCCGCGTCGCGCAGGCTCGTCGTCGACTACTCCGTGCGCCGCGACTTCCTCTTGCGGCAACACTGGCTCTACTTCGAGTACGCCGCGCGCCGCCACGATGTCATCTTCCGGTCGCATCGCGTCGACCATTCATCTCGACTAGTTTTCCAAACTAGTCGAGAACAGCAGTCACGCCCCGAACATCTAGTCGGAATCAACTCAGACTAGTCAACTTCAGCAACAACCGTCGCGGCTCCATCGCCGAGCGCCACGGCTTCATCAACAGTCAGCCCAGGCAACAACAGCTAAGTCATTTATTTAAATGATTACTGTTTTCTTTCTTGGCTTGTTCTCCTCATCATGTAGGACTACTTGCCGACTACTCATTTGTGTACGCTTCTCGGCGGGTTTCACGGGAGCTACACTCTGCTGACTACTCTTGGGGTATATCAATCAAGTCACCACGAATCTACTTCATCAACTCGGGGGCTATCCCAAGGAGGCAGCTTCTAAAAGTCCACTACGGTGGCAACCGTACCTTGGGTCTGAAATCCATGGCCCAGGCACACAAGTCGACTCCGGTCGCACCTTCAAGCCCGCTCTGGCGGCAATCGTACCTTGGGTCTGAAATCCATGGCTCAGGTACTCAAGCCCACTCCGATGGCACAAGTCAACGCTAACGGTCGCACCCAAGCCCACTCCGGTGGCACAAGTCGATGCTAACGATCGCACCCAAGCCTACTCCGGTGGCACAAGTTGACGCTAACGGTCGCATCCAAGCCCACTCCAGTGGCACAAGTCGATGCTAACGGTCGCACCCAAGCCCACTCCGGTGGCACAAGTCGACGCTAACGGTCGCATCCAAGCCCACTCCGGTGGCACAAGCCGACTTTGGTCGCAATCTTAAGCCCGCTCCAGCGGCAAAACTATTCGTTTTCTCTGATTTTTCATTCGCTCTGGCTTTCCGGAAAGTGCTTTTTCGTTTTTTTCATCTTGAGTCCACCCCGCGTGGCACAAAGTCGACTATTGTAGTCGCATCTCAAAGTCCGCTCCACGCGGCATCCTAAAGTCGACTTCTAAAGTCGCATATCAAAGTCCGCCCTATGCGACAACTAAAGTCGACTTCGGTTTTTAAGTCGCATCTCAAAGTCCGCTCCGCGCGGCACAAAGTCTACTTCGGTTTTCAAGTCGCATTCTAAAGTCCACTCTGTCGGCATCTAAAGTCGACTTCGGTCGCATTTAAAGTCCGCTCTGACGGCACGACTACTTCTCATGCTCCACGGCTCGACGCCAAACTAATACTTGGAATCTCTCCAGCTCGGGGGCTATGCTCAAAATACTACTCGAGGATAACTTCAACATGCTTCGCTCGCTCTCAAACTCGGGGGCTCCGCACCAATAACTACTCGACGTGGCTCATACGGCTCTCTTATCTTGAGGGCTACACGCTGCAAGAGTACTCGGATGATGGCTTTCACGAATACTGAAGACCCTTGGATTGATTACCTAATCATTTCAAGGCTCGGGGGCTACTATGCTACACCCATCGTTCAATTTTTTCAAGACGGAAGATTCGGAATCAAGATTGACCCTCAGCTAGAGTCTGCAACTCAACCTAAGGCTCGTGGGCTACTCCATATGGAGTGCGATTTTGCAACCGCACTTCCATATAATCTCGACTTCAAGACCGATGAGCCGGACCACCTTCCGCCTCGCGGCGGTTCAAGTACTATTGAAGACTTCTCCAAGCGTACTCGAGGACGCTCAAGAACTACTCGAAAAGGCTTCAAGACTACTCGAACTACTACTCTCGACTCCAACGTGCTCGGGGGCTTGTCGGGCATACACCCCGGGTACTCATGCAAGGAAGGAGGAAGAGTAGAAGACGGACTCCTACTAGAATTCCCCTGTACTCCTACTAGGACTCGCTCTGTGTAATCCTACTAGGACTCCTGCCTTGTAACCGACTAGGAACCCGCCCCCTGGACTATATAAAGGAGGGTCGGGTACCTAGCCGAACATCCACAATCCCTCCGGGAAACAACACCAAGCGCAGGGCGCAATACTACTCTAAACAGGACGTAGGGTAGCTACTCCGGCTACCCGAACCTGTATAAATCTTGTGTCTTGTGTCCTTGTGCGTACCATCGGGTTCCAGATCATGGCGATCCCCACCTTCTACCTTGCTGCGGGTACCTCCCATGGAGGTCGAGTGGTTTAAACACCGACAGTTAGGAAGCTGTACATGTTCTACACTGTATGGAAGACTCCTAGACGTACCCGACTAGTACTCTCTCCCTACTCCGACTTGTAACCCTGCCTCCCAGACTATATAAGGCGGGGCAGGGACCCTTCTCTAGCATCTCATCCAATCCATGGTGCACTATTACACTATCTTGTAATCGTGCCCAATCAATCCAGAGCTACGCAGCATATAGGACGTAGGGTATTACACACGTCGCGGCTCGAACCTGTCTAAATTGTGTGCCACGTGTCTCTTCCTTCGAGTTACCGATCTCGGCGAGGCCACATTCATCTACTTCGGGTACTCCCCTTAGTAGGTTGCCGGTCTAAAACACCGACACACACCCTGCATTAGTTTATTTTCAATCTCTTTTGCAACTCCTTTGACATCCCGTGACATTTGTTCTCGCTCACATCTTATGCTTTCTAGCACTGAAAGTTTGAGATATGAATGCAACCTGGATTTTTCATGTTTTTAAACACAGACAGATAGAATCACTTGGAAAGGAATGAGAGTTGATCGGTATTGTCAGTAGAGTAATCGCCACAATTCATTCTTAAATTCAAAGCTGTCTCGACTCCCTCCGTCTGCTGGCCCATTCTAGGTGTGGATCTTGACGGAAAGGGAGAAAAGGAGTAGAGGAGCGCTAGAGGTGCAGGCCTGCTGCGGCGGCCTTACGGTTCGCTCTTGCAGCGGACGCCTGCACAGCGGCGCACCTCGGCGTAGGGCCGTGCGAAGGCAGTCTCCATGCGGCGGCGCTCCTCGGCCTCCGCAGCGAAGAGAAAGGGGGAGGGAGATGAGCCCTCCACGACGGTGGCGGAGGAAGAAGTCGCGCCGCCCGTCGAGGAGTCAACTCCTGCCCCTCAGGCGGAGTCCGAAGCGCCGGCTGCTGGAGCTGCGTTGCCCGAAGCCAGCATGGTCAAGGGTAAGTGTTCTGCTGTGGTTTTAGGCTTCCCCATAGAGTAGTCGTAGTTGCTAATGAACTTGACGTCTTCTTGTCAGGCGTCGAGGCCGAAGGGAGCGACATCCCTGCAGCGGTGCCCATGGAGAAGTCGACACCACAGGCGCCGGAGGCTGCTGAGGGAGCCCCCGTGCCGATGGAGGAGGTCGCCAAGGAAGCCGCCGCGGCGACCGGAGGAGAGGAGGCTACCGTGCCACCAGAGGTTGCTCTGGAGGTGGTTGTCCGCTTCCCGGAGATCCAGGATGCAGAGCCCATCCGCTCTGCACCGATGACGGAGGCCGCCGTGAGTAGTCGCGGCGGGGTGGAGCTGCTCGCGGACGATCTGGTCGATCCGGCGACGGTAGCCAGGCACCTGGAGGCGATCCACCAGGCTGAGCAGTGGATGAAGGTAAGTAGTCTTAACTTCTGAGTAGTCAATCCTCTGTTGTTGAGTACTTGTGTGGCGTGTGTTATCTGTGCAGGACGTCGTGGAGAGGTCCCGCGAGAAGTCCAACATGCTGCAAGGCTTTGGTGATGCGATGCTCCGGGCTGAAGCACTAGAAGATCAGCTTTTGAAGTCGCAGAAGCACGCGGCCGCCATGCAGTCCAAGCTCGACGCCGCTTTTGCCAAGTATCATAATGACATCCAGGAGTTGCAGGCAAAGGGCGACGACTTGGTGCGGAAGAACAAGACGCTCCGCAACAAGAATAAAGGTACGCCGCTTGACTTGTTGGGTAGTTGTTGGAGGTCGAGTTGTAGTCTAACCCGTCGCGTCTTGTTGTTTTGCAGAGCTTGAGACCCGGGTGGAGCAGTTGAGGACTTCTGAGACAGATATGAAGAACCTCTTCTACCGGGAGCAGGAGGCCCGCCAGGTACTCGAGCTCGACTATAAAGAACTTGCCTTCGAGTGCGAGAAGCACATGGAGCTTCGGATTGCTTCTGACCGCGATCTCGTCAACTGCTACAAATCTTTGCAGAAGTTGAATGAAGATTGTGAGGCGCTGCGGGCCCAGCTGAAGGATCTTGAAGAAGCCGCGCTGCCGATCGCAAGGCTCTTGGTGCCTCATCCGGGCGGCCCCAAGATCGCTCCGCTCGTGGATCGCCTCAGGGAAGCCCCCAGCCGGCTGGCGGCTTATGTGAAGCATATGGCGAGGTCGATCACAAAGCAAGTCTTGGCCTTCATGAAGTCCTACTTCCCGAAGGCGCCCGTGGAGGTAGTCGCTGGCGGGGTAGCCGCCAATTGTACCGATGAGCAGTACGCGGAGCTGCTGGAGCAGATGGCGCCCATTGCGGAGCAAGTAGCCGATAAGCTCAATCTCCAATAGCCCTGTAATAGTTAACTCGTAGTCAAAGTTGTACAAAAACAATTGTAATGGAATTGCTTAAGTATTAATGAAAGGAAAATTCCAGCAATGAGTACTCGTAGTCGCGATCTCAGAGTGCGAAGCCTCATCGTGGAGTGGATGCGAGTAGTCGTACTCGGCGGTAGTCCCGTTGAGGGGAGTAGATAGTAAAGAAGTTGATGAACGATCAAACTTTATTACTGAAGAAGTACACCTGGATGGCCAGGGCCGTAGTTACAGAGTAGTTGCCTGGACCCGGAGGCCGCTTACAGCTAAGTGGTGCTAGGGCGAGTAGCCGCTTGCAGCAGTAGATCCGTAGGTAGCCGTGTAGGCTGGATCTTGCAGTACATGGTCTCTTAGTAGACCGCTGCTAGAGTCCTTTGTCGCTCGTCGCAACCCAGGATCCGTAGGTAGCCGCGCGGGCTGGATCCTAGAGAGGAGTAGTCCGGGGACTGGGGCCAGGACCCGGAGGCCGCTTACGGCAGAGGGGTGTTTATATAGTCGTGCAGACTTGAACCCCGGAGTAGTTGTGTAGACTAGGCGTAGAATCGACAGAGCTGGTCGACGTTCCACGAGTTGTTGATGTCTTCGCCTTCAAGTGTCTGGAGGCGGTAGGAGCCCGGCCCGGTCACCTTTGCCACGGTGAAGGGACCTTCCCAGGGGGAGCTGAGCTTATGTAGCCCTTCCGTGTTCTGGATACGACGGAGGACGAGATCACCAACGTTGAAGGAGCGTTCCTTGACGCTGCGATCGTGGTAGCATCGGATACCCTCCAGGTATCGTGCTGATTGGACGAGGGCAGCGCAGCGAGCTTCTTCGAGGTTGTCGATGTCACCTCGTCTGCTGTCTTCTGAGATGCCTTCGTCGGAATGCTCCACTACTGGCGAGTTCCATATGACGTCGGCAGGGAGGATTGCTTCGGAGCCGTAGAACAGGAAGTAAGGGGATTGCCCCGTTGGCTTGGATGGCTGAGTACGTAGCCCCCAGAGTGTGTTGGGTAGTTCCTTGATCCACTTGCCTCCATTGGAGTTAGCAGCATCGTGTAGCGCTTCTTGAGAGCGTCGAGCACCATCCCGTTGGCGCGCTCGACTTGTCCGTTGGCCCAAGGATGGGCAACTGAGACGTATCGGACGTCGAACCCGCTGTTCTCGCAGTACTCCCAGAACTGGTGATTGTTGAAGTTGGAGCCCAGGTCTGTGATGATGCGGTGGGGTAGTCCGTAGCGATGCACGAGTTCATCCAGGAAGTCGAGTACTCTGTCAGCCTTGGGGCATGTGACCAGCTTGACCTCGATCCACTTGGTGAACTTGTCAATGGCCACCAATACTCTGTTAAAACCACCTGGCGCAGTTGGTAGTGGCCCAATCATGTCGAGCCCCCAGCAGGCGAAGGGCCAGGTTGGCGGTATGGTGACTAGCTTGTAGGCTGGGACGTGTTGCTGCTTGGCGAAGTACTGGCATCCTTGGCATCTTCTGACGAGTTCTTCGGCGTCGCCCAGAGCGGTGGGCCAGTAGAAAGCTCATCGGAAGGCCTTGCTGACCAGCGTGCGGGAGGACGGGTGGTTGCCGCAGACGCCCTTGTGGATCTCCTCCAAGATGTCCTTGCCTTCTTGCCGAGGGACGCACTTCATGAGTACTCCGGAAGATGTGTCCCGCTTGTAAAGCTTGTCTCCGACGAGGACGTAGGACTTGGCGCGGCGGATGAGCTGCTCGGCCGAGTTCTTGTCCGAGGGAACCTTCTGCTCGCTGAGGTAGTCGATGAAGGGTTTCCTCCAGTCCACGTCGATCATCATGACCTCCTGTCCAGGCCCGTGGGTGCGCTGGAACAGTGGTCGGTGGCGCCGGCTCCGGGATGGATGGCGCGTGAAGCTCATGAACGAAGACGCCCGCTGGTACTTGAGCGCGGGTAGATCCAAGCTTCGAGAGAACGTCCACTGCAACGTTGTTGTCGCGGACGATGTGGTGGAACTCGAGACCGTAGAACTTGTTCTCGAGCTTGCGGACTTCTAGGCAGTAGGCGTCCATGTTCTCCTTGTTGCGGTCCCAGGACTTGTTGACTTGGTTGATGACCACTACGGAGTCGCCGTAGACGAGTAGCCGCTTGATGCCCAGTGAAGCCGCGAGGCGGAGCCCGTGTAGGAGAGCTTCGTACTCGGCTTCGTTGTTTGAGACCTTCCAGAAGATCTGCAAGACGTACTTGAGTTGTTCGCCCGTTGGAGAGATCAGGAGTACCCCTGCACCTGCGCCCTCGAGGTTGAGTGAGCCGTCAAAGTACATCACCCAATGCTCTGGTCGCACGGTTGGAGTAGGTAGCTGGTTCTCCCGCCACTCCGCCATGAAGTCGACTAGCGCCTGCGACTTGATGGCTGTGCGTGGCTTGAAGTCGATGGTGAGGGCGCCGAGCTCGACCGCCCACTTAGAGATTCTTCAAGTAGCATCTTGGTTCTGCAGGATGTCGCCGAGCGGGTAGTCGGTGACGACGGAGATCGAGTACTCCTGGAAGTAGTGCCGTAGCTTCCGCGAGGTGATGAGTACTGCGTACAGGAGCTTCTGCACGGGCTGATAGCGTGCCTTGGACTCTGATAGGACCTCGCTGACGAAGTAGCCTGGGCGCTAGACTGGGTAGGTGTGGCCGTCTTCCTGCCGCTCGATAACGATGGCAGTACTGACCACGTGAGTAGTCGCAGCAAGGTAGAGCAGTAGTTGCTCGCCCTTGCGAGGAGCCGTGAGGACCGGTGGCTTCGAAAGGAAGTCCTTGAGTTGGGCAAGGGCTTGATCCGCCTCTGGAGTCCACATGAACTTCTCTTGATGCTTGAGTAGTTTGAAGAAGGGGAGCCCCCGTTCTCCAAGCTTCGAGATAAATACGATCCGTCTGCCATGCACCCGGTCAGCTTCTGGACGTCTTTGATGCTCGTGGGAGCTTTCATGCTGGTGATGGCGGAGATCTTCTCGGGGTTGGCTTCGATGCCGCGCCGGGCGATGATGAAGCCGAGTAGTTTGCCCGAAGGTACGCCGAAGACGCACTTGTTCGGGTTGAGCTTCCCGGCGGTACTCGCGCGGGAGACGCGAAGGTCTCTTCAAGGTCGTCGATGAGGGTGCCGGAGTTTCGGTCTTGACGACCACGTCATCCACGTAGGCTTCGACGTTCTTGTTGAGTTGCCTCTTGAAGCGGTGCCCGGATAGCTCGTTGGTAGGTGGCGCGGCGTTCTTCAACCCGAAGGGCATGGTCGTGTAGCGATGCGCGCCAAATGGGGTGATGAACGCGGTCTTCTCCTGGTCTTCTTCCTTGATCACGATCGGTGGTATCCGGAGTAGCGATCGAGGAAGCGAGAGCGGGTCGCGGCCCGCCGTGGAGTCGATGACTTGATCAATCCGCTGCAACCCGAAGGGGTCCTTGGGGCAGTGCTTGTTGAGGTCGGTGTAGTCGACGCACATCCTCCACTCGTTCGAGTTCTTCTTGCGGACGAGGACGGGGTTGGCGAGCCACTCAGGATGGAAGACTTCTCTGATGAAGCCAGCCGCGAGTAGTTTGGCGAGTTCCTTCTTGATGGCGTCACGTCTGTCGTCGGCAAAACATCGGAGGTGTTGTCGCTTGGGGGTGGCCTTAGGATCGACGTTGAGGTAGTGCTCAATTAGCTCCCTGGGCACTCCTGGCATGTCCGCTAGCTTCCACGCGAAGATGTCGCGGTTAGCCCGAAGGAAGCTGATGAGCGCGTCTTCCTATTTGGGGTCGAGGCCAGCCCCGATGGTGGTGGTCTTGCTGGGGTCGCCTGTTCCGAGGTCGATTGTCTTGACAAGAACCTCCTCAGGTGGCTGAGGCTTGTTGGTGCTGTCAGACTTCTCCGGGATGTCGAGTTCACTTTTAGCAAGCTTCTTCGACGCAGCGTAGACCTCCATCATAGCGTTGGGTACTTGATTCGTGGAAGCAATCTCCACAGCTTCTGTGTCGCAGTCGTGGGAGATCTTCAAGTCCCCTTGGAGAGAGAGTACACCTGCTAGGCTTGGCATCTTGAGTACCAAGTAGGTGTAGTGGGGCACCGCCATGAACTTGGCGATGGCCGGTCTGCCGAGGATGGCGTGGTAGGAAGTCTCGAAGTCCACGACCTCGAATTTGATGTACTCGGTACGGTAGTTGTCCCGAGATTCCCCGAAGGTAACTGGCAGGACCACTGAGCCCAGTGGGATAGCTGCGTTGCCGGGGACGAAGCCGTAGAAGGGCGTATTGCTCTTGGTGAGCATGTGGGTGATGTCGAGCTTCATCTTCTTCAAGGTCTTGGTGAAAAGGACGTTGAGCCCACTTCCACCGTCGATGAGGACCTTGTTGATCTTGGAGCCCGCGACCACTGGCTTCAGGACGAGGGGGAAGCGCCCTGGTTCGGAGAAGCTGGTCCATTGATCCGCGCGGGAGAAGGTGATGGGTACCTCCGACCACCTGAGAGGGGTCAGGACCGCTGGCTCGATGGACATGACTTCTCGACGGGTAGCCTTCTACTCCCGCCTGCTGGGCAGTCCACCGAAGAGGACGTTGACGGTCTTGTCGGGATCCTGGAAGTTGTTTTTGTCGTCATCCTTCTTCTTGCCCTTTTTGTCGTGAGGGTACGGTGGCTCTGGCGTATCCTTGAGTGCATGCCTGAGTTGGTAGCACTGCTTGGTGGTGTGGTTGCCATTTGGATGCCACGGGCACTTCTCCTTCGACGGAGTCTTTGAAGCCGTCGGAGTTCTTCTTCGAGTTCTCCTTCGCGGGGGCGGCCGTATAGCCGCGACAGTGTTGTCTGGCTTGCGCTTGCGGTTGGGACCCGAGTAGTTGTTGCTGTTGTTGTTGTTGCAACCGCCTTGGTTCGCAATGTTGCCGCTGCCGCTGCCCGTGTTCTGCTTGGTCTTGCCACGGATGGCGTCGTACTTAGCGTTGGCCTTGTCTTCTTCATCCGCCCAGGACGTGATCATGTCCTTGAGGTGCGGGATGGACTTGGGGCAGCGGCGACCGAAGTCTTCAAAGGTGCGGCGATGGTAGAGGCCGTCCTGGAAGAGGTCGATAACCTCCTTGTCGGTGACGTCGACCACGGTAGCGCGCTTGTCGAAGAAGCGGCGCATGTACTTGCGGAGGGTCTCGCCTTGTTCCTACTTGACCATGCCCAGGTCCATGCGAGTACCCGATCGGCCCATGGCGCTGCCCGAAGTTGCTTCGGTGAACTTGCTCCTTTAGCTGGTCCCACTTGTCAATTGAGTGCTTGTCCGGCGACTCGAGCCATGTGAGTGGAGCTTGGTCCGAGCCGAAGGGGAAGTAGAGGCACTTGGTGTCGTTGTTGCCGCCGCATTCTCGATGGAGAGGGCGTAGCACACGAGCCACCTGGATGGGGTCTGCTTCGCGTCGTACTTGGTGATCCCCAAAGGCTTGAACTTGTCGGGGAGGAGCAAGTTGCGAAGTCGAGGTGAGAAGGCGGGGGAAGGCTGTCGTTGTCGCCCGCGGTGGTCGACTTCTTCCTGCCGGCTCCTCAATCTTCGGCGGGCATCGTAGCCGCCCGTGAGGCGCCGGAGGAGTGGGCGTTCGCGTGGCCTCGGCCGCCGCGACTACCGCCGCCACCGGCCCTCTGTTGGCCCCATGGTTGGAGCTTCCGCCGTTCTTTGCGCCGCGGTCGGGGTCATGGCCGCCGCCGCCGGCCGGAGCACGGTGAGGGACGACTTCGCGGTGGGCTGTGCCCACCACGTGGGGGTCCGCCGGCGTTGGAGCGAGTGCGGTTGGGCTGAGCGGGGAGCTCAGCTCGAGTACGGTTGGGACCGTTGTTGGCGCTGCGACTTGTGGCTTCGTTGTCGCGATGCCTGGCGGGGGGAGGTTGATTGACCCTGTTGTTGACCCGCATGAAGTAGGCATCTTCAGCGAGCTTGGCGATGACCTCTCCAGCGCGTATGCCCTGAGCCTGGCGTGCGATCGCTGTGATCGACATGAGGCATTGCTCAGGGGTAGTGTGTACTCTGCTCTCGACCGCCTCGAGAGCTTCCGCAAGGTTGCAGACGGGGAAGTTGTCGCGGAGGCGTCGGCGACGTTCGCTGCGCTTCCGGTTACGCTCACGTCGAGCGTCTCTGTCTGCGGGGGCCTCGTTTGCTGGGGCGACAGCAGAGAGCTTGTCGGAGGAGATGTCTTCAAGGTACTTGTCTTGAGCCGTCCCTGAAGGTCCTGGGGTGTCGCCGGCAGCCATGAAGACTTGGCGATCAGGGGTGCCGAGGCTGGACTCAGAAACCGCCACCTCAGTTGGGGTGTTCGAGTCAGCTCGGGCAAGTGGTGTTCCCTCCTGGAACGGTAGTGAGTCGATGTAGGTGACGTAGCGTGAGTCTCCACTTATCAGGTCTGCAGGCTTGCGGTCGGCCGATGAGACGAATCCGCCGGCCGGTGTGGATGTTATAACCAGCCCAGAGGCCGGCCCTGACAAGGGATGCTCGGTGGAGTTGTCCTCGGACTCGGGATCCTCGGGGGTCCGACCCGAAGTCGAACTCGTATGCGGGGTTCGAGTAGAACTCGGAGAGAGGGTTGGAGTCGAAGCGTGGCGGGGGGCGGTGTCGGAGTCGAGGTTGTACTCGGGTACGGGCTCCTTGCCGGCCGGTGCGAAGAGGGAGCCCCCGTGCGGGCCCGGCTGAGGATGCGGGGACCACGCGCGGAGCGCTCACGAGGTGAGGGGATCGCCTGTGGTGGCTGGGCAGCCGGCTCACATGCGATGGCCTATGGAGACGTCGAGTTCGAGTTGGAAGCGGCCTCGAGCTCGAAGTCAGCGTGGTGGTTGAAGAGCGAAATTTCGTCGAACTTGCCGGCGAGTTCGCCTGTGACAACTTCAGGAAGCGTCACGAAGCCGGTCTTTGGGTTGGGCAGCATGGTGAGGCGGCGCTGGAAAGAGCCCGCGCCGTATGCAGTGCAGACCCAGGCGTCGAACACGAAGGTGTCGCCACGGTTGAAGGCGACGGTTGGCTTGAAGTTGACTGGAGCCGTCGAGTTCGCCATGTGATCTCGGGCGAGATCCCCTACCTGGCGCGCCAGCTGTCGGTGTTTTAGACCGGCAACCTACTAAGGGGAGTACCCGAAGTAGATGAATGTGGCCTCGCCAAGATCGGTAACTCGAAGGAAGAGACACGTGGCACACAATTTAGACATGTTCGGGCCGCGAGGTGCGTAATACCCTACGTCCTGTATGCTGCGTAGCTCTGGATTGATTGGGCACGATTACAAGATAGTGTAATAGTGCGCCATGGATTGGATGAGATGCTGGAGAAGGGTCCCTGCCCCGCCTTATATAGTCCGGGAGGCAGGGTTACAAGTCGGAGTAGGGAGAGAGTACTAGTCGGGTACATCTACGAGTCTTCCATACAGTGCAGGACATGTACAGCTTCCTAACTGAGTACTCCTCCTCCGTAGTCCTTGTGCTCCACGCCATCAGGTGTCGTGTAGCGCAAGCCGGGTAGTCCCAGGGGCCCCCCGAGTAGTCGGTCCTGGTACCCACCGAGGTAGTGGGCCCAGGGAGGTCCATACTGTCGGGGACAGCCCTAGGGGTCCCCTTAAACAACCGGGGAATCCCCACTTAAAACCCGCAACAAGCCAAAGCCATACGCGCCTCGCTTAAGCACAAAGGGCATGGCCCACGCCACGGTGGCCCTAACGGCCCACCAAGACGGCCCACTCAAAGATCCCCTCGAGCAGGCTCCGCCTCGCTCGAGGGCACACGCCTCCCTCGAGCGGGCTCCGCCCGGTTCGAGGGTCCGCGCTACCTCGGCGAGGCTCGCCTCGCTCGAGGGTCCCGCTCCGCCCTCGAGCGGGCTCCACCTCGCTCGAGGGCACCCCGCACGCGCACGCCCGTTCCCGTACACGGGCATTTAATGTTCGACGACGGCGGGGCGGCGCCATCATGCGCACGGGGCTCGCGCCCGTGCCGGCACCAACTCCCTAGGAGGGAACCCATCCCCGCCCTTTGTGGGGGAGGCGTGCGGCGTGGCCGGTGCCGGTCCGTGACGCCGCGCCGCCTACTCCGGTGCGGCCTAACGCGCCAAGCCCTCGAAGGGGGGCCGGCCGCACCCTCGGTTTACTTTCCCGTGACTGCGGGGGTCGAGGGTTGAGGCGTTAGGCGGCGGGGGCACCATCCACGCCCTTTGTTAACGGCATGGTCGCCGCCCCCGCGCGTACAAACCCACGGCCGGGCACGCGACAACGGCTCCAACGCCGTGGAGCGTGCGGGGAACGGGACGCCACCTTACACCGCCACCGTGCCCCGTGCGGACCGACGTCGACAACCCCCCTCGAGCCGCACGAAGACATCACGGCCGTCCGCTACACTCCTACCCTCGAAGCTACCCTTTGTTCGGGTACAAGATACGCCATGATGGCCGGATCGCAAGCAAGGACCGTCAAGGCGGCCGCCTATTCTACGACATAGCGCACCACACTTCCCCACGTAGCTAAATAGCGCAGCATACATGTGATTCGCTCTCTCCTTGGCCTATAAAAGGAAGACAAACTCCCCCGCCGCGGGGGACGGAACGACGGAAGTTAGGACGCAACACATCGCGCACTCGCTCTCCAATTCTCCCACAATATCTTCAGCCACTCCACCAGGGAATTGGAAGCCACGCTTCCTCTCCCGCCTTGCTTGTAGCCGCCCCACTACAGGCACCCGGTCTGAGCAATATAGTGCCACGAGCACGCCACTGCTGGACGTACGGCCCCTTGGCCGGAACCAGGATAAACTTTGTGTCTCTGATTGCTTAGCATCGACCATTGAGGGATAGACCTCGGCGCTCATCACAGGTTAGTGTCGGGACCACATTCCGCACCGACAGTTGGCGCCCACCGTGGGGCAATCGAGCGCCTAAGGTCAATCCACCATCAACTCCCTCCATGGTGATCCACACTGAGTATCGCGGTACGCGTTACTGCATGGGCAGCTCGGACCCCCTCCCCGCCGGGTTTGAAATCCGGTTCGGGGGCCTGAATTTTCAGGCTACGGGGAACGGCTACCTAATGCGCCTCACCAACCGTGAGGAGCTCCGCGCGCGGCGCCAGGCCGGGTCCGCCTCGGTCCCCGCTGCGCGCGCGCGCCACAACGCGGAGGCACCGCCGGCACGGATGCCGCGAGCCGTCGGCGCCACGACGTCGCCGCCGCCCCGAGCCGGCGTTCACGCCGGGCGCGGTACGGCGACGGCAAGGCGAACGCGCCACCTCCCAACGCGGCGCACCGTCGGCCACGGCAACCACCGCCCCGGCGGGGCAGCGCACGGTCTCCGGACCGCGCTTCCCCATCGGTCTGCGTGGTGCCACGACGGCCTACAACGCCAACATCAACGCCACGATGCGCAGGGTTCCCCCTGGCCGTCACGTTTTCGTCGCCAGGGATCCCGGCGCCTCCGCGGGTGACGAGTCGTCCCTGGGCTCCCTTGACGCGCTGCCACCCGCCAACCTTCATGGGTACGCGGAATGGGACTTCTCCGGCGTGCTGGACCCAGTCATGTTCAAGCGCTTCCTTGACGCCACGGACTACTGGTTCGGCTGCTCCGACGACTCCAACACCGGGAGCTACGACCCCGCGCGGGAATGCTGCGTCGTCATCGCCAATGACCCAGCAAACGCCACCGGCGCAGTGGGCGCTGGCGACGGGGAGGTCACGCCGCCCGGGCATCGCTCGCGCCTAGGCGCGGGGCCGAGCACCCCTGCGGGGGCCGACGTCGATGCTCAGCTAGCCCAAGCTCGTGAGCTCGAGGCCAAGCTAGCGGAGGAATATCGAACGGTGCGGGCGCTCCGCGCCTCGAATGGCCGGGGAAGCCTCGCGCGCGGCGAACGCGCGCGGGAGCTGGGCAAACAGGCCCGCGATCGCATCAACGCTGACTTCAATGTCGACAACCCGGACACGCCTCCGCGGGCGAGCCAGAAGCTTATCGCCGCCGCAACGCTGCTACGGGCCATGCCGGCCCCCTCGACGCCTGAGGCGCGAAACCTACACCGCGAGGTGCAGGCGCTCATTGAGCAGGCAGTCGTCCAGCAGGCCGAGAGCTCGGCGTCACGCATTCGCCAACAGGGGGATGCGCGAGGCGACGGGGCCGCAAAGGGGGGCGAACCCTCGGTCCATGCAGGGAAAGCGGCGGGGCGGCCCGCCAACCCGGGACGCACGCCGGCAAAGGAGCGGCTCCTCGACACGCGCAGGGCGCTGGATGGCGACGCCCGCAACGTCATCAACGCTCGGCGTACGAGCAAGGCGGATGCGCGAGCGGCGGCAGGCTTCCACCCTCGACGAGGTGGACGCTACGACAGCGATGAGGACCGCTCTCCGACGCCGGAGCCCCTGGGAACCCGTGTGTTCAGCCGGGAGATCCGCGCGGCGGCCTTCCCCCAGCGCTTCCGCCAGCCCATGACCATCGTCAAGTACAACGGGGAGATGGACCCTCGCATGTGTCTCAACGATTACCGCTTGGCATGCCAGCTGGGCGGGGCCACCAGCGACGAGGTCATCATCCGCAACCTGCCCCTCCACCTCGGCGATTCAGCCCGGACGTGGCTCGAGCACCTGCCCGCCAGCCAGATCCACAACTGAGACGATCTGGTCCGCACGTTCGTGGGTAACTTCCAGGGCACGTACGTGCGCCTCAGGGGAATTCACGGGACTGCGCTCCTGCACCCGGAGGCCGGCGAGTCGCTCCGGTACTTCATACGGCGCTTCTCCAAGCGCTGCACGGAGCTCCCAAGCGTGGCGCAATCCGAGATTGTGCACGCCTTCCTCGAGGGTACCACGTGCCGGACCCTGTGGGAGAGGCGGGGGGGGCGCCCGCCTGCGGACTCCAACGAGCTGTTCGACATCGCCACCAGCTTCGCCTCAGGAGAAGAGGCTGTGGGGGCGATCTTTGACGGCATGAAGGGCAAGCGCTCGGACGACGCGCCCGCGGAGGGCAGCAAGTCCAGGGAGCCCCACCGGAAGGACAAGCGGGGCAAGAAAGGGAAGAAGCCGCGCCGCGGGCGCGCGAGCGAGGGCACGACGGCGATGATGCGAGGCCCTTCGTCGTTGACCGGCTCGACGCGGGCCCTCGACCGGCCCCTCGAGGTCCGGGGGTGTTTGACGACATGCTAAAAAAGCCATGTCCATACCACAAGACCCCAGTAAACCACACCCTTGAGCAATGCGACATGCTCAAGAAGTTTTACGGCCGCGCCGCCGCGAAGGACGCGGAGGCCAAGAAGGACGGAGGAGATGGCGACGCTGGCGGCTTCCCCGCCGTGGAGAACGTGTTCCTCATCTTCGGGGGACCAACCGTCGACATGTCAACCCGCCAGCGCAAGCGGGAGCGGCACGAGGTCCTCGCTGCGGAGAAGGCGCCTCCCTCCTTCCTCGACTGGTCGGAGGACGCCATCACCTTCTGCCGTGAAGACCATCCGAACCGCATCCCCAACCCGGGCCGGTACCCCCGGTGGTCGACCCGATCATTGGGAACGCGCGGTTCTCAAAAGTCACGATGGACGGGGGCGGCGGCCTCAACATCCTCTACGCGCATACGCCGCACCCGTTGGGGATCGGGTTGGACCGAGTTGCGGCCCCGGCACGACGCCGTTCCATGGCGTCGTGCCGCTGGCGCGTCCGGCCCCTCGGGCGGATCGACTGCCGGTTTGGTTCGGCACTTCGAAGAATTTCCGCAAGGAAACGCTCACCTTCGAGGTGGTGGGGTTCCGGGGCACCTATCACGCCATACTTGGGCGGCCCTGTTACGCCAAGTTCATGGCGGTCCCCAATTACACCTACCTCAAGATGAAGATGCCGGGACCGAACGGCGTCATCACCGTGGGCTCGTCCATCGAGCACGCGTTCGACTGCGACGTCGAGTGCGTGGAGCACGCCGAAGCACTGGCGCTGGACGAAGCGCTGGTCACCACCTTGGAGAAGATGGTCAACGAGGACCTCGACTCCACCGCCAAACACACTGGTAACTTCGAGGCCGCGGAGTAGACCAAGGAGGTGCCCCTCGACCCTGCTGCCCCCGAGGGCAAGGCGTTGAGGGTCAGCTCCACCCTCGACCCAAAATAGGAAGTGGTGCTCGTCGACTTCCTCCGCGCCAACGCCGACATCTTCGCGTGGAGCCCCTCGGATATGCCAGGCATCCCGAGGGAGGTCGCCGAGCACTCCCTTGACATCTGCCTCATGCCCGTGCCGTGCGGCGGCGGCTCCGCCGTTTCGACGAGGAGCGGCGGCGGGCGATCGGAGCGGAGCTGCGGAGGCTCCTCGAGGCCGGGTTCATCAAGGAAGTGTTCCACCCTACGTGGCTAGCAAACCCTGTACTTGTAAAGAAAAAGAACGGGAAATGGCGGATGTGTATAGACTAAACTAGTCTTAATAAAGCATGTCCTAAAGTTCCTTTTCCTTTGCCACGCATTGATCAAATTGTTGACTCAACCGCTGGGTGTGAGCTGCTTTGCTTCCTTGATGCCTACTCCGGGTATCACCAAATAAAGATGAAGGAGTCCGACCAGCTTGCGACTTCGTTCATCACGCCGTTCGGGATGTTTAGTTACGTCACGATGCCGTTCGGCCTCCGAAACGCGGGTGCAACGTATCAACGCTGCATGCAACACGTTTTCGGAGATCACATCGGGCGAACGGTTGAGGCGTATGTAGACGACATCGTCGTAAAGACCAGGAAGGCGGACGACCTGGTTGGCGATCTTAACATCGCGTTCGGCTGCCTTCGGGCCAATGGGGTCAAACTAAACCCCGAAAAATGTGTCTTTGGAGTGCCGCGAGGCATGCTCCTAGGATACATCGTCTCCCAACGGGGCATCGAGGTCAACCCTGAGAAGGTTGCGGCCCTCGAGCGAATGGGCCTGATCCGGGACCTCAAAGGGGTGCAAAAGGTGCTGGGGTGCCTTGCCGTCTTGAGCCGCTTCATCTCGCGGCTCGGCGAGAAGGGCCTGCCCCTCTATCGCCTCCTCAAGAAGCACGAGCGCTTCTCCTGGACCGCCGAGGCCCAAGACGCGCTCAACAAGCTGAAGGCATCCTTGACCCGCGCCCCGATCCTCACACCGCCGCAGGACGGCGAATCCCTGCAGCTCTACGTGGCCGCGACCACCCAGGTGGTCAGCGCCGTAATCGTGGTGGAGCGCACGGAGGAAGGGCACGCCCTGCCGGTCCAGCGGCCGGTCTATTACATCAGCGAAGTCTTGTCCGACACCAAGACGCGCTACCCTCAAGTCCAAAAGCTGCTGTATGCGGTGGTCCTCGCGCGGCGCAAGCTCCGCCACTACTTCGAGGCCCACCCCGTCACGGTGGTCTCCTCCTTTCCGCTAGGGAAGATCATCCGCAATCCAGACGCGGCGGGCAGGATCGCCAAGTGGTCAGTGGAGCTGATGGGCGAGACACTCACCTACGCCCCGCGCAAGGCCATCAAGTCCCAGATCCTGGCGGATTTCGTCGCTGAGTGGACAGATACGCAGCTACCACCACCGCAGATCCAAGCAGAGTGCTGGACTCTGTATTTCGATGGCTCGGTGATGAAAACAGGGGCGGGCGCGGGCCTGCTCTTCGTGTCACCCCTCGGGGAGCACATGTGGTACGCGGTGCGCCTCCACTTCCCCGCATCAAACAACATGGCTGAGTACGAGGCCCTCCTTTGCGGCCTCAAGATCGCCATCGAGATAGGCGTCAAGCGCCTCGATGTGCGGGGGGGGTTCACAGCTCGTGATTGACCAGGTCATGAAGAATGCGAGCTGCCACGACGACAAGATGGAAGCCTCCTGCAAGGCCGTGCGAGCCCTCGAGGACAAGTTCTACGGCATCGAGCTCAATCACGTGCCCCGCCGGTACAACGAGGAGGCGGACGAGCTGGCCAAGATCGCGTCCGGGCGGATCACCGTCCCCCCGAACGTTTTTGCCCGTGACATCGCCCAGCCCTCCGTCGTCTTCGAGCCTCACCCCTCGAGCCACGCGGAACCCTCGGGGGCTCCCTCGAATCTAGCAGGCGCGGAGCCCATGGACGAGGACCCCTCGAACGAGGCGTACGTGCTCTCCCTCCTCGAGGGGTATGGCGCCTACGAGGCTGATGTGATGGATATCGAGCCAGCCCCCGTCAAGGCTGATTGGCGCGAAAAGTATGTCGCCTGGATGGCTCGAGGGGAACTCCCCTCGAACCGGACCGAGGCCAGGCGCATCGCCAGGATGGCCAAGTCCTTTGCCCTCGTCGACGGCGAGCTGCACAAGCGCACCGCCTCCGGCATCCTGCAGCGGTGCGTGCCCATCCCCGAGGGGCGCGAGCTACTGCGGGACATCCACGCGGGGATCTGCGCCATCACACCGCGCCCCGCACCCTTGTTGGCAACGCATTCCGTCAAGGCTTTTACTGGCCTACCGCGGTCGCGGACGCCAGCGAGATCGTACGCACCTGTGAAGGGTGCCAGTTCTACGCCCGCAAGTCCAACCTTCCTGCTCATGTCCTGCAGACCATCCCCATAACATGGCCGTTCGCCATGTGGGGGCTGGACATCGTCGGGCCCCTGCGGAAGGCGCCCGGGGGCTTCACCCATCTGTTGGTTGCGATCGACAAGTTTTCCAAGTGGGTTGAAGTGCGCCCCATTACGAATCTCAGGGTAGAGCAAGCGGTGACGTTCTTCACCGATATCATCCATCGTTTTGGAGTGTCAAACTCCATCATCACCGACAACGGGTCCCAGTTCACGGGCAGGAAATTCCTAGAGTTTTGCGACAAGTTCCACATCCGTGTGGATTGGGCAGCTGTGGCACACCCACAGACTAACGGCCAAGTAGAGCGTGCCAACGGCATGATCCTACAAGGCCTTAAGCCCAGAATTTTCGACCAGCTGAATAAATCTGGTCGGAAATGGCTCCAGGAGTTACCAGCGGTCGTGTGGAGCCTAAGGACCACACCAAGCAGAGCCACCGGGTTCACCCCGTTTTTTCTAGTCCATGGCGCGGAGGCCGTCCTCCCCACGGACATAGAGTACGGGTCACCCAGGGTTCGAGGCTACGACGAGGACACAAACCAGCAAGCCCGCGAGGACTCACTGGACCAGCTGGACGAAGCACGTCTCGTGGCCTTGATGCACTCCGCAAGGTATCAACAGTCCCTCAGGAGCTACCAAGCACGGAAGATACGTCGACGGGACTTCAGCGAAGGGGATTTGGTCCTAAGGCTACGCCAAGACAACCGAGGACGCCACAAGCTATCACCTCCATGGGAGGGACCCTACGTCGTGGTGAAAGTACTCAAGCCCGGCACGTAAAAGCTGGCCAACGGGGACGGTGAAGAACTCACCAACGCTTGGAACATCCAACAGCTATGTCGCTTCTATCCCTAGCTAGGATTTCCAAGTATTTTGTTGTAAAATCACGTAACCAGCACCCCAGTTGGTGACAACCATGTAAAACATCGTCAGTTTAATAAAAAGGGCAACTCGGCTTTCCCCTGAAACCCAAGTTACCCTCGGGGGCTACTACGGGGGGCATCCCCCCCCAAAATGGTCCCATTTTCGCGCAAAAATGAAACAACTCATGCGTGCTAAGTATGTTTCTACTTCGTCCTCGAGCAAAGATTCGAACATGGCGCAGGCAGCCTAGCGGAAGGAGCGCGCGAGCCAGAGATAGCCTACGCCTCCGTGAGGATACGACCCTTCTCTCTTGCCTCCAACCCAGCAGGCCACCCGCGAAAATCGAACTCCCCTAACTAGAATCTACTCAGGAAGAAGGAGAAACAAAAAAGCGCAATGAGCAAAAGACATCATCTCACATTGACAAATGTTCATAGCAAAGTAACCTGTTTATTTACAAGGCCACACGGCCAGCATACTGATACATGAACAAAAAGGGCCTAGCGCCCGGCTGTCTTCAGGCTGGAGGAGCGGCGGCATCAGCGACATCCGGGAAGAGGAACTCCTCGAAGGCCTCAGCAAGCGTCCCGGCGGCGTCGGCGGCTAGCGCGTCCACACGCTCCATCGCCACCTCGTCGTCGACACCCAAGGGGACGACGTAGCCCTCCGCCAGCGCCTCGAAGTTGACCTCATAGTGAGATCGCACCACCCCGAGGGCCTTCTGGACGCCGAGATGCAGCGCCTGGCGCACGCGCTCGGTGACGTGGCCGCCAAGGGCGCGCAGGCGGGCGGCCGGCGAGCTCCCGCTGCGCCTCGCCCTCCTCCACGGCCGGCGGGTCTCGAGGGCCGCAGTGCGCAACTCCAGCAGCTCCTGCTCGGAGGAGTTGTAGGAGGTATGCAGCGCCTCGGCCCGCTCAGCCGCATGCCCCAGCGCGGTGCGCAAGCCTGAAATTGCCCGACAAGAAAGAAGTCAGAAAAGGGTGCGAACCCTCTAAGGGAAAACCAGCAAAACAGGAGTCAAACAGCAACTTACCTTCGACTTGCTTCCTCTCCACCTCGAGGGCGCGGCGCCCGGCCTCGACCGCCTGCTCAAGGCCCTTGATGGTCTCGCCTTGCTCCTGGAGGGCCAGCTTCTGGCTCGCGCTCGTGATACCGAGCACCATCAGCTCGCCCTCGAGCTTGGAGAACTCGGTGTTCCGGTCCTCCAGCGACTTCTGCGCCGCCTCGCGAGCGACGCGCTCCCGCTCCAGTGCCGACCGGGCGTCGGCAAGGGCAGCTTGCTCCTGCTGGAGCCTCCCCTCAACCCCATGACGGGCGGTACACTCCCGCAGGAGCTAGTCCTCCGCGACGGCGAGTGCCGCGACCTTGGCGTCGAGGGCGGCCTTCAGGTCGTCGGCCTCCTTGGCCTTCTGCTCGAGCGCGCGCGCCGCTCCTCGGCTCGGCTCGCCGAGCCTGCGCCCCCTGGAGTGACGAGCAGAGCTCCCGGTTGTCGTTGTGGACGCCGGCCACCTCCGCCTCCCAGTTGGCCGCCAGGGTGCGCATCTTCTCCAGGTCCGTCCGCGCCTGCCGCAGCGCCTCATCCCGGTCGATGAGGGCTGTGTGTTGACGCAAAATGTGCACCTAGCGCCAAACACACAGCAAGCCGAACAAGCTGGCTTTACACGCGCAAAGAATCACGAGACGTGCCAGTCAATTTTCCCTGAAAATTAACAAAAGACAAAGTAGTTAGATACCAAAGCTTGGAACTTGCCGGTGGTACCGCAGGCGGTTCCATATTTGCGGCTGGGAAGCCAAACGGGATGACACATAGCTATAAAGAGCTATCTGCCAATAAACTGAAACCATTCGGGAGCTTGTAAAAGGAAAAGTAACATAGCCGAATGGATGACGTAAGCATGACGGCGATCGGTCTTTGTTTGAGCAAAGATGCACATGCACAGGACCACGACCGATCCCCATGGTGATTAACATTAAATAAAATAAATAAAGTAAAGCGTGAGCATAAACATGTAATAAGCATGCATAGATCCAAAGCACTAGTCTACCGCATGTCTAGGTACTTTGAAATCCGTCGGGTACGACACCAAACAAATCTATCCACCGCATGATACAACTTGCATGAAAATCGTACCACTTTCCACAAATAGATCTAAATCCACCGCATGATACTAGACATGATACAAGGTTGCCGGTACTCACGGAGGTTGACGGATCGATGAACCCTCTCGAAGAACTCGACGACACGACAAATGGACTCTAGGGTTTGGCGTAAGGCCGGTTTGTATTGAGAATGATCGTGTTTTTTACATACATTCAGGGCTCATATTTATACCCTACCAAGTACAACCTCGAATGGATTTGTTGCCTAACTTATCTCTAAGCTTGATCGCTTATCCATCCATTCGTCCTTCCTGCGTGAGCCACGTCACCGTCCAATCCCGCAAAATCAGCTCCATTGTTCCCTTGCCGAACGGAAGCAGATAGCCGACCGCGGATCTTTCTGCCGAATACATCTTGAGAAAAACCTTCCTTCCACCGTACGGACTCCTCATCGAGCCGGACCCATAAGTCAGACTCCTTACCAAATTTTGGTGTTAACACATGCCCCTTCAATTGCGGGATAAAAGTGATTTTGTTCCGGAATTGACTCCAGCCACAAACATTTTCAAATCGAATCTATCAACACCTGTTCTTCTCTCTTCGCAATCCGCCGAAATCCTCGTCTAGATCCAAAACCTAGATCCCCTTGTTCTAAGCTCAAATCCCCAATGGCGGCTCAAAACCAAGCTGCTCAGGTAAATTCCCCTCCCGTAAGCTTCATTCGGCATTTAGGTTTTCAATTTTACCTGAGATTTCTTTTCCGCTTTCCTTCAGGAGCCTTCCACTGAGCTTTTGATTCGCACCGAGGCCAATTCAAGATCTTAGTACCTCGGTCCTGTGGGAAACTCTGATCCTCGAGATTTCATCGCGGTTGAATCTCAAAGGATCCCCTTCAAAGCGGCTCTGTCCCCACCTCCTCGGTGGCAGGATGCTTTCAAGAACTGGCCCTTGCCTCCAATCGCAGGCTGGAAAAATTGGTACCAGAGGATTCTTGCAGACAAGAGTGCCAGGACCAAGAACTGGGATACCCTTCGCATTGCTCAGTGCCTGGAGTTATCTTTGGCCGAGACCCCCAAGAATGAAGACCTCTTGATAGCAGCTTGCCATTTTTGGTCAAACGGCATCAACGCCTTCCTCTTTGGCCACAGCCCAATGTCTCCAACTTTGGCCGATGTGTATATGATCACCGGCCTTGACATTACAGGATCCATTCAACCCTGGGATTTCAGAAGTTCCTCACGACAAACAGGGGTGAAACCAGGGAGCGGATACAAGAACTATATCTTGAACCACATGAAGGACGACCCCCTTGGTGAAATTGAATACAGGGCGTTTCTGAATATGTGGCTATGCAGGTTCATCTTCTGTGGTAAAGCCAATGAGCCTACCCTGAATCACATTGCAATGGCTTCTCAACTGGTCAGTGGCAACCGCCTCCCCCTTGGGAAATTCCTCCTAGGCAGTGTGTACCATATGCTTCATCAAACTGTCACCCAGATGTACACCGGCCACAGGATAGCATGTGTCAACGGTCCTTAGTGATTTGTTCAAATGTGGCTGCAACTACACATGCATCAGATCGTTGGTGTTGATTTGAACACCCGGCTCTTCCCTTCATCCAATCACCCTGAAGGGGAACCCCAAGCCACCAGAGGATGCCAGACTTATGGAGAAGCTGCTTCAACTGTTCTTATTCAGCAGGATATCAGCCAGCTTTTCGAGCTATTCTTCAAAGGTTTCCAAAACCCTCTCTGGCTCCCTTATCTGGACAATGACACTTTGATTTTCCCCTGTGAATTCTCTTTTGAAACCGAACGCCAAGATGGGAGATTCCTAGAGATCCTCAATATCATAATCCGCCCATGCATGCTGCCGGCTGAATTCAATGGAGGAAGGCTGACCTATAGCACTTATGAATATTATCAGCCCAACGTAATGGCTCGGCAACTTGGGTGTGGCAAGATGCCCCCAAGACTGTTTCTGCATGAATTCCTCAAGCCCAGAGAGGAAATCAAAGAACTCATGCACAGTAGCAGAGTCTTCCGTTATGTGTGTAGTCCCACTGTCTACACCTGGCCTTTTGTACCCACAACAATGGCTCACTCCACCTTCAACTCCTGGTGACAAGAATTCCATGATCATATCTTCAGTGAGCCTGTACACTTGTTCTGTGCAGAGTTGATGCCTGATTTTCAGCCAACTTCAGAGGTAATATGATTAACCATTGAATCAGACATATCCTCTTTCAATCATGATTCTGACCTTACTTCTCTTACCCACAGAACACAGTGCCTGCCCCTCGAGCCAAGAATATTGCCTACAATGCCGTAGGCCCGATCTCAGCACTGGGATTCAGGTCCCCGACCCTGGCTCAGCTAATGGCTAGGTTTGCCACAACAGACCCAAGTCTGTCCAGCCTTGCTGCTGATAGGAGGCAAGGCTTGTCTCTGATTGCTCCTCCAAATGCCAAGAGGAGGAGAACTATCAAGAAAGTCCTTGTTGAGGTAAAAATCTTTTCCTTCCTTGATCACCAGATTACTTTGTTTTTGATAAATCACATCTTGTGCATTTTCAGACCAGAGCCCAACAATCTTCAGTTCCAGAACCTGCCAATGCCCCATCCACAGGTATGACCTGCACTGTCCTCTTCTTGAGGATGAACACTGGCATTTATCTTTTAATTTGGCACTTGCAGAAGAAACAATGGAAGAACAACTTGTGGACGTCCCAGTGTCCCAACAAACAAGTCCACCCAGGGTTGAGTTACCTGTCCAAGTGGAAATCTCATCTTCATCAGGGACTCAATCACTCCCTGTTCAAACAGAAACAATAAACTCTCCAGAGACGAGTTTCCCAATCCAACTAGAACTATCAAGAAGGGCCCAATCACCTGTTGGTCATGAAGAGACACCAACCCTAGCAGAGGTGAACCCATCTCCTCTTCAGCCAGAAGCCCCTGAGTTGCTAGCAATTGCATCAGCACCTTTTCACTTAGAAGCTTCAGCTCTACCTGGAACACCTCCTTCACCAGTGGTTGCTTCTGAACAAAGTCCTACCCCAGCTCAAGAAATCAGACATGAGGTACTCATTTGCACTTAACTCTGCTACCTTTACTTTCATCACTCCTGACTCGGCAATACTGCTTTCTTAGGATCAGGCCCCATCATCATCCAGTCTGTCAATGGGGGACAATCCAGTTGCCGAGGCAAGAGAAGAAGTGCATCAAACCCCATCAGAGGAAGTATTAGACAAGCTCAAGGAGATCTTTGCTTGGCTGGAGAAAGATGCACGAGATCAGTTCAAAGATCTCGATCACTTTGAAGAAATGCTCGAATCTATTAGCCAAGAACTTCCTGAGGACATCAGTACTTCTCTTGCATCTATCTGTGGCCTGGAAATCCACTACGTGCCCATAAGGCAAGCTTTGAGGAAGGTGCGCTCCCGCCCGGCTGTTGAAAAGAAGAGAGCCGATCTTGAACAAGCCATGAAAGGGGAACAATCTCAGACCGAGAGCCATAAAGATACATTGGCCAATCTGCAAGCTTCTTGTGATTTAAAAATTGCCAGGAAAGCTGCTCTGGAGGCAGAACTGAGAAGCCTGTCAGCTGAGATAGAGGCCGATAACAAGAAAATAGCCGAGCTCCCTGGATTGATAGAGAAGACCCAAGAGGAAGCAAAATCGGCTATAGCCAAGGTGAAACAATGCGATGCAGAACTTACCACCTTGTCTAGTGCCCAGGAAGATTATCAGGAGCGGTTGGACAATTTCCGCCAAGCAACATCAAATGTCCGTAGTGTGATTGCGAAATACTTGAACATTTAGATGCTTCAATTGATGTATAACCGAATTGGTCGCTCTTGTACTATCTGTTCTTGCAATTTTATTTCCTTTTTCTTCTGCGCACCTTCAAATGTAATGCTGGACGACCCATTCGGCAAAGAAATGCCAACACCCGAATGGCACTTTGACTCCTCTCAGCCAAGTCAGTCAACCGAATATGACTCAGCCTAGAACTCCAAGCGACCCATTGGCAGTCTGGTCAAGGAAACCTTTCCACCTTCCGATTTTCTTGGGATATGCGCCACGATCCAGAGCCACGACTTGAGGCCACGATCTGTCTTGCCAGGCCTATAAATGAAACCGTAGGTGCCCCTAGCTCTCCACCAAGCCTTTAGCTCTCGAATCTTTGCCAATCTCAACTCTTCTTCTTTCCAAACAGTGCACATCCCAGAGCAGCATGGTGCGCCGCCTCAACCGACGCCGCGCCTCTGATGAGGCGGAGGGGAGCAGCGCCAATGCGCGCCGGAGACAATGATCGTCAACTCCTCTTCTTTGATTCATCTTTGATCTTCTTTTGTTTTGACGATCATCCCTTTTTTCGGGTTGATCCAGTGGAATCCGTCTCCTGCGCCGGCCAGTCAGCCCCTTCCGGACGACTCCTCGGAGTCTGACGGCCACTCCCCCGTGCCCTACGGGGAACTCGACGCTCTCCGCTTCAAGGCGGAACTAGAGACGGCCCAGCGCGAGCTGGAGGACGTCTCCAAAAAGGCGGGCATAGCCGAGTTGGAGTGGGAGGACCAGCGCAAGCAGCTGCTGGAGACCATCGACGGTACAGCTCTGAAATCAATTCTTGATCCAATCCGGCCTTTGATGCTAATCTCCTTTCTTCTTGCACCTTGCAGCCCGCGACGCCGAGCTCAACCAGCTGAAGATGCTGGTAGAGCAACTGGCCGACAAGGTGAACGCCCGCGGAGACACGCCGGCGGAGCGTCTTGCTGCGGTGGAGCACCGCGTTGATGAGGTGGCCACCCATGGCGTTCGCTTGGGCACCACCACCGGGCTCGGCCGCCATGGCGACGCACACGGACATCGACTACTCCACCAGGCCGCGCGGCTTCCGGGGCGGCGCGCCAGAAGACATCGAGGAGATTGAGCTCATCTTGGAGCGCCTCGATGGCCACGGCGACGCCATTGCCGAAATCACTCATCCCCAATCTGTGCTGAACAGGCTTTTTGACTAGATTGTATTAGGGATGTCTGAATATCGGCAATAAATAAAGAACTTTTGAATTCTGTGCTTGCACTGCGATGATTTCTTTACGTTTGCATCCGTAAATCTTGTTTTTCCTTAAATGTATCCGGGAACTGTCTTGATCCGAATACGCGAGAACAGATGCCCCTTGGCGCAAAATCCACAGAAGATCCCTGAATCGGCAATCCATAAGCACTGTTCAAGCGAAAACCCTTCGCATTCGGGAAGAAAACCCTGCCGTTTGGTATTCCAACGAGTGTACGCCGGCCGACCATCACTCCCAATGCACCCCTTCGGTCAATAAAATAGCCTGCCGAGATGCCCCGCAAATCCACTCGCACACTCATCCATCACTTCTCATTTCCTCCCCCGTCTCCCGAGGAAAAAACTCCAAGGCCATGGACAAGGGCAAGCAACCCCGGGAGAGCGACCCTCCAAAGAAACGCACGATTCGAAGGTGAGTTTTCCCTTGATTTACCTCCCCGTTTCCCACATGATCTTGCGCTTTACCTTCTCTTCTTTTCCCCTTTCAGCCTTGATTTGCTTCCTGAAGAAATCATCGGGACCGAAGATGTGCCTGAGTACATCTCCTCCGATTCCTCCCTCGAAGCAGAGGACGCCACGCCTGAACAGAGGACCAGCCATCAACTGCGCCGCCGCGTTCGGCACCTGGAGCACGGCCTCAGGGACATCACCGCTCGTTGCCAAGCCGAGCGCGAGCGTCGCATGGCTCTGGAGGCACTAGTGGGGGTAAATGTTTCTGACTTCTTCTTGACTTTGTGCCCACATCTGGATTTCTTGCCCCTAACACCCACTCCTCTGTTTCAGATGTCTCTGACAGGTACAACAATCTGAAAGCGGCTTGGGACAGCTTGGTGGAGGCCGCAAATCATGGTCACCCCCGTGCATTCCAAGTTGCCGTCACGGTGGTCCTGGAACAACTGAAGAGGGAGCAGCCGAAGAAGCAAAGAAAAGATTGAATGATACTTTCACTTCTTCCTCCACGCCTTCTGCTTCCCACCTCCTTGAGGTCCTGATCACCAGGGTTGTTGGATGTAAACCTGCAAGAAGCAGTTGTAATGTAGTTTTGTGCTAAGGGCAATGCATCTAGGCACTGGCCATTTCTTCTGTTTGTGAATTTTTGTTCTAAAGGCGGCCTCGTTCTTGAGCGCCGGCTGTTTCTGTGTCAGATGCGTGTAATCCCACTGCTGGTGATCATCGATCGAAATATTTCTTTAGATATCTTCCATTTATTGCGGCGGAAAATTCCTCTCCTAGTAAAGTTTTCAATATGTATGCGTTACCAGGGACGCATCTGACCACACAAAAAGGCCCTTCCCAGTTAGGGGACCATTTGCCGAATTCGCTATATTTAGTTCCAATCGGCAATAATGCTTTCCAAACCAAATCTCCTTCTGCAAATTGCCTGACTTTTACTTTCTTGTTATAGTACTTGGCAACCCGCAGCTTGTTCTTCTCGATGTTTTCCAGGGCCCTAAGACTGATCATGTGTAAATCCTCTAGCTCATCCATCATTAGGCCAATGTAATCCTTGGAGCTCAAATTTTTCTATAACACAACCCTCCTTGAATCTGATTGCATCTCCCAAGGTAGAACCACATGGTGTCCATAAACCAATTCATAAGGAGAGGTCTTTGTAGCTCCATGGGGGGGCATTCGGTAAGCCCACAGTGCCTCACTGAGTACCGAATGCCACCTTCTTGGCTTCTGGTCGATCTTCTTTTGTATCAGCTTGATCATGATCTTATTAGAAGCCTCCGCTTGACCATTAGCTTGGGCATAATAGGGAGAAGAGTTAAACAATTTGATCCCCATGCTTTCGGCAAACTCTCGAACTCCGGGGACACGAACCGGGCCCCTTGATCAGTTGTGATTGTCTGAGGGATCCCAAACCGATAGATGATGTGCTCCTTGACAAATTCAACCATGTTTTCCGACGTCACCTTCTTCGGTGGGATCGCCTCAACCCATTTAGTAAAATAATCCGTAGCCAAAAGCACGAACTTATGCCCCTTACTAGATGGTGGATTAATCTGGCCAATCAAGTCTATACCCCAGCCCCTAAATGGCCATGGCTTGATGATGGGATTCAATGCTGACGCGGGGACTCTTTGAATATTTCCAAACCTCTGGCAATCTTGACATCCCTTGTAATACTCAAAGCAATCCTCTAATATCGTCGGCCAAAAGCACCCAGCTTGCCTGATGACCCATTTCATGCGGTAGGCCGATTGGTGTGCTCCACATATCCCATCGTGCACTTCGCTCATCATGTTCTTGGCTTCTTCTGGACCCAGGCATCGTAACAATACCCCATCTAATGATTTATAGAACAAATTGTCATCCAGAAGAACGAATTTTATGGCCTTATACCTGAGCTTCCTAGAGACTTTTCGGGATGGATCCTTCAAGTAATCAACGATCTCTTTTCTCCAATCATCTTCCGCGAGATCCGTCCCCAGTGCACATACATCTGCAGCAAATGCTTCTTGACTCTCTTTGTAACCAGAGGCGCTTTGAGTCAGCCTGTTTGCTTCTTCATTATGTTCCCTAGGAATATGCTGTAGAGTTACCAACGGGAAGCTCTTCAAGATTTCCCTGCATTCCACGTAGTAACTCCTCAGCGCTTCACTTTTGCATTCGTATTGGCCGTTCAATTGCTTGATTACCAACTCTGAGTCTCCATAAACTTCAACTGAAACGGCCCCAGCTTCCCTCAAATATTGAAGCCCTCGAAGCAGTGCCTCATACTCGGCCTGATTGTTTGTAACAGTGGGCTGTATAGGGATGGCAAATTCAAACATCTCACCCCTAGGCGAAATTAGTAGGATCCCTACTCCCCCACCTTTACCACATGATGATCCATCAAAAAATAAAGCCCAAGGAGTAATTTCAAGCAAATCAATTGACGGATCGCGATGTTCAGTTATAAAATCGGCAATGATCTGTCCCTTGATAGCCTTTGCCGATTCGAATTTTAACTCGAACTCTGGTAAAGCCAAGATCCATTTGCCAATCCTGCCATTCAAAATTGGCATAGATAACATATGTTTTATTACATCAAACTTGGAATACACAGTTCATCCGGCATTCAACAAGTAGTGCCGAAACTTTGTACACGAGTAGTACACGCACAGGCACAGCTTCTCTGTAGCCGAATACCTGGTCTCAGGATCAAGTAGTTTTCGGCTAAGATATGCTACTACCCGCTCCTTTCCTTCGAATTCTTGAATGAGGGCCGATCCAATGGTTTGGGTATCGGCCGCCACGTACAAATTGAAAGGCTTATCCAGCTGAGGAGGGACCAGCACTGGTGGCTCCTTCATGTATTGCTTGATCTCATCGAAAGCCTTTTGTTGTTCGTTGCCCCATGTGCACTTCTGATCTTTCTTTAGCTTCAAAAGTGGAGAGAACGACAAAACTTTCTGTGACAAATTTGAAACGAATCTCCTCACGAAATTAATTTTGCCGAGCAGAGATTGCAACTCCTTGAGATTAGTTGGGGGAACAACTTCATCAATAGCCTTCATGCTCTTCTTGCCAACTTCAATTCCCCCTTCGTGGACCAAAAATCCCAAGAACTCTCCAGCTGATAACCCAAAAGCGCACTTGTTTGGATTCATCTTTAAACCATGCTTTCGAGTGCACTCCAGGGTCCTTTTCACATCTTCCAAATGTGTGTCATGACTTAGGGACTTGATCACCACGTCATCAATGTAAATTTCCACAATTTTGCCGATCAACTCGTGAAAAATGTAATTCATGGCTCGCTGATAAGTTGCACCAGCATTTTTTTAACCCAAATGTCATGACTATCCATTCAAACAGGCCTATATGACCAGGACATCTGAAGGCTGTCTTCAATATATCCTCTATTGCCATGAATATCTGGTTGTATCCCGCATTGCCATCCATGAAACTGATCACTTTGTGTCCAGCTGCGGCGTCAATCAACAAATCGGCAATAGGCATGGGGTAACCATCCATCGGAGTAGCCCTGTTCAGGTCCCTGAAATCTATGCAGACCCTCATCTTTCCATTCTTCTTGTAAACAGGGACAATGTTAGAAGTCCACTCCGCATATCTGCATGGCCGAACGAAGTTTGCATCAAGTAATCTTTCAACTTCTTTCTTCACATCGGCCAATACCTCATCCTTGTAGATTTTCCGGGGTGGTTGCTTGTATGGTTTGAAACCAGATTTGATTGGCAACCGATGCTCAACGATGGAACGATCCAGTCCAGGCATCTCCGAATAATCCCAGGCGAAGCAATCTTTATATTCCTTGAGCAGCCTGATTAATTCTTCCCTGAAGTCCGGTTGCAAGTTTGCGCTGATGAACGTCGGCCTTGGCTTATCACCGCTCCCAATATCAACTTCTTCTAATTTATCAGCCGACATAAATCCTCGCCCCAACTTGCCATCAGTGCCATCGATGGGGTTCTCCATTAAAAATTACTATAAGAGCCGACTGCTTCAATCGGCTGTTGATCGCTGCTGCCAGGTTCAACAGGACCTTCTCCCCAGTCTTTCCCTGAGAAACAGTCAATGCCTTGATACTCCCAGAACGCTGGTTCCATGTTTGCAACACTCACGGAGTCATCTGCTTGGACAACCTCGATATCATCATCCACCCACTGGATGAGCTGCTGATGCATGGTGGATGGGACGTAGCAATTGGCATGACTCCAGTCCCGTCCAAGCAATAGGCTGTAGGTTCCTTTACCTTCGATAACAAAGAAGGTCGTGAGCAGTGTCTTGGACCCGATCATCAGATCCACGTGAGCGCATCCCTTGGTGTCTGAAGGATTCCCAGCGAAATCGTTCAGTATTATGCTTGTAGGCGTCAGATCGCTAGGGCCCATGCCAAGTTTCCTGAAGGTGGTGTACGGCATTACGTTGACTGCCGCTCCACCGTCGACAAACGTCTTGGTCAATGGCTTGCCATTGACATATCCTCTCAAGTACAATGGCCTCACGTGTCGATTTTTGGCCGGTTTGTCGAAGATGGCTTGCTTGGCTAGCACCAGCTGCGCCATCATCCCCTCGATCTGCTCATCATCTAGGGACGCCTCTTCCTGCACAACCTGGTTAGCAGGAGCCATAAACTCATTCGGCAGAAAATATACCATGCATGTTGGAGCCGAACGCCTTGACCCTTCAGGTTGATCCTTTGGACGCCACACCTGCTTTGTTTGGATCCCAGCCTGCCTCAGTTCACGGTTCCTCAAGCGTTGAACCCGTCTCTTCTGACTTTTCCTTACGCCAGGCGGGCACCATTGCCCCTTCTGCCAGATGTACTCGTCTTCGTCTTCTTCTTGATCAACCCACCTTAAATCAGCTTGCCTTTTCCCGGGATGATCAATGATTTCAATTTTTTGGCGCCGATCCTCGTTAGGGTGGATCCTTCCAATTCTCTCATGGACGGATCGGCGATTGGCAGTCTCCTGCCTGTACTTAAAATATTTGTCACTGCACTCAGGGCAGTTCCTCAGCGTGGGCAGCTTCAAACCCTCGTTCCAACAGTGCCTGAAGAACGCACATCCCCAGTGTGCGTGCTCCTGCTCGCGCGTGTATTGCTCCAGGTCTCTTCTGTGTGCCTCTTCTTCAGATCTGCGCTTCTCCTCCTCGTATCTTCGCTTCTGGTAGCGCTCTTTTTCCAACTGGCGCTGCCACTTGTTGAGGAGGATACGCGTGGTCACCCTGGGCTTGGTTCTGGATGATTCCCCGGCTTCGATGTGGCTTTTGAGAATGCGGGGGGCTTCACCATGCACCTGCTCCAAAGTTACTTGACGCTCCGGGTCCACGGTTCCATCCTGCCTAGCCCTGGCTGAGGTCAAGACTTTGACCTTGCCTTTCTCCTCAGCCGTCACCATGTTGACAGAGAAACCCACCATGTTCTGAGGAAAGGGGTGGCCATCTAGCTTCATCTTGTTATCAAATTTGAGGTGTCCCTCCTGGATGGCTTTCTGGATCCTCATCCTGAAGACCCTGCAGTCGTTGATGGAGTGTGAGTTCCTGTCATGGAAGCTGCAGTAACGCTTCTCCTTTACCCCATCGGGCCAAAGCATGGAATGCCCTTCAGGCAGTCTGATTCGGCCTTCCTTCACTAGGAGCTCAAACAGCTTGTCAACCTTCGTGATTTCGAAATCGTAGGTGCCTTTGGTCTATTTGACCCAGCGTTGATTCATCGTTAATGGCTCCTTTCCCCACATGATTTCGGATGCGGCCACATCCAGTTCATCATCAGAATCTTCTATCAGGTCGGCCTTGTCCAAGAACTGGTTGTAGATGTCTGCCACGTCATGCTGCTTGCCAAACCTGGCATCCTTCTTGAAGCCATATGCTTGGTTGCTCATTAATGACAGCTTTTGAGACAACTGGCCCAGGTTTTCAAACTCCATACCAAACAGTTTCTCACGCACGGCCGGCAGCATCCCGGCAACGGCCATGTCGGCCAACTGGTCATCTGGCAAGTTGAGCGAAAAGCACATGCCCTTAACTTCTCTGAACCTCCTGAGAACTTCCAACGGCATCTCGCTGTGCCTCTGCTTCAGGGTGGCAAGGTCGATCAGCTTCATCTCTGAGCTGCCGCTGAAATAGTGGGCGTGGAATTTCCGTTCCAGGTCTTTCCATCTGCTAACTGACTTAGGGGGCAAGGACGAGAACCACTGGAATGTCGGGCCCGTCAGTGACGCGGGGAAGTATCTGACCCTGAACGCTTCTTCAGTTGAGCATTCTCCGAGCTGCATCAGGTAGCGAGCAATGTGCTCCACCGTGCTTGTGTCGTCTTGCCCGGAAAATTTCGTGAACTCCGTTGGAGGTTTCACCCTTGGCGGAAGGAGCACGTTGAAGTACCACTCTGGGAACGGCGGCTTGTAGGCAGGTCCCTGCATTTTCGGTTTGAGGCCGAACTGATTTTGCATCAACTCGGCCATCTTCCGCGCCAGGGCGTCGTCCTCCTGTGTGCCTGCAGCTGGTGCGTAACCTGGATGCGGGAAAGCGTCGATGGTCCCGTAGTTTCCCACCTCGTGGTAGCCCCCGCCGTATAAGTTCCTATGTAGCCAGTTGCTTGTCGGAGCAATCCTGTGGCCGGAGGCAAGCGGGACCCCAGGCGAGCCGAACGCTATCTCCCCGTATGTGGGCTGGTATGGGTTCGGCTGTTGCACAGGTTGACCCGTGCTGCCCTACGGTGGTGGCTGGATTGGTTGTCCTCCTGAGGCCTGTAGTGGGGGCTGAACTGGCTGACCCCCAGTGCCTTGTGGAGGAGGCTGGAAAGCTTGACTCTCAGCGCTCTGAGGAGGAGGCTGGATTGGCTGGCTCCGTAATGGTGGTTGAGAGCTTGACTCGCCCAATTCCACGGTGCCCGCTTGGATGGGTGCCTTGCTGAATGCCTGCTCCATGCCTGGGCCAAAGACAGCCACCATCATTTGCTGGAACGCACCAAGGAAAGCTTTGTGGTGCTTGCTCAAAACGTGGTCTGCAGAATCCCGGAATGCTTGCATGCACTCCTCTCTCTCCTGCTGGGTCGTGGCGTCGCTCTCCCCTGGCAGCAATACCCTGGGCATCTCATTCTTCAGGTACGGGACGCCACTTCTGTTCTTCTTGAAGGACAGCAGACATTTCTGCTGGAACTGGTCCACGGCGTCCTGGAGCTGCTGCCGTTGTTCAGGAGAGAGGTCCTCAATGTTGACATCCATGATATCCGCGATTTCAGGCATCTTGATCTTTTCGGCTGTGGTCCCACTGGGCGTGCCAAAAAGTGTGTTGACGCAAAATGTGCACCTAGCGCCAAACACACAGCAAGCCGAACAAGCTGGCTTTACACGCGCAAAGAATCACGAGACGTGCCAGTCAATTTTCCCTGAAAATTAACAAAAGACAAAGTAGTTAGATACCAAAGCTTGGAACTTGCCGGGTGGTACCAGACAGTTCCATATTTTCGGCTGGGAAGCCAAACGGGATGACACATAGCTATAAAGAGCTATCTGCCAATAAACTGAAACCATTCGGGAGCTTGTAAAAGGAAAAGTAACATAGCCGAATGGATGACGTAAGCATGACGGCGATCGGTCTTTGTTTGAGCAAAGATGCACATGCACAGGACCACGACCGATCCCCATGGTGATTAACATTAAATAAAATAAATAAAGTAAAGCGCGAGCATAAACATGTAATAAGCATGCATAGATCCAAAGCACTAGTCTACCGCATGTCTAGGTACTTTGAAATCCGTCGGGTACGACACCAAACAAATCTATCCACCGCATGATACAACTTGCATGAAAATCGTACCACTTTCCACAAATAGATCTATCCACCGCATGATACAATCTAAATATGGAAAGCTAAAAGCATACATTATTTAAAGCATGAATTACGCACGTGTTCTACTCGTGAAGAAACATAACCGAATACGGCTGAACAGCCGATTCGGGATCCATGAAGAAGGAACGAACATTACCAAGCGAATAAATCTATCAGATTGGTTTGAAATCTAATCCACCGGATGACTAGCTCCAAAGCAACCCAAAAACCTGCATCTACCGCATGATACTCAGCTCTTTCAAGATTTATATCAACGTTGGCAAGCTTGAACCCACAACACGTAACAACCAAGATTGATTCGGTTTCAGCTATCGGAAAGCACGTGATCCACGTGTTAAAATACGAATTCTACTCGCATAAGGATCACAAGAGGGATAAAGCCGATCCAAACCCATCTAGATTGGGCAAAAGATGTTACATGAATTTAAACATAAAGTAAAAACTCAAAGCAACACGGGGTAACTTAATGAATCAATTGAATCTTGCCAAAATCCAATAGAGCCGATAACTAGCTTCAAGCTAGATCTTAGCCTACCGCATGGCTCATGACCTAACAAGAAACCCTCTTGAACCAAGCTTGAATCTAACACATGACACGAAGCATGGTAACAAGACTACTTGCATCAGATCTAAATCCACCGCATGATACCAGACATGATACAAGGTTGCCGGTACTCACGGAGGTCGACGGATCGATGAACCCTCTCGAAGAACTCGACGACACGACAAATGGACTCTAGGGTTTGGCGTAAGGCCGGTTTGTATTGAGAATGATCGTGTTTTTTACATACATTCAGGGCTCATATTTATACCCTGCCAAGTACAACCTCGAATGGATTTGTTGTCTAACTTATCTCTAAGCTTGATCGCTTATCCATCCATTCGTCCTTCCTGCGTGAGCCACGTCACCGTCCAATCCCGCAAAATCAGCTCCACTGTTCCCTTGCCGAACGGAAGCAGATAGCCGACCGCGGATCTTTCTGCCGAATACATCTTGAGAAAAACCTTCCTTCCACCGGACAGACTCCTCATCGAGCCGGTCCCATCAGTCAGACTCCTTACCAAATTTTGGTGTTAACACTGTGCAGACCCGCTCGAGGGTGGAGGGGTGCGCCGGGTCCTGCCTTGCGCTCTCATGGAGTTGATCGCGCAGGGACATGGCCTGGTACGACAGCCAGCCGTCCGGGGTCCTCAGGGCGTCGGCGAGCGCGTCGAAGGCGTCGCACCGCTCCTGGAGTTGGCGGAGCTCGGCGCTCACCTGGTCAAAGGCGGCGTACTTGTCGCGGGCGCGGAGCTCGAGCTCTTGACACCAACAAGTCAGAACCTGTAAGCATCATGTTGCAAGGATTGCGCGCAGAAACAAGAAAAAGAAAGAAACAAACAAAGACACCCCACCTGGAAGACGCGCCACGCGGGACCGCCGTGGATCCTCAGCGCC
Organism: Cenchrus americanus; assembly: GCA_947561735.1. Lineage (NCBI taxonomy): Eukaryota > Viridiplantae > Streptophyta > Magnoliopsida > Poales > Poaceae > Cenchrus > Cenchrus americanus. The sequence continues at coordinate 50,603,188 of OX387245.1, forward strand.
TCGTTCAGCGCTCGGTCGAGCGCGGCGCCGTGGTTGCGGAGCCCTCCCCATAGCTCCTGCTCCCCCTGGGCATCAGCGAACGCGGCGGGTCGCCGCCGATCCCCTCTCCCGGGCGGAGCGGCCGGCGCGGGAAGACGAGGCCTCGGCGCCGTGCCCTCGGCCCCCGCCACCATGTGGCCCTCACGCCGCCTCACGAGGGCCCCCTCCTGGGACTCGGGGGAAAGCGTGGGGAAACTCACCCACCGGTCCCAACCGGCGGCGGGGGAGTCGTCGTCCGGGATCTCCACCACCACCGCCCGGGAGTCGCCGGCGGGTGCCGGCCCCTGCCTCGCCTCCGTCGACGCCTCGCGCCCGCGGGCTCCCCGCCGCGGCGCCGCGGCCACCGCTTCCGCCGCACCCCCGCGACCACGGGCGCCCGACCGCCCTCCTCGGCCGCCACCGCTTGTCGCACCTCCACCACGGCCGGCGCCGCGACCGCGCTCCGCCACGACCGGCGCCGCGGCCGCGCCTCCACCACGGCCGCCGCCGCAGGCGCGCCTCCGCCACGACCGGCGCCCGCCGCTCCTCGACGGCCACCGGCCGCGCCGCGGCGGCCGATCCGCCGCCGAGGCCTCGAGGCCTCGCCCGCGCCCTCGCGAGCTCTCGCCCGCCGCGGCCGCCGCGCTCACCCCGCCCGCGGCGCCCCCCGACGAGCGCCGTCGGGTGGGAACAGACGCGTCCGCCCTCAACACCTTGGCTGGTGCGAGGGGAGGCACGGTCGGCACCACCCTGCATAAACACAGGCAAATAATCAGAACTCTTGGATGTCAGAAATGCAGTCCCGCAAAGGAACGAACTCCTCACCTCGAAGAGGAGAAGGCGCGCTTCCTCTTCCTCGAGGCCTCGGTGGATGACGCCGGCGCGGCCGGCGCGGCCGCCGCCGCGCCTCCCCGACATCTCCGCCGCGCGCGCGGCCCCGCCCGCGCGCGTGCGCGCTTGCCGCGTGTCACACCTGGCCCAATTTGGATGGTCCATGAGTGACCCATGAGCGCAGGTGCGCGTGTTTAGTGCCACATTGCTAGTAGAGCAAGGGTGGAGCCAACTTATAAGCCTTTGTCCACCAGCCATACCACCCTCGGGTTAACCCTTTTACATGAAGCGAGGATGAAAGTGTAAGCAGGGTGCTATGTGTACGCGTGCTCGCCCCTACGGAAGGGCTGGGCGGTGCGGCTTTGGTGGGCGGGGTGTTACAAATGGTATCAGAGCTGACCCTCGCGGTTGCGCGTACGGGTCAGTGTGCGGACATAGGGCGCATGGCGCGTGTGAGCCTGAGATGGGACACACGGCATGGCATATGGGTCGGCACTGGACGTACGGTCGTGCGCTAAGAGGGAAGGTTCCTGGACATTTGCTCGGGTCAGTGTGCGGACATATGCATGTGCGTGTGGGCCTGGGATGGGGCACACGACATGGCGTATGGGTCGGCACTGGACGGGTGAGTTGGACCGACGAGGACGTCGGGTTCTTTGAGGGGGGGTGAATGTCACACCCGGCCCAATTTGGATGGCCCATGAGTGGCCCATGAGCGCAGGTGCGCGTGTTTAGTGCCACATTGCTAGTAGAGCAAGGGTGGAGCCAACTTATAAGCCTTTGTCCACCAGCCATACCACCCTCGGGTTAACCCTTTTACATGAAGCGAGGACGAAAGTGTAGCGGGGTGCTATGTGTACGCGTGCTCGCCCCTACGGAAGGGCCGGGCGGTGCGGCTTTGGTGGGCGGGGTGTTACACCGCGCGCGCCTGCGCGGCACGCGCCGGCGCCTCCGCGGCCGCCGCCGCTCCCCGTTGTCGATTGCCCGGCGGAGGGCGCCTCCGCGCCCGCCCCAAGCGATGCTTGCTCTTGCCGCCGGGCCGGCTCCGCGACGGGGGGCGCGAGCTCCCACCTATCGGGGAGGCCCCCGCCCCCGCCCTTCTTCCTCCTCATCCTCCTCCGAGGACGAGTATTCCTCGGTCCCCGGGAGAGGGAGAGCCCCCGCCGCTCGCGCGCGGCCGGTGCTCCCTCGTTCCGCCGCTCGCGGCGCCCGCGTGCCGCCTTGCGCGCTCCTTCTTGCGTGCCGCCCTCTCCCGCTCCCGTTGCTGCGACGCCCGACCGAGCGCGCGGGAGTCAGGAGTGGGCGGAACGGATTTCGCGGCGCTCAGGCTCACCATCTGCGGGCGAAAACGTCAGAGGTGCGTCAGAAACCCGGAGCACCATCAAGATCAAAGACGGGGCCGAGAATTCTACTTACCAGCTTACCGGTGGGGAGCATCTCGAGGTCCCACGGGGACCGGTCGCTGCGCAGCAACCGGGTGTCGACGGTACTCCGTGCCCGTGTGAGCGCATACTCCCGCTGGAGGGGGCTCGGAAGCATCCGCGACCTCGCCAGCACGACGGGGTTCGCCGCCTCCGTCATCTCGAACATGCAGAGCGGCCTCTCCATCAGGGGCACGATCCGCCGGTGGTGGAGGAAGGCGAGGATGGTTGCCGCGGTCAGCCCGCGCGCCACCAGGCTCCTCAGCGCGGCCAGGAGCGAGTCCAGCCGCCTCCGATGCTGGACCGTGGACACCCCGTGGCTCCAGGAGTCGGGCTTCTCCCGGAGCACCAGACTGGTGTAGGGGGGAGACCGGGTTCGTCGTTGCGAAGATAGAACCACCCCCGCTCCCAACCGGCGTTGTTGGTCGTCATGGTACAAGGGATGTAGTCGTCCTTGTACTGCGCCCGCAAGGCGAGCGACATGCCGCCGGCGCGCACCGCACGGCGGGTCCTCTGCTCCGTCGTCGGGCCGTGTGAACGCCTCCGCGCGGAAGAGGTGTATCCGCAGATCCCGCTCACCGGGATCCCTAGATACCCTTCGCGCACGCCCACGAACGTAGCCGCCTGCGAAATCGCGTTCGGCGCGAAGTTGTGCAACTCCACGCCGTAGCGGTGGCGGCAGCGCCCGCATGAAGCGGCTCGCCGGCGCGGCGAAGCCGCGCTCGTGGAAGCGGATGAAGCTCACCACGTAGCCGTCCGGCGGGTTGGGCGCGTGGTCCCCCGCCGGCGGCACGATCCATTCCGCCGGCCGGCCCCTCCTCGTTCGCCGCCAGCTGGCCGGCGGACACCAAGTCGCCTAAAGCCAGCCGCGTCACCGACGAGCGCTCCCACGCGTACGGGTCGACGATCGTGAGGGGCGGAAGAGGCGCCATGAGGAAGAGCAAGGGGCTGAGAACAAAGGACGAGAAAGAAGAAGAAGGGCTCCAACGGCGAAGGGGCGCGGTGGCGAGAACGAAACAGGGGCAGGAGCGTGAGGGGAAAGAATGGCGAAACGCTAAGGTAAAAACCGTCGTTTCCCCTCCTCAGATTTATAAGCCGCGGGTGTGCTCTCCGGGGCGCACATCCCGCGTGCACTAACTGCAGGAGAACCTTTTTTCCGCTGACGGGCGGGTCCCACCACGACCGCGCCGGCCACGCCACCGCAGACGGGCAATCATCACGGCGTAGAACAGGGAAGGCCGTGACAGGCGGTCACGTCCGCCTGCCCACGCCGCCCACTACACGCGCGGCCACGGTGCCTAAAAAGGTGCGCCCGCAACGCGAAACCGCAACCTCGACTGTGGAGCATTAAATGGCCCGGCCCCTTACCAAGTAAGGAGGACCCTCGAGCGGCACGAGCTCCTGGCTCGGGAAATTTCAACCCTCGAAAGGGTGCAGGCGTGAGACGGTCGCCTCGGGGCACGTTTGAAGCAAAACGGGCACCGCAGGCACCGATGCCACGCTGTTTTACTGAACAGCGCCTCGAGGGCTGTCACGCCCAGGCCCCTCGAGGATTCGCAGATGCCAGGACGGGAGCGCCTAGCCGCCACCCCGCACCATTTTACTGATCAGTGCCTCGAGGGCTGGCTCGCCCAGGCCCCCTGAGGATTCACAGATGCCAGGACGGGAGCGCTTAGCCGCCACCCCGCACCACTTTACTGATCAGCGCCTCGAGGGCTGGCACGCCCAGGCCCCTCGAGGATTCGCAGATGCCATGACGGGAGCGCTTAGCCGCCAACCCGCACCACTTTACTGATCAGCGCCTCAAGGGCTGGCTCGCGCAGGCCCCCTGAGGATTCGCAGATGCAAAGACGGGGCCACCTAGGCGCCACCCCGCACGACCCTACTGATCAGAGGTTCGAAGCCTGACCCTCGACGGGTTCGAACAGGCGCCCCAAATCACCAAAGTCAGGGACGACGAGGGCATGCGCATTCGAGCCGTTCCTCGAGCCCACCGGCTCGAGGGTGCCCCACATGTCGTGTTCGAGAGCCAGCGAGGGCAGCTAGCCAGGGGATCCCACCGAGGGAGAGCTTCCGCGCCCTCGGTCCCTAGCAAACGGGACCGAGCCCCACCTAGCAAACCCACGCAAGCGCTTTAATGGACGTGTCTCTGGACCACGCAGCCTACCCTTATCGAACGGGGCATGGGCGTCCACTCGAACCACCCGCTAACAGCTCAACGAGGAATCCGCAATCCGCGACCCGACCGATGGGGGTTGCGGAAACCTCACCCTCCGTCCCGCGGAGGGACGGCGAGGGCGCGTTAAAAAACAAGTCGTAGAGCTCTACCCGATTGCCTCGAATGGGCCCAGGCTCGGGGGCTTAACGCACGGCAACACCTCCTGGATTGCACCCGCCACGGATAGTGCCAGCAGCGCGTGCGTCACCGAAGCTGGCTGAAACATTGCCGACGCCGGTTGAAACATGTACCACGCCCTCTGACCAAGTATCGTGGTAAAACCCCTACAGGAGCGCCCGCGCTCTGCGCAGGCTTCGTGGGGCTAGACCCGCGGGTCCGCTGACGCGGCCCACAGAAAGCGTGCGCAAGACCAGGAGGGAAGGACGTCCTATCAGTAGGCTCCAGCATTTGCGGGAGCCTCAATGGCGGACCCGCAGATGCTCGGGGGCTACTGTCGGGGACAGCCCTAGGGGTCCCCTTAAACAACCGGGAAATCCCCACTTAAAACCCGCAACAAGCCAAAGCCATACGCGCCTCGCTTAAGCACAAAGGGCATGGCCCACGCCACGGTGGCCCTGACGGCCCACCAAGGCGGCCCACTCAAAGATCCCCTCGAGCAGGCTCCGCCTCGCTCGAGGGCACACGCCTCCCTCGAGCGGGCTCCGCCCGGTTCGAGGGTCCGCGCTTACCTCGAGCAGGCTCCGCCTCGCTCAAGGGTCCGCTCCGCCCTCGAGCGGGCTCCGCCCTCGCTCGAGGGCACCCCGCACGCGCACGCCTGTTCCCGTACACGGGCATTTAATGTTCTGACGACGGCGGGGGGCGCCATCATGCGCCTGGGGCTCGCGCCCGTGCCGCCGCACCAACTCCCTAGGAGGGAACCCATCCCCGCCACTGTGGGGGACTGTGCGACGTGGCCGGTGCCAGTCCCGTGACGCCGCGCCGCCTACTCCGGTACCGCTAACGCGCCAAGCCCTCGAAGGGGGGCCGGCCGCACCCTCGGTTTACTTTCCCGTGACTCTACAGGGTCAGGTTGAGGCGTTAGGCCGGCGGGGCACCATCCCTGCCACTGTTAACGGCATGGTCGCCGCCCCCGCGCGTACAAACCCACGCCGGGCACTGTGACAACAGCTCCGACGCTGTGGAGCGTGCAGGAACGGGACGCCGCCTTACCTGCCACTGTGCCCCGTACGGACCGACGTCAGCAACCCCCTCGAGCCCGCCTGAAGACATCACAACCGTCCGCTACACTCCTACCCTCGAAGCTACCACTGTTCGGGTACAAGATACGCCATGATGGCCGGATCGCAAGCAAGGACCGTCAAGGCGGCCGCCTATTCTACGACATAGCGCACCACACTTCCCCACGTAGCTAAATAGCGCGGCATACATGTGATTCGCTCTCTCCTTGGCCTATAAAAGGAAGACGAACTCCCCCGCCGCGGGGGACGGAACGACGGAAGTTAGGACGCAACACATCGCGCACTCGCTCTCCAATTCTCCCACAATATCTTCAGCCACTCCACCAGGGACTTGGAAGACACGCTTCCTCTCCCGCCTTGCTTGTAGTCGCCCACTACAGGCACCCCGGTGCTGAGCAATATAGTGCCACGAGCACGCCACTGCTGGACGTACGGCCCCTTGGCCGGAACCAGGATAAACTCTGTGTCTCTGATTGCTTAGGATCGACCATTGAAGGATAGACCTCGGCGCTCATCACTGGTTAGTGTCGGGACCACATTCCGCACCGACACATACGACAGTGTGCTTGTTGACAGACACAATTGCAGTGGCACCAGAAGCTGTAGTTGCCACCTTGTTAACCCCTCTATCCGCAACACAAAACGCTAAAAAGACTATGCTTCGCGTCCTCATCCTACTTGCTCCAATCCTGTACTAAATTCAGAAACTAACTCCGGCCACTCCTGCTGACGATCAGGAGCTGCCGTCTCACCACTCGAGCGCTGCGAGCCAATTCGGTCATGCAAGCAACGCAACAACTGCAGCCGCTGATATTGCGACTGGGAGTGTTGGATTTAATCTTACATCAGAAATTAATGGTGGAGGAGCACAGCTAGGCCTAGAGCTTTGTTATTATGGGCTTCGGTGGACATATGACTAGTGGGGCATTGGCTGTGGGTATAGTGGGCCAGACCGGATTCCGCTGCGCTATTCTAATAAGTGGTATCAGAGCCGAAGGTCAGAAAAAACTGAGAAAACATCTCCAGGGTCACATGGTGACGGCCCAAGGGGAGCCCGTGAACGTCTCGAGATAGTCACACGGATGATTGTGACTGGAGAGTTGGACTTGGGGCTTGGATAACGTTTTCGGGAGATCACATAGTTTGTATATGATGAAAGAGTTGAGCTCAATGTGTGACAGGGGAGATTGTTGACTTTAATCCCACGTGGGAAATTGATAGTTGAGGAGCACAACATAAAGGTGAGGTAGTCCCCACCCATCATACTAGTTTTTTGGTCAAGTTTGGCTTAAGACCATGTTATTGTAGATTCTGATGGACCTAGGCCTCTAGAGGTGCCGACTCGTGTAGAGATAGCAATGAGTACTTGAAACCCGAGTACCCGACGAGTTTTACCCGATAAGGAGACGAGTATGGAATTATATTTCTACCTGCGGGTACATAAATGGGAAACAATATGTGATAAACATGTAGAACCGATAAGGATAACTTAATATTGATAACTAACAAAAAAATATTCTTTATTAGACTATTAATTAGTTAAAAATTATCATATCTTTTTTATCAATTAAATTTGTTGATGTATGCACTTTATCACGTGTTATGTTCTCAAATATATTGGTTTGCAACGGGTATGTTATCGGGTATGGATTACCCGACGGGTAAAAAAACCCGCGCGGGGACGGGTATGGGTAAGAACTTAAACCCGCATGCGGGTATGAGTTTTTTAGCGGGTAGGAGTTAGAGTGGCAGGTGCGGGTATGGAACGGCACTACCCGACAGGTTTATATCCATTGCCATCGACTCGTGGGTATAATCGTACCGGGCCGGGTCGGATGCAGCTGCGCATTCTGACAGGGGCCGCAACGACGCCCACCGCCGTCGGACGTCTCGCCTGGCTGCACAGTAGAAATGGAACCACATGGCTCTGATCAGAACGATTCAGCCATACAAAACAATGAGCATTCGTTCTGATGCTGAGTGCTCCTACGGATCTTAGCTTCATGGCGAATCTGATGATGACAAGGACACCTGTTATCTCAGGTTTTCTTTTGCAAAAGGTGAGAAAACATTGCAAAAAATAAATCTTACTCTTTCATTCGTTTGACATTCTTGGCTACTTGCTACACAACTAGTAGATATTTCTAACAAGAAGAAGCCAGGTGTCATCTCTATTGTAACATCGCAGATTCACAGGGCATATTCCTCCTAGTTTAATATTTTGGAGAGAAATTCTATTAGTCCTTCAATGTAAGGATATACATGGAATCAAACAGCTACGTTTTTGCCTGACGAACTGCAAAAGTGAGAAAAGTAAAAGATGCCCGCAAGCGCATTGTAGCTGAAGATGCAATGTCGTGTGTAAGGAGATTCTTTCTATTCAGGCATCAACGTGCCGAGCTGAGGCTTCTTAAAGAAAGTAGAAAAGCGAAGGCTCAAAATATTTTAGAGACCAACAAATATACGTCTATGATTGACTCCACAAAGGCATTTTTAACAGTGCTGAATGGACACTAAAAAAATGCATAAGACAGTTAGGCTTGTTGAGTTTAGTTTCGTGAAAGGTGGTGAGTATGTAACATGTGCATAGTGAAAAGTTGACAGAAGTGTTTTCGATTGAATTTGGTGAGGATGTGATGGGTGAATAGTAGAAGGTTTTGCATTTGGTAAGAAAGTGTTTAGTTCGGTTGTAAAGTGGTGGATGTGATGGGTGAATAATAAGGGCGTGTTTGGGAGAGCTCCAGACAGCTTCAGATAAAAAAACAACTCCACTCCAACTTTTTCCTGCCAAACACACCCAGCTCCAGCAGCTCCACCGCGGATCTGCTCCAAGAAAAAGGTGGAGTACCTCTTGAGGCACTCCACAAAACAAAATTTGGTAGAGTTGGGGAAAATTACCCACCACGGCCACTGATTAGTGGGAAAAAACGGTTCGCTTCTATTCTCCGGATACTCATCCCCGCGACTCCCCGCGCCTCAGCCTCGCTCGCGCCGCTGCGCCCGCCCTCCACGCCGCGCGAGGCCGCGCCCCGCCCGTCCCCGCGCCGCGGCTCGCCCGCCCGCGGAGGCGAGGCCGCGCTCGCTTGCCTCGGCGGCGAGGCCGCGAGGGCCCCGCCCGCCCGGCGTTGGCGAGGCCGGCGGCGGCGAGGGCCCGCCCCGGCGGAGGCAAGGCCGCCCGCGCTCGCCCTCCCTAGCGGCGGCGAGGTCCCGCCCGGCGGAGGCAAGGCCGCCCGCCCGCGCCGCCCCGGCGGCCGCGCATGCCCGCCCCCGGCGGCGAGGCCGCGCACGCCCGCCCGGCGGCCGCGTCATGCCCGCTCCCCGGAATCGAGCAGAATCAAGCTACATCGGCAGAAATCGAAGGAGGAAGAAGATGTTTTTTTCCTATTTTGCTGACATGTGGGCCCTAGGTGTCATAGAGATGATGAGGAATCAGGAGCTGTGCCAAACATTTTCGAAGATCTCAGATCCGCGGTGGAGCTGTTCCACGGTGGAGATCTGTGGATCTGCAGCTCCAGAGCTATTTTTTCGGAGCTGGAGCTCTCCCAAACACGCCCTAAAAAGTGATAACTACTCCAGTAGTCCCCTTTTAAGCTCCTTGCACGAATATTATAGCAACCCAATAAATAATTAATTATTTTACTAACAAATCCCCTCTTGGTCTCACTTGGGCTCGACCCTATATTGCCCCATCCATGCTCGCCCCATCCGACCACATTCACCGGTTTCCTTCCGCCTTTCCTCTATTCAGTGTTGCTGCCACCCGGCGGCGGCGCTCAAAGACCGCGGCAACGGAGGCACCAAGCGGACCGGCGTTCCACGACGGCAAGCCCATTCCTACCGTCTGCATCCATAGATGCTAAGTATTCTATTTCGTGTTGCCTACCTTTTCCACGAGGATGCAACTATTCGTTGCGTCGAGGATGCTGCTGCTGGCCTCGCTGAAGAAGAAGCATTCTAATGGAGTAATTAAACCGAAGATGCAGTAGTGGCTATCTCCGCGACGCAGCAAAACTGAACGGAGACGATCAAGGCGGGAGATGCGTACCAGGATTTTAGTAGCCCACCGTCTTAGTTCATACCCGCCGTCAGACGTTGCTGTGCGAGCCACCGCCAATGTGGAGGGACACCGATTATAGTGGTCCTGCTTCTCTCGCAATACATCGCGATGGTAGCCGGTGCCCAATTTACTCCATCAAGAGCACGTCACTTACATCATATCCACGAGAAATCAGGTGCTAGATGTGCGTCGGAATGAGCTCGCTGTTGGCCGCCGCTCCCCAGCTGCCAGCTAGAACGGAAGATCGGATGGACTGTGGTTGAGGGCTAGGCATGGGCTGAGCCGAACCCGAATTAACCCAACTAGTCCGTCAACTTGCCTCCGCACGGGTTAGCACTTTACTTTAATTATTAGTAATTATTATTTACTTTTATTAGGAGCATCGTAATAAGGTTCATACAATTTTGCAATATAGATTGTAAATATAATATATTATATAATATATTAATCAGTATTTGGTCAGGATAATTTGAGAGAGATCCTTATACTTTTAAGATTGTATTGAATAATATCCTTGAAAAATAATACAATTAACTTTATTTTATTGAAAGATCCACCACAATAATAAGATGCAAATATCATTATTTAGTTTGCTCCCAATGTAGCACTAATCAAGAGATAATTTAATTGGAGTATATGAGTGTGTCAGAGGCCGGTCTTCTGGAATTGAACCACGTAGATATTTGCATTTAAAATGTCGTCGGTTAGTTTATAATTTATAAATGAATAATTAATAACTAAGAGTTGTTCAGATCATTATATGTAACGGTTCCACCAATGTACTATTTGTTTTTATGTGTTTCATGATTTGCTTCATTTTCTTGGATCATGTTACAGTTGATGTCATGTATCACTGGTAAATTATTTTGATGGGCACTGTGGAATATATTTTTTAATTCAATGTAGGTTTTGTAGCATGCATGTAACTATTGAAAGTTGTGTAGCTGCTTTCTACTTAAAAAGGAGAAATACTCAATCAAGAGCCAAATATCACGGATTTTGATAAATCTGAAATTTGTCCCTGTTTCTTCTACGGGTCCAACATGTGTTGTGACTCATATAAAATCTATGAAAAACATAAATATGAATTATTGTTAAATGGTCATAAAATGAGTGAATGTGTAGAAATTGTAAAGTCAACAATGTTTTACCTGATAGGTATGTGTCCACATTTATTCTTGTTGAACGCATATTTGTGCTAATGAACTTGAAACTATACTTTGGAATGTTTTCATTGTCTTTGAACCTTTTTAGAGTAGTTGTGGGTAAGAAGTTGACGTACGATCCTGTCATTTTCAATTAGTCGATACTTCCATGTTATTGGTGTAACTCTGACATTTGCAATTATGTACACATTTCCTTCTTAAATCAGTGGTTTAAACATTTTCATATAGGTCTTATTGATAACACCATGCATCATGGTTCCTTTTTTCATCATCGTAATAATTTGTAATCTGAAAACAATAAAAAGGCAATCAAACGGAACCTATCCACAATTTGGTTACCCTTTACTTGTTGTTCGACAATTCTTTTCCCGGTCTAATTTCACTTAAGGTTTTATTCATCATTGCATTTTTTTAGCAAAGTTCACCATTGCAACTTGTTCAACTGCATTAGCAAAAGATGGTGATAGATCTAATTGTCTTATTTTTCCATACAAAAGACATAATATACAAATTAAAAAATTTTCTATACATAAGTTATGGTACACAAATAACAATCAAGTATATAATTCAATATGATAACTATTTGATAAAAATGGTGAGAAGCAAGTCATCTATACCTAGCATGAAGCAGACCTAACAATAAACAAATAATTTAGTAGTCATAACATATGCCATGAAAAATTAATCTAATTGTAGCATGCAACTGAACAAATAATAAACGAATAATTTAGTATTCGTAACTTATGCCATAAAAATTAATCTAACGGTAGCACACAACAACAATAAACAAATAATTTAAAAAATATCTAATTGTAGAAGAGAAATCAAACAAACTCGAAAAATAATGTCTCATCGTGGATGGATCTCTAGTGTTCTTGTGTAACCAATGGGTGTAAAAAGGTTCCGTGAAGCCACAGAAGAATGCTTATGTTGATCGTACATTTCTATTGAATAGCAGCAGGGGACCTAGTTTCGTTGGTGAAAGTAGCAGCAATCCCTAGTTGATGCAAGCAGTACACAAAAGAGATGTTTCTTGAAAGATGTCATCTCTTTTTTAATTTTATATATGCATGGGTAAAGTATATAATTTGTTGTATTAGCTAACAACTTTTTAGGATAGATTGTTTTTATGATTCAAGAAAAGAAAATTCTAATCGACATGTATATACACATACATTCTAGTTTGTTAGTTGTATTATCTAAAGATCCTTTTAGAATGGATCCATTTTATGATTTAAATACGTGACAAATAAAATGTAAGAGACTAATTATGTCATTACATTACATGTGACAGGCATCATATGATAGTTGGTCAATTTTTTATTTGAAGCAAAGAGATTTATTGTGTTAGATGTGACTCAGAGATGGTTTAAATTCAATTTTTCTATAGTGTCACGTGTGGATAATTTAGACAAAGATATAGGAGGGTTGTTTTTGTTAATTCTTCACAGTGGCAAGCACAATATGATAGTTGGACAATTTTTTAATTGAAGTAAAGAGATTAATTGTGTTAGACGTGACTGAGAGATGGTTTAGATTAATTTTTTTCTATAGTGGCACGTGTGGATAATTTAGATAGAGATATATGAGGGTTATTTTTGTTAATTCTTCATAATGGTATAGTGCGTAATTTTAGAAACAAAATACATCCGACGGCTATTAAAATCAATGTTTTTTAGAGTGTCCACATAGGACTCCTAGGTGGCTTCATGTGGAGGCTTCTCTTTTTTTAAGATTGTCCACCTAGGATTCCTAGGTGACTTCATGTGGAGGCTTCAGAGGAGCCTCCAATTAGTAATAGGAAGATAGGAAGAATAATTAAAATGATTAATTAATATTTGGTGCTTTAAGATTAGTGCAAGAAACTTAAAAAAGAGTACCGGAGCGGTTCTCATTAAAAGTAACTCAAATTAGACGAACTAAAATGGTGGATGTGACGGGTGAGTAATATTTACACCAACTTTGGAGGACGTCTGTCTGCATTTGCAATGTTCCACATAGATGTGCCTTTTTGGTCCCTAAAATATTTCAATTTTCAATACTCAAACTTAGTTCAGTATTTTTGGAGTCAGAATTATTAAGCACATTAATATTCCATAGACTTATCATATAATACGACGTGTACAAATTGTCCATTTTACCCTAAAAAGTAATATAAAAGAACATATTAGCACTTGTACTCTTGAGATGGAAAAATAACGGAAACAAGTGCTCTCTTATACTGACACTACGATTCTGTTGACATTCTAACTATCTGTTCTCCTTTTTGTTTCTTAAGATTTAATTGGAGCATGGAAACGAATTCGACTGGCATCATCTCAAATGAAATTTTCGTGGTTAATACAAGGTTTGTGAGCTTTCAAGATGACTCTGCCCGGTTCCCCTTTTGCTTAACTGGTTACATTGCAGTAACTTTGGTATTTCTCTATCCATGCAAAATGCATTCAGGATGTATGTTGTAGGCTCTTAAGTCTTATTGAGGTCAGAATCTAACTGTTTTGACTGAAATTTACCAGTTTCATGTGAAAACATGGTTACTACTGAGCCTGATGACCATATCTCCGTGGGCCATCTGAATCCTTCAAAATCTGCACCATGTTTTCTTTTTAGCTGACCCACCATATCGAAATGAATTGTGGTGGTCACTCTACTAACAGTACCGATCAAATCCCATTCCTTTCCAAGAGATTCTGTGTTTAAAAACATGAAAAATCCTGGTTGCATTCACATCTCAAATTTTCAGTGTTGGAAAGCTTAAGAAGTGAGCGAGAACAAATGTCAAAGGAGTTGCTGTCATTCATATCATATCTCAAACTTTCATAAAGGTAAAACGCAAAATCAAGACATGACAAGAAGATGGGCTAGACCTTACTATACTATTCTTACAGTTTCTACTTAGAATACTGCATGTGACGAGAAGAGATGAAAGAGGAAGAGTGAAATAAAGAAACAATGTATATACACACAAAAATAAGGAACCGAGTGATGACATGTGTTGCTGAAGGGATCGAAAATAAACTAATGCAGGGCGTGCTTGTTGACAGACACAAGACAATTGCAGTGAGCACTAGAAGCTGTAGTTGCCACCTTGTCAACCCCCCTATCCACAAGACAAAAGGCTAAAAAGAATATGATTCGCGTCCTCATCCTACTTGCTCCAAACCTGTACTGAATTCAGAAAGCAACTCCGGCCGCTCCCGCTGACGATGGGAAGGTCGCCACGCAAGGGCTGGCAGCCAGTTCGGTCATACGAGCAACGCAACGACTGCGGCCGCTGCTAATGCGGCCGCGAGCCGCAACGACGACACCGCCGTCGACGTCGCGCCGTCCATCTCGCCGGTCGCCAGGCTTGCCAGCCACGAGTCGCCCTCGAGCTGCACGTCGTTGGGCCTCAGCGAGGGGTCTCTGGTCGCCTTCTGGCTGCAAAGCAGAAATGGCTCTGATCAGAACGATTCAGCCATGCAGAAACATTGAGCATTCGTTCTCGATTCCTCATAAACAAAGATCGGTCAATGAACCGGTGAGGTGTGAGATTCCAAGCTTTTTCTTAGGCTATCCATGGCTTGCTCTGCCAACTAGGCACGAGCAGCTTTTAACTCGACCGCCACTAGCGAGAGGACTGGTGACCATACAAGGTGGGGAAGGAACAAAGGCGGTGGCGCCAAAAGAAGCGAGGCGAACAATTTAAAGTGCCTCCTTTCTCCGTCCCAGTTCGATGCTTCTTTGCCAAAAAGATGCATTTTCTAAGCAATCCGGGAGATGCCCGTATGATATTCTCCGGCCATTACGTCCGTCAGTGTCACCATGGGCTTCTGCCACACCATATCTACTCCCAGTGCAAAAATCTGCTCCAGAAGAGAGTGAAAAAATCCCCAATGCGAAAGAAAACACCTAGTAAACTGTTGTTGATTTTTTTTTCCTTTGCAACCAAAAGAGGGCTAGGATTTGTTGGACCAAGCGAAGCGCGAAAGGCATTTGGCTGGAAAGGTTTTGGCTCTGCAGTGAAACCAACCAGGCCAGAAGGCAGAGGATTGGCACGGTGCACACGCAAAGCAGGCGTTTGATCTCTGTTACCTGCTGGGCGTGCCGGCGCGCGGCGGGCAGAAGGTGATGGAGTAGTCGGTGCCGGTGCAGGTGAAGGTGGAGGTGGCGTCGTCGTAGGCGTAGCTGTAGGAACGCGGGCACGCCGCCTTGAACACCTGCGAGTACACCGACGGCCTGCACGTGTCCGGGTTCCCGAACTGCCCGCTGCAGCAGTACTCGGGGCTCCCGAACGCCTCGCACGCGCTGCGGCACGCCCGCGCGGGGCCCTGCCCGGCGCGCAGCTCCGCGGGGCACCGTTCGTTGAGGTCCACCAGGCAACCCGTCACGGGGCACCCGGCTGCCGACGTCGCCTCCACCACCATGGGCAGGTTGTACCCGTCCACCAGGCTCACGTCGTAGTAGTCCTTGCCCCCGCTGCCGCCCAGCGTGAACTCCGCCAGCGTCGCCGGCGGCGCCGCGCCCTCGCCGTGGCACTCCACCTCGCCCGACCCGCAGTCCCCCGTCGCGCACGACCCCTTGCCGGAGGCGTCGAAGGCGCACCCCGTGCGCGCCCAGAACCGGCCCGACCAACCCGCCGGCGCCGTCAGGGACCGCGTCTCGCCGGCGCCCAGCGCGAACCCCGTCGTCTGCAGCGGGGAGCTCCCCGAGTTGGCCAGCACCCCCGGCCACACCGTGCCGCCGCACCGGTTCGTGAACGTGAACGTCACCCCGGCCACCGCCCCTGTTGTGTCACGCGCAACAAACCATACGTATCCGTAAGAAACCGCAACATATTGATGCAATACGTATAGGAAACTGAAAAGGGAACCAATGCAAAGATTCACCACCATTGCGAAATAGCCCAATACCTTGAAAGAATGACAGGATGACGAACGACAGACTAACAACTGATGCCGACGAGCTGATCAGAGAAGCCATCGGACACTGATAATCTATGAAATTGAACCCGATAAATTCAAATGTAGGTGGCAAGCAGGAACAGGAGGTTGATCAATTATGGCAAGGGTGATCAGGAAGTACTTGAAATGGCAGTTTCAGCTAACTATATGGGGTAAGCAAAAGGTGGTTAGGGAGAGAGGTGGACGAAGCTGGAGGAGGAAGGAAGAAGTGGCGCCACTACCACCCGCACCGGGGTCGTGCAGTGGGAGGAGAGGGGAGGGTCGGTTGAGCTCGTGCCGGTTGTGTAGGCTGACCCCCATCGCAAACCTGCCCATTTATAGACCGTGATGACGTCACCGTCCTCCGGCACGTCGACCTCCTTTTTGCTCGGTTCCTTTCCCTCCTCATGGCGAGCAATGATCGATATGCGTGCGCATGGATATTAATCGAAGGTCTCTCAAAAGCTAGGATTGGGAATTTTTACGGACTTTACCTCCCCGTGCACTTATTCTAATACTTTTCTGGACGATTTTTAGGTGCCAAATACTGATGAGTCCTCCCCCTCCCTCCGTTCCGTCCGTCCGTCCGGTGTTGGTGGACAGGCGGGCGGGTGAGCAATCGCGATCAGCGGCGTGGGGTGACCTCACCTCGCGCGGCTCCGTCTCCGTCTCGCTGGCGTCTCCTGATCGGCTCCGTTCGGGCGTGGCGGTCGCCTTGCTTTCGCCGTGGCGTCGGCCTGTCCACCCGGCGGCGGCGTTCGTGCGTCTCTGTTTGGGACGTACGCAAATGTCCATGGCGGATTCGGCCCGACATGGTCCGTTGGCAAGGCACGCGAGTGAACGCCAGGCCCTCCTCCGTTCCAGCTGAAGAGAAATGGTCACGTCTCGTGGCTTCAGGCAGGCCTTCAGTTCAGGCTGTTGCTTGGACGAGCCGCCTCCGACTTCCAGTCCGGTCAGTGCCCCTTAGCGCGTCGGCCGGCCGGTGCTGCGGCTGCGGCGCGGCTGCTTGTCCTGATAGCGCAACAGGACGACAGGTACACCGATGAGTGGATGATCGACAACGTGGTTGGCGTGGAGCGTGTCGGCTGCAGGGGGGCGCGTCACGGTACTACCGTGGCAGTGAGCATCGTTGTCCGGAAGGACGCAGCACGAGTCAGCACCGATGGCGTTGGTGCAAGTGCAACGTCGGATCGTCGACGGTTGCTTGCTGCCTTTTCTGGAACAGTGTCAAAAGATTCGCCCAACAGTCTCTGCGCCCGATCGGTCTCCTCAGAGCAGAGGCGTTGGCGGTAACGGTGCGGCTGCGAGAGATCGCGCTCTAGCGGGGACAGCTACCCGGTGGAGCTGTTTCCACCGTTCAGCCACACTGGAGCTCGTTTTCCAGATATTTCAGCAGCAGGTGCTGTTCTTACCTTTTCACTTGAAAATGATATGTTCCCAACTTCAGCCCGTAGACTTGTCCGATTGCAAATTCACTACCATGCTGCTCTCCCGTTTTGAGCCGTTCCAGGTTTTCAAAAAAATTGAGCCGTTCCGTGTAATCTTGGGCGTGTCTTTTAGTATGTGCACGCGTGCTGCTGGTCTGCTGCTACTGCTAGTCCAATTCTTTCAGAAGTCAGCTCTGGCGTCACTCACTCGACAACTCAAGGTGGAATCTAGGCTTCTCCTGGGTGCATGCCTGATAACGATGAACCATCGAACAACCTGCACAAATGCGTCGAACATAGCAAGAGCTGACTCGTTGCAATGCAAATTCACTACCATGCTGCTCTCTCATTTTGAGCCGTTCCAGGTTTTCAAAAAAAATTGAGCCGTTCCGTGTAATATTGGGCGTGTCTTTTAGTATGTGCATGCGTGCTGCCGGTCTGCTGCTACTGCTAGTCCAATCCTTTCAGAAGTCAGCTCTGGCATCACTCGCTCGGCAATTCAAGTTGGAATCTAGGCTTTGCCAAAATGTGAAAAATTATCCTCGATGCATGCCTGATAACGATGAACCATTGAACAAACTGCACAAATGCGTCGAACATAGCAAGAGCTGACTTGCTGCGATGCATGCATTGCATTTGCAATGTTAAGCTGAACATTTACGCGTCCGGCAGCCTGAAGAACTACGAGCCGACCCTGCCTGTACAGCATTGTCCGCCGTAAACACATGATCCTCCATTTCCTCTACTCCTTCTCCCCTTCCTGGCCCTGCTGGGGCTCTCTCTGGTCGATTCCCTTTGTCTTCAGGAGGAAGCAAAAGCGACGACGGGCGCACCAACCTCGGCACACAATTTGCTGCCGTGGAAAGCGCCCTGGATGATCAACATATATCGGATAAGAGATTAGGCACTAGGAGGCATATATCTCCGATCTCTCCTCCTCCTTTTTCCCGCTTCGCCGCTGGCTGGGACCTTTCCGGCTTCGTCTCTCCTCTGTCTCACAAAAGGAAAAGAGAGAGGCAAACGGCGAGAAAAAAGGGGGATATGTCGTGTGTCAGTCTCCACTGTTCTCGCACTGCATTGGCATTGCCAAAGCCCCAGTCAGGCGTCAACCGTGGCGATTGGCGACGAGCAGGGGTCCCAGCCGTGCGTACTCCCAGCCCGATTTGTGTCTTCTCAGAACCTTTCATCCCCGAACTAAGCACAGTGGTGATCCTTTGCTTGTCGAGGAGGAGATCGGAACGGCCCGGCCCCAACCAAATGGGACAGGTCCCTTTGTTGACCTCCAAACAGGAGAGTCCATCCATGCTGCTGCTAACGATGCTGCTACATATAGACCACCATACTCCTGTGTTCTTGGACGCATGGCAGGGGCAAAGTATAATGAACGGATCAGTTCGTCGTCGAAAGATGGAAAGAGGGTGCTGAAAAGAGGATGCTTTTGCCCCCTAAACGTACTAGGCTGGTACTGTCTCGCGTGGGCTCTAGCGCGACGGAGCTGAAGACCAGATGAAGTCAATGGGGGCAGGGCAATGCCTGAGTGCTGCTGAGGTGGAGTCTACGCCGCGCCGTGCCAGATCGATCTCGACACGACTGGAGGTGGAGGACACAGGCCGGAAGGCAAGCAAAATGCGCTTCGACCACGGGAACGGTAATAAGCGTAAAAAAGCATGCGAGATCGTCCGGTTTCTAGACATACAGATTATCACGAGCTCTTGTCTGAAACGTCTGATCGAGTGGTGGAAACACGAGAGTGCAGGAGACGACGCTAGACGATAGGAATAGACGCGTCATGTCGATGCCATGTCAGGGAGATTAAAGGCGATAAAACCAACCAGCAAGTCAAGTTGTATCAGGCTAAATAAAATGAAAATCAAGGAGTGCGTGTGCATGGGGGCCTCATGGACCGAATGGGCAAAGCGAGGAGAGATTTGGGCAGGCACTTTTTCTTCCCTGCCCTGGCCGGGGATATAAAGCTATTACGTCTGCCATGTCGGCATTGCACATCTGCGTCTTCAGTGCATCCCCTTTTTTTCTGGTGATCTCTGGCCTGTGCCTGTGCCGTTTCCGGTTATGGTGGGGGCCACGGGGGTGTCAGCCAACCCAGCATGTGTTGTTTTTGGTTATCCCGGCCTCTCCCTTTCCTTGCTATTCCTGCTTGCCCTGTCATGGTCCCATGGATAGATGCTGGTAAGGTGGAGATAATCTAGTTTACCTGTTAGATGCTGCTGATCCATAGGGGGGCCCTGCCTGCTTTTTTTTATATATTTTTGCTGAGTGGATGGGTCTTTTTATCTCGCGTTTCTGCTGATCTGGGATTTGCCGTGAAGCAGTCGTTTCAGTTGAACTATGTAGAGAGAAGGCCCAGCAGTAGCACTTGGGCCACTTGCACACGAACAACCGGGCCAAGATGTTATATTTTGCCATGTCTCTGTTCCAAAAAATTGTGCGTAAGTCTTCAACTAATTATAAGTATTATATATATATATATAGATTATTTACAAAACAACGAGAAACAGCGAGACGAATTCATTACGTCTAATTAATCTGTCATTACATATTGTTATTATTAGTTTTATTAATTTTGATGTGGCACGTGAAAATTTTTCACCCTAACTTTTGCCTGCCAATTGCGAATGTCAAGTCGACATCGATCGACCCATGCGAACACAGAACAGGACTACTACTATCAGGAGTCAAAAGAGTCAGTGGTTGCTGGATTTACTGGTGGTGAATATTTTTCGCTCTAGCTGTGCAAGAGACAAAAGAATCAGGATCCGAGGTCTGCCATTTTGAAATGATGAATTCATGCTGCAAGTGCAGTGTGCCCTAATTAGGTGGACCCAGTCACACACGCACACAGTACAGCTTTGAGCAGCCAAGCTGATCTGATCTGCTGCCGACCTTGTAGGACTACCGAGTACTGCATTCATAAAATCGCATGGGAATCAGACAGTGACTGTGCCATCTTTAGTTCAAAAAAAAAAAACCGTGCCATCAGATTCCACACTGGCCGAAAAAAAAGTGGCAATGCATTTCTGCTGGGTGCTGGCGCTGAGAGAGAGTGCAAGAGAAGCAGTAACCAACAGGATCCATCCCTGCACTTGTTTAACTCAGTCGTCATTCCAGGATCGGAGACCAACCCCATGCCGGTACGCCACGATCTAAAACATTTTAGATAATTGAGAAATTTTTTTAAAAAAACCATCCAATCGATCCGTGGTCTGGGGTTCAGTTTTTCGGAGACCATGAAAACAAGCTACTAATCACATGCCAGTCAGTCAGTCACTCGTGTGATCGTGATCCACCGACCCGTGCATCGTGCGCAGCACGCATTTCCCCAAGTCCCCAACTACCTGGTTCTGTTCTGTTCTGCACCTCTTCCGTGTATTCACCCATCTCGAGAAGGAATCAACTGGTGCAAGTTGTTTGCTGCGATAATCCCAGTTCTCAAGCTTGAGGGGTTTACTCCCTCCATCCTCCTAATTAAACAATCACCTTGCTTCGCTTGCAAAAATCATACGACTACTACTCCCCCAAGATCCACAATAATTTTAGCCTATACAATTAGCATTTCGGCCTGAGGTCAAAAGCGCCCGGCCGGCTGGGCACATGGCCGACGCATGGCCGGCCACGCCGCTCCACGAGTGCTGCCGTGCCTGCTGGCTGCTGCCTTCCTACCGCGCACTCCTGGACGCGGAGGGCAGCAGCGACCGCGCCCGGGTCGCTCCGCTCGCTCTACAACTGTGGCCGGTGGCGCGGGGCGGCGCAGAGCCACGTGAGCGCGGCGGCCGCGACGAGCGCAACGAGGGGGCACGGGGCCGGCAGCGTCGGCGCCGACGCGGACGCGTAGGGGTACGAGGACGAGGAGTACCCGTCGCCCCGCCCGGCGAAGGAGACCGTGTCGTTGATCAGGGGCAGGCCCGGGCTGCCGGACGACGGGTTATTCGTGCTCGCGCTGCCGCCGCTGCTGCTGCTCACGGACGACTTGAGGCTGTTGCAGTGGAAACAAGAGTTTGGTTAGCGGGGAACATCGGACATGGACGTGACAGGATCTGTTATCGTACCAACCGTCGTGTACATTTTGGTGGCACAAAACGTTAAGCCTGCGGGTAATCATATGCGTACATGATCATCGATCGATAAACCATCTGTTTTCGTTGATGGTCATGAACGTTCTTGCCAATGATTCGCGTCCGCCTGGGCTTTTCCAGAAGCATGCAGTGGCTGGTACGCAAGAGTACAACAAGGCTCTCTAGCTAGCTAGACAACTAATTGATGGCGCGTGGTTATTAATAGCTTTCAATTAGCTACGGGCTGGATCAATTGGGGTGTTAATTACCTGGACATGCTAGGGCAGAAGGTGATGAGGTAACTGGCGGTGCCGGACGTGCAGGTGAAGGTGGAGGTGGCGTCGTCGTAGGCGTAGCTGTAGGCGCGCGGGCACGCGTTCTTGAAGAACTGCGAGCTGGCCGACGGCTGGCACGTCGCCGGGGTGCCGTAGTCGCCGCTGCAGCAGTCCTGGGGCCGCCCGTACGCGCCGCACGCGCTCTTGCAGGCGATGCCGGCGCCGTCTGGGCCGGACACCTTCAGGTCGGCGGGGCACGGCCCGTTCAGGTCCGCCAGGCACCCCGTGGCGCCACAGGTGGCCCCCGAGCCGCCCTGCGGCACCACCACCATCGGCAGGTTCGACCCGTCCACCAGGCTCACGTCGTAGAAGTCGTTCCCGCCGGCGCCGTTGAGGGTGAACTCGGCGAGCGTGGTGGGCGGCGCGGCGCCGCCGCCCGCGCACTCCACCGCGCCGGACCCGCACTCGCCCGTGGCGCAGGAGAAGCGGCCGGAGCCCTGGTCCGCGGCGCAGAGCGTGCGGCCCCAGATGCGGCCCGACCACGCCGGGGGCGCGTCCACGGAGCGGGACTCCCCGGAGGCCAGCGCGAAGCCCGTGGTGGAGAGCGGCGGCGACCCCGCGCTCGACAGGAGCCCCGGCCACACCGTGTACCCGCAGGAGTTCGTCAGCGTGAATGTCGCGGACGCCGCCCCTGCACACACAGCAAGCAGAGTAAGCAACATTGTGCAGCCGCGTCTCGACGCATGCAAAAAGGCTAGCGACCGGTCATCAAGCGGCGTCGCGCCGTACCGGAGAGTGAGCTCAGAAGGAGAGACACCGAGAGCAGGAGATGAGCCGCCATTGCGGAAAGGTAGAATACGGCTAGCAAGATCAGAGGACGACAGGGGAGAGATGGCTATAGCTCCTCAGCGTCTCGTCCTTGATTCGATTGGACTTTGAAAGCGGAGGGATGCAAATCATGCGCCGACTTATAGGAGTAGCTGAGGCAGGAGGAGAGCTTGGACCATGGACATGGGAGCTCGTGATGGACGGTGGTGCGTGTAGGGCGGTCAGTGGCGCACTGTGCGGTCAACAGGTTGTCCTGTACTCCTCCTGTAGTCCTGTGCCTGAGCGGGCAGCGGCAGTGCTGCATCGGACAGCGCTGTCTCGTGGCGCCTCTGGCACTGGCCATGGCCTTGAACCTTGATGCAGCTGGCTCAACGTTCGAGTGTTCAGCTCCCAATCAGGGGCATCCACGTGGTTTGCGTCAGTTGTCAGCAAGAAACCACGTGGATCTCCATCAGCAAATGGAAGGTGGAAAGAGGATAAACCTGGAACCAAGCATGCATAATTACCGATCCGCTGCGCGGTCTGATTCTAATGATGATCACTTGCAGTTTTTACCACGGTTGCTTTACGCTAGATCGCCGATCCGATTCGTCTTTTCTTTACAGTAGCTTGAAGCGAATGCTTTGAAACGGGAGACGAACAGGGGGCGTTGTGAATCTAGAGGAGATGCGCCATGTCCCTGCGTCGTGTGGGTGGGGGGGTTGCAGAGAGACATTCGTCATCCCCGGGCGGGCGGCAAGCGAGATTCGCGGTGGAGAATCTCACTGATGAGACTATGAGAGAGCTCCGAATTCGCCGCCTGCGCGCATCGGCATCATCTGCATTTGCCCAAAGTCGTATTTGATCCCATCTCTGCGATCACTACTTTAATTACACGCTGCTTCCGTCTTATGTACTCCTTACTATTCTGACACATGCAAGGCTGATTTTGCGGGTAGTAGTACTCCCTCCATCCCTAAATATAAGCATTCTTCGGTTTCCGTACCGCACGTTGGACCATCCGTCTTATTAATTTTTTTTTAAAATATAAAAACAATTATGATATATTTAAAATATATAGATGATGATAAAACATGTCATAACAAAATAAATAATATTCTCATAAATTTTTTGAAAAAAATGAATGATCAAATACGATCAGCAAAAGTCAACAAATGCTTACATTTAGGGACAGAGGGAGTAATTTTCTTACTACTTTGACACGAGCCCGCAGTATTTTTCTTTCACATCAAAACACAATCAACCACTAGTTACCCGCCACAACAAATCTGAATCAACCACGTGTCACCAGCCAACCACATAAGGTAAATTCAGGACTCCATTTCCATGGAGTGTTGTACCTCCTGCCTGCAACAGCTCGTGCTCTTCCTGTATTTGAGAAAGCTCGTGTACCATTTGCTAAAAGCAAAACTACACAAAGGTGTTTTATTTTGGAGGCAAATTGCTCCGTATCATCATCACTACTTCATGTGAGTTGGGAATTGGCATATGTGTTTTCCCCTAACAGATGGACTTTCGACCTCAGTTTTTTTTTGGCACGGTATAGCGAATATGGCCTCAATTGCCATTTGTTCGCGTTAATTTTGGTGAGTCATGCTAACATAAGTAATGAGACTAACCACATTGTCTAGCTTGTCTTTTTGGCATTCCTAGGTCTCATGGATGTTACCACATGTTAACATACCATGCCCAAGCTAACATGTCACACCACAAGTTAACATACCATAGACATGTTAGGTTACTTATAGCAAATTTGATGCTATAAGTGATGGCATGTTAAGTATGTTAAGTTGAAGTAAAGATCCAAATTGAAGACGCGAAGAGAAGGAAGAAAAGACACCGTCAGATGAACCGACGGTACCATCGGTGCATAGCGTCGGAGCACTTGGTACACTGTGCAACGACTGGAATTAACTTGATACCGTCAGATGAATCGATGGTCCATTTCCTAGTTGCGTCGGATGAATTGCAGAGAAAGGGCAGCGAAGACAGTAGCACCGGATGATCCGACGGTCTGAGTGAGGACACCGTCGGTCTATCCGACGCTCAGTTTGAATCAAGACAGAGACGCGCCAAGACGAAGTCTTCAGCACCGGATGAACCGACGCCTTGGTCAAGGGGAAACGTCGGTCTATCCGACGGTCGCGTAGAAGCTACCAGAGACATTTTGGTCGCGGGGTATTCAACACCGGATGAACCGACTCACCGTCGGTGTAATGCGTCGGAGCAGTTGTGTCAGCGGATCTTCAACGGCTACGTGATGTGGAGGGCACCGGATGAACCGACGCCTAGAAAAAGCATAGCATCGGATCATCCGACGCTTACTTTTTCAGAGGCCGTTAGCCAACGACTCTTTGGATGCCTTGGGCTATTTATACCCCCTCCACTCACACATTTGAGGTTGCTGGATTGTGTGGAAGTGTAGAGGAGTTCAAGACACCTAGAAGATCATATCCACTCCATCCAAGTGCTTAATTGCTCATCTTTAGACTTGCATATGCTTAGTGTATGTGCTTAGTGCTAGGCTTAGCTTAGAGCTGAGTGAGTGCAAGGTTGTGCCAACCTTGTGAGGTGACTCTTGAGTGGATCAAGTTGTACAAGGTGCGCCGGAAGCCTTGGGGCCTAAGTGGCTCACCAGCAATCGTCTTTGACCCCTCGGCTTGGTGTGGAGTGGCGAGGACACTTTGTGCGGGGGACGTGAAGACCCCCTTCCTAAGTGGAGAAGCTCCTTAGTGGAGGCAGCATCAAGGTGACCAATGGAGCTTGACGAGTGCCTAAGTGGCGAGCCTTTGTGGCGAGTCAAGTGGTGCTCTTGGGAGAGACTTGGTGACCGGGAAGCAATACTCTTGTGTGAGTGCTTCAACAACGTGGACCAGGGGTGTCTTAGTGCCTACCGATACTACGGGATAAATCGCGTGTCAAGAGTTTGCTTCCTCTCATCCCCTTTACGTTTCCGCATTTACTCTATTGCAATCTTTGCTTCTCTTTACTTTCCTAGAGTAGTATCTTGCTAGGATTAGCTATAGGTTGCAAACCTTGTTTTGGGATGGGAGTTTCACACTAGAACGACCGTAGTTGCACATCTAGGTAGTATGTTCTAGTTTATCTTTGTGTAAAAGTAGTGAAGCCATATGTTAAGGTTTTAAGGTTGCCTAATTCACCCCCTCCCCTCTTAGGCTACAAGCATCCGATTCCTTACACACAGCGCGCTAGAGCTCATTTTTTAGCATTACCTGCCGATGTATTTTTAGTATACGTTTGTGCTAAATAAAATAATTTAATTTTGACAACAAATAGCAAAAGTCATAAACACACAAGGCGTTTCAATAGATTCAACACGAAACGAACTATCATAATATAACTTTTCTATTTAGAATAAATTATTTATTAAATAATGTGGAGTTAAGAATGTTTGACTATGAACAAACCTGGATGTTTTTGGGACATATAGGTAGTAGGGTTTGATACGAACGAGCTCAGCTCGACTTGACGCGCTGAGCTCAGAAGCTAGCTCCAGTAGCTCATGAAATCATCACATATCAAGGTAAGTAGGTTCTTATACAAAACCAAATGTTTATCCCGTACAGAATCCATTTATCAATTTCCTCTGAAATCTAATATAACCGTAATAGGTGGTATGATATAATCTTGGAAGAATTAGATTTCTGCCACTATGTTAACTACAGTTTTAACATAGTGCCATTGCTTTTGTAAAATTCAGGCTCCGCTCAAACTCTATTTATTGTACTGTTTCTATATCTATTTTTAAATAAAACAATAACAGATATCACCATAACTGTAAGTAACACGGTGCACATACCTATTTTTTTTATCTTTTATCTAAAAAATTGCTCTAATATCAACAAAATCTAAGCAAGAGAATCGACACATGTATTTTCCATTTGGATTGTTAGGGTAAATATTTGCTCCAAGGTAAATGTTCTGCCTCTCTCATTTGCTCATAACAAATTTAGCCTCTTGATTATTTGGATTGAGCGGTAAATGTTGGTGGACTAAGCATTTAACAATCATTCGCCTGATAAAAATGTGGTTGATGTTGACCTTTTTTGGAACCCAACTTAAATTTGCTCCAATTTGATACCTTTGAGGAGCAAATGAAAGTGGTGGGCTACACATTTTCTCGAGCCTTTCAAACTAGTACTTTTTGTAATCGACTCTATAGCTTCTTCAATAAACGCTGGTTCTTCGATCAAGTTTTGAATGACTTTCTAGTCAGATCGTTCCTGCGTTTCGGATATTCAGTCTCATTCGAAGCTTTAGACAAGGGTGCTATTGAGATATTGGGCCCTTATGGTATCTCGTACACATTCCGACGATTGGCCGAGCGAATAAGTCAACTTCAAAGTGGATCTGTTTGCCCTACATATTTGGCACCTTTAGGGCATGTACAGCGCGGCGCTACATCCCATCTACAGCAGGGTAATTTTGCAGGAAACCCCCCGCGAGTCCGCAGCGACGGGTCTCGCGTCGCTAGACCTGGCGACAGGGTTGTCCCGTTCCCTGACGCTCGAGCGACGCCGCGACGACGAGCTGTAGCACGCCGTCTCCAGGAAGAGATGCCGGCTAGATCCCGCACTCCCCACTCCCCCGCCAAAACCTAAGCAACTGCAAGAGGAGCTCACTCGCCCGCCCGCCCCCGCCAGCTCGCCGCCGTGGGATCTCCTCACCGCGCCGCCGTTGGTGGCCCGCCTGATGAAAGAGAGAGAGGCGAGACAGATCGAGACGAAACAAGAGAGGGAGGAAGAGGAACGCCATGGAGGCCGCGTCCTGGAGCTCCGCCGCGGGCCGTGAGGAGGAGGTGCGGGCTGGTGCTGAGGTCGGATGGCGACAGGCGTCGCAGGAGCTGGAGCTAGGGTACAGCAGCGGACGGCGCGCTCCAGCATCAGGTTGACGAGGTACACGGGCTGGGGACGAGATGCGGCGGCCGCAAGGGCTGCTCCGTGCTGGCCACCGTGAGCCGTGTGGCGGACTGCTCCGCACCGGCAGTCACGAGGCACGCAGCGGGCTACTCCATATCGGCCGCCGCGAGCTGTGCGGTGTAACACCCTAATTTTACTAAAAATTTGGCTTTATTAAAATTTGTTAGAAACCTTTAATTGCTTAAGGAATATAAGGTTGCTTTATTTTTTAGGCATTTAAAACTTTTCTAAAATAAAATTAATGAAACATAGGAATTAAATGTTGCATACATGCTGGAGCATTTCTTTTGATTGCTGGAGTTCAAATTCGAAGTTTGAATTCATTTGAGTTGAATCCTTTTCAAAAACCCAAAACCCTTAATTCCTAAACCCCTAAACTACCTAACCTACCTAATCTAGCCCAGCAACCCAGCTGCGCAGCAGTAGTAGGCCGCAGCCCGCTCTAGCCCGCCTTGTAGCGCGGCCCGCGGCCGCCGCCCGACCCGGCCCCGCCTTTTGGCCCATCGCCGTCGCCGCCCCACCGCTCCGCCTCCTCCCACGCCTACGGTCGCCGACCGCCGGGGCTGCCCGTCATCCCCTTCGTGGAGCCGTGGCCGCGCCGGACTCGGCCATGCCGTGCGCCGCCTCGAGTCCGACTCCGTCACGCCCGCGCCGGTTCCCTTGGCCCGCACGCCAAGGAGGCCACCCCCCCCGCCATTTAAGCCGCGCGCCGCCCCGGAGTTCGCCACCCGAGCCGCCGCCTTCACTTACTCGTGCGCCGCCGCAAACCCTAGCCGCCGCCGCCGTCGAATCCTCGCCGTCGCCGCCGTCCCGTCGACGGGGAGCAACCCCGGGAGCCGCACAAGGAGGTGACCGGGCCACCCGTGTCACGTGTTGTCGACCCCGCGCGCCGTATCGTCCGTAGAGGCTCGCCGGACCTTCGCCGGAGACCGCAACCTGCGCCGTCGCGTCGACCGGTCGCCTCGCCGCCTCTCCACCCACGCCCGCCGCCCCCGCCGCCTTCGCCATCTCGTGCGCTTCATGTAGATGCAATCCGCACGTCAAACCGTGCACCGGAACCCTAGATTGGGTCTCGCCGGCGAGCTCCGCCGCCGCCGCCGTCGGCCACCGCCGTCTCCCCACCGTCCGCCGCCGACCGGCCGCTCGCACGCATACTCGGCTGTCGGATCGAGATCCGACTCGCCTGTCTAAACCCGCCGCCCCGCTTCGCCCGCAAGCCCCCGCGACCGTTGGATCTAAATCCAATGGATCTAGATCTGGTCAACCTGAGTCAAGCTAGTCAATTCCCGCCGGCTTTGGAGTTTTTGCAGAAAAGCTCCAGAGTTTTCCGATATTCACAAAAATACCCTTCCACCTTAGGAGATTCCTTGCAGTTTAGTCCTTTTTCTTTTATTTTAGCCCTGTTTCTTTTTAAACCTTTACAGATTAGTCCCTGCACCTTCTTTAGGGCGTATCTTGGTCGTTTTAGCTCCGATTTTAGTGTTCTTTATGTCAACGCGATCGTCTCGAAGCGTAGATTAGTTTTATGCCACTGTTTTGTACTGTTTGATCTGTTTGGTGACTGTTTCTTATTTATTCTTATTGTATGCTTGTAGGTGATGATTGTGGACGTAGAGAGCGAAGCGTTCGAATGATTTGAAGATCAAGACGCGTCAGAGTTTGAGCAGCAGAGTTTTTTGGAAGGCAAGTCTTCCTTGATGCATGCCCGCTTGTCCTACATAACATGCATTTAAATTCACAGTTTTTACTTTTCCTGCTTGCATTAACTTGACGGGAACCTATTAAGGATCATGCCTAGTCTTTTACTACCTTTACCTTGTTACCGGGTTATTTAAATTAATTTTGAGGTAGCTATGGCTTAGCATGCTTAACTGGGATGGTATTAACTAAACTTGGAAATCTTTATATTCTATGTTCCGGTTTATGTTCTTTACTTTACAATACCACCTTTATTATGGTTAATCGGAACATGGAGAACCACCCAGGAAAACAGTACAACCACAAGAACTAATGGGCAATGGTCTTGGCTGAATAATTAGGAACTTTAGCTTGGGATGGTCTTACCTGATAAGGACAAGGGATCGACGGTACTGTGGGGTATAGACTCACTCTAGCAGGGGGTTGGGTGAGTTATTCTTTTTATGGTGGGGTATCGACCTGCTAGGAGACTTTATACCTTGCTAACTGATCCGGACCTTGTGGGTCATAACTTGGTAGGGAACCTTTGTAAAGGCCATGTAGCGTCCCTATGCAATCACACCTCGGAAGTGTGGTATGGTGCCTTGCAAACACCGCATGGTTGGGTCCAAAGTTCTTCGGAGCTTTTACGCTGCTTGTGGTGAAAGTGTACAACCTCTGCAGAGTGTTAAACTAATCGATTAGTCGTGCTCATGGTCAAGAGCGGTCTGGACACTCACATGATTAAATTATGGAACTTAAATGTTTAATTGCTGTTTTATTCTTTATTCATGATGCTTATATCTTATTAATTGGGTTGGTATGAACTTATACTCTTAGTAATCAAGTTGCTAATAAAATTTGACTCACTAAAATGCTAAACTGCTTGAACCTTAGCCATCCACCATATGGCCTGGCATGTTATGTTGTTCTCTATGCTAAACTGCTTGAACCTTATCCATCCACCATATGGCCTGGCATGTTATGTTGTTCTCTCTTGCTGAGTACGTCATGTGCTCACGCTTGTTTATTCTCTTGCATCTACAATACCCGGATTGCTGCTCAGACTGGGAGAACTTTGAAGACATTCCAGGAGATTTCCAGGAGTTCTAGGTGTGCGTAGTCTTCAGTCAGCTGCCTGTGAGGCATTTTTGTCCGCTGCGAGAACTAGTTATTTAAGTTTCGTTTAAGACTATGGCTTGTAATAACTCTTTATTCGTGTGGCACTGATTTTGGTTTTAACAATGTCTAAGCGTGTGTGTAACTTGATCCTGGCGCACACGTGATCTATGCATTCGGTTTTGCCTTTAAAACTGGGTGTGACAAAGTGGTACCAGAGCCGTATTGACTGTAGGAACGTTAGCCTAGGTAGAAATGGTCGGACTAAGGATTCTATAATCATAGAAGCCTTCTCTTACATGCTTGCTTTACTTCTATTAACCTTACTCTTGCTTTTGCCTCACTCTTGAGCTATCTAGATTCTTTACCTTGTGCTTGCTTTAGCTCTCACCCTTTTTGTCTTACCATCTATCTCATTCTGCACTGCACTACAGATGGTTCGCCGTTTGAAGACTTCTCATGCTGGTGCTACTCACCAGTATGCTCCGCAGGAACAGTACAACGACTTCCATGACGGAGACACAGATGAAGAGATCGAGATGGAGCCTACACCAGTAGTCGTCCACGACCTTGTCATGGTGTCTGATGATGAGGAGGACCCAGAAGAGATGATCCCAGAAGAGGATGAGCCAGCTGATCAGCCCAATCAAGAGGAGCAAGCACCAGGAGAAGAACTGGAAGATCACCCTGATCCAGAGATGGAGGAAGAAGAGCAAGAGCAAGATGAAGCAGCTGAGGAAGTGATATGGGAAGTGTACCACTACAGAGCTGATGGAGTGGGCATTCCCATGGCTGACCACCTGCGAGCTATGGTACTCCGCTTGGGCTATGACAAGGCCCCTGTTTACCATAGTGAGCTGTGGACTCATCCGTGGTTCGAGCCCCATTGGGAAGTTGCCACCATCCTGGAGGAGTACATTCCATGCCGTGGAGTGAACGAGATGTCCAAGCATCATGATGTAGCTCACAAGACTACTATAAACGCTGGTATAGCAGAGTCAGCTCGGAGGGCGCTCTATGTGCTCTTTCACAAGGAGCGTGACAAGTTGGAGGATACCCACTGCCGGTACACACCCTTCAGAGCCAGTGGGGAAGCCAAGACCTACATCGCCCCAGCGCCAGCCTATGAAGGAACGCTGAACAATGTCCGGAGTCTACTTGCAGCTGTTAACACCGCTTTGGACGACACCAACAACACTTTGTACGCGACACAACAGAAGATCCTCACTCTGGAGTTGCAGAAGCGTGCCTTGGAAGCTGCACTGCAGAACAGGGAGCAGCCAGTTGTTCATGATGCCACAGAAGGGTGCACCTCTCCGCCGCCCAAGAGGCCACACTACGACTCCCCTGACGCTCGTACAGATGCCATGCCAGAAGATAGTCCTTAGGCTTAATTTAAGAATAGGATCTTTTTGTAATCGCTAGTAGACGATCGGTTAAAGTATGCTTAGTTTAGAAGTGTGGTTGAATGCTTGGTTTTGTGCTAGATGTTTGAGCTGGATTTTTGTTTGAGTGCAATGTGTTGTGGAGTGATGACCACAACGACATTGGTTTAGTAGTAAGTTTGTAGGGGTCAACTTTCAGTCTCAATCAATTATCTATCTTAATCCTTTTGTCCCTTTAAGTTTTTCCTTAATGCAAATCCGAGAGCTCTAAATCTGTTCGCGCAGCTTTCTGAGTCAGCTGCACTGTTTTAATTTTATCTCGGGCTACAGAACTCCGATTGCAGTAAATCCAGTTGGAGAAGTTCAGAAATTTCGTGACTGATTTTTTGTGAAAAAATTCAGAATATTTGGGCGGATAATCAGAGAGTTATGACTGAAATATTACAGCCTCACGAATCTGTTAAACACTGTTGACCTACCTGACTTGTTTATTTTATAACCAGAGTTACAGAACTCCGATTGAGGTGATTCCAATTGGAGTAGTTCCGCAATTTCATTACCTTCTATCAGTTTAAAGCTCATAGTTTTTGGATACCCACACTGAGAGTTATGCTTGATTGTTTAGGGTCAACAGAATCTGTCTTATCTAAACATCATTGCTATCTCATCTTTCTGAGTTTAACTCTTGGTGCAATCATCTAAAGTAATGTCCCTAACACTCAGATGGTGAACACCAGGTCAGGACCAGGAGTTGATCAACCAGCAGGGTATCGACCAGGAAGAGCACCCCAGCCAGCACAGATGGATCCCGCTATGCAACAATTCCTGGAGGCACAGACCCAGCTTCTCCAGAACATGACCAACACCGTGACGAACCTGCAAGGCCAGGTCAACAATCCACCGGTGCAGCCACCGGCACCTCGCAACAAGCACCGGGAGTTTATGAGTCACCATCCCTGTCGGTGTTTAAACCTGTCGACCTCCATGGGAGGTACCCGCAGTAAGGTAGAAGGTGAGGATCGCCATGATCTGGAACCCGAAGGTCTGCGCGAGGACACAAGACACAAGATTTATACAGGTTCAGGTAACTGGAGTAGCTACCCTACGTCCTGTTTGGAGTGGTATTGCGCCATGCGCTTGGTGTTGTTCCCCGGAGGGATTGTGGATGTTTGGCTAGGTACCCGGCCCTCCTTTATATAGTCCAGGGGGCGGGTTCCTAGTGGGTTACAAGGCAGGAGTCCTAGTAGGATTACACAGAGCGAGTCCTAGTAGGAGTACAGGTGAATTCTAGTAGGAGTCTGTCTTCTACTCTTCTTCCTTCCTTGCATGAGTACCCGGGGTGTATGCCCGACAAGCCCCCGAGCACGTTAGAGTCGAGTGTAGTAGTTCGAGTAGTCTTGAAGCCTCTGCGAGTAGTTCTTGAGCGTCCTCGAGTACTGCTTAGAGAAGCCTTCAATAGTACTTGAACTGCCGCGAGGCTGGAAGGTGGTCCAGCTCATCAGTCTTGAAGTCGAGATTATATGGAAGTTGGATTGCAAAATCGCACTCCATATGGAGTAGCCCCCGAGCCTTAGGTTGAGTTGTAGACTCTGGCTGAGGATCAATCTTGATTCTGCTTTTGTCTTGAAAAATCAACTGATGAGTGTAGCCTAGTAGCCCCCGAGCCTTGGAATGATTGAAGAATCAGTCCGAGGGTCTTCAGTGTTTGCGGAAGTCATCATCTGAGTACTCTTGTAGCGTTCAGCCCCCGAGCTCGTCGCCAGGTGAGCCGTAGGAGCCACGTCGAGTAGTTGTTGGTGCTGAGCCCCCGAGCTAGAGAGCTAGCAGAGACTACTCGAGTTGTCATCGAGTAGTAATTTGGTGCGTAGCCCCCAAGTTTGGGAACTAGCCGCGCCGGTGGAGGTACGCGGAGCGTACTGGAAGTCGTCGCCGAAGCTTGATCTGAAAGTAGAGATGCGTACATTATTTAGTATTTTTGTAGAAATTGAATCTACAAATGACAAATACAAATATGAATATAGATGTAAATGTCATGTGTCATGCTCTTGTTGTGTTCATTAGGCGTCGAGTAGTTGGCCTGATGCGGTTTAGCGCCCAGTCTCTTTGGTCGCTGTTTAGCCATAGCCGCTGGGGGCGTGGAGGCATGACAGGAGAGCTGGTTTAAGCGCCTGGTCTCTGAGGTCGCTGTTTAGCCATAGCCGCTGGGGGCGTGGAGGCATGACAGGAGAGCCGAGGCTTTGCGCGGATCAAGGCGTGTGCTACTGTAGCGAGACCATTAAGAGGTAGACGAAAGTAGTCGACATGGCGACAAGAGAGAGCGTGATTGCTCGTTGTTCCGCATGGCAGAGAGCAGAACTGCGCAGTGCCTCCTCAGGGTGTAGCCGTTGTGCGCCTCCAGCACTCAGTACACGAAACGTCGTGGCAAGAGCCTCCTAATTTGGTGTAACAAGCCTGTGACAGCTAGTCAACGATCCCCAAGGAATAACTGGCACGGTGTAGCTCTGCTGGCAGGTAGCCGTTGAGAGGCGTACACGAAGTAGTCTTTGGCGTTGGTTCCTGTATGTGGAAAACAATCCGAAGAAAAAAAATTATTGAAATAAGTGACTTAGCTTGATTCGTGGACGAGTGTCGACGAAGCCGAGGCAGTCGGTGATGGAGCCGCGACGATTGGAGCTGAAGTCGACTAGTCGGAGGTGGATCCGACTAGTTGTTGATGCCGCAAAAGCCGTTCTCGACTAGTTTACTAGTCGAGATAGTAGTCGAAGTAGTCGTACACCCAGGAGACGATGTCGCGGCGGCGTACGGTGTAGTTGATGTAGAGCCGTTGTGGTCGGGAGACGAGTACTCACGGCGCACAACGAGGCTGACGTAGAGCCTGTGCGGCCGGGTGACGAGTAGTGTCGATGCACGGCGAAGTTGATGTAGAGCCGCTATGGCCGGGAGACGAGTACTCACGGCGCACGGCGAGGCTGACGTAGAGCCTGTGCGGCCGGGTGACGAGTAGTTGCGATGCACGGTGAAGTTGATGTAGGGCCAGTGATGCCGCTTGATGATGCAGTTGTACTTGCGTACATCTTGTGTGTGAGCCAAGCAAGTATATCTTGGAGTCTTGAGGTAGCCTTGCTGTGCACTTAGCAATTTCCAAGAAATTGAATTTTCAAGTGCCGCATTGCAGCAATAGCGGATGGCCGTGTCTTCTAAGTGCATGTACCGAACATTGCTCTCCTTCGAATTCAAAGCACTGACAAATTCAAAGAACTTCGAGTCCGAGTTGAAAAAGAATTGGATTTTTCCTTGGAACCGAACCATCAAATGCAGGTGAATTGCTGGAGCTTGCATCACGCTTCCTGTCTCGGACTGGAACTCGCACAGAAACAAACAGGGAAATAATTCTGCGGGTCCCGTTGAGTCTTGGGCCAATAGGAGATGAATTCTTCTCGGCTTCGACTTGAATCGACGCGCAACTTCGAACTCGATGTAGGAGCAGATTGAGATGGCGCCTGAATCGTATTGCACCAAATAGATCGATTGTGAAGATAGGTCCTTCGAATTCGCCGATGATCGTGACGATGGCCCCACGGTGGGCGCCAGCTGTCGGTGTTTAAACCTGTCGACCTCCATGGGAGGTACCCGCAGCAAGGTAGAAGGTTAGGATCGCCATGATCTGGAACCCAAAGGTCTGCGCGAGGACACAAGACACAGGATTTATACAGGTTCAGGTAATCGGAGTAACTACCCTACGTCCTGTTTGGAGTAGTATTGCGCCCTGCGCTTGGTGTTGTTCCCCGGAGGGATTGTGGATGTTTGGCTAGGTACCCGGCCCTCCTTTATATAGTCCAGGGGCGGGTTCCTAGTGGGTTACAAGGCAGGAGTCCTAGTAGGATTACACAGAGCGAGTCCTAGTAGGAGTACAGGGGAATTCTAGTAGGAGTCCGTCTTCTACTCTTCTTCCTTCCTTGCATGAGTACCCGGGGTGTATGCCCGACAATCCCCCCGTGTTCACTCATGCCGCTGATCCGCTTGAAGCTGAGGATTGGTTGAAGACAGTGCTGAAGATGCTCACTACCTGTCAGTGTGATGATAGAGAGAAGGTCCTGTATGCTGCAGGACGACTTCAGGGGTCTGCATCCGCTTGGTGGGATGCGTATACAGCTGCTCATGCCGCCCCAGACACTATCACCTGGGATGAGTTCACCACCAACTTCAGGAGCCATCACATACCCTCTGGAGTCATGAAGATCAAGAAGGAGTTCCTTTCTCTGAAGCAGGGAGGAATGTCAGTGGCTGAGTACAGAGACAAGTTCACTGAGTTGTCTCGCTATGCAGCTGAGGAGGTTGCAGAAGACAGGAAGAAGCAGGAGTTGTTCCCCGGATGGGTTAGGCCGGTTCGCTACGCACCGGCCCGATGTCTTATCCTTTCCCCAACTTTCAGCAGTTAGTTGATGCTGCCATCCGCTTGGAGCACAAACGCAAGGAGCTCGAGGAGCAGAAGAGGAAGGCCGCCAACTCTGGACAGTTCGGGAGTGCGTCTCGCCCACGCTTAACCCCACCGTAGAACACCCCATTCCGCTTTGGGGGACCGGGTGGACACTTTGGGCAGCAGCGGTCCCCACGTCCTGCTCAGCAGTTCCAGCAGTCTGCTCAGCAGTATTAGCGTCCTCAGACTCCACGCCTAGCTTCCCAGCAGAGTCAGCAGAGGGCTCCAGTTGGCACACCTGTGAGGTCCGTGGCACCTCCGAACCCCGCCACCACTACTTGCTTCAAGTGCAGAGAGCTTGGTCACTATGCCAATGTTTGCCCAAAGAGGAACCCTCCACACACGCCAGTGCAGAACCAGCAGATGCAGCAGATGAGGAGTGGGAATCAGACTCCGCAGACCAACAAGAGACAACAGAGCTATGCACGAGGCAAGGCGATGCACGTTGATGCTGAAATCGCCCAGGAGAACCCTAGAGTAGTGCTCGGTATGTTTCTAGTCAACTCCACTCCTGCCTCAGTTTTATTTGATTCTGGAGCATCCCATTCTTTCATTACATCTCAGTTCGTAGCTCAACATAATATACCCATTAGTCCCATGCCTCGCCACATGTTAGTTACCTCACCTGGGGGGAATTGAAAGCTATATATAAATGTGACAACGTCAGTCTCACGATTGTGGGCAGAGATTTCCGTGCCAATCTTATAATCTTGGATTCCAAGGGGATTGATGTGATACTGGGAATGGGATGGTTGACCGCGTGTGATGCGGTGATACAGTGTGCTAAGAGATCAGTCCTTCTTACTAGTCCAGCTGGTGAAAGGTTTGAGTTTGCAGCAGATCCCGCACCATCAACAGCTAGTGCCGTGAATAAGCTTGATGGAACGGCCTTGGAAGACATACGAGTGGTGTGCGATTACCCTGATGTGTTTCCTGAGGAGTTGCCAGGTATGCCCCTGACAGAGATGTTGAGTTCGTTATTGATCTTTTGCCAGGTACTGCTTCTATCTCTAAGCGCCCATATAGAATGTCTAGTGATCAGTTACAAGAACTTAAAGCTCAGATTAAAGAATGAATGGGTAAAGGGTTCATTCGTGCTAGTTCTTCAACTTGGGGAGCGCCAGTTATCTTTGTGGGTAAGAAGGATGGCACCCAGAGGATGTGTGTTGATTACGGGTCTCTCAATGATGTTACCATCAAGAACAAGTATCCTCTGCCTCGTATTGAGGACTTGTTTGATCAGATGAGAGGAGCCAAGGTGTTTTCTAAGATCGATCTGCGATCCGGTTATCATCAGATGAAAATCAGACCTTCGGATATTCCTAAGACAGCTTTTACCACCAGGTACGGACTTTATGAGTACACGGTTATGTCCTTTGGGTTGACCAATGCACCTGCCTACTTCTTGTACCTGATGAACAAGATCTTTATGGAGTATCTGGACAAGTTTGTGGTAATGTTCATTGATGACATTTTGATCTACTCCAAGAATGAGGAAGAGCATGAGGAGCATTTGAGGCTTGTGTTGCAGAAGCTGAGAGAGCATAAGTTATACGCAAAGTTCAGCAAGTGTGAGTTTTGGCTCAAGGAAGTGTCTTTTCTGGGTCATATCATCACCAACAGAGGTATTGCGGTAGATCCGAGCAAGGTCAGTGATGTGTTGAAGTGGGAACCCCCTCGTACAGTGTCTGAGATCAGGAGTTTTCTAGGACTTGCTGGTTACTATCGTCGATTCATTGCGGGATTCTCCAAGATTGTGAAACCTCTCACCACACTGCTAGAGAAGGACAGGGAGTTCAAGTGGACCAATGCATGTCAGT
Source organism: Cenchrus americanus (assembly GCA_947561735.1). Classification (NCBI taxonomy): domain Eukaryota; kingdom Viridiplantae; phylum Streptophyta; class Magnoliopsida; order Poales; family Poaceae; genus Cenchrus; species Cenchrus americanus. The sequence goes on from OX387245.1 coordinate 50,641,038, forward strand.
CCAGTTTTGAAGAATTGAAGAAGCGGTTGACTACAACACCTGTTCTAGTGATGCCAGATCTGCAGAAGAGCTTTGACATCTATTGTGATGTGTCTCGACAGGGCCTGGGTTGTGTGTTGATGCAAGAAGGTCACGTTATAGCCTATGCATCTTGACAGTTGAGGAAGCACGAGTTGAACTATCCTACGCACGATCTTGAGCTAGCAGCAGTGGTTCATGCATTGAAGATTTTGAGTCACTACGTTATGGGAACTAAGTGCCAGATATACACTAATCACAAGAGTCTGAAATACATTTTCACTTAGAAGGATCTCAATCTGAGACAGCGCTGTTGGTTAGAGTTGATCAAGGACTATGATCTGGAGATTCACTATCACCCTGGCAAGGCAAATTTGGTCGCTGATGCCTTGAGTCGGAAGGGCCATACTAACATGGCTATGGTTATCCAGTTTCCTCATGAGTTGGTAAAAGAGTTTGAAAGGCTCAACTTGAAAGTGGTTGCACACACCGAGGGAGTGACATTGGAAGTACAGTCCACTTTGGAGCAGGAGATACGCAAGTGGCAGTTAGATGATGCTGAATACAGAAAATCAAGGAGAGTATTTAACAAGGAGAAGCCCCAGATTTCACGGAGGATGAACAAGGAACTGTGTGGTTTAAGAACCGGTTATGTGTGCCAGAGACAGGAAACCTCAGAGAGACTATCTTGAGAGAAGCTCACGACTCAGCTTACTCTATCCATCCAGGCAGTACTAAGGTGTACCAGGATCTCAAGCAGAGGTATTGGTGGTACGGTACGAAGAGGGATGTGGCCGCACATGTGTCTTTGTGCGACACTTGCCATCAGGTTAAGGCAGAACATCAGAGGCCCGCTGGTTTGCTTCAACCGTTGAAGGTGCCTGAGTGGAAGTGGGAAGAGATCGGAATGGATTTCATAGTGGGTTTACCCCGAACCCGAGATGGTTATGATTCGATTTGGGTCATTGTGGATCGTTTGACCAAGGTAACTCACTTCATTCCGGTGAAAACCACGTATACAGGAGCTAAGTTGGCAGAGCTGTACATATCTAGGATTGTGTGTCTGCATGGTGTACCAAAGAAGATAGTGTCAGACAGAGGTACTCAGTTCACTTCTCGTTTCTGGGGGAAGTTGCATGAGTCTCTGGATACCAAGTTGAATTTCAGCTCAGCTTATCATCCACAGACAGATGGACAGACAGAGAGGACAAATCAGATCCTAGAGGGCATGCTGAGAGCATGTGCACTTAAGCATGGTGGTAGTTGGGATAAGAGTTTGTCGTACGTAGAGTTCTCTTATAACAACAGCTACCAAGCCAGTCTCAAAATGTCACCCTTTGAGGCTTTGTACGGAAGGAAGTGCAGAACTCCGTTGTATTAGAGTGAGACAGGCAAAAGGCAGTTGTTTGGGGCAGACATTATCAAAGAGGTAGAGAAACAAGTTCAGGTCATCTGAGAAAACTTGAGGATTGCTCAGTCTAGACAGAAAAGCTATGCATATGGTAAAAGGAGAGACGTGGTCTTTCAGGAAGGTGACTATGTGTACCTAAAGGTGTCACCTATCAGAGGATTGCATCGATTCAGGGTTAAAGGGAAGTTGTCACCTCAGTTTATCGGACCTTTTAAGATCCTTGAGAGAGTAGGAGAAGTGGCTTACAGGTTGGAGTTGCCAGTCCAGCTAGCTGATGTGCATGATGTGTTCCATATCTCTCAGTTGAAGAAGGGTTTTGGTCCTCACGACAAGGAGCCGCTACCCTTGGATGATCTAAATGTTAAAGAGGATCTCACTATCGTTGAACACCCTATCCGGATATTGGAAACTATGACAAGGGTCACCAGGAATAGTGTGATCAAGATGTGCAAAGTACAGTGGAGTAATCATGCAGAGGATGATGCAACGTGGGAAAGAGAGGATGAGCTGAAAGCAGAGTTTCCAAATCTTTTTCCCAATCTATCCGAATCTCGAGGACAAGATTCTTCTTAAGGGGGGGTAGGATTTGTAACACCCTAATTTTACTAAAAATTTGGCTTTATTAAAATTTGCTAGAAACCTTTAATTGCTTAAGGAATATAAGGTTGCTTTATTTTTTTAGGCATTTAAAACTTTTCTAAAATAAAATTAATGAAACATAGGAATTAAATGTTGCATACATGCTGGAGCATTTCTTTTGATTATTGGAGTTCAAATTCGAAGTTTGAATTCCATTTGAGTTGAATCCTTTTCAAAAACCCAAAACCCTTAATTCCTAAACCCCTAAACTACCTAACCTACCTAATCTAGCCCAGCAACCCAGCTGCGCAGCAGCCCAACAGCAGTAGTAGGCCGCAACCCGCTCTAGCCCGCCTTGCAGCGCAGCCGCGCGCCCCCGCCGCCCGGCCCGGCTCGGCCTTTTGGGCCATCGCCGTCGCCACTCACCGCTCCACCTCCTCCCCGCGCCCACCGCCGCCGACCGCCGGGGCCCGCCCCCGTCATCCCCTTCGTGGAGCCGTGGCCGCGCCGGACTCGGCCATGCCGTGCGCCGCCTTGGAGTCCGACTCCGTCACGCCCCGTGCCGGTTCCCTTGGCCCGCACGCCAAGGAGGCCACCCCCCGTGCTATGTAAGCCGCGCGCCGCCCCCCGGAGTTCGCCACCCGAGCCGCCTTCGCTTACTCGTGCGCCGCCGCAAACCCTAGCCGCTGCCGCCGTCGAATCCTCGCTGTCGCCGCTGTCCCGTCGACGGGGAGCAACCCAGGAGCCGCACAAGGAGGTAAGCAGGCCACCCGTGTCACGTGTTGTCGACCCCGCGCGCCGTATCGTCCGTAGAGGCTTGTCGGACCTTCGCTGGAGACCGCAACCCGTGCTGCCGCGTCAACCGTCGCCTCGCCGCCTCTCCGCCGCAGCCGCCGCCCCTGCCAGCTTCACCAGCTCGTGCGCTTCACGTAGATGCAATCCGCACGTCAAACCGTGCACCGTAACCCTAGATTGGGTCTCGCCGGCAATCTCCGCCGCCGCCGCCGCCGACCGCCGCCGTCTCCCGCTGCCGACCGGCCGCTCGCACGCATCCTCGGCCGTCGGATCAAGATCCGACGTGCCTGTCTAAACCCGCCGCCCCGCTTCGCCCGCAAGCCCCCGCGACCGTTGGATCTAAATCCAATGGATCTAGATCTGGTCAAGGTTGTACTGTTTTGTACTGTTTGATCTGTTTGGTGACTGTTTCTCATTTATTCTTATTGTATGCTTGTATGTGATGATTGTGGACCGTAGAGAGCGAAGCGTTCGAAGGATTTGAAGATCAAGACGCGTCAGAGTTTGAGCAGCAGAGTTTTTTGGAAGGCAAGTCTTCCTTGATGCATGCCCGCTTGTCCTACATAACATGCATTTAAATTCACAGTATTTACTTTTCCTGCTTGCATTAACTTGACGGGAACCTATTAAGGATCATGCCTAGTCTTTTACTACCTTTACCTTGTTACTGGGTCATTTAAATTAATTTTGAGGTAGCTATGGCTTAGCATGCTTAATTGGGATGGTATTAACTAAACTTGGAAATCTTTATATTCTATGTTCCGGTTTATGTTCTTTACTTTACAAGACCACCTTTATTATGGTTAATCGGAACATGGAGAACCACCCATGAAAACAGTACAACCACAAGAACTAATGGGCAATGGTCTTGGCTGAATAATTAGGAACTTTAGCTTGGGATGGTCTTACCTGATAAGGACAAGGGATCGGCGGTACTGTGGGGTATAGACTCGCTCTAGCAGGGGGTTGGGTGAGTTATTCTTTTTATGGTGGGGTATCGACCTGCTAGGGGACTTTATACCTTGCTAATCGATCCGACCTTGTGGGTCATAACTTGGTAGGGAACCTTTGTAAAGGCCATGTAGCGTCCCTATGCAATCACACCTCGGAAGTGTGGTATGGTGCCTTGCAAACACCGCATGGTTGGGTTCAAAGTTCTTCGGAGCTTTTACGCTGCTTGTGGTGAAAGTGTACAACCTCTGCAGAGTGTTAAACTAATCGATTAGCCGTGCTCACGGTCAAGAGCGGCCTGGACACTCACATGATTAAATTATGGAACTTAAATGTTTAATTGCTGTTTTATTCTTTATTCATGATGCTTATATCTTATTAATTGGGTTGGTATGAACTTATACTCTTAGTAATCAGGTTGCTAATAAAACTTGACTCACTAAAATGCTAAACTGCTTGAACCTTAGCCACCCACCATATGGCCTGACATGTTATGTTGTTCTCTCTTGCTGAGTACGTCATGTGCTCACGCTTGTTTATTCTCTTGCATCTACAATACCCGGATTGCTGCTCAGACTGGGAGAACTTTGAAGACATTCCGGGAGATTTCCAGGAGTTCTAGGTGTGCGTAGTCTTCAGTCAGCTGCCTGTGGAGGCATTTTTGTCCGCTGTGAGAACTCGTTATTTAAGTTTCGCTTAAGACTATGGTTTGTAATAATTCTTTATTCGTGTGGCACTGATTTTGGTATTCACAATGTCTAAGCGTGTGTGTAACTTGATCCTGGCGCACACGTGATCTATGCATTCGATTTTGCCTTTAAAACTGGGTGTGACATGCGGCGGGTTGCTCCGCGCCGGCAGTCATGAGCCCCGCAGTGGGCTGCTCTATGCCGGCCGCTGGCCTCTTGGGGTTGCTACTGTCCCGGGTTGCTCTGCCGTGGATGAGAATTGATTCGATGTGTCATGTGTGGACACGAATTCAAGCACAACACTTGGACTAGGTCGCGCCACGTCATTGTCCAGATTGCTACGATTGCTAAAAATTCTAAAATTGCTACAAAAATCAAATTAAATACCAAAATAGCTACAAAGATCAAAATGGTCACACAATGATACATACAAATGCATGTGCAGTTGATCTTAACCTACATATAAAGCATTAAATAACTTACAGACACTCTCTGTCTATGGGCTGTACAACCTGTCTGCACATCTGTCTATACGTTAAGCTCGAGGTTCTATAGACGGCAGGTCGTGTAAGGGCTGTACATACCTTTAGGCTAATTGGAAGCTGATTTACTCCATTAGCCCCTCCATCCAACATGTCCTATTTACAATTTTTTTACATGTGAATCTCAATCAGCCCGCACACAAATTGTTTGTTTGCCTTTGAGTAACCACATTTTCCCGCGGGGGGGGGGGGGCACTCCCTGACGGGATTAATCCTAGACAATTGCGAGATTCTCTGCACTGGGCTGTGTTGTTCTAAGTTTTTCTCATCATTGGGTCGATGAGCCTTTTCTATTTTGTGTGTGATCATCTCCCTGCTGGCCGCTACACTAGGGTCCAGGAAACCAGGACCCACTATACTTTTGAGTTTTGACCTAAAACAATGGACATGCACGTCAGATGCAAACGTTTTCTATCGGACACTACGCAACATTCAAAAATACATTCACAACATAGAAATGAGTCTTCGTGCCATTCAAAATAGACATTTACAACATAAAAAAATGTTCAGAGCCATGTTGCGAGCATGTTGCGACCCATGTCGGGTGCAACATCCAACATCAGGGCCCTCCTCCCTCCCCTCTCGACACAACAATCAACATCATGTGTCTGCAACATCGAAACTCAACATCTACAACATCAAAAATCAATGTTTGCAACATCAAAAAATTGTTGATAATGTATTGTCGATAATTGGGGGGAAAACCCGCCGCAACATTCACTTCATGTTGACTGGAACATTCAAATACCTTGTTGAAAATGCAACATTCAAATGAAACACCTGCAACACGCACATGAAACATTCGCAACATCATGATTCTCTTTGCAACATCAATACAAAACATTTGAAACACTCACATGAACATCCGGAACACTGAAAACCTAAGCTTGCAACATACAAATAACCTTAATAAAGAGATGTTGAGATGGAAAGTCAAGGGGGGAGCATGCTCATTGATCCCGCGCCACCACCCCGTGCGCCGTGCCTTCTCCGCCCACGCGGCCGCTCGCGGCCGCGCCCGCCGCGCTCCCGCCGCGGGAGGCCGGTGTCCCCCACCGTGTCCGGGCACCACACGCTTGTCCGCCCCCACCATCGGTGAGGTCCACCGCACGCGCCCGCCCCGCCGCACCCCCGACCATGGAGGAGCGGCGGCCCGCGCCCACACGCCGCCGGCGAGCTCCGGTGGCCGCCGATCACAGCTCGGTGGGGGATGGCATGGGGAAGCGGTGGCTCGGCCCCACACCGCGTAGGATACAGGACTCCGTGACAAGCGAATGGTAGAATGGTTCATTGAGCGAGCGTCCCGTGGTAGAGAGTATAAGGATTTCGATGGATGTAGGGCCTGATTGGTTGGGCACCAAATGTGCCAAACCAAACTTTTGGTCATTTTAAATTTTGACCACTAATTCAAAATCTTAACTAATTTTGACAATTTAAATGAACTAAGGTGCACAAGATGAACCTTTTTAGCTACCCATTTATTTAGATTGTTGAAATTGATTAAGATTTTGAATTGATGGACAAAACTTAAAATGACCAGACTTTTGGTTTGGCACATTTGGTGCCCAACTGAAGGAACGATTAGGCGACTAGAGAGGGGGAAGTGAATGGGAGCCGATATTTCCCGAATGTCGAACTCGGCCTATGCCCCAAATTCACAACCAAGGATTTCCACACAAGTTTGCCAAGGTCTCGTAGTCACAACGGACCTACCAACCCTAGGAACAAACCCCAAACGATCCCAAAGCGAAAGCAAAACACAAGAAGCAAAGGACTTAGCAACTCTGTGCAACACCAGGCGGACCGTCCGCAAGCACCGGGCGGACTGTCTGCGGGGCTGCCGCGGACCATCCGAAATTAGCTCCCGAACCACCAGTACCGCACCCTCAATAACGGACCGCTCGTGGAGACACCACGGACCGTCTGCGAGAACAGCACACCACGCGGACTGTCCGTGGATCTCACACGGACCGTCCGCCAAACACCCTACCACCGAAAACTCCTAGAAAAACGGATCGAAACACGAACGCGCAAGAACACATTAAGAACACGACGAACACTCGGTCAGCCGGCTCATCGCGGATCGTTCGCGACCCCCAGGCGGACTGTCCTCTACGAGCGGACAGAGCAACCCGACCACGAACTCGCAAGCACAAAACCAACTATCCGTCCATGGATCTCCCAAACGGCTTGAGCTCTTGAGGTAAGATTTGGGGGAGATGTGAAGCGTCCCTAGGGGATGCTATGCCCCAAAACTTGAGTCCTCAAACGAACTAAATTACCGGGAATCGAATCGCAACTGAGCTCAACCAAAAACCTAGGATCCAACCGAAATCCATCAATCAGAGGCCGAATTCGGAGTTTGAGGGGTCATGATCAAGCACAAAGATGCACAAGGCAACTATCCATGATCCTTACCAACAAATCCGAACCCAAACACCTCAGAATCGAAGGAACAAGTAGCGCACAAAAATCCAACAAAAATAGCTCAAAAAAGACACGAAAATCACACGAGCTACAAGGGGGAAATCGACGCAACCATGAAAGCTTCCATTCACTCAGAGGTCAGACTCTTTACAAATGGAGGAAAAATCTAAACCCATGGAGCAAGGAAATGAGAAGCGGTCCAGAAGGATAGTTTGCCTGGAAGCCCTAGAGCTAATATATATGAGTCCCTCCGGGCCCGGCAAAAGACCACACTACCCCTAGCACTTAAGTTGTGATACAAACCCCTCAGGGGCGTATAGGTCATGTAGCACTCCTCTTCATCGCACGGCCACGCCGTTGCCGCAGACTGCGTCCTCCCGACACAAGCCCTGCGATCCCTCCACGTGTTCGCCGGCTTCGAAGCTTCTCGGCGAGCCTGGATCCCGTCTCTGCCCGTCGAGCCTCTGGTCTTGGTTTTGTGGCTCAACCAAGTAACCCGACTGTTTTGTAGTGAGCTGCTGCAAACCCCGCGTGCAGACTCCGGTCGTGAGCCGCTACCCTGCATCGGCTCCTGTCCACGACTTCGTCTTGCTTTTCTTGCCACCATGCGGCCCGAACTTGACCCCGCTGGCCACGGGTCGCTCAAGCCGAGCCTACTTGTCTCTCCACTCCTCGGAGACCCCGCAAGGCATAGACCTTTCGCGCTCGCTCTTCACCTGCACCAACGCAAATCAAGCCGCAACCTGCACCTGCAATACTCGGCCAAGAGTCAGTCCACACCATGTTGTCAATCACTTATCACAGCCTGGAGCGACCATCAACCGGTCCTCGGACGCTCCAGTCCTCAACCTCCCCCTTGATGAGTGCATTGACAACACACACAAGTAACCAATTTTAGAGAAAAGAGAAAAAGAAAAGAAATGAAAAAACTCAAACAAGTGATCAAAAGTCAAACAAAAGGCAAGAAAAGATCACTTGAGGGAGAAAAATCTCGGTCCCTAAGGCAAGGGCAACGACTCAACACAACCGAGATAAAATGTTTCAAAGTTGCCGACTCCTCAAGGTGAGGTAAAAGGGCTCGACACCAACGGCAAAAGAGCACAACTAAAATCAGGCGAAAAAGAGCTCACAAATGCATGAATGCAAGCTCCCCCTAAACAAATGCATTTCTCCCCATTTTTCTTCCCTTGATGCAAAGCATATGAGAGAAGCACATCTCTATGGCATATGATACAAATGCAGTCTATGATACAAAGATGCAAACATGATATGATACATAAATGAAAATGCAACATGCATATGTACATCAATCCTCCCAACCAAAGCTCAAAAAGGAAAAATGACTCCAAGCTCTCCTCGCAAACGCGCAAATGTAGCTTTGTCCAAGGGTTTGGTTAGAATATCGGCAAGCTGCTTTTCTGTTGGTACATGGATAAGGTCTATGTTTCCCTTCTCAACATTATCTCTCAGAAAGTGGTACCTCACTTCTGTATGTTTGGTTCTGGAGTGAAGCACGGGGGTTTTGACAACACTAATGGCACTCGTGCTATCACACATGAGAGGTACATGGGAAAACTCCTCAACAAAGTCACTCAGTGTGTATGTGATCCAAAGCAGTTGTGAGCAACAACTAGCAGCAGCAACATACTCAACTTCTATGGTAGACTAGGCTACACTAGATTGTTTGCGAGGAGACCAAGAAACAAGCGAAGATCCAAAAAACTGGCAAGTACCCGAAGTCGATTTCCTATTGACTCGACACCCCGCAAAGTTGGCATCTGAAAAACCAAGAAGCGAAAGGGAAGAGGACGCCGAGTACCAAAGACCGAGCTTAGGAGTGTATCGAAGATACCTGAAGATCCGCTTGACGTCCTGCCGATGTGAAGTCCTCGGCGATGCACAAAAACGAGCACACTGACACACAAAAAACTGGATGTCCGTCCTCGTCGCTGTCAAGTACAAGAGGGAACCTGACGAGGGCCCGAATTAGGGGCCCCCTTTGACGGCAAGATTATCCAACTTGAAGACGACAAAACCATCATCCACTAGGTGAAGACTTCTGTCAGCTGGCGAGCAGCTTGAGGATGGTCGTACCCTTGCTGATTACAACATCCAGAAGGAGAGCACTCTCCACCTGGCGTTGTGTCTCAGGGAAGGCATGAAAATCTTCGTCAAGGCTCTCACTGGCAAGACGACCAGTCCTTGGCCGAAAGGCAGCATCTCCGACAAGTCTCCACCTCGCACGACAAGTCTCCACCTTGCACGACAAGTCTCCGCCTCGCACGACAAGTCTCCACCTTCGACTAGTGCGTGGGCCCAGGCACACGGCTCTGGCGAGGCCACCAACGCATGCGGGGAAGTGAATCTCCACGTCATACGGGGACAACAGCTGGCGGCCATGCAGACGACCTGCCCCGGCAGGAGCCTTAAATGCGAGCCTGACTAGCCGCGCAACCATCACATCGCCATCAACCTCCACTCTGCCACACGCAAAGCTCAACCCAAGGCACTCGAGCACCCTCTACGACGCGCGCGGGCCTAGACTTAGGCTCACGCGTGGCAAGACAAGCGAGTACTAGGGCAGACTAAGGCAAACCCAAACTACTTGGGGAGAAGGCCAAGCATCCCGAAAGGAACAGTTCAACCCAGCCACGCGACGGCTTCCCCGACAAGGTATCGCAACTCGGCGCCGATACGCCCAAACGGACAACGACGTACGACGGGACGTACCAGCTACCAATCACTGTAACTCTTTTGTATTTCCCCTTGTGCCCCTCCCCTTAAGACTATAAAAGGGAGAGGAGGGCAATGGTCACAAGGGTTAGATTTTTACACGACCATACACCACCACCCGGGACCTGGGAACCATCTCCCTCTCCCGACCAGCTTGTAAACCCTACTGCGAGCACACTTGGCTCAGGAACACGGTAGCCATGCACTGGATGTAGGGTATTACTCCTCGGAGGCCCGAACCAGTATAAACCCTGCTGTCTCCCTAGCTAACCATCCGAGCCTGACGCGCGATCGACATAAATTAACTACCGGCGGTAGAGAACCCCGATAGTTTGGCGCGCCACGTAGGGGGCCTCGCGCTCAAGATCTGTTTCCCAACAGCCACCATGATGGTGATCTGCACCGAGTACTGGGGACAGAGATACTCCATGGGCAGCTCGAACACCCTCCCGGCCAGATTCGAGGTCCGGTTTGGGAGTCTGAACTTCCAAGCCACGGCGAACGACTACCTGATGCGCATCACCAACCGCGTCGAGCTCCACCCGTGGCGATCGACTGGGCCGGGACCGATCCCTGCTATTCCCGTCGTCGGCGCCCCGACACTCGCGCCACCAGGCTCTACGGGCCCTTCTGCACCTTGACGTCGTCGCCGTTCCCGGCCGGCGTTCACGCCGAGCGCGGGCGGAAAGGCGACGGGCCGCGCGCGCCGCGCACGACCCGACGCACCCCTCGGCGCAACGGCGCCAGCGGAAGGATTTCCCCATGGGATCTGTAACACCACGATCGCCTACACCTCGTCCGCAGGCACCAACATTGAGGCTTACGACGATCTTCCTGGCTACCACCTCCTGGCGGCCAGAAGGCTAATCGCCAAGGACGACGAGTCGTACCATGGCTCCGACAGCGAGCTTCCGCCCGCGACTTTGCATGGGTACGCTGAATGGGATTTCTCCGGTGTGCCGGATCCGGTGATGTTCCAGTGGTTTCTCGACGCCGCAAACTACTGGTTTGGCTACTCCGACACCTCCAGCATCGAAGACTACGATCCCGCACGTGAGCGCTTCACGGTCGGTGTTGGCGACGTGGTCGATGGGGTGAACGCAATGGGGGCCGACGATGGAGAAGACCCCCGGACTCGGGGATGAGTTGTGCCTCCGACCAGGAACGTACGAGATCTACTACGAGGACGGGCGGTTCGTCACCAACGCATGGAACATCAAACATCTACGACCGTTTTACCCTTGAGTAAATGTTTCGTGCTTATGTGTCAATAAATAAATGCTGTTTGTCTATGTTCACATATCTCTGAGTGCCGAACTTGTGCTCGACTGTGTTCTTTTCATTACAGCAAACACGCTCCCTGCTCGGGGGCTACCAAGGGCACGACGCTCTCGTCCTCCTCATTTTTTCAAAGTTTTTTCAAAAAATTCCGACAACTTTGTCGAGACTGATCGCACAAGCGAAAAGGTTTTTAACGGAAACTCAAACTCGCAAAAGGTAAAGATGACGACTTGCATGGGATAACGAGTCGTTGTTCGTTCAAAGTTCCTAGTGCTAACACCTCCGCGGCTATGGCATGAAGACTTGCAGGTACTTCTCTTGTCTCCGGTTTTCATCCGATCTCTTTTCAAGAGCCTTCGAGTAACCGCCAGGATTCCGGTCTGAGAAAATGTATTCACAAGCAAAACCCTGGCTAAGCTATCTCCTGAACCTTTCGAGTTCCCAGGGGCTGCGAACGGACGGTTGCACTTAGTGGATCGAAGGGGCCAGGCCTTATGACTCTCACACCCCCGCGGCTCCAGAGCACGACTTGACTATTTCTATCCCCTAAGTTCGGCTGTGCGTTGCTGCAGTCGTCCTCGGACGCTCGGAAGCGATCGAGAGATAACTCAAAATAAAGATCTAGCTACATGATAGCCTTGCAACTTGTTTCAGATTTTTACAGCATGATAATTTGTGGCATGTTTAACTTGGGGGCCCAGGAACTCATGGTGCCTCTAACTCGTCCCATGGCAGCAGTTCCAGATCCTTCAACGCAGCGTCAGCCATCTCGCGGGCGAAGGTGGCGCAGTCCGTCTCCAGTTCGTCGCATTGGTCGTCGGAGATGCCAGGGGCTTAGCCGCCGCTCAGCGCCGTGCGGTCCAGCCCTTGGTAGTGCGACTCGATCATGGCGAGAATCCGGTGTACCGCGTGGTGAGCCGTCGACAACTCGAGCTCTCGCACCACGCCAGGAAGGAGGCTAACCTCTTCGATCAACGTCTCGGGCGTTTGCGGCCCAAACGACACGCCGAGCACGACCATCACCGAGCTCAATGACCTCCCGAGTTTGGCGACGTCCCCAATCGCCTTCTAAGCAATGGCTTCCAACTTGTGCCAGGCCTCGCGGGCCTGGTTCAGAGCGGCCACGTCCTGTTCCCGGGATGCACGAACCTGCTCCAGCTCGGTCTGGATTTTCTGGAGCTGCTCCGACAAGCGCTTGAGGACACCGTCCTTCTCGATAACTTTGAGGATGGCGGCGTTTCGTTCTTGCTTGACTGTCGCCAGTTGCACCACCATCCCCGCGCGGATCACGCGCGATCCTGCAACCAAGATCTTCAAGTCAAGTCTCGACAAGAAGCAAGTGCTGAGATGGGCAAGAACCGAGGAACCGTCCGACTTACCCTCAAGATACTGCGACAATTTGGCGTTGGAGCTTTGAAGCCGCGACGCTTCCTCGGTCACCACCTGAAGCTGGTTCGTGGTTTGGGAAAACTGACGGCTCGTCATCGCCAAGTCCGTCGTAGCCGTCCTGAAGTCACTCTCCAGCTCCGACACCTTTGCCTCGAGGGCCTCCTTCTCGCGAGCAGCGGTCTGGGAGGCTTCTTGGGTAGCGGACTCCGTTGTGGCCACGGCGGTCTTGGCTTTCTCAGCCACCTCCTCCGCGGACGCTGCGACCACTCGGAGTTTCTCGATCTCAGCCTCGGCAGGCGCGAGCCTCGACGCAAGCGAGTCCCTCTTGGTGACAGCGGCCGCGACGGCGGTCTTGGCGGAGATGGCTCGGTATTCCGCGGACTGACGGGCAGTCTCAAGGGATGCCCGCGCGGATGTCTCGCTCGCCACAGCACCGGCTGCCGCAACCCGAACTATGACAAGCTGCATCTCCAGCTGAGTCCGCTCCGCGTGGAGTTGGTGCACCTCGCGAGCATGCTTCCGACCCGAAGACTCGAGCGTCTACCACCGACAGAACCAGAACAACTGGTCAAACCCGAGAAGATCTTCCCACGACAAAAGGCGAATCGAACTTGCCGAGAAGACGGACAACTTACAAATCTCTCTGTTCCCACATTAGGGAGAATCGGGAGCATCCGCGACGGCGTCCACGAGTAGGTCGCTCTCCCGATCTGTTGCACCACGCGACGCTGAACCTCGAGCGGCGATAGAGGCTCCGGCGCGGTCACCGTCCCAGCCTATGGGGCCCTGTCGGCGGTCATGTCGCAGAGTCGGAGTGGCCGCCTCCGGAGCGGCACAACACCTCGGGCATGGTACTGCCCGACAACCTCCGCCAAGGTGATCTCGGCGTTCCGAAGACACCCAAGCACAGGCCAGTGGGGCTTGAGCATCTTCTCTTGCTCTGCCTTGGCGGGGCCGTCCACCCAATTCCTTTGCGACTTCGCGATGGAGCAGCCGGTGTACAACGAAAGAGCGTGCTCGGGGTTGTTCCGCAGGTAGAACCACCCCTGTGCCAGCCACTATTCGAGCTGGTCAGTGGAGCCAGGATGTAGTCGTCGCCGCGGCCTTGCTTCATCCGAAGGTTGGAGCAGCCAATCGTCGCCGCGTGGGATCCCTCCCTCAGGCAGGTGAACCTGAAGAAGTACCAGAACAGATGCCAGTGCGCACCAATGCCGAGGAACCCCTCGCACATTGCCTCAAAGGCAGCCACCTGTTGGATGTTGTTCGGGTTGAGGTGCTGGAGTTGTAGCCCGTACGCGAACAGCACTACTCGGATGAACCTGCTGGCAGGGACGGAGAAGTCGCGCTCGTGGAAGGTCACGAACGACACCACGTACCCCCTGGGAGGGCGTGGCCCGGATTTGTCGGCAGGGACGATCCACTCAACGGCCTCAGTGAGGGGAGGTAGCTGGCCCGCCTCAAGGAGACGAAGAAGATGCTCGCGAGAGACAGTGGAGGGCGCCCAACTCGACATCACGCCGGTGAAGTCCTGGGCGAGCCGGGAATGCGAGCGGCGGCGGCGATGTGAAGGCGAAAGAACTCAGAGCTCAAGGGGCAAGCGCGAGGGAGAAGAAAAGCGAACGGAAAGCGAAGTCCCAGACCAGCGCTCGACGCACGGTTTTAAAGGGGACAGGCCTGACTCTTCATCTTCGGTGTTGAGCGCGCCATGTCAGTATGACTTTCGCCCACTCACGCACGCGTCTCGGCGAAACAGCCGCACGCAACCGCGACACCTCGACTCCCGCGACATGCAGACTTCCAGAGACCGAGCGCGGTCTTGATGGAGTGGTCATATCGGTCACATCGACCGAGATGCCCGCGCCCACGACCACGTCCACATTACCACTACGATCGAAACTGCCCCGACGAAACCTCCAAGACTGCAACGGTTACAAATACAAATAAAAGCTTGCGAGCGAGTCTCCAACTCACTCACGAGCTTGGGGGCTACATCCGGCGGATGCGCTTGCGCGCGCCCACCGAGGACCTGAAGAACACCTCCAACGCTAAGATCCACCAACTGATCCTGAGCGCGACTCCTTGACTCCCACTCAGGCTCGGGGGCTACTAACGAAGGCCCGGATTAGGGGCCCCCTTTGACGGCAAGATTATCCAACTTGAAGACGACAAAACCATCATCCACTAGGTGAAGACTTCTGTCAGCTGGCGAGTAGCTTGAGGATGGTCGTACCCTTGCTGATTACAACATCCATAAGGAGAGCACTCTCCACCTGGTGTTGTGTCTCAGGGAAGGCATGCAGATCTTCGTCAAGACTCTCACTGGTAAGACGACCATTCCTTGGCCGAACGGCTACATCTCCGCCAAGTCTCTGCCTCGCACGACAAGTCTCTGTCTCGCACGACAAGTCTCCGCCTTCGACTAGTGCGTGGGCCCAAGCACACGGCTCGGGCGAAGCCACCAGCACATGCGGGGAAGCGAATCTCCACGTCATACGGGGACAACAGCTGGCGGCCATGCAGACGACCTGCCCCGGTAGGAGCCTTAAATGCGAACCTGACTAGCCGCGCAGCCATCACATCGCTATCAACCTCCACTCTGCCACACGCAAAGCTCAGCCCGAGGCACTCGAGCACCCTCTACGATGCGTGCGGGCCTAGACTTAGGCTCACACGTGGCAAGACAAGCGAGTACTCGGGCAGACTAAGGCAAATCCAAACTACTCGGGGAGAAGGCCAAGCGTCCCGAAAGGAACAGTTCAACCCAGCCACGCGGCGGCTTCCCTGACAAGGTATCGCAACTCAACGCCGATACACCCAGACGGACAATGACGTACGACGGGATGTACCAGCTGCCAATCACTGTAACTCTTTTGTATTTCCCCTTGTGCCCCTCCCCTTGAGACTATAAAAGGGAGAGGAGGGCAACGGTCACAAGGGTTAGATTTTTACACGATCATACACCACCACCCGGGACTTGGGAACCATCTCCCTCTCCCGGCCAGCTTGTAAACCCTACTGCGAGCACACTTAGCTCAGGAACACGGTAGCCATGCACTAGACATAGGGTATTACTCCTCGGAGGCCCGAACTAGTATAAACCTTTTTGTCTCCCGAGCTAACCATCCGAGCCCGATGCACGATCGACATAAATTAACTGCCAACGGTAGAGAACTCCGACAGAGCCGTTCATGCTCCGGTACTCCTTCTGGTCCACGGACTCTCCGTCCTCGTCCGCGTCGAGCGCTGTAGTCGTACTCATTGGTGTCGATAGGGGCTTCGAGTCATCCATCTTGAACTTCTTGAGAATGTCCTTCGTGTACTTGGCTTGATGCACAAAGGTTCCCTCCTTCGCATGCTTGATCTAAAGCCTGAGAAAGAACTGCAACTCTCCCTTCATGGACATTTCGAATTCTTTGCTCATATCCTTTGCAAACCTCGCAACAAAAGAGTGAGACGAGCTGCCAAAGACAATGTCATCCACGTACACCTGAACAATTAGGATATTATCACCTTGCCTGAGGAGAAAAAAGAGTCTTATCGACCTTGCCCATCTCAAACCCCTTGCTGAACAAGAACCCCCTCAACCTGCCATGCCATGCCCTGGGAGCTTATTTCAGCCCATACAAGGCCTTCCTCAGCTTGCACACTCGGTGGGGAAACTCTACACTCTCAAACCCAGGTCGTTGCCTCACATAAATTTCCTCCTCTAGGAACCCATTCAAGAAGGCACTCTTCACATCCATTTAGTACAACCTGAATCCTTTAGCCACAGAAAAGGCTAGAAGAATTCTGATTGCCTACAAACGGGCTACAGGAGCAAATGTCTCCTCATAGTCTATCCCCTCCTTCTGGCTATAACCCTGAGCAACCAACCTCAACTTCTTCCTCACTACCTCACCATTTTCTCCCTCTTTGGTTTTCCACACCCATTTTGTCCTAATAGGTTTGCAGTTTGGTGGTGGCTCCACTAACTCCCACACTGGGTTTCTCTCAAAATTCTCTAACTCCTCATACATGGCATTCACCCAATTAGAATCAGATAGAGCGTGTCCAATGTCTTGGCTCAAAGGTAGCAACAAAAGCTGAATGAGCAAAGTGAGGAGCATTTCTGGACCTCGACTGTGTCTTGCGCTCATTGATGTCGCCAATGATTCTTGAGGGTGGATGATCAACTTGAACGAGCCTCGGTGCCTCTCGCCTGGAGACAACCTTCCCCTCAACAGCTGCTTCCACTTGATCTTGCTGGAT
This sequence comes from Cenchrus americanus, assembly GCA_947561735.1. Classification (NCBI taxonomy): domain Eukaryota; kingdom Viridiplantae; phylum Streptophyta; class Magnoliopsida; order Poales; family Poaceae; genus Cenchrus; species Cenchrus americanus. The sequence continues at coordinate 50,658,101 of OX387245.1, forward strand.
CGTAGGTGGTGTAGGGGATGGACCATCCTGCACCGTAGTCGTCGTAGTGGAAGTAGAGGGTACATGCGTGGCTGGAGCTTCACCATCATCACCATCATCATCTCCAGCATCATCATCCTCGTCCTCAAAGATCTTCTTGCCAACTTTGTCGTCACCTGCACACTCAAAGACAGACGGATTGCATGGTTGTGTCTCGTCGAAGATAACCTCGCAAGTCTCCATGACTAGGTTAGTATCAAGGTTGAGCACACAAAATGCTCGAGAATGACTAGCATAACCCAAGAAAATCCCATCAGAGGACCTCGACTCAAACTTATCAAGCCTACCCTTCTTGAGAATAAAGCATCGACAACCAAAAGCCTTGAAATGGCTCACTCTAGGTGCTCACCCGTGCATGAGCTCATAGCACGTCTTGTTCAAGAAGGCTCTCAGCAAAATCCGGTTCCCAACATGGCAAGCGGTATTCACCGCCTCCGCCCAATATCTTCTCGGAGTCCTATGCTCATCGAGCATCGTCCGAGCCATCTCACAAAGGGAACGATTTTTCCTCTCAACTACACCATTCTGACAAGCCACATAGGGAGAAGAAAACTGATGTTCGAGACCCAAATCACGACAAAAGGTTTCGAAACAAGAGTTTTCAAATTCACTGCCATTGTCGCTACGAATAGCTCTAACAACATCTCCATTCCTTTCATTCTTCAACCTCAAGATTAGATCCTGAACAAAACCAAACGTCGCCCCCTTGTCAGCTAGAAAGAAGACCCAAGCATAGCGAGAATAGTCGTCCACAATCACAAGGACATACCATTTCCCACCAGCCAAGCACACACGAGCTAGACCAACCAAGTCCATATGGAACAGCTCACATGGCCTCTCTGTCATAACGGATGTCAGAGGCGGATGAGAGGCGGTGACCATCTTACCATGCCTACACGGAGCACATACCAAATCCTTTTGGTATTTCAACTTTGGCAATCCTCGGACCAATCCCAGCCCACTCAAGTGTGACAACAAGTCAAAACTCAAGTGACCTAATCTCCTATGCCATTTCCAAAGCTCCGCCGAAACACCAGCAACCAAGCAACGAGAAGAGCCAACACATTGAGAAAAATCGGCTCTGGAAATCTGACCCTCGGGGACGATCGTCCACACGAGATCGCCTCGAGAGTCCAAGACACGAGAACAACCTGTTTTGAAACTATTGACGGATAAAAGATGTGTCCCTCTACGATCCGCAAGCGTACGGACCCACACCTAATTCACCACGGGATTCCCAAGGTTCTTGTCAATCCGCGGAGCAAGGGATTACAAGCATTTGATCTACCTCTACACACTAGCTACTCAAACTCTAACTATGATCAAACTAGAAAACAACTAAACTACACTAGAGAGAATGATTAAGCAATCAAGGAGACACTCGCCCATGGGTCTACGATACTAGATCATGCAACCTCTTAAAGACATGAAAACCAATCTAATCTATCGGTGGTTGTGACCACGGTTTCGCCCTTTCCCTCCTCTCGTACTGTCACTACGTGAAGGTATTCATGGCTAGACCTATGATGGACACGGCGTATTGAATGGATCCAAGGAAGCAATAGAGCTCTACTCCCTTTGCGGCATGGTAGCTAACCTTAAGCATTAAAGTATATTCATCACAAGATGATAGATAGATATTCAGACAAAGTATGATTACATCTCAAGATCGATTACAACCCATGGACGAATAAGGAGATTACCCCATCAAGGTGCTAGACATAGCACCGTTGACCAGTCCAAGACACGAGAACAACCTGTTTTGAAACTATTGACGGATAAAAGATGTATCCCTCTACGATCCGCAAGCGTACGGACCCACACCTAATTCACCACGGGATTCCCAATGTTCTTGTCAATCCGCGGAGCAAGAGGATTACAAGCGTTTGATCTACATCTACACACTAGCTACTCAAACCCTAACTATGATCAAACTAGAAAACAACTAAACTACACTAGAGAGAATGATTAAGCAATCAAGATAGGAGACACTCGCCCATGGGTCTACGATACTAGATCATGCAATCTCTTAAAGACATGAAAACCAATCTAATCTATCGGGGGTTGTGACCACGGTTTTGCCCTTTCCCTCCTCTCGTACTGTCACTACGCGAAGGTATTCATGACTAGACCTATGATGGACACGGCGTATTGAATGGATCCGAGGAAGCAATAGAGCTCTACTCCCTTTGCAGCATGGTAGCTAACCTTAAGCATTAAAGTATATTCAACACAAGATGATAGATAGATAATCCGACAAAGTATGATTACATCTCAAGATCGATTACAACCCATGGACGAATAAGGAGATTACCCCATCAAGGTGCTAGACATAGCACTGTTGATCATGGTCACCCTTCCGATGGTGTCTTCCTTCTTCTCCACTTGTGGGTGCTTCCTTCAAGGTGGTTGATCTCCCTTCGGAGATCTCCCTCCTCTCTCTAGCTTGTGGATGGCCTCCTGGTGCGAATGGCTCTCCCCCTACTGAATGGCGGCGCCTCCAGGGTTTTAGGGTTGAAGATCCTTCGGGTGCAAGGAAAGGGGGGCCGAACCGACGCTGGAACTGGGCTGGGCCCGGGGGTGTTCCTTCGTAGCACTTCGGTCCTTGCCACCATTGGAAGTGATTTCATCAAGCTCATGAACACGAACAAGACTTCGTAAATGCTCCTTTGAACTTGTTGCGAATCCGTCCTTTATGTCCATGTTTTCCTACATAAACACAACACTTCCAAATGCATGCACATAGATGAACTTGTTATATGATTAGTGTGCCTAGTGGCGGGTTAGTTCCATAATCAAATCCAAACTAAAGTTTAATGAACATGCTTGGTACCAAAATACACCGTCAACATCTCACCCACGCTTAGCTCTTGCTCGCCCTCGAGCAAGTACTCGTAAAAGAACTTCGTCCAAAGTGTTGTGATTGTGTACCGCTAATCCTTCTTCGCAAGTTAGTCAATCTTTTCGTCTTTAATACATAAACATAAAGTAATGATCATCATACATAAACATGGGCGTTTAGAATCTTTACCACGTCAAGATTTACCCCACAACTCAAACTCTTCACTCGAAGCCTTCAATCTCAGCCATGCTTACTTCTTTGCTTCCATCGGAGGGTTTTTATGATTTTTCAAAAATAAAATTCCTGCAACAAGTGTTAGACAAAAACCTTTCTCCAAGCTCTCTCTAGTCACTCATATGAGGTGGCTATCCTGACCAAATTTTATAAAACTCTCACCTCCCATAAATCTCTCATATAACATGTAAAGTGGAGCTATAGGTAGGGCTAGTGCAATCAACACAAATATTGTCAAACTAAGAACTTCCTCTAATGATTGTTTACCTTTCAAGGCCAATGATCATGAGAATCAATCCATATGTAGGGATATCAAGGATGAGAAGATTTAGAATGGTGGACATGTGCAAGGGCAAAAGAAAATTATGACTACGAGGCACCGATGACGTCCTCGTTGTCGGATTGCACATGGTTGGAAAAAGAGTGAAAGTTTCGTCTCTCAACAACGTGACATCCTTCCTTGCACTTTATTTTTTTTCTTTCACTTGATTCATCCCTCTTATATCCTTCTTGCCACTCCTCTTTTCTTTTTCTCTTCTTTTTCTTTCATTCTTTCATTCTCATATTTTTATCTTCACTTTTCTATATTTTTTCTTTCTTTCTTTCTTTTCCATACTCATACTTTTCTCTTTATTTTTCCCTCTCTTGACAACTTTTCAAAGCTCTCAACTCCTCTCTTTTTTGCATGCATACAATCAGAAATTTTAAATAAACCATGCTAGAGACGAGACAAAACTTTGAGAGTAGGTTGTGTTCAAGGAATGCGATGTACAAAAGAGATGTATAGGGTTGGGTATGGAATTCGGCGATGTACGAGACTTCCGATGTGAAAGTCACATTACCGAATACATGACGAGGCTAGCAACAAAAGATAAGCACAAGAACATGATCATTGCTTGAAATTAAAACTCCCAAGAGAGAAGGATCCTAGCCCAACTCATCATGCTAATCACACTTATGGTGGAGCAAAAAATAAATTGGCTTTGTATAGGATTTTTTTCTTACTCTCAACTTGGAAAAAGAGGTTTTGCTAACCTTTATTACAAGGGTTTTTAGATAATTTTCAGAATTGAAATCCTCCAACTTTTAGCATTGAACATAGCACAACCAACACGTGAAGCTCAAGATCGAAGTGTGGTATGGGTACTTTTAGTAATAGCAATTCCACTAAGCACCACGGTAAACGTTTTTCAAACCACACACTTATGTTCATATATCAAGAATCAAAGATAAACAAACGAGTGAATAAAGATAAGCATCACACAAGACACAAAATTTAAAGGACTCTTTTTATTTGATTTTCTTTGACTCAACATTAAGACACTTCAAACTTGCAAAAATTTAAAAACACACTCAAAAACTAAAGACTCTTTAAACTCTAAGACTCTCTCGAAGATTAAACCGAACCTAAACTTGAAGCTCCAAAGCTAAGGCTAGCTAGCTAGCTCTCCCCCACGCTAAAAACATACGACGTCCTCGTCGTATCTTACAAAATTCTTAAGGGGAAAACTAAACCTAGTGGTACTTCCTGCAACTATTGCACCACTTGCCTCTCATGTTCCCTACCATGCCAAAAAGTTTGTGCACGTTGCGGTTAAGGAACTTGTAGTCGTCCTCGACCACGCGCTCCAAATCCTCCATACGCTGCCTCATCGCCTCCATGGCTTGGAAACATTCGTCGATCGTTGCGTAGAGATCCGAGATGGAGTGACGGCAAGCCGCACAACACATCAGATGCAATCTGAAAGGGTCGTCATTGCCAGGGTCTCCGCCGTCATCGTCGCCGTTATCGCCACCACCATTTTCGTCGTCGCCGCCGCCGTTGGGGCCTCCGGGAGTCTTCTCCTTGGGCACCTCATCCCAAATGTAAAGATCATTATCATCTCTTCCGGCAGCCGCCCACGAGCTCGGGCTACGATCGTCGGAGTAGTTGCTACCCCCATAGTCCTTAGGCTCTGGAGACACCTCCTTGTAGTTCTTCCGCTTCATGCCTTGGATGCGCGCCGACCTTCGAACGGGCGTAGGGACCTTCTCTTCTTCGATGGGGTTGCGAGATGCGATAGCTCCGATCGGGACACGCCCTCCGCAACGGATGCGGGCTGTCCTCTTGATCTCGACGGGTAGCTTGAGCTCGCATCGCTTTGCCTCCTCCATAGATGGCTCCTTGGCGCCTTGCTTCAACACTAAGCTCCTCGGGGACACAATGGCTGCTGCGTGGGTGCAAAATACTGCTTGATGGGATTGATTCTAGAGCTCCCAATTCGGCCAAATAAATAGTCCGAAGAGGAAAACCCTAGGAACCTCATTTTCCTTATTCAAACTTCCCTTAAAATTTTTCTGACCGAAGAAGGAAGTCGAAAAGGAGCAAATCAGGCAAAAACCGGGACCAACCGCTGCCGGGACCCACCTGGGGCCGGTCGGTCGGGCCGGCCGGCCCACCCTGCCTCGGGGGCCGGGCCGGGCCGGTTTTTCGTGCACCACCCTTTTTTCGCCTTCTTAGCCCAGTAAATCTTCATGAGAAACTCCAGAAAATTAAAAGAAAAACTATTTACAAAAATTCATGTCTTGTTTTTCGTCCTAGGCGGGACGTTCGGGCTCTTCTTCCATGGTGAAGACATCAACATGGTAAAGGGGCACAACATCGGGTTCGTAGTAAACCTTAAGTCGTTGACCATTCACCATAAATTGATCGCCTTTTACATCCATAATGGCTACCGCTCCGTTGGAAAGCACCGAATGCACAACATAAGGTCCGTCCCACTTGCTTTGCAATTTCCCCTTTCCGAAGGTTTTAAACCTCGAATTGTAAAGGAGGACCTTATCTCCTTCTTTAAACTCTTTCTTTTTCAACCTTTTATAATACCACCTTTTGATTCTCTTCTTGTATATGCTTGCATTTTCATATGCTTTCAACCTCATCTCTTCTAGCTCGCTTATTTGGATTCTTCGTTTCACCACCGCGGCATCGAGATCAAGGTTCATCTCTTTAATCGCCCAATAGGCTTTATGTTCCAACTCAACCGGAAGGTGGCAAGCTTTTCCATAGATGAATTGATAAGGGGTCATACCTATCGGTGTCTTGAACGTCGTTCGATAAGCCCACAAAGCTCCGTCTAATTTCTTTGACCAATCCTTGCCTCCCTTCTCTATGGTTTTGTTGAGGATGCTTTTTAATTGCCTATTTGACGTTTCCGCTTGTTCGTTGGTTTGCGGATGATAGGCCGTAGAGATCCTATGCTCAATTCCCAACTTGGACAAGCACTTTTTGAAATTCTTCCCGGTGAAGTGAGTTCCTCCATCGCTTATCAAGATTCTCGGTGTACTGAAACGAGGAAAACTCACGTTCTTGATCATAGTAATGGACTCCTCCGTGGAAGCTTTATGACATGGCATGGCCTCTACCCACTTGGATACATAATCAACCATGACTAGAATATACTCATATCCGCATGAGTTTTTGAAAGGCCCCATGAAGTCTATACCCATACATCGAATAAATCGATTTGTAGATTGTATTTCACGGGCATAGAATTTCTTTGAGAGATGTTTCCGGTTCTTTGGCATTCGGGGCATGATGCAACATATCTTTTAGTATCTTCATGCATCTCCGGCCAATAGAATCTGCTTGACCATACCTTTGCTTAGGTCCTAAAATGGCTATAGTGTCCACCGTACTCCACCGAGTGGCACTTTCTAAGAATTTCTACCCTCTCTTCTCTTGGCACACATCTTCTCATGACTCCATCATTGCCAAGTTTGAAGAGGTATGGTGCATACCAAAAGTACTTCTTACTTTCGGAGATTATCTTCTTTTGGGAGTTTTTATCTAGATGATCGAGAGGCATCTTCCGAATCGCTCGAATGATATCAATCATCCAAGTGTCTTTATCGAGCACTCGATAGAGGTGGTCATCTCTCATCTTATCTTCTATGGGCTCTTTATCATCTTGTCCATGATTCATCCTAGACAAATGATCGGCCACAACATTCTCCACCCCCCTTTTATCACGAATTTCAACATCAAATCCTTGGAGAAGAAGGATCCAACGGATCAAACGTGGTTTGGCTTCCTTCTTAGCCAAGAGATACTTGATGGCTGCGTGATCGGTGTAAACAATGACCTTCGAGTTCACGATGTAAGATCTAAATTTTTTGAAAGCGAACACCACCGTTAGCAACTCCTTTTCCGTAGTGGCATAGTTTAATTGTGCCCCATTAAGAGTTTTGCTACCATAGTAAACGGCGTGAACTCGGCCTTCCTTTCTTTGACCCAAAACCACGCCTACGGCGTAGTCACTTGCATCACACATGATCTCGAAAGGTTGGCTCCAATCCAGAGGTTGAATAATGGGATAACTCACCAACGCACTTTTCAAGGTCCGGAATGCCGCTAGGCACTTCTCATCAAAGTTAAAAGCCACATCCTTTTGAAGGAGATGCGTTAAAGGCTTAGTGATCTTCGAGAAGTCCTTAATAAATCTTCTATAAAATCCGGCATGGCCTAGAAAGCTCCTTAAGGACTTAACATCCATCGGAGGTGGGAGTTGCTCAACCGTCTCTACCTTAGCCTTGTCCACTTCAATGCCTCTCTCGGATATAACATGTCCGAGCACTATGCCTTGCTTAACCATGAAGTGGCACTTTTCCCAATTTAACACCAAGTCTACCTCCGCGCACCTCACGAGGACCTTATCCAAGTTTGCCGAGCAATCCATGAACGTCTTCCCATAAACAGAAAAATCATCCATGAACACCTCGACAATTTCTTCGATGAATTCTGAGAATACGACCATCATGCAACGTTGAAAAGAGGCCGGACCGTTGCATAGACCGAAGGGCATCCTTCTATATGCAAACGTTCCAAAAGGGCATGTAAACGTTGTTTTGTGTTGATCGCCCATAGGAATGGGAATTTGCATGAACCCCGAGTACCCATCGAAAAAGCAAAAATAAGCGTGGTTCGCTAATCTCTCGAGCATCTCGTCAATGAACGGTAGGGGGAAGTGATCTTTCTTCGTCGCTTTGTTAAGCTTACGATAATCGATACACATCCACCACCCGGTCACGGTTGTTTGCGGTATCAACTCGTTCTTCTCATTCTTCACCACAGTTAAACCTCCTTTCTTTGGTACACAATGTACCGGGCTCACCCACTCGCTATGCGAAACCGGGTAGATGATTCTGGCATCAAGTAACTTGATGACCTCTTTCTTTACTACCTCTCGCATGGCATGAGTTAGCCTCCTTTGGTGGTCCACTATGGGCTTACATTGGTCTTCCATTGGTATACGATGAGTGCAAAAGGCTGGGCTAATACCTTTGAGATCATTAATCGAATATCCAATCACCTTCCTATGTTTTTTCAATAAAATCATCAACTTTTCATTTTCTTCGGGACTCAACTCGTCACTCACAATGACTGGATAAGTCTTGTCTGGGCCCAAAAATTCATACTTTAATCCTTTAGACAAAGGTTTAAGGTCTACCTCGGGCACTTGTGGCTCCTCGGGTTTAATTTCTCCTACGTCCTCGAATTTTTCTTCCTCCACGCTTCCATCATGTGGTTCTAACCCTTTTGTTGCTTCTTCTAGTTCTTCATCTTGTTGATTACTAATTTGATTTTCCATCGCTCTTTGCAGCGGGTCTCTAAGGGTTTCAACAAAACAAAGACTATCTACCTCCTCTACTTCTTCTTCGGGAGGAAAGGGTGTAGGGTGTTTAGAAACGCGAAGAAAGTTATATGTGTACTTTGTTCCATTAAGGTTCATTGTTACTTTGCCTTCTCCGGCATCCAACACGGCATCAACCAATTTAAGAAAGGGCCTACCTAGGATTATGTGATCATGATTACTATGGTAAGCATCAATAACAAAGAAATCGGTTGGTATACAATTCCAGAGATTTTTATTTTCATGTTGCAAGCAATACCTAGAGGTTTAATAGTTCTACCATCTCCCATAATTAATTTTGTTGATGTTGGAGCTAAGTCTAGGTTGTGGTCTTGAACTTTATCGTAAATTTTAGAAGATAGGACACTTACTTGGGCTCCGATGTCGCATAAAGCTTTGTATTGAACTCTGTTGATCTCGCAACTCAAGTGTGGTGCCATCTTCTCTTCTTCTTCGGATCCTATCGCGTAAACTTCGGCGAGGTGAGTGTATGGTGATGCTTCGGGCTTGATCCCCATGATTCTTTTCACCTCAGCTATGTGTTCCGGATCAACTTCATCATCTCCAAAGAGCTTTTGAAAGATCTCACCGGTGGTTTCAAGGTTGTATGAATCTTCCGCTTTCTTCTCCGGTGGGAAATCCACTTCCAATGCTCTTGCCATCCCCTTTTGATTAGGGAACGGTCTTCTCTTGTCGAATACTTCTCCGTAATCGATAGGAACCCAATCCATTGGTTCGAACTCCCTTAGTGGCTTCACGCTTGACATGCTTCTCTTGTTTGTCTCATTTAGTACGACGAAGTCAATGCTCGGGTAGTTCTTGACTTGATGTGTTCTTGTTCAAACTTTTCCGGGATTGGCTCCTCTTTTGTGACTTCCGGGGTTGCCTCTTTAGAAAATTCAGCACACTTCTTCCTTGAATTGTATTCTGGCTCTTCCGCAGGTCTTCTTTCCCAATCTCTTCACATGGCAGCCGCTTTACTAATTTTTTGTAGAAGTTGAGCGGCTTCGTGAGTGTTTTCTCCATGAGATCCCCACCTGCACACATTTGGACGTGTTGCATGCAACTAGGGGTTAGGGAAAAGAAAAATGTATGCAAGAGTACGTCACCAGAGAAGCCGAGTCTTGGTCCTTGTTCGATCAACTCATTAAACCTATTCCAAGCTTGGTCTATCCCTTCCTCTTCTCCTTGCGTGAAAGTGATCACTTGCCTCCTTAGATATTGAACCTTGCTAATTGGAAAGAATTTCTCGCAAAACTTCTTTGTCATCTTGTTCCAATTGCCTTCAACTTCAAAAGGACGCAAACGAGTACCATGTCTTTGCTTTACCGGCAAGTGAGTACAGAAAGAGATTCCATTTGAACCATTCATCGGGAACTCCTTCTTGACGTACCGTGTTGCATAGCGTCGTGAAATGCCTTATGTGTCTATATGGGTTCTCCGTAACCATCCCTTCAAACGGGTTTGCCGCCACCATCTCGATGATCTTGGATTTAATTTCATACTTGGTCGCTTCGAGCTTCGAATCTGACTCTTGTACTCTTATGTCTTCACATCGAGGGCTATCGTATCCCTTAGTGATTTCTCCGGTTCTTCCACGGGTTGATTGATGAACGCCATCAAGACAACAAGATAAAAACAAAAAAAACAAAACAAGTGGTTTTCTAGATAATATGTGTTAGATATAGAAAACAAAAGATAAACTAAATATAAAACTAAATTAAATGCAAACCAAACGATGTAAACTAGCTTGCTCCCCGGCAACGGCGCCAGAAAAAGGGGCTTGTTGACGGATAAAAGACGTATCCCTCTACGATCCGCAAGCGTACGGACCCACACCTTTTTCACCACGGGATTCCCAAGGTTCTTGTCAATCCGCGGAGCAAGGGGATTACAAGCGTTTGATCTACCTCTACACACTAGCTACTCAAACCCTAACTATGATCAAACTAGAAAACAACTAAACTACACTAGAGAGATTGATTAAGCAATCAAGATAGGAGACACTCGCCCATGGGTCTACGATACTAGATCATGCAATCTCTTAAAGACATGAAAACCAATCTAATCTATCGGGGGTTGGGACCACGGTTTCGCCCTTTCCCTCCTCTCGTACTGTCACTACGCGAAGGTATTCATGACTATACCTATGATGGACACGGCGTATTGAATGGATCCAAGGAAGCATTGGAGCTCTACTCCCTTTGCGGCATGGTAGCTAACCTTAAGCATTAAAGTATATTCAACACAAGATGATAGATAGATATGTCGGGGACAGCCCTAGGGGTCCCCTTAAACAACTGGGAAATCCCCACTTAAACCCGAAACAAAGCCAAAGCCAAACACGCCTTACTTAACCATGCAGGACATGGCCCACGCCGCGAAGGCCCCAGCGGCCCACCAGGCGGCCCACTCGAAGATCCCCTCGAGCAGGCTTCGCCTCGCTCGAGGGCGCGTGCCTCCCTCGGGCGGGCTTCGCTTCGTTCGAGGGGGTGCGCCTCCCTCGAGCATGCTCCGCCCTCGCTCGAGGGTCCGCTCCGCCCTCGAACGGGGCTCGCCTCGCTCGAGGGCGCTCCGCACGCGCGCCCTCGCTCCCCGTACACGGGCATTTAATGCCCCGACATCGGCAGGCGGCGACATCATGCGCCCGGGGCTCGCGCCCGGTGCCGCCGCACCAACTCCCCGTGGGGGAGCCCATCCCCACCACCGTGGGGGGGGGGGGGGGGGACCGTGCGGCGTGGCCGGTGCCAGTCTCGTGACGCCGCGCCGCCTGCTCCGGTACGGCTAACGCGCCGAGCCCTCGAAGGGGGGCCGGCCGCACCCTCGATCTGCTTTTCTTGTGACCCTGCAGGGTTAGGTGGAGGCGCTAGGCCGGTGGGACGCCATCCCTGCCACTGTTAACGGTATGGCTGCGCCCCCGCGCGTACGGGCGCACGCCAGGCGCTGTGGCAACAACTCCAGCACTGTGGAGCGTGCGGGAACGGGACGCCACCTTACCTGCCGCTGTGCCTCGTACGGACCGACGTCAGCAACTCCCTCGAGCCTATCTGAAGACATCACAGCCGTCCGCCGCCCTTCTACCCTCGAGGCCGCCACTGTTCGGGTACAAGATACGCCATGATGGCCGGATCGCTGCAAGGATCGCCTGGGCGGTCGCCTACTCTACGGCGTAGCTCATCGCTCCCTCACATAGCCAAATAGCGCGGCGCGCATGTGATTCGCTCTTTCCTTGGTCTATAAAAGGAGGACGAACCCCCCTGCCGCAGGGGACAACGGACACGAACGGACAGAGCCCAACAGAACGCAACACGAGACAAGTCGCAACACGCACTTGCTCTCCAATTCTCCCACAGCATCTTCAACCACTACACCAGGGACTTGGAAGCCACGCTTCCTCTCCCGCCTTGCTTGTAGTAGCCCCACTACAGGCACCCCCGGTGCTGAGCAATATAGTGCCTTGAGCACACCACTGCTGGACAGACGGCCCCTCGGCCGGAACCAGGATAAACTCTGTGTCTCTTATTGCTTAGCATCGACCATTGAGGGATAGACCTTGGCGCTTACTACTGGTTAGTGTCGGGACCACATTCCGCACCGACAAGATAATCCGACAAAGTATGATTACATCTCAAGATCGATTACAACCCATGAACGAATACCGTTGATCATGGTCACCCTTCCGACGGTGTCTTCCTTCTTCTCCACTTGTGGGTGCTTCCTTCGAGGTGGTTGATCTCCCTCCGGAGATCTCCCTCCTCTCTCTCTAGCTTGTGGATGGCCTCCTGGTGCGAATGGCTTTCCCCTTGCCGAATGGCGGCGCCTCCAGGGTTTTAGGGTTGAAGATCCTTCGGGTGCAAGGAAAGGGGGGCCGAACCGACGCCAGAACTGGGTTGGGCCGACCGGCCTTGGCCGACCGGCCCAAGCCCAATTCGGCTCGGTTCGGTCGCCCCTTCGCTCCCGTGGGTCCTCAGGTGATTATGCACTTTGCCCCCTCCACTTGCATGATTTTGACGATGTCATCCTCACGTCCAAGATGGAGGTTCTTCGCGCATGAAGTTCGGTCTTTTACGCTTCAATCCCCGGGGGTGTTCCTTCGTAGCACTTCGGTCCTTGCCACCATTGGAAGTGATTTCATCAAGCTCATGAACACGAACAAGACTCCGTAAATGCTCCTTTGAACTTGTTGCGAATCCATCCTTTATGTCCATGTTTTCCTACATAAACACAGCACTTCCAAATACATGCACATAGATGAACTTGTCATATGATTAGTGTGCCTAGTGGCGGGTTAGTTCCATAATCAAATCCAAACCAAAGTGTAATGAACATGCTTGGTGTACCAAAATACACTGTCAACAGAAACGGACTTCAAATCCTCATCAAGAAGCTGAGAAACAGAGAGAAGATTGTAACCCAAAGACTTGACAAGAGAAACACGCCGAAGAGTCACAGACTCACTCACCTTCACCATGCCCACTGAAAGCACTCTACCTTGCCCATTGTTGAAAATCTATAGCGTCGCACCAGGTTTATATCCCTAGCAACATCGCCAGAAAGCTTGTTGGTATATTATACAACCACAAATAAATCTGCAAGCGCACGGATACTGATGTAGCTTTCACCCAGGAGTATTCCAAGGTATCAATTTTTTCGAAGAACGAGAAGTATTCTAGTCCTAAGCTAATTCGTCTGGGGAAAGTGCGGATAAAGGGGTGACGACGAAGAGAAGAGAGATGAACGATATGAGGGTAGAGAGGGCACTTGATACGGGAACTTTGGGTCTCTCAACTAATCAATCGATTAGGATATTACTTGCACTAGTCTTGATCGGGGGATGCACACTCCTGTTACGAAAAGGGAAAAAAGGGAGCCGTTACATACACCACTCTTACGATGCCTTCAGGACTAGCCACTCTCACGTGGTGGAATACAGAGGCCGGACGGGGCTGTCACTACCCACCGGCTACCACAAGCCGTCTGTGGGGTAGGTATATTTCCAGGTAACCTGTCTAGGCACCACGCCTACACTATTGATCACTAGTTCACTCAGCGCTCAAGCAAAGCAATCACTCAAACTCAAAGCAAGATAAACTTACTATGATATGAACGAGAAACAATAAGACAAAGACAAGAAATAAATAATACTTAATTAATTAGAGGAGACCAGAGTTACCGAACAAGACCCGGATGTAGCTACCAGAAGAGGAGCTGCATCCGTTGAGGCGCGGGCTAGAGGAGGGGCCGACACTCCGGCTCCTCCCGGAAACTCTCACCTCAATTCTCTCCCTATTTTCTAACTATAATGGCAGCGCTTCGCTTCTTCAAAGCTCTTCTCTTGTGTGTTTTGAAGTGAGAGGGGTAGGGGAGGAAACTTGGGAGAGTGGAGGACCTCCCCTTCTTTCTTAGGCACAACCGGCCTTCCCAGGGGCGGTTCGCGCCCCCTGCCTGCACTCTTCGAAGGCCTGTAGGCGGTGGCAGAGAGAACCGGCGCAGAACCGGATCCTAGGGCAGAGAACCGGGCCTGAACCGCGCGAACCATGCGAAAATCGGGCGATGTGGGCACTGAATCGGGCGCAAAGGAGGAAAACCGGGCGGCCTGGGCAACCGACGTCGCGGCAGCCAACCGCGGTGCGCCACGCGTCCTGGGCGGACGGTTTGGCCGCGCGCACCCGCGCTCCCGCCCGCACGACAGCCAGCCTGGCCAACCGGCGGCCGCCACGTGGCCTGACGGGTCAGCCCGCGCGGCTCCCGCCTCCCCGCGCGTCCCGCTTGGGCGTGCTGTGCGGCGGGCGCGATCCCGTGCGGGAGAGCCAGCCACGGGCGGCCACGTGAGCGCGCCGGGCTTGCCCGCGCCGTGCGTCTGGCGCACGCCCCGCCTGCAGCGTTAACCTGCGCCGGCGCGTTGCGCCCGGTCGCTGGGTCCGCTTGTGGGTTGGGCCCGCCCAGGTACGGCTCCCGCGCTATGTGTGCACGGTGGCCGGGGTGCTGACGTCGTGATGACGTCAGCATCCCATAAGATTTTCTCCCTCCAATATGAGCTCCAAAATATATAAATAATATATCCAATTTGATCGTCTCGACGAGCCCGTCGCAATGGCATAGTCCAAGTTGGTATTTGATGCTGTTTGTGATAATGATATATTTTATTCTATAATTGCTCATTTCACCTGCAACCAAATATACACCAAAGCTTGTGGAATTTGTTAGATTATAACCCTATAGCTATGGTGCATACTTCCATGGAGTAACTTTTATCCGAAGTTGACGGTCGAAAATAGGGTCTTAACGACCGTCAACACCCATTATCCCCAAAAGTGATGTACTCTTTGGTCATCATCGGGGTGAGGTTGGAGAACCACCTTCGATCTCCGGTCATGTGTCGAGAGCAACCGGAGTCGATCAACCAAAAGCCCTCCATGCCTCCCACTCGCAAAATAAAAAACGAGAGCGAGAGTGAGCAAAAGACTCAGCACTGGGGTTAGTACAAAACGAATCAAACCAGTGCCTTGCCATTTGCTCAAACGTGGGGTTAGCAAAATCCATCCTATCTCTCCTAGGTGGAACACCCACACGTCCCCTTGAAGGACTACACGTACCACGAAGGGGAGACCGTGGCCCGTAGCTCCTCTGGGACCTAAACCTACGATCGTTCCCCCCATACTCATATTGGGCACGAGCGAAGGAACGTCCAGCAAACTCACCACGACCAAACCCAACACGCCTACCACCTTATCTATGTGGTGGCTCACCTCAAGGCACAAACTCACGCCTCTCACGAGGGTAAATGGTACGCACCATACCCTCACCTCTCGGCACCAACCTAGGCTCAGGCACACCACAAGAAGGGTGGTACCTGTCCTTGTTGGCCAACTCTCTAGCCAACCTCTCCTCACGCTTCCTGAAGCAAAACTCAGCAAGGTGCCCATCCATCCCACAATGCTCACAATGGAAGGGTTTCGGTTTTGGCTTTGGTTTTGGGCTCTCTTTGGGCTCTGGCCTCTCCTCACTCGGTTCCTCTCCCTTCTTCCCAAGGAACTCATTCCCCAAGTCACTCCTGAACTTGATGGGTTTCTGGAAGTTGTCGGTTTGTGGAGGCAACATAGGTGGAGCTGGGGTTGTGTCTACTCGGTTCCTAAGATGATTCAGCTTAGGAACAAAGGCTTTTTTGTGGTGGGTTTTTGGTGGCTCTGGGATATCTCC
Source organism: Cenchrus americanus (assembly GCA_947561735.1). NCBI lineage: Eukaryota > Viridiplantae > Streptophyta > Magnoliopsida > Poales > Poaceae > Cenchrus > Cenchrus americanus. Next base: position 50,674,085 of record OX387245.1, read on the forward strand.
GATCTTCCCCTCATTCCCACCACTTCCCTCACCAACCTTGTTTGCCCCTAGCGCTTCCCCATCCTGGCGCTTGTATGTCTCGATCATTATCCTCAACAGAGGCTCATGACCAGACAACCAACTCATCAACTTTCTCAACTCATCATTCTCATCCTGCAAGCGATCAACATAGTGTGCAAGCTCCATATTTTTCACAACATTTATTTCACAAGCATATTGTAGGAATAGAAGCTTTCAGTTGTGCCTTTAGAGATCTAGCATAAACAAGCGAAACATCAAGCTTCTCATGCAAAACAGGACAAGAAGTGCAAGCACCAACCAAGGAGGGTCTAGATTTCATCTCATCTAGCTCAACCCTAAGCACATCTAGTTCCTCAACCTTGGAGGCATACTTCTCCTTAAGCACAGTTAATTTGCCAAGAAAAGTGGAACAATCAGTGCATTTAGGTTCATTGGTCACAACGGAGTAGACTTAAGAGAATCTATTTGTAACATCCTGGAATTTTTCCCGGAATGTTAGCAATGCAAAAATGTGGATTTCAAAATTTCGATTTGAAATTGAGTGCATGACTAAAATGTAAGGCTGTCTTCTTTGAACCTTCCCTGAACTCCTAGATTTATTTTGAGCAAAAACATAAAATTTAGGAATTATAATTTGCTAGTGTGAGAACCTTGGATTTTATGGGATTTATTTTGCATCTTAATTGTGTGGGATTCAAATTTGAATTCTAATTCAAATTCGAATCATAGTTTAAATAGGAGCTAAGAAAATTGGAAAAACCTTCCCTGCCACCATGGGCCGCATCTCAGCTTGCTAAGTTCCCTCCAACACCCCGAAACCCTCCTCTGGTTCGCACAAACCGCCAGCCCACCTACCCTTTCAGCCCACCATAGCCAGCCGGCCCGCCTACCCTTCATCTCTCCCCTTGTTTCACTGCCAAGTGGGCCCCAGCCGTCAGCCACCACCCTTATCCCTTTCTCCCTGTTTCTCTTCCCCGTGACGCACCGAGGGGGGGCGCGGGGCAGGGGGCGACGCCGGCCGCGCCGGCCCCCATGGCCACCGCCCCCGCCGCTCGGCGCACGGATGGAGGCCGCGTGCCCCCGAATCGGATCCTCACCGCCCACTCCCGCGTCCTCAAGCCCTAGGGCGTCGCCCTATAAAGCCGCCCCCAACCAAACCTCCCTGTACAGCGCCGCCGCCCATGGGGGTTTCTGCTGCGCCGCAATCCGGAGGGGGAGGGGAAGGGGGAAGGAGTGGAGGAGAGGGAGAGAGGAGAACCGGAAGCCGCACTGGGGGGAAACCGAAGCCGTTGCGCCGCTAGTCCACCAGGCCGCTGTCCGGCCTGACAGGCGAGGCCGCCTGAGGAGGAGTCCTGTGCGTGGCTGCTGCGGAGCCGGAGCAGCCCCGAGCCGGGGACGCCGACGCCAAGCCGGAGCCGCTCGGGCCGGGAACCGCATCGCGCCGAGCCCCTGCTCTTTGGCTGCACGCCGCGACGCCACCAGCCCACCGCCGCCCCTAAAGCAGGTGAGCTCGTCCCCCTCGCCTGATGGAAGTTGTGGTGGTCTTCGAACCACTTGTGCTCCGCCAATGTCTAACCTTGTGCCTGCGACTTTGATTCCAATGCCGTTCGCCCTGGAGCCGGAGCCGCCCGGGGAAGGAAGAAGCCGTCCGTGGTCAAGTCGCCACCGCGGGGTAGGAGCCGGACCTGCTGGAGACGGCGTCGTCCTGCTCTACTTCCCCTGCAGCAAGCCGAGCCGCCCTGCTTCCTCTGCCCCAGGCCGTTCCGCTGCTCGTCACCACTTCTTCGCCGCCGTGTTCAGGAGCGCAAGGTGAGCCTCAACCCCCTTCACCTTGTTGTGGACCCGGCCTTCGAGCCGAGGCTGGACCGAGCCTTGTGAGCTTGCTGTTTGTGTGATGACCGCTGTCCCGCATCGCGCCGCCACGCAGACCCGCCGTCGCTTGAGAGCCGGCCATCGAGCCGAGCCGGTCGTTTTGCAGGTGCCGCTGCCGTCGTCACCGCGTGCGCTCCCTTGCCCTGCAATTGTGTCGTACCCTCGTCCCGACGAGCGTACGCCGAGTTCCGGCTCGCCGTCGGCACCCACACACTGAGCACGCCACCGTCGAGCGAAGGCCCTGCCCTTTTGGGCCAGGAGTCGGGTGAGCACGGACCTTTGTCCTGTGCACTTCTCCGCTTGCCGTCACCCTGCTTATGTCCCTTGTCGTGCACATGTTGTTGGCGTGGTGCCATCACCACGGCTGTGCCGCCGACCTTTTACCCGCACACACCAACACCGGATCGAGGCCCTGTCCTTCCTGGCCGAACCTGTGCACGCGCACTCACGCACACGCGAGGTCGTTCGCCGGTGTATGTCCCCAACCAACGCCGCCGGGCCGTTCCTCGTCGTTTTCCCTTTCCTTGTTCCTGGCCTAGTGCACGCCATCAATTTCGTGCCGCTGCCATGGTCGTGCCGTCGGCGTTCGGCACGCACACATACGCACGCAACCGAGGGGCCGAGCCCCTGCTTCACCTATCTGTGGCCGTACTCGACATTCCGCCGTGCCGTCGCCGCGAACCCCAACGCACCGGCGCACGAGTGTTGTCGAGCCATCGACCCCAAGTTCGAACCTTTCGGCCACTTCGACCCTGAACACCGCCTCGCCTAAATCTGCTCGTTGAGCTCTCGTCTCTGTGTTGTCGTCGTGCACGCGTCGTCGGTTATGTGTCGCTCCCGTGGCCACGCTGCCGACGTCCGCACAAATGCAAACACGTACACCCGAGGAGTCGAACCCCTCTGCTCTCCCTGTCCAACCGCACGCACGCGCGCGAGAGAGCGAGCACGCCAGCGTGGACGCCCTAGTCCTTGTCGACGTGTCGCCCCACCTCGCCGCGCTACACCTAGTCTCACGACTGCACAACACGCGTGTCGCCCGTACCACGCCCTGGTGCTTGTTGGGCGAGCCGTTGATGCTCTGTTCGCATGTTGGCACTTTCACCTCTCGTTCCGCCGTCTCGCCGGCACTTTGTCCACCGCCGGGGATCTCTGTCTCCCGTCCGACCCGTGACCTCGTCGCCGAGGGTTGACGCTGGACAAGACCGCTCTTCTCTCTACCCTATCGGTGCCCTAGCGTCTCTTTTCATGCTCAGTGTCTTGCCTTGTCTAACCGTGCGCACACGTGCCCGTGTGAGGGACGTCGACGCTGCGCGAGGAACCGCGCCGCTGAGCCGTCTTCGTCGCCCGGGGCTTTGCCCTTGTCGCGACTGCGTCGCCGTCCTTCTTGCTATCGCCGTCGTGGCCGAGCCACCGGCACTCACCCGCGCCAACCCAGTCTCGCCTTCCCCACCTCGAGCGAAACCAAAGCATCCAGATCGCGACCACCTCGTCGCTCTACTTCACTGCCGAGGACGTCTTTCCACCTAGGCGCACGAGCGTCAGGCCAAGTCAGTGCTCGTGTTCGTCCACACGTACGCACGCAAGCGAACACCCCGGCGTGCCACCGCGGAGCTCGCCGCCGTGGCCAAGCCACCGACATGCCTGCGCGCTCAAGTGAGGACATGGACGCCGCCTTTGGCCGGCCAATGCTCACCACCGCGCACGCTTCTTCTCCGCATTCAAGCGAAGCCAAGACGCGACCTAGCACGTGATGTGGTGTTCGCGCCTCCCTTATCAAACCTCGCCGCCCGACCTTGTCCGCGTCGGACTGCTCTCTTTCGCCGCCGGTGTTCTGCTCACGCACACCCGCACCCGCGGGAGTCGAGCCCTGTTCTTCCGGTCCAAACGGTGCACGCGCATGTTTACGCGCACGCACGCCCTCGCAAGCGAGCTGCCATGCCGCCGCAGACACCCCAGTCGCGACGTCGCGGAGCTCGAGCCGCACCGAGCCGTTTACCTTCGCACCGCCGTGCTCGTCCAGGGTCTTCGTCTCACAGACGCACGCTCGTGCATGAGCTCGACCAAGTTGTCACCTTTGCTCTCCTGGCTCGAGTCCGGTGAACACGTTCACGCTTGTGAGCTGAACCTGACTACCGCTCAGCCTGTCGCGACCGGAACCCCGTCGTAAAGAGCATCCTTCCCACCGAGGCGCGCGAGCGCCAGACCAACTCGCGTACGCGTTCGCCCTCAGGCACGCGAGCGCATACAACCTCATCGATGCCGACCACCCTAGCCTTGTCGTCGAAACCTTCTACTTTGCTCCGCGCGCCAAGCTGCTCTCCGTCACCGTCGTGCTGAGTTTCCGACCAAGGCAACCCTTTTCTTTGCCTAGATGAATCCCTAGGTGTACCAGAACCGCGTCGAGTCGCGTGAGGTCGAGTCACCGACCAACCTCGCCGCCGACGAGCCCCTTTACCCCCGTCGCTCCTCTGGGACTTACCATCGAGCACCTGGCGCCCACGCCAGAGTCCCGTAGGGGATAGTTGCACACACGCGCCCACACACCTTCGTTACCGTAGTGGATCCTGTCGGATCTAGTGCGGTCGACCAACCACAAAAGCACCACACCTCTGCCGCTCGGTGCGAGCCGCGCAAAGCATCCGACCGAGATCGTTTGTGGCAGCCACACCTTCAGCCATGTGGGCAGCCACTTGTGCATGGGTCAGCTTATAGCTACCTATGTGGCAGCCATGTGAGCTCGAAGAGCTAGCTTGCAGCCCACTCGTAGATAGCTTAGAGCCCTTTTGAGCCTCGCCGTAGTTAGCTTATATTTAAGTGTATTGTGTATGCGTATTTTAATTTCAGAAATCTATTTTATCTTTGGAAAATCCTAGAAAACTCATTTCAACTCCGAAAATTGTGAAACCTTTTCCAAAGCTCTTCTAAAATTCTAAACTCCGTGTTAGACTAGTGTTCGCTCTCTTTTGGCTCTTAATTGTTGTTCATTTGGAGTTAATTGCAATAGGACCCGCCTTTATTTTGATTACGCGTTAATAGGAGCAGTTGGAGCCGGGGAGCTGAGCTCGGAGATCGACTACAACGACGACTACGTCACCGACGACTACTCGCACGCAGGTGTTCACGCCCGACTGATTCTGAAATACCTATTAGGCATTGCTATGTAGAATTGCTAGCGCTTTACTTTAAATGCATGATGATGAACCTTGCACTGCCTTCTTTTATTATCCTGTCCTTGATTGTCCTACTACTATATATGTGTATATAAGCGTGTATATGCGCTGAGCTTCGCGATGCATGTGTTTGGGATGGGGATAGTGGTTCTTGGCGTGAGTGGGGTAAAACCGGCAGGAGAAGGCGTTTTGGGTACTTTGGCGGGGGTGAGCTCGAGACAACCGATCTGGGATCGGGGATAGGGATGCACTCCTCAGTGTATCCCTACTGTGACGGTTTTTGGAGCCTAGGTGTTGGGGTTTTACTTGCGGATGGAGGATATGAGCTTGCCCCGGTCTGAAAGCGAGTGGATCAACTTGTCGATAGGACTTTCGTACACACCACCTCGCCGAGAGTGGGGATAGGGCCGAGTTGAGCTCGGCAAGTGCGGAACCATACCTGCTTAGGAAGGATAGAGGGTATCTGTGGGGGAGCGGTGGAGGTGAGACCACCCTCTCAGAGCGTCTCCCCGTGTGGCCACACGGGAGCATTTCACAGTTCCGGTGCAATTCCCTTTGCGAGGGGAATCGCTTTGAGGGCCGGATGCAGGATGGGATCGTAACTACCGAGAGTTCGCACGGTAGGATGGGCTCGGTTGGCGATCACCGTCGGGTACCATCCCGAGTTGGGTACGGTGTACACACTCGCGCAGTTTCGATCTATACGTATAGCCGCGTCCTCGGTCATGGACAAACCTTGAAGACATGTTCGTTCCTCATGTTTTGGGATTTCTACCTCCCCCTGTAGTTGAGAGTGTGGTGAGCCGTGGTTGCAGTCGGTTAGAGGAGAGTGGCTCCCTCTACCTCGTCGATCCGATTGCAATCATTGAGGTGCGAGGAGAGGAAGTTCTCGCATCGACCCTAGATGGAGATAGGTTGTGGAGACGGGACCCTGGGGTACCAGGTGGTTCCGAGCTGTGTTTGAGAGATTGGATTGGGACTTATATGGAGATGATTTCTGTTTATGCCTTGCTACTGCTGCATAGGAAACCTGAGCTTCTACCTTGCCTCTTTTCTTACCCTTTAGAAGATAGGCCACTTAAAGCTGCATACAGTTGGTGACGTGAACCTATCCCACTCCTTGGGGATAGACTTTGAGTGTGCAGGTTGCGAGCTCGACTTCGACAACAACATTGACGGATGGTACAACTGAGGGATACGTCGCTTCGCTCAAGGACGCCTGTGGGCGTGAAGAACAGAAGATGGAGACCCATCTGAGATGCTAGCTACCGCCGCGTAGAATTTTACTCTGATTCAGCCTTGAGGCTTGTAATGCTGTACTCCAATTCTGGATATGTAATAAATTATGTACTAATATTTGTGTGATGCGATGTATGGTTGTGATTTACCTGCTGTGATGAGATCTGTACGCGATAGCTACTGATCCCGGGACTATCGCAAAGGTACAGGGACTCGGGTTTTCCTCACCGAAAATCCAGGGTCGTTTCACTATTTGAGCCATAGCATCATCAAGCAAAGATTCTAGCTTAACCACGTTCTCCTTAGCCTCTCCAAGCAAAGACCTATACTCCCTCTTCTCCTTGTTGGTCTTTCTAAGCACATCATCACGGTTGTCAAGCAAGCCATTCAACCTAGCATTCTCCACTATCAAGAAGGATGAATCATTATTACCTCTTCCTCGGAGTCGGAGCCCAAGTCATCCTTGTTGCTCTTCTTCCTTGTGGAGCTATGTGCCATTCCACAAAAGCCTTGAGCGGCAAAGCACAAAAGCCTTGTGCCGATTCTCATCTTCATCACTTGAGCTCGATGAAGAGTAGCAGGATCTCAAGTCGATGTCGCTCGCACCGGCCACCATCACTCGCTCCTTCTTCTTGTGACCACCACTCTTCCTTGTCCTCCGCTCGGACTTGTTCTTGCCCTTGTAGTCATCCCTTGAGCGGTGCTTGTGGTCGGTCCTCGGACCGTGCTTGTGCTCGGGCTTAACCTCCATGGCTTCCGGGTACTCAGTGATGAAGTACTCGTGCTTCCCACACCGGTAGCACATGCACAAGCTCCTCTGAGCGTTCTTCCGGTTCATGTACATGTGCTCGAACCGCCTGCTCAGCAACGCGAGGTCCTCTTCACCCAGCACGTCGAACTCTTCATATGGCATGGACACAAGGCAAGACAAAGAAAAATGTCTCGAAGACATGTTAACATTAGTCCCTGAACTAGATACGAGAGCCAGACTATGAGGGTCAGTCAGGTTCTCGATCTTTGCACGCACCCCATGGTCCACCTCGGACGACTTGAGCTTCGAAAACAGCTCGTCCACCGTGAGGGTCTCACCTTCTCCGACTCAAGAATGGCCTCAACCTTCTCACTCCACATGGTACGATCCAGAGAATGCAATAGCTTGATCGCCCTGTCATGGTCATTGTACGGGAGCACAACCACATTAGCCCTCATGTTGTTCACGATCACCGTGAACCGCTGGAACATGGCATCAATCGACTCAGTGGGGAGATGCGTGAAATTCTTGTACTCTCTCCAGTAGGTCGCAAAGAGACGAGCCTGAACTTGAGCATTCCCGGCATGAGCATTCTTCAACTACTCCCAAATCCTGCACGCCAAGTCCTCTGTCTGAACCCGATCAAATTCGGATTGACACAGAGCACGGTACAGGTAGTCGACTGCCCTGTTGTTGGCGTCGAACATGTCCCTCGATCCTGGAGCAAGGAAGTTCACAGGATGAACATAAGCTGTGTTCACCATGACATCCCACAGGATCTGACTCTTGCTGCGGAGGAAAGGAGCCATCCTTCAATCGGATGCCAAATTCGAAGTTGGAGGGGTCATGATCAAGCACAAAGATGCACAAGGCAACTATCCATGATCCCCACCAACAAATCTGAATCCAAACACCTCAGAATCGAAGGAACAAACCGCGCACGAAAATCCAATGAAAATAGCTTGAAAAAGACACGAAAATCACACGAGCTACAAGAGAGAAATCGACGCAACCATGAAAGCTTCCATTTACTCGGAGGTCAGATTCTTTACAAACGGAAAAAAAATCTAACCTATGGAGCAAGGAAATGAGAAGTAGTTCGGAAGGATAGTTTGCCTGGAAGCCCTAGAGCTAATATATATGAGTCCCTCCGGGCCAGGCAAAAGACCACACTACCCGTAGCACTTAAGTTGTGATACAAACCCCTCAGAGGCATATAGGTCATGTAGCACTCCTCTTCATCGCACGGCCACGCCGTTGCCACAGACCGCGTCCTCCCGACGCAAGCCCTGCGATCCCGCCACGTGTCCGCCGGCATCGAAGCTTTTCGGCGAGCCCGGATCCCGTCTCCGCCCGCCGAGCCTCCGGTCTTGGTTTTGTGGCTCAACCAAGGAACCCGACAGTTTTGTGGTGAACCACCGCAAACCCCGCGTGCAGACTCCGTTCGTGAGCCGCTACCCTGCATCAGCTCCTATCCACGACTTTGTCTTTCTTTTCTTGCCACCATGTGGCCTGCACTTGACCCCGCTAGCAATCGGGTCCCTCAAGCCGAGCCTACTTGTCTCTCCACTCCTCGGAGGCCCCACAAGGCATAGACCTTTCACGCTCGCTCTTCACCCGCACCAACGCAAATCAAGCCGCAATCTGCACATGCAATACTCAGCCAAGAGTCAATCCACACCACGTTGTAAATCACTCATCACAGCCAGGAGCGACCATCCACCGGTCCTCGAACGCTTCGGTCCTCACCAACCAATTAGGCCCGTAAGGCCCACACGAGGAGCGTCCGATGCGTTTCGGACGTGCGGCCGATAGCATTATCTCTATCTCTACTTATATATTATATATTTATATATATTACTCCAAAAGTATCAAGTGGAGACAAGAACTTGTTAGGCGGCCCTCTCTTCTATTTTTTCTGCCCTGCTCCTCCATCCCATCCAATCCCACCCTTCTACCGCCGCTGCTACCGCTCTCCATCGCCTCGCGGCAGCACACCGTTGTCTCCACCCTTCCACTCCGCTCTGCATTCATGTGGCTCCCTCTGTTCTGCAGTGCATCCGCCTCCTACCCATCCGCTCCCCATCGATTCCTCCTCCATCGTCCGTGCGCTGTGTTGCCGCTGCCTAGCCTCCCTCGCGCGTCTCCCCCTTTGACACTGCTGCCCCTTCCCTTCCTCTACCACCGCACCTGGCCAACGGCTGCCCGCTGTGCCGCCCAGATGAAGTGTCGCTGCTGCCGTCGTCCCCCGTCCTCCTGTGTCGCCGTCGTCCCCCATTCTCTCGTGCCCCCGCCGTCCCCAATCCACTTCGCGCCTCCTGGTACCTCCTCAACTCCGCCATGAGCTCACCGGCTCCCTACGCTGCGTGCCCTCGACACCTCCTTTGCCCCACCACTCCAAGCCACTGGGACCGTCTCCTGGAACATGACTGCTGCAGCTCTGGATTTGCGAATAGCCGCGTCCACCCTAGATCAATCCACAAGGATGGTCACCATCACCCGAGCAGGTCATTACCCTCCCCTTTTCTCTTCCTGCTGATTTGGATCTGTTGTGTGTGTTTTGAACTAATTGAACTAACCTGCAACAATTTGATGTGTTTTGCAGTTGCATGGACAACCATTGCTAAGGTATAAAGTTTCTCAATGTCATGATGCATGTAATGGTTAAAAACAATTGGTTCTGGATAGTGAATATTGAGAAAAAGATGACTTTGAATCAGATTCCACATCTAAGTTTTTCATTATTTTGCATGTTTGGTGTAGTATTAAGAAAGGCACAAAATGGCTTTGAAAGTTTAAACAAAGGATAATGGATAGTGGTTTTAACTCTGAACTTGTCCAAACAGAGTCAAAGGTCCTCAAAAGGTTCAGAGCATTGCATATCAGTATGGTACTGCATGCCTCCAAATGATTAATTTTGAGGATTGCAATTGTGCTTGATTTCAGTATCAGTTTGGGTCAATTAATTAATTCTTCAACTAATACTTTTTCTCATCAGGGACTCTACAGAACTATAGTTTTCTCATCAAGATTTGTTAACAACTGCCAACAATGTAGCAGTTATACCAGCATTGTAGACATCCCTCGCGAGCAGCACCGCTGGACTCCAAGCCCTGGCGCATCGTCACGGAGCAGGTTAGGCAATACATAGCGGCACACAGATCATCTTCCTCCCCAGTACGCCCCCTGATCTCATCCCTCCTCATCTAATCTTAACATCATAAAAATCTTTTATTCTGTGGCACCCTCTATCCCTGTGTATGCAGAGACGAGCAGGAAGATTTTGTGCAGAAGCAAGGTGACCAGTCACCATGTCCACGATGGTAATATGTTTGATAAAATGCCCTGAAGACATAGGAGTTGTTTTTCAATTGACTTTTCTAGAAAATTAATCTTTTTCCCTGCAGATATAGATCATTCCATTTTATCAGCTAGATATTTTTATTCATTCCCTTCTTATGAACTACTCTGGATAAGTTGTTTTGCGAAGATGCATACCTATTCAAATTTGCTCTTATGATATCTTTACTTGTACTGAAAATGCACATATTAAATATACAAATTGTAGCTTAATTTGCTCAGTAGTGTTGGTAACTCACAACAATGTACTTTTGCTACGTATTTCTTTGATGAACTGCTTACCAAAAATGTTCGGATGCAAAATCGATTGTGTATTTAAGCATACATAATTGATCTGTATTGTGATCTTAATTCTGAGATGCAGTGACATGCATGAAAGTAGACTCATCTTTCTAAATATTGTTTGTAGGACACTAGGAATCTTGGAAAAGCTGATGAATTGAGAGGAAATTAAATATTGGTGTCAGCTAGCAAGTAGTCATTTACTCGAGTAGATGGTACTGAAAATATGGGTGCTATATGTGGACGAGCTGTTGATTTCTTTTTATGCTTCACTCAAGATTAGAAGCTTCACCGACATGGTCAAGGTACAAAGTGTTCTTTTTTGATAAGCTTCATCACATGATATTTGGAGTCATAGTTAAAAATTTTCACATCAGATTCTGATAAGCTTCATCACATGATGGAGCCTGGAAGCTCAAGCCAGCATTACTGTTGGTTCGTGTCTTCAATTTTTTAGTTTTCTTTTCCATTTCTTATTGATCAAAATATAGTTTTAGAATATATATCTTGTTTTTGAAGCATCTACTCTATTGTTATATTGATTGATATTGCTCAGTGACCTATTAGAGTTGCAATTTCATTTCAGTAGGCTCATTTCTCCATGAATATTCCTACAATTTTTTTAGGCAAGGAAGATTCTTACACTGTGTTGTTCACTTGTAGACTCGTAGTGACATTTTGTCTGCAGTGTGCACAAAGCATCTTATGCACAATTACCATCCTCTCTGAACATGCGAAGTTTGTGCAATTATATAACATAATATGGTGAATCATCAAAACCATCCTCTGATTTTCTTCTATCGACCTGCATTAATACTTCTCTTCTGAAAGTTGTCATATGACATGGTCCTTTGGTTCTTTGCAGGTTTCCGTTGGAAAAAATCAAGTGGGTTTGCAGTCTATTATGCAATTCATTAGAATTATTTCTTCATATTTAGGTTATCAAGCCCTTTCATAGCTATATCTTTTCCACAAGCAGTGAATTACTCAATCCATTAATCTATTTTACACCTTGCATCTTGATTCAAGTTTTTTCTGGAGTATATACTCAGAAATATCGCTATACTAGCAGTATTTTTCTGGCAACGAATTTTCCAATTTTACATGACATTTTGTTCAGTGCCAATTCTGCCATGACCATGGTATGTTCCTCTGCTCACTGTTATTTCCTGAAACACATATTTCCGACACTAAGCATTAGCATGTGTTTCATTTTATTAGCTAATCAATTATCATTCTGTTCCTAAATATCTGCATACATCCAACAAGTCTTTTTCCCTGCTCTATTAGCAGAATTCTAGACTACTTTTCTTTTGTTGAGCCTTGGTGTATATGTAAAGCATATATAATATCACAAGTTCATCTAGCATCATCTGCCATATGTTTCACAGCCATCACAGGAGGCTGCTCATCAGGCACTTGTCACTTGCATGTTCGGAGATTGATGTTGCTTGTCTGGGGCTGCATCATCTGCAATCAGTGAGATGCTCCTCTAGCACAGTATAATCGCTACAATAAAATGGAACAAACTATATTTGAATTATGAAATTCTAATGTGCAAAGGGATTGAGCCTTGGAGTATATGTAAAGCATATATAATATCACAGGTTCATCTAGCATCATCCGCCATATGTTTCACAGTCATCACAGGAGGCTGCTCATTAGGCACTTGTCACTTGCATGTTCGGATCAGATTGATGTTGTTTGTCTGGGGCTGCATCATCTGCAATTAGTGAGAAGCTCCTCTAGCACAGTATAATCGCTACACTAAAATGGAACAAAATATATTTGAATTATGAAATTCTGATGTGCAAATGGATATTTGCATATGTAGTTTCAGCTGACAACATTTTCATGTGTTTATGGCAATTATTTGAATTGATTATTGGTGTGATGAATTTATTCATTTGGATATGTGTGTTAATGTATGATCTTTTTTCTCAAAAGCAGCTAACAAAATCTCTTCTATTGTAAATGATTTGTCTCAACATTTGCTTTGTTCGTGCAGGTAACATACATTGATTGCTGAGCGGCATGTGGATGGCCTATGCAAGCACCCATCTTGGGAAGTGTAGCAACCAGTATTGTGTGCAAACCTGAAGGAAATTGATGGGCATAATGTTGGGTGGTTGCACAGCTCATGGTCGTGGTGGAACCATGGTGCCAAGTCAGACCAGGTGGATCCGGTGACCTCGATGGTGGAACCATGGTGCCAAGTCGACCAGGTGGATCTGGTGACCTCGATGGCAACAAGGGTATGCCAATCACAAACTTGCATCAAGCACTTGACCTTCCTACCTTGGATTTTACTGAATCGATTAGAGGTACTTGTGATTGATATGCTTTCTTCCTGCTTGATTTTTCCCGTCGATAGATGACAAACTATTGGCCATGAAGATGCACTTCTTGAGTCTTGACTCGCTGTTGCAAGGTACACTTCTTGACTGGCTAGCTATCAACTATCTGTGATTCTCCTAATCTCATGTAAATAGGTTAACATCCTAATCCCCCCTTTTCATATTTAATCTTAGCATATTGGAAGCTTCAAACAAATATGAAATTAATTTCAAATTTATTCACTCAGATTCTGTTTAAAATGATGGATATATTGAGCATGCTTAATCTCATTGATTGTAGGTTGTACAAAGAAAATTTTATATTTGATTTAAATTCAAGTTGTTACAAAAGTTGCTGCAATTGTTTGAGAAAAGAAATGAGAAGATGTCTCATGTTGTCCACAACTGACAACTGAACATGGTGTTGTTTCATCTTTATATGCATATCTGCCCTCAGCCAGGTGATAAAAAAATTAGCTTTCAAAATATCATTGAACTTGTGTTATTTTATTCAAAACCACTATTACATTTTATGTGCAAATAACAATTGTTAACCAACGTGTTTTGTGCTTGGCAAACCTGAAGCCGCTGGTGGGTCATAAGCCGTGGCGCTTGATGCATAGACTTCAAGGAGGGATAGATCAATTGCGATCATTATTAGGAAAAATTTATTTTTGATTTAAATTCAAGTTGTTACAGAAGTTGTGGCTCGCTTTGGAGTTACACTAGAAAGCCTCGCGGCGTTGCTGCGGAGGGCCTATGTGGGGCTGTTTTTTTCTGTTTGAGTTTAGTTATGTTGTAGTTTTTTTTGGATGGATATATGGTAGAAAGTGATAGATTGGTTTCCTCCAATGATGCATGCATGTAGGCTAAGTGTATAGAATTATTATATCATATTTTTATCTTGGTAAAAGAGATAGATAGAAGAGTTTGCTTCAGGGTTTGGTAGGTCAATGTGGATACCGTGAGCATTGTGCCATTTTAGTCAGTAGATGACATGTGAGTAGTTTTTTTTAGCATAAAGTATGTCTAGATGATTACACAATTCACATGGAGATGGGGATTAGGTGGATTAGAAAGTGATGTTGCAGTCATGGAGATCTTAGTTGCAGGTTTGCGATTCAAATAGATTGTAGGTTGTACGTGTAGGGAATTATGGTAGTTTCTAGAATTGTTGGAGCATTGGTGGAACAATTGTAGAAGTAGTCGTTGTTGACGGTTTGGATCCTGAAGGTCATCTTTTGATTTATTGCTAGCATAGCTATAAATATTTTGTACATATGTTAAATTGAAGGAGGAGAAATAGCTAAGGCAAATAAGTTTCGTCAGTTGGTTCGATACAAAAGTATACCAAGGTATGAAGGGGAAACAACGATCACTCAGCAAATATTTGACTTACCGATACATCATGCCATTGCCCAATCTCGTTGTCTTTTATTGTATATTATATTGCTAGCACATCATAAATTTTGTTAGGCTGAAGCTAAGCAATTTAGAGTTACATCCTAGGTGATTTAGAAGTGTTATGTGTCCATTCCTATCAAAGCTGGGGGACCTCCTTTCTCTGGTCATCAATCATTTCCTAAAATAGGGATCCACAAAGATAAAAACATGGTGTTGACACTGTATATTCATATCAAACTTCATATGGATTTGCAAGCGGACAAATCCCCCGTCGTAGTCAAGGGACCCTTCTTCCCTCGAGTGGTGAACCCAAGGTATCCATTCCGTGGAACAATGTGCAATGCAAGGATTCAATCTAGTAAAGCAAGGAAAATCCTTTTGAAGAACCAAGTTGCATCTAATCTAAGAGATCATCAAGAGAACACATCTAATCTAATCTACTAAAGAGGTAGCAAGAGAAAGCAAAGAGATAACCAATCTAGAGAGTCTAGATCATGCTTAAGTTGTAGCTCCAAACAAGATAGATGAAGATAGAAAAGCGAATCTCATTAAAAGCATCTTTAAACCGTGGCCTCCGGTCCGATTTTGAAGACGCCCGCCTTTTGGAGCCACCGTTCTGTCACAACGCACCCCTATTCGTGCGGGTTAGCCTAGGGCGAGTTCGATAAGAACAAGTTGAAATCACTTAGTCGGTCCGGTATGCTCCTCTAGCCACTGCGGTTACAAGAGCACCCTATGCAATCTATATTAAGTATAGATTGGGGAAGAAGCAAAACCAAGGGAGAACAAAATCATCGAAAAGGTACTTGATCGCTAGAAATCGGATTCACTATAAAACATCACCATGAATGACTACATGAACAAGATCACCACCGGGATCCTACCTCAATCTTGATCCTTGCTCCAGAGCTCCGACGTGGTCTTCCATGCAAGGTTCCCACGTCGGCTAGGGAGACCCTAGACAACTAGCATGATCCTTCTATCCAAGATGGTGTCCCTCAAGCTTCTCTGCTCCTCGGCGGCGGATGACGAATGAATTGATGCGTGGCTCTTGGCCTCGGGGCTATAAATAGTCCGAATGGCGGTTAGGTCAAAGGGGGGGCTGACGGGGCCCCAAAATGGGCTGGGCCAGCCGGCCTGGGCCGACCGGCCTGGGCCCACTTCGGTCCAGCCAGCTGCCTCCTTCGCCCGGTGTCGGTTCCCGAGTCTTCTAGATCCTTCCCCCTTCTGCATGTGGGCCCTTGTCGTCAGTTTCTCTCCAAATTGGATGAAGCTCCTTGTCCCGCAAGATTCGACACTTTTCTGACTGGGTCCTCGGAGTTTTCCATCTTCTCGGGTTTGGTCCCTGAGCTTCTTGGAGTCATGTTTACTTCATTGCATGACTTGTACCGGGCTTCAAGGTCTTGTCATGAGGTGCCTAATGAACTTATCCCGGAAGTCTTGCTTTCAAAACTAAAATCCTGCATAAACACTAAACTCCAAAACCGACATGCACAAACGAACTTGTTATACCAAGGGGGTTAGTACCAATGGATAGGATATAAAATTTATGCCAACACCGAAGGTAAACTCATGGCTAAGTTGACGGAATTTCATCGTCAACATCTCCCCCATGCTTAAACCTTGCTCGTCCTCGAGTAAGTCTTCGATGAATATTATTGTTGCCCTTCATTGTTTAAACCTCGCACTTGATCATACACGAGAAAACATAATGCTCTCAAAAGTTTAATTCGTTAAAGTTTCATAATCTACTAGCCTTCATCTCTACGGAGGGTAGATTATTAATTAAGCTTATCCCACAAGTATTAACATGCTCCCAAAATTCAAATGGATCTTAGAAATTTTGAAATAAAGAATGAGATGAAAAAGAGCTAAACCAAGTTCGAAAATTTAAACCGCCTTGCATCTTGCTCATGAACTCTCACCTCATCTTGTCTCTCAAGCCTATTTATTCTACTCCTTTCCCTCTCGTAACATATATATGTGATAGGCTTTTATATGGAGCTTTTTGGGAAAGTTTAGTCCTACCAAGATATTATAAATGAGGTGTTGTCAAAACAAGACAAGCTTCTCATGGTCTTACCGAGACTCATCAAAAAGGTCATTGGAAAATAATGTTATATCAAGGAGGGGGAGAGAAAAATACACACACTTGAGATAGGTGGACATGTGCAAATGGCAAAGAGTGATCCCGAGGCACAAAGGGAGTCCTCGTTATCGGATTGCACATGGTTGGAAAGATGAGTTTGGATCTTTTAAATCTTGAAACCTTGAAATTTCTAATGCACTTTAAAGAACCGGGGAGTTCACTTTATTTTTATATCATACTCATATTTTTTCTTTTCTTATACATATATTTTTTCTTTATCTCTTTTTTTATACTCATCATTTTTTCTTTTTCTCTCTTTCTTTATATTTTTTATTTGCTCCCCTTGAACTCTAAATTGCATTGTACCTACCTCCTCCCCCATGCTTAGACGTTTGCTCGTCCTCGGGCAAAGAGGTGATAGAGATAAGGTAGGTACTAGAAATATTTTTCCTTTGAAGAGATATTTGAAATCTTTAATCTTAGCACCATCTTGCAATCTTCCTTGAATTGATGATCCATACTCAACAATAGGTTGTGGTCAAGGAGGTAATCACAAAAGATGATTTTTGGTTTTAAGGGTGGATATCCGGCGAGGTTTGTGAGATCTCCGAAGTGGGGATACACAATGCACGGATAAGAGGCTAGCAAAAAGATAGATACGCAAAAACGGAATGACCAGCTTCTTAGTCTCAGGCCAGAGAAATCATGGCCTGAAATAACTCACCCAAAAATAAACCTTGTATGCTAAGTTTTTACACTCAAATATTTATATGGCTTTGGATAGGTAGAGCAACATGCAAGAGGTATTTATGACAAGGTTAGCATTACTTTTAAGAACAAAAATAAATCATCTTTAATCCATCTAAAACTTGAGAGCAGATAAAACACTATGGGTCGTTATTTTTATCATAACCTCCAGTAAAGATTAAGCTAGCATTTAGATAATTTCAGATTTGCATTTAAAGAGAGTATTAGCTTAATCATGCATAAAACAATTACAAAGATAAACAAAGCGGCAATTATAATCATATATCATCATGGCACAAACTTTGTAACTTTACCAAAGGTAAAAACTAGGTGGTGACTTTATTCCTGATGAAAATAAAAACTAACACACATGCTAAAAATTTAAATAAAAACTGAAAGCACTACGCATACATAGGCGCATACAAGCTGAAAATTAAAGAAAAGGGGAAAGGGAAAGATAACTAAAGCTCCTCCTCTCTCTCATCTTCCGCCGGTGGTTGATATTGATAGTCTTGGTTGTTGTACCCTTTCTCATAATAGGATTGCACCGCTCCTCCTGGCGGTGCTAAGTGAAGGCGTCCAAGCTCATAAGCGATATTTGCATTTCCTTCACCCATTTGGTTTACATTGGTTTGGATGGCTGCAATAATTTGCATGTTTCTTGCAGCGTATTCTGTAATGATGGCCACATTTTGTTGTGGTTGAGGAAGGTGTGCATATGGCTCCGCAAAGGCTACGTTGGGTACCGCAAAGTTTGGTGGGGGTATGGCTGCACCACTCCCCCATGCTTGCATTGGTACACCACCGTAGTAACTCGGCGGCGCCGGAATTTCTCCAAATGGTGGCATATAATTTTGTTGCGCACCTCCTTCTTGGGTCGTGGAAGAACCTTCTGTCGTATGGACCTCCCTGGGCCCACTACATCGGTGGGTACCAGGACCGACTACTCGGTGGGCCCCTGGGACTACTCGACTTGGGTCACACGACACTTGATGGCGTGGGGCGCAAGGACTACGGTGGAGGAGTACTCGAATAGGAAGCTGTGAATGTTCGAGCTATCCAGAAGTGTTTCAAGAAACAACTCAACAAGAACGTCGAGGCTTACGTGGATGACGTGGTCGTCAAGACCCGGAACTCCGACACGCTCATCGCCGATCTTGAAGAGACTTTCGCATCTCTGCGGGAGTACCAATGGAAGCTCAACCCAAACAAGTGCGTCTTCGGTGTACCTTCGGGAAAACTACTCGGCTTCATCATTAGCCACCGCAGCATCGAAGCCAACCCCGAGAAGATCTCCGCCATTACTAAGATGAAGGCTCCCACCTGCATCAAAGACGTGCAGAAGCTCACTGGGTGCATGGCAGCCCTGAACAGATTCATCTCGAAGCTTGGAGAACGGGGACTACCCTTCTTCAAACTACTCAAGCACCAGGAGTTCGTGTGGACACAAGAAGCAGATCAAGCTCTGGCTCAGCTCAAGGACTTCCTGTCCAAGCCACCAGTCCTCACGGCTCCCTGCAAAAAGGAGCAACTACTGCTCTACCTCGCTGCGACTACTCACGTGGTCAGCACTGTCATCGTCGTCGAGCGGCGGGAAGGCGGCCACGCCTACCTAGTCCAGCGACCAGTCTACTTCGTCAGCGAGGTCCTATCGGAATATAAGGCACGCTATCAGCCAGTACAGAAGCTACTGTATGCAGTGCTCATCACCTCGCGGAAGCTACGACACTACTTCCAGGAGTACTTGATCTCCATTGTCACCGATTACCCGCTCAGTGACATCCTACGGAACCAAGATGCTACTGGAAGAATCTCCAAATGGGCAGTCAAACTTGGCACCCTCAACATCGACTTCAAGCCACGAACAACCATCAAGTCACAAGCACTAGTCGACTTCATGGCGGAATGGCAGGAAAATCAGCTACCAACTCCAACTGAGTGACCAGAGCATTGGGTGATGTACTTCGACGGCTCACTCAAGCTTGAGGGTGCGGGTGCAGGGGTACTCCTAATTTCCCCACAGGGCAAACAACTGAAGTACGTCCTGCAGATCTTCTGGAAGGTCTCAAACAACAAAGCCGAGTACGAAGCTCTACTACACGGGCTCCGCCTCGCAATCTCTCTGGGCATCAAGCGACTACTAGTCTACGGCGACTCTGCAGTGGTCATCAACCAAGTTAACAAGTCTTGGGATCGCAACAATGAGAACATGGACGCCTACTGCCTAGAAGTCCGCAAGCTCGAGAACAAATTATACGGTCTCGAGTTCCATCACGTTGTCCGCGACAACAACGTCGCAGCGGACGTCCTGTCGAAGCTTGGTTCTACTCACGCACAAGTACCAGCGGGAGTCTTCATACACAAGCTTCACGCTCCATCCATCCCAGAGCCGGCACCCACGACCACTGACCCAACGCCTTCTCAAGCTGGCCAGAAGGTCATGATGATAGATGTGGACTGGCGACAACCCTTCATAGACTACATCCGCGAGCAGAAGGTTCCCATTGACAAGAACTTGGCCGAGCAAATCATTTGCCGGGCCAAGTCCTACGTACTAGTTGGGGACAAGCTCTACAGGCGGGGCGCCACTTCTGGAGTACTCATGAAGTGCGTTCCCCGAGAAGAAGGCAAGGACATCTTGGAGGAGATCCACAAAGGCGTCTGCGGCAACCATGTGTCCTCACGCACGCTGGTCAGCAAGGCCTTCCGACGAGCTTTCTACTGGCCCACAGCCCTGGGTGATGCTGAGGAACTCGTCAGAAGGTTCCAAGGGTGCCAATACTTCGCCAAGCAACAACACATTTCGGTCTACAAACTATTCACTATACCACCAACTTGGCCTTTCGCCTGCTGGGGGCTCCACATGATTGGACCTCTTCTGACTGCGCCAGGAGAATTCAACAGAGTTCTGGTGGCCATCGACAAGTTCACCAAGTGTATCGAAGTCAAGCCGGTCACCTGCCCAAAGGCCGACAGAGTACTCGACTTCTTTGATGAACTCGTGCACCGCTACGGACTACCCCACCGCATCATCACAGACCTGGGTTCCAACTTCAACAACCACCAGTTCTGGGAGTACTATGAGAACAGCGGGATTGACGTCCGGCATGTCTCAGTTGCCCATCCACAGGCCAACGGACAAGTCTAGCGCGCCAATGGGATGGTACAGGACGCTCTCAAGAAGCGACTGCACGATGCTGCTAACACGAAAGGAGGCAAGTGGATCAAGGAACTGCCCAATGCACTCTGGGGGCTGCGTACACAACCCACCAAGCCGACAGGACAGTCACCCTATTTCCTGGTCTACGGCTCTGAAGCTATCCTACCTGTCGACGTCATGTGGGATTCGCCGGTAGTAGAGAAATACGACGAAGGCATCTCCGAAGATAGCAGGCGAGTTGACATCGACGGACTCGAAGAAGCTCGCTGTGCCGCCCTCGTCCAGTCAGCAAGGTACCTTGAGGGTATTCGATGCTACCACAATCGCAATGTCAAGGAACGCTCCTTCAACGTTGGTGATCTAGTCCTCCGTCGCATCCAGAACATGGAAGGACTACACAAGCTCAGCTCGCCATGGGAAGGTCCCTTCTCAGTAGCAAAGGTGACCGGACCAGGCTCATATCGCCTCCAGACACTTGAAGGCGATGACGTCAGTAACTCGTGGAACATCGACCAGCTCTGTTGATTCTACGCGTAGTCTCACGACTACTCTGGGGGCTCAAGTCTACACGACTACTCCCGGGCCCTCCGCCGTAAGCGGCCTCCAGGTCCAGGCACTAGTCTCCGGACTACTCTACTCCAAGATCCAGTGCTAACTGCTACCAATGGATCTCGGGCTGCTCAGGGCGTCAAGGACTCTAGCAACAGTCTATCAAAAGACCATGTACTCTTAGATCCAGCCTATACGGCTACTAACGGATCTACAGCTGTAAGCGGCCATGCGCTCTAGCACTACTTCAGCCGTAGGTGGCCTCCGGGTCCTGGCGAGTACACTTGTAAACGGCCCTGGCCATCCAGGTGTATCTTTCAGTAATAAAGTTTGATTCCCAGTCAACTCATTTACTGTGTCTCCCTCAACGGGTCTACTGTCGAGTACTACTACTCACAACAACTCCATGGATGGGCACTCCGCACATACACCCCGCGACAATGAGTACTCATTTATGGAAGATTTTTCATTCAAACATAAAACAAGATATTTACAACTTTATATTACAACTATTGCCAAAGGCTAACCCTACAGGACAACTACTGGAGGTTCAGCTTCTCCGCGACTTGTTCCGCGATTGGCGCCATCTGCTCCAGAAGCTCCTTGTACTGGTCGTCTGTGCAATTGGCGGCTAGTCCTCCCGCGACTACATCAACCGGAGCCTTGGGGAAGTACGACTTCTTGTATGCCAAGACTTGGTTGGGGATGGACTTCGCCAGATGCTTTACATAAGTTGCCAGACGCCCGAGGGCTTCCTTCAGCCGATCAACCAATGGGGCTATCTTTGGCCCGCCCGGGTGAGGCACCAGCAGCCTTGCGATGGGGAGCGCGACTTCTTCAAGCTCCTTGAGTTGGCCCCGCAGCTTCTCGCAGTCTTCATTGAGCTTCTGCAGAGATTTATAGCAGTTGATAAGGTTACGGTCCGAGGCTTCTCGGAGCTCCATGTGCTTGACGCACTCATAAGACAACTGCTTATATTCATACTCAAGTACCTCTCGGGCATCCTTCTCTCGATAGACGATGTTCTTCAGATCGGTCTCTGATGCCTTCAGTTGGTCTACTCGGGCCTCAAGATCTGCAAACGTCCAGAAATATATGTCAGGCTACTGCAAAGGTATTCTCAATAAGTACTCAACAGGCTAGCCGCGGCATACCTTTATTCTTCTGGCGCAACGACTTGTTCTTGCGAATCAAGTCATCGCTCTTCGCCTGCATTTCTTGTACTTTGTTGTGGTACTGGGCGAAGGCTCCATCAAGCTTGGACTGCAGCATGGCAGAGTGCTTCCTGGCCTTGCCGAGTTCTTTCTCCAGCGCCTCCGCCTGAAGCACTGTGTCGTCGTACCCTTGGAGCATGTCAGATTTCTGTTGGGATCTCTCCACGACTTCCTGCAAACAAGGAAATAATCATCTTTTGAGTACTCAGTCCTCATGGGATTCGACTACTCAAGGTTACTGTCACGTACCTTCATCCACTGCTCGGCCCGGCGCATTGACTCCAAGTTGCGGGCTACCGTCGTCAGGTCGATGAGGTTATCCGCCAGAAGCTCGACCCCGCCACGACTAGTCGCCGCAGCTCTTGACATCGGTGTCGAACGGATCGGCTCTGTGTCTTGGATCTCCGGCGACCGGACGACAACGTTCATGCTCGACTCTGGCAGCGCGTCGTCGCGCACCTCTTCCGTGGCCTCGGGGGCCACTGTCACCACTGGTCCGGAAGCCGCTTCCTCCGGCACCTCGACTTCAGACACAGCGCCTTCGACCGGCACGGCTTCAGGGATCGTGGCCCTTTGGCTTGTGTTTCTGTCAACACAAGGCGCATGATATCAGTATCGGGGGGCTACGACTACTACACGGGGCAGATGGCATCGCCGCAGCCTACGTACTCTCCACTATGGTGGCCTCCTGTGGCGTAGCCTCTGTGCTCGGCGCCACGATCTCGGCCTGGGGAAGGGGAGCGAACTCCTCAACAGCCGGCGATGGATTTTCCTCAGCAAACGTCGTGCTGGGTTCTTCTTCCTCCCAGGACAGATCGGTGGATTTCCTGCACAGTACACATATGGTGGTCAGCCAAGCAAGATTACCAAGCTATATGTATTACTCGGGGATGGTTTTCACTTACAAGTTGGACCGGACAACAGTCACGGTCAGAGCGCCAAGTATGCTGGCGATATCAACAAGCCCGGCTTCTGCGGGCGCCTCCTCTTCAGCCTGGGCTGCTACTGGTCCTCCGGCTCCAATAGTCGTGCTGGGCTCTGGCCTGCTTTCTTCTGCCGGCACCTGCGGCTCGGCAGTACCAGTCGCCTGTTGTGCCATCTGCGGCACAGGCTCTTCTACGGTGGGGGCTGGACTGCGACTCCTTTCAGTCGGCTCGCCCACCGTGTCCCAGTCGTCTTCTTCCCCCTGATCCGCGGAGTCAGACGATGGAATTTCCTGCGACAACTCAAAATTCAACTGTCAGCACGCAATACTTCAAGACAAGTACTCGACTACTCACTCAAGGAGCTCACCTCTTGGGAAGTGGTCGCTGTCACCTTCAACTTCTTAGCGACACGCTTTCGCGCCACATTGCGCGGCCTTCTTGGCGGCGCAGGGAGACTAGCCTCCAAGCTAGTCGGTGGATCTTTGTGACAACCCGCCCAGGAAAATACCGTACTATCGCCTAAGACCGATCCACTTTGGTCATTAAGCAATAATAAAGTATCATCCTGTCGTTAGTTGCCGGGTTAACGCCCGGTAAATCACTTGAAAAGCACAAGGATCGAATATATGCATTAAAACTCACTCGAAGACGAGTCCAGAGATACAACAACATTCATATCCAAATTCGTACCCCGAAGGGTTTAATTATTACAAACCATAGTTTTGTCATGACGAAATAGTTCAGAGTTTTCGAAAAGCAGCGGAAATAATTTAACGGAAGCGAAGACACCACGGGAGGCCATCCATGATGCTTTCAGTAGTCGTCCTCCACCCACTCCAGCTCCCAGCCGGGCGGGATCTCACCGGGCCACACATCACTGAAGGCATTACCTGGATCAACACATTATAGCAAGGCTGAGTATACTAATACTCAGCAAGTCTTACCCGACGGTGATATCTACTTCACCAATTCTAGACAATGAAAGGCTTTTTGGCTACTGGTTTGCTTTTGCTAAAAAGTAACAAAGAGTTGGTCCTTACTTTCAAGATTTTAGCACAAGTTCTAGTGGTTTAATCTTTACTACATTATCCAACTAGTACAAACAAAGTTGTACAATACAATTAATCAAACATCATCTTCATCAATTTCCATCATTAGGGATCACATGACTAGTGGAGTAAGTAGTCTCGGGTAACGGTGAGAGGCCGACAATCGATTGATTTAAACCTTGCAAGGTAGACCCAAACACTCGGTAGGCTGCCCCCGCGAGGACAACTTTCCCAGGCCGTCCCCATAAATCCTCGGGTCGGGATCGAATCTTACAGTCTTTGGTGCAGGCTATCCGGCATACCCCGCGAGATACCCGGAGTCACCATACACCACCGGTGGCGAGCCGTGAGAGCGAATCCCAAGAGTAGTAACGGTAGGATCCGTCGCCGCCTCATTATGGTACTAGGCTTACCGGTCCCATTCCTGGCAAATGTTTGGTACGTTCAAAGACTTAACCCACATAACCACTGGACCGGAGCCCAGATCCCATGCTCTTACCACGTGAGCAATCCATTTAAGGATATAGTATGATTCCTATCTAGGAACCTATTCTCGCGAGTGAGGTCATCACTCGATTTGTAACGGTCCTATAGCATAGCAGCTATCGACCTATCACACTAGTAGGGACCAAAGGTACCTATGGATCATGCATCTAGGGTTTCATTCAACTCCTGTACGTAAATGCACAATCATTCATAGATAATTGAATAAAGAACTTTAAAACTGGGTTAGATGCACCGGAGCTTGCCTTCGTCAGCTAGGTTAGCTTGGGCACCCTCGGTGTAGAGTACTTCCACGTCTTGCGAGAACCTTCCGCTCCTCCTTCCTCGGTTTCGGGACCGGGGAGTAATCTCCGCCCGGAAGATCTACACGGAATGCAATGCACTTTAGGTGATGTGATAGTTTGTTGTCTTATCCAACTCTAGTTGGTCATATTCACCTTAACAAGCATTCATCTAAGGTTTCTGTTTTAGGAAGGTTAGGGGGTGTACATGGGTTACTCTTTTATTCCACATTTGAATAAAGGTTTTTAATAAGCTTATCATTTCATGTGAAAGCTTCATTTCCTTTTATCCTCACCAACGAGGTGTAATTAATATTTATATTTATGAATTAATTCCTTATCAGTGCTGATAATTAATTTTCTTTTATTTATATTAAATAATACTTTCAAAAAGGAAAAAGATTTAATTAAGGGTTTTTCTTTATTTTAACTTCCCTTTAATATTAAAAGGGCATTTAAGCTTTTTATTAAACAATTAAATTACCAAAAATTAAATGAGTGTGTCTTAATTCTACTAGCACCTATCCTGGTCCATTGGACCCACATGTAAGTGTTGGATGCTAGGAAATTAATTATTATGGAAAATATCAAAGGCTAGCTAGTGATTCCATTTAAATGCATATAAAAATAAATAAGCATCAAAATGATCCCAATTTTCTCGTGCATGCTCTCTGGTCCTAAACAAGCCTAAAGGACCAGCACATTCACATGGAAACTCTACTGAACTTGGTTTATTAATTTACAAAGGAAAACATGCATAATTCAAGAATAATTATTTCTGTTAATCCAAAATTCATGATTAATTCACAGGATGTGTATTTTGGCATTACAAGACAGTGTGCACAAGTTGGGCTCAAGAACATAAATATATTTAACAGGAAAAATCATCTAGGCAGTTACTGCAGGAATGGAAAAGAATTTATCTAGCAAGATCCACTGCATAACTTTGTGCAATTTTTGGCACAGCATCTAGTCATATCCTAACACACAACATATCCAAAATTTGGCTACAGAGGAGTTATAGATTTCAAGCTATGACAGATCTAGGCTTAACACATTTGTATTTTTCCTGCCAAAACTATTTAGAATCTAGCCATGAGTATATAACAAAAGAGGTGGGGTTTATCATCCTGAACCCTACAAAATTGGTTCGTGATTTTTCTGATTTTTCTGTGAATTTCTAGAGATTTTTCAAGTCACTGGACTAACTAGCAAGAAAACTTAGATAACTTTCATTACAGACAGGTCCTTAATTCATAGAAAACACCCTGCTAAGATTTCTAGTCCCGCAATTGGGTCCTTGGCTGGGGAGGCTGCGGGCTCGCCGGAAATCCGGCGGCTCCGGCGGCGCTCCTGGCCGGGGAATGGCTCGGGGTTGAGTGTAGGCTCACCTAGGATTGATAGGTAAAAGCGGTTGGGGGCGGGGAGGTCCTCCACGGCGGCGCACGGCGGCGACCGGCGGGGACGTCCGTGGAGGCTCGGGTGTTTGGCGAGGAGGGCGCGGGCTTTAACAACACATGACCCCGGGAGGTGCACTGGGGTCTAGGGGAGCTAG
Organism: Cenchrus americanus; assembly: GCA_947561735.1. Lineage (NCBI taxonomy): Eukaryota > Viridiplantae > Streptophyta > Magnoliopsida > Poales > Poaceae > Cenchrus > Cenchrus americanus. Next base: position 50,700,594 of record OX387245.1, read on the forward strand.
TGGAGTGGTTGGCCGGTGGGGAGAGCGAGCGGCGCTGCAAGGTCCCGGCGGCGGCGGCAATGGCGGGGTGTGGGCTCGGTGGCGCGCGGAGGGGAAACGGGACGGCGCTTGAATAGCCTCGGCCCGGCCCGGCGGTGACGGTGGTGTGACCTACGACCGTAGCACGGCGCACGCGGGCGAGGGGATGCGGACGGACCGCCGTCCGAAGGGGGGTGTCCGGCCACCGCACGGCGCGCGCGGCGCGTCGGCGCGTGGCGCGGCGGGCCGACCCCCCGCGCGTCGTGGGGGCGCGGGTCGCCTCGGCGGGGGTGCGGCCTAGGGGCGCGGTCGGCCTTGGGCGGAGGGGGGCGTCGGGAGGCACGCGGGCGCGGACGCCGGGGTGCGGCGGCCGGTGACGCGCGGCGCGCGTGGGCGCGCGCGACGTCGCGCGCGCGTCGGCGCTCCGCCTAACTCGTTTCGCTGAAGCACTGTTCGACTCAAATTTTCTCCAAAATTTTGAATAAAACTTGACCAAGTGATGAACATGAAAGTTGTAGATCCAACCACCCTCTACAACTTCTAAAAAGGCTATATAGGGTTTTTCTTCACAGGTTTTGAATTACATGAATGCCAACTTTGAATGTCAGCCTGTTTTTGGCAACAGTGATTTCTGCCTTGCAAGGGGGTTTTCAAGATTTTCCCCTCAAAATTTGAAATGCCGATCTACATGAAAGTTGTGTCCCTCAACAAGATCTACAACTTTCCTAAAGGTAGAATTTTAAGTGTTTAGGTGAATTTTGGAGAACGCGGCAAAAGTTTCGGCAGACACCTGTGGACATTGGGGTGGCAAGGGGTTTGACCCACCCTTTGACCATGGGATGGCCCCACAAGTGTGTTTACTATTCATTTAGGGTCACTAGGGTGCGTTAGTGAGTTTTCCGGGGTGAGGGCCGAGGTTGACCTAGGTTTGACCTCGGTTGACCATTTGACCGGCTAATTCGGTCATTAGCGTTAATGACGGTAATTAAAAACCTGGGGCGTCACAATCTTCAATGAGGGGGATATGGGGCAGTCCAGGTCGGCTAAACCTGGACCGCAGTTGCAAATGCTTGTGGAGCGTTTCCCCATCCTCCTCGTCGGACGTGTCTTCAATGGTGACGGTGTCGTCACCCTCGCCGAATTCACGGCGTTCTTTCGCTTTGCCCTTACCCTCCTCTGGAATCTCTACAAGTCGAGGAGGGGGAGTTGGGTCGGAGACAAACTTCACAATGTCATCCTGCAGCACACAACAAGGGTGAGCGTGACTGCTCCAATTCAATCAGTACTCGGAGGCAGAGTGTCACACCTGTTTTTCCAAAGAAAACCAAGTGCAAACCTATATGCCTGCCAGGATCAAGTTTCATGCATATAGTGACATATAAGTGTATACAGAAACAGTATCACGTAAGAAAAAGGGAGATTATCAGAGTATTACGCTATATCCTGGAAACGGAGACACCAAACTCCACAAGCAGTCGACTGGGGGTTGCGTACGCCTAGAACCAGCAACATCTTCACAAGACTTCAGAGTAGCTTCCTCCTTCTGAGCAACATTGTTTATAGCAATGGTGAGCACTTGTCATACTCAGCAAGTGTGGGGAAAGAATGAATGCAAAGGCTTTATAGTGGACTGGCTCAAAGCATTTAGCATTTTAGTTGGTCAAGTTTTATTAGCACCTATTTACTAGCAAGTATAAGTATATACCATCCCATAATTAAGCATAAAGATAAGAGATACACCATGAGCACATGGCAAGCATAACCATAACACATATCACAAATTAAGTCCATCTTCAAGTTCAGTTATCATGTGAGGGTCCAGGCCGCTCTTGACCGTGAGCACGGCTAATCGATTAGTTTAACACTCTGTAGAGGTTGTACACTTTCACCACAAGCAGCGTAAAAGCTCCGAAGAACTTTGAATCCAACCATGCGATGCTGCGCAGGCACCATACCACACTACCGAGGTGTGGTTGCATAGGGATGCTACATGGCCTTTACAAAGGTTCCCCAACAAGTTGTGACCCACAAGGTCCGCATCAGTTAGCAAGGTATAAAGTCCCCTAGCAGGTCGATACCCCACCATAAAAAGAATAACTCACCCAATCCCCCTGCTAGAGCGAGTCCATACCCCACAGTACCGCCGATCCCTTGTCCTTATCAGGTAAGATCACTCCAAGTTAAAGTTCCTAATTATTCAGCCAAGACCATTGCCCATTAGTTCTTGTGGTTGTACTGTTTTCCTGGGTGGTTCTCCATGTTCCGATTAATGCACAGTGATCTTGTATTAAAATTATCATAAAGGAACATAGAGCATAAAATGACAACCATGTTGATTATTACCAACCCAGTTGAGCAAACTAAGCAACATCTACCATCAAGATTAATTAAAACCGGGTTTAAGATAATGGTCAAAAGAGGCTAGTCATCCTTAACAGGAACCCATCAAAATTAATGCAAAGCAATGCAATGAGTGATTAAATATAATTCTTAGGACAAAAGAATAAGGACACATTTGCCTTTAACCAAAGAGTAGTTGCTCAGATTGTCTTCACCTTCACACTCTTCCAAGTTCTCGAACCACGTTCATTCTACTCGCGTCAATCATCGAGCACAAGCATACAAAGCAAATAAACAAGTATATACTAAGAACAATACATCAATCAAATAAAAGCTTTAAAGAACGCACTTAAAGAAAAGGATCGATTAGATGGATCACTAAAGAACACAAAGGGTGCTTGGAAGGGAAAGGCTTGGTTAGCTTCAAAGAGATGGTTGCGGAAGATTGAGCAAGGACCGGAAAGATCACATTGAAACAGAGCTCGATTCGAATGGTTACGCAAGAAACGAGGGAACCACTGAGAACGGAACTAAGCTCAAATCTATCGAAAGATTATTATCAAACCACAAGAAACTACGCTTGGCATATCTTAATTAAGAAATTACGTGAAAGAATATTTCAGAGAAATACTCTATGTTACTATTAAACAAGTTATATTTAATTAAAGAAATCACGACAAACCTAATCATATTTTATTTATAACATTCGAGTAGAAATTATGTCAAATTAACAATTACTTTAAAAAGATAAAGCAAGTATAAGAGATCTAGGCGAGCAACTTTATGTCACGCGTTCAACTAAACAAATTTTAATATTGAAAAGGCATTTATGCTGACATTAGGCATATTAACTTTATTAAGAAAACCGATGTTTAACCCTAAGATCTTTTATTTAGAAAAAAACTAGTTATGAATAGGGATTAACCAATTACATCATGATTAAAGAAAACCGGATTAGAACCTAATCACTTTTTATTTATAAAAGCATGTAAAGAAATCATTAATCAAATTAAATTTGATTATGAAAAACGGGTATAGATCTATATTGCTTTTTATTTATAAAAGACGTGTACAACTAGACATTAATCAAAATTAATATTAATTTTATTTTCAGAAAACAAAACATGGTGAAAACACACCACTAACGCGTGATTTACATTATTATGGACCTGACGCAATTTGAACGGATCAAATCGGAGCTAAAACGAAGATTTTATGAGCAAAACAAGGTTACAGGGACCTAGATGTGATTAACTATAGATCTCAGGGGGTAGCAGAGGAAAACTGCAAGACACAATGAATAGTGCTCGCGAATAGATCTAAAGCTAGGGTTAGATCTGAAAAAGATGATAGACCGGATCTGGTGGTGAAGATATGATAGATCTAGGGGCTTATTTAAGAAAAGTGCAAGACACAAGGAAAAGTCTATGGATTTACAGGAAACCGTAGGGGTCTAAATGTAAAACAGCCTGGTCTTCTTCTTCAACCTCTGGCCAGATGCACGGGCGGCGCGGGTGGCTCCCTTCGCCGGCGATTCGAGCACCTAGGGGCTCGATCGAGTGGGGGGGAAAGAAGAGGAGGTCTAGGGGACCTCATGGGCGGGCTCACCGACGGCTTTGACAAGGAGGGCGGCCGGAATTCGAAGAGGGGCGGGACCGGCGTTTGGCGGCTCAGTGCTTCGCGGATTGGGGTGTTGCGATGGCTTGAGCCTCGGGTGGGGTGCGCAGAGGACAGAGAGGACGATGGGGACCTCAAGGGCGCTCACCTTGGAGGGGAAACGACGGCAAGCGGGCCGGCGGCGGACAGCTATGGCGGTCGGCCCGATCCACAAGGAGCGGCGGTGCTCCGGTAGACTCCCCTGCGACGAGAGATGGCGGAGAATATGTGGCTCGAGATCCCGGAGCTCCTGGTGGTGTCGCCTGGCTCTGGAAATCGACGAGCTCGACGAATCAAGGAAGGGGACACCGACGTCAGCGGACGGCTCGATGACGGCCGGTGGCGCAAGAGCGGCGCGGCTAGGGTTCGGGTCGGCCTAGGGACAGCGGCGGCGGCTTAAAACATGGCCGGGCGCACCTGTTGGCGTGCGGGCCACGCCTAGGAGGCGGCGCGGTGTGTGCAACCGGGACTCCCAGAGTCCAACGCCGGCACGGCGCAAGGTCGAGGATGACAAGGGGGGCCCACCCCGCCGCGCGTCCGTGGTGGAGGGAGGCGGAGCGGGCCATGCCGGGCCGCGATTGCTGCGCCGGGCCGCCGGCCGCGGGTCGGAGTAGTTGGGCCGGAGCGGACCGGGCTGCGGCCTGCTAAAACTGAACTGCGACAGGGAGTTAAGGGGGCGGCAACAGACTTCGTCTGTTGGGCTGAAAGTAGCCACGAGCCGAAAAGGGAGAAAGAAATGAAAAAGGGAAAAGTTTCTTCTTCTTTTTTTTAATTTCCAGGGAATATTTTCGTGAAAGAAATAATCTAGAAATAGCTAGATAATTCCTAAAAGCCACGTAAAATATTCTAAAAATTCCAAAAATTCTATGAAAATTCCCAAAGATAGATTCGAGCATGAACAATCCAAATAAAGTATTTGGTGCTCATGAAAAGATTTTAGAGCCTTCTAATAAATAGAATTAGCTCAAGAAAAATGAGAATTAATTCCAGAAAAATCCAAAAAATTCTCGGAAGGATCGGGGCAACTCCTAAACGCATTTTAGAAACCTTTTGCACTCAAGAAGCACCAAGATGCATCGGCATGAGTGCAACACTCACAACTTTTTATTTGATTTAGAAAATCAATCAAAGGATTTTTCCTATACTATATTCCATGTAAAGAAAATAAATGTTGGAAAAATTTTATGAGAAAATTGTTATTTAATTATTCTTTCTATCCACATCCTGAAATTGGAAATTTCAGGGTGTGACAACTCTACCCCCCTTAAAAGGAATCTCGTCCCGAGATTCGAAAAAGGTTAGCAAGAAACAAAGACTCATGGGGGTATTATCCAAAGCTTATCAACTTTCTTCATATCGACCTTCCTTGCACAAGCATACCAAACATGCTCTTCTATTCTTCATAGCTCCTTGGACTTGTATAGGAATATATAGTTTGGTTCCACTTATAACTTATTCATTCTTCTATCACTGTGATTTCTCCATTATTCGCTTTGCTCCTTCATAGTCCTTGGTAGATCGACTTGTGCATCAGAATTCTTCTGGATAGGAGTGACATACATAGGTCGAACAATCTTAGGCTGGGGTTTGTCGGAACCAGGTTCCGTACCATCATCTGCTCCTAGATGTGATAACTTCTTCTCTCGTCTTGTTTTACGGTTTTGTTTGTTGGATCGCTTGCGTCTACCAGGTTTGTGTTCCTTGCAAGTGATAATCCAATCATCAAGGTTCAGAGTTTGAGTATGACCTTCAGCTTTGAGAACCTTCTTCTTGAGTTGGGTTTTGGGTGGACAACATCTTCTGCTTATTGATATCTATGGGGTTATGTTGGCGAGCTTCTGCTGTCATAAGACTAGCTTCCCTCTGAGGGCATGAAAGACCATGGTGCTCACCACACGGACACATATCTGGAGCCTTGTTAACCTCATGTTATTCTTCATTGTTAGTTTCAGTGCTTCATGCTTCTTCTTCTTTCTTTGATTATTCCATACTTCAACAACTTGCCTCTTCATTGGCCCAATGGGAATTTTGTCTTTGGCCATCTCATTACGAAAGTAGGTTGGGCTGGTCTGCATCCTTGTTAGGTTTGAGTCTGCATAGCTGATAGCTTCTCTTTATCAAATGGTGGAGGAGGCATGTTTTGATGGTTATCATTGGTAACGGTATTGTGGTCTTCAGGGGGTGAAGCTTGCTCTGTAATGGACTGATGGATCTTAACCATGGTTTGGGCCATTGCTTGTAGAACCTGGGTTTGTGCAGCGATATATTCCAACATCTTGCGCTCCAATGATGAGGTTGCAAGAGGAATGTTGATGTTTCCTTCATTACCTTTATCTTCACGTTGGAGCTCTCCATCTGATTGGGGATTTGCGATAGGATCATAAGAGATAGGCTGGAGAGTAGGGAGAAAGAATGGGAAGAGCAAGGAGGTGGGGGATACAAAAGAAGAACCCAACTAAGCAACTGATGTCATTGCAGATATAAGATCCACAATACACCAACACTCACTTCAAAGAACCAACACAAGCAATGTCACAAAACCAAGCATCAACATGCAAGCACTCAATTCCACCAACCAAGGCATAGCTAAGCGAACGATACTACACGTTGTTAATAAAGTCAGAGGGTATCCTCCTAATAGATCAGATGTGACTCCCAGCAAGGATATCCATAAATAATGGATTTTTTTCCCAGATCAAGGAGGCCAAAATTATGAGTTTATCCCAACTGGAATCACCTCAATCGGAGGTTTAGAACTCAAGATATGAATTAAACAAGATGGTTATGTCAGCAGTGTTGACAGATTCGAGAACCTGCAAAGTTTCGGGCATAACTCTCTGTCTATGCAACCCAAATAGATGAATTTTTGACAGAGTGAAACTTATGAAATTCCTGAACTATTCCAATTGGATTTACCTCAATCGGAGGTTCATAGCCCGAGATATAAAATAATGAAGGTAACTGGGTCAGCAGAGTTTACAGATTTTGATAGCTCCAATGTTTCGAGCATATCTCCTGCAACAAGTACTTGGTAGGGCTGAATTTTTGATGGATATTCACTTATGAAATTTAGGAACTAACCAAACTGGTTTCATGTCAATCAGAGTTCTGTAGCTCGAGATAAAATTAAAACAGCGCTGATGTGTTAGAGAGCTGCGCGAACAGATAGAATGTTAAGGATAACAGTTCTACCAAGAAATCAAGGGGGTGTTATTGCTTGGGGGGATGAATAGGAGAGGTCGAAAAGGTATTCAAGGAGAGTGAAGATAAATATACAAGAATTCATGTTATGGAGAAAAGAAGATGGTTAAGATGTGAGATCCTTTATCAGAGAGGTCAAGGATAAGGTAAGAATGGATTGTAGATCAATGAGCATTAAGAAACGACCAGTGCTAACTAGGATTACGTCCTACAGTCGATACAGCTCTGATACCACTCTGTCACACCTGTTTTTCCAAAGAAAACCAAGTGCAAACCTATCTGCATGCCAGGATCAAGTCTCATGCATATAGTGACATATAAGTGTATACAGAAACAGTATCACGTAAGGAAAAGGGAGATTATCAGAGTATTACGCTATATCCTGGAAACGGAGACACCAAACTCCACAAGCGATCGGCGGGGGTTGCGTACGCCTAGAACCAGCAACATCTTCACAAGACTTCAGAGTAGCTTCCTCCTTCTGAGCAACATTGTTTATAGCAAGGGTGAGCACTTGTCGTACTCAGCAAGTGTGGGGAAAGAATGAATGCAAAGGCTTTATAGTGGACTGGCTCAAAGCATTTAGCATTTTAGTTGGTCAAGTTTTATTAGCACCTATTTACTATCAAGTATAAGTATATACCATCCCATAATTAAGCATAAAGATAAGAGATACACCATGAGCACATGGCAAGCATAACCATAACACATATCACAAATTAAGTCCATCTTCAAGTTCAGTTATCATGTGAGGGTCCAGGCCGCTCTTGACCGTGAGCACGGCTAATCGATTAGTTTAACACTCTGCAGAGGTTGTACACTTTCACCACAAGCAGCGTAAAAGCTCCGAAGAACTTTGAACCCAACCATGCGATGCTGCGCAGGCACCATACCACATTACTGAGGTGTGGTTGCATAGGGACGCTACATGGCCTTTACAAAGGTTCCCCAACAAGTTGTGACCCACAAGGTCTGGATCAGTTAGCAAGGTATAAAGTCCCCTAGCAGGTCGATACCCCACCATAAAAAGAATAACTCACCCAATCCCCCTGCTAGAGCGAGTCCATACCCCACAGTACCGCCGATCCCTTGTCCTTATCAGGTAAGATCACTCCAAGTTAAAGTTCCTAATTATTCAGCCAAGACCATTACCCATTAGTTCTTGTGGTTGTACTGTTTTCCTGGGTGGTCCTCCATGTTCCGATTAATGCACAGTGATCTTGTATTAAAATCATCATAAAGGAACATAGAGCATAAAATGACAACCATGTTGATTATTACCAACCCAATTGAGTAAACTAAGCAACATCTACCATCAAGATTAATTAAAACCGGGTTTAAGATAATGGTCAAAAGAGGCTAGTCATCCTTAACAGGAACCCATCAAAATTAATGCAAAGCAATGCAATGAGTGATTAAATATAATTCTTAGGACAAAAGAACAAGGACACATTTGCCTTTAACCAAAGAGTAGTTGCTCAGATTGTCTTCACCTTCACACTCTTCCAAGTTCTCGAACCACGTTCATTCTACTCGCATCAATCATCGAGCACAAGCATACAAAGCATATAAACAAGTATATACTAAGAACAATACATCAATCAAATCAAAGCTTTAAAGAACACACTTAAAGAAAAGGATCGATTAGATGGATCACTAAAGAACACAAAGGGTGCTTGGAAGGGAAAGGCTTGGTTAGCTTCAAAGAGATGGTTGCGGAAGATTGAGCAAGGACCGGAAAGATCACATTGAAACAGAGCTCGATTCTAATGGTTACGCAAGAAACGAGGGAACCACTGAGAACGGAACTAAGCTCAAATCTATCGAAAGATTATTATCAAACCACAAGAAACTACGCTTGGCATATCTTAATTAAGAAATTACGTGAAAGAATATTTCAGAGAAATACTCTATGTTACTATTAAACAAGTTATATTTAATTAAAGAAATCACGACAAACCTAATCATATTTTATTTATAACATTCGAGTAGAAATTATGTCAAATGAACAATTACTTTAAAAAGATAAAGCAAGTATAAGAGATCTAGGCGAGCAACTTTATGTCACGCGTTCAACTAAACAAATTTTAATATTGAAAAGGCATTTATGCTGTCATTAGGCATATTAACTTTATTAAGAAAACCGATGTTTAACCCTAAGATCTTTTATTTAGAAAAAAACTAGTTATGAATAGGGATTAACCAATTACATCATGATTAAAGAAAACCGGATTAGAACCTAATCACTTTTTATTTATAAAAGCATGTAAAGAAATCATTAATCAAATTAAATTTGATTATGAAAAACGGGTATAGATCTATATTGCTTTTTATTTATAAAAGATGTGTACAACTAGACATTAATCAAAATTAATATTAATTTTATTTTCAGAAAACAAAACATGGTGAAAACACACCACTAACGCGTGCTTTACATTATTATGGACCTGACGCAATTTGAACGGATCAAATCGGAGCTAAAATGAAGATTTTATGAGCAAAACAAGGTTACAGGGACCTAGATGTGATTAACTATAGATCTCAGGGGGTAGCAGAGGAAAACTGCAAGACACAATGAATAGTGCTCGCGAATAGATCTAAAGCTAGGGTTAGATCTGAAAAAGATGATAGACCGGATCTGGTGGTGAAGATATGATAGATCTAGGGGCTTATTTAAGAAAAGTGCAAGACACATGGAAAAGTCTATGGATTTACAGGAAACCGTAGGGGTCTAAATGTAAAACAGCATGGTCTTCTTCTTCAACCTCTGGCCAGATGCACGGGCGGCGCGGGTGGCTCCCTTCGCCGGCGATTCGAGCACCTAGGGGCTCGATCGAGTGGGGGGAAAAGAAGAGGAGGTCTAGGGGACCTCATGGGCGGGCTCACCGACGGCTTTGACAAGGAGGGCGGCCGGAATTCGAAGAGGGGCGGGACCGGCGTTTGGCGGCTCAGTGCTCCGCGGATTGGGGTGTTGCGATGGCTTGAGCCTCGGGTGGGGTGCACAGAGGACAGGGAGGACGAAGGGGACCTCAAGGGCGCTCACCTTGGAGGGGAAACGACGGCAAGCGGGCCGGCGGCGGACAGCTATGGCGGTCGGCCCGATCCACAAGGAGCGGCGGTGCTCCGGTAGACTCCCTTGCGACGAGAGATGGCGGAGAATATGTGGCTCGAGATCCCGGAGCTCCTGGTGGCGTCGCCTGGCTCTGGAAATCGACGAGCTCGACGAATCAAGGAAGGGGACACCGACGGCAGCGGACGGCTCGATGACGGCCGGTGGCGCAAGAGCGGCGCGACTAGGGTTCGGGTCGGCCTAGGGACGGCGGCGGCGGCTTAAAACATGGCCGGGCGCACCTGTTGGCGTGCGGCCCACGCCTGGGAGGCGGCGCAGGTGTGTGCAACCGGGATTCCCAGAGTCCAACGCCGGCACGGCGCAAAGTCAGGGATGACAAGGGGGGCCCACCGGTCAGCGTCCGTGGTGGAGGGAGGCGGAGCGGGCCATGCTGGGCCGCGATTGCTGCGCTGGGCCGCTGCCGCGGGTCGGAGTAGTTGGGCCGGAGCGGACCGGGCTGCGGCCTGCTAAAACTGAACTGCGACAGGGAGTTAAGGGGGCGGCAACAGACTTCGTCTGTTGGGCTGAAAGTAGCCACGAGCCGAAAAGGGAGAAAGAAATGAAAAAGGGAAAAAGTTTCTTCTTCTTTTTTTTTAATTTCCAGGGAATATTTTCGTGAAAGAAATAATCTGGAAATAGCTAGATAATTCCTAAAAGCCACGTAAAATATTCTAAAAATTCCAAAAATTCTAGGAAAATTCCCAAAGATAGATTCGAGCATGAACAATCCAAATAAAGTATTTGGTGCTCATGAAAAGATTTTAGAGCCTTCTAATAAATAGAATTAGCTCAAGAAAAATGAGAATTAATTCCAGAAAAATCCTGAAAATTCTCGGAAGGATCGGGACAACTCCTAAACGCATTTTTGAAACCTTTTGCACTCAAGAAGCACCAAGATGCATCGGCATGAATGCAACACTCACAACTTTTTATTTGATTTAGAAAATCAATCAAAGGATTTTTCCTATACTATATTCCATGTAAAGAAAATAAATGTTGGATTATGAGAAAATTGTTATTTAATTATTCTTTCTATCCACATCCTGAAATTGGAAATTTCAGGGTGTGACACAGAGGTTGCATTTACTAACCTTGTTCGGCGGACGAGCCGCGGAGTACTCGGGGACTGGGCAGGGTGTGAATGGTGGCATATCCTTGAATATCCTACCCAGCCTCTCGACAATGTCGTCATCGTCGACTTCATTGCCGGCATCCTCGATGTATCTTCGTCGCCCGTGTACTGGTACCCGAGGGTGTCGCGAGCCATTAGTGGTTGCACCCTCCTCTTCATGAAGCTGAACGCCACGTGCTCGACCCTCAGTCCGGCTTCTCTCAAAGCCTTGATCTTCTGCAACAGCTCGGGTAGTTGAATACCCTCCTGCATCGTTGGCTCAGTGTTCCACCACGCCTGATGCTTCGGCTGCTTCCCGCTCGGCTTCGGCAGCTCCGGGTGGTGGTTACCGTGTAGAACCAATTGGCCTTCCAGTCTTGGTTGGAGTCGATGAGCTTGTACGCCAAGTACTAGTCGGTCGCATCCTCCCGCATCTAAATGCCAGCTCCTCCGACTACTCGCGGGTCGTTGGCGCTCGGCTGCGGCTTCACACGGAAGAACTTCCGGAACAAGATCCAGTGAGGCTTGATCCCCACAAAGGCTTCGCAGAAGTGTACGAAGATGGAGACGTGCAAAATGCCATTAGGGTTCAAGTTCAAGTAATCGACACCGTAGTACTTGAGGAGATCCTTGAAGAAATCGCTCGTTGGGAGTGCCAGTCCGCGCTCCACGAATCTGGCGCATGGGGACTTCGTTAGGATTCTTCTCCATGGGGTACGTGTCGCCCGCGGCGGCGCGCCACATGTCCATCTCCTTCTCCCGCAAGAACCCGCTGTTTACCAGAGCCAGCAGATCTTCGGTCTTCATTTTGGACTTCTTCCACTCCTTGGTCGGATTGGGGCGCAGGGGAGATGTCGGCGACGTCGACCCTTGGGCAGATCCCCCCGCTTCATTGCGGGATCTCTTCTTCCCAGCACCAGCCTTTGCGCCCTTGGATGGAGACGGCTTCATCCTCCAAGTGCACGGGGTTTTCACTCGCATCCGCTCGTGGGCTACACTGGTGGCGAGCAGCGGTGGCGCGCGTAGACTTGCAATCTACGACGCGGTGGCAGAAGCAAGAGTGGGTGGATGCTTGGCTAGATCTACTCCAACGGCTGCTACTGCGGGGAATGAAAAACCCTAAGGGTTTTGGCGCCTATTTATAACCTAACTAGAGGTAACGCAACGGCCGGATGGATAAGTATCGGCGGCTGACACAGCGGCGGTTGCCTGACTCTTCGGCTTTCGGTACTCGATGCGCTCCATCTCAGGGGCTTGGCTACATCTGCTAGATTTCCTGGGAGACTACAAGACTCAAGAGCAACTCATGACACATTCTACAATCAAGATGACCCTTCAATTCGAGAGGAAGTACTCGACTCAAGGCTCGGGGCCTCCGTGCCACGTGTCCTTCGGTTTTTTCTCCAGATTTTACAGGATAATCTTGGCAGAACTTCAGATTGACCCTCAGCTTAAAATTTACGATTTGACCTAAGGCTCGGGGGCTACATTCCATTTGGAATGCGATTCTTCAAATCGCATTTTCCATATGGTTTCTTCTTCAAGACAAGGCGAGTACCATTGAAGACCTTCAAGAGAAGAACTCGAGGACGCTTGGGAACTACTCGAGAAGACTTCAAGACTACTCAAGGATCAGCTGGAGTACCTTCCAACCTCGGGATGCTTCAAGTATTCTTGAGGACTTTTGGCTTGTAGTACTCAGGGATGCCTGAGGACTACTCGTGAAGGCCATCAAGACTACTCGAAACTATCCTGCTTGACTACAAAGTACTCAGGGGCTTGTCATATGGACCTCCCTGGGCCCACTACCTCGGTGGGTACCAGGACCGACTACTCGGTGGGCCCCTGGGACTACTCAACTTGGGTCACACAGCACCTGATGGCGTGGGGCGCAAGGACTACGGTGGAGGAGTACTCGGATAGGAAGTTGTGCATGTCCTGTACCACGTAGAGAACTCCTAGACGTACACAACTAGTACTCTCTCCCCAAACCGACTTGTAACCCTACCTCCCGGACTATATAAGGCGAGGAAGGGACCCTTACCTCTCTCATACGCATCATCTTGTAAACACACCCAATCAATCCAGAGCTACACAACATACAGGACGTAGGGTATTGCGCACCTCGCGGCCCGAACCTGTCTAAATTGTGTGCCACGTGTCTCTTCCTTCGAGTTACCGATCTTGGCGAGGCCACATTCATCTATCTCGGGTACTCCCCTTGGTAGGTTGCCGGTCTAAAACACTGACACCTTCTCCTATAATCTTACTCTTTTATTTTTCTTCGCGGGCACAAGAAGTCCTTCCTCTAACCAATCTTCCTTCACTTGAATAAGAAGTCTTAATCTTGCATCCAGAAGGGGCAAATTTACTTTGTCCGCTTTGAAGCCTCCTCTCTCATCTCCACTTATATATTTGCCTTGCTTCATATAATCAAATCCAAGGGAAGTCCCGGCTAGGAGATACTCTGGGTTTCTTGGAATTGCCAGTCACAAAGAGATAGCCAACATGGAGAGGTAACACCCCGAGCCAATATCTCTTGAACCTGATGTTGCTTCACAACACTACCGGTTGATCATAAGGTCAGTGGGGTCGATTGGCTGCCTGGCAATCAAAGCCGAGTAAAGCCAATTCACCTCCATGTTGGTTATCTTGGTCTCTCTCATTCTCCCCAAAATCCTCTTGCCCATCCATGAGTGAAACACTTGGATTATGGGGTTCCGGATACTATTTCTTTGCTGCCGAGCTTCTCCCGCAATCATACTCCAAAAACCTTCCAATGTGCCTCCATGCACATCCACTTGTTTCAGGGCTCCCTTTTGAAAACCGAGTAATTCCCTAATATACTCATAGGGAACCACTTGTTGAACTCCATCCAAACGGAATGAGAGACTCGGCACTCCTTCATCAAGGATAGGCGCCATGGTCATGAGAATTTCCAATGCGAATTACTTGTGGGTGTTTGCCGACACTCCGTTGGGGAATTGCACCCAACCTCGGTGTCCCAACATGTAGAAAATATCCGTATGAAAACCCAACACTTTGAGAGCTTGATCGTCGAAGTCGACGTTTTCCACAAGCCTCTTCTCGAGGTGAGTGAGCTTCTCTTCCTCCTCCATCATGATGATAAACCCATTAGAATACCACGGAGCATGTGGAGGTGGAGCGGATGATCGTGTCGAGCGGTGAGGTCGGACGGGTGGCTCCTCCGTACGTCCTTGAGGTTCGGTGAACCTTATAGACGAGCTTCGCGTGGCCCTCATGCCACCGAGGAGAAGAGTATCGTTCCTCCTCGACGGTGCCGTGTCCTCCTCCATACTCCGAGGTGACTCAGAAACCGAGTGCTTCCTCGAAGAAGTTGTTGATGGCTTCGACGACGATGATCCCTTCTTCTTGGTGAAAAGACTTGTAGGTTTCTTCCACATGGTTGCTGCACTCTCTCTCCCAAATATATATCTGGGGTTTTCAACTGATAACAAGGTACACAAATATTATTTTGGAGTATGGACTTTGAGTGGAATTAGGATGTGTTTTCTTGAACCAAACAAACGGGATGGATGTCTAAGTCTAAGGTGGTTCTGAACTACAAACTTGAGCACACGAACAAGGAACTGGACAAGTGACCTACCTGAGGAAGATGGGCACCGGTAGGGCTTTCGAAGGGGGTAGGCCGGCCGGCCTGGTCCGACCGGCCTAGGGGCCTCTCTGCTCCTCTTGGCTCGGTTCTTCTCCAATGCTCTCATGCTTGCTTTGCTGCTTCGTGACCCCGTGCTTCATAGGGTTGCACCTTCCAAACGTTCTCGTCCACTCCTTTGCTTGCATTATTGCTCCTTCCACTTGATGATTTTGCCTTGAGTCACTTCCATGCTCCCTTGCCTCACATGGCTCCATGATATTCCTGCAAAACAAAGCCTTGGCTGTCCCCCATGCTTGTCCTTCACATGTGGTTTGATAAAAGATGTTGGAGGGGCATCTCGTGATGCATCATGGTGCATGCAAGGTTAGGTTAACTAGATTGCCTCCCTCTAAGTATGTTTTAATGCTAAGCACTCCTCTAATTTCGAAAAATAAAAATAAACACAGAGCTTGCAATGAGTTCAAATATAAATTTAGAGAAGTTTTAAAGCATTAAAAACAAATGTAAGTCGAAAACATTTTCTGACTACTTTTATGTTGGTTTCACCGGTATTGTTTGCCTTCATTAGTTGGGAGCAAACTTTTCCTGGCTTGATCATGGGGGCATAGGTTTAGGTTCTAATTTTGGTTAGATAAGAGAGATTTTGAATGAAATAAAATTAAATGAGGCTTAGAAAAATTCTAACTCTAGAGAAACCAAAGATATGGATTTTTAAACCAACCAAAAGTCAAGTTTCTAGGTTCACGCGAGTCCTACCACGTGCTGAAATTTAAATAACATCTAGATACAAGTCGTGGCTCTACTCGTGTGTTTTTAGCATGTAAAACAAGTCAACCATAACACCATGAAGAGGATGAAAGGTTGAGAAAGGTTCTGATTTTTATTGTTTTGGTTTCTCGAAAAGAAGCAAATAACACATAGGATGGCTCATATAAAAGGGTTTATGATCCAAGCAAAATACTCAGCCAAGAATTATGTCTCTAACATTATTCAACCATTCTAAGTCTAATGTCTTGCGTAGCAAAATTTCAAAACTAACTTACTCGAAAAATCTTGAATCAGGTTGTCCTCCCGGTAGCTTATTCTTGACTCGACGAAACGGGTTGCCTTCCGCCTAGCACTTCGTTTATAGTCCATGGCTAGACTTCTTCACTTGATTACTTCTGATCAACGCTCTTTGCGGGCGTTGCAATCTTAGGTACCCACTTCCGCACCATCTTGGGCACGAGTTTATTCTTCGGCTTAGTCATTTTTTTGGTCTTCACAGGCTGGCTTTGTCCTTTGGTCTTGACGGACGCAACAACTTCCTTCATGTAGTGGCTCGGCATCTCAAACTCCGACCTTCGGTTGTGATCTTTGTGGTCTCATTAGTGTGATCCTCCATCACTCCCGAATGAGTTTGAGTAGCCTTCGCCTTCTCGGGACCTTGGGCTTGTCTCGGAAATTCTCCTTTGTTACCCATCGGGTGCCCGACAAGTTGTCCCACTTGCGTCTCTAGCATCTTCATCACGATGAACACTTCAAGGGTAGAATTTCCGACCTCCGTCACCTTGCCATCAAAATTCTCTAATACTTTCTCCATAGGCTCGAACTTAGTGACAACATCCTTGTTGATCTTAGCTTGCTCGTCCATGAAGTCCTTCAATTGTGTACAAAGGGAAACGAAATCTTGAATGGACGAACTTGCTTTAAATCGGGGTTTACCTTGGACATGGCCGTACTCCTCACACTCCTCGCTTGTGGATCTTGCCTCGGCAGCCTTTTGGTCTTGAGCTTCTCTCTCTATATCCATCTTCTCCATCCTCCTCATAAGGAAATCGATATGCCACTCAAGGAATTCGGCTCACATGTATTCATTGAAATGCTCCAAACCTTCCGCAATCGTCTCCATGGGCAATTGAACAAACATATCAATCTTGTTGTGCAAACTTTGAGTCTTGGTCGGCGAATAAAATTCCTTCATAAAGTTCCACATCAACGCTTCTCAATCTTGTTTTGACTCCGCCGGTAAAGTGTGGAACCAACGCAAAGCTTTTCCAAGTAGTGAGAACGGAAAAAACCTTGCCCTCATTTGATCTTGAGTCACCCCAACCTCGTCGAAAATTTGACATAGTTGAACAAATGCTTGAAGGTGAAGGTTCGGATCCTCTTTACCGGTGAAAGACGAAGTGTTGCACCATGCGGATGGTTGAGACCTTGATCTTGAACGGCCTTCCGGCGTCTTGAAGGGTTATGATAGGTAGATCAACGATGTCCGAGGTGCATAGCTCGATCTTGCGCTCAGGTTGTGGTTTTTCTCCCATGGGTGGCGGTTGAGGTTGATCTTCCTTTGGACTTGGAGGTGGTGATTCCCTTGGAGATTCCGACAGTCCTTCGACTTCGGCTTTTGGATCTAGGGTTTCCAATCCTTTAGCTTGTGTTGCACGTCTCCTTTGCCTGTAAAATTTTCCTGGACCATCCACAAAATAAAGTTTGGGTTTCTTGGAGAGGTAGCCAACCATCTCCGGTTAGGGTTAGCAAAAACAAAAATATAGAAAGAAAAATTAGAGTTAATCAAAAACAAGATTAGATTGATTTTTTTTCTTTTTGAGGATGATCAAAGTTAAGAGATGCAAAAGAAAATCAAAAGAAAAACTGAAAATTTTCACAAAGAAGAGCGATACTAGATCGGATCTTACTTGTTTGTTCGCCGGCAGTGGCGCCAGAAAAAGGGGCTTGTTGACAATATATATCCGTATCAAACTTCATATGGATTTGCAAGCGAACAAATCCCCCGTCGTAGTCAAGGGACCCTTCTTCCCTTGAGTGGTGAACCCAAGGTATCGAATCCGTGGAACAATGTGCAACGCAAGGATTCAATCTAGTAAAGCAAGGAAAATCATTTTGAAGAACCAAGTTGCATCTAATCTAAGAGATCATCAAGAGAACACATCTAATCTAATCTACTAAAGAGGTAGCAAGAGAAAGCAAAGAGATAACCGATCTAGAGTCTAGATCATGCTTAAGTTATAGCTCCAAACAAGATAAATGAAGATAGAAAAGTGAATCTCATTAAAAGCATCTTTAAACCGTGGCCTCCGGTTCGATTCCGAAGACGCCCGCCTTTTGGAGCCACCGTTCTGTCACAACACACCCCTATTCGTGCGGGTTAGCCTAGGGCGAGTTCGATAAGAACAAGTTGAAATCACTTGGTCGGTCCAGTGTGCACCTCTAGCCACCGCGGTTACAAGAGCACCCTATGCAATCTATCTTAAGTATAGATTAGGGGAAGAAGCAAAACCAAGGGAGAACAAAATCATCGAGAAGGCACTTGATCGCTAGAAATCGGATTCACTATAAAACTTCACCATGAATGATTACATGAACAAGATCACCACCGGGATCCTACCTCGATCTTGATCCTTGTCACGGAGCTCTGACGTGGTCTTCCATGCAAGGTTCCCACGTCGGCTAGGGAGATCCTAGACAACTAGCACGACCCTCCTCTTCGAGATGGTGTCCCTCAAGCTTCCCTGCTCCTCGGCGGCGAATGACGAATGAATTGATGCGTGGCTCTTGGCCTCGGGGCTATAAATAGTCTGAATGGCGGCTAGGTCAAAGGGGGGCTCACTGGGCCCCGAAATGGGCTAGGCCGGCCGGCCTGGGCCCACTTCGGCCCAGCCAGCTGCCTCCTTCGCCTGGTGTCGGTTCCCGAGTCTTCTAGATCCTTCCCCCTTCTGCATGTGAACCCTTGTCGTCAGTTTCTCTCCGAATTGGATGAAGCTCCTTGTTCCGCAAGATTCGGCACTTTTCTGACTGGGTCCTCGGAGTTTTCCATCGTCTCGGGTTTGGTCCCTGGGCTTCTTGGAGTCATGTTTACTTCATTGCATGACTTGTACTGAGCTTCAAGGTCTTGTCACGAGGTGCCTAATGAACTTATCCCGGAAGTCTTGCTTTCAACACTAAAATCCTGCATAAACACTAAACTCCAAAACTGACATGCACAAACGAACTTGTTATACCAAGAGGGTTAGTATCAATGGATAGGATATAAAATTCATGCCAACACCAAAGGTAAACTCATGGCTAGGTTGACGGAATTTCACCGTCAACACATGGTTAATCACTTACAGACTGTAAGTTACGTTGATGCCTAGTTAAATTGATTTTCGTGGTTAATATGATTTTTTAGTTTGTTTCAAAGAATATGATTTTTGTTCCGCAAAAAAATTTATGTTCAAATTTCTGTTTAAGTGGTCTGCTTATCCTTTTAAGCAATCAGATATCTTTATGTTTACATCATCTTTCTTTTCAGGGGGTCATTACTGAAATAGACACACACAGTCCAGCCCAATTCGCTTTTTGTCGGTGCGGAATGTGGTCCCGACACTAACCAGTAATAAGCGCCAAGGTCTATCCCTCAATGGTCGATGCCAAGCAATCAGAAACACAAGGTTTATCCTGGTTCCAGCCGAGGGCCGTACGTCCAGCAGTGGTGTGCTCGAGGCACTATATTGCTCAGCACCGGGGGTGCCTATAGTGGGGCTGCTACAGGCAAGGCGGGAGAGGAAGCGTGGCCTCCAAGTCCCTGGTGAAGTGGCTGGAGATGTGGGAGAATTAGAAAGCAAGTGTGTGGAGCGTCGTGTGTTGTTGTCTCTTGTCGTTCTGCTGTGTCCTCTGTCTTGTTCCCTGCGGCGGGGGAGTTCGCCTTCCTTTTATAGGCCAAGGAGAGAGCGAATTACATGCATGCCGCACTATTCAGCTACATGGAGAAGTGTGGTGCGCCGCGCCGTAGAGTAGGCGGCCGCCTTGACGGTCCTTGCCGCAATCTGGCCATCATGGCACATCTTGTACCCGAACAGTGGCAGCTTCGAGGGTAGGGCGCAGTGGACGGCCGTGATGTCCCCAGGTGGGCTCGAGGGGATTGCTGACGTCGATCCGTACAGGATGCAGCGGCAGGCATGGCGGCGTCCCGTTCCCACACGCTTCACAGCGCCGGAGCTGTTACCACAGTGCCCGGCGTGGGGTTGTACGCGCGGGGGCGGCCGCCATGCGTGCCGGTGGCGGGGATGGCGCCCCGCCGGCCTAACATCGTGACCTAACCCTGCAAGGTCACGGGAAAGCAAATTGAGGGTGCGGCCGGCCCCCCTTCGAGGGCTCGGCGTGTTAGCCGTACAGGAGTAGGCGGCGCGGCGTCACGGGGCTGGCACCGACCACGTCGCACAGTCCCCCACAGTGGCGGGGATGGGTTCCCTCCTAGGGAGTTGGTGCGACAGGACCGGGGCGTGAGTCCCAGGCGCATGATGGTGCCGCCCCGCCATTGTCAGAGCATTAAATGCCCGTACGCGCGTACGGGAACGGGCGTGCGCGTGCGGAGCGCCCTCGAGCGAGGCGGAGCTTGTTCGAGGGCAGCGCGGACCCTCGAGCGAGGCGGAGCTCGCTCGAGGTAGGCGTACACCCTCGAGCGGGGCGGAGCCCACTCGAGGGAGGTGTGTGCCCTCGAGCGGGGCGGAGCCTGCTCGAGGGGATCTTTGAGTGGGCCGCCTTGGTGGGCCGTCGGGGCCACCGCGGCGTGGGCCTTGCCCCGTGTGCGTGTTTAAGCGAGACGTGTTTAGCCTCGGCCTTTCGCAGGTTTTAAGTGGGGCTTCCCCAGTCGTTTAAGGGGACCCCCAGGGCTGTCCCCGACAGTAGCCCCCGAGCATCTGCGGGTTCGCCGGCCAGGCTCCCGCAGATGCTGGAGCCTACTGATAGGACGTCCTTCCCCCTGGCTTGTGAATGCTTTCCGTGGGGCCGCGTCAGCGGACCCGCGGGTCTAGCCCCCGAAGCCTTGTAGGAGCGTGGGTGCTCCTGCAGGGGTTTTACCGTGAGATTTGGTCAGAGGGCGTGGTACATATCTCAACCGGCATCGGCAATGTTTCAGCCGGCTGCGGTGTGTTGACGGTGAAATTCCGTCAACCTAGCCATGAGTTTACCTTCGGTGTTGGCATGACTTTTGTATCTTATTCATTGGTACTAACCCCCGTGGTATAACAAGTTCACTTGTGCATGTCGGTTTTGGAGTTGTGTGTTTACGCAGGGTTTTAACGTTGAAAGCAAGACTTCCGGGATAAGTTCATTAAGCACCTCATGACAAGACCATGAAGCCCGATACAAGTCAAGCAATGAAGAAAAATTAACTCCAAGAAGCCGGGGACTTGGTCCGAGAAGACGACAGACTCCAGGGACCTGACCAGAAAAGTGCTGAATCTTGCAAGACAAGGAGTTGAGTCCAATTCGGAGAGAAACCGACGACATGGACCTACATGCAGAAGGGGGAAGCATCCAGGAAGCAAGGGAACCGACCTCGGGCAAAGGAGCCCACGGGGCCGGGCCTAAATGGGCCCGGGCGGCCGGCCCGATCCGGTCGGCCCGTGCCCATTTAGGGCCCAAATTCGGTCTCCTTTGCCCTAGCCGCCAATCGGGCTATTTATAGTCCCCTGACCGAGAGCCACGCAGAACCGAAGTCGTATTCGCCGCCGAGGAGCGAGAGAAGCTTGAGGGACACCAACTTGAAGATGAGGGTCGTGCTAGTTGTCTAGGGTTTCCCTGGCCGACGTGGGAACCTTGCATGGAAGACCACGTCGGAGCTGCGGAGCGAGGATCAAGATCGAGGGAGGGCCCCGGTGGTGATCTTGTTCATGTAATCATTCATGGTGAAGTTTGTAAGTGAATCCGATTTCTAGCGATTAAGTGCCTTCTCGATGATTTTGTTTTCTTCTTGGTTTTGCTTCTTCTACGATCTAGTTTGCGGCTAGATTACATAGGGTGCTCTTGTAGCCGCGGTGGCTAGAGGTGCATACCGGACCGGCCAAGTGATTTCAACTTGTTCTATCGAACTCGCCCTAAGCTCCCCGCATGAATAGGGATACGTTGTGACGAACGGGGGTCTCGAAAGGCGGATGTTTTCGGAGTCGGATGGGAAGGCCACGATTTAAAGAAGCTTTTAATGAGATTCGCTTTTCTATCTTCATCTATCTTGTTTGGGGCTACAACATAAGCATGATCTAGATTCTCTAGATTGGTTATCTTTTGCTTTCTCTTGTTACCTCTTTAGTAGATTAGATTAGATTCGTTTTCTTTATGAGTTAGTAGATTAGATGCAACTAGCCTCTTCAATAGATAGCTTTACCTTGCTTTACTAGATTGAATCCTTGCGTTGCACATTGTTCCACGGATTCGATACCTTGGGTTCACCACTCGAGGGAAGAAGGGTCCCTTGACTACGACGGGAGACTTGTCCGCTTGCAAGTCATAGACGAACTTTGATACAACTATTAACCGTCAACAAGCCCCTTTTTCTGGCGCCGTTGCCGGGGAACAAGCAATCAAGATCCGATCTAGTATCGCTTATCTTTCAGTTTTTCTTTTGATTTTCTTTTGCATCTCTTATGTTTGATCATCCTCAAAAAGAAAAAAATCAATCTAACCTAGCTTTGATTAACCCTAATTTTTCTTTTGTTAGATTTTTGTTTTATTGCTAACCCTAACCGGAGATGGTTGGCTACCTCTCCAAGAAACCCAAACTTTTTTTGTGGATGATCCAGGAAAACTTTACAGGCAAAGGTGACGTGCAACACAAGCTCGAAGGACCATCAAAATCTCCAAGGGAATCGCCACCTCCAAGTCAAGACGCCGGAAGGCCGTTCAAGATCAACGAGGACGGAGAAGATGGAGATGGAGAAAGAAGCTCAACACCTAAAGGCCGCCGAGGCAAGATCCACGTGCGAGGAGAAGTGTTCATCGTGATGAAGATGCTAGACGCAAGTGGGACAACTTGCCGGGCGCCCAATGGGTAACAAAGAGGAATATACGAGACAACTCCAAGGTCCCAAGACGGCGAAGGCTACTCAAGCTCATTCGGGAGAGATGAAGGATCACACTAGAGACCATGAAGATCACGACCGAAGGACCGGAGTTCGAGATGCCGAGCCACAAGGGAGATGTTGCATCCGTCAAGACCAAAGGACAAAGCCAGCCTGTGAAGACCAAAAAAATTGACTAAGCCAAAGTGGGTACCCAAGATTGCAACGCCCACAAAGAGCGTTGATCCGGAGTAATCAAGTGAAGAAGTCTAGCCATGGACTATAAACGAAGCGCTAGGCGGGAGGCAACCCGTTTCGTCAAGTCAAGAATAAGCTACCGGGAGGACAACCCGATTCCAGGTTTTTCAAGTCTTTTTAAATTTAATTCAGTTCTGAATTTTACTACGCAAAACCTTAGACTTAGAATGGTTGAACAATATTAGAGACATAATTCTTGGTTGAATATTTTGCTTGATCATAAACCCTTTACATGAACCATCCTATGTGTTTGTTTGCTTCCTTTTCGAGAAACCACAACCAAAACCAAAAAAATTTCAGAACCTTAATCAACCTTTCAACCTCGTTATGGTGCTGAGGTTGACTTGTTTTTCATGCTAAAAACACACGAGTAGAGCCACGACTTGTATCTAGATGTTATTTAAATTTCAGCATGTGGTAGGACTCGCGTGAACCTAGAAACTTGATTTTTGGTTGGTTTAAAAATCCATATCCTTGGTTTCTCTAAGATTAGAATTTTTCTAAGCCTCACTTAATTTTATTTCATTCAAAATCTCTCTCATCTAATCAAAATTAGGACCTAAACCTATGCCCCCATGATCAAGCCGGGAAAAGCTTGCTCTCAACCAATGAAGGCAAACTATACCGGTGAGACCGAAATCGACGTAATAAAAAAATATTTTCGACTTGCATTTGTTTTTAATGGTTTAAAAACTTCTCTAAAATTATGTTCGAGCTCTTGCATGGCTCTGAAAAATATTTTTTTAAATTTCGAAATTAGAGGAGTGCTTAGCCTTAAAGGGAGGCAATCTAGTTAACCTAACCACGCATGCACCATGATACATCACGGGATGCCCCTCCAACATATTTAAACCACATGCAAAGTACAAGCATGGGGGGGCAGCCAAGGCTTTGTTTTGTAGGAATATCATGGATGCATGTGAGGCAAGGGAGTATGGAAGTGAGTCAAAGCGAAAACATCAAGTGGAAGGAGCAATAGTGCAAGCGAAGGAGTGGACGGGAACGTTTGGAAGGTGTACGCGATCACGAAGCAACATGAATGCACTAGAGATGAACCTAGCCAAGAGGAGGAGAGAGGTAAGTCTTTCATCCAACTCTTTGTTCGTGTGCTCTAGTTTGTAGGCCGGAATCACCTTAGACTTAGCCATCCACCGCGTTTGTTTCGTGCAACAAATCACATCCTTAATCCACTCAAAGTCCGGACTCCAAAATAATATTTGTGTACCTTGTTACCGGTGAAAACCCCGGATATATATTTGTGAGGGAGAGTGCTGCAATCAAGGAAGAAAACTACAAGTCTTTTCACCAAAGAAGAAGGGATCATCGTCGTCTAAGCCATCATCGACAACCTCTTCGAGGAGGCACTCGTTTCCGAGTTTCCTTGGAGTATGGAGGAGGACACGGCACCGCCGAGGAGGAACCACACTCTTCTCCTTGGTGGCATGAGGGCCTCACAAAACTCGTTTATTAGGTTTTCCAAACTTCAATAACATATGGAGGAGCCGCTCGTCCAACCTCGCCACTTGACACGATCATCCGCTCCACCTCCATATGCTCCGCGGTATTCCGAGGGGTATGTCATCATGACGGAGGAGGAGAAGAAGCTCGCTCGCCTTAAGTAGAGGCTTGTAGCGAACGCCGACATCGACGACCAAGCTCTCCACATATTGGGTTTCACACGGGACACCGGTGCAATTCTCTAGCGGAGTGTCGGCAAACACCCACAAGAAATTCGCCTAGGAAATTTTCATGACCATGGCGTATACCCTTGATGAAGGAGTGCTGAGTCTCTCATTCCGTTGGAGGGAGCCCACAAGAGGAGAAGAAGGAAGACATCGTCGGAAGGGTAACCTTGATCAATGATGCTATTTCTAGCACCTTGATGGGGTAATCTCCTTTCATCCATGGGTTGCAATCGATCTTGAGATGTGATCATACTTTGTTGGATTATCTATCTATCATCTTGTGCTGAAAATACTTTAATGCTTAAGGCTAGCAACCATGCCGTAAAGGGAGTAAGGCCTCAATGCTTCCTTGGATCCATTCAACACAATCCCCGATAGATTAGATTGGTTTTCATGATTCGAAATGATTGCATGTTCTAGTATCGTAGACCCATGGGCGAGTGTCTCCTATTTTCAAAAGGGAGCTCCGGAACAAGTATGTGCATGAAGACACATGGGAAGGCTTTTGGAGTATGATCACGGGAAGAGACCATCAACGAAGAAATACTATCCGGAACCCCATCATCCAAGTGTGTCACTTTTGTGCAAGTGGATTTTTGGGGAGAATAAGAGAGACATAGATAACCAACACGGAGTTGAATTGGATTTACTCGCAGCCAATCAACCCTACTCACCTATGATCAACCGGTGGTGTTGTGGCAACATCGGATTCGGGAGATCGGGTTGTTACCTCTCCATGTTGACTATCTCTTTAAAACCGGGTATTACAAGGAACCCAAATCATCTCCTACCCGGACTTCCCTAGGAATATATGAAGAAAGGAAAATATAAGAGTGAAGATGAGAGAGGAGGCTTCGAAGTGGCCTAGGTGAATTTGCCCCTTCCGGATTGAAGATTAAGACTTTTCTTGAGGGGAAGAAGATCGGTTAGAGGAAGGACTTCTTGTGCCGGCGAAGAAAAAATAATAATAAAAGAAAAGAATTATAGGAGAAGGATCTTCTATGGCCCAAGAAGGAGGTGCGCAACAAAATTATGTTCCACCATTCGGAGAAATTCCGGCATCGCTAAATTACTACGGTGGTGTACCAATGCAAGCATGGGGGAGTGGTGCAGCCATACCCCCACCATTTTTGCGGTGCCCAACGTAGCCTTTGCGGAGCCATATGCACACCTTCCTCAACCACAACAAAATGTGGCCACCATTGGAGGATACGCTGCAAGGATCATGCAAATTATTGCAGCCATCCAAACCAATGCAAACCAAATGGGTGAAGGAAATGCAAACGTCGCTTATGTGCTTGGACACCTTCACCTAGAACCGTCAGACAATTCATAGGAGGAGTGGTGCATTCCTATTACAAGTAAGGGTACAACAACCAAGGCTATCAACATCAACCACCGGCGGAAGATTAGAGAGAGGAGAAGCTTTAGTTATCTTTCCTTTACCCCCTTTTCTTTAATTTTCAGCTTGTTTGCACCTGTGTATGCGTAGTGTTTTCAGTTTTTATTTAAATTTCAGAAAGTGTGTTAGTTTAATTTTTTTTTCAGCATGTATCTTAGTGTTTATTTTCATCATGAATAATGACGCCACCAAGTTTTTACCTTTGGTAAAGTTACAAAGTTTGTGCCATGATGATATATGATTATAATTGCTGCTTTGTTTATCTTTGTAATTGATTTATGCATGTTTGAACTAGTGCTCTCTTAAAAATACAAATCTGAAATTATCTAAATTCTAGCTTAATCTTCAGCGGAGGTTATGATTAAAATAAAGACCCATAGTGTTTTATGTGCTCTCAAGTTATGAATAGATTAAAGATGTCTTTTATGCTCAAAAATATTGCTAACCTTGTCACAAATATCACTTGTGTGTTGCTCAACCTATCCAAAGCCTTATATATATTTGAGTGCATAAACCTTAGTGTACAAGATTTATTTTTGAGTGAGTTATTGCAGGCCATGATTTCTCTGGCCCGAGACTAAGAAGCTGGTCATTCCGTTTTTGCGTATCTATCTTTTTGCTAGCCTTTTATCCGTGCATTGTGTATCCCCACATCGGAGATTTCACAAACCTCGCCGGATATCCACCCTTAAACCAAATATCATCTTTTGTGATTACCTCCTTGACCACAACCTATCATTGAGAATGGATCATCAATTCAAGGAAGATCGCAAGACGGTGCCAATGTTGAAGATTTCAAGTATCTCTCCAAGGAAAAATATTCCGGTACCTACCTTATTTTTCGCCTCTTTGCTCGAGGACGAGCAACGTCTAAGCATGGGGGAGGAGGTAGGTACGGTGCAGTTTTAGAGTTCAAAAGGGAGTATTTTAAAAATATATATATAATGATGAAAGAAAAAATTCGGCGATGTACGTGACTTCCAAGGTGAAGAAAGAAAATATATATATATATATGAAAGAAAGAAAGAAAGAAAGAAAAGAATGAAAAATATAAGAAAGAAAAAATATATTTGTGCGTAAAGTGAACTCCCCGGTTCTCTAAGAGTGCATTCAAGGCTTCAAGTTAAAAAAGATCCATTCTCATTTTCCAACCATGTGCAATCCGATAACGAGGACTTTCTTTGTGCCTCGGGATCACTCTTTGCCATTTGCACATGTCCACTCATCTAAAGTGTGTGTATTTTTCTCTTTCCCCTCCTTGATTTAACATTATTTTCCAATGACCTTTTTGACGAGTCTCGGTAAGACCATGAGAAGCTTGTCTTGTTTTGACAACACCTCATTTATAAAATCTTGTTAGGACTAAACTTTCCCAAAGCTCCATATAAAGCCTACCACATATATATGAGAGGGAAAGGAGTAGAATATATAGGCTTGAGAGACAAGTGAGATGAGAGTTTATGAGCAATACACGAGATGATTTAAATTTGTGAACTTGGTTTAGCTCTTTTCTTTATCTCGTTCTTTATTTCAAAAATTCTGAGGTCTATTTAAACTTTGTGAGCATGTTAATACTTGTGGGATAAGCTTAATAAGAATCTACCCTCCGTAGAGATGAAGGCTAGTACATTATGGAACTTTAACGAATTAAACTTTTGAGAGCATTATGTTTTTTTTCATGTATGATCAAGTGCAAGGTTTAAACATTGTTTGGCAATGATGATATCCATCGAAGGCTTACTCGAGGACGAGCAAGGTTTAAGCATGGGGGAGATGTTGACGGTGAAATTCCGTCAACCTAGCCATGAGTTTACCTTCGGTGTTGGCATGACTTTTGTATCTTATTCATTGGTACTAACCCCCGTGGTATAACAAGTTCACTTGTGCATGTCGGTTTTGGAGTTGTGTGTTTACGCAGGGTTTTAACGTTGAAAGCAAGACTTCCGGGATAAGTTCATTAAGCACCTCATGACAAGACCATGAAGCCCGATACAAGTCAAGCAATGAAGCAAAATTAACTCCAAGAAGCCGGGGACTTGATCCGAGAAGACGACAGACTCCAGGGACCTGACCAGAAAAGTGCTGAATCTTGCAAGACAAGGAGTTGAGTCCAATTCGGAGAGAAACCGACGACATGGACCTACATGCAGAAGGGGGAAGCATCCGGAAGCAAGGGAACCGACCTCGGCAAAGGAGCCCACGGGCCGGGCCTAAATGGGCCCCGGCCGGCCGGCCCCGTCCGGTCGGCCCAGGCCCATTTAGGGCCCAAATTCGGTCTCCTTTGCCCTAGCCGCCAATCGGGCTATTTATAGTCCCCTGACCGAGAGCCACGCAGAACCGAAGTCGTATTCCGCCGCCGAGGAGCAGAGAAGCTTGAGGGACACCAACTTGAAGATGAGGGTCGTGCTAGTTGTCTAGGGTTTCCCTGGCCGACGTGGGAACCTTGCATGGAAGACCACGTCGGAGCTCCGGAGCGAGGATCAAGATCGAGGGAGGGCCCCGGTGGTGATCTTGTTCATGTAATCATTCATGGTGAAGTTTGTAAGTGAATCCGATTTCTAGCGATTAAGTGCCTTCTCGATGATTTTGTTTTCTTCTTGGTTTTGCTTCTTCTACGATCTAGTTTGCGGCTAGATTACATAGGGTGCTCTTGTAGCCGCGGTGGCTAGAGGTGCATACCGGACCGGCCAAGTGATTTCAACTTGTTCTATCGAACTCGCCCTAAGCTCCCCGCATGAATAGGGATACGTTGTGACAGAACGGGGGTCTCGAAAGGCGGATGTTTTCGGAGTCGGATGGGAAGGCCACGATTTAAAGAAGCTTTTAATGAGATTCGCTTTTCTATCTTCATCTATCTTGTTTGGGGCTACAACATAAGCATGATCTAGATTCTCTAGATTGGTTATCTTTTGCTTTCTCTTGTTACCTCTTTAGTAGATTAGATTAGATTCGTTTTCTTTATGAGTTAGTAGATTAGATGCAACTAGCCTCTTCAATAGATAGCTTTACCTTGCTTTACTAGATTGAATCCTTGCGTTGCACATTGTTCCACGGATTCGATACCTTGGGTTCACCACTCGAGGGAAGAAGGGTCCCTTGACTACGACGGGAGACTTGTCCGCTTGCAAGTCATAAACGAACTTTGATACAACTATTAACCGTCAACACGGTGACGCACGCGCAGCTGGCACTACCCGCGGCCGGTGCAATCCAGGAGGTGTAGCCGTGCGTCGAGCCCCCGAGCCTGGGCCCGTTCGAGGCGATCGGGTAGAGCTCTACGATTTGTTTTTAACGCGCCCTCGCCGTCCCTCCGCGGGACGGAGGGTGAGGTTTCCGCAACCCCCATCGGTCGGGTCGCGGATTGCGGATTCCTCGTTGAGCTGTTAGTGGGTGGTTCGAGTGGACGCCCATGCCCCGTTCGATAAGGGTAGGGCCGCGCGGTCCCGCAGACACGTCCATTAAAGCGCTTGCGTGGGTTTGCTAGGTGGGGCTCGGTCCCGTTCGCTAGGGACCGAGGGCGCGGAAGCTCTCCCTCGGCGGGATCCCCCCGGCTAGCTGCCCTCGCTGGCTCTCGAACACGACATGCGGGGCACCCTCGAGCCGGCGGACTCGAGGAACGGCTCGAATGCGCGTGCCCTCGTCGTCCCTGACTCTGGTGATCTGGGGCGCCTGTTCGAACCCGTCGTGGGTCAGGCTTAGAACCTCTGATCAATAGGGCCGTGCAGGGTCGCGGCTAGGCGCTCCCGTCTTTGCATCTGCGAGTCCTCGAGGGTCCCTGACCGCGTCAGCCCTCGAGGCGCTGATCAGTAAAATAGCGCGGGGTGGCGGCTAGGCGCTCCCGTCTTTGCATCTGCGAATCCTCGAGGGTCCCTGACCGCGTCAGCCCTCGAGGCGCTGATCAGTAAAATAGCGCGGGGTGGCGGCTAGGCGCTCCCGTCTTTGCATCTGCGAATCCTCGAGGGTCCCTGACCGCGTCAGCCCTCGAGGCGTTGATCAGTAGAATAGTGCGGGGTGGCGGCTACGTGCCCCCGTCTTTGCATCTGCGAATCCTCGAGGGGCCCTGACTGTGTCAGCCCTCGAGGCGCTGATCAGTAGAATAGCGCATCGAAGGTACCTGTGGTGCCTGTTTTACCTCAAACGGGCCCCAAGGTGACCGTCCGATGCTTGCATCCTTTGAGGGTTGAATTTTTCTGAGCCAGGGGCTCGCGCCGCTCGAGCGTCTTCCTTACTTGGTAAGGGACCGGGCCATTTAATGCTTCGCAGCCGCGGCTGCCGTGGGCGCGCCTTTTTAGGCGCCGCAGCCGCGCGCGTAGTGGGCGGCGTGGGCGGCGGACGTGACCGCCCCGCCACGGCCCTCCCGGTTCTACGCCGTGATGATGGCCCGTCGGCGGCGGCGTGGCCGCCGCGGTTGTGGTGGGGCCCGCCCGTCAGCGGGAGAAGATTCCCATTGCAGTTAATGCGCACGGGACGCGCGCTCCGGAGAGCACGCCCGCGGTTTATAAATCTGACGAGAGGGGAAAACGGCGGTTTTTACCTTAGCATTCGCCATTCTCGCTCCTTGCGCTCCAGCCCCCGTCTCGTTCTCGCCACAGTGCCTTTTCGCCTTTGGAGCTCTTCTCCTCCTTCCTGTTCTTCGTTCCTGGCCCCCTTGTCTTTCCTCATGGCGCCTCTACCGCCTCTCGTTATCGTCGATCCGTACGCGTGGGAGCGCTCGACGGTGACGTGGCTGGCGCTGGGGCGAGCTCGTGGCCGCCGGTCGGCCGGCGGCGAACGAGGAGGGCCGGCCGGCCGAGTGGATCATGCCGCCGGCTGGGGACCACGCGCCCAACCCGCCGAGCGGCTACGTGGTTAGCTTCACCCGGTTCCACGAGCGCGGCTTCGCGGCGCCGGCGAGTCGCTTCATGCGGGCGCTCTGCCACCACTACGGCGTGGAGCTGCACAACTTCGCGCCGAACGCGATTTTGCGGTGCGGCCACGTTCGTGGGCGTTTGCGAGGGGTATCTAGGGATCCCGTGAATTGGGATCTCCGGATTCACCTCTTCCGTGCGAAGCCGTTCACGCAACCCGACGTCGGAGCGAGAGGACCCGCCGCGCGGTGCGCGCCGGCGGCATGTCGCTCGCTTTGCGGGGGCAGTACAAGGACGACTACATCCCCTGCACCATGACGACCAACAACACCGGCTGGGAGCGGGGGTGGTTCTACCTTCGCAACGACGAGCCCGGTCTCCACCCTACACCGATCTGGTGCTCCGGGAGAAGCCCGACTCCTGAAGCCACGGGGTGTCTCCGGTCCAGCATCGGAGGCGGTTGGACTCGCTTCTGGCCGCGCTGAGGAACCTGGCGGGGCGCGGGCTGACCGCGGCGACCGTCCTCGCCTTCCTCCACCACCGGCGGGTCGTCCCCCTGATGGAGAGGCCGCTCCGCATCTTCGAGATGACGGAGACGGCGAACCCTGTGGCGCTGGCGAGGTCGCGGATGCTGCAGAGCCACCTCCTGCGGGAGTACGCGTGAAGCGTCCCCTCATCGGAGGTGACTAAATGTGACACAAATACCAGTCCCAGGAGGCTGGTAACACATTTATTACAACAGGTGGAATCAGTCTTTTACATCACGGCGACACAAAGGGCACGGTAGTGCCAACGCTACAAGGAACAACACAAACGCTAACGACCACACTACAATGGCAAAGGCTTCCATAGCCTCCTCAGAGTACCACACCATGGAAGCTTTCGGTAGGGGCCCTGGGTACACAGGCACGGTTGGGTGTAGGGCACGACCTACTCAACGTCTTCGGGAATGTAATCGGGATCCTCCTCTGTAAAATAGTTAGTAAAACAAGGGTGAGCACATACGTACTCAGCAAATCCAACCCCACCCACGGAGGGTCTTACAAGCAGAACCATGCGTAAGGTATAACAAGGATCAGGTTAAGGTTCATTTTGCAAACTTACACATGCAGAGGTTCATTTTGAAAAGGTTTTCGCAAATCATTTTCCTAACCCAAGTAGCTCAAAAGTTTTTGGAAAAACCACTGTGGAACTACCGAACTTCCCGTCCGTCGTAGCCCAGGCACACAGCCACACACTTCATCCAGAAAACAACTCACGCCAGAAAACATCCCATCCCAAACACTAGTCTTTGTGACCACACCGTGACTCGTCCAATACCGTGGACACGACTATTCGAATAGGTTTGACACTCTGTAGAGGTTGTACATCTTTACCCACAAGTGGGGTACCGTCACACGGACACCTCAGTGCCGGTACGGATCCTATCAAAGCCATTACCCACCTTAGCTAACACTACGAGCCACCACGGAAGCAACCAAGGGGTTATCCCACATAACCAGGGCGTACCTCACACAGAGCGTACCCCTACTCCTTGGTCTCCCCGCCGCTCACCCGCACACCAGATGGCAAGTAGATTAACTAGTGGGATTTATGCTAAGCCGTTGCCACATACAACGGTCGAGTGGTTGTACGATGATTTGGGTCAGGTGAGATGTCACGCAACCCGATCCTTAACCGACAAGATGGACAACTCCCAACACGCTCAACCACACAGGTACGAGCTCACCCATACTCCTGACACACACGTCCATCCCGTCTACCCAGTTCTTTACTCATTTTCCAAACATATCCCTTTTTTGTTTTTGAAGCACTCACACGTTTTGAAAGCACTCACACATTTTGAAAGCACTTACACATTTTAAAGCAAACATTCAGGCCAAAACAAGGTTCAATCATGGCAATCAAGGGTGGCTATCCTACCATGTTTTGCAGTAAAACAATATGCAATTTATAAAACGGGTATAGGGTATATTTATAAAACTAGGACAGAAGCATGCATCAAAGGATGAGGGTGAACTTGCCGTCTTCGTAGTCCTCGGGGAGTGCCGGCTCGACGTTCGGGGCTTCGGGCTCCTGCTCGCAGTAGTCGGCTTCGATCTCCGGCTCGGGGTACCTTCCTCCGTCTACTCCGTTGGCTATGGCGCACACACAAGCAAGCAAGCAATGTTAGCACACACATTTCCGGCTGAGCTCGGGGAGGGGGAAGTGAGCGGAGAGGGGGTATATATAAGCCCTAGGAAAGGGGGTTGGTTCGGCGGGGTGCGGTAATATTTGGGCTTAACCGGGAATAAAAGGCGTGTATGAAAGGCTAGGTTAAGGAGGGGTTATAGGTATTAAGGACCTATTGGTAATTTCTACTAATGGAGAAAGCGTGTGTTTATGACAATATAAGTTGGGTTAGGGCCTGTTTGTAAATTGTTTAGGGCTCAACAGTAATTAATTATTAGCCTTAGGGGCTATTTGGAAGGAAAAGGAGAGAGAGTGAATAGGATTAGAGAGGAACTCAGGGTAAAAGAAAAGGCCAGGGGGCCCTGGGGCAAAAGTGCCCTTCTTCTTCCCCCCCTCGAATCAGAACAGAGAGGGAGGGGGCGCGGGCATGACCGGCCGGCAGGGGTACCCGCCGGCGGCTCCCCGGCCGCGACGGCGGCCGGGGGCAAGGGGAAAAGGAAGAGGGGGCGAGGGGTCCTATCCCCGTGCTCACCTTGGGCTATAGTGCACCGGTGGAGGCGGCTCGCGGGGAGAGCGGTGGCGCGGCGGCGGCGCTAGGGGGCGACGGCGCAGTGGTGCTCGGGGAAGAGGGGAGGAGGTGCTGTGAGACCGTGGTGGTGAAGTGCAGCGAGCCGGGGAGGCCGCCGGCCCCTTTTATAGGCGGCGGAAGGCGGTTTGGAGAGGAGATTTTTCTCCGGCGAGCTCCACTCCGGCGAGCTCGAGGAGCTTCGCGAGGCGGCGACCGGCGACGCGACGGCTCGTGCTGCCACCGGTCAACTTGCGCGGGTGTGCTAGGGCGCGGGGGCGGTGGCGCGGTCGGGCCGGTGGTGGAAGTGATGGCTCGGGCGGGGGGGGTTAATGGCGCCGGCCGCGTCGGCCGGCTCCGGCGTCCGGCCGGCGTGGGCCTACGGTGGCGTGAGGAGGCGGGTGATCTTGCCGCGTGCCGAGGAGGGGGGCGGCGGGCGGACGCGGGGCCCCGGCCCGGGGTCAACCCCCCGTCGACGCCGGTCGGGCGCGTGCTCGGCCGCGCGGGAGGAAGGAGAAGGGAGGGAAAGGAAAAGAAGAAAGGAGGAAAAGAAAGGAGAAAAGGAAAAAGGAAGAAAAGAAAAAGGAAAGGAGGGAAAAGAAAAGAAAGGGGAGGAAAAATAAGGAAAGAAAAGAAAGAAAATAGGGAAGGGTTTTCAGAAAATCTTGGGAGATTTTTAGGGAGATTGGGGGAAAGTTTTGCGGGGTTTTTCCCGGTTTTCGGGTGTCGGCGCGTTTTTCCGGGACGGCGGTGATGGCGAGGCGGACCGGGCGTCGGGACCGCGGCGTGCGCGGGATTCCGGCCGGTGGCCGACCGCGGCGTTGGGAAGGCGCGCATGGGTGCTTGGCCGAGGTGCGGTGCCGGCGGGATTCGCGGCACGCGCGCCGGGGAGAGAGAGGGAGAAAATAGTGGCTAGGGTTCGAATGGTAATTGAGCTCGGCGGGTCGGTTTTGAAAATACGCATGATTTATTAGGTGATTTATTTAGAGCTAAAACGCGGGCGTTACAAACCTACCCCACTTAAAATGAATCTCGTCCTCGAGATTCGGCTAAGTTTCGAATAGGTGGGGGAACTCTTTCCTCAGTGCATCCTCTCGTTCCCACGTAGCTTCTTCCACCCCGTGTCTGCTCCATTGGACTCTGCACACCCGTACTTCGGTCGTTCTTGTCCGCTTGACCACAGTGTCTAAGATCTTGACGGGCACCTCCTGGTACCTAAAGGTCTGGTTGTAGATCAATGGTCTCCACCGGTACTTGCTTCTCTTCTAGCACCTTCAAACATCGGCGTAGCTGGGAGATGTGGAACACTGGGTGTATATCTGACATTTCTTCGGGAAGCTCCAACCGGTATGCTACTGCTCCGACTCTCTTGAGAACTTTATACGGTCCGATGCACCGAGGGGCCAACTTCCCGTGTACTTGAAATCTCCGAGTCCCCCGGATGGGTGAAACCTTGAGGTAGACGAAGTCTCCCGGGTTGAAGCTCGCTTCACGCCTTTTCTTGTCTGCGTAGCTCTTCTGTCGGGACTGGGCGGCTCTCAACTTTTCTCGGATATCGGCTACTCGCTCCTCGGCTTCCTTTATAAGTGCGGGCCCAACCAGGGCACGCTCTCCTACTTCTGACCACATCAGGGGTGTTCTACATTTTCTCCCGTATAGTGCTTCGAATGGCGACATTCCCAGACTTGCTTGGTAGCCGTTGTTGTAGGAAAATTCTGCATATGGCAGGCTCTGCTCCCAATCTTTGCCGTAGGTGAGGACGCATGCTCTCAACATATCTTCCAAAATTTGATTCACCCTTTCGGTCTGTCCTTCTGTCTATGGGTGGTACGCTGAGCTGAAGTCTAGCTTGGTGCCCATGGCTTTATGCAGGCTTTTCCAAAACCTAGAGGTGAACTGGGTCCCTCTGTCTGAGACTATTCTGCTAGGCACTCCATGCAACTTCACTATATTTTCTATGTAGAGTTTCGCCAGCTTCTCTCCACCATAAGTGGTCCGTACAGGTAGAAAGTGAGCGACTTTAGTGAGTCGGTCCACTATTACCCATATGGAGTCATGTCCCTTCTGAGTCCTTGGCAACCCTACTATGAAGTCCATACCTATCTCGTCCCACTTCCATACTGGGATTGGTAAAGGTTGCAACAGTCCTGCTGGCTTCTGATGTTCAGCTTTGATCCTCTGACAAGTGTCACAGTGGGCGACGAATCGTGCAATGTCTGCCTTCATCCCATTCCACCAGTACTTCTGCTTTAAGTCCATGTACATCTTGGTGGATCCCGGTGAATGGAGTATCTTTGAGTTGTGTGCCTCATCCATGATGGTACTGTCGGAAATCTCCACCTTCGGGCACGCATATCCTGTTCTTGTACCACAGGGTGCCTTGGTCATCTACCCTGAAGTCAGGGGCCTTGTTCTCTCCGGTATGCTTGCGGATCTTCATCAGATTCTCATCGGCTTCTTGGGCCTTCCGGATCTTCTCTTCTAGGGTAGGTTGAACACTCAGCTGGCGGACGTAGCCTTGGGGGACGATGTGTACGTTGAGCCGTGCCATCTCCTCTTGCAATTGGGCACTCTTGGGTGCTACCTTCTCGTAGGTTTTCCGGCTTAGGGCATCTGCTACTACATTGGCCTTCCCCGGGTGGTAGTGAATCTCTAGGTTATAGTCCTTGACTAGTTCTAGCCATCTTCTCTGCCTTAGGTTCAGGTCGGGCTGGGTGAAGATGTACTTTAGACTCTTGTGGTCTGTGTAGATTTCACACTTGTTCCCGATCAGGTAGTGTCTCCAGATTTTCGGGGCATGCACTACGGTACGCAAACTCCGGATCGTGGGTGGGATAGTTCTCGCTCATGGGGTTTGAGTCGGCGGGAGGCATATGCCACTACCTTCCCATCTCGCATGAGAACACATCCCAACCCTTGTCGGGAGGCGTCGCAATACACGACAAAGTCCCGTTGAATGTCCGCGGGGGTTAGCACCGGGGCCGTGGTCAACCTTTTCTTCAACTCCCGGAAACTTCTTTCACGAGCCTCGGTCCGATTAAACTTCTTCTCTTTCTTGAGCAGCTCTGTCATGGGCCGGGCGATCTTGGAGAATCCCTCGATAAATCTCCGGTAGTACCCGGCTAAACCTAGGAAACTCCTGATCTCACTCACGTTGGTTGGTTGCTGCCAATTGGAGACTGTCTCAACTTTTCCGGGGTCTACAGCTACTCCTTCTGCAGTCAATATGTGCCCAAGGAAGGATATCTTCTCTAGACAAAATTCACACTTGCTGAACTTGGCGTATAGCTTGTGTGCCCTTAACTTTACCAGCACTACCCGA
This sequence comes from Cenchrus americanus, assembly GCA_947561735.1. NCBI lineage: Eukaryota > Viridiplantae > Streptophyta > Magnoliopsida > Poales > Poaceae > Cenchrus > Cenchrus americanus. The sequence continues at coordinate 50,737,737 of OX387245.1, forward strand.
AGATGTTGTTCATGCTCCTCCACGCTCTTGGAGTAAACAAGTATGTCGTCAATGAAGACCACGACAAACTTGTCCAACTCTTCCATGAACACCTTATTCATGAGGTTCATGAAGTATGCTGGTGCATTGGTTAGTCCGAATGACATCACCGTGAACTCATATTGCTCGTAGCGAGTGACAAAGGCAGTCTTGGGGATGTCACTCTCCCTAATCTTGAGTTGGTGATACCACGATCTTAGATCCACCTTCGAGAAATACTTGGCTCCCTTCAGTTGGTCAAACAGGTCATCTATTCTGGGAAGAGGGTACTTGTTTTTAATAGTGACCTCGTTCAGCGAGCGATAGTCCACGCACATCCTCATGCTCTTATCCTTCTTCTCCACGAAAAGCACTGGTGCTCCCCATGGTGATGAGCTCGGTCTAATGAACCCGCTTCGCTGGAGCTCTGCTAGCTGCTTCTTCAATTCTGCCAACTCAGGGGCTGCCATCCTATAGGGCCTCTTGGCTATGGGAGAGGTTCCAGGGATAAGGTCGATTACGAACTCTATATCATTGTCTGGTGGCATTCCAGGGAGTTCTTCGGGGAACACGTCTGGGTATTCTCGTACTACTGGGACATCTTCTATGGACTTGGCTTCTATGTTGAAAACCATTATATCCGGCCTATGTCCCCGGGTGTGGCAGGTCACTTGTATCCCGTCTGGGTTGGTCAAGTGCACTACTTTATCGGTGCAACTTATGAGGCCATGGTGTTGGCTTAACCAATCCATACCAAGGATCACGTCTATCCCCTTGGATTTCAGTACTACCAGGTCTGCTAAGAACTCTACCCCACTTAAAATAATCCTTACCCGGGGCATCCCGAGTTGACACTTAATGTCTCCTCCGGTGTTCGAGTTATTAGGGGTGCTTTGAGTAGTACCGTGGGTATGCTATGCTTTTCCACAAAGCTTGAGGATATGAATGAGTGTGATGCTCCCGAATCGAACGGTATGGTAGCCAAAGCGAGGCGACCGGGAACTCACCGAGTACTACGCCTTGTGCCTCCCGTGCCTCTGCGCATTGATGTGATTCACCGGGCGCGTCCATACGACTGCTGGGGCTGCCTCATCTGCTGGTTGCTGGTGTTGTTGCCGAAGTTATTGTTGCTGCGCACTGGCATGCGGTTGGCTCCTGACACAAGTGGCCTTGGCCCGTTCACCGAGTTGGAATAGGTGGTGGTGGTTGGCTTTTTAGCATAGGGGCAGTTGGCGATGAAGTGCCCGGTTTCTCGGCAATTGAAACACACTCGGGAGCTGTTGTTGTTGTTGGTAGTGATCCGGGCGGTGTTGTTCCGTGGGGGCTTCATGGCACTCTGGTTGTAGGAGGGCTTGAACCGGGCTCGGGGGCTTGTGAGCTCGTGGCTTGGGATTGGGTTACATACGCATAGGAGCTTGGAACCTGGACATGGGGTGTCCAAAGTTTCTCGGCCTCTGGGACCGCTCTTGCTGCTTGGCCTTGTGTTCCATGAACTTGCGCTTGTTTTCCTTCTTTTCCTCGGCCCTTGCTCTCTCCGTGAGTATTGCCATGTTCATAAGGGTGTTAAAGTCCGGGTAAATCTGAGGGGTCAGCAGTGTCCTCAGTTCCGGAGTCAGCCCCTTCTTGAACATCTCTTGCTTTTTGGAGTCTTTATCCACCTCCTCGGGGGCATAGCACGCCAGCTCTATGAACTGGTACGTGTATTCCTCCACAGACATGTTGCCTTGGCGGAGTTCGTGGAACTCGTCTGCCTTCCGCTTCAGTGTGGCCTCCGGGATGTGGTAGCGGCGGAACTCCTCCACGAATTCATCCCATGTGATGGCGGAGGGATCCTTGGGCGCGGCGCGATAATTCTCCCACCGGAGCTAGGGCGGTCCGGTGAGTCGCGTGAGCGCCGAGGAGAACCTTGTCATGGTCCTCGCAGTGGAGGGGCTCCAATTCCCTCAGGATGGCTCTCAGCCAATCGTCAGCGTCCAAAGGATTCACCGACCCGCTAAAGGTGGGCGGCTTAGTCCTGAGGAACTCGATCAGCTTCTCATTCATGCTCATAGCACGGGGTCTTGGGCGGTTGATGGCATTGAAGATAGCCTCCATCGGGACGATCCGGTTGGCTAAGACTTGTGCCAAGTCAACAGGAGGGGGTGGCGGTGGCAGGACCACGTTCTCTCCTCCATCTTCATTTTGGTTAACCTCCTGGTCGTGGAGACGCTCCCTCCGATCGGCTTGCGATCCCTCAGCGTCCGATCGGTGGGTCCTGACAGGGCGCCTGGAAACCATCTGTAGAGAAACGGGTTTTCTAAGAGGTCTAGTTTTATGTGATGTTTAAGTGGATTATATCGGGTTTCTTTTTGAAAAGGCAGGGTCCACTCCTGCCGGTAGGCACACAACAGGCACATAGCAAACAAGCAAGCACAAACAAGTTTTTATTTCACACCAGCGAGGAGGATACATCCCGACTACGCGGACACACTACACGACTAAGGACTAAGGGCGCAACTTGGACCAGTACGGCTTCATTCCCTGGGTCTTGGGGCACACTACTCGCGAGGGGAGCTGTCTTCTGGGGTCGAGTGTTCTTCCAGCGGAATGAGCAACTCGTCATCGTTTCCGCCTTCGGGGTCCCCGTTTTCCTGAGGCTGTGCTGCGGCTTCAGTGGTAGCTATTGGGGGTTCGGTGACTGCTGGTGGTGCTGGGGGGACTTCGATAGTTCCTCCCCATCCTACAAGGGGTGTTCCCAGCAGGACTTGAGCTTCTCCAATGGCTGGAACGGGTGTTCCGCCGTGGGTCCATTCTTGCATGCGTTGGTCCTGGATCCTCCTGAGGCTTTCCTAGGCAACGACTTCACTGCTTATGGCTGCTGCGGTCCTTGCTTCAGCTTGAGCCACTCGGACTTGGTGCATTCTCACTGTGACTTCAGCTTGCTCGGCCCGGCTGATCTGCTCCCTCAAGTGCCTGGCCTGGTCATCAAAGAGCTTGTCCAGGGAGACAAGGTAGGCGACTACGTGGTACAGTAGGTCTTCTTGGTGGCGACGTCGTTCCAGGTTCCTCATGCGGGCTTGCCAAACTGGGGTTCTGATGGCGGGAGGGAAGTACCTCATTGGTGTGGGGACGAGGTGTTCTTCGTAGATCGGCACGGGGTAGCGGAGGGCTTTTCTGAGGGCCAATGGATAGGTGTCTCGGTGTCGAAACCCTGTGGCGGTCACGCGCCACGGCTCGATGTTGGTGTGGCGGTTGCTTCTAGCGACGAAGAGGACCACTCTACAGCGAAGAGTGCCGAGTTGCTCGTACTCTCTCGTCGTAGTACCCGGGGCGCTCGGTGATACCGAGGCGCTCCAGGGAGTTGATGAGCAGGCGAGCAAAACCAGGCTCCTCCTGGCACACGCCTTGGGTCCATCCATCTTCCGCCATCTGAAAACAAAGGTAGAGTTGAACAGGTTGTGGTGGGGTACAAGAGATGGATAACTTTATTTATTAGGAAGGTTGGGGTACATCCTTCGGGGTACACTTATTATTACTAGGACTCAGTCTCTAGCCTAAACCCTAGTCTTATCCTCATGGTGACTCTTCCTCTAGCTGGATACGGCGCTTCTTTAGTGGAAGATCTTGTTCCAGTATCTCATCTTCAGTCTGGGTCCCTTTGTCCCAGTGGGTTTCTTCGGGTTCATCTTCTTCTCGCTCGGCTCCTTCATCTCTCGCTTCTTCGCTCCTTTAGCTCATCCCATAGGGCTTTATGGGCCAACGGCATGCGTTCTCTTTCCCTGAGGTATTCTGCGCTTTGTGTTGTGTAGTTCAACTTCGCTATGGTCGTCTTCACCCTTTCTAGTTCTATCCTCTGTTCTGCTCTTTCCGCTCTGTCGATCTGCTGCTTCAGTTGCTGGGCTTGCTCCTGGTAAAGGTGGTCTAGGCCTCTGAGGTATATGGATAGGTGGGAAATTGCCTCTTCTAAGTCTTCTTCCTCTCGTTCTAGACCTCTCATGCGATCAATCCATGAGCGTCCTCTTCCTCCGGAGGGTGGAAAGAATCCCATTGGAGTCCTTCGGAGGTGCTGTCTATAAACCACTCGTAGCTGTCGCAGGGCCTTCCGAGCAGCCTTGGGGTAGGTGTCGGCAAAGCGAAAACCAGTGGCGGTGACGAACCATGGCTCTATGTCGGGGTAAAGCGTGCTCCTTCCCACAAAGATTAGCAGCTTACACCGAGGGGTGCCGAAACGTTCGTACTCTCAGTAGATGAACTCTGGCGGATCCCTTACTCCGACGCGCTCTAGGCTGAGTAGTAGCAGGTTAGGGAGGCCAGGCTGGACGGGGCAGATTCCTCCGTTCCATTCGGGGTTAGCCATCTGGAAACAGGCAAGAATCAAGGTAAGGATTTGGGAAAAGGTGAGCTTAGCAAAGGAGAGGTTAGAGAAGGCCAGAGGAGGTCTCGTATCCTAGGGGTCATGTTCTACGGCCAACCTACGGCTCTGATACCACCTGAAGCGTCCCCTCATCAGAGGTGACTAAATGTGACACAAATACCAGTCCCAGGAGGCTGGTAACACATTTATTACAACAGGTGGAATCAGTCTTTTACATCACGGCGACACAAAGGGCACGGTAGTGCCAACGCTACAAGGAACAACACAAACGCTAACGACCACACTACAATGGCAAAGGCTTCCATAGCCTCCTCAGAGTACCACACCATGGAAGCTTTCGGTAGGGGCCCTGGGTACACAGGCACGGTTGGGTGTAGGGCACGACCTACTCAACGTCTTCGGGAATGTAATCGGGATCCTCCTCTGTAAAATAGTTAGTAAAACAAGGGTGAGCACATACGTACTCAGCAAATCCAACCCCACCCACGGAGGGGCTTACAAGCAGAACCATGCGTAAGGTATAACAAGGATCAGGTTAAGGTTCATTTTGCAAACTTACACATGCAGAGGTTCATTTTGAAAAGGTTTTCGCAAATCATTTTCCTAACCCAAGTAGCTCAAAAGTTTTTGGAAAAACCACTGTGGAACTACCGGACTTCCCGTCCGTCGTAGCCCAGGCACACAGCCACACACTTCATCCAGAAAACAACTCACGCCAGAAAACATCCCATCCCAAACACTAGTCTTTGTGACCACACCGTGACTCGTCCAATACCGTGGACACGGCTATTCGAATAGGTTTGACACTGCGAGAGGTTGTACATCTTTACCCACAAGTAGGGTACCGTCACACGGACACCTCGGTGCGGTACGGATCCTATCAAAGCCATTACCCACCTTAGCTAACACTACGAGCCACCACGGAAGCAACCAAGGGGTTATCCCACATAACCGGGCGTACCTCACACGAGCGTACCCCTACTCCTTGGTCTCCCGCCGCTCACCCGCACACCCGGATGGCAAGTAGATTAACTAGTGGGATTTATGCTAAGCCGTTGCCACATACAACGGTCGAGTGGTTGTACGATGATTTGGGTCAGGTGAGATGTCACGCAACCCGGTCCTTAACCGACAAGATGGACAACTCCCAACATGCTCAACCACACAGGTACGAGCTCACCCATACTCCTGACACACACGTCCATCCCGTCTACCCAGTTCTTTACTCATTTTCCAAACATATCCCTTTTTTGTTTTTGAAGCACTCACACGTTTTGAAAGCACTCACACATTTTGAAAGCACTTACACATTTTAAAGCAAACATTCAGGCCAAAACAAGGTTTAATCATGGCAATCAAGGGTGGCTATCCTACCATGTTTTGCAGTAAAACAATATGCAATTTATAAAACGGGTATAGGGTATATTTATAAAACTAGGACAGAAGCATGCATCAAAGGATGAGGGTGAACTTGCCATCTTCGTAGTCCTCGGGGAGTGCCGGCTCGACGTTCGGGGCTTCGGGCTCCTGCTCGCAGTAGTCGGCTTCGATCTCCGGCTCGGGGTACCTTCCTCTGTCTACTCCGTCGGCTATGGCGCACACACAAGCAAGCAAGCAATATTAGCACACACGTTTCCGGCCGAGCTCGGGGAGGGGGAAGTGAGCGGAGAGGGGGTATATATAAGCCCTAGGAAAGGGGGTTGGTTCGGCGGGGTGCGGTAATATTTGGGCTTAACCGGGAATAAAAGGCGTGTATGAAAGGCTAGGTTAAGGAGGGGTTATAGGTATTAAGGACCTATTGGTAATTTCTACTAATGGAGAAAGGGTGTGTTTATGACAATATAAGTTAGGTTAGGGCCTGTTTGTAAATTGTTTAGGGCTCAACAGTAATTAATTATTAGCCTTAGGGGCTATTTGGAAGGAAAAGGAGAGAGAGTGAATAGGATTAGAGAGGAACTCAGGATAAAAGAAAAGGCCAGGGGGCCCTGGGGCAAAAGTGCCCTTCTTCTTCCCCCCCTCGAATCAGAACAGAGAGGGAGGGGGCGCGGGCATGACTGGCCGGCAGGGGTACCCGCCGGCGGCTCCAGTCGCGGCGGCGGCGGGGACAAGGGGAAAAGGAAGAGGGGGGCGAGGGGGTCCTATCCCCGTGCTCACCTTGGGCTATAGTGCACGATGGAGGCGACTCCGCGGGAGAGCGGTGGCGCGGCGGCGCGCGCTAGGGGGCGACGGCGCGGTGGTGCTCGGGGAAGAGGGGAGGAGGTCTTTGTGAGACCGTGGTGGTGAAGTGCGAGCGGCGGGGAGGCCGCCGCCCCTTTTATAGGCGGCGGAAGGCGGTTTGGAGAGGAGATTTTTCTCCCGGCGAGCTCCCACTCCGGCGAGCTCGAGGAGCTTCGCGAGGCGGCGACCGGCGACGCGACGGCTCGTGCCGCCGCCGGTCAACTTGCGCGGGCGTGCTAGGGCGCGGGGCGGCGCGGTCGGGCCGGTGGTGGAAGTGATGGCTCGGGCGGGGGGGGATTAATGGTGCCGGCCGCGTCGGGCGGCTCGGCGTCCGCGGCCGGGCGTGGGCTGCGGTGGCGTGAGGAGGTGGGTGATCTTGCCGGGCGTCGTCGAGGAGGGGGCGGGGGGCGGGCGCGGGGCCCCGGGCCGGGGTCAACCCCCGTCGGACGCCGGTCGGGCGCGTGCTCGGCCGCGCGGGAGGAAGGAGAAGGGAGGGAAAGGAAAAGAAGAAAGGAGGAAAAGAAAGGAGAAAAGGAAAAAGGAAGAAAAGAAAAGAAAAAGGAAAGGAGGGAAAAGAAAAGAAAGGGGAGGAAAAATAAGGAAAGAAAAGAAAGAAAATAGGGAAGGGTTTTCAGAAAATCTTGGGAGATTTTTAGGGAGATTGGGGGAAAGTTTTGCGGGGTTTTTCCCGTTTCGGGTGTCGGCGCGTTTTTTTCGGGACGGCGGTGATGGCGAGGCGGACCGGGCGTCGGGACCGCGGCGTGCGCGGGATTCCGGCCGGTGGCCGACCGCGGCATTGGGAAGGCGCGCATGGGTCGGGCCGAGGTGCGGTGCCGGCGGGATTCGCGGCACGCGCGCGGGGAGAGAGAGGGAGAAAACAGTGGCTAGGGTTCGAATGGTAATTGAGCTCGGCGGGTCGGTTTTGAAAATACACATGATTTATTAGGTGATTTATTTAGAGCTAAAACGCGGGCGTTACAACGCGGCTACCCGAGCGCGGAGCGCCGTCGACACCCGGTCCCTGCGCAGCGACCAGTCCCTGTGGGATCTCGAGATGCTCCCCACCGGCCCGCTGGTGAGTAGAATTCTTGGTTTCGTTTTTGATTCTGCTGAATCTTCAGGTTGCTGACGCGCTTCGATGTTTCGTTCGCAGCTGGTGAGCCTGAGCGCCGCGAAATCTGATCCGCCCACTCCCTGCTCTCGCGCGCTCGGTCGAGCGTCGCAGCAACGGGAGCGGGCGGCACGCAAGAAGGAGCGAGCGAAGCGTCACCGCGAGCGCCGCGAACGGAGGAACGAGGAGTACCGGCTGCGCGAGCAGCAGGGGTTCTCTTCTCCGGGGACTGAGGAGTACTCGTTCTCGGAGGAGGAAGAGGAGGAAGAGGCCGGGGGCAGGGCCTCCCTGATAGGTGGGAGCTCGCACCCCCCGCCGCCGGAGCTCGCTCCGTGGCAAAGAGTAGCGTCGCCGGGGCGGGGTGCGGAGGCGCCCGCCGCCGGTGCACTCGACGACGGGAGCGGCGCGGGCCGCGGAGGCGCCGGCGCGCGCGCGCGCGGGCGGGGTCCGCGCGCGCGGCGGAGACGGCCGGAGGCGCGGCGGAGATGGCCGGAGGCGCGGCGGCGGCCGCGGCGGTCGCGCCGGCGTCGTCTGCCGGGACCTCGAGGAAGAGGAAGCGCGCCTTCTCTTCTTCGAGGTGAGGGGCTTGCTCTTTTGCGGGGTTGCATACCCGACAACCAAGGACCTGACTATTTGTTCGTGTTTGCATAGGGTGGTGTCGACCGTGCCTCCCCTCGCACCGGCCAAGGTGTTGAGGGCGGACGCATCGGTTCCCACCCGACGGCGCTCGTCGAGGGCGCCGCGGGCGGGGGGCGAGCGCGGCGGCCGCGGCGGGCGAGAGCTCGCGGGCGCGGCCGAGACCCCGAGGCCACGGCCGGTGGATGCCCCCGCCGCGCCGCGGCCGGCGGCCGTCGAGGAGCGGCGGGCGCCGGTCGTGGTGGAGGCGCGCGCGCGGCGACGCCGGTCGTGGTGGAGGCGCGGCCGGCGACGCGCGGTCGTGGTGGAGGCGCGGCCCGGCGGCCCGGTCGTGGAGGGCGTGCGCGCGCCGCGGTTGCGGAGACGCGGCCGGAGGCGTCGATGGAGGCGACGCGGGGGCCGGCACCCGCCGGCGGCTCCCCGGCGGCGGTGGTGGAGATTCCGGACGATGACTCCCCGCCGCCCGGGTGGGACCAGTGGGTGAGTTTCCCCCACGCCATCCCCCGAGTCCCAGGAGGGGGCTCTTGTGAGGCGGTGGGAGGGCCACATGGTGGCAGGAGGCCGAGGGCACAGTGCCGAGGCCTCTTCTTCCCGCGCCGGCCGCTCCGCCCGGGAGAGGGGGCGCGTTGGCGATCCGCCCGCCATTGCCGATGCCCAGGGGGACCAGGAGCTGTGGGGAGAGCTCCGCAACCACGGCGCCGCGCTCGACCGAGCGTTGAACGAGGCGCTACGGATCCATGGCGGCCCCGCGTGGCGCGTCTTCCAGGTGGGGCACCGTCGTCTGCTTGCTTTGTTTTTCTCGTTTTTGCGCGCGATCCTTGCAGCGTAACACTCACGGGTCTCGGCTTGTTGGTGACAGGAGCTCGAGCACCGCGCCCGTGACAAATACGGCGCCTTCGATCAGATGAGTGCCGAGCTCCGCCAGCTCCGGGAGCGGTGCGACGCCTTCGACGCGCTCGCCGATGCCTTGAGGACTCCGGACAGTTGGCTGTCGTACCGGGATGTGGCCCTGCGCAATCAGCTCCAGGAGTGCACAAGGCAGGACGCGGCACGCCCCTCCACCCTCGAGCATGTCTGCACGGCCCTCATCGACCGGGATGAGGCGCTACGGCAGGCGCGGGCGGACCTGGAGAGGATGCGCACCCTAGCGGCCAACTGGGAGGCGGAGGTGGTCGCCGTCCGCAACGACAACCTGGAGCTCCATTTGTTGCTCCGGGGGGCGCAGGCTCAGCAGAGCCATGCTGAGGAGAGGGCGCGCGCGCTCGAGCAGAAGGCCAAGGAGGCCGACGAACTGAAGGCCGCCCTCGACGCCAAGGTTGCGGCGCTCACTGTCGCGGAGGACCGGCTCCTGCAGGAGCGTACCGCCGCCGGGGGCCGAGGGGCGCCTCCGGCGGGAGCGGGTCGTCCTTGCCGACGCCCGGTCGGCACTCGAGCAGGAGCGCGTCGCTCGCGAGGCGGCGCGCGAGTCGCCGGGAGGGCGGAACGGCGGAGTTCTCGAAGCTCGAGGGAGAGCTGGTGGTGCTCAGCATCACGAGCGCAAGCCAGGAGCTGGCCCTCCAGGAGCAGAGCGAGATCCTCAGCGGCCTTCAGCAGGCGGTTGAGGCCGAGCGCCGCGCCCTCGAGGTGGAGAAGAAGCAGGTCGAGGGTAAGTAGCTGTTTGTTTCTTGTTTTGCTAGTTTTCCCTTAGAGGGTTCGCCCCCTTTTCTGATCCCCCTCTTGCTTGGCAACTTCAGGCCTGCGCACCTTGCTGGGGCACACGGCCGATCGGGCCGAGGCGCTGCAGACCTCCTACAACTCCTCCGAGCAGGAGCTGCTGGAGTTGCGCTCCGCAGCCCTCGAGACCTGCCAAGCCGTGGAGGAGGGCGAGGCGCGAGGGCGGGAGCTCGGCGGCCGGCCGCTGCGCGCCCTTGGCGGGCACGTCACCGGGCGCATGCGCCGGGCGCTGCGCCTCGGCGTCCAGAAGGCCCTCGGGGTGGTGCGATCTCATTACGAGATCAACTTTGAGGCGGTGGCGGAGGGTTATATTGTCCCCGAGGGCGTCGAAGACGAGGTGGCGATGGAGTGTGTGGACGCGTTAGCCGCTGACGCCGCCGGGGCGCTCGCCGAGGCCTTCGAGGAGTTTCTGTTCCCGTATGCCGCCGACGCTGCCGCTCCGCCAGCCTGAAGATTGCCGGGCGCTAGGCCCTTTTTTGTTTATGTGTTAGTGTGCGGGCCATGTGGCCGTGTAAATAAACATATCACTTTTTCTTCAAATGTTTGTGAAAGTGAAATGATGTCCTTTACTTTATTGCGCTTTTTTGTTTCTCCTTCTTCCTGAGTAAATTCTAGTTAGGGGAGTTCGATTTTCGCGAGCGGCCTGCTGGGTCGGAGGCAAGAGAGAAGGGCCGTATCCTCGCGGAGGCGTAGGTTATCTCAGACTTGCTCGTCCTTTCCTCTAGGCTGCCTGCGCCCTGTTCGAATTTTGCTCGAGGCCGAAGTAGAAGCATGCTTAGCGCGCGTGGGTTTTTCCTTTTTTTGCGAAAAAATGGGACCATTTTTTGGGGGGGATGCCCCCCGTAGTAGCCCCCGAGGGTAACTTGGGTTTCAGGGGAAAGCCGAGTTGCCCTTTTTATTGAATTGGTGATGTTTACATGGTTGTTACCAACTGGGGTGTTGGTCACGTGATTTACAACAAAAGACTTGGAAATCCTAGCTATGGATAGAAGCAACGTAGCTGTTGGATGTTCCAAGCGTTGGTGAGTTCTTCGCCGTCCTCGTTGGCTAGCTTGTACGTGCCAGGCTTGAGCACCTTCACTACGACGTAGGGTCCCTCCCACGGAGGTGATAGCTTGTGGCGTCCTCGGTTGTCTTGGCGTAGCCTTAGGACCAAATCCCATTCGCTGAAGTCCCGCCGGCGTATCTTCCGTTCCTGGTAGCGCCTGAGGGACTGTTGGTATCTTGCGGAGTGCATCAAGGCCACGAGGCGCGCTTCGTCCGGCCGGTCCCGGTGAGTCCTCGCGGGCTCGGCCGGTTGGCGTCCCTCGTCGTAGCCTCGTACCCTGGGTGACCCATACTCTAAGTCTGTGGGGAGGATGGCCTCCGCGCCATGGACTAGAAAAAACAGGGTGAACCCAGTGGCTCTGCTTGGGGTGGTCCTTAGGCTCCACACGACCGCTGGTAACTCCTGGAGCCATTTCCGACCAGACTTATTCAGCTGGTCGAAAATTCTGGGCTTAAGGCCTTATAGGATCATGCCATTGGCACGCTCTACTTGGCCGTTACTCTGTGGGTGTGCCACAGCTGCCCAACGGATGTGGAATTTGTCGCAGAACTCCAGGAATTTCCTGACCGTGAACTGGGACCTGTTGTCGGTGATGATGGAGTTTGGTACTCCAAAACGATGGACGATGTCGGTGAAGAACGTCACTGCTTGCTCTGCCCTGAGATTCGTAATGGGGCGTACTTCTACCCACTTGGAAAATTTGTCGATCGCAACCAACAGGTGGGTGAAGCCCCCGGGCGCCTTCCGCAGGGGCCCGACGATGTCCAGCCCCCACACGGCGAAACGCCATGTTATGAGGATGGTCTGCAGGACGTGAGCAGGAAGGTTGGATTTGCGGGCGTAGAACTGGCACCTTTCGCAGGTGCGCACGATCTCGCTGGCATCCGCGACCGCGGTAGGCTAGTAAAAACCTTGACGGAACGCATTGCCCACGATGGTGCGGGGTGCGGCGTGATGGCCGCAGATCCCCGCGTGAATGTCCCGGAGGAGCTCGCGCCCCTCGGGGATGGGTACGCATCGCTGCAAGATGTCGGAAGCGGCGCGCTTGTACAGCTCGTCGTCGACAAGGGCGAAGGACTTGGCCATCCGGGCGATGCGCCTGGCCTCGGCCCGGTCCGAGGGGAGTTCCCCTCGAGCCATCCAGGAGACATACTTGTCGCGCCAATCTGCCTTGATGGGGGCTGGCTCGACATCCATCACATCGACCTCGTAGGCGCCATACTCCTCGAGGAGGGAGAGCACGTACGCCTCATTCGAGGGGTCCTCATCCATGGGCTCCGCGCCTGCTAGATTCGAGGGAGCCCCCGAGGGTCCCGCGTGGCTCGAGGGGCGAGGCTCGAGGGTGACGGAGGGCTGGGCAATGTCTCGGGCAAAAATGTTCGGGGGGATGGTGATCCGCCCGGACGCGATCTTGGCCAACTCATCCGCCTCCTCGTTGTACCGGCGGGGCACGTGATTGAGCTCGATGCCGTAGAACTTGTCCTTGAGGGCTCGTACGGCCTTGCAGTACGCTTCCATCTTGTCGTCGTGGCAGCTCGCAATTTCCATGACTTGGTCAATCACGAGCTGCGAATCCCCCCGCACGTCGAGGCGCTTGACGCCTATCTCAATGGCGATATTGAGGCCGCAAAGGCGGGCCTCGTACTCAGCCATGTTGTTTGATGCGGGGAAGTGGAGACGTACTGCGTACCGCATGTGCTCCCCGAGGGGTGACACGAAGAGCAAGCCCGCGCCCGCTCCTGTTTTCATCACCGAGCCGTCGAAATACAGAGTCCAGCACTCTGCTTGGATCTGTGGCGGCGGTAGTTGCGTGTCTGTCCATTCAGCGACGAAATCCGCCAGGATCTGGGATTTGATGGCCTTGCGCGGGGCGTAGGCGAGCGTCTCACCCATCAGCTCCACCGACCCCTTGGCGATCCTGCCCGCCGCGTCCAGATTGCGGAAGATCTCCCCCAGCGGGAAGGAGGAAACCATCGTGACAGGGTGGGCCTCGAAGTAGTGGCGAAGCTTGTGCCGCGCGAGGACCACCGCGTACAGCAGCTTTTGGACTTGAGGGTAGCGTGTCTTGGTGTCGGACAAGACTTCGCTGATGTAGTACACCGGCCGTTGGACCGGCAGGGCGTGCCCTTCCTCCGTGCGCTTTACCACGATTACGGCGCTGACCACCGGGTGGTCGCGGCCACGTAGAGCTGCGAGAGGTTCGCGGTCTGCGGCGGCGTGAGGATCGGGGCGTGGGTCAAGGATGCCTTCAGCTTGTCGAGCGCGTCTTGGGCCTCGGCGGTCCAGGAGAAGCGCTCGTGCTTTTTGAGGAGGCGATAGAGGGGCAAGCCTTTTTCGCCGAGCCGCGAGATGAAGCGGCTCAAGGCGGCAAGGCACCCCAACACCTTTTGTACCCCTTTGAGATCCCGAATTGGACCCATTCGCTCGAGGGTTGCAACCTTCTCGGGGTTGGCCTCGATGCCTCGTTGGGAGACTATGTATCCTAGGAGCATGCCCCGCGGCACACCAAAGACACATTTTTCGGGGTTCAATTTTACCCCGTTGGCCCGTAGGCAGCCGAACGCGATGTTGAGGTCGCTGCCAACCAGGTCGTCCGCCTTCCTGGTTTTTACGACGATGTCGTCTACGTACGCCTCAACCGCTCGCCCGATGTGATCTCCGAAAACGTGTTGCATGCAGCGTTGATACGTTGCACCCGCGTTCCAGAGGCCGAACGGCATCGTGACGTAGCAAAACATCCCGAACGGCGTGATGAATGAGGTCACGAGCTGGTCGGACTCCTTCATCTTTATTTGGTGATACCCGGAGTAGGCATCAAGGAAGCAAAGTAGCTCACACCCGACTGTTGAATCAACAATTTAATCGATGCGTGGCAAAGGAAAGGGAACTTTAGGACATGCTTTATTAAGACTAGTGTAGTCTATACACATCCGCCATTTCCCGTTCTTTTTCTTTACTAATATAGGATTCGCTATCCACATAGGGTGGAACACTTCCTTGATGAATCCAGCCTCGAGAAGCTTCCGCAGCTCCGCTCCGATCGCCCGCCACCGCTCCTCGTCGAAGCGGCGGAGCCGCTGCTACGCGGCGCGGGAATGAGGCAGGATGTCAATGGAGTGCTCGGCGACCTCCCTCGGGATGCCTGGCATATCCGAGGGGCTCCACGCGAAGATGTCGGCGTTGGCGCGGAGGAAGTCGACGAGCACCACTTCCTATTTCGGGTCGAGGGTGGAGCTGACCCTCAGCACCTTGCCCTCGGGGGCAGCAGGGTCGAGGGGCACCTCCTTGGTCTGCTCCGCGGCCTCGAAATTGTCGGCGTGCTTGGCGGTGGAGTCGAGGTCTTCGTTGACCATCTTCTCCAAGGTGGTCACCAGCGCTTCGTCCAGCGTTAGTGCTTCCGCGTGCTCCACGCACTCGACGTCGCAGTCGAACGCGTGCTCGATGGACGAGCCCACGGTGATGACGTCGTTTGGTCCCGACATCTTCATTTTGAGGTAGGTGTAGTTGGGGACGGCCATGAACTTGGCGTAGCAGGGCCGCCCAAGTATGGCGTGGTAGGCGCCCCGGAACCCCACCACCTCGAAGGTGAGCATTTCCTTGCGGAAGTTGCTCGGAGTGCCGAACCAAACCGGCAGGTCGATCTGCCCGAGGGGCTGGACGCGTTTGCCTAGCGCGACGCCATGGAACGGCGTCGTGCTGGGCCGTAGCTGGTCCAACCCGATCCCCAACAGGCGCAGCATGTGCGCGCAGAGGATGTTGAGGCTGCTGCCTCCGTCCATCAGGACCTTTGAGAACCGCGCGTTCCCAATGACCGGGTCGACCACCAGTGGGTGCGGCCGGGTTGGGGATGCGGTTCGGGTGGTCTTCGCGGCCGAAGGTGATGGCATCCTCCGGCCCGATCAAGGAAGGAGGGAGGCGCCTTCTCCGCGGCAAGGACCTCGTGCCGCTCCCGCTTGCGCTGGCGGCTCGACATGTCGACGGTCGGTCCCCCGAAGATGAGGAACACGTTCTCTACGGCGGGGGAAGCCGCCGGCGTCGCCATCTCCTCCGGTCCTTCTTGGCCTCCGCGTCCTTTGCGGCGGCGCGACCGTAGAACTTTTTGAGCATGTCGCATTGCTCGAGGGTGTGGTTCACTGGGGTCTTGTGGTATGGACATGGCTTTTTCAGCATGTCATCAAACACCCCCGGACCTCGAGGGGCCGGTCGAGGGCCTCGTCGAGCTGGGTCAACAGCAAGAGCCTCGGCGTTATTGCCGTCGCGTCCCTGCTCGCACGCCTCGCGGCGCGGCTTCTTCCCTTTCTTGCCCCGCTTGTCCTTCCGGTGGGGCTCCCTGGACTTGCTACCCTCCACGGGCGTGTCGTCCGAGCGCTTGCCCTTCTTGCCGTCGAAGATCGCCCCCACGGCCTCTTCCCCTGAGGCGAAGCTGGTGGTGATGTCGAAAAGCTCGTTTGAGTCTGCAGGCGGGCTGCGCCCCAGCTCTCGCACGAGATCCCGACACGTGGTGCCCTCGAGGAAGGCGTGCACAATCTCGGATTGCGCCACGCTTGGGAGCTCCTGTGCAGCGCTTGGAGAAGCGCCGTATGAAGTCCCGGAGCGACTCGCCGGGCTTCTGGGTGCAGGAGCGTAGGTCCCAGGAATTCCCAGGGCGCACGTAAGTGCCCTGGAAGTTGCCCACGAACGTGCGGACCAGATCATCCCGGTTGTGGATGCGGGCACGGCCGGCGATGCTCGAGCCACGTCGGGGCCGAATCGCCGAGGTGCGGAGGGAGGTTGTTGAAGGACCGATACGGCGAACCAGAGAGGGGGGGAGTGAATGGGAGCCGATAAAAATTCTTCTCGATGGAGATGAGAACTCCAACAAGACGAACGCGGCTACCAACACACGTCTCCGACTCACTACCCAAGTTGGTCAAGCCCACGTAGCCACTGGAGTGCCACCGGACCTAGGAACCAACACACACGACCTTCCGACTCGAGTACGCAGCGGAACAACAAACCGCCTACCGCCGCTCGCGCATTCGCCTTGCTCGTCCACCGAGCGTTGATGACGTTA
This sequence comes from Cenchrus americanus, assembly GCA_947561735.1. Taxonomy (NCBI): domain Eukaryota; kingdom Viridiplantae; phylum Streptophyta; class Magnoliopsida; order Poales; family Poaceae; genus Cenchrus; species Cenchrus americanus. Next base: position 50,753,887 of record OX387245.1, read on the forward strand.
CGGCGCCGCCGCGTCCCGCGCCCGCGCGTGTCGAGGGAGCCGCCTCTTGCGGTGGCCCCGGCCGGGAGGGTCGCTCCGCCGCTTCACCTCGCATGGACCGAGGGTTCGCCCCCCGCGCGGCACCGCCGCCCTCGTGTGTCCCCCCCGTTGGCGTGATGCGTGATGCCGAGCTCTCGCCCGTTGGACGGCCGCCGCTCGATGAGTGCCCGCACGCGACGGCGGTGCTCGTGCATCGCGTCGAGGCCGGCATGGCCCGCGTGCCACGCGTGCGGCGCGATAAGCTTCCTCGGGGCTCGCCCGCGGAGGCGTGTCCGGGTTGTTGATGTTGAAGTCGGCGTTGATGCGGTTGCGGGCCTATATGCCCAACTCCCGCACGCGTTCGCCACGAGCGGAGGCTTCCCCTGCCATGGAGGCGCGGAGCAGCCGCACCGTCCGATACTCCTCCGCCAGCTTGGCTTCGAGTTCGCGAGCTTGGGCTAGCTGCGCGTCGACGCTCGGCCCCGCCAGGTGCTCGGTCCCGCAACCAGCCACGGAGCGCATCCCCCGCGCGTAACTCTCCCCGTCGCCGGCGCCCGCCGCACCGGCGGGCGCTTGTCGGGTTGCTTGGCGGACGACACAAAAGATTCCCGCGTCGGGTCGTAGCTCCCGTGCCGGAGTCATCGCGAGCAACCGAACCCGCAGTCCGTGGCGTCGAGAAAATGCCCGAACACACCGGGTCTCCGCACGTCGAAAAGTCCCACTCCGCGTATCCGTGTAGGTCGGCGTGCAATGCGTCGAGGGAGCCTAGGACGACTCGTCGCCGCCGAGGTGTCGGGGTCCCCGGTGACGAAGACGTGGGCGCGTGGGGAACCCCCGCATCGTGGTGTTGACGTTGGCGTTGTAGGCTATCGTGGTGCCGCGTAAACCGATGGGGAAGCGTGGCCCGGAGACTGCACGCTCCCCCGCCGGGCGGCGCCGCCGCGTCGACGGGTGCGCCGCGCGTTGGGAGGCGGCGTTCAGCTTGCCGCCGCTCCGACCGCGCCCTCGGCGTGAACGCCGACCGAAGCGGCGGCGACGCCGTGACGCCGACGGGCCCGGCGCATCCGTGTCCGGCGGCGCCTTTGTCGTGGCGACGCGCGCAACGGCGACCGGGGCGGACCCGCCCCCGCGCCGCGCACGGAGCTCCTCACGGTTGGTGAGGCGCACGTAGCCGTTCCCGTGGCCTCGAAAATCTGGGGCCGCCGAACCGGATTTCAAACCCGCCGGGGAGGGGGTCCGACCCGCCCAGGAGTAGAGCGTACCGCGCACTTGCAGCGGACGACCATGGAGGAGCTGACGGAGGATTGATCCTAGCGCTCACTTGCCCTTACCCAAGGGGCGCCAACCGGCCGGTGCGGAATGTGGTCCCGACACTAACCGCAATGAGCGCCAAGGTCTATCCTCAATGGTCGATGCCAAGCAATCGAAAACACAAGCGATTCCGGTTCTCGCCGAGGGCCGTACGTCCAAGAAGTGGTGTGTCGAGGCACTATATTGCTCAAAGACCGGGTGCCCGTAGTGGGTTCGTTAACAATTCTGAAATTTGGTAAGGAGTATGACATGTGGGTCCGATTCAAAAGAGAGCCCGTCCGTGGAAGGAAAGATATTTTCGTAGATTTTCTGCAAGGATCCGCGTCGTCATCCCGCCCGGGGCCCGCAAAGGAACAAGAGAGCTACCTTATGGATTGACGGTGACGTGGCTCAATCGTAGGAGCGAATGGATGGATAGGCGATCGAGTTTAGTTAGGCAATGAATCCATTCGCAATTTTAATCAAAGAGGTATAAATACGATCCCCGGATGTATGTAATGTAGACATTCATTCTCAAGACACCGGCCTTACGCCAAACCCTAGAGTCCTTGTCGTGTCGTCGAGTTCTTCAGGCCAATCGATCCGTCGACCTCCGTGAGTACCTCGGCAACCTTGTATCATGTCTAGTATCATGCGGTGGATTTAGATTCGATGCAAGTAGTCTTGTTACCATGCTTCGTGTCATGCGGTAGATTCAAGCTTGGTTCAAGAGGGTTTCTTGTTAGATCATGAGCCATGCGGTAGGCTAAGATCTAAGCTCGAAGCTAGTTATCTATTTAGTTGGATTTTGGCAAGATCTAATAGATTCATCAAGTTATCCCGTGTTATCAAGGAGTTTTACTTTATGTTTTAGTTCATGTAACACACCTTTGCCCAATCTAGATAGGTTTGGATCGTGCTTATACTTCTTTTAAGATCTCGTGTACGAGCAGTTTCGCGCTTCGACGCGTGGGTCTTGTGCTCCTTTCGATACCGAAACCGAATCGATCTAGGTTGTCACGTGTTGCGGGTTCAAGCTTGCTTTGTGCGTATAAATCTTGAAAGAACCGGTATCATGCGTAGATGCAGTGTGTTTTTGGGTTAAGCTTTGGAGCTAGTCATCCGTGGATTAGATTTCCAATTCGGCTCGATAGATTTGTTCACGTGGTAATGTTTGTTCCTTCTCCATGGACTCCCTGGATCGGCCGTTCACTCGCATTCGGTTATGTTTTCACGAGTAGACCACGTGCATTGTTTGTGCCTTAAGTGATGTATGCTTTTAGCTTTCCGTATTTAGATTGTATCATGCGGTGGATAGATCTATTTGCGGAAAGTGGTACGTTTTTCATGCAAGTTGTATCATGCGGTGGATAGATTTGTTTGTGATCGTATTCGACGGATCTTTAAAGTACCTAGACATGCGGTAGACTAGTGCTTTGATCTATGCGTGCTCATTTAATACATGATTATGTCCGTGCTTTACCTCATTTTATTTAATGATAAACCCTTACCGTATCTAGCCATAACTTCATGCTTGCATCTTTATCTATACGAAGACCGATCGTCGTCACGCTTACGTCATCCATTCTCCGCAACGTCCTTTTTCCCTTGCGCTTACCCGAATGGTCATGGTTCTTTGATAGGTAGCTTTGCATAGCTACATGTCAACTTGCTTGGCTTCTTAGCCGCAAATATGGAACTGTCTGGTATCACCCGACATGTTCCAAGCTTTGGTATCTAACTGCTTTATCTTTTGTTAATTTTTAGGAAAAATTGACTGGCACGTCACTCTCTCTCTCTCGCGCGTGCGAAGCCGCCTTTCGCTTGCCGTGTGATTGGCGCCGAGTGCACTTTTGCGTCAACACACTTTTTGGCACGCCCCGTGGGACAATACAAATTTTCGAATTGGTTCAAGATGCCCGAAGTCTCGTACCTCTTGGATGTCAACATCGAAGAGTTTCCGTAGCAAACATCAGCAGCCTCCTAGACGCCGTGAATCAATTTCAGCAAAAGTGTCTCATGTCGTTTAAGAAGAATCGAAGTGGTGTACCGTATCTAAAGAATGACCGCGCTCAGAGGGTGGCCGCCGGGGAGAGAGCGATGCCTCAACCCATCAGGAGAAGGAGGAATGCGCAGACGGATGTTCCAGGAGCTCTGTGAGATCTACATGCTTACTAAGCACACCAAGCCGGATCACTCCAAACAGATGATGGTGGCCCCTTGGCCCGGCGCGGGCAAGCGTTTCGGGAGGGCGTCCAGAAAGGAGCACCACGGAGCTTCGAGAATCAAGCTCACTCGCCGTTACGGAGCGTGCGAAAGAACCTCCTTCCTCTTGCTCCGGAAGCCAAACGTTCCACCCTCCGCAGGCGCCGGTGGGGCAGCGCGCCCGGGGGCCCTCCGCGTGCTTCCGTGGAGGTCGGGGCCCAATCCTACCGCCACTAAGAGCAAAGACAGTCAGCCTCGTGCAATGCCTCGATCCGTACTACCCTACGACGGAGACCTAGCGTTCGGCTCATCCGTCCCGCCCGACCCCGGGCGGACAGCTCCGTCGACCAACTCGGCTCCAGAGGAATTTGCACGGTGGTGGTTATCATGAAGGGAAATTACGGAGTTTCCGATGCCTTCCCGCACCTGGGGTACGCGCCGGCCGGCAGCGCTCAAGAGGAAGACGCCCTAGCACGCAAGATGGCCGAATTGATGCGGTAATCGGCCGGCCTCAAGCCAAGGATGCAGGCCCCCACCTACAGCCGCCGTTCCTGTGAGTGGTACTATAACGTGCTCCCGCCACCGAGGGTGAAACCGCCGACGGAATTCACAAAGTTCTCTCGGGCAGACGAGACAAGCACCTGCCGAGCACATCGCTCGTTACCTCATGCAACTTTGGGAATGTTCGGCCCAAGAGACGTTCGTGTTCGCTACTTCCCGCCGCTCGACGGGTCCAGCTTTCGGGTTCTCGTCCCGCGCCCGACCGGGCCGATGGAAGGATTTGGAGCATAAATTCCACGCTCATTACTTCGACGGCATTTCCGAGAAGAAATTGATTGATCTCGCCACCCCGAAGCAAAGGGTACGTTGAAACACCGCCGGAGTTTCTTAGAAGATTCAAAGAAGTTAAGGGCATGTGCTTCTCGTTGAACTTGCCGTACGACCGACTCGGCTGATATGGCCGTCGCCGGATGTTGCTTACCGTGCGCGAGAAGCTATTTGGGATGGAGTTTGAAAACTTGGGCCAACTATCGCGTAAGTTATCCTGATGAGCAATCGTGCACATGGCCTCAAGAAGGACCCCAAGTTTGGCAAGCAAAGATGACATCGTCGTGGACATTCACAACCAATTCTTGGACAAGGCCGATTTGTGCGAAGATTCCGACGACGAATTGGAGATAGCCGCGCCCGGAGATCATGTGGGGTAAAGAACCCTTGACAATGAATCGGGCCATGGGTCAAGCAGACCAAAGGGACCTACGACTCGACATCACCATGGCCGATAAGTTGTTTGAGCTCTTGGTAAAGGAGGGCCGAATCAGTCACCAAGGGCACTCTATGCCGCCCGATGGAGTCAAGGCGAAACGCATCGCGGTTTCCATGACAGGGACTCGCACTCCATCAACGATTGCAGGTCTTCAGATGAGGATCCAGAAGGCTATCCGTGAAGGGCACCTCAAGTTCGATAACAAGATGAAGCTTCGGATGGCCACCCTCAGCCCTCGAACATGCTCGCTTTTCTATCAATGCGATAAATGTTCTCGAAGAGAAGGGGAAAGTCAAGGTCCCGACCCCGCCCGTGTCCAAGCAAGATGGATCAGTTTCGACCGAGCGCCAGTGACCCTAGAACAAGTGCAGGGCGACGCCCCCCGCGTTCTCAAGAACCACATCGAGATTGGGGAATCGTCCAGGCCTAAACCCAAGGTGACGTCACGTACTCCTCTCAACAAATGGCACACAGATGGAAAAAGAGCGCTACCAAAAGCGTCGTCACGAGGAGGAGCAATGGGCAGGTCAAGAGGAGGGGCAAGATGGAATCAAGAACAAAGACACGCGCGAGCAGAGCGCGCCCACCGGGGTGCACCTTCTTCGTGCACTGGCCGGGAATGAGGGCCTAAAGCCGCCCATGCTAAGGAACCGTCCCGAATGCAAATGGCTGCATATGCGCCGAGTACAGCAGAAACTGCCAATCGCCGATCCGTCCATGAAAGACTTGGAAGGATCCACCCGAATGGGGATCGGCGGCAAAAATTGAAATCATTGATCATCCCAGAAGCGCCAAGCCGATCTCGTGGCCGACTGTGAAGAAGACGAGGATGTCCACGTCCGGCGTAAGGGGCAAGGGTGCCCGCCCGGCCTACGCCAGAGCTAGAAGAGGCGGGTCCGCTTGAGGAACCGCGAGATGAAGCAAGCCGGGGATCCGCACGGAGTGTATGGCGCCCAAGGACCCAGCCGTAAGGATCGAAGCGTTCGGGCCCCTACATGCATGGTATACTTCCCGCCGAACGAGTTCATGGGCCCCCGCTAACCAGGTGATGCAGAGGAAGCTTCCTTGACGACGAGCAAATTTCCGAGGAGATGATGGCGGCGCCCGGTACTTGCCAAGGTGCCGTCTTCGACAAGCCGCCAAGAATCGCCATATGAGGCCGTTGTACTTGAGGGGGTACGTCAATGGCAAGCCATTGACCAAGATGTTCGTCGACGGTGGCGCGGCAAATAACGTAATGCCGTACACCACCTTCAGAAACTTGGCATGGACTCCGAGCGATTCCGACACCCACGAGCATCATCCCGAACGACTTCGCCGGAACCCTTCGTATACTAAAGGATGCGCTCACGTGGACCTACGGACGGATTCAAGACGCCGGCCACCACCTTCTTTGTCATCGAAGGCAAGGAGCCGCGCCCGTCGCTTGGGCGGGACCGGATTCACGCCAACCGCCGCGTCCCATCCACCATGCATCGCCACTATCCAAGTGGGTGGATGACGAGGGATCGAGGTCGGCCCAAAGTGATGACTCCGTGAGCGTGGCCAACATGGAACCGCCTTTCCGGGGAGTATCAAGGCATCGATTGCTTCTCGTGGAAGACCGGGGAGAAGGTCCCGTTGAACCCGTCAAAGAAGTGACTCCAAATGTACCCTCGATCTGCCAAATGGGCCTATAGTAATTTTTAATGGAGAACCCGTGGATGGCACTCGACAGTGCCAGGGACGAGGGATTCATGTTGGCCGATAAGCCGGAGGAAGTTGACATTGGAAACGGTGATAAGCCAAGGCCGACGTTCATCGCGTGCAAATTTGCGCCTGTGACTTCGTGGGGAACTTAATTGAGCTTCTCAAAGAATATAAAGATTGCTTCTCCGGGGATTACCCTGAGATGCCCTCCGGATTGGATCGTTCCATCGTCGAGCACCTAAGGCTAATCAAGCCTCGGTTTCAAACCATATAAGCAACCGCCCGAAAATCTACAAGGATGAGGTATTTGGCCGATGTGAAGAAGGAGATCGAAAGATTACTTGACGCAAACTTCGTCCGGCCCCGCAGAGAGGCGGAGGGATTTCTAACATCGTCCCCGTGTATAAGAAATGGAAAACGTTCAGTTACGTATTGCTGCCAAACTAACCATAGTATACCAAACAAGCTCACAAAGACATATATCTCATTCCATGGTGAACAATGTATATGAGAGAAGCTTTTCCTAACCAATGCATATGATACAAAATGCATGCAATCTAAGATACAAGGATGCCTATACATCATGTTACATATGCCATGCCAAATGCAAGAAATGCACAAAGGAAAGCTATACATATGCTACAAACCGGCTCCTCGAGGGGGAGGCAAAACGGGCTCGACACCACCGGCAAAAGAGAGCTCCCACACACCCAACTCAAGAAATCAAACACACACCAAGTTCCCCCCGCAAACGAGTGAAAGTTGCTTGATCTAGGGGTTTGGTGAAAATATCGGCTAGTTGGTCATGTGTGGGTACATGGATCAAAGCTATCTTTCCTTTCTCAACATTGTCTCTCGTAAAATGATACCTCACTTCTATGTGTTTTGTTTTGGAATGGAGCACCGGGTTCTTTGCAACGCTTATGGCACCGGTGCTATCACATTGAAGTGGGACATGGGTATACTCCTCACCAAAGTCACTCATGGTGTAGGTTATCCAAAGGAGCCGAGAGCAACAACTAGCGGGCCGCAACATACCTCGGCCTCGGCCGTGGATTGAGCTACACTCGACCGCTTGCGGGAAGACCAAGACACCAAAGAAGAACCCAAAATCTCGACAAGTCCCGTGAAGTGGACTTCCTATCCAACCGACACCGGCAAAATCCGCGTCCGAAAAACCATGAAGCGCCAAAGAGGAGGACGCGGAGTACCAAAGGCCGAAGTCGGGAGTGTGACGCAAGTACCTCGAAAATTCTCTTCACCGCTTGCCGATGCGAAGTCCTCGGAGACGCTTGAAAACGAGCGCACGGACACACCGAGAACCGTATGTCCGGCCCTCGTCGCCGCCAAGTAGAGGAGGTGACCCGATCATGCTCCGCACTCCCTTCCGGTCCACGTGTTCACCTTCCTCGTCCGCATCAAGAGCCGTAGTCGTACTCATCGGCGTCGTCATAGCCTTGGAGTCCTCCATCTTGAACTTCCTCACAATGTCCTTGGTGTACTTAGCCCGGTGCACAAATGTTCCTTCCTTTGATTGCTTGATTTGTAGCCCGAGGAAGAACGCAACTCACCCATCATGCTCATCTCGAACTCCTCGCTCATATCATCTCGCAAACCTCGCAACAAGAGAGTTAGACGAGCCACCAAAGACAATATCATCCACGTACACCCCCGCACAATCGGGGATATCTCTTGCCCGCCTCTCGTGCAAAAACAAGGTCCGATCGACCTTCCCCATCTCAAAACCTCTCTCAAACAAGAACCCCTCAACCTCGCCATACCAAGCTCTAGGCGCCTGCTTCAACCCATACAAACGCCTTCCTCAACTTGTACACCGGTGGGGGTACTTCTCACTCTCAAACCCCTGAGGCTGTCTCACATACACTTCTTCCTCCAGCACACCATTCAGGAAAGCACTCTTCACATCCATTTGGTGCAACTTGAACCCTTTAGCCACAGAAAAGGCTAGAAGGATCCTAATCGCCTCCAAACGGGCTACGGGAGCAAAGGTCTCCTCGTAGTCGATCCCCTCCTTCTAACTGAACCCCTGGGCAACAAGTCTCGACTTGTTCCTCACAACCTCACCCTTCTCTCCCTCTTTGTTTTTCCACACCCACTTTGTACCAATCGGCTTACACCCTGGGGGAGGGTCAACCAACTCCCACACCTGATTCCTCTCAAAGTTCTCCAACTCCTCATGCATCGAGTTAACCCAATTGTGATCGATAGTGCGTGTCCAATGTCTTTGGGCTCGAAACAAGCAACAAACGCAGCATGAGCAAAATGGGAATTGTTTCGAACCCTCGACCGTGTAGTGCGTTCATTCATGTCGCCGATGATCCTCGAAGCCGGGTGATCCACTTGAACTCGCCGGGAGGTTCTCGCCTCGAAGCTACCTCCCCCTCAACATCGCCTTCTCCTCGTTCTTGATTTGTCGTCGTAGGTGTAGCGAAGGTCCATCCATCATCGTAGTCGAAGTAGTGGGTACATGTTCACCGGGGGCACCGCACCACCATCCTCATCATCACCATGTTCATGCTCCTCCTCCTCCGAAAGATCTCCCTCGCCAAGCTCATCATCACCGCACACTCAAAGACAAGCCGACTACGTGGCTCGTCTCGTCGAAGGTTACCTCGCAAGTCTCCACGATTTGGTTAGTTTCAAGATTGAGCACACGATATGCTCTAGAATGAGATGCATAACCAAAGAAAATGCCATCGACAGACCTAGCCTCAAACTTATCCAACTTCCTCGCCTTTCTTCGTAATGAAACACTTGCAACCAAAGACATGGAAGTGACTCACCTTGGGTGTGCGGCCATGCATCAACTCATAGCATGTCTTCTTCTTGTGCACTCGAGGTATATCCCGTTTGACACATAGCATGCGGTATTCACCGCCCTCGCCCCCAATACCTCCTCGGAGTCCTATGCTCATCAAGCATCGTCCGAGCCATCTCGCACAAGGTCCTCGTTCTTCCTTTCCACAACACCATTCCGGGGAGGCGTATACGGACTCGAAACCGGTGCTCAAGACCCAAGTCATGACAAAAGGTTTCAAAACGAGAGTTCCCGAATTCCGAGCCATTATCACCGGCGGATAGCTCGTATGGCATCTCCGTGCCTCTCGTTCCTCAACCTCAAGACTAGATCTCGAACAAAACCAAACGTCTCCCCCTTCTCCTCGAGAAAGAACACCCACGCATACCGAGAATAGTCGTCCACCACAACAAGGACATACCACTTCCCACCCGTAGATCGCACACGAGCCGGGCCAACAAGGTCCATATGGAGCGACTCGCATGGACGCTCGCTCATCACATCGGTGAGAGGCGGGTGAGAAGAGGCCACCATCTTAGCATGCCTACACGGAGCACAAACCAACTCTTTCTCAAGCCTCAACCGTGGCAATCCTCGGACCAAATTGAGTTTACTCAAGCGTGACAAAAGGTCAAAGCTCAAGTGACCCAACTTCCTATGCCACTTCCACAACTCACTCGAAGAACCAGCCAAGAAACAACGCTCCACACCCGAAGACTGAGAAAAATCAGCACGAAACACCTGACCCTCGGGAACGACCATACGAGACAAGGTCCCCTCGAGAGTCCACAATCCGAGAACCACCAGTCGAAACAACACCTCAAAACCCTCATCCAACAACCGAGACACGAGAAAGCAAATTGTATCCCGGCGATTGAACAAGAGCAACTCGCCTCGCAGTGATCTTGTCACTCACTTTTATCTCACCTTCCGAAAGCACACGCCCACGCCCATTGTCCCCAAAGGTGATGTACCTCTTCGTCACCACCGGACGAGACTTGAGAACCACCCCCTGTCTCCCGTCATATGCCTCGAACAACCGGAGTCAATCAACCAAATGTTCTTCAAGTCTCCCACCTGCACATCAAAAATAGGCACGTGAGCGAACAAACGACTCGCCAAGACTGGGGTTAGAACCAAAAGAGGAAAACCGAGTCCGAGCCATTTGCTCGAAAGTGGGGTTAGCACCAACCAAAGCATCTCTCCTACCAAAGCTACCTCCACGAACACCACCACGGTAACCACCACCGAGGGAACCACCCCTCTCCGCTCGGAGGAGGACCAAAACCACGCAAGAAAGCCCGTGGAACGTCCTTCCTCTCCAACACACCGCCACGACTCCTCCAATCCCCGTATTGAGCACGAGGAGGAGAACGCCTAGCAACCCGACCACCCGCACTCTTTCCAGCCCAACCACCCAGAACCACGACCACCGGGAAACAACCCTCGCACTCCGTACGAGCTCGAAACCCGAACATCCGCCCGCCTGAGCCCGCACCGGTCCGACGGGTGCTCCACACCCGTCCGACCGGTGTGGTCCGGCAGCACCTCTCCGCACCTTCTTCTCTCCCCAAGCCCGAATCGTCCTCACAATCGCTTTGCCCCCGGGCATCCGCATACGAGGCTCAAAGTACACCATCGGAAGGGTGGTACTTGTCCTTGTTTGCCCACTCCTTCTCCATTCTCTCCTCTCGCTTCCTTTTGAAGCAAAACTCCCCTCCTTATGGCCATCTCTCCCACAATAGCCACAATGGAACCTCACAAGCTTAGGCTTTGGCTTGGGATGTGGTCGCTCACTTGGTTTCTCTCCACTCAAACCCTCCACCGGTTTCTCACCACTAGCCTTCTCACTCTCCTTCCCAAAGAACACTTTCCCCCGAAGTGCTCACAAACTTGATAGGCTTTTGTAGATCATTTGTGGGTGTAGGAAACACGGGTGGAGGCCGGGGTTGTGTCTAGCTCGGTTCCTTAGATGGTTAGGTTTTGGTGGGAAATCATTTTTGTGGTGGGTTTTTGGTGGCTCCGGGATATTCTCTCCACTTCCCTCACCAACCTTGTTTGCCCCAAGCCCCTCACCATCTTGCCTCTTAAAGGCCTCGATCATCATCCTCAACTGAGGCTCGTGACCGGACAACCAACCCATCAACTTCCTCAAATCATCATTCTCATCCTGCAAACGGTCAACATAATGTGCAAGCTCCAAATTTTTCAATGCATGCATTTCACAGGTAGAGCAAGATGTAGGCATGGGTTCCTTCAATTTAGCCTCGAGTGAACTAGTGTAAGCATGCATCTCATCAATCTTAGCATGCAAAACAGGGCAAGAAGTGCAAGCACTTAGCAAAGCAGGTCTAGACTTAAGCTCATCCACTTCAACCCTAAGCACATCTAGTTCCTCACACTTGGAGGCATGCTTCTCCTTGAACAAAGCAAGATCAGCAAGGAAAATAGAGCAATCAGCACAATCATTCTCATCGAAACAACGGGGCTAGCCTTAAGCGAATCAATCTCAAGCTTGCTATCAAGCACCTCGTGTCTCTAGCTCGGCCCACTCTAGTCCTAGCATCCTCGAGTGAAGCCCTAAGCTCTTTCCCTCATTTTCTTGGCCTCTCTAAGCATGTCATCACGGTTATCAAGCAAAGAGCCAAGCCTCTCATTCTCCCGGCGCAAGAAGGGAAGCTCATCACGCACCTCGTCGTCGGACTCGCAGTCCGAGTCGCTCCGTGTACTCTTCTTCTTCTTGCCGGAGCTCAACGCCATGGTGCGAGAGCCGTCTCTCGCGGCGGCTCGGCCCCGCTCGTGGTTCTTGGACGACTTCTTGTTCTTGCGGCGATCTCCCTCGTCGTCGCGCTGTCGCTCGAGCTCGAGGTGGAGTACGCGGAACTGGAGTCGACGTCGCTCGCTCCCACCATCGCTCGGGCCTTGCCTCGGCCCTCCTTCCTCCTCGATCGTCGCTCGTCCTTGTACTTGTTCTTGTGCTTGCTCTTGTGGTCGCGCCTCGAACGGTACTTGTCATCGTTCTTCCTCGGCTTGTGCTTGTAGCTGTCCTTGTTCTCGGCCTTCTCCGGCGGTCGGCGACGAAGTGTCCCGCTTGCCGCACCGGGAAGCAAGTCCTCGTGTTCCTCCTCATGTTCACACGGTTCTCGTGCGGCCTCTCGAACCGCCTCGTCAACGGCGCCGGCTCGTCCTCTCCAAGGTCATCAAACTCCTCATCCGGCATAGACATCAAAGAGGAAAACGAGAACATCTGGTGGATGGGTTAGAGTTAGTCTTTCCTTTGGAACCACCAACGAGGGCAAGACTATGGGAATCGCCGGTCCCTCAAGCTTGGCGTCATGCCCCTATCCACCTCGCCCGACTTGAGCTTCGAGAACGACTCGTTCACCGTCGAGTATCATACCGCTCCGACTCGACTATGGCCTCGAACTTTCCGCCCCATATCGTACGATCCAAAGAGTGTAAGAGCTTGACCGCTCTATCATGATCATCGTACGGGAGCACGTCCACATTGGCCCTCATGTTGTTCACCACCACCGTGAACCTCTCGAAACAAGGCATCGATGGACTCACCGGGGAGATGAGTGAAGTTCTCGTACTCTCTCCGTAGGTCGCATACAACCGTGCCTCGAACCCGGGCGTTCCCAACATGAGCCTCCTTCAACACCGCCCAAATCCTACAAGCCAAGTGCTCGGTGTGCACCCGATCGAACTCGGCCGACACAAAGCACGAAACAAGTAGTCGACCGCCTTATTGTTGGCGTCGAATCCGTCCCCTCGACCCCGGAGCAAGGAAATCCATCGACCGGACATAGCCTCGTGTCCACCGTGACATCCCAAAACAACTCGACCCTTTCCGCGGAGGAACGCACCCATCCGCTTGCTCCACATCCGGTAGTTCTTGCCATCGAAGTGTGGAGGACCCGAACCCCGTTCTCGGTACGCCATCCTTGGATCTTAGACGGTTAGAGTCAACAAAGACCCGAACCGGCTCGATACCACTTGAAGGACCGATACGGCGAACCAGAGAGGGGGGGGGAGTGAATGGGAGCCGATAAAAATTCTTCTCGATGGAGATGAGAACTCCAACAAGACGAACGCGGCTACCAACACACGTCTCCGACTCACTACCCAAGTTGGTCAAGCCCACGTAGCCACCGGAGTGCCACCGGACCTAGGAACCAACACACACGCCCTTCCGACTCGAGTACGCAGCGGAACAACAAACCCCGAGTCTACAGACCCCCTCACCGGTCGGGCCGGTAAGCACCACCGGTCGACCGGTCCCCGCCGGTGAACCCGAGCAACTTCCACAAAGTGGCTCTACACCCGGTCGACCGGCCGGAGACGCACCGGCCGGACCGGTGGCGACGAAAGCCCCCAAGGCTCCAAACGTGCCAACCGACCACCAAACGGACCCAAACTCGAAACAAGAGCGGCACCACGGGACAACAACAAACTCACCAAGACGTTCACCCGAGCAAAATCCCACAAGGGCTTGCACCGGTCGGACCGGTCAAGAGCACCGGTCGACCGGTGTGGCTGGCGGCTCGGGATGAACAAAGACCCGCGGTCAACTCCCCCAAATCCAAATCTCGATCTCCCGAATCGCTCCACGGACTTGAACAAGACTTTGGGGATATCATGAACACCTCATGAGGAGTTCATAGCCAAGTTTAATCCCACCAAAACTCGTCCAAAAAGGAGGAATCGAAGAAATCCCGCCGAAAGCACTTCCAACCCAAGAACTCAAGAAACCCCCAAAATCGAGCACTTTTACTCACGGATTTGGGAGGGGAATCACAGCCCAAAGAACCACGAAGGGTTCCCACAAATTTCCCCCATCAAATCCCCAAGAGAAAGGCCCCGAAAACAACCCAAAGAAATCACCGAGAGAGGGCTCCGAAAATCACCACCAAGAACAACCGGGAAAACACATCCAAACCTGGAGGAACCACGCCGAATCATCTATACATGAAACAAAGGTTCGTACAAGGTCTAGCAAGCCGCCCGATCATCCATCCCTCTCTACAAGATCTCTCCGTGAAGCTCTCTTGCTAGTCCTAAGGAAAACCTAGAGAAAATAGGTGGAAAATAGGAAAACTAATGAGCTAGGGTTCCAAGAGTTGGCTGCCAACCTCTCACCTCTTGGGTTATATAGGCGGCAACCGAATGTCTAAAATGCCCCTCTCTACTAACTAGGGATACAAGCCCCCTCAAGGGCGGATTTGGAATTCTTGATGTCTTCACCATCGGGACGGATGCCCGCAACCGCACCCTCGCGTAGCCTCGACGCAAGCTATGCGATCCCGACGCGTGTCCTCCGCTTCGAAGATTCCGGATCGCGTCGTCGCACACGGTCGACCGTGCTCCTCACCGGTCGGACCGGTCCCCACCGGTCGGACGGCCGACCCACCGGTCGGGGCCGGTGCCGTGCCTTGCACCTCCGTCTTCGGTTCTCCGGTCTTGGCTTTGTGGATCAACCAAGGAACCCGGTTTTCTTCGGTGAACCACCGAAACCCCGCGAACTCGGTGTAGCCTCCGCCAATCTCCACTCATGACTTGGCTCCCACGTAGTCCCGGCTCGACCTTGGTTTTGAGGCTCAACCAAGAAACCGTCCACGACTTCATCTTGCTTGTTCATGCCACCATGCGGCCCGCACTTGACCCCCGCCGGCCACCGGGTCCCTCGAACGAAGCCTACTTGTCTTCTCCACACCTGGAGGCCTCACCGGCAACGACCTTTCGCGCTTGTTCTTCACCTGCACCAACACGAGTCAAGCCGCAACCCGCACCTGCAATACTTAGCCAAGAATCAGTCCACACAACGTTGTCAATCACTCATCACACAAGGAAGCGACCATCCACCGGTCCTCGAACCACACATGGTCCTCGCTTGCGGGTGATGACCTCGTCGCTGGTGGCCCCGCCCAGCTGGCATGCTAGGCGGTAATCGTTGAGCCACACGCGGGGGTCCGTTGCCCCGTTATACTTGACGATGGTTGTGGGCTGGCGGAAGCGCTGGGGGAAGGCCGCCACGCGAATCTCCCGGCTGAACACACGGGTCCCTGGGGGCTCCGGCGTCGGAGAGCGGGCTTCATCGCTGTCGTAGCGTCCACCCCGCTGAGGGTGGTAGCCAGCCGCCGCTCGCGCGTCCGCCTTGCTCGTCCGCCGAGCGTTGATGACGTTACGGGCGTCGCCGTCCCGCGCCCTGCGCGTGTCGAGGAGCCGCTCTTTGACCGGTGTGCGTCTCGGGTTGGCGGGTCGCTCCGCTGCTTCACCTGCATGGACCGAGGGTTCTCCCCCCTGCGCGGCCCCGTCGCCTCGTGCGTCCCCCTGTTGGCGGATGCGTGACGCCGAGCTCTCGGACTGTTGAACGGCCGCCTGCTCGATGAGTGCCTGCACCTCACGGTGCAGGTTTCGCGCCCCGGGCGTCGAGGGGCCGGCATGGCACGCGGCCGGCGTCGCGGCGGCGATGAGCTTCGGCTCGCCCGCGGAGGCGTGCCCGGGTTGTCGACGTTGAAGTCAGTGTTGATGCGGTCGCGGGCCTGTACGCCCAACTCCCGCACGCGTTCGCCGCGCGCGGAGGCTTCCCTTGCCATGGAGGCGCGGAGCAACCGCACCGTCCGATACTCCTCCGCCAGCTTGGCTTCGAGTTCGCGAGCTTGGGCTAGCTGCGTGTCGATGTCGGCCCCGGCGAGGGGTGCTCGGTCCCCGCGCCCGGCGCGGGAGCGATCCCCGGGGCGGGCGTAACCTCCCCGTCGCCGGCGCCCGCTGCACCGGTGGCGTTTGCTAGGCCGTTGGCGACGACAACACAGCATTCCCGCGCGGGGTCGTAGCTCCCGGTGCTGGATTCATCGGAGCAGCCGAACCAGTAGTCCGTGGCGTCGAGAAAACGCCTGAACATCACTGGGTCCGGCACGCCGGAAAAGTCCCACTCCGCATATCCGTGCAGGTTGGCGGGTGGCAATGCGTCGAGGGAGCCTAGGGACGACTCATCGCCAGTGGAGGCGCCGGGGTCCCGGGCGATGAAGACGTGGCGTCCAGGGGGAATCGTGGTGTTGACGTTGGCGTTGTAGGCTGTCGTGGCGCCGCGTAAACCGATGGGGAAGCGTGGCCCGGAGACTGCGCGCTCCCCCACCGGGGTGGCGGTCGTCGCGCTGACGGCGCGCCGCGTTGGGAGGCGGCGCGTTCGCCTTGTCGCCACTCCGACCGCGCCCGGCGTGAACACCGACCGGAGCGGCGGCGATGCCGTGACGGCGACGGGCCCGCGGCATCCGTGCCGCGGGTGCACGTGTCGTGGCGACGCGCGCGGCCGGCGACCGGGCGGACCCCGCCCGGCGCCACGCACGGAGTTCCTCACGGTTAGTGAGGCGCATCGCGTAGCCGTTCCCCGTGGCCCGAAAATCGTGCGCTCCCGAACCGGATTTCAAACCCGGCGGGGGAGGGGGGTCCGAGTCGTCCATGGAGTAGCGCGTACCGCGGTACTCAGTGCGGATCACCATGGAGGGAGTTGACGGTGGATTGACCTTAGGCGCTCGATTGCCCCACGGTGGGCGCCAACTGTCGGTGCGGAATGTGGTCCCGACACTAGCCAGTAATAAGCGCCAAGGTCTATCCCTCAATGGTCGATGCCAAGCAATCAGAAACACAAGGTTTATCCAGGTTCCGGCCGAGGGCCGTACGTCCAGCAGTGGTGTGCTCGAGGCACTATATTGCTCAGCACCGGGGGTGCCTGTAGTGGGGCTGCTACAAGCAAGGCGGGAGAGGAAGCGTGGCCTCCAAGTCCCTGGTGAAGTGGCTGAAGATGTTGTGGGAGAATTGGAAAGCAAGTGTGTGGAGCGTCGTGTGTTGTTGTCTCTTGTCGTTCTGCTGTGTCCTCTGTCTTGTTCCCTGCGGCGGGGGAGTTCGCCTTCCTTTTATAGGCCAAGGAGAGAGCGAATTACATGCATGCCGCACTATTCAACTACATGGGGAAGTGTGGTGCGCCACGCCGTAGAGTAGGCGGCCGCCTTGACGGTCCTTGCCGCGATCTGGCCATCATGGCACATCTTGTACCCGAACAGTGGCAGCTTCTAGGGTAGGGCGCAGTGGACGGCCGTGATGTCCCAAGGTGGGCTCGAGGGGATTGCTGACGTCGATCCGTACAGGATGCAGCGGCAGGCATGGCGGCGTCCCGTTCCCGCACGCTTCACAGCGCCGGGCCGTTACCACGGTGCCCGGCGTGGGGTTGTACGCGCGGGGGGCGGCCGCCATGCCGTTAACGATGGCCGAGGGGATGGCGCCCCGCCGGCCTAACATCGCGACCTAACCCTGCAAGGTCACGGGAAAGCAAATCGAGGGTGCGGCCGGCCCCCTTCGAGGGCTCGGCGCGTTAACCTACAGGAGTAGGCGGCGCGGCGCCACGGGGCTGGCACCGGCCACGTCGCACAGTCCCCCACAGTGGCGGGGATGGGTTCCCTCCTAAGGAGTTGGTGCGACAGGACCGGGGCGTGAGTCCCATGCGCATGATGGCGCCGCCCCGCCGTTGTCGAGCATTAAATGCCCGTACGCGCGTACGGGAACGGGCGTGCGCGTGCGGAGCGCCCTCGAGCGAGGCGGAGCCTGCTCGAGGGCGGCGCGGACCCTCGAGCGAGGCGGAGCTCGCTCGAGGTAGGCGTACACCCTCGAGCGGGGCGGAGCCCACTCGAGGGAGGTGTGTGCCCTCGAGCGGGGTGGAGCCTGCTCGAGGGGATCTTTGAGTGGGCCGCCTTGGTGGGCCGTCGGGGCCACCGCGGCGTGGGCCTTGCCCTGTGTGCGTGTTTAAGCGAGACGTGTTTAGCCTCGGCCTTTCGCAGGTTTTAAGTGGGGTTTCCCCAGTCGTTTAAGGGGATCCCCAGGGCTGTCCCCGACACTTTTCGAGCGCCATGTATGCAAAGCTATAGATCACCACCAGACCCGCTCGACCAGTGAGAAGAGTAGCCAATGCTTATCCACTCGCCAGACAAGTTGCGCCTCGCAGACGCCGTTGCGCCGCACCAGTCCGCCGCCCCCGCCCCAGAGTTCGTCGTCGCCGTTCTGCTGCTTGCTGCTACAGATCTGCACCCACTTTGTCCAGATTCGACTCCCACGCACCCTTGAGCCTCTTCGCTGGCGCCGCGCTAGAGCCTCCCGCCGCAGCATTTCCGCACACGTCCCCGCGGCGGGGAGCGACGCGTCGATGTCCGCGCGCCGGTGAAGTGGCCGCCGTGGGAGCCGACGCCGCCCGTGGTAGGAGACATAGCCCTTATTTCCTCGCCTCCCTTTCACCCGACAATGGCGGCCCGGGCAAAGCGGAGGGGAGGTCCGCGCGCCCGGCCGGCTCTACTCGCCCGAGCCGCATGCCGCCTTTGCACTTTGCAGGCGCGCAACTCAGTCGAGCGCTGCTTGGCAGCACCCTACGGCGGACCGGTCGCGCATCCTCGGTGGTGGTTCTGCTCCGAGGCAAGCTCACCCGACGGCTGCGGTTACGGCGCGTTGGCTAGAGGTGAGGTGGTACTCTAGTGGCTCAGAGAACGGCGTGGAGGAAGAAGTCGCCAGCGGATTCGCGCTGGAGCTCGCGGCCGGCGCGGGGATCCTTGGACCGTGGGTTGAATCTGGAGAGGTGATGGTCGTTTTGCAAAACGACCAGTGCTCGGCCGATCTGAACCGTCTACGTGCCGATCGAACGTCCAAGAACGGCTTGCGATGTGGCCAGCTTCTCTGGTCTCGATATTTGCGAGGTTTCGTATGTAAGAGATACCTTAGTTATTAAAGAACTTTTTAGCAACTGGCCAAGCACATCATGCAACTCCTATCTGTTTAAGCAATGCTGCTTGCAGTGTGTTCTGTACCAAGTTGGAACTATAACAAATGAGAAATTTTTAGAATTTCGGTCACCATACTATCAACAGGCACTCGCAAGATGTTCAAACGTAAATGAATTTTCAGACACGAGTAAATACTGCACTGTATTTTTTTCGAATTACACAATACATCGGAGACACTCACAACGCACGCACACTCATCCCTATGAATACACGCACGCAAACCCTATCCCTAGGAGTATCTTCGAAGACTGTGCCGGCAAATCCTCAAGATTGACGAAGTCACCACAGGCGCCTCGCTGTCGACGGGAACGTCGCCAACCACTGAAAGCACAAAGACCGTTAAATCCTGAGAAATTCGCTCCCACGACGAGTCGAACCCAAGACTTGAGGAGATATTCATATTTTTTCATATTTTTATTATCTTAATGAATACTTTTAAATATATATTGCCCGTATCAACACACGCCACGATCCTAGTTGTAAAAAAAGCACGGCGGAGGGATGACACGACAACATTCGAAAAGAACGCGACGAAGGAGCTCTCCTGACTCCTGAGTTGTCAGAAGGAAAGCCCGAATATTCTCAAGAAAAAGAAAAGGAAAACCCGAGTTTTTTTTTAGAGAGAGCATGGAAAACCCGAGTTGCTGCTGCTGCACTAATATCGATCGGCCCACTAACAGCCCTCCAGAGATGTGGACCATTGTGTCAGGCCCAAGTTTGACTTGCTCAAGTGCGAATCAAGTGTCAAACAGATATGAGCTGGCATCTCTTAACACTAAGTAAAGCACGATCCATCTGACAGAGAGTATATACTCCCTCGTTTATAAGAAAAACAAATTAATTTATTTTTGAACTAACTACCTTGTCCTAACGACATATTATGGCCATCTTTGGGAGGGCTCCAGCTCCGGCTCCTACTTGAGCCCTGCCAAACGGATGTTCCTGGAGCGGCTTCGGCGCCGGAGCCCCCCCCCCCCCCCCAAATCTCGCTCTCTGGAGCAGTTTTGGGTTGCCGGAGTCACAAAAACGTGGCTCCGTCGGCTCCGGCCGCGGCTCCACGACCACCGCCGCCTTTGCCCCGCGGACTCTCGGCGCACTTGAGCGACGGCGGCGGGCGCCCCGGTGGCGGGTCCCTAGCAGCCCGGCGACGGCGCACTCGGCGGTGGGCTCCCCGCCGCCGGGGAGGAGCGGCGGCCGACGGAGGGGGCGGTGGCCTCCCCGCCGCCGGGGAGGAGCGGCGGTCTCCCCGCCGCCGAGGAAGAGCGGCGGCCGGTGGAGGGGCAGCGGTGGAGGGAGCCGATGGGGAGCAGGGAGGCCGCCGCTCTTCCTCGGCAGCAGGAGGCCGCCGCCAGACAAGATAAGGAGCCGAACGAAGAAGATTACGCCAGGAAAAATAAGAAAAAGTAAAGAAGGAAATAAAGAAGAAAAAAAGAAGGGTGTTATAGACATTTCACTTTCTAACCCACGTTAGACAGCTAGAAGCCGTTTTGCCAAACATTTTCTTGAAACGGCTCCAGCTCCATTAGAAGAGCCGCTCTACCAGAGGAGCCGGAGTCAGAGCCGTTTTAGGTTGAGCCGAAGGCCTTCCAAACACACCTACTATATATTTAAGGATAAGGATAGTGGTAGTATAACTTGCTGTTGCTGCTGCACTAATATAATCGGCCCACTAGCAGCCCTCCGGAGTTTTGGACCATTTTGTCAGGCCCAAGTGTGTGATTCAAGTGTTATATCTGAATCGTGTTGTGATTTCAACAGGTGACAGGTGAAATGGGTGACGAACATACGAAGTCAAACAGATATGAGCCTACGTAAAGAACGATCCATTATATGAGCCTACGTAAAGAACGATCCATTTGACAGAGAGTATATACTCCTTCCGTTCTTAAATATATAACGTTCATAAGACAAATAAATTAATTTATTTTTGAACTAAATATCTTATTTTAAACAACATATATTTAAGGATAGAGGTAGTATAACTTTGCTGACAATGTCACAATGTACTGTTGGAATTTGGTCCATGTGGCCCATTTAGTAAATTCTAAAGCATGCACGATAATAGTCCCGTATTGCCAAGACAAGGAGAGGTTGCCTTGTTTAAATATGGGAGTCTCCTATCATAGCAAAATAGATGCATGTGAGAGAAAAGGAGACTGTTGATACACGCACGCGCAGCCCGCGCATTTTCGCGTAAATTATCGCGTGACTTGTGACTTGGGACGAGCGCGACGCGTACAACCGGCGTTACAGTGTGCATTTTAATTTTTGTGCTTGTGTCAATGACGTTTCGGTTTCGACGCTTAATGGTGACAGATTTACCGCAATCAAATAGGCGATTTCGGCTTTGCTTGATAAAGGTGGCGGTTTCGCTTGAATCAATTGAGCGATTACCGGTCCCGATTGATGAGAGGAATATGAAACGTTGGTTGGAGCCTATAAACACCGGGAGACGTCTTGGTGGGCTGTGACACGAGTAGACATACACTTCATCTCCCACGCGTTCGCCGTTCTGACCGCTAGCTGCTGCGCTTCGTCGACCTTCGACCTCGGCGTGCACCGGGCTTGGAGGAAGCGGGATCTCCGAAACCACTACCGCAACAATCCTGCACGGGGCGGTAATCAGGTTTTGGGCGGCGTCACACGCGACCGCTTGGAGGATCTGCAACTACTTCTTCGACGCGTTCGTCAACTCACTGCGCAAGAACTGTGAGTAATTTCTTAATATGTGGCTTGTTCATCTGTGTTGTGTGATTGCATCATTTTTAGTCAATATGCTTTTCCTCAACATTAAATCTGGATTATTCATAATTAGGCTGTTTTTTCCAACATGTACAACACCCTTTAGGAGAGGATGTATAGTACGCGTGGAGTACGAGCGAAACCGCATGGATATCTCCAAGAACAAGAATCAAAGCTTACAGGTTCTGCGGTCTTTTTTTTTTTGAGAATAGGTTCTGCGGTCATCTTTGAAGCAGAACACTAGCACAAACAAGAGTACCATGACAAACAGTCGTGAAGACGTATCTGATCTGCTACAGTACTGGCGGGCACGTCTGCCTATTTGCTGCTTGCCGGCCGGCCCCGCTTACATTATGTTCAACACACTGAGCAATCAAATGACAGATCAAGGCATAAACAACCACCAGCATCACCCACCGAAGAACCACGCCAACAACTAACCCATGGGTTCGTAACAGCATCATCTTCTCTGAATCTTTTATGTCTTGCATTTGACGATTTCCCAGATAGAAGACATAAAAGATTCAGAGGCCCGGGCATTGACCAGCCTAATTCGCGAATTAGGCTCGAAGAAATGAAACCGTCAAACTGACGGTTGCAATCGAAACGTTGAGAAAGCGTTCAAGAACACAGCCATGTTCGTCGGAGATGGCCGTTGGGGGGTCCGAAAATCGGAGGAAAGTCCCGAACACAAGAATCGCGAACAAAAGCACACAAGTCACAAAAGAAGGGAGACAAGAAATCTCCGAAAGCCTGTACTCGCCTCAAAAGTTGTGAATCCCTTTACACGTGCCCTCGTACCACCTTTTATACGGAGACGAAGGGACTTTTACATTCTGAAATTACCCTCGAATCTAGGGAATATTCCTAAAGTGAACACATATAAGAATGTCTTTTTCAACCTGTGATTTGTGGGACTAATTTCATACATTTACAAGTATGCCACTAGCTCACACTTTAAACCCGGACTTTTGAAACGACGTCTTTGACTTGGCTTCTTCCTGACCCCCGAAGCTCTTAGTCATGAAATCACCGCTCGTTGTGGTTCCCGAATTGAGACTTCACCAAATTCCCGAACTTCGCAGATTCCTGATTCCCTGAACTTCGCCAATTTCTAACCATCTGAAACAGACAACAGATTCGCGAACAGGAGCCTAATTCGGCTATTATTTTCGCGTATTATCGAATATAGGCAAAAATGTATGAGATTCATCAAGATTTCTTCATGAGCATTTCCTTCTCACGAAACAGAACCTTCCGTCCCTAAGGTGATTCACGAATACTCTGACGAATTCGGCAGATCCGACATTTCGAGGGTGTAAGGTTTTAGCCCAATTCCCCAACACTAGACTCTCGGGGAAGCGGATTGACTCCGAAGATCTGATTCCACGAACAAAATGTCGAATTCTAGTAAAAAACGTCACCCTCTGTCGGGCATACACCCCGGGTACCCATATGAGGAAGGATGAAGACGGACTCCTATTAGAATTCCCCTGTAATCCTACAAGGACTCGTTCCGTGTAGAACCCGCCCCCTGAACTATATAAAGGAGGGTCGGGTACCTAGCCGGGCACCTGATCTCAACCCAACACCAAGCGCAGGGCGCCATACTTGATCCCCCAAACAGGACGTAGGGTAGCTACTCTAGTTACCCGAACCTGTATAAATCTTGTGTCCTGTGTCTTGCGCGTACCTTCGAGTTCTCGGTCTCCCGATAACAAATCCTCACCGCACAATCTACTACCTCGGATACCCTCTTGATAGGTTTGCCGGTCTAAAACACCGACAGCTGGCGCGCCAGGTAGGGGTGATCATCACCACCGAGCGGATTCGAAGGACCTCATCAACAAATCAATCTGATCAGAAGCTCGCGTCGACTTGACGTGATCCGTCGATTTCAAGGGAAGGCTTCCGTCCAGGGAAAATCTGCACCCAATTCCAACTCGAAGTCGTTATACCGGAAACTGAAGCGGAGGACTACTACTCGTCCATGTCTACATACGCGGCGCAATAATCATGCACGGACAGGCCTACAAAAACATCTACTACCACGTTGATCGCTGGTATCAAAGATGGAATCGACAACCCTTTTTTCAACTGGACTCCGAGTCGAGGCTGCTAGGCCCACGCCACCACCGTCGTCCATCAGAGACTGAAGGCATCGGCGTCTAGTCAAGCCCGCAACAGAGCATGGCACGACTGCCTCCGTATTCGTGTGACCAATGGAGCACGCCTGCACGGAAGACTGAACTGCTACCCCACTCATCAAAACCTGCTATTCACGGGATAAAAAAAGCATTCAAGCTCCCTCATGGAGGCAACAAGCTATTCATTCACTGCTGGAAATTCAATTCAGCAAAACAACAAGATCGAAGCCAAGCCACATGCCTGTTACTGTGCCGTTGGGCATTATTTTTCGAGCAAATATGCAGCCTACCAGGATGTTTGCTTGGATCACACAGGAGATGTATGTGAGCAGTGCTACATTGCTTTTTGGTCACCTCGGCTCTACATCGACTACGTCGTGCGCCGCGATTACTTGTCTCACGGTTGCATCGGCTCTACACCAACTACGCCGTGCACCGCGACTACTTGTCTCACGGTCGCATCGGCTCTACATCAACTACATCGTGCGCCGCGACTACTCATCTCCCGGTCGCACGGGTTCTACATCAACTACGTTGTGCGACGCGACTGCTCGTCTCCCGGTTGCAAGGTCTCTACCTCAACCTTGTCATGCGTCGTCTCGCCACTCGACTTCTCGTTGGTCGGTTGCACTGTCTCTCACCGTGCGTCCGGTCACTGCGTCTAGTGGCGCGACTACTTGTCGTCCGGATTGCACCGGCTCTACTGCGCCTATGTCGTGCATCCGGACGCGCCGTCTCGTCGCTCAACTTGTCGTCAGTCGGTTGCATTGGCCTTCGCCGTGTGCCCGGTCATTCCGTTGTGCGTCGTGACTACCCGTCTCGCGGCCGCAACGGATATACTTCGCTTACATCGCGCGTCCGGGTGCCTGGGCACGTCACGCGGCTCGTCGTCGACTTCTTCGCCTACGTTGCGCGTCTGGGTGCCTAGGCACATCGCGCGGCTCGTCGCGTGGCCCGTCGTCGACTACTTCGCCTAACGCAGGCTCGTCGTCGACTTCTTCGCCTACGTCGCGCGTCCAGGTGCCTCGGCACGTCGCGCGGCTCGTCACGCGGCTCGTCGCGCCGCTCGTCGTCGACTACTTCCGACTACGCCGCGCATCCCCGGTGCCTTGGCACGCCGCGCGGCTCGTCACGCGGCTCGTCGCGCCGCTCGTCGTCGACTTCTTCGCCTACGCGGTGCATCCCGGTGCCTCGGCACATCACGCGGCTCGCCGTCGACTACTTCACCTCGCGCGAGGCTCGTCGTTGACTTCTTCGCCTACGCCGCGCGTCCGGTGCCTCGGCACGTCACGCGGCTCATCACACGGCTCGTCGCGCGCTCGTCGTCGACTACTTTGACTACACCGCGCGTCCGGGTGCCTCGGCACACCACGCGGCTCATCACGCGGCTCATCGCGCCGCTCGTCATCGACATCTTCGCCTACGCCGTGTGTCCGGTGCCTCGGCACGTCGCGCAGCTCGTCGTCGACTACTTCGACTACGCCGCACGTCCGGGTACCTCGGCACGCCGCGCGGCTCGTCACGCGGCTCGTCACACGGCTCGTCGCGCGGCTCGTCGTCGACTTCTTCACCTACGTTGTGCGTCCGGGTGCCTCGGCACGTCGCGCGGCTCGTCGTCGACTACTTCGCCTACACCGCGCGTCCGGGTGCCTCGGCACGTCGCGCGGCTCGTCACGCGGTACATCGCGTGGCTCATCGTCGACTACTCCGTGCACCGCGACTTTGTCTGGCGGCCACACTGGCTCTACTTCAGCCATGCCGTGCGTCGCGACTACTTGTCTCGCAGCAACACTGGCTCTACTTCGAGTACACCGCGTGCCGTCGCGATATCGTCTTCCGGTCGCATCGTGTCGACCACTCATCTCGACTAGTTTTCCAAACTAGTCGAGAACGGCAGTCACGCCCCCAACAATTAGTCGAAACCAACTCTGACTAGTCAACTTTAGCAACAACCCGTCGCGGTTCCATTGTCGACCGCCACGGCTCATCTACAAGTCCGCACTGGCGGCAACAGCTAAGTCATTTATTAAAATGATTACGGTTTTCTTTTCTTGGCTTGTTCTCCTCATCATGTAGGACTACTAGCCGTCTACTCATTTGTGTACACTTCTAGGCGGGTTTTCACGGGAGCTACACTCTGCTGACTACTCTTGGCTTATATCAATCAAGTCGCCATGAGCCTACTTCATCAACTCGGGGGCTATCCCAAGGAGGCAGCTTCTAAAGTCAACGCCGGTCGCATCTTCACCTGCTTCGGTGGCATACTACGTGTGTAAGCTTCGATGGAACCTAGCTGTAAGTGGCCTTCGGGTCCTGGCGATGATGGAACCTAGCTGCACGTGGTCTTTACGCTCTATACCATGGGTCCAAGTACCCTAAGTGCTCGAGCTCCGTACCTTGAGTATGAAATCCATGGCCCAGGTACACAAGTCGACTCCGGTCGCACCTTCAAGTCCACTACGGTGGCAACCGTACCTTGGATCTGAAATCCATGGCCCAGATACATAAGTCGACTTCGGTCGCACTTTCAAGCCCGCTCTGGCGGCAATCGTACCTTGGGTCTGAAATCCATGACTCAGGTACTAAAGCCCACTCCGGTGGCACAAGTTGACGCTAACAGTCGCACCCAAGCCCACTCTGGTGGCACAAGCTGACTTTGGTCGCAATCTTAAACCCGCTCCAGGGGCAAAACTATTCGTTTTCTCTGATTTTTCATTCACTTTGGCTTTCCGGAAAGTGCTTTTCGTTTTTTGCATCTTAAGTCCATACCGTGTGGCGCAAAGTCGACTACTGTAGTCGCATCTAAAGTCTGTTTCACACGGCAATCTAAAGTCGACTTCGGTTTTCAAGTCGCATCTCAAAGTCCGCTCCGCGCGGCACAAAGTCGACTTCGATTCTTAAGTCGCATTCTAAAGTCCGCATTGTCGGCATCTAAAGTCGATTTCGGTCGCATCTAAAGTCTGCTATGATGGCACGACTACTTCTCAAGCTCCACGGCTCGATGCCAACTTACTACAAGGAATCTCTCCAGCTCGGGGGCTACACTCAACATACTACTTAAGGATAACTTCAACATGCTTCGCTCGTTCTCAAGCTCGGGGGCTCTGCACTAACAACTACTCGACGTAGCTCATACGACTCTCTTATCTCGAGAACTACACGCTGCAAGAGTACTCGGATGATGGCTTTCGCAAACGCTGAAGACCCTTGGATTGATTACCTAATCATTTCAAGGCTCGGGGGCTGCAATGCTACACCCATCATTCAATTTTTTCAAGACGGGAGATTTGGAATCAAAACTGACCCTCAGATAGAGTCTACGACTCAACCTAAGGCTCGGGGGCTACTCCATATGGAGTGCAATTTTGCAATTGCACTTCCATATAATCTCGACTTCAAGACAGCTGAGCTGGACCACCTTCCAGCCTCGTGGCAGTTCAAGTACTATTGAAGACTTCTCCAAGTAGTACTCGAGGACGCTCAAGAACTACTCGAAGAGGCTTCAAGACTACTCGAACTACTACTCTCGACTCCAACGTGCTCGGGGGCTTGTCGGGCATACACCCCCGGGTACCCATATGAGGAAGGATGAAGACGGATTCCTATTAGAATTCCCTTGTAATCCTACTAGGACTCGTTCCGTGTAATCCTACTAGGATTCTTGCCTTGTAACCGACTAGGAACCCACCCCTGTACTATATAAAGGAGGGTCGGGTACCTAGCCGGGCACCTAATCTCAACCCAACACCAAGCGCAGGGCGCCATACTTGATCCCCCAAACAGGACGTAGGGTAGCTACTCTAGCTACCCGAACCTGTATAAATCTTGTGTCCCGTGTCTTGCGCGTACCTTCGAGTTCTCGGTCTCCCGATCACGATCCTCACCGCACAATATACTACCTCGGGTACCCCCTTGGTAGGTTTGCCGGTCTAAAACACCGACACCCTTGGAACGTCAGAGTGGACACACATCCCCCGAAAAAATTGCAACAGTCACATCGAGTCGTTTCTTGAAACTGCCCCCCTACCTCTATAAACAGAGCGCTTGCGCTGCAAGTTTTTTCACTGTTTCGCCACTTTCTTCAAAATTTTCCAAGCATTTTCGTGGAAAAGCTCTTCGTGACAAGAAGTGTGAGATTTGAGACTTCGTCGATTCTCAAAGGTATTGTTTTCTTTGCTTTTTTACTATGTTCTTTCGATTTTGAACATCCGATTTCATAATTTCTGTTTCATATGAATTACCTTACGATTTACATTCACATTATTCTCAAGTAGGTGGCTCGTGTCAAAAGCACAGCTAGACCCATGACTTCCGAAGAATTGGCCGCTGCTGGTGTTTCGTCCACCGGGGAAGAGATTCGCGAATCTGGGAACGTTCAACCTCGAAAGGATAACCCAATTCTTGACATTGCCCCCGATTCTGGGAATCGTGAGGATGGGGAGATCAGATCTGAGGATATATCTGGTGCCGAAGAAGATCTCGCAGACGTGGATGCTGACCCCAGGGAACTTATTGCAGCAAAGAGCTCTAAGTCATACCCTCCATCCTTTGTGTTCGGTGAATCTAAAGTTACTGCAAATCTAATCAGAAAATATGAGGCAGCTGAGTTTTTTCCTGCTAGAGACGGACGCGCTCCTTTTGATGAGCAAACCCCTATTCCCGAAGACAATGAAGTTGTCGTGTTTCGCGACTTCTTTACTTGTGGACTGAGATTCTCTTGTGATCTGATTCTTCCTGCAATATTGGATAAGTTTTCTGTGAAAATTCATCAATTATCATCGAACTCATTTCTGGAGCTATGCAAGTTCTTCTGGATCATGAAGACTTTCAGATGCAACTTCGGTGCTGATGTTTTCGCGCGATTGTTTGAACTGGTCATGGAGAAAGACATCATCAAACTCGATGACAGCCAGTACTACGAGGCGCACTACATGTGTTATACCTTCAACACGCGTAGGCAGAATTCGCGAAAAGGTCTGACTCGAATTCCGATCGCGCCTTGCTGCAAGACCAACTTCTCTGAAGATTGGAGTTCTTTTTTGGTTTTATGTGAAGGTTGACATGTCGAAGATTCCTGGCTACACCGGACCGGCTTATCCTCTCTACTCCCCCATAGAGGCGGTGACTGCCACTTGCACTGCTCCTTATAATCATCGGGCAATTGGTTTCAGGAATTGTGAGAGTGCATTCCACTTGGCCAGCACGATTCTTGGTGGCTGTGATGTTATTGAGAAGTCAATTTGTTGCTGCAGAGACTTGGCCGATTTCTCATGGTTGGACTCCTACTGAAATCGTCACTTTCAACGTGAACTGGGCGACACAAGAGGTGCCCTTCCCCCGATTCGGTCTTCGGCTCAAGGAAGGCCAGAGTGCTGAAGAATTCATGGACGAAATAGAGAAGAAGGTGAATGCCATGATTGGCGAATCCACTATGAACGAGAATAAAGCTTACAAGAACTTAGTGAAGCACAAAAGAAGAATCAATCGAGTGTTCACAGAAGTTTGTGGTGAAAACTCCTTTCGCTCTCGTCGCCCAGGCATCAAAAAGAAAGCTCTAGCTGTTGCTGTGGCCAGCTGCTCAGCCGCGCCTCTCAAGGCCCCCAGAGGAAAATCCTCGAAGAAGAGAAAAGTTAGCACAGATGAACCCTCTTCTTCTGTGGTTTGTCCTGAGAAGACAAAGTCTCTGGAATCAAGCAAGCGGATGCGCAAATCGTCTGAAGCTATTTCAGACGTCAAACTTCAGGCAGCTTCCAGCCTCGCTCAGCTAGGCAAGAAGAAGATTAAAACAACTGTCAAGAAGGTTGTTGTTCCCGAAGTTCGGTGTGTTCCTTCTGCTTTTGATGATGACATGATCGTCGAACCCAGTCGCAAAGGTTTTTTCTCTTGCCTATGGCATGTCATGAGATTCGATTTTCATAGTCATAGTACCCCAGGCTCTGAGAATGAATTCGTCTATGTTGAATCTTTTTCAGAGATGTTGCTGAAGTTCAGAAGGAGGTTACAGCACCTGTTGTTGCTGCTGATGCTAGAGGTGCTATCCCTCAGCCTTCTGGTCCTCAAGATGAAGCTTCTCTCGAATTCACCAGGGAGCTGGAGATGACTGTTCATAGGGG
Source organism: Cenchrus americanus (assembly GCA_947561735.1). NCBI lineage: Eukaryota > Viridiplantae > Streptophyta > Magnoliopsida > Poales > Poaceae > Cenchrus > Cenchrus americanus. The sequence goes on from OX387245.1 coordinate 50,784,000, forward strand.
AGAAAATCCTATGCAAAATGTTCCTTTAGTCGAGACACGTGAAGATCTTCCTAAAGGCCAGGATCCTTCTCCCTCGATTGTTGCCTTCAACAAAAGCTTTGGTACATCATACCGGGGTGAACTGCTAAGTGTTGGTTGTGAAATGGCTTCTGTGGGAGATGGTGCCTCTACGCTTTTAATGTTATGAAACTCGTCTGAATTCATGGATGAAACAGGAGAGGGAGCTTCAGAACAGATGCCTCAACCGCTCAGCAAGACTGCTCGTGATTCAGGAAAACAACCCTCTACTTCCTTGAAGAAAACCTCCACGAGTTCAGAACGTGCTGGCCAAGTTGCTATCGAGACCCTTAGCAAAAAAGGTTTATGAATTATTTCTCCTACTTAGCTCCAGTCTCAGCTTTTTCTTGTAACTTCTGACTTTCTGTGACTTTGATATTATTTATTGTTGCGAATTTTCCAGATTTCGAAGCACTTCTTCGGGCGTACCCAGCCTCTAAGCTTGAAAACTATCAGAAAACTTATGCCCCGAAGGCTTTGATTCTCGGAAAAGTTGCTTCTGAACGCTTGGTGGAGCAAGAGGAAGTTCTTAAGAAGATGTCCAAAGAATCCAAGAAACTTAAGCGTAAATTCAACTTTGCTCAGGTTGCAAATCTGGACCTGGAGAAGAAAGTTGCTGAACTTGCTGAAGCTTTGAAAAGATGTCAAGACGAGAAAAGGGTCGCTGAGGATGAGAAGAAAGCTGCCTAAGGTGCCCTTGAGAATTCTAAGAAAGACTTAGAGAAGCTTCAAAATACTCATGAAGAAGACTTGAAGTTAATTGAAAATCTTCGTAAAGATCATGACAAGTCTTCTAAAGCTGCTGAAGATCTTTGTGTCAACAATGCCGATCTTGCGAAGATTCTGAGCGCTAAAGACCAGAAAATTCAAGATCTTGAGAGGGCTTTAGCTGAGCGAGATGAAGCTTCGGGACAAGAGGTTACGGAGATTATGACTAAGCTGAAGCTCTTATTTGAGGAGTACAAAAATGCTCTAAGGGACTTTGGCGTTCGCCCTGCCCCCTTTCCTGTGAATGAAGAGATCTCTGACTTCATAGACTAGATTAATAATGAATTCAAGGCACTTCCCGGGGTTATATCAGGTTCCAGCGACTTTGTTGCGACTTTCTCAGTGGAAAGCATTCTGAAGCTTCTCGATGATTTTGACTGTGCGGACCTCGTGAAGTTTTGTGAGAAACTTACGCATTTTCCCGATGCCTCGACACTTCAATCATCCACGTCAATGATGATGTGTCGGCTATCAAGCTCAAGTTCGCGAGAGAATTCTGGTTCGCTAGCGGTAAGGAGGTTGCAAAGAAGATCACTCGCGCTAAATAGGATCAGGTTGGTTTCTTGGATATGTCGCTGGTTTTTTTAAAACTTCACAAATTTTCCTTCTTTGGCTTTCTTAAGTCTCTTTGTTTCTGTTGGTGCTTTTTTTGTTGATTCAAGAAGAAATGTGTGATAAGGGCGTTGAAGTTCCAGAATCTTCTTCTGAAGCTGAAGATAACGAAGACGCGAATGACAAAGAGGAAGGATCTGGTGAAGATGGCGGTGATGGCAGCAGCAGTGACGATGGGGATGACGACAGAGCAGAAGCTAGTTCTGAACATGATGACTCTTCCCCGAAGGTTGACATCACCAGCTGAAATGCTCAAACATTTTTGTGATGTCGTTGTAAAAAAACTTGTAAATTCGTGGGTTGTGATTCCCTCTCTGAACAATTTGTATTGTAAATTTTAACGTGCGCAGGTCCTGCAAGGTGGGCCTGCGCAGGACGTGATACCTTTGCGAATTCATCACGGAAACCAGGTGGTTAGTGGCGAAGCTTGGCGATTGTTCAAAGAAGCTAATCCCGAGCATGACTTTTCCGATTTTTTGCTTGAAGTTTCTCTGAATTTTTCGATATGTAGCTTTGATCTGTCCTTGTTTTTTCTTCTTCGTGACGGCTACAATCCTGCTGTTGCGGCTTCAAGTTCTCGGGATTTTGTGAAGATGGAGCCCCTTAGCCCCAAGACTGGCGATTACGATTTCGCCTATGCTAGTGATATTGTTGAAAAATAATGGTCGTGACCCCGGGCACATTGTTGAACTCTCATACTGATTTTGCTTGTAATATGTAATGAACTTGTGTACGAAATGTTGTGTGTAACCAAGGCAATAAAGACGTTTTTCTTGAGAAAAAACGTCACCCCCCACCTTGTCGTTTTGCACGCAAAATTTTGCAATCGTCTGATGGTTGAGAGCTCTTCGCTATTGTTTTTTATTTTGCAAACTTGCTGCGGATTGCTTCGCGGATTCTGAGATCACAAAAGATTCTAGTGTAAGTCGACAAAATTTGTTTCACGAATTTTGTGGACTTTACTCGCTTGGCATACTTGCCCTAGTTGATATTGCAACCTTCAGTTGCTTCAACCATCCTTTCTCACGAACACTAGCTTTTCAGGGGAAACCGAGCCCCTTAGCCTCTTGTTGTTGGAATAAATAATCACAAGTATCATTTGTGACTTTTACTTCACATCTTTTTCACATAAAAATCCTCAACAAAAACATATACAACTTGTTAGTCATGATTCTCGATTGTTTTCGAATTTTTGATAGAATATTCCTTCATGGCGGGGTCTTGGCCACAACTTGCTGTTGTCTTAGGCCTTTCAGTGGGAATCCCTTCGACGGTGGGATTTAGGCCACAACTTGTTGTTGTCTTAGGCCTTTCGGTGGGAATCCCTTCGGCGGTGGGATTTAGGCCACAACTTGTTGTTGTCTGGGGCCTTTCGGTGGGAATCCCTTCGACGGTGGGATTTTGGGCTTTCATGGAGCCTTTCACGAATTTCTCTTTCACACGATGGAATTTTGGCTATCATGAAACCTTTCACAATTTTTTCTTTCACATGATGGAATTTCGGCTATCACGAAGCCTTTCACGAATTTTTCTTTCACATGATGGAATTTCGGCTATCACGAAGCCTTTCAAATTTTTCTTTCACACGATGGAATTTGCGAGATGCATTATTTGGGGGGAGACACTTTTCATATATATCACAAAGAGTATTTACATAGGATCCTGTCGTATGGACCTCCCTGGGCCCACTACCTCGGTGGGTACCAGGACCGACTACTCGGTGGGCCCCTGGGACTACCCGACTTGCGCTACACGGCACCTGAAAGCGTGGAGCACAAGGACTACACAGGAGTAGTACTCGGTTAGGGAGCTGTACATGTTCCGCACTGTATAGAGGACTCCTAGACGTACTCGACTAGTACTCTCTCCCTACTCCGACTTGTAACCTTGCCTCCCGGACTATATAAGGCGGGGCAGGGACCGATCTCTAGCATCCAATCTCCTCTCATACAACCCACGGCGCACTATTGCACCATCTTGTAATTGTGCCCTATCAATCCAGAGCTATGCAGCATACAGGACGTAGGGTATTACGCACCTCGCGGCCCGAACCTGTCTAAATTGTGTGCCACGTGTCTCTTCCTTCGAGTTACCGATCTCGGCGAGTCACAATCATCTACTTCGGGTACTCCCCGTAGTAGGTTGCCGGGCTAAAACACCGACAGCTGGCGCGCCAGGTAGGGGCTCTCGCTCGAGATCACATGGCGAACTCGACGGCTCCCGTCCACTTCAAGCCAACCGTCGCCTTCAACCGCGGCGACACCTTCGTCTTCGGCGCACCGGGTCCGCACCGCCGATGGCGCGGGCTCCTTCCAGCGCCGCCTGACCATGCGGCCCAACCCGACGACAGGCTTCGTGACACTTCCCGAAGTGGTCACGGGCGATCTCGCCGAGCAAGTTCGGCGAAATTTCGCTCTTCAACCACCACGGCCGACTTCGAGCTCGAGTCCGTCTCCAACTCGAACCCGACGTCGCCATGGGCCATCGCATGCGAGCCGGGCGCTCGGCCATCGCGGGCGGTCGCCTCACCACGCGAGCACTCCGCGCGCGACCCCCGCATCCTCGGCGGGCCCGCGCGGGGGGCTCCTACTCCACGCCGGGCCGGCAAGGAGCCCGTACCCGAGTACAACTCGGACTCCGACGCCGTCCCCGATCGCGTTTCGGACTCCAGCCCTCTCTCCGAGTTCTACTCGAACCCGGACTACGAGTTCGACTTCGGGTCGGACCCTGAGGAGCCCGAGTCCGAAGACGACTCCACTGAGCTTCCCTTGTCAGGGCCAGCCTCTGGGCTGGTTATAAAATCAACAACGGCCGGAAGATACGTCTACTAGCCAGACCGCAAGCCCGCTGACCTGGCAAAGGGGGACTCACGCTACGTCGCCTACATCGACTCGCTACCGTTCCAGGAGGGAACACCACTAGCCCGGGCTGACTCAAACACACCAACTGAGGTAGCACCCTCTGAGTCCAACCTTGGCACCCCCGATCGCCAAGTCTTCATGGCTGCTGGCGACACCCCAGGACCTTCAGGCACGGTTGAGGACAAGTACCTGGAGGACATCTCCGCAGACGAGCTGTCTGCTGACGCACCTGCAGACGAGACCGCCGCCAATAGGGACGCTCGACGTGAGCGCAACATGAAGCGCAGCGAACGGCGCCGGCGGCTCAGAGACAACCTCCCCATCCGCAACCTTGCGGAAGCTCTCGAGGCGGTCGAGAGCAGAGTGCACACCACCCCTGAGCAGTGCCTCATGTCGATCACAACGATCGCACGCCAGGCTCAGGGCATACGCGCTGGAGAGGTCATCGCCAAGATCGCTGAAGAAGCCTACTTCATGCGGGTCGACAACAGAGTCAACCAACCTCCTCCATCTAAACCCCGCGACAACGAGGCTACTAGTCGCAGCGCCAATGCTGGACCCAACCGTACTCGAGCTGACCTCCCAGTCGATCCAAACCGCCGCCGCTCCAACACCGGCGGACCTTCACTGCAAGACCAAGGCAACCGAGAAGTTGTCCCCCACCGCGCTTCGGCCGGTGGTGGCAGCAACGATCCCGACGGCGGTGGCAGCGACGGCGGCAGCTCCAACCATGGGGCCAACAGGAGAGCTGGGGGCGGCGGCAGTCGCGGTGGCCGAGGCCACGCGAGCGGCCACGCCTCGGCGCCTCACACGGCGGGTACGACGCTCGCCGAAGATTGAGGAGGCCGCGGCGGAAGAAGTCGACCACCGCCGCCGAGGGCGACGGCTTCCCCGCCTTCTCACCTCGACTTCGCAACTTGCTCCTCCCCCGACAAGTTCAAGCCTTTGGGGATCACCAAGTACGACGCGAAGCGATCCCATCCGGTGGCTCCGATGCTACGCCCTCTCCATCGAGAACGCCGGCGGCAACGGCGACACCAAGTGCCTCTACTTCCCCTTCTCGCTCCGGACCAAGCACCACTCACATGGCTCGAGTCGCTGGACAAGCACTCGATCGACAAGTGGGACCAGTCGAAGGAGCGGTTCACGAGCAACTTCGCGGGCGCCATGGGCCGATCGGGTACTCGCATGGACCTGGCCATGATCAAGCAGGAACAGGGCGAGACCCTCCGCAAGTACATGCGCCGCTTTTTCGACAAGCGCGCTACCGTCGTCGACGTCACCGACAAGGAGGTCATCGACCTCTTCCAGGACGACCTCTACCATCGCCGCACCTTTGAAGACTTCGGTCGTCGCCGTCCTAGGTCCATCCCCCACCTCAAGGACATGATCACATCCTGGGCAGATGAAGAGGACAAAGCCAACGCCAAGTACGACGCCATCCGCGGCAAGTCCAAGCAGAACCAGGGCGGCGGCAGCGGCAGCAACACAAACCAAGGCGGCCGCAACAACAACAACAACAGCAACTACTCGGGTCCCAACCGCAAGCGCAAGCCAGACAACACCGTCGCGGCTATCCAGCGCCCCGCGAAAGGGAACTTGAAGAAGAACTCTGGCGGTTTCAAAGACCTGCTAAAGGAGAAGTGCCCGTGGCATCCAAACGGCAACCACACTACCGAGCAGTGCTACCAGCTCAGGCACGCACTCAAGGATACGCCGGAGCCACCGCACCCTCACGACCAAAAGGGCAAGAAGAAGGACGGCGACAACAACGACTTCCAAGAACCCGAGAAGACCGTCAACGTCCTCTTCGGCGGACTGCCCAGCAGGTGGGAGCGAAGGCTACCCGTCGTGAAGTGATGTCCATTGAACCAGCGGTCCCGACCCCTCTCAGGTGGTCGGAGGTACCCATCACCTTCTCCCGCGCGGACCAATGGACCAGCTTCTCCGAACCAGGACGGTTCCCCCTCGTCCTGAAGCCAACGGTGGCGGGCTCCAAGCTCAACAAGGTGCTCATCGACGGTGGAAGTGGGCTCAACGTCCTCTTCACCAAAACCTTGAAGAAAATGAAGCTCGACATCACCCCCATGCTCACCAAGAGCAGCACGCCCTTCTACGGCATCGTCCCCGGCAACGCGGCTATTCCACTGGGCTCAGTGGTCCTGCCAGTTACTTTCGGGGCGTCTCGGGACAACTACCATACCGAGTACATCAAGTTCGAGGTCGCGGACTTCGAGACCTCCTACCACGCCGTCCTCGGCAGACCGGCCATCACCAAGTTCATGGCGGTGCCCCACTACACCTACTTGGTACTCAAGATGCCAAGTCCAGCCGGTGTACTCTCCCTCCAAGGGGACTTGAAGATCTCCCACGACTGCGACACAGAAGCCGTGGCGATCGCCTCTACAAACCAAGTACCCAATGTGATGATGGAGGTCTACGCCGCGTCGAAGAAGCTTGCTACAAGTGAACTCGACATCCCAGAGAAGTCTGACAGCACCAACAAGCCTCAGCCACCTGAGGAGGTACTCGTCAAGACGGTCGACCTTGGAACAGGCGACCCCAGCAAGACCACCACCATCGGGGCCGGCCTCGACCCCAAATAGGAAGACGCGCTCATCAGCTTTCTTCGGGCTAACCACGACATCTTCGCGTGGAAGCCAGCGGACATGCCAGGAGTGCCCGGGAAGCCGATTGAGCACCTGCCTCAACGTCGATCCAAAGGCCACCCCCAAGCGACAACACCTCCGACGTTTTGCCGACGACGGACGGGACGCCATCAAGAAGGAGCTCGCCAAGCTACTCACGGTGGCTTCATCGGAGAAGTTTTCCATCTCGAGTGGCTCGCCAACCCCGTCCTCGTCCACAAGAAGAACTCGAACGAGTGGAGGATGTGCGTCGACTACACCGACCTCAACAAGCACGCCCCAAGGACCCCTTCGGGTTGCCGCGGATTGATCAAGTCATCGACTCCACGGCGGGCCGCGACTCGCTCTCGCTTCCTCGATCGCTACTCCGGGTACCACCGGATCGCAATCAAGGAGGAAGACCGGAGAAGACCGCGTTCATCACCCCGTTTGGCGCGTCTTCGCTATACGACCATGTCATTCGGGTTGAAGAACGACGACGCTACCTACCAACGGGCCATCCGGGCACGCTTCAAGCGGCAACTCAACAAGAACGTCGAGGCCTACGTGGATGACGTGGTTGTCAAAACCAGGGACTCCAGTACCCTCATCGACGACCTTGAAGAGACCTTCGCATCACTCCGCGAGTACCGCTGGAAGCTCAACCCGAACAAGTGCGTCTTCGGCGTCCCTTCGGGCAAACTACTCGGCTTCATCATCAGCCCGGCGCGGCATTGAAGCCAACCCCGAGAAGATCTCTGCCATCACCAGCATGAAAGCTCCCACAAGCATCAAAGACGTCCAGAAGCTGACGGGGTGCATGGCGGCATTGAACAGATTCATCTCGAGGCTAGGAGAACGGGGCCTCCCCTTCTTCAAACTACTCAAGCATCACGAGAAGTTCGTGTGGACTCCAGAGGCGGATCAAGCCCTTGCCCAGCTCAAGGACTTCCTATCAAAGCCACCGATCCTCACGGCTCCTCACAAGGGCGAGCAACTACTGCTCTACCTAGCTGCGACTACTCACGTGGTCGCATCGCCATCGTTGTCGAGCGGCGGGAAGACGGCCACGCCTACCCGGTCCGGCCGCCCGCCTACTTCGTCGGCGAGGTTCTATCGAGTCCAAGGCTCGCTACCAGCCTGTACAGAAGCTCCTGTACGCTCTACTTATCACCTCGCGGAAGCTACGACACTACTTTCAGGAGTACTCGGTCTCCGTCGTCACCGACTACCCGCTTGGTGGCATCTGCGCGAACCAAGATGCTACCGAAGAATCTCCAAGTGGGGCGTCGAGCTCGGCGCCCTCACCATCGACTTCAAGCCACGCACGGCCATCAAGTCGCGAGCACTAGTCGACTTCATGGCGAGTGGCGGGAGAACCACCGCCTACTCCCACCGTGCGACCGAGCATTGGGTGATGTACTTCGACGGGTCACTCAACCTCGAGGGCGCAGTGCGGGGGTACTCCCCCGATCTCTCCAACGGGCGAACAACTCAAGTACGTCCCGCGGATCTTCCGGAAGGTCTCAAACAACAAAGCCGAGTACGAAGCCCTCCTACACGGGCTCCCGCCTCGCGGCTTCACTAGGCATCAAGCGGCTACTAGTCTACGGCGACTCCGCAGTGGTCATCAACCAAGTCAACAAGTCCTGGGACCGCAACAAGGAGAACATGGACGCCTACTGCCTAGAAGTCCGCAAGCTCGAGAACAAATTCTATGGTCTCGAGTTCCATCACATCGTCCGCGACAACAACGTTGCAGCGGACGTCCTCTCGAAGCTTGGATCCACCCGCGCTCAAGTGCCAGCGGGCGTCTTCGTCCACGAGCTTCACACGCCATCCATCCCGGAGCCGGCGCCACCGACCACTGTCCCAGCCCATCCACCAGCTGGGCAGGAGGTCATGATGATCGACGTGGACTCGAGGCAACCCTTCATCGGCTACCTCAGTGAGCAGAAGGTCCCCTCCGAAAAAACGCGGCCGAACAACTCGTCCGCCGCGCCAAGTCTTACGTCCTCGTCGGAGATAAGCTTTACAAGCGGGGCGTATCTTCTGGAGTACTCATGAAGTGTGTTGACGGTGAATTTCCGTCAACCTAGAGTATTTGTTATACATTGGTTTCGATTATGATTTGCAACTAACCCACCACTAGGCATACTAATGATATAACAAGTTCACACTTGCATGTCGATTTTGGAGTTTGTTGTTTACGCAGGAAATCTACGCTAATGAGGAGACTTTCGGGATAAGTTCACCAAGCACTTTGGAAGAAGATCATGAAGCCCGACAAGAGTCAAGACACGCGATGAACATGACTCCAAATGACCCAAGGACCGAAGCGTCAACGTGCAAGTCTTCGGGGACTCAACCGTAAAACGGCGAAGCTTGCATAGCAAGGATTCAAGCCTAAACCGTGAAGGAAACGACGTCAAAGGCCCACATGCAAGTGCACACGAATAAGGGATCACGCGAGAAGCAACCGGGAGAGAAACCGGGGCCGAACCGGGCCGAAGTGGGCTCGGGCCGGCCGGCTCGGGCCGACCGGCCCGGCCCACTCCGGGGTCGGTTCGGTCCCCCCTTTGCCCTAGGTGTTCATCTATTTATTCCCTCCGCCGCCGTCGACCGACACATCGAACAAATCATCCTACCGACGCCAATCACCGAAAAACCGCCGCCGCAAGATGAGGGAGAGAGTTAGATGAGCTCGTCGCAAGGATCAACGCCGGCGGAGAGAAGGAAGCAAGAGGAGGACTCCAAGCCGTTGGCCTAGGGGTGTTCCCGGTGCTCCATCGCCGCCATCTTCATCGACGACGTTCTCCGGAGTCTCCATCACCCCTATGTGCTTCAATCCGTGTAAGATGATGGGGTAATGTCTCCGTTCATCCCTAGGATTAGATGGATACATGATATGTGATCGCTACTTGATTCGTGGTTTCAATCTATTATTTTCATGTTGATGATGCTTTGATGATTAAGGTTAGCTACCGTGTTTTTCGGGCGTATGATATCCGCTACTCCCATAGATTCCATCAACATACCGTGTCCATCATAGGTCTAGTCACGAATACCTTCGCATAGTGACAGTACGAGAGGAGGGAAAGGGCGAAACCGTGGTCACAACCCCCGGTAGATTGGTTTACCGCTTTCGTGTAGTAGATGCATACCATGTTATCCTAAATCCTAGGGAGGGAACGCTTATCTTTCTTGCTCACTCTCTTGTGTTCACCCCTTTACCATATAGTTTAACCCTATATTTGTTTGATCAACTTAACTTAGATTAACTTAGGTTAGATTGTTTTACCTTTAGATAAACTCTCTTTCAAAGGTTTTCCATTCGACTAGATTAGTACTTGGTTAAGCGCTAGTAATCCCCTTGCTCCGCGGATTGACAAGAACCTTGGGAATCCCGTGGTGAAAAAGGTGTAGGTCCGTATGCTTGCGGATCGTAGGTGGATACGAGTTTTATCCGTCAACAAGCCCCTTTTTCTGGCGCCGTTGCCGGGGAGCAAGCCAGTTTGCTATGTTTAATCTAGTATTAATTTTGTTGATTACTAACACCTAACCCTTATTTTCTAAAAAAAGGGAAAAAACCTTTTTTGTTTTTCTTTCTACTTTTCTTGTGCCTAGATGGATTTGTTCACCTCACCATTGGAAGACGAAGAGATGTCGCTAAGGGAGCTAGCAATGCCGTCAATGGAAGACATTGAGATGCAAAAATCAGATTTGACGTTTGCTACAACCCACTATGAAGTGAAGCCTGGAATCATCAAGTTAGTGGCGACAAAACCATTTAGAGGATTGGAGGATGACAACCCATATAGACACATTAAGGAATTCACGATGTTATGCAACACGATGCAACAAAAAGGAGTTCCGACCGCTTGGTTCAAGTGGAATCTTTTTCCATTCTCTCTCGAAGATGAAGCGCGAAGATGGTACACACTTGCGTCCGTTGAAGCAAAAGGAAATTGGGATGAGCTAGTGAAGAAGTTTCTTTTGAAGTTCTTTCCCATACGCAAGGTCCAAGACTTAAGGAGGCAAGTGCTCACTTTCAAGCAAGGAGAGGTTGAAGGAATTGATGAAGCATGGGACCGTTTTAATGAGCTACTTGAGCGAGGCCCGAACTTGGGATTTTCCGGTGACTTGATGTTGCATACCTTTTATTTTTCACTAACCCCTAACTCGTCTCGTTTTGTAAGCATGTGTGCAGGCGGTGATATAATGGATAAAACAATTAGTGAAGCCGCACAAATCTTACAAAGGATAAGCAATGGACAAAGAACAATACGAGATTGGCAAAGATGTTGTCGAGAGGAGCAAAATGACAAAAGCAAGCCCGAGGTGCTTGCTGAAATTTTTGAAAAAGATGAACCGGAGGTCAAGGAAGATGAACCGACCATTCAAGAAATTGAAGATCCACTTCCTAAGGTAAGAAAAGTCATTTCGGATGTTAAAAATGTTGAAACTAACATGAATGTAGGCCGAAGTATGTGGAATGCTAGACCATTGGCGGAGTTCAAGAAATCCGGTTGGGTTCAAGTTGATTTCGCCCCACTAATTAACTACCGAAGGAAGGAGGAACACCGACACGTTGCCAAACTAATTGAAGATATATTTGATCAAGAGATGAGTGGAGAGTCGATCCAAAAGATGTTTGAAGAAGAAAGAGAAGAAGGAGATGAAGGATGGATCGACCGGTTTGACAACTCAAAGATTTATGATGAAGGAAGAGAAGAGTACAACCGTGATGAGCCTAGTGACTCAAAGGATAAATGGGAGGACATAGGACTCAAGCTAGATGATAGCTTGTGTGCTATTGAAGCCTACACACTAGCAAATCAAGACATGGAAGTACTCAAGGATGAAGGAAAGAGTGAATCAACAATGAGCGATCTTGACGACATGTGGTACATGGAAGATAAAGAAAGCAACATACAAGTCTTTGAAGATGAAGATATGGTTGATAAAGAAGACTTCAAAGAAGAGATGAATGCGTACATAGTTGAAGGATTACATGTTCCACATGATGAGTTGAAGAAATTGCAAGATGGTGATGACGAGGCAACTACACTTGTTGAGATCGAATCGCCTTCAACACCGCTTGATGAACCAAATATCACTCTTGTTGAAAAGGCTCTAAGGCCAAGGTACGCGCTGAAATCTCAAGATATTATTGGTATTGATGTTGATAAATTCAAATACTCATGCTCAACCAATAGTATGAATGATAGTTTAATGTCTATGCCTTGTTCCAATAGTGATCATGTTGATAGGCTAGATTTTCTTGAGAATGAAAAAGAGGAAACATTAATTTTTGATCCAATTAATCTCACACCTAAACAACCTTTGCCTAATGATGAGCTAAGTGCTATGCATGAAACATATGCTTCTTTTATTTACACCTTGACTTGTTGCTACAATTCACATGTGGTGTTAATTATGGACGCGTATGTTTACAATAAGTTTTGTAAATCTCGATCATGCTTTGCGCTTGGTCAAGCTAATGACCTTAAAGAATCATATGTTGGGAAAGTCCCGATTTTCACTAACCATGTAGACAAGGCTTGAATAATGAAAAAAAAGAAGTCATGCCTAAAAGAGTTGCAAGATAAATCATCAACCTCTCCGAATTCCGCGATGGATGCTGCTGTCTTCATCAATTTGAGAGCTTGTTCAGAGGTGTACAAATGAAGAAAATGAGATATTCAGAAGCTCCATCGAATTACCATTCCAACGCATCAAGAACCAACAAGTTTGAAGACCCGTGCAAGGAGTTATGGAGGAAACATTGAGCGTTGCGCGTTCTGAAATTTCGGACAGATTTCATCGCCGAAGTAAAACGGACGTAACTCTCTTGTCCGGAGTCCGATTTGAGCAAATGAAGACTCGTTAGAAAGGAAATTTTGTGCACTGTGCGATGGAGTAGAGATTGAGTATACTTTCTGTTCTGGACATTAAAAAAAATTCATGGAGTGAAGGCAGCACCGAAGGATGATAAAGAAGGAGATAACGATGAAACAAAAGGATGCTTTGGGCAAGTCTTCTATAAGTGATCAAGCACAACATGGGAAGTAAATTAAAGCTGCATTGGTACCTTTTCTTCTTGCATGAAGGGCCATGGCTATGCAACGAAAAGAAGGTATGTGAGAAAGTCGAGCTCTATGACTTTAAATGAAGCGCTTTTCGGGAGGCAACCCGTTTCTTTATGTTTTTACTACTTTCTTAGAGAAAATAAAAAAATGGCACCATCTTATGATGATCAACTTGTGGTTATTAATATAAGTTTAGTTTTATTTTTAGAACCACCATCATGTTCATGCTCATATTTATTTATTTGCATGCATTGCATTTTGTTATCAATGTGATGTTTCTTTGCGTATACATGTTTTGCACATAGTTGGCTTGGTTGTTTTGTATACTTAATGATGTATGCTTCTTTTTCCATGTTAATACTTCATAAGGCATTATGAGTATTTTCCTTTTGTGATCTTGTGTAAACGTGGTGTTTAAACATGATTGCGGACCATCATCATTAAGTTCGATAAACCTAGCTAGCTTTTCATATGTTTTCATGTTACTTTGGTCAGTTTATAAGCTTTGCAATGCGCTTAATTTTTCTTGTGCTATAAGAGTTATTGATTTAGGGATAGACATGGTGTTTTAACCCTAGATATATAAACCTTTATGGCTATGGAGAAATTCGGCAACCTAGTTGTAAACATGGTGTTTAGAACTAAGTGAAAACATTGTCTTTGTTTATATGCTTTCCTATCATGTGCATACACACCTTGCACCACGTACACTCATTAGGTTTTTATTCCTAATTAGACTAATTATACCACAAGTTAAGAATCTTAGGAGACATTGTTGGATTGTTGGCAATTCTTTCTACTCCCAACCGTCACCTTGGGGGTAGAATGTGCGTTTAAAACGTCTTACAGGCAAGATAAAGACTCTCACTACAAGGAAATTGAAGGATGGCTAAGAAGTGCTTTGTCTTCTTCTTCCATGACTAGCAAAATGCTAAGCATGGGGGAGACCCTGAATCTTCAACACGGATCGTTAACATCTCCGGATCAATACGCAAGAAGCCACCAACCTCATCAAAATTCTGCATGGTCTCAAAGGGAAAACACTGGATATTTTTGGATATTTAGAAGCCCCATGAAGTTACGATTCCAACAAATCAAGAATCAAGACAATCGGAGGTTCCTACAAGCGGTTATGCCCAAATCACCGAGTGCAACACGTCCTGAAATCAGTTCTGGACAGCACGCAGCGCTGAAGTAAAACGGACATAGCTCCCTTGTTTGAACTCCGTTTTTGATGAATGACCACACGTTGGAAAGGTAATTTCATAAACTTTTCAATAGAGCTATATTTCGATATATGTTCTGTTCTGGACAGAGGGGGAAATCCATGAAAAAGAGACAGCAAGGAGATGATGAGAACAAGAAAGAGGAGATGGTGATGACAACATTGAAGAGAAGGGTGACCAATGACTCCATTAAGCATACAAGATCAAATTCAGAAGTTTAGGAGCATTAATAAATCAAGACAAAAGCAAAAGCCACATCGATACATGGAGATGCCGGAAGAAGGCAACGAAGGATTACAAAAGATGGTAACATCTCCATGGACCTTCTCTTTTCCAAACACAAATGCTTGTAAGTATGCCTTCAACATCAACTAGGTGCAACCTTTTGTTTTTCTCTTCAAACAATAAAATGGCTACTAGGAGGACAACCTAGGTTTCTTTTTACTTTCAATAGATAAGCATGACCATGTGTTCACCTCGATGTTCTATATTGCCTATGCTTACGGAAAGATGATGAAAGTTGCCGCTTTGTTTTACCTACATGAAGTTATACATGTCGTGGCTAATTGCTCCCTATAATATGATCTGAAATTAATTTAAATACTGGCTCTTTTATTTGTGGAGGTGAAATGACTATGCTTTAGACCCACATACATATCTTTGCTCTTTGATTTAAGTTTATGGATAGCCGGATAACTTGTTGTTTTTATGAAAACTTAACTTTTATGCTATCTACATATTTGTGATGCTCTTGCAAAGTTCTACCTACCAACGCCATATACATATATGTTTTATGATAACAAAACCCGTAGATTGCAAACATATGTTTTGATGAGTTGGATTAGGATTGATTTCTATGGTTCGAGACTAAGAAGCTGGTCATTCCTTTGTGTAACTTTTTCATGCTAGCCTTTTTGTCCATGCATTGTGGGTTTTCACATCGAAAATTTCGCAAACTTCGCCGGGCATCCACCCTAAACCAAAAACATCTTTTTGTGATCACCTCCTTGTCCACAACCCAATTTGAGTATGGAGTAAAATTCTCGATGGACATTCAAATATTCTGCAATATTATGGAATTTATACTTACTTTAGCAGTCATTTCCCCTCTCTTTTATGCTCGAGGACGAGCATCGTTCAAGCATGGGGGAGGAGTCATTCTCTGACACAAATGCTATGTAAGTATTATGTTGCAAAAAGTTTTGAGGAGCAAAAGAAAAAAAATGAAAGAAGAAAAAAATTATTATGATGAGAAGAAAAGAAAAGTAAGGAAAAAAAGAATAAATAAAGAAAAAGAGAAAGAAAGAAAGAGAGAAAAATGAGAAGGAAATAGAATAAAAGTAAAAATAATAAAAAATAAAGATGCTCCTCGGATCTTTTTGCTTCATAAGTTCTCAAGTGCCTTGATGACAAATCCATACTCAAATCTTCCAACCATGTGCAATCCGATAACGAGGACTTCACTCGTGCCTCGGGATCATCCATTTGCCACTTGCACATGTCCACTTATCTAAATGTGTGTGTTTCATCCTTCTCTCTTTCCAACATTTATTTTCCATGGCCTTTTTGACGAGTCTCGGTAATTCCAATAGACCTCTCTCTTAATTTGACAATATTTCGGATGTATATTTTGCTAGGATTGTTTTTAACCTTCCAAGCTCCACATAAGCCTTCCACTATCACATATGAGTAGAGTAGGTTGAAAATAATCTAGTATAGGCTTGAGTGACTGTTCCATGAACTTTTGCAAGAGATTTTCACTTATGTTGGATATGCATCTTTTTGAAAATCTTCCATGTGACAAGGTAATGGTTTGAAGTTCACTTAAGTTTGAGAGCATCATGTTTATTAAATGTGGCTTGTTCTTTATTGTTAGTCTATCTTCCATAATGAAAAAGAAGCCGGACACAACTTGAACTTTAAAAATAAATTCTTAAGAGAAAGCAATTTGTCTCGTCATGAATGACTAAGTGCAGGGATAACATTGGAAGGCAACATTGATTTCCCTTTTAAAGCAAGGATTACTTACTCCAGGACGAGCAAGGTTTAAGCATGGGGGAGATGTTGACGGTGAATTTCCGTCAACCTAGAGTATTTGTTATACATTGGTTTCGATTATGATTTGCAACTAACCCACCACTAGGCATACTAATGATATAACAAGTTCACACTTGCATGTCGATTTTGGAGTTTGTTGTTTACGCAGGAAATCTACGCTAATGAGGAGACTTTCGGGATAAGTTCACCAAGCACTTTGGAAGAAGATCATGAAGCCCGACAAGAGTCAAGACACGCGATGAACATGACTCCAAATGACCCAAGGACCGAAGCGTCAACGTGCAAGTCTTCGGGGACTCAACCGAAAAACGGCGAAGCTTGCATAGCAAGGATTCAAGCCTAAACCGTGAAGGAAACGACGTCAAAGGCCCACATGCAAGTGCACACGAATAAGGGATCACGCGAGAAGCAACCGGGGAGAAAACCGGGGCCGAACCGGGCCGAAGTGGGCCTCGGGCCGGCCGGCCCGGGCCGACCGGCCCAGCCCCACTCCGGGGTCGGTTCGGTCCCCCCTTTGCCCTAGGTGTTCATCTATTTATTCCCTCCTCCGCCGTTGACCGACACATCGTACAAATCATCCTACCGACGCCAATCACCGAAAACCGCCGCCGCAAGATGAGGGAGAGAGTTAGATGAGCTCGTCGCAAGGATCAACGCCGGCGGAGAGAAGGAAGCAAGAGGAGGACTCCAAGCCGTTGGCCTAGGGGTGTTCCCAGGCTCCATCGCCGCCATCTTCATCGACGACGTTCTCCGGAGTCTCCATCACCCCTATGTGCTTCAATCCGTGTAAGATGATGGGGTAATGTCTCCGTTCATCCCTAGGATTAGATGGATACATGATATGTGATCGCTACTTGATTCGTGGTTTCAATCTATTATTTTCATGTTGATGATGCTTTGATGATTAAGGTTAGCTACCGTGTTTTTCGGCGTATGATATCCGCTACTCCCATAGATTCCATCAACATACCGTGTCCATCATAGGTCTAGTCACGAATACCTTCGCGTAGTGACGAGACGAGAGGAGGGAAAGGGCGAAACCGTGGTCACAACCCCCGTAGATTGGTTTACCGCTTTCGTGTAGTAGATGCATACCATGTTATCCTAAATCCTAGGGAGGGAACGCTTATCTTTCTTGCTCACTCTCTTGTGTTCACCCCTTTACCATATAGTTTAACCCTATATTTGTTTGATCAACTTAACTTAGATTAACTTAGGTTAGATTGTTTTACCTTTAGATAAACTCTCTTTCAAAGGTTTTCCATTCGACTAGATTAGTACTTGGTTAAGCGCTAGTAATCCCCTTGCTCCGCGGATTGACAAGAACCTTGGGAATCCCGTGGTGAAAAAGGTGTAGGTCCGTACGCTTGCGGATCGTAGGTGGATACGAGTTTTATCCGTCAACAAAGTGCGTCCCTCGCGAAGAAGGCAAGGACATCTTGGAGGAGATCCACAAGGGCATCTGCGGCAACCACGCGTCTTCACGCACGCTGGTCAGCAAGGCCTTCCGGCGAGCTTTCTACTGGCCCACAGCCCTGGGCGACGCTGAAGAACTCGTCAGAAGGTGCCAAGGATGCCAGTACTTTGCCAAGCAGCAACACGTTCCAGCCTACAAGCTAGTCACCATACCGCCAACCTGGCCCTTTGCCTGCTGGGGGCCTGATATGATTGGGCCACTACCAACTACGCCAGGAGGTTTCAACAGGGTACTGGTGGCTATCGACAAGTTCACCAAGTGGATCGAGGTCAAGCCGGTCACATGCCCCAAGGCTGACAGAGTACTCGACTTCCTGGATGAACTCGTACACCGCTATGGGCTACCCCACCGCATCATCACGGACACCGGGGTCCAACTTCAACAACCACCGCTTCTTGGAGTACCGCGAGAACAAGGGGGGATCAACGTCCGATACGTCTCGCCTTGCCCATCCACGGGCCAACGGACAAGTCCGCCGCGCCAATGGGATGGTGCTCGACGCCCTCAAGAAGCGGCTACACGACGCCGCTAACTCCAAAGGGGGCAAGTGGATCAAGGAACTACCCAACGCACTCGGGGGCTACGGACTCAACCATCCAAGCCAACGGGGCAATCCCCCCTACTTCCCGGTCTACGGCTCCGAAGCTATCCTCCCCGCCGACGTCATATGGAACTCGCCGGCGGTGGAGCACTACGACGAAGGCGTCTCGAAGACACGCGACGAGTCGACATCGACGGCCTCGAAGAAGCTCGCCGCGCCGCCCTCGTCCAATCGGCAAGGTACCCGGAGGGTATCCGACGCTACCATGATCGCAACGTCAAGGAACGCTCCTTCAACGTTGGAGATCTTGTCCTCCGCCGTATCCGAACACGGAAGGACTTCACAAGCTCGCCTCCCCCCTCGGGAAGGTCCCTTCACCGTAGCAAAGGTGACCGGCCGGGCTCCTATCGCCTCCAAACACTTGAAGGCGAAGACATCAACAACTCGTGGAACGTCGACCGGCTCTCCGTCGATTCTACGCCTAGTCTACACGACTACTCCGGGGTTCAAGTCTACACGACTACATCAACACCCCCCCCGGCCGTAAGCGACCCTCCGGTCCCGGCTCCGGGCCTCCGGACTTCTCCTCTCCAGATCCGGCCCCGCGCGGCTACCTACGTACCCTCGGGCCGCGACGAGCGTCAAGGACTCTAGCAGCGGTCTACCAAGAGACCACACTCCAAGATCCAGCCTGCACGGCTACCTACGAATCTACGATCCAGCCTACACGGCTACCTACGGATCACCTCGTCGTAAGCGGCTACCCGCTCCGCCGCTACTCACCTGTAAGCGGCCTCCGGTCCAAGCGACTACTTTGTAACTACGGCCCTGGCCACCCAGTGTGTACTTCTTAGTAATAAAGATTGATCTTTCATCAACTTCTTTACTGCCTACTCCCTACAACGGGACTACTAAAGTCGAGTACTACTACTCGCATCCACTCCACGATGGGCGCTCCGCACTCTGAGATCGCGACTACGAGTACTCATTGCTGGAAAATTATCTTTCATTGATACTTGAACGATTCATTACAATTGTTTTCCTGTACAACTATGGCTACTAGCTACTTATTACGGGGCTACCGGAGGTTCGGCTTCTCGGCTACCGCTCCGCGATGGGAGCCATCTCGCTCCAAGAAGATCGCATACCGCTCATCCGAGCGCTTGGCGGCTACCCCGCCGGCGACCACCTCCACTGGGGCCTTCGGGAAGTATGACTTCATGAAGGCCAAGACTTGTCTTGGGATCGACCTGGCCATATGCTTCACGTATGCGGCCAGCCGGCTTGGAGCTTCACGGAGGCGATCCACCAGAGGAGCGATCTTGGGGCCGCCCGGGTGCGGCACCAGGAGCCTTGCGATCGGCAGTGCGGCTTCTTCCAACTCCTTCAACTGAGCCCGCAATGCCTCGCAGTCTTCGTTCAATTTCTGCAAAGATTTGTAGCAGTTGACGAGATCTCTGTCAGAAGCAATCCGCAGCTCCATATGCTTCTCGCACTCGAAGGCGAGTTCCTTGTAGTCGAGCTCGAGTACCTGGCGGGCTTCTTGCTCCCGGTAGAAGAGGTTCTTCATGCTCGTCTCCGAGGCCTTTAGCTGCTCCACCTGGCCCTCAAGCTCGCAACACAAAGAACGCAACAACGGGTTAGATGCTTCTCGACTTCCAACAAGTACCCGACAAGTCAAAGGGTATACCTTTATTCTTGTTGCGGAGGCCCTTGTTCTTCCGCACCAAGTCGTCGCCCTTCGCCCCGCAGCCTCCCGGACGTCGTTATGGTACTTGGCGAAGGCGGCGTCGAGCTTTGACTGCATGGCAGCCGCGTGCTTCCGCGACTTCATAAGTTGCTCCTCTAGCGCCTCGGCTCGGAGCACGGTGTCGCCATAACCCTGCAGCAGGTTCGACTTGTCGCGGGATCGTTCCGCAACGTCCTGCACAAGACACTTCAAGTCATGAAGAGCACTCAACGGCAAAAAGGATTGACTACTCAAAAGGCTACGTCTACTTACCTTCATCCACCGCTCGGCTTGACGGATCGCCTCCAGGTGCTTGGCTACCGTCGCCGGCTCGACGAGATCGTCCGCAAGCAGCTCTATCCCGCCGCGACTACTCGCGGTGGCCTCCGTCATCGGCGCGGGCGGATGGGCTCGCGTCCCGGATCTCAGGGGAGCGGATAGCCACCTCCAGAGCAATCTCTGGCGACGTGGTGACCGCCTCTCCCCCGGCGGTCTTCTCGACAACCTCCGCCATAGGCTCGGGGGCTCCTTCTGCAGCCTCCGGGGCCTCTGGTGTCAACCTCTGCATCGGCACCCCTGCAGGGATGTCACCACCTTCAGCGCCTGTCAAAAAAGACGACTTGTGCATCAGTACCTACGACTACTCCTCCTGGAGCTCTGCAGCTTGAAGAAGGGTACTCACCTTCGACTACACTGGCCTCCGGCAACGGTGCTTCGGTAGCCGGTGGCTCAGTCGCGGCTTGGGCATCGGGAGCGGTCTCCTTGGCGGGCGGCGCGACTTCTTCTGCCACCGCTGATGAGGACTCATCCCCATCCCAGGTCAGATTCGTGGATTTTCTGCAGAAACATTCACAGAGGGTCGTCAGGCAAGATCGACTACTGCAGCAAGTACTACTCGTGAGGATATGGTAGTTACAAGTTCGACCGGACAATGGTCACGGCCGGAGCACCGAGGATGCTGGCGATATCGACCAGTCCACCCTCGGCAGGCGCCTCCTCCTGCGCCCCTGCGGCTACCGCCTCTTCCACAGCAGCGGAGGCCGGTGCAGCGGTCTCCCGCGCTCCTGAGGCCACCACAACCTCAACGGCGGCGGCCACGGGTCCTGTGCTTCCTTGTGGAGCTGGGGGCTGGCGCTCCAGTTGCGCCAGGATCTCTTCAACAGTGGGGGCTGGACTACGACTTCCAGCCGGCTCCCCCACCGGTCCCACACGCCCTCGTCGCCCTCTTCGACGGCCCGCCGGCGGCACCTCCCGCACACAAGGAAGACTACTCGTCGGCCGAATGTACTCATACAACGAGTACTCGACTACTCGCTCAAGACAACTTACCTCCCCGAGGCGTGGTCTCTAAGACCTTCGCTTTCTTCGTCACCCGCTTC
This sequence comes from Cenchrus americanus, assembly GCA_947561735.1. Taxonomy (NCBI): domain Eukaryota; kingdom Viridiplantae; phylum Streptophyta; class Magnoliopsida; order Poales; family Poaceae; genus Cenchrus; species Cenchrus americanus. The sequence goes on from OX387245.1 coordinate 50,805,427, forward strand.
CCCGGCGGGGGTTGCGCGGCTTCCGTGGTGGCGCAGCCAGGCTAGCCTCTAGGCTAGCCGGGGGGTCTTGTACCAGAGGGACAAGAGGCAAGCCCGGGCGGCTAAACCTCGACCGCAGCTGGAAGCGGTCCTGCAGCGTCTCCTCGTCTTCGTCGTCGTCGTCGGAGGTATCTTCCACGACGACGGTGTCGTGGCCTTCACCGACCTCTCGGCGCTCCTTCGCCTTCCCCTCCATTGGGATCTCAATCCCGCTTGGGGGTGGCTGCGGCTCGGAGATGAACCGCTTCACATCATCCTGCGCAAGACATGGGACGTCAGCAACTCTATTACAAGCAATCACTACTCGACTAGGGGGGTACGACTACTCACCTCCTTGGGCGGGCGCGCAGCGGAGTACTCCTCGACAGGGCACGCCGTGTACGGCAGCATGTCCTTGAAGATCCGCGACAACCTCTCGACGATGTCGTTGTCGTCCAGCTCGCATCCTGGCATCCGCGATGCGTCGTCGTCGCCGGTGTACTCGAAGCCCAGGGTCTCCCGAGCCATCAACGGCTGGATCCTGCGCTTCATGAAACTGAAGGCCACGTGCTCGGCCCTCAGTCCCGCCTCCCTGAGCACCTTGATGCGTGCCGGCCAGCCTCGGGAGCCGGATTCCTTGTTGCATGGTGGGCTCCGTGTTCCACCATTCACGGTGCCTGGGCTGCCATCCGCTCGGCTTCGGCAGGCCGGGGTGGTGGTTCGTGATGTAGAACCACCTTGTCTTCCAATCCGTGTTGGAGTCGACAAGTTTGTATGCCAAATACTGCTCCGCGGCGTCCTCCCTCAGCTGGATGCCGGCTCCCCCGACTACCCTGGGGTTGGTAGCACTTGGTTGCGGCTTGACGCGGAAGAACTTCCGGAAAAGCACCCAGTGCGGCTTGATCCCGAGGAAGGCTTCGCAGAAGTGGACGAAGACCGATGTGTGGAAGATGCCGTTGGGGTTCAGGTTCAGGTACTCGATCCCGTAGTACCCGAGCAGCCCTTTGAAGAAGTCACTGGCTGGGAGCGCAAGACCGCGCTCCACGAACCGCGAGAACATCGGGATCTCATCTTCGGCCTTCTCCATCGGATATGGGTCTCCAGCGGCGGATCTCCACATGTCGACTTCCTTCTCCCTGATGAACCCACTGTTCAGGAGGGTCAGCAGATCCTCCGTCTTCACTTTGGATTTCTTCCACTCAAGGCTTGGATCAGCCCGCGGTGGAGACATGGGCGGCGCTGCTCCGGCGGCAGCCGCAGCGGCCTCTTCGCGGCCCCTCTTCTTCCCGGCGGCCTTGGACGTCTTCGACGGTGATGGCTTCATCCTCCAAGTGCAAGGCGTCTTCACTCGCATCCGCTCGGGGGCTACCCTAAAGGCTTCGGGTGGCGGCGCGCTTGGATCTACTACGGCGGCAGCAAGCGCTGGGAGTGGATTTGTTTCAAGATGCAAACGGAATGGCTGCAGCTCGAATGGGTGAAAAACCCTAAGGGTTTTGGCTTCTATTTATAAGCCGAATCGGCTCCGCAACGGGCGGCTGGATAAGTCCACGCGCGCCTGACTCAGCGGCTGCGCGTGACTCTTCGTATTCTACTAGTCGACGCGCCTCACCTCGGGGGCTCGGCTACTTCTACTCGACTACCTGGGAAGCGGCTAGTCTCAAAAGCATCTCAGGACACATTCCTCAAGAAGACCCTTCAATTCGAGAGGAAGTACTCGACTCAAGGCTCGGGGGCTCCGTGCCACGTGTCCTTCGGTTTTTTCTCTCCGGATTTTTCGGGATTTTCTTGCCAAGACTTCAGATGGACCCTCAGCCAGAGCCCGCGGCTCAACCTAAGGCTCGGGGGCTACTCCATATGGAGTGCGATTTTGCAATCGCACTTCCATATCGCCTCCGGCTTCGGGACAAGACGGGCATTTTTTGAAGACCTTCGAAGGCGCTTTTCGAGGACGCTTGGGACTACTCGAGAAGACTTCAAGATTGCTCAAACATCAGCTGGAGTACATTCCAGCCTCGGGATGCTTCGACTACTCTTGAGGACTTCTGACTTGTAGCACTCAGGGACGCTTGAGGACTACTCGTTAAGGCCGTCAAGACTATTTGAAACTATCCTTCTCGACTACAAAGTACTCGGGGGCTTGTCGTATGGACCTCCCTGGGCCCACTACCTCGGTGGGTACCAGGACCGACTACTCGGTGGGCCCCTGGGACTACCCGACTTGCGCTACACGGCACCTGAAGGCGTGGAGCACAAGGACTACACAGGAGTAGTACTCGGTTAGGGAGCTGTACATGTTCCGCACTGTATAGAGGACTCCTAGACGTACTCGACTAGTACTCTCTCCCTACTCCGACTTGTAACCTTGCCTCCCGGACTATATAAGGCGGGCGAGGGGACCGATCTCTAGCATCCAATCTCCTCTCATACAACCCACGGCGCACTATTGCACCATCTTGTAATTGTGCCCTATCAATCCAGAGCTACGCAGCATACAGGACGTAGGGTATTACGCACCTCGCGGCCCGAACCTGTCTAAATTGTGTGCCACGTGTCTCTTCCTTCGAGTTACCAATCTCGGCGAGTCACAATCATCTACTTCGGGTACTCCCCGTAGTAGGTTGCCGGTCTAAAACACCAACAGATCCGCCTCGTTAAAAACCTTGCCTCTTGATTTAGAGCCCCCGTTGCAAGGAAAAGAGTACGGTCCTCCTTATTCTAAGGTAATTGTGGAAAAAGTAAATGTTTTTGTTCCCGAAACCACTTATAGACTCGTGATTCGGGTTTTTGTATTGTTATAGAATGTAAACTTGCGAAAAGGAATGCTGAAAAATAAATCTAACTAACTTCGGGATTCTCAAGGGTAATACCTCTTCAAGCTATCTGCATTCCACGAATATGGCAATTCTTCGCTAGTTTGACTTAACAGACGAAAAGCCCCTGGCATGTTTGTTTCCTTTGCTATGTACGGCCCTTCCCATGGTTCCTGGAGTTTTCCATGATTCTCTCAATTCTTCTTTCTTTTCAGGACTAAATCACCAGTTTTGATATCTTTTCTGACCACTTTTCTATCCTTTCATGTCTTTGTTTCTTTCTGGTACTTCTCGATGTTCCCAGCAGCTTCGAGAATCGTTAGTTCGATCATATCTTTCTCTACTTTTTTGTCGTCTTCTTCGATTTCTTTTGCCTTTAGCACTCTCATGTTTTCATTCTTGATTTCTTCTGGTGTCATTGTTTCGGTGTCAAAGAGTAAGCGAAAAGGTGTGAAACCCGTCACTCTTGATACTGTGGTGTCATGAGACCAGATTACTTTCGTCAATTCATCGGTCCACTTGCCCTTTTTCTGGTCGAACAAACACTTCTTGATTCCTGAGAATATGAGCCCGTTTGCCCTTTCCACAACCCATTAGACTGTGGATGATATACTGACGAAAATTTCGTGTGAGTGCCCAAAGTTTTGCAGTATTCTTTAAAGGAATAACAGTCGAATTGTTTCCCATTGTCAACGGCTAGTTCTCTTGGAACCCCAAATCTGCAGACTATGTTTTGCCAGAAGAATTTTTGAATCGTTGGTGCCATGATGTTCGCCAGTGCTTTTGCTTCCACCCATTTGGTGAAGTAATCCACGGCAACAGCTGCGAATTTGCAGTTTCCTTGAGCTGTTGGCAGCGGTCCAACTAGATCCATTCCCCACCTTTGCAGCGGCCATGATGGTGGAATTAGGTGAACTGGCATGGATGGCAAGTTTTGTTGATTCGCTGTTTTTTGACATGCTTCACATTCCCGAACTAGTTTCTTTGCGTCAATGTTTATGGTAGGCCAGTAGAATCCCTACTTTATTGCTTTGTCTGCTAGAGCCCTTGTGCCTATATGCGCACCGCATAATCCACTGTGAAATTCCTTGAGAAGTTCAACACCTTTTCGGAGGTGATGCATCTTAACCATGGTTCGGTAACTCCTGACTTGTACAACTCTCCATTGATTATTGCATAGCCCCTTGCTCTTTGCTTATATCTTTTCTCCTCCGATTCATCTTGTGGTTCGTAGTGACCCCTCAAGTATGCCATGATTTCGGCTATCCAATCGGGAGTCTCTACAATATTCACAATTCTCGGCTTTGTTTTCTTGATGGACGGTTCTTTGATGATTTCGAAGAACACGTCGGGAGGCATTGCTTGATTTCTGGCTACTGCTTTGGCCAGCTTGCCTGCTTCATTATTGTCGTCTCTTGGTATGTGTTGTACTGAGTAGCCCTTGAAATGTCTTTCTATTTCTCTGACCTTCTTAAGGTACTTCATCAAAACAGGATTTCTTGCTTCGCTCTCTTTTTCGATATGTTCCTGAATAACTTTGGAATCTATCTTGATGATGAAGGTTTGCTGACCCAGAGCTTTCATCTTCCTTAATGCTAGAAGTAGAGCTTCATACTCGGTTGTGTTGTTCGTGGAATGCTCATCATTCGCAAATATGAGCCGAGTTGCATATCTTATCACGATTCTTGTTGGAGATGTTACAACTGCTGAAATTCCAACCCCCTTATGGCACCAAGCTCCATCACACTGCACTACCCAAGGTGCGAGCATTTCTTCACCAGGATTGTGTGTTGGCGAAGTCCAGTCTATGACAAAATCTGCCAAGACTTGCGATTTAATTGCGCTTCTTCTCTTGAAATCTATAGTGTATTCTGATAGTGCAGCACCCCACTTGATGATTCGAGTAGATGCTTCCTTGTTCGCGAACAAGTCATTCAGCGGTTGATTCGTGATAACTCTGATCCTGTGACCCTCGAAGTAGTGCCTTAGTTTTCTCGCAGCCATTACGACTGCATATGCTATCTTTTCTAACTCGGAATAGAAGAGTTTTGACCCTGAGAGAGCTTCTGAAGCGAAGTATACTGGGATTTGCTTAAGCTTTCCTTCTTCTTTATCTTTCTCTTGTACTGGGACGACACTTACAGATGAATTTGAAGCAGATAAATATAACAAAAGTGGTGATTTTGGCTCAGGAGGGCACAACTTAGTCATATTTGACAGATAGTCTTTGAGTTCTTGAAAAGCTTGTTTCTAAGCTTCGGACGACTGAAAGTTCTTGGAACTTCTGAGAACTTGGAAAAAAGGCAAGCTTCTTTCTGCAGCCCTAGGGATGAACCTGTTGAGAGCAGCAACTCTTCATGTTAGCTTTTGCACATCCTTCACTGAAACTGAGTCTTGCATTTCAATCAGTGCTTTGATCTCGTCGGGATTTGACTTGCCTTTTGTTGAAACCAGACATCCAAGAACTTTTCCCTTGTGAATTCCAAAGACGCATTTCCTAGGATTCAATTTGAGATTCTCTACTCTGAGGTTCGCGAAAGTTTCAGCCAAATCGCCAATGTGATCTCTTCTTTGGACACTCTTGACTACTATGTCATCAACATATGCTAGAATGTTCCTCCGAAGTTGAGGGTGAAGAACTATTGCTATCATTCTCGAAAATGTACACCCTGCATTCTTCAGTCCTTCTAGCATCCTTACGAAGCAAAATGTTCCGAAAGGAGTGATGAAACTTGTTTTTCTCTTCGTCTTCTCTTCGCACTCTTATTTAGTGATATCCTGAGAACATATCCAGGAGTGAGAGCATTTCGCTGTTGGCGGCATCATCCACGATTTTGTCCACCTTTCCAAATGAAAATCGTCATTCTTGCATGCCTTATTCAGATATGTGAAGTCTACACACAATCTTCATTTTCTATTTTTCTTCTTTACTGGTACAGTGTTGGCCAACCAGACTGAATACAGGACTTCTTTGATCACTTTTGCGTCTTGAAGCCTTTGTACTTCAGCTTCTATTGCCTTCACTTTTTCTTTGGACATTTTTCTGAGTTTTTGCTTTTTTGGGGTTATTTTTTCATCTATTTCCAGGGTATGTTCGATGATGTCTCTGTCACCACCTTGCAGGTCTTTAGCTGACCATGTGAAGACGTCTTTGTTCTTGTTCAAAAATTGTATGAGCTCGTTTTCTTCTTCGGGGCTAAGATGAGCCCTTATCATGACTGCTTTATCAGGTATGTCAACCAGGTATACTTTCTTGGTCTCGCCATCAGCAGCTATCTCGATTTTCTCTTTGTATTGCTTGGCCTCGATGTAAGGTTCTTTCTGTTCTTCGGAGGAATTTAGCTGATACATGTTGGTTTGTCCTAGGGTATGACCCTTTTCTATGTTTCGAGCCTCTTGCTGATCACCGAATACGGTGATAACTCCTTTGGGTGCTGGTATATTCATGCACAGGAATACTAGAAGAGATACTTTTCCAACTGGCTTGATTGGTTTTCCTCCGAAACCCTGCAATGGGTATTCTGATGGATGCAACATGTGCCGAGTCAAGTTCATCTTCTCAAAAGTTTTCAAGATAAGATATCTGTCGAACTTCCGTTATCTATTAGAATTTTTCTGATGACCCATCCAGCTATGTTCACCTCGATGACCATGGCGTCATTGTGGTTCGTGGACTTCAACCTGAAATCTTCTTCTGTGAATGTTATCGGCACTTTGGCCCATTCTGGTCGTGCAGCTGGACCATCGTTGATGATTGTGTTCACAGATCTGAAATAGTTGTTTCTCTGTCTTTTGGTTTCGAACTCCATGGCTGATCCTCCTGTGATGGGCATAATTGTTCCGAAAGAAGGCAAGGCTTTCAGGTTCTGAGTTCTTGAACTCGATTCTGGTCTTAACGAATTGTCAGGTGGTGGTGGTAATATTTCTTGGATTGGCTGCGGCTATTGAATTGATTGAATTGCTTGCGATTGAGGGTAGAACTGTTGAGAAGGCTGCCAAGATGGTTGTGGTTGCTGAAATTGCTGCATTGTGACTGGATTTGGCTGGGAATTCACAAACTGTGGCTGCCAGAAGCTTGGGCGAAGTTGATTTGGCATTGTGGAGGCAATACTCATCATGGCTCTCTTGCTGAATTCTAGCAATGTTCTTCTTGGTTTTTGGGCACCCTTTGGTGCTATGACCTCTTCCGTGATATTGACAGTAGAAGTATGGATCTCTTGGGTTATGGTTTGTGAGTTTCGAGGGTCCTCTTCCCCTTCCCCTTCCCCTTCCTTTTCCCCTTCCCCTTCCCTTTCCCCATCCCCTGGGTGCAAAGCCTCCTCTTGTGCTTGGTCTATTGTTCTGATTAGACTAGGGATTTTCCACGTTGTTGATATTCGTGGATTTTGGAATTGAGGTTTCCACGTCATTTGTTGGTTGCCTTGTCTTGCTTCATTTCGTTTGGCAACTCTTCTGCGGTGATCTTTGTCAGACATGATGTATTCCTTAAGTTCATGAAAAAGTTCATCAATTGTTTTGGGTTTCTTTCGTGTCAGATGCGAAGTTGTTGGTCCTGGAGTCAGACCCTTGATCAGTGCTTGAATTGTTGTTTTATCATCCGCTTCGGGAATCTGGGATTTCTGCTGCATGAACCTTCTTACGAAGTTCCGCAGTGGCTCTCTATCTTTTTGCTTGCAGTTTTACAGATCTGATGATTGGGCCGTTGTTTCATGAAATATTTGGAATGTTTGAATGAACTTGGTCTTAAGATCGACCTAGCTGCAGACTGAGTGTGGTTGTAGCAGAGAGTACCAATTTAGAACTGGTCCTTCGCAGGCAATGATGAAGGACTTGGCCAACACGACATCATCTCCTCCTGCTGAATTCACAACTGATTCATACCTCATGAGCAACTTTCTAGAGTTTCCGAAGCGGTTGTATTTCGGGAGAGATGCTGGTTTGAACTTTGGTGACCATGGTGCAGTTTGCAACCCTATGGAGAGTGGTGATTCTGAATCCACGAATTGTGAGATTCCATTACCCGCGAAGAAATTTTTCTTTCGGGGTTCTTCTGTTTTGACCAGAATTCTGGTGTGGTGAGTCTTGCCACAATGAGTTGTTCTCTTGTTCTTTCATTTCTTCAATTTTTCTTTGCATTCTTTCAATTTGTTCTTTTGCTTGATTGAGTTTGTCTAGCTTTTCTGAAGCTTTTCTTTTTGCTTCCGGTTGGTTCGCGAATCTTTCTTTCTTTTTCTGAAGCTGCTGTATTTTCTGTTGTACTATCTCTAGTTCTCTGTCGACAGCCTGGTCATCATCTTCATGAGCATCTTGTTCTATGAATGGTTCTAGAGCGTGTGCTGTCTTCTCAACTCTTGCTTTCTGGAGAGCCTCAAGTTTCGCCCTTCGTTCTTGATCTGTGGTGTGTGAAGGTTCCAGAGTGAGAGAGATTCCGTTGTCTTCGTCATGGTGGTGCTCTTCTTGGTCGGTCTCAGTGGGAACATTCTTCTTGGACTTCTTCTGTGATGGCATTGTGAGCTGTTTTTCGACTGAAACCGCGGTGGGCGCCAATGTTGAGGGATCCGAAAATCGGAGGGAGTCCCCGAACACAAGAGTCGCGAACAAAAGCACACAAGTCACGAAAGACGGGGAGAAAGGAATCTTCGAAAGCCTGTACTCGCCTCAAAAGTTGTGAATCCATTACACGTGCCCTTGCGCCCACAAGAGTCGCGAACAAAAGCACACAAGTCACGAAAGACAGGGAGAAAGGAATCTCCGAAAGCCTGTACTCGCCTCAAAAGTTGTGAATCTCTTTACACGTGCCATTGCGTCCCCTTTTATAGGGAGACGAAGGGACTTTTACATTCCGAAATTACCCTCGAATCTAGGGAATATTCCTAATGTGAACACATACAAGAATGTCTTTTTCATCTCGTGATTTGCATGACTAATTTCATACATTTACAAGTTTGCCACTAGTTCACACTTTAAACCCGGACTTTTGAAGCGACGTCTTTGACTTGGCTTCTTCCTGACCCCGAAGCTCTTATTCATGAAATCACCGCTCGTTGTGGTTCCCAATTCGAGACTTCACCAGATTCCCGAACTTCACAGGTTCCTGATTCCCTGAACTTTGCCAATTTCTAACCATCCTGAAACAGACATCAACTTCGCGAACAGGAGCCTAATTCGGCTATTATTTTCGCGTATTATTCGAAGGTCAGCAAAAATGTATGAGATTCATCAGGATTTCGTAATGAACGTTTCCTTCTCACGAACGGAACCTTCCGTCCCTAAGGTGATTCACGAATATTCTCACGAATTCGGCAGATCCGACGTTTCGAGGGTGTAAGGTTTTTGCCCAATTCCCCAACAATAGCGGACCAGCACCTCACCGACACCGATCCGAATACCGATCGGAATAGTCCGAGTTGGCATGACGGGTCCACGAAAGCATGGAACTATCAAATCATGAACAGGCCAGACATTGGCACTGTGAAGAACGGAGGAGCTCCACATGGTGGTCACGCTACCTGCACTGGTACACATCCAGTTCCTGCCGTAGGACCATCTGCTACCGTGGACAACAGAGGAGGACCTGGTTTGCATGGCAAGGAAAAAGCTGGATTATGGAATGAGACTGAGATCCAGAATGGATGCATGCACCAAAAAGATACAGAAAAAAGATGAACACCTGAACATGGTTCATGCACGGAAAAAGTTGATACTATCTTGGATCCATGGCCCAATTATAGGGAAACTACAAAAGATCTTCTGGTCCTGTTGAGACTTTTTTGGTCCCCAATAATTGATCAACAAGCCACATCACATAACAATAACAAGAAACTGACCATCTTTTGTCTGGACTGAACAAAAGGGTACACTAAGAGTTAGCAAATACTAGGCAGGATACATCGCGGATTGATCTCACATGAAAGTTTTGAAGAAAAATATTGTTCTTGTACTATGTATGGAGCAAGCTGTATGACATGAAAACAGTGCCACAAGAAGCCTTCAGAGAATCAGAGCCAAAGGCTACTAATTTCAGAACATTCATCCAGCTCCAGCCATAGCCTCCACAACATTAGAATTACCCAGTATAAACATGCTCACATGTGCAGTGATACACTAATATGAAAAATGAGATGCAAAATAAATGGGAGTCCACATACATTCTCAAGCTTGGTAGTGCTAATCACAATGTCATTTTCAGATGCTGAGACAAGTCAAAGATGTAAGTGCAAAAAAAATGAGACTGAGAGTTGGAAAGCTGAACATGTAGTAAACTATACTGTAGTTAACTAGTGGCAATATGTCAATATTAGATCCTAGTGTCAAACCTTAAGTATAATATAATGGAGTACAATGTCAAGAATTGAATGGCAAACATAATTGCAACCTTCTTTCAGATGCTACTTGCAAGAATTCGTCAAAAACCATGACGTCATCTGCAAGAAAAATGTTAGGCTCTCGGTCTCAAGAAATTTTCTCTCATAGATGAGCCAATTAGTAAGATAGGAATCTCCAATTCTGCAATAAGCACAAGGAATGGAGTGCATAGTCATGAAGTGAACAGTACACAAAATTAGCAAACTTCTGAATTCGAACGCTACCTACAAGAAAAGGTCAAAGAAAACCATGAGGTCGCACACAAGAAAACTATGAGGCTCTTGGATTTAAGAATATTCTTTTTAGATTAACAAGTGAAATGTAATATACACGATACATGATTAGACCAAAGAGAGTACAAGATGCTAATCTCCCAAAACTATACCATCAACAAGAGGAACTGGAGTTCTGAACATCCAAGCCTACAAACAAACAAAAAAAATACTTCCCTGTGTCGAGAACCCAACCAAAGATGCAACTTCAACAGCTTTTGCCATGTTGGGGATCAAAAAGGTTTAGCAAGAGTATACATAGAAGCCGCTGGATGTATATACAGTACTTGATCAATCCAAAGAAGAACGCCTTAAAATTCTTCCTTCATGACTTTCCACAGCAGGTAATCTAATGGTAGCCTTTTGCGCCTCTGGATTGATACAGTTCCAATCTGATCTTTGCCTCTGGCAACAAGTTCTCGATGATTGGGTCTTGCATCATGTAAGCTTGCTTGGAGGCCCATTCAAGTACGGTGAGGATTTCAGCTTGTGCCAACTCCTCACTGTCCGGGACATTGTGTGCAATGTAGCATACAAGGGTGAGTGATGCAATCTGAACCACCTGCTCACTGAAATACACAAGCTGAACAAGGTGCTTCGCTCCGCCTGCATTGATGATCGCTTTAGAATGGTCAACATGCAAGTAATTATCTGTGCACGCAAACTTGGTCAGGGCAAGTGCCGCTTCTCGAGAGACATCGGCTTCCCTTTCATCAAGAAGCTTCACCAATGGTCCAATAATCCGAGTCTCTGTAGCACGGAAGGTTCTGGACAAGCAACCTAGAGACATAATGCAGGGAATTAGGAGATCGTCATACTCAGCCTTCTCGACGACGCGTAGGAACTGGTCAACAACAGCCCGGGCAGCAGGAGAAGTTGGCTTGAATGCTGATCGTCGCAGGTCAGAATTCTGCTCGGCCACACAGCAGATCTCCATGAGAGCCATAGCAGAATTATATTGCACATCACCTTCACCTTTCTCAAGAAGAACCGCAAAGCAGAGCAGAGCCCTTGACTCTGTGATGCTCTTACAGATAGCTGCATTGCCCTTGGCAAGCTGCCACAATGCCTTTGCAGCATTGGCTTTCATGTATGCCTTTGTCTCCGGGTCCTCAAACTCCCTGCCCCTTGTACTCGTTCCTGACAATGACGCATTGTGCTGCTTCGTTGCCACAACACCACCATTAGGAGTAACTACGTGCTTACCACTGCCCCCATTAGACTTGGCAGCCATGGTGGACTGGACCAAACTGTGCATCTCATTCTTGCTCTGTGAAGCATGCCCCGTCGGATACCTCATGGTGCTGTGGTCTGCAGCATCCAGCAAGTCTGCCGAACCTGAACCGGTGCTGTTCTTTTTGTCCATGACCACAGCATGTATGGACATCTTAGACGTGATGGCGTACTTGGAGTGCTCCTGCACCGTCTCGAAGGCGAGGTGGCCGACGAGCAGCCGGATCACGTTGTGCTGCGCGAAGGCGTCCTGGCACTTGGGGTGGTTGGCAGCGAGCTCGGAGACGGCCCAGGCCACCATGGCCTGCACCTTCATGGGCCCCTCCTTGAGCACCTTGGCGAAGGCGAGGCACGCACCGGCCTGCACCATCTGCTCGACGCACTCCGGGTCGCGGCCGAGGAGTCCGATGGCGAGCGCGGCGTTATCCTGCCCCTCGAGGCGGCCCTCCTTGACGAGCTTGAGCAGCGGCGGCACACCGTCCTCCTCTATGATGAGCTTGGAGTACCTGTCATTGTCGCGCGCGAGCGAGACGAGGCTGGCGGCGGCGTCGGCGCGGGCGTCGAGGTTGCCGGTGTAGAGCACGGCGATCTGCTCCCAGATGAGGAAGAGGATGGGCTCGTTCTGCGCGATGGGCGGGAGGCCGATGTGGGCGTCGAAGTCGTCATCGTCGTTGGCGGAGGAGGAGACGCGGAGGAGCCAGGAGAGGTCGCCGATGGAGTTGTCGAGCTGGTTGGTCATCTTCTTGAAGGAGCCGGCGGGGATGATGGTGAAGACGCGGCGGACGAGGCCGTGGGCGCGGCACTTGTCGACGAGGGCGAGCGCCTTGTCGAGCGCCTTCTCGGTGTCGTCGAAGATGCGGCGCGCGGGGCGCTCGTAGAGGTCGGCGCGGGCGGCCTGGCGGAGCAGGCCGGCGAGGCGCTCGACCTTGGCCTTGAGCTCCATGCACTCCTGCCGGAACGTGTAGGCCTCGTCGGACCACTTTATTACCTGCTCGGCGAGCTGGATCGGCCGCGCCAGGATCTGCTTGAGGTCGTCCATCTCGGCCGGCGGCGGGACGCGACGCGACGCTCCGCTCGCGGTCACGCACCCTAATGGCGGCCGGCAACGGGCCCGGTCCGCAGCGGCGGTGCGGTGAGCGGCGGGCTGCTGTTGGGAGGGGGGGTCCGGCCTTCCTCCCTGCCTCCTCCGCAGGGTTGGGAAATTGGGGGGAATCGGAGGAGGGGGGAGGAGGGAAGAGGAGGAGAACGGGGGGTGGAGCCGCGGGGCGGGTGGTGGTGGGGAGTTAATTTGGCATTGGTTTTGGTTTTGGTTTTTTTGGGGGACGGCCGGGTTGGCCGCGCGCGCGCGTGCGGGCGCGTGCGCGCCTGAGCTGGCTGCAGGCCGCGGAGGACGGCAGCCACAGCCAGCCAGCAACGGCCGTCGCGTCGCGTCGCGGCCTCCCGGCGCGGTGTCCTTCCTGCGCTATATTCGCGTCGGTTTTGCGGGGGATGTGCGGTGCTGCCGGTGCGCGCGGTGTCAATGCCCATGCGGGGGCGCCGCGCCCGCCGACGCCGCCGAGGAACCGAACGGAATGGAATCCATCGGTTCGGGCGGCATCGGGGTGGTTGGTTGGCTGCCTGGCTGGCCGTGGCTGGGTCTGGCGCACTCTGGCTGGCGACGTGCCGGGTTGAATGTTAGGTGCCGCGTACCACGTGGACGGAGCCGTCATGCGCCAGCCCCCTGCTCGGCTCAAGGCTGCTCCTCCGGGATCCAATGGGTTACTGCATCGCACATTCGCAGGCAGGCAGGTTCGGCGCACAGCAGACGGGTTGCAGCTTTGATAGTGTGATCAGATGGTGGGATGCATCATATTTGCAGAGTTTATTTGAGGTGTTAGATGGGAATGTGCTTGTGTCGTTAACAACTTTGTGTGTTTTTTAATGGTGATTGAGGATGTCACCTATATCTGCCATATGCTTCAGATCCAACAACATTCGTGAGACCTGTTTCTCATTTTCATATCAGAGCTATTTATTTTCACGCATGAATGCTTGATTTCGACTTATTTAATTTAATGTGCGTTACAATTTACAAACTTCAGATATTTGTAGATCGCACCAAACACGCCTAATATTTTCCATGCTGCTTGATATCCAAATGGTTTGGTATATCATTGATTGATTACAACTAATGGATTGACACTGTTATATATGGCAAGTAATACTAGCCATCCAGCGTGAAACAATCCTGATTATTTGTACTACCTTCAGTCAAAGTGAAAGAGCCGGTCTGTCAGAATTAAAACTTGGAACAAGAGTTGACAATACAACGGTACTATTCCCTAGCAGCTGCAAAATATATCTTAGGCGAAGGCGATAAATCCATGCTAGCAACTAATAGACTACTTTCTCAATCTAGATTGCGGCGATTAGGAAATGAGTAATAATAGCCATAATCCACTTTAAATTCATCAAAAAGAACATGCGGCACATATTTTGGCTAACTATTGTATTATCTCATTTAAATAAATCATAGGAGCCAAGAGATCAAAAGCAATATTGTATTTTTTTTCTTCTAATTTTCGAGATTGACATAGTTACTAGTGACTTTTTGCTATCTATGGCACATCGTCTACCACAACTTGCTAAAAACCGACATTGCATTAAAGCACGAAACCATATCAAGCACACAAATTTAACCACTCGTTTCTGAAACTAAAAGAAGTTATGGTGTCACTTCATTTTTTTTCCCTAGAGATTTCATACGTGAAATTTCCATGCTGAGGGAGCGATTACATTCAACGATAACTAACTACACGCCGAACCTGTGATTGATTTAACCGTACACATACTCTCCTAAACCATTTCTTCCAGACTGGGGGAGTGGAGTGGAGTGGAGTGCGAGTGTGAGCCAGGTGGAAACCGGAGGAGCGCGTAGCCGTTCTTTATACTCCCGAAGGCGACATCACCACAATCCTGATCCTCGATTTCAGGCGGGAAAAGGTCCCACGCTCGGAGCCTCAGACGGATGGACACTGGACAGCGCCACTTGTTCGGCTTTGGCACGTACCAACGGCCGAACAAGCTCCGGACGAGCAGCGTCGCTGTCCGCCAGCCGCCGCAACCTTTTCCATTGTTGGGGGCGCAGCGCGAGAAGGGAAACGAGCGTACGGCGCAGTAGAGAAGGACGACGGCGACAGGAGGGCGGAGAAAACTGGAAAGAAGTCGCCGGCGGACGCGGCCTAAAAAACAGAACGACCTGAGCATTTTTGTAAACAAAGAAAATCTCACGTCTCCCGCGTGATGATGATGATGATGATGCACACTACTACTACCAGTATAGGCTAAGTTTATTACCCGTGAATTGGGGCAAATTGGGGCAAAAACAAGTCGCGGCCCATGTTTCAGATCCCATACGGCACTACGGCTACGGGCTACACAATCCTGCTACTGCTGCTTAAGCTTAGCTTGTCACGGCATGTGCAGAAACAGTTGTTAGTGCTACTGGATGCTACTGGTTTTCTTCGTGCGGACCGAACGATTGCTGCGAGGAGAGGACAGCGGCTTGCAGTTGCAGATCCGCGCGATCGCTCGCCGGCGGTTAAACAAGTCCCGGCGTTGCGCTGTCAAGCGCGTTCTTTCTTTCTTCCTTCCTTTCTTTTTTTCTCCGGCGAAGGGGAACGGGATGAGCGTGGTAATTGAAGCGCATGCCATGCCGGCCTGGTCAATGCAACCGACGGGGGGTTGCTCTGCTTCGTCCAAGGCCGCGCGTGTCAAGTTGCCAAACAACCGAGCGCGACGCAGACGCAGCAGTTGATCGGTTCTCCGCCGCGGCCACTGCCTGCACCTGCGAGCACACGAGCTACCTGCTCCTGCCGTGGTGGAAATGGCACACGGGCGGCGCCCGAGTCGCTGGCATTGACCCAGCGACGGCGAGAGGTGCGACCGGCGAGGCGAGGCGCGGCGACGCCACCGCGCCGCTAGAAGTAGTGCGCGTACGTCGCGCGAGTCGCTTTTCGCCTGAATGTAATGCACAGCACACAGGCTTCCAACGTTTTTGCCCTTTTTGGAAGGGAACTGAATAATTAACGAGGGAGGTCTGGGCCTATATATGAGTTCATGGGCAGGGGGTTGATTCAAGCTCCGATGGATGGAAACTCCATTGAAGACTGGTGGCAACAATCCCTACTGCGCTTCAGCTTCACTGCGGTTCAGAGAAGGAATGTGGCTGCACTGCTTCTGTACACGTCGTGGAACGTGTGGAAGGAAAATAATCAAAGGAACTTTGAAGGGACGATCTGCAACGTCCCTGCAAGTGTCTTGCCGATTGCTGTCAGACTGCATGCGGTCGGTTCTTAATTTCTTATTTTAGACTTCTTCACGCGTTCGAGTTTCCCATTTCATGTAATATCTACATTTGTCGTGCATTAGAGACTGCGGCTTTGGAGATATTTCATAAATCTGGGTGGAATATCTACATTTGTCGTGCATTAGAGACTGCGGCTTTGGAGATATTTCATAAATCTGGGTGGAATGCTCTCAAGCGTATTGGAAACTAGTTTTTCTTTGTGATGTAATATGCGTACTTTGATTGTTGTCGTGCATTGTAAGGGTGCGTGGTCGAGTTGGTGTGAACTGTGCGGTCTTTGCGTTGTTATGAGTGTGTGAGTTGCATCACTTTGGCTGCAGGCAATTCCCTGAACTGTTGAGGCCGGAACTCTAGTTCCTTTATTAAAAAATTGTAATATCAACATTGGTAAGACTCAGTTGTTTTTCCTTTTTAAATAATTAGGCAGTGCTCCTGCTATTTTCTTTTAAAAAATTCAACACCTAGGAGACAACAAGCATTCTCGCGAGACTATGGATGGAAGGAGGTACTCCCTATGTATCAAAAATATTCGGCCGTTGATTTTTTCTCGCAACTTTGACCATTCGTCTTGTTCAAAAAATTATTGCAAACATGTAAAACGATAAGTTGAACTTAAAATACATACAGTAGTAAATCATATAACAAACAAAATAAATTGTATTTGCAAAACTTTTGAAATAAGACGAATGGTCAAAGTTGTAGAAAAGAGTCAATGACGACAAGTATTTCGATACGGAGGGAGTACAACTTGCTTTATTCAGCTTTATTCTTTCAACTTCTTACCTAATATTTTTGCTCAGAACAAATCTTTCAGAATAAATTTGTTGCGCAAATCAGCAGCAGAAGATCTGTCTGAACAACTCACCAGCTTGTTCAATTTCTACGGAGTGCTCATCAGCTTATCAGCTGACCACGAGCGTGTGCTGACTGCTGATTGACGAGGGATGAGCTCATGAGCGCCAAACGTGTCAGAGTTGTGGGGGTGTTTTGTAAAACAATGTTTACGTGGGGGTCAAAGCGAAGTTTACCTGCCACTCCCATCGGACGGTTGGTGTCAGTCGCTAATAGAGGTGGGCATTCGGGTTACCTGAAAATTTCGGGTCGGGTAAATCGGGTTTTTTGGAAATTCGGGTAATGGGAACTGGCACCCGAACATTGCCCCAACAAATGAAAACCCGACATTTCAGGTACCCGAGAAATCAGGTTCGGGTTCGGGGTTCCCCGATTTACCCGACAAACACCACAGGGAGGAGATTAGCAGCACTTTGTTGCCTTCTTCTTTCTATCGACCTGCCACCACTAGCCACGGTGCAGGTACTTCTCATCCTAAGCTCTGCAACGGGATTCGTTCCTACCCTTAGTTGCACTTGTGGAGTAATTGACTTGGAGTGGATTGGATTAAGAAGCTTAGAGGAGGAGACTAGATCAAAGCAACAGATGCACGTAATCCATTCTTCATTTTTGCAAGGTCGGAGAGGTAGGTACAGAGCTAACAGAGAGTGATGGATACTTGGAGAGGGACTGAGGGAGGTAGAGAGGGAGACAGAGAGGAACCAGGACGGGAATCCGAATGCGGCGTAGGGAGATCTGGATGTCGACTGCTCTCATTCGTGCTGTTGTATTGTGAGATGTGGCTGGGGGCGGCGTGACTGCGCGAGGGAGGAGATGACTGCTGGTGGAAGCTAGGGTTAGTTGTTTATATGGGCTTTCTGTTATGAGTTGTGTGGTATAGCTCTATGAGTGTGGGCTAAAAGTCAGTATTGGGCTGAAAATCGGGTTACTCGAGTTATTCGGGTACCGTGGGCCAAAACCCGAATTACCCATAATATTTTCGGGTTAACAAAATTGCTACCCGAGGGTAGTTCGGGTCTCCTAGATTTCGGGTATTTCGGATGCGGGTTCGGGTATTTCGGGTTCGGGTTCGGGTATTTCGGGTTCGGGTATCGGGTTTTATGCCCACCCCTAGTCGCTAAGACTGTATGCACTCGTCGAACTCCAAATCCAACCTCTAAAAGGAATATTCTCAAAATTTTTCAGTTCAGTTCCAATTTCTCTGCTTGTCGGGGACAGCCCTAGGGGTCCCCTTAAACAACTGGGGAATCCCCACTTAAAACCCGCAACAGACCGAAGCCAAGCGCGCCTCGCTTAAACAGGCAGGGCATGGCCCACGCCACAGTGGCCCTGACGGCACACCAAAGCGGCCCACTCAAAGATCCTCTCGAGCAGGCTCCGCCTCGCTCGAGGGCACACGCCTCCCTCGGGTGGGCTCTGCCCCGTTCGAGGGTCCGCGCCGCCCTCGAGCGGTGCTCCGCCTCGCTCGAGGGCGCTCCGCACGCACACGTCCATTCCCGTACGCGGGCATTTAATGTTCTGACGACGGCGGGGCGGCGCCATCATGCGCCTGGGACTCACGCCCGGCTTCGTTGCACCAACTCCCTAGGAGGGAACCCATCCCCGCCACCGTGGGGGACTGTGCGGCGTGGCCGTGCCGTCCCGTGACGCCGCGCCGCCTACTCCGCACGGCTAACGCGCCGAGCCCTCGAAGGGGGGGGGGGGGGGGCCGCACCCTCGATTTACTTTCCCGTGACTTTGCAGGGTTAGGTCAAGGCGTTAGGCCGGCGGGGCGCCATCCCCGCCACCGTACCCGCATGGTGGCCGCCCCGCGCGTGCAAACCCACGCCGGGCACTGTGGCAACAGCTCCGACGCTGTGGAGCATGGGGGAACGGGACGCCACCTTACCTGCCACTGTGCCCCGTACGGACCGACGTCAGCAACTCCCTCGAACCCACTTGAAGACATCACGGCTGTCTGCTGCACTCCTACCCTCGAAGCTACCACTGTTCGGGTACAAGATACGCCATGATGGCCGGATCGCGGCAAAGACCGTCAAGGCGGCCGCCTACTCTACGGCATAGCACACCACGCTTCCCCATGTAGCTAAATAGTGCGGCATACATGTAATTCGCTCTCTCCTTGGCCTATAAAAGGAAGACGAACTCCCCCGCCGCAGGGGACAACACAAGACAGACGAGATAGAAGAACAACACACGATACACCCCGTACTCACTCTTCAATTCTCCCACAATATCTTCAGCTACTTCACCAGGGACTTGGAAGCCACGCTTCCTCTCCCGCCTTGCTTGTAGCAGCCCCACTACAGGCACCCCGGTGCTGAGCAATATAGTGCCTTGAGCACGCCGCTGCTGGACGTACGCCCCCCCCGGCCGGAACCAGGATAAACTGTGTCTCTGATTGCTTAGCATCGACCATAGAGGGATAGACCTTGGCGCTTATCACTGGTTAGTGTCGGGACCACATTCCGCACCGACAGTTGGCGCCCACCGTGGGGCAAGCGAGCGCCTAAGGTCAATCCACTGTCAACTCCCTCCATGGTGATCCGCACCGAGTACCGCGGTACGCGCTACTCCATGGGCAGCTCGGACCCCCTCCCCGCCGGGTTTGAAATCTGGTTTGGGGGCCTGAATTTTCGTGCTACGGGGAACGGCTACCTAATGCGCCTCACCAACCGTGAGGAGCTCCGTGCGCGGCGCCGGGCCGGGTCCGCTCCGGTCCCCGCCGGGCGCGCCGCCACAACGCGGACGCCCGCCGGCACGGATGCCGCGGGCCCGTCAACGCCACGACGTCGCCGCCGCTCCGCCGCCGTTCACGACAGGCGCGGTCCGAGCGGCGGCAAGCTGAGCGCGCCGCCTCTCAACACGGCGCACCCGTCAGCGCAGCAACCACCGCCCCGGTGGGGCAACGCACGGTCTCCGGACCGCGCTTCCCCATCGGTCTGCGCGGTGCCACGACGGCCTACAACGCCAACGTCAACACCGCGATGCGCAGGGTTCCCCCTGGCCGTCACGTCTTCGTCGCCAGGGATCCCGGCGCCTCCGCGGGCGACGAGTCGTCCCTGGGCTCCCTTGACGCGCTGCCACCCGCCAACCTCCATGGGTACGCGGAATGGGACTTCTCCGGCGTGCCGGACCCAGTGATGTTCAGGCGTTTTCTTAACGCCACGGACTACTGGTTCGGCTGCTCCGACGATTCCAGCACCGGGAGCTACGACCCCGCGCGTGAATGTTGCGTCATCATCGCCAACGACCCAGCAAACGCCACCGGTGCAGTGGGCGTCGGCGACGGGGAGGTCACGCCCGCCCCAGGAATCGCACCACGCCTGGCTGCAGGGCCGAGCACCCCTGCTGGGGCCGATGTCGACGCGCAGTTAGCCTAGGCTCGTGAGCTCGAGGCCAAGCTGGCGGAGGAGTATCGGACGGTGCGGTTGCTCCGCGCCTCCATGGCTGGGGAAGCCTCCGCGCGCGGCGAACGCGCGCGGGAGCTGGGTAAACAGGCCCGCGACCGCATCAACGCCGACTTCAACATCGACAACCCAGACACGCCTCCGCGGGCGAGCCAGAAGCTCATCGCTGCCGCGACGCTGCTACGGGCCATGCCGGCCCCCTCGACGCCTGAGGCACGAAACCTGCACCGTGAGGTGCAGGCACTCATCGAGCAGGCGGCCGTTCAACAGGCCGAGAGCTCGGCGTCACGCATCCGCCAACAAGGGGACGCACGAGGCGACGGGGCCGCGCAGGGGGGCGAACCCTCGGTCCATGCAGGTGAAGAGGCGGGGCGACCCGCCAACCCAGGACGCACGCCGGCCAAAGAGCGGCTCCTCGACACGCGCGGCGCTGGACGGCGACGCCCGCAACGTCATCAACGCTCGACGGACGAGCAAGGCGGATGCGCGAGCGGCGGCAGGCTACCACCCTCGACGGGGTGGACGCTACGACAGCGACGAAGATCGTTCTCCGACGCCGGAGCCCCCGGGGACCCGTGTGTTCAGCCGGGAGATCCGCGCTGCGGCTTCCCCCCAGCGCTTCCGCCAGCCCACGACCATTGTCAAGTACAACGGGGAAACGGATCCCCGCGTGTGGCTCAACAATTACCGCCTAGCCTGCCAGCTGGGCGGGGCCACCAACGACGAGGTCATCATCCGCAACCTTCCCCTACACCTCGGCGATTCAGCCCGGACGTGGCTCGAGCATCTGCCCGCCAGCCAGATCCACAACTGGGATGATCTGGTCCGCACGTTCGTGGGCAATTTCCAGGGCACGTACGTGTGCCCCGGGAATTCCTGGGACCTCGCGCTCCCCGCACCCGAAGCCCGCGAATCGCTCCGGGACTTCATACGACGCTTCTCCAAGCGCTGCACGGAGCTCCCAAGCGTAACGCAATCCGAGATTGTGCACGCCTTCCTCGAGGGCACCACGTGCCGGGATCTCGTGCGGGAGCCGGGGCGCGGCCCCGCCCGCGGACTCAAACGAGCCGTTCGACATCGCCACCGCCCTCGCCTCGGAGAAGAGGCCGTGGGGGCAATTTTCGACGGCAAGAAGGGCAAGCGCTCGGGCGCGGCGCGCCCGCGAGGGCGCAAGTCCGGGGAGCCCCACCGAAGGACAAGCGGGGCAAGAAAGGGAAGAAGCCGCGCCACGAGGCGCGCGAGCAGGGGCGCGACGGCGATGACGCCGAGGCCCTTGCTGTTGACCCGGCTCGACGAGGCCCTCGACCGGCCCCTCGAGGTCCGGGGGTGTTCGATGACATGCTGAAAAAGCCATGTCCCTACCACAAGACCCCAATGAACCACACCCTTGAGCAATGCGACATGCTCAAGAAGTTCTACGGTCGCGCCGACGCGAAGGACGCGGAGGCCAAGAAGGACGGAGGAGATGGCGACGCTGGCGGCTTCCCCGCCATGGAGAACGTGTTCCTCATCTTCGGGGGACCAACCGTCGACATGTCGAGCCGCCAGCGCAAGCGGGAACGGCACGAGGTCCTCGCAGCGGAGAAGGCGCCTCCCTCCTTCCTCGACTGGTCGGAGGACGCCATCACCTTCAGCCGTGAAGACCACCCGAACCGCATCCCCAACCCGGGTCAGTACCCACTGGTGGTCGACCCGATCATTGGGAACGCGCGGTTCTCAAAAGTTCTGATGGACGGAGGCGCAGCCTCAACATCCTCTACGTGCATACGCTGCGCCTGCTGGGGATTGGGCTGGACCGGCCGCGGCCCAAAGACGACGCCGTTCCATGGCGTCGCGCCGGGCAAGCGCGTCCAGCCCCTCGAGCAGATCGACCTGCCGGTTTGGTTCGGCACTTCGAAGAATTTCCGTAAGGAAACGCTCACCTTCGAGGTGGTGGAGTTCGGGGGCACCTATCACGCCATACTTGGGCGGCCCTGCTACGCCAAGTTCATGGCAGTCCCCAACTACACCTACCTCAAGATGAAGATGCCGGGACCAAACGGCGTCATCACTGTGGGCTCGTCCATCGAGCACGCGTTCGACTGCGACGTCGAGTGCGTAGAGCACGCAGAAGCGCTGGCACTGGATGAAGCGCTGGTGACCACCTTGGAGAAGATGGTCAACGAGGACCTCGACTCCACCGCCAAACACGCCGGCAACTTCGAGGCCGCGGAGCAGACCAAGGAGGTACCCCTCGACCCTGCTGCCCCCGAGGGCAAGGCATTGAGGGTCAGCTCCACCCTCGACCCAAAATAGGAAGTGGTGCTCATCGACTTCCTCCGCGCCAACGCCGACATCTTCGCGTGGAGCCCCTCGGATATGCCAGGCATCCCGAGGGAGGTCGCCGAGCACTCCCTTGACATCCTGCCTCACTCCCGTGCCGTGCAGCAACGGCTCCGCTGCTTCGACGAGGAGCGGCGGCGGGCGATCGGAGCGGAGCTGCGGAAGCTTCTCGAGGCCGGGTTCATCAAGGAGGTGTTCCACCCTACGTGGCTAGCAAACCCTGTACTTGTAAAGAAAAAGAACGTGAAATGGCGGATGTGTATAGACTACACTAGTCTTAATAAGGCATGTCCTAAAGTTCCCTTTCCTTTGCCACGCATTGATCAAATTGTTGATTCAACGGCTGTGTGTGAGCTGATTTGCTTCCTTGATGCCTACTCCGGGTATCACCAAATAAAAATGAAGGAGTCCGACCAGCTCGCGACTTCGTTCATCACGCCGTTCGGGATGTTCTGTTACGTCACAATGTCGTTCGGTCTCCGAAACGCGGGTGCAACGTATCAACGCTGCATGCAACACGTTTTCGGAGATCACATCGGGCGAACGGTTGAGGCGTACGTAGACGACATCGTCGTAAAGACCAGGAAGGCGGACGACCTGGTTGGCGACCTCAACATCGCGTTCGGCTGCCTACGGGCCAATGGGGTCAAACTAAACCCCGAAAAATGTGTCTTTGGTGTGCCGCGAGGCATGCTCCTAGGATACATCGTCTCCCAACGGGGCATCGAGGCCAACCCCGAGAAGGTTGCGGCCCTCGAGCGAATGGGCCCAATTCGGGACCTCAAAGGGGTGCAAAAGATGCTGGGTGCCTTGCCGCCTTGAGCCGCTTCATCTCGCGGCTCGGCGAGAAAGGCTTGCCCCTCTATCGCCTCCTCAAGAAGCACGAGCGCTTCTCCTGGACCACCGAGGCCCAAGACGCGCTCGACAAGTTGAAGGCATCCTTGACCCACGCCCCGATCCTCACGCCGCCATAGGACGGTGAACCCCTGCAGCTCTACGTGGCCGCGACCACCCAGGTGGTCAGCGCCGTAATCGTGGTGGAGCGCACGGAGGAAGGGCACGCCCTGCCGGTCCAGCGGCCGGTCTATTACGTCAGCGAAGTCTTGTCCGACACCAAGACACGCTACCCTCAAGTCCAAAAGCTGCTGTACGCGGTGGTCCTCGCGTGGCGCAAGCTCCGCCACTACTTCGAGGCCCACCCCGTCACGGTGGTCTCCTCCTTCCCGCTGGGGGAGATCATCCGCAACCCAGACGCGGCGGGCAGGATCGCCAAGTGGTCGGTGGAGCTGATGGGCGAGACGCTCGCCTACGCCCCGCGCAAGGCCATCAAATCCCAAATCCTGGCGGATTTCGTCGCTGAGTGGACAGATACGCAGTTACCACCGCCGCAGATCCAAGCAGAGTGCTGGACTCTGTATTTCGACGGTTCGGTGATGAAGACAGGGGCGGGCGCGGGCCTGCTTTTCGTGTCACCCCTCGGGGAGCACATGCGGTACGCAGTACGTCTCCACTTCCCCGCGTCAAACAACATGGCTGAGTACGAGGCCCTCCTTTGCGGCCTCAAGATCGCCATCGAAATAGGTGTCAAGCGCCTCGACGTGCGGGGGGATTCGCAGCTCATGATTGACCAAGTCATGAAGAATGCGAGCTGCCACGATGACAAGATGGAAGCATACTGCAAGGCCGTGCGAGCCCTCGAGGACAAGTTCTACGACATCGAGCTCAATCACGTGCCCCGCCGGCACAACGAGGAGGCGGACGAGCTGGCCAAGATCGCGTCCGGGCGGATTACCGTCCCCCCGAACGTTTTTGCCCGTGACATCACCTAGCCCTCCGTCGCCTTCGAGCCTCATCCCTCGAGCCACGCGGAACCCTCGGGGGCTCCCTCGAATCCAGCAGGCGCGGAGCCCATGGACGAGGACCCCCTCGAACGAGGCATACGTGCTCTCCCTCCTCGAGGGGTATGACGCCTACGAGGCTGATGTGATGGATGTCGAGCCAGCCCCCGTCAAGGCTGATTGGCGCGACAAGTATGTCGCCTGGATGGCTCGAGGGGAACTCCCCTCGGACCGGGCCGAGGCCAGGCGCATCGCCAGGATGGCCAAGTCCTTTGCCCTCGTCGACGGCGAGCTGTACAAGCGCGCCGCCTCTGGCATCCTGCAGCGGTGCGTGCCCATCCCCGAGGGGCGCGAGCTCCTACGGGACATCCACGCGGGGATCTGTGGCCATCACGCCGCACCCCGCACCCTCGTTGGCAACGCATTCCGTCAAGGCTTTTACTGGCCTACCGCAGTCGCGGATGCCAGCGAGATCGTGCGCACTTGCGAAGGGTGCCAGTTCTACGCCCGCAAATCCAACCTCCCTGCTCACGTCCTGCAGACCATCCCCATAACATGGCCTTTCGCCGTGTGGGGGCTGGACATCGTCGGGCCCCTGCGGAAGGCGCCCGGGGGCTTCACCCACTTGTTGGTCGCGATCGACAAATTTTCCAAGTGGGTAGAAGTGCGCCCCATTACGAATCTCAGGGCAGAGCAAGCGGTGACGTTCTTCACCGATATCGTCCGTCGTTTTGGAGTGCCAAACTCCATCATCACCGACAACGGGTCCCAGTTCACGGGCAGAAAATTCCTGGAGTTCTGCGACAAATTCCACATCCGTGTGGATTGGGCAGCTGTGGCACACCCACAGACTAACGCCCAAGTAGAGCGTGCCAATGGCATGATCCTACAGGGCCTCAAGCCCAGAATTTTCGACCAGCTGAACAAGTCCGGTCGGAAATGTCTCCAGGAGTTGCCAGCGGTCGTGTGGAGCCTAAGGACCACCCCAAGCAGAGCCACTGAATTCACCCCGTTTTTTCTACTCCATGGCGCGGAGGCCGTCCTCCCCACGGACTTAGAATACGGGTCGCCCAGGGTACGAGGCTACGACGAGGATGCCAACCAGCGAGCCCACGAGGACTCACTGGACCAGCTGGACGAAGCACACCTCGTGGCCTTGATGCACTCCTCAAGATATCAACAGTCCCTCAGGCGCTACCAGGCACGGAAGATACGCCGGCGGGACTTCAGTGAAGGGGATTTGGTCCTAAGGCTACGCCAAGACAACCGAGGACGCCACAAGCTGTTACCTCCGTGGGAGGGGCCCTACGTCGTGGTGAAGGTTCTCAAGCCCGGCACGTACAAGCTGGCCAACGAAGACGGCGAAG
Source organism: Cenchrus americanus (assembly GCA_947561735.1). Classification (NCBI taxonomy): domain Eukaryota; kingdom Viridiplantae; phylum Streptophyta; class Magnoliopsida; order Poales; family Poaceae; genus Cenchrus; species Cenchrus americanus. The sequence goes on from OX387245.1 coordinate 50,831,262, forward strand.
AACTCACCAACGCTTGGAACATCCAACAGCTACGTCGCTTCTATCCCTAGCTAGGATTTCCAAGTATTTTGTTATAAAACCACGCGACCAGCACCCCAGTTGGCGACAACCATGTAAACACCATCAGTTTAATAAAAAGGGCAACTCGGCTTTCCCCTGAAACCCAAGTTACCCTCGGGGGCTACTACGGGGGCACCCCCCCAAAAATGGTCCCACTTTTTCGCAAAAAAGAAGAAACAACTCACGCGCGCTAAGTATGTTTCTACTTCGGCCTCGAGCAAAGTTCGAACAGGGCGCAGGCAGCCTAGTGGAAAGGATGCGCGAGCCAGAGATAGCCTACGCCTCCGCGAGGATACGGCCCTTCTCTCTTGCCCCCAACCCAGGAGGCCACCCGCGAAAATCGAACTCCCCTAACTAGAATTTACTCAGGAAGAAGGAGAAACAAAAAAGCGCGATAAAGCAAAAGACACCATTTCACTTTGACAAATGTTTGAAGCAAAGTAATCTGTTTATTTACAAGGCCACATGGCCGGCACACTGACACATAAACAAAAAGGGCCTAGTGCCCGGCTGTCTTCAGGCTGGAGGAGCGGCGGCATCAGCGGCATCTGGGAAGAGGAACTTCTCGAAGGCCTCGGCGAGCATCCCGGCGGCGTCGGCGGCTAACGCGTCCACGCGCTCCATCGCCACCTCGACGTAACCTTCCGCCAGCGCCTCGAAGTTGACCTCGTAATGAGATCGCACCACCCCGAGGGCTTTCTGGACGCCGAGGTGCAGCGCCCGGCGCACGCGCCTGGTGACGTGCCCGCCGAGGGCGCGCGGCGGCCGGCCGGCCGAACTACCGCCCGCGCCTCGCCCTCCTCCACGGCCTGGCAGGTCTCAAGGGCTGCGGTGCACAACTCCAGCAGCTCCTGCTCAGAGGAGTTGTAGGAGGCCTGCAGCGCCTCAGCCCGCTCGGCCGCATGCCCCAGCGCGGTGCGCAAGCCTGAAGTTGCCCAGCAAAAAAGGGATCAGAAAAGTGGGCGAACCCTCTAAGAGAAAACCAGCGAAACAGGAGTCAAACAGCGACTTACCCTCGACCTGCTTCCTCTCCACCTCGAGGGCGCGGCACTCGGCCTCGACCGCCTGCTCAAGGCCCTTGAGGGTCTCGCCTTGCTCTCGGAGGGCCGGCCTCCGGCTCGCGCTCGTGATGCCGAGCACCACCGGCTCGCCCTCGAGCTTCGAGAACTCCGCGTTTCGACCCTCCCGGCGATTTCGCCGCCGCCTCGCGGGCGACGCGCTCCCGCTCCCGGCGCCGACCGGGCGTCGGCAAGGGCGGCCCGCTCCCCGCCGGAGCTGCCCCTCAGCCCCCTGGCGAGCGGTACGCTCCTGCAGGAGCTGGTCCTCCGCGATGGCGAGCACTGCGGCCTTGGCGTCGAGGGCGGCCTTCAGATCATCGGCCTCCTTGGCCTTTTGCTCGAGTGCGCGCGCCCGCTCCTCAGCTTGGCTCTGCTGAGCCTGCGCCCCCGGAGCAACGAGTGGAGCTCCAGGTTGTCGTTGCGGACGCCGGCCACCTCCGCCTCCCGCTGACCGCCGTGGGTGCGCGTCCTCTCCGTGTCCGCCCGCGCCTGCCGCAGCGTCTCATCGCGGTCGATGAGGGCCGCGCAAACCCGCTCGAGGGTGGACGGGCACGCCGGGTCCTACCTTGCGCTCTCATGGAACTGATCGCGCAGGGCCATGGCCTGGTATGACAACCAGCCGTCCGGAGTCCTCAGGGCGTCGGCGAGCGCGTCGAAGGCGTCGCACCGCTCCCGGAGCTGGCGGAGCTCGGCGTTCACCCGGTCGAAGGCGCCGTACTTGTCACGGGCGCGGTGCTCGAGCTCCTGTCACCAACAAGCCGAGATCTGTGAGCGTCATGCTGCAGGGATCGCACGCAAAAACGAGAAAAACAAAGAAACATGCAATAGCACCCCACCTGGAAGACGCGCCACGCGGGGCCGCCATGGATCCGCAGCGCCTCGTTCAACGCTCGATCGAGCGCGGCGCCGTAGTTGCGGAGCTCTCCCCATAGCTCCTGCTCCCCCTGGGTGTCGGCGAACGTAGGCGGATCGCCAACGAGCCCCTCTACCGGGGCAGAGCGGCCGACGCGGGAAGAGGAGGCCTCGGCGCCTAGCCCTCAGCCTCCTACCACCATGTGGCCCTCCCGCCGCCTCACGAGAACCCCCTCCTGGGACTCGGGGGACAGCGTGGGGAAACTCACCCACTGATCCCAGCCGGGCGGGGGGAGTCGTCGTCCGGGATCTCCACCACAGCCGCCCGGGAGCCGCCGGCGGATGCCGGCCCATGCGTCGCCTCCGTCGACGCCTCCGCCCGCGCCTCCGTAGCCGCGGGCTCCCCGCCGCGACGCCGCGTCCACCGCTTCCGGCCGCGCCCCCGCGACCACGGGCGCCGGCTCGCCCTCCTCGGCCGCCGCCGCCGCTGCGTCTCCACCACGGCCGCCGCCGCGGCCGCGTCTCCGCCACGACCGGCGCCCGCCGCTCCTCGACGGCCGCCGGCCGCGCGCGGCGGACCGATCCGCCGGCCGCGCGGCCTCGGGGCCTCGCCCGCGCCCCCGCGAGCTCTCGCTCGCCGCGGTCGCCGCGCGCCGCCCCCGCCCGCGACGCCCTCGATGAGCGCCGCCGGGTGGGAACGGATGCGTCCGCCCTCAACACCTTAGCCACCGCGAGGGGAGGCACGGTCGGCACCACCCTGCGAAGACACAAGCAAACAGTCAGGCCCTTAGTTGTCAGAAACGCAACCCCGCAAAAGAGCAAGCCCCTTACCTCGAAGAGGAGAAGGCGCGCTTCCTCTTCCTCGAGGCCCCGGTGGATGACGTCGGCGCGGCCGCGCGCGCCGCCGCCGCGCCTCCCCGCCATCTCCGCCGCACGCGCGGCCCCGCCCCGCGCGCGCGCGCGCTGCCGCGCGCAACTCCGCGGCCCGCGCCTCCGCGGCCCGCGCCTCCGCGGCCCGCGCCGCTCCCCGTCGTCGATTGCCTCGGCGGCGGGCGCCTCCGCACCTACCCCGGGCGAGGCTGCTCTTGCCGCCGGAGCTGGCTCCGGCGACGGGGGAGCAGGCTCCCACCTGTCAGGGAGGCCCTACCCCCCGGCCTCTTCCTCCTCGTCCCCCTCCGAGGACGAGTACTCCTCAGTCCCCGGGGAGGAGAGCCCCTGTTGCTCGCGCAGCCGGTACTCCTCGTTCCGCCGCTCGCGGCGCTCGCGGTGCCGCCTCGCGCGCTCCTTCTTGCGCGCCGCCCACTCCCGCTCCCGCTGTTGCGACGCTCGACCAAGCGCGCGAGAATGGGGAGTGGGCGGGTCAGACTTCGCGGCGCTCAGGCTCACCATCTGCAAGCAAAACATCGAGGCACGTCAAAAACCTGAAACATCAGCAAATCAAGAACAGAACCAAGAATTCTACTCACCAGCGGGCCGGTGGGGAGCATCTCGAGGTCCCACAGGGACCGGTCGCTGCGCAGCAACCGGATGTCGACGGCGCTCCGCGCCCGTGTGGCCGCGTACTCCCGCAGGAGGGGGCTCGGAAGCATCCGTGACCTCGCCAGTGCGACGGGGTTCGCCGTCTCCGTCATCTCGAAGATGCGGAGCGGCCTCTCCATCAGGGGGACGACCCGCCGGTGGTGGGGGAAGGCGAGGACGGTTGCCGCGGTCAGCCCGTGCACCGCCAGGTTCCTCAGCGCGGCCAGGAGCGAGTCCAACCGCCTCCGATGCGAAGGCGGGGACACGCCGTGGCTCCAGTAGTCGAGCCTCTCCCGGACCACCAGGCCGGTGTAAGGGGGGAGGCCGGGCTCGGCGTTGCGAAGGTAGAACCACCCCCGCTCCCAGCCGGCGTTGTTGGTCGTAATGGTAAAAGGGATGTAGTCGTCCTTGTACTGCGCCCGCAAGGCGAGCGACATGCCGCCGGCGCGCACCGCGCGGCGGGTCCTCTGCTCCGTCGTTGGCTGCGTGAACAGCTCCGCGCGGAAGAGGTGTATCCAGAGATCCCAATTCATTGGGATCCCTAGATACCCCTCGCAAACGCCCACGAACGTGGCCGCCTGCGAAATCGCGTTCGGCACGAAGTTGTGCAACTCCACACCGTAGTGGTGGCAGAGCGCCCGCATGAAGCGGCTCACCGGCGCCACGAAGCCGCGCTCGTGGAAGCGGGTGAAGCTCACCACGTAGCCGCTCGACGGGTTGGGCGCGTGGTCCCCGGCCGGCGGCACGATCCATTCGGCCGGCCGACCCTCCTCGTTCACCGCCAACTGGCCGGCGGACACCAGGTCGCCTAGGGCCAGCCGCGTCACCGTGGAGCGCTCCCACGCGTACGGATCAACAATGACCAGAGGCGGAAGAGGCGCCATGAGGAAGGGCAAGGAAGCCGGGAACGAAGAACGAGAAGGAGGAGAAGAACTCCAAAGACGAGATGGCACTGTGGCAAGAACGGTTCGGGGGCTGGAGCGCGACGAGCGAGGATGGCGAAACGCTAAGGTAAAAACCGCCGTTTTCCCCTCTCCTCAGATTTATAAGCCGCGGGCGTGCTCTCCGGAGCGCACGTCCCGCGCGCATTAACTGCAGGGGAATCTTTTCTCGCTGACGGGCGGGCCCCACCACGACCACGGTGGCCACGCCACCGCTGATGGGCAATCATCACGGCGTAGAACCGGGAGGGCCGTGGCAAGCGGTCACGTCCGCCTGCCCACGCCGCTCATTACGCGCGCGGCTACGGCGCCTAAAAAGGCGCGCCCGCGACGCGAAACCGCAGTCTCGACTGCGAAACATCAAATGGCCCGGCCCCTTACCAAGTAAGGAGGACCCTCGAGCGGCGCGAGCCCCAGGCTCAGAAGAATTCAACCCTCTAAAGGGTGCAGGCGTGGGGCGGTCACCTCGGGGCCCGTTTGAGACAAAACAGGCACTGTAGGCACCGACCCCGCACCATTTTACTGATCAGCGCCTCGAGGGCTGGCTCGGCCAGGCCCCTCGAGGATTCGCAGATGTCAAGACGGGAGCGCCGAGCCGCCGCCCGCACCATTTTACTGATCAGCGCCTCGAGGGCTGGCTCGGCCAGGCCCCTCGAGGATTCGCAGATGTCAAGACGGGAGCGCTCAGCCGCCGCCCCGCACCATTTTACTGATCAGCGCCTCGAGGGCTGGCTCGGCCAGGCCCCTCGAGGATTCGCAGATGCCAAGACGGGAGCGCTCAGCCGCCGCCCCGCACCATTTTACTGATCAGCGCCTCGAGGGCTGGCTCGGCCAGGCCCCTCGAGGATTCGCAGATGCCAAGACGGGAGCGCTTAGCCGCCGCCCCGCACCATTTTACTGATCAGCGCCTCGAGGGCTGGCTCGGCCAGGCCCCTCGAGGATTCGCAGATGCCAAGACGGGAGCGCTTAGCCGCCGCCCCGCACCATTTTACTGATCAACGCCTCGAGGGCCGGCTCGGCCAGACCCGTCGAGGATTCGCAGATGCCAAGACGGGAGCGCTTAGCCGCCGCCCCGCACCATTTTACTGATCAGCGCCTCGAGGGCTGGCTCGGCCAGGCCCCTCAAGGATTCGCAGATGCAAAGACGGGAGCGCTTAGCCGCCGCCCCGCACGGCCCTACTGATCAGAGGTTCGAAGCCTGACCCTCGACGGGTTCGAACAGGCGCCCAGATCACCAGAGTCAGGGACGACGAGGGCACGCGCATTCGAGCCATTCCTCGAGCCTGCCGGCTCGAGGGTGCCCCACATGTCGTGCTCGAGAGCCAGCGAGGGCAGCTAGCCGGGGGATCCCACCGAGGGAGAGCTTCCGCGCCCTCGGTCCTTAGCGAACGGGACCGAGCCCCACCTAGCAAACCCACGCAAGCGCTTTAATGACGTGTCTCTGGACCACGCAGCCTACCCTTATCGAACGGGGCATGGGCGTCCACTCGAACCACCCGCTAACAGCTCAACGAGGAATCCGCAGTCCGCGATCCGACTGATGGGGGCTGCGGAAACCTCACCCTCCGTCCCGCGGAGGGACGGCGAGGGCGCGTTAAAAAACAAGTCGTAAAGCTCTACCCGATCGTCTCGAACAGGCCTAGGCTCGGGGGCTCGACGCACGGCTACACCTCCTGGATTGCACCCGCCGCGGATACTACCAGCAGCGCGTGCGTCACCGAAGCTGGCTGAAACATTGCCGACGCCGGTTGAAATATGTACCACACCCTCTGACCAAGTCCAGCGGTGAATCCCCTACAGGAGCGCCCGCGCTCCTGCAGGGCTTCGGGGGCTAGACCCGCGGGTCCGCTGACGCGGCCCCACGGAAAGCGTTCGCAAGCCAGGAGGGAAGGACGTCCTATCAGTAGGCTCCAGCATCTGCGGGAGCCTTGCCGGCGAACCCGCAGATGCTCGGGGGCTACTGTCGGGGACAGCCCTAGGGGTCCCCTTAAACAACTGGGGAATCCCCACTTAAAACCCGCAACAGGCCGAAGCCAAGCGCGCCTCGCTTAAACAGGCAGGGCATGGCCCACGCCACAGTGGCCCTGACGGCCCACCAAAGCGGCCCACTCAAAGATCCCCTCGAGCAGGCTCCGCCTCGCTCGAGGGCGCACGCCTCCCTCGGGTGGGCTCTGCCCCGTTCGAGGGGGTGCGCTTACCTCGAGCAGGCTCTGCCTCGCTCGAGGGTCCGCGCCGCCCTTGAGCAGGCTCCGCCTCGCTCGAGGGCGCTCCGCACACACACGCCCATTCCCGTACGCGGGCATTTAATGTTCTGACGACGGCGGGGCGGCGCCATCATGCGCCTGGGACTCGCGCCCCGGCTTCGTTGCACCAACTCCCTAGGAGGGAACCCATCCCCGCCACCGTGGGGGACTGTGCGACGTGGCCGGTGCCAGTCCCGTGACGCCGCGCCGCCTACTCCGGTACGGCTAACGCGCCGAGCCCTCGAGGGGGGCCGGCCGCACCCTCGATTTACTTTCCCGTGACTTTGCAGGGTTAGGTCAAGGTGTTAGGCCGGCGGGGCGCCATCCCTGCCACTGTTAACGGCATGGTGGCCGCCCCGCACGTGCAAACCCACGCCGGGCACTGTGGCGACAGCTCCGACGCTGTGGAGCATGCGGGAACGGGACGCCACCTTACCTGCCACTGTGCCCCGTACGGACCGACGTCAGCAACTCCCTCGAACCCACCTGAAGACATCACGGCTGTCCGCTGCACTCCTACCCACGAAGCTACCACTGTTCGGGTACAAGATACGCCATGATGGCCGGATCACGGCAAGGACCGTCAAGGCGGCCGCCTACTCTACGACATAGCACACCACGCTTCCCCATGTAGCTAAATAGTGCGGCATACATGTAATTCGCTCTCTCCTTGGCCTATAAAAGGAAGACGAACTCCCCCGCCGCAGGGGACAACACAAGACAGACGAGATAGAACAACAACACACGATACACCATGTACTCACTCTCCAATTCTCCCACAATATCTTCAGCTACTTCACCAGGGACTTGGAAGCCACGCTTCCTCTCCCGCCTTGCTTGTAGCAGCCCCACTACAGGCACCCCGGTGCTGAGCAATATAGTGCCTTGAGCACGCCGCTGCTGGACGTACGCCCCCCGGCCGGAACCAGGACAAACTTTGTGTCTCTGATTGCTTAGCATCGACCATAGAGGGATAGACCTTGGCGCTTATCACTGGTTAGTGTCGGGACCACATTCCGCACCGACACTGCTCCCGTCAACCTCCATATCTCAAACTCCATATCAACTACCAGCTACGGGCCCCACGCGTCATACTCTTTTTCTTTCCTTCTCTCTCCACTCTCTCTCTCCTCCCCCAATCCCTCCTCTGCTCCCTCCACCGGCGCTCAAATCCCTCCTCTGCTCCCTCCGGCGGCGGCGGATCCGGTGCCAGCAGCTGCGGCCGGCAACGACACCGGCTAGGGGGGCCTCGGCGGCGGATCCGCGCGAGCGCAGGCGAGCCCGCGCGCGCGCGTCGCTCCTTCACCATCTACCTTGCGGCGCAGCGCCGCGCGGAGGTTGAGCTTCCCTATTCCGACGGCTCATGGAGGGGGACCCGCGACATGGCCCATGGAGGTCCCGCGGAGCGGGCGGCTCGAGGTCGGCCATGGCCATGGCCGAGCGGCGGCGGGTATCGATCCGCGCGCCGCCCGCCCTCTTTCGCCGGATCCGCGCCGGTGCTTGGAGTAGAGGCGAGTGGAGCGGGGTCGCGGCGGGCATGCCCGCTGGTGCGCCGCCCCTCCCCTTGCTCCCCATTGGTGGCAGGCCTCGAGCTCGGGTCGATGCGGTCCTCTCTCCCATCTTCGTCGCCGCCCTTTCCCCCACCTCTGGCTCCGCCCTCTCCCCCCTCCGTCCGCGGCACCGTCCCTCAATTGCCTCTCCACGGCGTCTGCGGCGACCTCCCTCCTCGCCTCGAGCGGTTGGGATGGCGCGCGAGCGCGTGGGCCCGCCGCCCCATCCGCGCGTCCGGGCGGAACGGGCCGCCGCCGGATTTGACGTCGCCGCAGCCGAACGCAACCATTGCGTCCGATTTACGTCCCCAGGTGCAGCCTAAAAACGGCAAAAGTGACCAAGAGGTCGCTTTGCCGGCCCTATCCAGCCCCCAGTGCGGACAGTCTAAGACTTGTTTTAGTCACCTTTAGTCACTAATTTTTCAAACACCCTTGACTAAAGGGTGACTAAAACTAGTTTAGTCTCTAGTCACCCATACCCCAACTTTTGGTGAGTAAAACACCCTCTCTCACCTAATTAATTGCTCATACCATTAATTCTGTGGACCCAACAAGAGATAGGAGAGGAGAGAGAAAGGAGGGAGAAAGAACAATTTAATGTTAAGAACCATTAATACTGACTAGTTTTAGTCACCATCCAAACAGGGACAAACTGAAAAGTTTTTAGTGTGACTAAACTTTAGCTAGGTGACGGACCCAAACACCCTCTAAGGCCCGAGCCGCACCGGATCGGCCCCTGCCGCCGCCGCGTCGTGTCGGGACTCGGGAGTCGGGAGTCGGGACTGGACTCTCCACTTCACCCGACACGCGGGGCGCACACACACAGACCCCAATCTCCCGTCGCCACCGGCGCGGCGGCACCGGCCGTCGGCCTCTTCGTCCCCGCACCCGCTCCCGAGAAGAGCGAAGCGCTTCCCTCTCGTGCCCCCCGCGTCGCGGCGGGAGATGGTGAAGATAGTGACGTACAACGTCAACGGGCTGCGGCCGCGGGTGGCGCAGCACGGCTCGCTCCGCCGCCTCCTCGATGCCCTCGACGCCGACATCATCTGCTTCCAGGTCAGGCCGATTGACGATTCCCCTCTCGCCAAACTGAGGCCACCATGTGTTGAAACCCTAGCTCACTACCTCTTACCTGCCTGGCTGCCTGTGCTTATCAGCTATCGCTCGCTGTTCGCCCCCCACTGAATGCTGATATTGCAATGCATAACCAACAGAGTGCAAATGAGCGAAGTGTGAAGTTTATTGCAATCGCCACTTGATTTCAGGAAATAAACTGTATCCAGTTTAATGCTGATTAAATAGTCGATCTGTGGTGGGATGCTTAATGGATCCTTTGTTCAGTCAAATGCGTGAACTGGGGCTTGGTTTGTGATTTATTTGCCAAACTGTATCAATGCCTCTGCGTTGAATGTAGGAGACCAAATTGTCAAGGCAAGACCTGTCTGCAGATGTCATAATGGCTGAAGGATACGAGGCTTTTGTTTCCTGCAATCGCTCTGCCAAAGGGCGCGGAGCATACTCTGGTATTTTGTTATGGTTTTATCATAATTTAGAATTAACCAACTTGGTTAGTTTGCACCCTGCTGTTGCATATTTAACTCCCTGGTCGGAGATGCTCTATTGTTCTTTGTGGCTTTCATCACATCATGTCCTCAATCAGTTAGTTACCGTACTTGGCTCCTTTGTAGGTGTTGCAACATTTTGCCGAGTAACATCAGCATTTTCCAGCCAGGAGATTGCTTTGCCAGTGGCGGCGGAAGAAGGCTTTACTGGACTTCAGGACTATGCAAAAAACAGCGAAATTGTTGGGGATTTTGTTATTGCAACTCCTGTAGCGGAGGAGGGCCTTGGTGAAATCACAAGAGAAGACCTGCTAAGAGTAGACAATGAGGGACGGTGCATCATCACCGATCACGGACATTTTGGTAAGTAGATTGTTGTCCGTTGTCCCAAAAGGAACACAACATAATTGGCACACATGTTATTTCAGTTTTATTTTGTTGCATTTGCATATACGATTTCTTCTCTGTATGTAATGATAGTGTTGCGCCATATGGTAGTTCTTTTCAACATATATGGCCCAGCTGTCGTTGAAGATGATAAAGAGCGGGTTCGTTTTAAGCTACTATTTTATAAGATACTGCAGGTACTTTGTGTGCATCTCTTTTACCAACTATGGAATACTTCAACAATACTTTTGTTTCTCATATGCTTATTACTGAGTCTAGGATATGCTTCTTATGCTTGCTTATTTTTTCAATGCCTCTTAGAAACGATGGGAATATTTGCTGGCACTTGGAAAGAGAGTCTTTGTTGTTGGTGATTTGAATATTGCCCCTGCTTCAATAGATAGGTGTGACGCGCCGCCTGGTTTTGAGAAGCAAATGTAAGCCTTTTTTTACTTAATTTTAGTGATTTCTGCTACGCTCATTAAGAAGCAGTCAGGGATAAAAATATTGTTTATCATCCTTTTCCTAATTAAGGTTTCGAGAATGGATGAGATCCATGCTGAGAGAACATGGAGGTCCCTTTTTCGATGCTTTTAGATCGAAACACCCTGAAAGGTACTGGAAACCATTCATTCACTCATGTTTATGTAGCGTGAGCTACTGCAACCGCTTGTGCTCTTGATTTGTTATTACTAGTTGCTCATATTCAGCCCATGGGATGCCTCTACTGGGGGGTAAATTTTTCCCATATTTTTGCTGAAAACTGACACCATTAAACTGATCAAATTGGATTCCTCCCTGCAACAATGAGTAAACTCTATCTTCTTTGTTCATGGTTGACTTATAAACCTGTGGTAGATTCCTTCCACAAAATTACAATGTAACCTGTACTTTGCTGTTCTAACTTCTTTTTAGACAAAGGCTTGACCCTGCTTTTATAGAAAGCAATAACAGGTTTGATACAGACTGCCTGCTGGGGATACTAGCTTTACATGAAAGCGACAGATAACCTAGACAGAGATTACATAGAGAGCACCTTAGAACAACCCAAAAAGAACACTGGTTTTGCAACCCGTTACAGTTAGGCACCAGGACAAACATTAGGAGGTTACAAGACAAACAGATAAGAAACTCCACTGATTACAGCTAGGCTACTAAGGCTTCATCAGATGAAAGCATTTTCAGGAGGTCTTTTCCTTCTCTCTTCCAGGAATGCCTCCACCCATCCTTGTGCGTGCACCTTTAGCTTGTTCAGCTGTTCCTTTTCAGCAGACCCCAGTCTCGGACGCCACTTCTGCAAACACGCATGAATTTTGAACAAAACATCAGCCGGATCATTAGGGAACACCCCCTCAATAGCCATTTTATTACGTGTAGTCCACAGGGACCAGAGAACTGAAGCTAGCATGAAAAATTTCAGTCCATACTCTCTATCATTCATAGGCAACCAGTTTTCAAAGAAGTCTTGGAGACTACTCGACACCCTCTCCCCCTAGAGCCTTTTTCATACAAGCCCAGATGAACTTAGCAGTTATGCATCCAAACAGAATATGGTCAGCTCTCTCAAGGCTCCCACAAACCACAGAACTTGCATCTCCCCTCCAGTTCATTTTTTCCAAGGTTTCTCCCGATTGGATTCTGTCCTGACACGTTAACCACATAAAACTTTGATTTTCATAGGAAGTTTACTCTTCCACAGTCTGCATTTGTTTGTTTGTAAACCCCCGATGCGAAAGGCGTCTATACATAGATTTGGTAGAGTAGATCCCCCCCCCCTTCCCTTTTTCTAACTCCCAAACACATTATTCTCTATCTTGATTCATCTGTAGCCCCAGTTTGATAGAGCCCCAACTTCTCGCTTCAGTTGTGGACAGCGGTCTTTTGAAATCCAGTATCCACTCCCCATCTCTGTAGCAGTCACTTACCAGACAGTTTTTGTTCCTACAGTAGTCATAGAGCCAAGGGAAGGATATTTTCAAAGGGACTTTTTCCTGCCAAACATCTTCTCAGAACAAGGTGTTTTTGCCATTATTCACTTTGAAGGATGCCCCCCATCCGAACTTGTCTTTTTATTTTATTGATTCTTTGCCAAAACTGGGATCCCCCCTTCCCTTTGCATATTGGAAAAGCTTTTTTGGACAGGTACTTCTCCTCTAGCATTTGGCAGCAAATATTTCCTTCTTCATGATTGTATATTCTCCACACCCGTTTTAAGAGCAAGGCCTCATTTATGAGTCTTGTATTGATAATTCATGTCCCCCCAAAATCCTTTGGCAAGCTGTTCTAACTTTACTGCTTTCGTTTATGCAGGAAAGGAGCATATACTTGTTTTAATCAAAAAATTGGTGCTGAAGAGTATAATTACGGTTCCAGAATAGACCACATTCTAATTTCCGGCGCCTGTCTCCATCATTGCAATGCTGCGGAGGATCACAGCATTTTTTGTTGCCATGTAGAAGAATGTGAGATAATGAATCATTTCAAAAGAGGGAATTCTGAAAGTTTGTCAAAGTAAAGAATAGTGGAAATCAATTCTTCTCTGAGAAAGTGTATCATATATACATGATTTGTGGTGTTACATTGGAATAATTTACTCTATCCATTGTCTACAGGTGGAAAGGGGGGAGAAGTAGTAAGCTAGAAGGATCCGATCATATTCCAGTTTATATTTTACTGAAAGAAATTCCTGAACTTCCAGTTCATAATATCCCACCATCAGCTGCAAGATATCTTCCAGAGGTCCGCGGACGACAACAGACTATTGGTGAGTGAATTTAGTGCTCTGTAAGATTTTTATTGTAACTTGCTTTTGCAACTTTCAGTGGATGTACTATAACCAGGTTGTATGTGTTTGTTGTGCTAAAGTAGCTGAAGTCATTGTTAACGAAACAGTTATGTGCCACATAACACATCTGTGAATATTCTTTTTATCTTGTTTTATTCCTTTGCATGCATCTTAGGCTATGTGTATTTCTTTTCATAGAAAATTTGGTTAAGGCAACCTCTCTTCATCAGTTTCATGTAAAGGAAACCATAACTTGCTTCAGGACTTCGGCTTTCTTACAGATACATTAATTATGTCAATAAAACACTGATCTTTGCAAATCATCTTTCACATTTTGCAGATGTTCATTGTCGATTTCTGAACTCCTAATATGTCTTGGCACTTGGTTTGGTTGTCTCTTTTCAGAAAGTAAACCCCTATAGTGTATTTTGCTGTGCATTAAAGTTGGTGTTGTAGGCTGTTCTGTTCAGCATAATCTGTAATTTGGCAAGGCAAGTGCTCTGGTTGTATATACCACCTAGCCCTATGGAGGAGTGCTATTTAAGTATATTGTGCATGATACTGACCATTTGTGTCGTCACAATTTGCAGTATCATTCTTCAATAAGGGGAAAACTTATGAGCTGCAAGATTATGAAAATTTGGTTCTATCTGAGGATACAGTAAATGGTAGCTACTATAGTGATGACTTGGAAAAGAAAGCTATAGTTAAGGAAGGACTGGCAGCTGGTATAACTGATCTTACAAAAGGTGGTAACCTTCCTAGTTTGATGGGCAAGGGGACACATCCTGATGAACGGAGAAATGAAGGTTTCAGTGGCATCTCCTATAATAGCCAGAAAACTTCACCGTTTGGCACCAAGTCTGTGCAAAACAAGAAGCTTAAACGCAACTTATCCTCTCAACCAACAATCAAGTCATTTTTTCAACAACCAGGGCCAAAGACAGTAAATGTCAGTACCAGTACCTTAGTTACTCCAGTGGAAACAGTACACCATACCAATCAAACATGTGTTCCAAATGATGATAATCTACCAGAAAATATGCAGTGTACAACTTCAGCTGCGGAAGATCAGGATAACACAAATATACCATCCTGTTCAATTTCGACAGACAAGTCCAATGCTGCAGCATTAGAGTGGCAAAGAATACAACAAAAGATGAAGATGACACTGCCACGTTGCAAAGGACATCGCGAACCATGTATTCCAAGGTCTGTGAAGAAGGGCCCTAATATAGGCCGCTTATTCTATGTCTGTCCTCGTGCTCAGGTACATATATATTCACATTTTACTGCTCAGTAGACATCATTACATCAGTTGAACAATTAAATAGACTGTGAACAGTATCAATTGTCGTTTTAGAGAATTTAAAGCATTATTATTTTAAACTGACCGTCACCTGTGTTTTGTCAAGGGACCTGCATCGAATAAAGAAGCAAATTGTGGCCACTTTCAGTGGGCACCTGTAAAATCTAAAGAGAAACGCTTGTGACGGTTTCCTCTCAGGTGAAAGAATTTATTCGCACCGTGTGCTTTTGTCAGACTTCGACAATTTAATGTAGATTTGTGTTAACTGCTAACTGTGAATTTTAACCAGGAGTCCAGGACATCCTGCTCCTGTAAGTCTAGTCCATCACTTTGTTCTAACAGGCTGATGATGCTGTGATATGCTTGTGGGAAGGAACTGGTCTTTTAATCAGCAATAATTTTGGCAGGTACATATTTTACCTTGTATTTAGTTGATTGTTGCAAACTTGCAACACTAACAAAATGTGGCCTTCCATTGATCGGCTAACATTCAAATAGCATCTCAGCATTCTCTTCATTTTTTACCCTCCTGGTTGGTTAGCTTATCTTCACAACCAGCTTATGCAAATTTTAATAGACAAATGACTACTGGTGGAGAAACTTGACGAAATCAACAGAAGTTTATCCTGTAGCCTTGTTTCATATGGCAGCCAGTGTGGGCATTATAAGACTATAAATCACGCTAGTATTTTATTTTGTTGCTGCCCATCTCTCTCGAGAAATAAAGTGCCAGTTGCGCGGGGAGAGCGATTGGTATGTTCTCTTTCCAATACTTACTCACAAGAAGTGAACTATTTATTCATTTCCACCAGGTGTCGTTCATTCCATGGTTGGTTTTTGTTTCTTTCCTTTTCAAAACGATGAGATAGGGCTTATATTACCAAATAATCGACACTGTCCTTGATATAGCCTATTCCAACAACCACTTGGAGATGATTCATCTCCACTTTTTTATCAGTCGAATAGCATGTCTGCATGCCAGGTAAATAACACAGCCGAAGTAACTGGAGAATTGGGTCGGAGCCAAGCGATTTCCGTGTCTGTGTATCTGGCCTCACACCTGCATTGACCTGGATTTAGGATTGGGCAAGAAACTGTTCCCCTCATTGATCCCCGCATTGTTCCGAAAGTCCTTTCCCGAGCGCCTGAGCCCGCCTCCACGAGGAAGGCGTGGTGAGCTTGATTGCTCGAAATAGTGTAAGGCCGAGTAACCAACTACCACTGCATGGTTGACGTAGTGATGTGTACTACCTCCAATGTCAATGTGTATCTCGTTGCCTCGTTGGAAGCAGTTGAACCTTCCTTCAAAAAGGAAGCAGTTGAACGCGGAGCAATATCTTGTGATTGGTTTCGATTTCGAACCCGCGCTAGTCAAATGATTGGAAGCAGGAAGCAGAGCTCCGATGGAATTGAAAGCACCTCCACCCAGCGTATTTCCACTAGTAATTTAGGGATTTGGTTGTTGTTATTATTATTATTATTATTATTATTATTATTATTATTATTATTATTATTATTATTATTATTATTATTATTATTATTATTATTATTATTATTATTATTATTATTATTATTATTATTATTGCTTCGCGAATCGCGACACAACACACCGTGTTGCTCCAAAAGAAACACGTGCCGTGCACTCGTGGCCCAGGCTGGACAAGGATCGTGCGCCTACCGTGTCTATTGCTAGTTTGATTGACACCGTAATGTTTGGAGTCTCGCTCAGCGTTTCCCATTCTGATCTCTGGCCGTCGTGTGTTTATTTTTTTGGTTTGAGAAAAAAAAACCGCTTGCGCTATCTATGAAACGTATCATGTGCTAAATCTGCTGCATGCGCGTCGAGATGAGTGAGACTCTCGCGTCACGGACAAGGTGCGGCGTATCCAACAGCCTGCGGAAAGATCACAAGGACATTGTACCACTGATCGTCTGATCTGATCCGTGACTTTTCCATCCGCGTCCACAAAAGTTTCCCGCATTTGCCCGACAAATTATTCCAGCAACCTTCTTGCCGCCAATAACACGGCGTGTCCGTTCATAATGGCGCTGCCTTTCCTTGTCTTTGTGGCCCCAATCTGGTCACCGTCTCGCCATAAAAAAACCCCAGCACTCCGTGTCCGAACCAGAAAGCAGTGAACCAAACCCATCTGATTCGTGTAGTAACTTGTAAGAGAAAAGAAAAGAAAAAAAAACTCCGCCGGCCTGCTATCACCACCATACCCTCACCTAACGCCAATCGGACCATCCAACGAAACCGAAATCTTTGAGAGGAAACAGCCAGCAGCGGAGCTCGCAAGAACACCACGCCTCGCTTCCCCCTTCCTCCTCCCATCCGGATCGATCACCCAAGGCCAATACAAATCAACCATCGCCACATGCTGGCTGGCTAACCCCGCGCGCTGATATTTTTCTTCCTTGTTTGTCTTGCTAACCCGCCATCAATCAATCGATCGATCCCCAGCTTACAGCGACGTGGTCGTCGTCCAGGTCAGAGAGCTCGAGGATCCTATATTTATAATGGCCGCCTCCAATAGCAGCAGCAGCTCTGGCAAGAACGGCACCAACCCGCTGGAAGCCATGGGCGCCTTCTTCACGAAGCAGGTCGACCGGCGGAAGCTTGTCACAACCGAGAAGCAGGCGCTGGCCACGCGGCTGTCGTCGTCCGGCGACGCGTTCCCGGGGTCGGGCCACCGGCCGGCGGACCGGAAGAAGTGGATGTCGGAGCTGGGCGCCGACAGGGTGCGCGTGCACCAGGTGGTGTGGCCGGGCACCCACGACTCGGCCACCAACAAGATCGGCGTCCCGCTGGTGACCCGCCCCTTCGCGCAGTGCCAGTCCATGTCCGTGTACGAGCAGCTGTCCATGGGCACCCGCGTCATCGACGTGCGCGTCCAGGAGGAGCGCCGCGTCTGCCACGGCATCCTCGCCACGTACCCCGTCGACGTCGTGCTCGACGACGTGCGGCGGTTCCTGGCCGAGACCGAGCAGGAGGTGGTCATCCTCGAGGTCCGCACCGAGTTCGGGCACGAGGACCCGCCGGAGTTCGCCAAGTTCTTGGTGGAGAATCTCGGGGAGGAGAACCTGATCCCGCAGGACGAGGCGGTGTTCCACAAGACCATCGCGGAGCTGCTGCCGCGGCGGGTGATCTGCGTGTGGAAGCCGCGCAAGTCGCCGGCGCCCAAGCCCGGGGAGCCGCTGTGGAGCGCCGGGTACCTCAAGGACAACTGGATCGACACGGACCTGCCGGAGACCAAGTTCGAGAGCAACCTCAAGTTTTTGGGGCAGCAGCCGCCGGTGTCGGACCGGAGGTTCTTCTACCGGGTGGAGAACACGGTGACGCCCAAGGCCGACAACCCCGTGCTGTGCGTGTGGCCCGTCACCAAGCGTATCCACGGGTACGCGCGCCTCTTCATCGCCGAGGCCTTCGCCAAGGGCCTCGGCGACAAGTTGCAGGTGTTCTCCACCGACTTCATCGACGGCGACTTCGTCGACGCCTGCGCCGGCGTCACCAAGGCGCGCGTCGAGGGCAACGCCTGACCGACCCCGGCCGGTGGTACGTGTTCCTGGTTGGGCTTCGTAGTAATTAAATTAGAGGAGTCGCCGCGGTTATAGGGTGAATCCGTTGGCCTCGTTGGACTAGTGGAGCAGAGCATTACGGTACGCGGCCTGTTCGGTTGGCTGGTGGCTGATGGTAGTCTTGGTTTTGTTCGAGAGAAAAGATCTTCTTGGTGGTTCTGGCTGGTTCTTTTGGTGGTCGATTCGCTCGAGAGAAAGATCTTTGCTTTGGCTTGGTGGGCGGTGATAAGCCGAGCAAACAGGCTGACGGTCTTGTGAAAGTGTATTCGTAGCGTAGTCCCCGTGTACGGCCATTGCAGTTTGTGTACAGTGTGTTACGGAAACATGTGATTCGTGTCATTTCTTTAAAGCTTAACGTGTGCGTACGCCGGTACATGTAGTGTGTATAGTGATGAATTGCTCGTGGGAGCTTGATGTACAAAAGAATAAACAGAACGAAGGTTTCGGATGAATAATGCTTCGGATCTTATTGTATCACGTGTAGTAATTGTATTTATTCTGAGATGATAAATTGGTGATCGAACTATCAGTGGTTATACTATACCAGCTCGTTCAGTTACTCTGTATTAGGAAATAGGAAGGGAAGCGCTTCCTGGCGCAAGACTTCAGTGCGCAACAGTTTTCCGGTGCACGAGTTATATTAAGCTTCTATACCGCTTTATTTATGATGAGGGGTTAGCAACTGATTTGATTTGTCATGATATTGGAAAATCGTTTATTATATGATGATCTCCCGAGACAAGTTACCACTGAAATTATTCGTGATCCTTAAGCTCAGTGGGCCAATATTTCTGTCTCGGTATCACGACTCGTGAATCACGAGGGACCTTCTGCGAGGAAATTAGACGGGGACGGCAATTGGCAAAACACCAGGTACTTGGTTGAGGTCCCCATCAATCGACATCAAAACTATTTTGCCCCCAAAATTGTGGTGATATTTTGCCCTTATCCATGGTGAGTGACTGAGTGCGACAAACTCCCTCCGTTCTTAAAAAAACTAACGTTTATGACAAGGTTTGGGTTAAACATTGAGAATATAAATCATCAATAACTTTTAAGTTGTTGAGTTTGCAAATGTGAAAAATATATGAATAGATTTGTCTTGAAAAATACTTTCATAAAAGTATACATACTCCCCCGTCCCAAAATATTTGCACCTTTTGACTTCTGCACATCACATTTGACCATTCGTCTTATTAAAAAATTTTGAAAATATTATTTACTTTGCTATGACATGTTTTATCATCATATATATTTCAAGTATATCATAATTATTTTTACATCTTCACAAAAGTTTTAAATAAGACGAATGGTCAAATATGAAGCGCAGAAGTCAAAAGGTGTAAATATTTTGGGACGGAGGGTGTACATCACTATTCGATAAATATTTTTGTAATAACAAGAGGTCAACGTTGTATTTTGGAGACAGTGTCGCAGTCCTAAACGTCAGTTTTTTCATAACGGAGGGAGTAGCAACCGAAACGGTATAATCCTCCCGTGCCGGGCAAGCTCGACGGTGGGCCAACTGGGCTCGCGTTCGTGGCATGAGCCCATGAATGAAGACGCAGATCCGAATTTTTTTAAATATTTTTTAATCATTTTGCAAAATTATACAACCGTTTGAAGATTTACGAGATTTGTCCAACAACCGTCGTGCGCCACGGCGGCCACCGTGAGCCACGGCGTTTACAACCTAACCGTCGTGGCCCACGACGATTGGTGGCTGGCCATGACGGTAGGGGAACCTCCACGACGGTTGGACCTAACCACCGTGGACCACGGCGGCTAGGCTCAACCGCCATGGGCCACGACGGCTGGAGTCATTTTAATTTTTTTATAAAACTTTATTAAAACTACTAGAAAATTAACAAGGGAAACTAAGGACTGCTAGTTTGATTATTACAACACAATCACAATAGGATCCAATTCAAATATTACAGCACTGCAGAAAAAGATTACAACATCTTTAAAAATGACAAACTTCAGCTATTCTTGCAATGTGACGACGAAGGTTTATCTTTCCTTATACCTTTTTTTAGTTGGTGGATTAACAACACACGGGTGTGCTGGTGGAGCATAAAGAACACCCGGAGCATAAAGATCACCATAAGGAGGTTCCTCTCCTCTTGCAATGGCATCTGCAATTTTTCTTTTCACATAATGTGTCTAGTGGAGCATAAAAAGCATCCCAAGGAGATTCCTCTCCTCTTGCAATGGCATCTGTGGTTTTTCCTTGCATATATTGAAGCATCCCTCTTTCGAGCGTGCTCATTTTCTTCGGATCAGGTGCCACATTTGTGTTTTTCCCCTTCGGATGACCATCACCATTACCATCCTCACCCCCTCCGCCGGCAGAAGTAGACATCTCTAGTTACACAAAATCATAACTAATTTAACTAATTATAGTATTCTAAACTAATTACATAAAATAAATAAAGAGAGGAAACTTACCTAAGAGGGAGGAGCAGCCCGTGGGGAGAGGGAGGAGGCGGCAGGGTTGGGCAGGACAGCTTGTGTCGTAGCCCTTTATATAAGCGCGACATCCGGATCTACCGCTGTGGTACACGATCTCGAACCTACTACCTACCGTACCGCCGTGGTTGCTTTTCGGTGAGATGTTTTTTAACTTAATGATTGATTTTTTGTTATTTAACTTTATGACAAAGAAAACTAGGTTCTAATAAAGAAAAGCAAAGTGACATACTAAAAAATAGTCATGATCACATATAACAATGCTCCTGTACAAACAATATGCGACCTAATCTAGCATCGCCTAGTCTTCTTGAGCAGCCTGTCAGCTCGGACTGTGGCGTGCGTCTGCTTGCGAGGGTACGTCAACGGGTCACATGGGTGGATCTGCCGACGCCTAGAATCAGCAGTTGGCTGTGGTGTCACCATCGCCGCTGACCCTGCAACCTTGTGGGACGACCCTGGCAGCCCTCCCGGAGACGGCTGCGGCTCACCGCTCGCGCCTGGCAGCTGCGAGCCTCCGGACTGCGCCCTACCGCTTGTTCTTGGCTCCTGCGAGCCTCCTGGCTGCGTCCCTGCTCCCTCCCGAGTCCATGTGGGTGGCACGCCTCCTAACTGTGACCCTCTAAGCTCGTCCTTCGACTGCAAACCCTGCAAGAAGTCGAAGTCGATGCCGAAGTCGTCGAACCCGCACCCGGACGCTCCGGCCTGGCCCCCTAGGGTGGAGTTAGGAGTGTCGGCACTGCCACCGTAAAATGGAAGAAATAGTATTATTAAATCACGTATCCTAATTAATACAATCTAGTATTTGTATATGGTTTGACATAGAGTAGTGGTCATTACCTGACGGAAGAACAACGCCAGTGGATGAGGAAGGAACCGGTGATGCTGCTCATGCTGCTGTTGGTACTGGTGCTGGTCCAGGTGCAGGTCCTACATACAAACCAAATGTGAATCCTAAATATGGATTGAACAAACTAGACAAAATGGAAAGACAAATTGAAAGTGAAAGGTAAGAAATTACCGTCCGGAGGCACCACAACGAGCCCATGGTGAAATAGTCATGCGGGTCGTGACCCTCTGGCAGGGGCTCGTACACGTAGAGGGGGACGACTGAACGACCAATCGCAAACCACTCATGGCACCAAAGCTGAAGAAGGAGAGGACAGCCGAGAAGGATTGACTCCGCCAAATGACCCTTCAACACCCCTTAGCACAGGCCCCTGTAGGGGCCCGCAAGAACAAAGTTGCCCCAATTGATGTGGGGCACGACGTGCAATGGCGCGTCGGCGATCCTCCGAGTGTGGGGGATCAAGTACCTCACCACCGCGTCACCCTATGAACTGCAGAACAACATGAACCCAAACAGCCACAACAAGTACGCCTAGAAGAACCTGTCGACTGTCTCCTCCTCAGCGTAATCTGCTAGGTAATCAGCCTGCACAAACAAAATCAAACGTTAGTTACATTGACGTTAGTTACATTGTCTCCATATCTTCAAAAATGAAAAGAGATATGAGGTAAAGTTACATACGCTAAACCGCTGCAACCAAGTCAAGGTGGGTCCGTGAGTGTTCGCGAACTCCTGGTACGGGACGGGGGCGCGATCGTTCCGAGGAACGTTCGCGAACTGAGCGAGGAACTCTGTACACCACTCAGGGGAGATGTCTGCAGCCCCCAGTGGCTCGCCCTCACAAGGAAGGCCCATCAACAACGACGTGTCCTGAAGACTCACCGTCATCTCAGTCCAGGGCCCATTTGCCACTTCCTTTGACCTAGCCGCCATTCGGGCTATTTATAGCCCCGGGGTCGAGAGCCATGGATCAATCAATTCGTCATCGGCCGCCGAGGAGCAGAGAAGAGAGGGACACCATCCTGGAGAGGAGATGGTCGAGCTAGTTGACTAGGGTCTCCCTAGCCGACGTGGGAACCTTGCAAGGAAGACCACGCCGGAGTTCCCGGAGCTAGAAGCAAGATCAAGGTAGGATCCCGGTGGTGATCGTGTTTATGTATCATTGTACTAGTTGAATTATCAAGTTGAATCTATTTCTAGCGATCAAGCGTTTCTTCGATGATTTCGTTTTTCGATCGGCTTTGCTTATTCTAGATCTATTCTCGAGATAGATCACATAGGGTGTTCTTGTAGCCGCGGTGGCTAGAGGTACACGCCGGATCTTCCGAAAGAACTCGACTTGTCCTTGGACTCGCCCTAGACTACCCGCATGAATAGGAATACATTGTGATAGAACGAGGGTTCCGAAAGGCGGGCGTTTTCGGAGTCGGACGGGAAACCACGATTTAAAGAGGCTTCTAATAAGATTCGATTTGCTACTTCTTCTCTTGCTTGGAACTTCAATAAAAGGCTTACCCCAATCTCTCTAGATCGGTTTATCTACCCTATCTATCTTTGTTACCTCCGGTCTTTAGTAGATTAGATTAGTTTTGTGTTCTTTATCTAGATGCATTAGGGTTTCTCTTTACCAAAGATTGAAGTTACTTGGCTTTACTAGATCATCTTTTGCGTCACACATTTGTTCCACGGATTCGATACCTTGGGTTCACCACTCGAGGGAAGAAGGGTCCCTTAACTACGACGGGAGACTTGTCCGCTTGCAAGTCTAAACGAACTTTGATACAACTATTAACCGTCAACAAGCCCCTTTTTCTGACGCCGTTGCCCGGGAACAAGTGATCAAGGTTTGATCTTTTATTGCTTTTTTGTGATTTTCAGTTTTCTTTTAGTTTTTCTTTTTGCATCTACTAAACTTTGATCATCCTCAAAATAAATCTAATCTAGTTTGTCTAACCCTAGTTTTCATAGATTTGTTTTTACTTTCTAGTTTTTGCATATTTTGTTTATCGCTAACCTAACAGGAGATGGACGGCTACCTCTCCAACAAACCCGATAATTTTGTGGATGATCCAGAAAAACTTTACAAGCTAAGGAGACGCGAAACACATCAAGCTAAAAAGCTGGATTTTGTAGATTCGAAGTCAGAAGACAAAGGATCGAAGGAATCTCCGAAGAATTCACCACCTCAAAGTCCTCGAGAGAATCGACTTCCACCGATGGGTGATCAACCGCAAGAGCGCAAGATCGGGGAGCTATGCACCCCAGACATCATCGACCTACCGATCTTGAATCTTGAGGAGATCGGAAAACCGTTCGAGATCAAGACCTCAACAATCCGCATGGTGCAACATTCACCCTTCACCGGTAAAGAGGATCCGAACCTTCACCTCCAAGCATTCATTCAACTATGTCAAACTTTCAGCATGGATGAGGTGACTCAAGATCAAATGAGGGCAAGGCTTTTTCCGTTCTCACTACTCGGGAAGGCTTTGCAATGGTTCCACTCTCAACCAGCGGAGACGGTGCAAAATTGAAACACGTTGATGAAGGCTTTCATGAAGGAATACTACTCGCCGGGTAAAACCCAAAGCTTGCGTAATAATATTGCCACCTTTGTTCAATATCCTACGGAAACTATCTCGGAGGCATTCGAGCGCTTCAATGAGTACACTCGAGTGGTTCCACATCACCATGGCGTCAAGGACGATCATCGATGCATCGGCGGGAGGATCTATCATCGAGCTTACACCGACGGAAGCTTTAACTCTTTTCAAGAAGGTCGCGGATAATGACACATGGGCGTCATCCGGGCGCCTACACCCGATTCAACCCACGGGAAACGTCAAAGGAGTCTTGCAAGTGGAGAAGGAGAACATACTTGAAGGCAAGATTGATTCACTCATGAGGAGGTTGGAGAAGATGGAGATAGAAAAGAAAGAGGCTCAAGACTTGAAGGCCGCCGAAGCAAGATCCACATGCGAAGAATGCGGAAAGTATGGCCATGTCCACAAGGATTGTCCGGAGGAAGCCAAAGTGCTCGACTATATGAGGAAGGGAGAATTGCCGAACTTCCGCTACGGGCAAGGTAGACCTCAATTTAATGCAAGCTCATCCATTCCGAATTCGGTTCCGCTTCGTATACAATTGAAGGAATTCATGGACGAGCAAGCCAAGATCAACAAGGACACCGTCACCAAGTTCAAGACCATAGATAAGGTGTTGGAGAACATTGATAGCAAAGTGACGGAGGTCGGGAGCTCCAACCATCAAGTGCTCAACATGATGAAGATGCTCGAAACGCAAGTGGGACAACTTGTCGGGCGCCTCACCAATGATGAAGGGAAGCTTCTGGGACAACCTAAAGGTCCCGAATCGGCGAAGGCCATTCAAACACATTCGGGAAAGGCGACCGAAGATCCGGAACGTTCCGCGGGAGCAAGGAAGCCTAAACCATCCGCCGAGACGGAAGGAATTGCTAAGGAGAAGGTTACGGAGATCGTCACCGAAGACCCCGAGTTTGAGATGCCGGGAGAAGACACGAGGATACCACAACTCAAGCCACACTACTTCTGAGGTAAACTTGACAACCACTTTGAGAAGTTTGTGGAGGTTGTGCGTAGACTTAGCATCAACATGCCATTATCAGATGCCCTGCAAGTACCTACATATTCTCGTTACTTTAAAGACATACTTGCAAATAAATATGAGATAGCAACACTCAGGGTAGATCATGTAAAGATGTCCGAGGAGTGTAGTGCCGCTATTGCTAATGGGCTAGAGAAGCAAAAGGACCCCGGATGCCCTACTATTCGATGTTCCGTTGTTTCATTCAATTTCGAGAAGGCGTTGTGCGACCTTGGAGCAAGTGTGAGCGTCATGCCAAGAGATGTGTTCGAGAAGCTATGCCTACCATTAGCCTACGGGTATGTGTTTGGAGTTAGGTGATAACTCCATTCGCTATCCCTTGGGCATTGCCGAAGATGTACCCGTGAAGGTCGGACACCACTTCATCCCCGTCGACTTCGTGGTGCTCGAGATGGGAGAAAGGGAGAAGCCGCCGCTCATCCTTGGGAGGCCTTTCCTCAAGACCGTGGGAGCTACTATTGATGTTGGCAAGGGGGAGATCATGTTCGATATTAACGGAGAAAGGAGTTCTTTCAAGTTCCGACCACAACTCGAGGCATGCAATATGATTGAAGTTAAAGATGTTCCACCTCATCGTCGCGTTGTTAAGGAAGAATCAAGGAACAAGGAAGGGCTGAAAAAGAAGAAAGAGCCGAAGAAGGACGTGAAGAGAGTCAAGGAAGATGTTGCATCCGTCAAGACAAAGGAAGAAAAGCCGCCTGTGAAGACCAAAAAAATGACCAAGCTGGAAGACAAGTCCGTACCCAAGATGGTGCGGAAGTGGGTACCCAAGATTGCAACTGTGACGCCCCAGGTTTTTAATTACGTCATTAATGCTAATGACCGGATCAGCCGAGTCAAACCGGTCAACCACCGGTCAAACCTAGGTCAACCTGGGTCATCACCCCGAAAACCTCGCCGATGAACCCTAATGAACCCCTTGACCAAGCCTACACACATCCGTAATGGACCCTTGGCCAAAGACACGGTCAAAACCGGCTTAGCCGTTGACGTCAGCGAATGTCGTCCGGAACTTTTGCCGCGTTCTCCAAAATTCACCTAAACACTTCAAAATCTACCTTTATGAAAGTTGTCCATCTTGTTGAGGGACACAACTTTCATGTAGATTGGCATTTCAAATTTTGGGTGGAAATTGGTGAAAAACTCGATCGACTGACAGTACCTCCTGTTTAGCAGAACATGCCGGCATTCAAAGTTGGCACGACGTTCCTGCAAAATCCGTCGAGAAAAACACTAGACGGCCTTTACAAAAGTTGTAGGGGGTAGCTAGATCTACAACTTTCCTATTCATCGCTTGGTGCACTTCTATTCAAAATTTTTTAGCAAAACGTGGTCAAACAGCGTCAGTCCGGGCAATTGCAGGCCGGCCGCGCCGCGCCCGCGCTCCAGAGCACCGGGCGCCGCGCCGCACGCCCGCCCGCGCCGCCGCGCGCCGGTGCCCGCCCCTCGGCGTTCGAGCCCTAGGCCGCACCCCGAGGCTGCCCCTTCCCCAGGCGCGTGCACCGAGGCGTCTTGAAGTCCGTGCACCCCATTTCCCCCTTTGGACTGGCCCGTACTCGACGTTCGTGCCCGAACCGGCGGTCCCTCGCCTGCCTCCCCGCCGGACGCTCCTACCAAGGCCGTGGCGCCGTACCGCGGCAGTTAAGTGGCTCCTTGCTTCAAGGCGGCGCTGCCCGAGACGCTCCGGCCATTTAAGGCGACGACCGGCTTCCCGCGCGCGCGGCCGGCGCTCGCCACCGCGCCCGGAATGCGGCCACGGGTGCACCGCCGCCCCACCCACCTCCACCGCCAATTGAATCCCCGGCGCCCTCCTCTAGCTCCTCCACAACTCGCCGGCCAACTTTAGCCACCGCCCGAGCCCCCCTCGCCGGCTTGGCCGGCCGCGGCGGCCGGCACCGCCGGCCGCCGGTGCGCCCCACCGCCGGAGCCGCCTCGTCCCCGTCCAACCCCCGAAACCGAGTGCCAGTGACCCGTAGATCGCTCCCCTACCCTCCCCGGCCGGACTCCGGCGAGACATCGCCCAAATTTGCCCAGCCCGTGCCGGCCATCGCGCCCAGGGACCACATTGCGAAACCCAAAATCTTTCCAGGGTCCCTGCTGCAAAAGGTGAACTCCAATAGTAAAAGTGATTTCCTGATTCTTGTAAATTGCGTAGAGAATCACAGAAAAATCGGAAAAATACGAAACTAATTTTGTTGGATTCATGTTGAATTATACTACAACTTTCGTTATTCTGGCCTGAGCTAATTCCTGTTAGTTTTTGCATGAAAAATACAAATGTGAAAACTATAGATCTGCAATATCTCAAAAACCATAAATCCTCTGTAGCTAATTTTTGGATATGTTGTGTGTTAGGTCATGACTAGCTCCTATGCCAAAAATTGCACAAAGTTATGATGTAAATCCTTTTATAAAAATGTTTTTCCATTTCTGCCAGATCTGCATAAATGATTATTCTAGCTAAAAATACTTAGGTTTTTGCAACCAACCTTTGCACCCTGTCTATTAATGCCAAAACACACCTGTGATGAATTAATAACAATTTTATAAATACCAGAAATAATTATTCTTGAATTATGCTTGTTTTTTTTTAAAAATTGCACAACTCAAGTTCCACAATAGTTCTAGGTGTATGTGCTGCACCACTAGGCTAGATTTGAACCATATAACATGTGCGAGAAAGTTTGGATCATTTTGATGGATAATTATTTTTGTGTGCATTTACCTTGTCCATCTAACTAGCTTTTGTCTTTTTCAAAAGTAATTATTTCCTAGCTATCCAAAGCTCGCATGTGTGTCCAGTGGCTTGTTATAGGTGTTTAGAGTGTAACACACCATTCCACTGAATTTTGTTGACTAATTTCACGAATAAAATCTATGTAAGCAATTAAAGGCTTAATAGTCATTAATTGGGAAAAATCACCAAACCACCCTTGCTAACTCGTGTGTGGTTGTAAATCGATTTAAAAAGCTAAATGCACTCACCCACCACTGTTTGTGAATTTAAATTAAATTATTTGCATATATATGTACACAATCACTATCAAAAAGAATTTTTTGAAATAAAGAATTGCATATTGTTCCTTTTTGGAAGAGTATGCTAAATGTATTCTTATCTAGGTGAATGTGTCCAACAAATACACCCCTTGATTGTCACTTGTGGTTTGTGGTGAATTAAATTAAAAATCGTCAATTAAATATTGCATTTGCATCTTCGTGTAGATCTTTCCGCCAGTAGACGTACGCTCGTGCCGGAAGGAGACGAAGGTGCCGACAAAGAGCTGTCGTGCGTGAACGTAGCTCAAGACCTGGACACAAGTCCAGAAGGGCCCAAGGCCAACCTTGCCATCGAAGGCAAGCCCCGAATCATTAACCCTGACTTTTAAAATTGTGCAATTATGTTTGCTACGATTGTGCACTTACGTTTCAGGAGTTGAATTGAAAACCCTAGATGCATGATCCTTAGGTACCTATGCTCTATCACTAGTATGCTAGGTCGATAGCTGTTATGCTATAGGACCCGGTAGAAGTCGAGTGATGTTCGTCACTCGCGAGAATAGGTTCCTAGATAGGAATCATAAGATATCCTTAAATGGATTGCTCATGTGGTAAGAGCATGGGATTGGGCTCCGGTCCAGTGGTCATGTGGGCTAAGCTTTTGAACGTACTAAACATTCGCTGGGAATGGGACCGGTAAGCCTAGTACCTTAATGAGGCGGCACGGGATCCTACCGTTACTACTCTTGAGAAATCTCCCTAACCGGCTAGCTACGGGAAGGGTGGTGTATGGTGACTCCGGGTATCTCGCGGGGTATGCGGATAGCTCGCACCAAGGACGTAAGATTCGATCCCAACCCGAGGATTTTTGGGGACGGCCTGGGAAAGTTGTCCCTTGTGGGCAGCCTACCGTGTGTTTGGGTTTACCTTGCAAGGTTTAAATCAATCGATTGTCGGCCTCTCACCGTTATCCGAGACTGCTTAATCAACTGGCCATGATATCCCATAATGATGGAACTCGAGAAATAATGTTGTATGGATTAATTGTTTGTCCAATTCTTGGTTGGATTAGATGGCACATTTAGAAAGGGTAATCAACTAGAACTTGTGCTAAAATTTTGAAAGTAAGGATCTACCCTTAGCAGCTGTTTAAGCAAAAGAAACTCCACCGGCCAAAAGCCTTTCATGTCTAGAGGTTGGTGATGTAGTCATCACCCGACGGTTAAGTCTTGCTGAGTATTAGTATA
Organism: Cenchrus americanus; assembly: GCA_947561735.1. NCBI lineage: Eukaryota > Viridiplantae > Streptophyta > Magnoliopsida > Poales > Poaceae > Cenchrus > Cenchrus americanus. Next base: position 50,860,317 of record OX387245.1, read on the forward strand.
CTCAGCCTTGCTTTAAAACTGTTGTTGCAGGTGTGCTTGATCGGAAGGGTGACGACAAGTGATGACATCACGGATGGCCTCCTGTGATGTTTACCGTTGCGCTAGTTTAAATTATTTCCGCTGTATTTTCCAACTCTGAACCTTTACTCCATAACCGGAACAATGATTTGTAATAAAATGTTTAATTCATGTTGTACTCTGGACTCGCCTTCGCGTGAGTTTTAATGCATGTGTCGATCCTCTGTTCGATGTCCAAGTGATTTACCGGGCGTTAACCCGGCAACCAACGACAGGATGATACTTTACTATGGCTTAATGACCAAAGTGGATCGGTCTTAGGCGATAGTACAGTATTTTCCTGGGCGGGTTGTCACAGCAACACCCACAAAGGGCGTTGATCCGAAGTAATCAAGTGAAGAAGTCTAGCTATGGACTATAAACGAAGCGCTAGGCGGGAGGCAACCCGTTTCGTCGAGTCAAGAATAAGCTACCGGGAGGACAACCCGATTCTAGGTTTTTCGAGTCTTTTTCAAAAATTTAGTTTTGAATTTTATTACGCAAAGACATTAGACTTAGAAGTGGTTGAACAATATTAGAGACATAATTCTTGGTTGAATATTTTGCTTGATCATAAACCCTTTACTTGAACCCTCCTATGTGTGTTTGTTTCTTTTCGAGAAACCACAACCAAATAAATTCAGAACCTAACTCAACCATTCATCCTCATTATGATGTTGTGGTTGACTTGATTTTAATGCTAAAAACACACGATTAGAGCCACGACTTATACTTAGGTGTTAATTAAATTTCAGCACGTGATAGGACTCGCGTGAACATAGGAACTAAACTTTTGGTTGATTTAAAAATCTTTATCCTTGGTTTCTTTAAGATTAGAATTTTTCTAAGCCTCATTTAATTTTATTTTATTCAAAATCTCTCTCATTTGGCCAAAATTAGAACCTACCTATGCCCCCATGATCAAGCCGGGAAAAGTTTGCTCTCAACCAATGAAGGCAAACTATACCGGTGAGACCGATATCAACGTAGTCGGAAAGTATTTTTGACTTACACTTGTTTTTAATGGTTTAAAAACTTCTCTAAATTTATGTTTGAGCTCTTCCACAGCTCTGAAAATATTTTTAATTTTCGAAATTAGAGTAGTGCTTAGCCTTAAACATACTTAGAGGGAGGCAATCTAGTTTAAGTTAATCATGCATGCACCATTGGATGCCCTTTCATCAACTTTCATCAAGACCACATACAAAGGACAAGCATGGGTGGGCAGCAAGCATAACTTTGCAGGAAATTCATGGTGACATGTGAAGCAAGTGGAGCAAGGGAGCATGGACATGACTCAAAGCATGAAGCATCAAGTGGAAGGACCAATAATGCAAGAAAAGGAGTGGACGAAATCGTTTGGGCGGTGCAACTCGTGGAGCACGCGGGCAAGGAGGTCATGGAGGAGAAATTATCGTGTTGGAAGAAAGCCAAAGCGGGGAGAGGCACGCGGCCTCCCCTACAAAAGGAGCCCTCCGGCTCCCGTCTTCTGCAGGCAAGCATCCCTCTCCTTCCTCAGTTTGTGTGCTCAAGTTTTTGTGCCCAGAACCACCGTAGACATAGTCAACCTTCCCAAGCTTGATAGCTCAACAATACACACCCTTAATCCACTCGAAGTCCACATTCCGAAGTAAGATTTTAAGTGCATAGTTACCGGTTGCAACGCGGAATTTTAGTGGAGAGAAGAGTGCTGCAACCATGTGGAAGAAAACCACAAGTCTCTTCACCAAGAAGAAGGGGTCATCATCATCCAAGCCGTCTTCGACGACGTCTTCGAGGAGGCACTCGGTTTCCGAGTCTCCTCGGAGCATGGAGGAGGACACGGCACCGCCAAGGAGGAGCGACACTCTCCTCCTCGGTGGATGAGGGCAACAAGGAGCACGTCCATGAGGTTTACCGAACCTCAAGGGCGTACGGAGGAGCCGCCCGTCCCACCTCGACGATGGACCCGTTCATCCGCGCCACCTCCATACACTTCGCGGTATTCCGCATATGGCTTCATCATATTGACGGAGGAGGAGGAGAAACTCTCTCGTCTTGAGAAGAGGCTTGTGGCCAACGGCGACTTCGACGATCAAGCTCTCAACGCATTAGGTTTCGGCATGGATATATATTATATGTTGGGGCACCTTGGATGGGTGCAATTCTCCAACGGGGTGTCGGCAAACACCCACAAGAAGTTTGCCTTGGAAATCTTGACGACTATTGCGCCTATCCTTGATGAGGGGGTGCAAAGTTTATCATTCCGTTTGGAGGGAATCCAACAAGTGGTTCCCTACGAGTATGTTAGGGAGCTACTTGGGTTCCAAAAGGGAGCTCCGGAGAAAGTTGACGTGCCAGATGGCATGTTAGATGGATTTTGGAATTTAATCTCCAGAGAAGCCCACCAACAACGCAATTGCATCCGTAACCCCATTATCCAAGTATTCCACTCTTGGATGAGAAAAAGGATTATGGGGAGGATGAGGGAGACGAAGGTGACCGACACAGAGTTGAATTGGCTCTACTCGGCTTTAATTGCCAAGCAGCCAATAGACCCCTCATACCTTATGATCAACCGATGGTGTTGCAAGGCAACATCGGGATCGGGAGATATTGGTTCGGGGTGCTACCTCTCTATGTTGGCCATCTCCTTAAGGCCGGGGATCACAAGAAACCCCGAACATCTTTTACGTGGGACCTCTCTCGGTCTTGAGTATTTGAAACAAGGTAAATATATTAGTGGAGATGAGAGAGGAGGTTTTCATGTGGCCAAGGTGAACCTACCTCTTCCAGATCCAAGACTTAGGCTTTTCATTCAAGGGAGGGAAGATTGGTTGGAAGAGGGACTCCTCGTCCCGGCAAAGAAAAATAAAAGAGAAAGAATCGTAGAGGAGGGATCTTCCTCCACACAAGCAGGTGGTGCACAACCTAACTATGTACCACCATTTGGCGGGATTCCTACTCCGCCAAGTTATTACAGAGGGCCACAAATGCAAGCATGGGGGGTGCACTGGTACCCCCACCAAATTATGTGGTACCCAACGTAACCTTCGCGGAGCCCTACGCACAATAGCCCCAACCACAACAAAGCATGGCCATAATTGGAGGGTATGTTGCGAGAAACATGCAAAACGTCGCAGCCATCCAATCCGACGCGGCTCAACTTGGTGAGGGCAATGCAAATATTGTCTATGAGCTTGGACGCCTTCACCTAGTGCAGCCGGATCAATTCGTTGGAGGGGATGTCCAACCCTACTACGAACAAGGGTACAACTACCAAGATTATCAACACCAACCACCGGCGGAGGATTAGGAAGAAGGAGGAACTTTAGTTTTCTTTTCTTTTCCCTTTTTCTGTAATTTTCAGCTTGTGTTTTCTTGTGTTTGCGTAATGTTTTCGGTTTTCATTTAAATTTCAGCAAGTGTGTTAGTTTATTTTCAGCATGTATTTCAGTTTGTTTTCATCATTAATAAAGACACCACCTTATTTACATCATTGGAAAAGTTACAAAATTTGTGCCATGATGATATATGATTATAATTGCCGCTTTGTTTATATTTGTAATTGATTTATGCATGTTAAAGCTAGTGCTCTCTTAAAATACGAATCTGAATTTATCTAAATGCTAGCTTAATCTTTAGCAGAGGTTATGATTAAAATAAAGACTCATAGTGTTTTATGTGCTCTCAAGTTATAGATAGATCAAAGATGGTTTTTATGCCCAAAAATATCGCTAACCTTGTCATGAATACCACTTGTGTGTTGCTCAACCAATCCAGAGCCTTATATATATTTGAGTGCATAAACCTTAGTGTACAAGATTTATTTTTGAGTGAGTTATTGCAGGCCATGATTTCTCTGGCCCGAGACTAAGAAGCTGGTCATTCCGTTTTTGCGTATCTATGTTTTTGCTAGCCTTTTATCCGTGCATTGTGTATCCCCACATTAGAGATCTCACAAAACTCGCCGGATATCCACCCTTAAAACCAAATATCATATTTTGTGATTACCTCCTTGACCACAACCTATCGTTGAGAATGGATCATCAATTCAAGGAAGATCGCAAGACGGTGCCAACATTGAAGAATTCAAGTATCTCTCCAAGGAAAAATATTTCCGGTACCTACCTTATTTATCACCTCTTTGCCCGAGGACGAGCAACGTCTAAGCATGGGGGAGGAGGTAGGTACGATGCAATTCTAGAGTTCAAAGGGGAGCAAATAAAATTTTTATGAGAAAGAAAAAGAAAAAAATTGAGAAAAAAAAGAAAGAGAAATATGAGAAAAAAACATGAGTATGTGTAAAAGTAAAAATAAAGTGAACTCCCCAGTTCTCTAAAGTGCATTAGGAATTTCAAGGCTTCAAGATTAAAAAATCCATACTCATTTTCCAACCATGTGCAATCCGATAACGAGGACTTCCTTTGTGCCTCGAGATCACTCTTTGCCATTTGCACGTGTCCACCTATCTCAAGTGTGTGTATTTTTTTCTTTCCCCTCCTTGATATAACGTCATTTTCCAATGACCTTTTTGACGAGTCTCGGTAAGACCATGAGAAGCTTGTCTTGTTTTGACAACACCTCATTTATAAAATCTTGGTAGGACTAAACTTTCCCAAAAAGCTCCATATAAAGCCTACCACACATATATGTTATGAGAGGGAAAGGAGTAGAATATATAGGCTTGAGAGACAAGATGAGATGAGAGTTCATGAGCAATATGCAAGATGGTTTAAATTTGTGAACTTGGTTTAGCTCTTTTTCATCTAGTTCTTTATTTTCAAAATTTCTGAGATCTATTTAAATTTTGGGAGCATGTTAATACTTGTGGGATAAGCTTAATTAAGAATCTACCCTCCGTAGAGATGAAGGCTAGTACATTATGGAACTTTAACAAATTAAAATTTCGAGAGCATTATGTTTTCTCATGTATGATCAACTGCAAGGTTTAAGCATTGATAGGCAACGATGATATCCATCGAAGGCTTACTCGAGGACAAGCGATGTTTAAGCATGGGGGAGATGTTGACGGTGAAAATCCGTCAACCTAGCCATGAGTTTATCTTCGGTGTTGGCATAAGTTTTATACCTTATCCATTGGTACTAACCCCCGTGGTATAACAAGTTCACTTGTGCATGTCGGTTTTGGAGTTTAGTGTTTATGCAGGGTTTTAGCATTGAAAGCAAGACTTTCGGGATAAGTTCATCAAGCACCTTGTGACAAGACCTTGAAGCCCCGTACAAGTCATGCAATGAAGCAAACTTGACTCCAAGAAGCCAGGGACTCAACCCGAGAAGATGACAAACTCCGAGGACCTAACCAGAAAAGTGTCGAATCTTGGGGGACAAGGAGCTACGTCCAACTCGGAGAGAAACTGACGACAAGGGCCTACATGTAGAAGGGGGAAGGATCTAGAAGACTCGGGAACCGACACCACGCGAAGGAGGCCGGGAACTGGGCCTGGATGGGCCCAGGCCGGTCGGCCCAGGCCGGCCGGCCCAGCCCAGTCCAGGGCCCATTTGCCCCCTCCTTTGACCTAGCCGCCATTCGGGCTATTGATAACCCCGGGGTCAAGAGCCATGGATCAATCAATTCGTCATCGGCCGCCGAGGAGCAGAGAAGAGAGGGACACCATCCCGGAGAGGAGAGGGTCGAGCTAGTTGACTAGGGTCTCCCTAGCCGACGTGGGAACCTTGCAAGGAAGACCACGTCGGAGTTCCCGGAGCTAGAAGCAAGATCAAGGTAGGATCCCGGTGGTGATCTTGTTTATGTATCATTGTACTAGTTGAATTATCAAGTTGAATCTATTTCTAGCGATCAAGCGTTTCTTCGGTGATTTCGTTTTTCGATCGGCTTTGCTTATTCTAGATCTATTCTCGAGATAGATCACATAGGGTGTTCTTGTAGCCGCGGTGGCTAGAGGTACACGCGGGATCTTCCGAAAGAACTCGACTTGTCCTTGGACTCGCCCTAGACTACCTGCATGAATAGGAATACGTTGTGACAGAACGGGGGTTCCGAAAGGCGGGCGTTTTCGGAGTCGGACGGAAAACCACGATTTAAAGAGGCTTCTAATAAGATTCGATTTGCTACTTCTTCTCTTGCTTGGAACTTCAATAAAAGGCTTACCCCAATCTCTCTAGATCGGTTTATCTACCCTATCTATCTTTGTTACCTCCGGTCTTTAGTAGATTAGATTAGTTTTGTGTTCTTTATCTAGATGCATTAGGGTTTCTCTTTACCAAAGATTGAAGTTACTTGGCTTTACTAGATCATCTTTTGCGTCACACATTTGTTCCACGGATTCGATACCTTGGGTTCACCACTCGAGGGAAGAAGGGCCCCTTGACTACGACGGGAGACTTGTCCGCTTGCAAGTCTTAACGAACTTTGATACAACTATTAACCGTCAACATTGAGAGAAGGAGACACCGCCTTCATCCTCCCGGTGAGCTTTTCCCGGCGAGGCCGCTCTGATTTCTCCGCGCGCACACCGCTCTCGCACAGCCGCACTGCATCCCCGCCTCCATCAGCCTTCCCAGCCCGCCGGCTACCTAGCTCGGGCTGCCGTCACCAGTAACCCCACCTCCCCGTCGAGCAACTCATCGCTGACTCATCCGCCTCCTGCTGTCAACCGCCTCTAGCCCAGTCCCCAAGTAAGCTCGGATGCTTCGCCTTGTAGCTCGATCTGGCGGTGTTGGAGGCTCGGAGCTCGATTCAGCACCTGCAAAAGTCGATTTAGCGCCTGCGCAGGTCTATTCGGCGGAGGAGGATCTCGAACCGGTGGCGGCGGAGCTCCTTTTGGTACCGTGATGCCAAGCGGCCTGCGTGAGCATGCGAGTGAGGAACCTGCCGCGCGTCGCATCGCCCGAGCAGTGGTGGAGATCAAGCGTGAGCGACCACTGCGGGGAAGCTGCGGACAACCAGGCGGTGGAGCTCCATGCGGCGCGAGCGGCGAGGGGAGTGGGAGGCCTAACCTCCATGTGGCATCGGGGAGGTGGGGATGGTGCGGGCCCACATGTCGGCGTGGTGGTTCTGCTGGCAGAACAACGAGGGGGCAGAACCATGGGGTGGAGCGTTGCCCTTACGCATTTTTTAGGGGTAGAGATTTGTGGAGGTGTGTAGTATTTCGGTGTAGTTAGCATGCGTTGTTTGTACGATTGTTTCTTCTTCATATATGATATGACATGTTTTGTGCTTTTATCTTTTATATATCTCTACACCTAAAAAGCGCGTAAGGGCAACGTCGCTGGCAGAACCACGATTCTGCTGGCAGAGCCACGGCCTCCGCGCGCAGACAGGTGGGCCCCACCCATTCCATCTCCCCAACACTCCCGCAAGAGAGAAAGAGGATGACGAGAAGGCCGGTGGAGAGCTGTCTTCTGGGCCGCGCGTTGTCGCCTTCCCGACCTCCGCGACGCCTCTGCGTTCCCCGGCCTCCGCGCCGCCTCTGCATTCCCCGGCCTCCGCGCCGCTAGCCTCGTGGCCCCAGATCCGGTGAGAGAGTAGAGAGGATCCTGGGCAGATTCGGTGATGGAGGAGGAAGGAGCGGTAGGGGGAGGGACGGCGGCGGCGGCGGAGATGAGAAAGCGACACCCCCGCGGTCCCTCCCATCCTCTTCACGACTGGCGGCAGAGTCACACACGGACGAGCACACCATCCCGCACCAAATCCTCCCACGCGTCCCCCGACGACCACACCTCCGCTCCCCTTCTCTGCCTCCCCGCGTCGATCCCCTTCCGCATCCCATTTTTTTACCGCTAGGTCTGCTGCCTGACCAATCCGCTACCCCTCCTCTCCGATCCGCTGTCCCATCCCGCACGCTCGTACACATCGAGCTATGGCTGCCGATAGCCTCCCGCCCTGCATCACACGACTCCCGCGTAATCGCCCCATCGTCGAAGGTCAGGTATCTTGGTCCTTCACTCATTCTTTATTGCTGGTCTCCCATTCATGCGTTGTTGTCAGTGAAGAATCATGAATCCCTCTTCTTGTTGGTGTAGATTGTCGATTTGTCATGGATTTGGGATGAGACCTATCTGGTTAGTGGCTTTCATTTTAGGGTTTCTAAAATTTTCCACTCCATCCTCAAAATCTCATTTTCACTCTGCTCTATAAAAACAATCCCTATCGTAATTCATAGGCAATGATTAGGCTGACATCGGCAGATGTATTCCAACACATGACACAATTGATGAGTAAAAACCTCCAGAGATGCTAGCCATTATCCTTGATTGGTAAGCTGTCCTCGCTCCATTCAAATTGTATAATCATGCTGATCATTGCATTCCGCTGGCTGCCTTGCCTTGGTTGAAATAAGTGCAGAATATGACAGCAGTGTGGTGTGGCATGTAGATAGTGCGTCAATTGTCACATTAGATGTTCTCATTTTTGTTAACAAAGAAATTGAAAGTCATGTCTGATCTGCTAATAGCTCTGTCAAAAGCAGGGATGCAAGAACCGCGACTGAGAATAAGAGGGTATTTCTAGACTTGGGGATGCTGGTGTTACGAGGTAATTTTCCAATGTTTCAGCTCTTACACAAAACCTGGGAGATGGATAAGCACTAAACAATTTTAATTCTCATATGTTTATATTTGTATGTTGGCATACACATAATATAATATAATGGTTTGACATGAGCATATTATCTTATTATGCATGAAAGTTATGATATTTCTACATGCATAAACGACATAGCATAATTATATATTATAGAAAGATATGAAAGAATAATGGATTCGTAAATAATACAACCAAATTATTACTTGATACAATATTTTCTTTAGAGGAACTTGATGGGTGTGGAGGATCTATCTGATGGTTGGGGGTAGCAGTAATGTAGGTTCGTGTCATCTCATGCATGCCAAGGGTTGTTAATTTTGGAGGTTTTCAGTTATTTGAGTTTTGAACACTGATGGATGCCAATTGGTGGTGGTGGTGGGGGGGGGGGCTTGTTATGTAATCTATGTGCTGCTCTGTCGTTATAGGGAATGCATCCTGCAGCACTTGCATTGTCTTCAAGAAGATTGCCTGCAGCTATCCTACCAACGTAGTTGTGCTTCATAAATTTTTTTGACGCATTTTTTTTGCTCCAAGCACTTTCCTATGGCTAAACTAATTCAAAAGCTCTTCCTGTATTCATGAATGACTACGAGTTATTTACTTCCTTTAGAAGAAAGACTACTAACTATGACGACAAATGCTTTCGATGTCTGAATTCAGTACTGTAGTAGTATTTTAACCTCTAAATATTTTCAAGTATAAAAAGATTCATTTCTGGTTGCTTCCAAAATATACCCTGTATGCTAAAATGTGTCAGCTTAGCCTGTTCGATCATGTGCCAAACCTGTTCTATGGTGCTTGTCGCATTGTGCATGATCCTTTTTTAAAAATGGCATGATTCGATGGAAGTATGTAGCTAAAACAAGTAATGCCCTCGATTGGGACTGGGGAGTGAATGGCAGTTTCAGATATGGAATGCTCAGTGAGTGCATTGGTTGTGCTTGTGCATGTTTTTGGTTTCTTTCAACTGCAGTCAAAAGTGGCCTTCAAGACAATCATGGACAAAGTACTTCACGAACATGGTGCAGCTGCCCAAGCATAAGTGAGTTTACTTAATAGTTTTAGTAGCATCAAGTATATACCTCAATATGATATTCAAGCATTTGAAGTAAAGTGATGCATTCGTTCGGTGTGCTTCAGGCTTTAGTGTGCTGCTAAATGACAACTTCTAATATTGATGATTTGACAACTTCTATTTTTTCAAGACAAACTTTGCTCTTTTGTTCTGTTGTCCCCATAGTAATACTTTCATTTGTACAGGTATACTACAGAATTGCTGACACCATGGAACGTTTGATAGTTGTTCACAATATGCATGTTAGAGTTGGTTTTCCTGTTGTTAATGTACTGGAAGCTACAATAATATTATTACCAATTGAACAAAATGCAAGGTGTGCTTCAAGTATATTTTGAACTGTTTTCTGGATATTGAATTAGGAATTCTGATTTTGTCGTTTCGATGAAACTTGAAATTTTAAGGCCGCAGAATTAAATAACTGTCTCTTTCTATATCAAAAGCTATGAAAAACATCTAATTGGCTACAAAATTTTTGTTGGATAATCCACGAATTGCAACATAAAATTTTGTTGCTCGTAGCAACGCACGGGCACGATCCTAGTGTATAAAAAAAAGAGTCCAGAGCAGCAGCACTGCAGTAGGCCCTCACGGCTAACCAAGATCCCACACGAGGTGATAGGTGCACGCGCCGCATTACTACCGGGCGGATTCGCTTGCGCGCGCGCCTCGTGCCGCGCCGCGCGCGACCCAGCCGCCGTCCTCGAGCCGGGTTTGGCCCGAGCGTTCGGCGGGCACGGGCAGGGAACGAATTGAATTTGAACGCGAGTAGCACGGGTGGATTTGAAGCAAACGGCACTGCACAAACCCCACACTTTCCAATCCCATGACGGCGGCGGCGGTGGCGGCTGCTGCAGTGAGCCGAAGCTTCCGCTCGCCTTCCGCGCTCCGCGTCCCTCCACACGAGCAGACCCCCTTAAAAGCCCACGCTCCGTATAGTATCGGCACTCCACTGCATACAAGCGCTGCGCACTTGCGCAGCACGCGTGCTGGCTCGAGTGACCAGCGTGACCGATCGATCGATCGATCGATCGCCAATGCGCGTGTTCGGCGGCTGCGCGCGGGAGCACTACGCCTCCGGCCGCGGACTCCTCGGCGCGGCGCCGCCGCCGCCGGTGCCGGACCCGTCTCTCGAGGCGCAGCGCGCGCAACTGGAGCGGGTGCTCGGGGTCACCGTGACCGTGCTCTTCCTCGCCAGCGTGTCGTACGTGACGCTCACCGCCATCTTCGGCTTCCTCTGCGCCGGCGGCGGGTCCCGGCGGCGACGACACGACGGCGGTACGGGGGCGCCGGAGCCCGCGGCCGCCGAGGACACCAAGCGCGCGCTCGAGGAGATCCCCGTCGTGGTGGTGTCGGTGCCGCCGGCGCCGGACCCTGGTGACGGTGGCCCCGGCGAGGAGGAGGAGGAGGCGGGGGAGTGCGCGGTGTGCCTGGCGGAGTACGCGTGCGGGGAGGAGGTGCGCGTGCTCCCGGCCTGCCGCCACGGGTTCCACCGGGAGTGCGTGGACCGGTGGCTGCTCACGCGCGCGCCCACCTGCCCCGTGTGCCGCGCTCCCGTCGGCGCCCGACCCGAGAGGCACGGCGGCAAGGCTTGCGCCACCGGCGATGCCGCGCTTCCTGCTGTAGCTGTAGACCTCTAGAAGAATTTAGCGATGCTTCCTTGCCATTGCTTTCCTCATGTAGGCTGTAGTGTAGCAATCGGGTAAATGGTAATGGTGTTCAGCTTAGCTTTGCTGTTAAGAAGGCAGCATTTCTTTGTTAATCTTTAGATCTACATGTTTTTTCTTTGTGATCAATGGTGAATGGTGATTACTGGCCTACTGGCCAGCTGGTGAACCGCGTTGGGTGCACGAAGCGGCGGCATGGTTGGTGCATGCACGGTTGAACAACAGGCGTGTCCGTTCTGATCCCGTGCTCGATCGTGCATATCCTGATCTCCCTGTCCTGCTTGCCGCACAACACGCCATCTCGAGACCCAGAAATGGCGGCGCTGAGGAACGGCGCTGCACACCACCACGGACCAGAGAGATCACCTTCCCAGGCACCGGCATTTTGGCCGGATCAGGACCACGAGCTGGCCGTCAGGGTCACCACTCCGCCAGCAGGCGCGCGGGCGATCGGTGATGAACACGAACTGATGATGAGCACATCGCAATCGCATGGCAGATCAGGAAACCCAGCGGATCATAGAGATAGAAACGGACACCCACTGCCTCCTGCAGACGTTTTACCGTTGCGGCCGGGGCCCGTGCTGAGAGTGACGGCCTCTGGATCGGCGAGCGCTGCACGCGAAGCAAGTCGTGGCTCCCAAAAAAGGGCAGATTGCAACCGCTGCCGCGCGCTGACGACGGCGCCGGCGAGGCCTTGGTCGTGTCCTCTGAATCTCTGAACCGGATGCCATCAGCGGATAGAGGAAACGTTGCGACTGTAAGAAAGGCCTTAGGAACGTACAGCATATTCGTTTGGTTGGTGGTTAATACTGATTTGTTCCAAGAGAAACAGTACCGCTAGCTGGTTGCTGGTTTGTTCAGAGAAAAGTACTGCCGACTGATTGGTGATAAGCCGGTCGAACAGGGCTGCATTGCCGTTCTGCAAAAATATTTCATTTCCACCCTCAACATTAGAGATTTGTTCCAATTTCTCCGCGTTTAACGAGAGCGGATACGAATCAACTTTTAGTACCACAGCAGCTGTAGTTTAAATGGATCCTGCTCAAATTTGCTCAAATGGATACTGTTATACACGATAGTGCACAAAGGAAGCACCACACACATACGGTACATCATAGTACTAACCTATACGATAAATGACAGATCATAGTACTAACCTATACGATAAATTCACTACTTTCAATACACAAAACAGATCATACCATCCGAGAGTAACAACACTACAGAAATGACCATCCAATCCCCAAAACGACGAAAGCGAAAAACAATCTTAAAAGCCAAAGCCCAGTGTCATCGCCGCGAACAAGGCCATGCACGCGGCCACCCTGCCGCGCTCGCTTCCTGACCACCCACCGAAGCTCTCCTCCAGCGACTGCCCCTCGCCGTTGAGCGGCTGCGGCTGCTGGCCGAACACTCCTGGCTGCTGCCCGTGGCCCAAGGGGACCCCGGGCTTCCCGGGCCACGCGCCGTGCACGCCTGGCGCCACCGCGTCCGGCAGCGGCGGCGAGGCTCCGAGGGGCAGCTGGTGCGGATGCGCCGGGCCGTGCGGGTGCGGCACGCCGGCAGGCGATGGCCCCGAGAAGGGCACGCTGCCTGGTGATCCTGGCTCGCCAGGCGGCGTGAGAGTTCCCGGTAGTGGCGAGTCGCCGGTTGGCGGCGCGGCGAACGGCACGCCAAAAGGTGGCACTGGCGTGTCGTCAGGGCCAGAGGTAGCCGGAGCGGGAGGCGGCGACGAGTACAGCGGCAGGTCCGGCGACATGTCAGCTGGCAGGGGTGGCGGCAGCAGCGGCTGGTCTGGCGAATCGGGAGATGTGTAAGCCGGCGGCGGTGTCAGCGGCAGGTCCGGTAAGTAGGGGGACGCGTCTGCTGGCGGTGGTGGCAGTGGCTGCTCGGGCGCTGTGTCGATGGGCGGCTGGACGGGCAAGTCGGGCAGTGTGTCGACTGGTGGCGGCGCTGGTTGGTCTTCAAAACCGGAAGAAAAGTCCGTGCTCCCTGCACCGGCAAGAGTCGCTGACGGCGGCGTCACGAGTTTCGCGCCGGCGGCCGACGGCGGTGGGAGGACGCTGCCCACCGTAGGTGACGATGACAGAGGCAAGGGTGACCCGCACTGCTGCCCCGTCCATGGCTCGCCGCTCGCCGTCCACACCGTCACACCTTCCTTGCTAACAATCCTCATGTCGCCGCTGTCGTCAAGGCTCAGCGTCCCAGGGTCGCCGTCGACCCCTGTGTCCCACAACGAGTGCCCACCGGCGAAGAGCTCGAGCCCCACCGGCGAGAACGCCAGGTCGCACTCGTCTGCGCCGCCCACCGGCGTGCAGTCCGACTCCCACAAGCTGCCGCCGCCCGCCTGCTGGACTTGCACATAGCACGCGTCCCCGCCGAGGCCGGCGGTGGCGTCCACCCCGCGACGGAGGTACGCGGCGTACGACCCGGAGGGCGAGGTGAGGAACGGCTGCGCGCCCTGGCCGTCGACGTCAGGAACAATGGCCGGCGCAATGGTGGCGATGACCTGCTGCTCGGCGCTCCTCGAGATGTAGGAGTTGGAGGAGACGGCGATGGAGCTGGAGAAGCGGGCTAAGAGGAGGAGGATGGCAAGGGAAGAAGCCATGGCGAGGTGTGGTGAGCCTGGCAATGGCAGGGGTAGGGGTTTTGAAGCAAGGTAGATGAGGGTTCGGTGCAGCTTTGTGGAGCGACTCCAGTCCAGTGTAGTGGTAGTAGGAGAAAGGTGAGCATTGCATGGAGCAGAGGGAATCCTGGTCCTAATCCTGTTTGGTCTAGATTTTCAGTCAGTTAAGATGTCTCATGCTAGTGTGGCTTGGTGCAACTGATTGAGGATCATGGCATTCTTATTGTGCTCACCTGTTCCAACACCTGTTCGAACAGATCAGGTAGGGCATTAGTTGATAGCTAGTGCAGTTGATGCAGTCAAGTATATACTGGGCTGCCACGGTGCCATCTCAAGAATTGAGAAAGGAACTTTTTCTGTCAAACAATTCAGGACGACTTACTTTGCCGCCGTTAATTTGATATACTCCCGCCGTTGATAAACAAAAGATGAAACTTAAACTATGCCACCAACGAATTCTAATATATTTGTTGTAAAGCGCGAATCCATTCCGTAATCAAAGGATGAGTTACTCCCGCCGTACTCATAAAACATATCGTTTAGGACAGCGACACGATCTCCAATACATAACTTTGACTTGTTATTTTTATAAAAATATTTGTTTAAATTAACATAGTTATACTTTTATGAAAGTATTTTGCAAGACAAATTTATTCATGTAATTTTCACATTTTCAAACTCAACATCTTAAAAGTTACAGATTTCCTCCTCCTCAAACGCTTGAAATCTAACATTGTCTCAATCACTTTTTGTACGAGCCCTTGAATCCCAAACTGATGCTTCAGATGTCACTTGTGTAGTTTTTACTTTTCCGGGCCTGCACCCTGCATCCACACCCGAACCTGTTAAGTGAGCAGGTCACAAAACCTTCCCCGTCTCTTTATTTTCTTTCTTTCATTTCATTTCCCAGTCGCTTCATTTCGCGCCCGTCGGTAGCTCTGACGACGCTCCGGTAACGCACGCGCACCCCCCGTTAGCCCATCCACCTCCACACCCTGAAGGTTTTCCCCTTTACTCCAATCCATCTCCATCCCAATCTAATCAATCCTGGAATCCCATGAATCTACTAGGTCTGATTATCTTTTTTTGTCATGCAATTGTGTTAGATTTGTGAAATTAATGGTCGATTTGTCCCGTGGGATCATAAATTTTTTACATGTTGCTGTATATGTGAGTTTCTGTGTGCAAATGTCCTGGAATCATGGGAAGTAGCAGGTGTGCAGTGTGCTCCCTAGGTGTTCGACAAAATATCCCAGTGCCAAGAGAAAGGGAAGTTAGTGTTGGCATTTGTGTAAAATGGAGTCAGGCAGAGAGGATAGTGGTTTGTGTTCTCAATTCTGTTAGATTAATGATCCATTTGTGTTGTGTGTCCATCAATTTTTGAACTGATTGTTGTGCTTGTATGTTTCCATGTACAAAGAATCGGAAGGTGTAGGGATTAGCAGTGTGCTCATCTTGTGTCAATAAAATTGTGCAATGCCAAGCACCAGGATGCACATGTAGCTGTTGTCAAAGTGAGTGGCAACAGCTGCACATGCATGATAACAAGCAAGCTAGAGAAGTTGTGCCCCTGTCCATGAGATGTTGCTGGAAAGCAATGAAGCATGAGGCAGTAATTAAGAGGAAGCATCCGGTACTGTGTTTCTATCATGTTTAGAACTACAATTTAAGCATTTGTGCAACTAAAATAAGTGGTGTAAGAACCAAAATTTCTTCAAACTGAAATCTTTAATGGCATAGAGCTGGGTGAGGTATTTCTCATTAACCTTTTTTGTCAATGACCCTTAACCCTTTGGTTTTACTGGCCTCAGTGCCAAGCTAAAGTTATGTGTTGGAGTTGAATCATGGTGTCAATTTTTTTGTGTTCATATATTGTTGTGTGTGTTACATATATAAAAGGGTATTACCTTGTTTGATTTTTTAAAAAAACAGTCTACTTGTACTAGAACTGCACCCTAATATATCAGTCTAACCTTTTATTTTCTTTATCTTCTTGTCATCCCCTGACTACATGATTTCTTTCATTTTTTTACTCATTTTAATTTCTCACTTCAGTATTTAAGCACAATTGCACTGTTTATTAGTGGAGGGCGAGCTTTTCCTTTTTCACGAAGATTTTCCATAATAGGATATTTGCCATATGGAAACTTGCCCATTTCCAATGCAATCTAGTGCTATTTTAGGGTATGTTTTGTTCAATTTTTAGATGTTTCATTGCACCTGCATCTGGCCAACTTGATAGTGTTTATGGCTTCACCTATCCACACTCGAGGAATACAAATTATTTACTGTGTCTTGTGTTTGGGGTTTCTAGTAAGAGGATTGTATGGATCGAGAGTTTTTCTCTAACCGGCATGGTTTCTATAGGCTTTTTTTGGGTCAGATTAGGCGCATATATGCATGGGCATGCCCTTTTTGCCCCATTATATGTGTGTAAGCTGTGCACTTCTTTTCAATTTTTTTTAGATGATTTATAGTCAAATTACTGTGCCATTTTTTGTGAATATTATCTTTTTCGCCAAAGGCCTGCTGCTTCTTTGGTTGAAGATAGTATTCATAAGAATTTCGGAAACTGTAAAATTTTCAGCAATTCTAGAAAATTTTTGCTTGAGCAATTATGAGCTAATTTTCTTCTTTGTTGTTGTTGCAGATGTCAAGCTCCTGTCGAACTCATATATGTCTAGGAGATTTGATAATGGGGCCCTTTGGAATATCGAGGGCAAATATAATTTTTTTCCTTGATTGACTCATCCAAATTTTTTTAGCTAACTACCATGCAAAAAATGCGTCATTTCTACTCTGTTACGCTTGTCAGTAGCTTGATTATTTTGTTGATATTCTTTTTTTTATGCCTAATGTTCCAGCACTTATTTTGTAGTTTCTATTTATGGTCACTTCAAAATAATTTAATCATTCAGTTTTAAGCATTACTCAGTTTTTTAGACTTTCATTGTGTCATTTCGATTTTTTGCAGTTTTATTATGAATATAGTGTCCTTTTTGTGAAGATCGCATGTTTCTTTACCCTTTTTTTACAAAGGAAAGGTTCCCATCCAGGCTGTAGGTACAGTGAATGCACTGTGATGACGAGCTGCCGTCATATGTCCCTGGCTGCTCATCTGCCCCCCCCCCCCCCCCCCCCCCCCCCGACCCACCACTACAGGCTCATGAAGGTAATCCCCTAACTTTTTCTAAATCTTATATTGTGGCACATTGACATCATGCATGATAATACAATATAAAGATCTATTATTTACAGGTTTTTTAAAAGTTACATCTACATGATGATACTGCTAAGTTTTACACCATCAATTTCAATTGTAAGTTGGATGTTGGTCTTGTATAAGTTAATTTTCTTATTGCGTAAGAGAAAATTGTTCCATTAATGTTACTAGATTCTCTTTAACATAAGCGTCGGATATAATGTCACTTATGTTGGATGTTATTTTCTTTACTTTTCTTCTATTGCAATTTTTACTAAAGGATATTCTTAACTTCCTTTTTAAGTAAGGATAGGGTGTCTCTATCTTTTATGTTCATTTTCATCCCTTTTCAGGGCCTCTACTGTTTTCCCATGCTCTCCCCCTGTTCACTCATGATCTCTCATTTTTATATGTTTTGTACACCACATTTTTTTCTAGCCTCTTTCTGACATTTTTATTTCTCCAGAGTTACAACTGAGGAGATTGTGCAGGTAAAGGGTGTGACCCAACAGGTGAAGAACACATTTGTTGGGTTGTTATATGATCTTCTTTTGTTCAGGTAGATAATTTCTCAAGAAAGTTCAAAAATTTTTCTCTCTAAATCAGTTCAAAGCTAAGTTTTTGCGAGCATTCATTTCATACAAGTTGAATTCTAGGTCTGGTCAATTGCATTATAGTTAGTTTTTTATTTGGTAAAGTTCAATTGCATTATAGTTAGTTTTTTATTTGGTAAAGTCACTGTGTATATGCCGTTCAATGGGATGAAAGTGAAACTAGATCCTTAGTATTACTTTTAAAAATCACTATGTTTTTTTTTAAAGCAACCTCTCATTTTCTCAATGTTTTTTTTTTCAATTTTTATATATCATCCTTATTAGATCTATCTGTAGTGTTCCTTTTAAATTGGTTAGTATATGACAAATCTGTGTGTTATTGGGCTCACAGCCACACGGTTTGGTGTCGATGTGTTGCTTTTCTTAGTATGTTTGTTGTGTTTGCTGCATGTTACTTAGTGTTTGGTACCTTATTGTTATGTGCTTATTTTAATGTATTTGAGTGTCCATTGATCTTGCTAGTAGTGCTCATATTGCATAGTTTATTTGGTTCTCTTGTGACCTTCAGATGCTAGTGGCGAGTGTTGTACTGCCTTCGGGTTGTCAAAGAGTCTGCCTTGGGTTTGCAGTTTGCTGTTCTTTAAATTATGTTTTCAACTTTAGGTTTTTATTGGTACTTTTTGTTTCAGTATAGTTTCTCTTGTGAGGGCTGCACGGTTGTATACATTTCTGCGTCCATGCCACCTACGCGATCAATGATTTCCCATGTTAGTTGAGTGCGCAACATCAATATGCTAAGATGATCTATATGATTATGTGTAAACAAATTTTTTGAGCCCATTTTCTGGAGCCTGTCTTTTCGTTTCCCGAGTATATTGATATGCTAAAAGTTACGTTCCTTAGTTTTGCAATGTGTGATTTATACATAATTTTGAAAATTTCTTTCAATCTTTTTATCAGTATCTTAACTTTTTTCCTGATCCCATTTTGTGCACTTCCTTTAAAAATCCACATTTTTCTTAGTTTACATTTTTGTTTGATATAGAAACTTTTTGCTACATACAGGTTCAATGTTGTGATCATTTCAGAACCTTAGGGTAATGTAATAAATATTATTTTGTTCACATTATATATTTTGAAATTATTTGGACCATACTGAGGCATTTTTGTATATGAGCTGTCACTTTTTCAATATACAACTACACACAAGTCTGTTATTTTTCATGTGACCTTCTATGAGTTCCAGTGGTATAATTACACACTTGAAACTTGTAACTTTAGTAAATGTTGTGCGTTCATGACCTGCATGTGATGTACTTGCACAAATCATTAATTTTTGGAACAGTAAATGCATCATGGTAGTGGGCAAATGGGTGCTAGTAGGAGCTGCATGAAGGGGAAAGTATAAATAATGATCATCTGGTTAATGGGTAATTTACATGTATTGTGTCCCATCTGGAATGTGCTGGTGTTAACAAACAATAATCTTTCATTATTGATCTTGTGAGTTACTCAATTTCAGAGAATTCAATTGGCTACCCATTTTGCATATACTATTGATTTTGTATAGGTACTATGAGCAACGGGTATTGACTATGGCGGATAATGTTTAATTGCAGAAATGTTCTTTTTATCTCAGGGAACAACACAACTCACTGGTGGGGTGCATTTATAAAAAGCTTAATCTCTGTAGATGTGTCAGTTCTAAAAAAAATCTCTGTAGATGTGTCTTTGTTCATTGATTTCACATGTGATCATTCTTTTTTCCTTTCTCCTTTCTTTCTTGCAGAGGTTGTGCTGTGTAGTTGCTGCCTCTTGTTATGTAATGAAAAACTGTACATGTACAAAAGTGTTTTTGCATGTGCGTATTTTCACATGTAATTTCTAAGAAAAAACCTCGACTACAAAAAAAGGGCCTCAAAGTTTAAAAATGCAATCGAAAGAACCAACACGATTCACCTTGAAAAAGTCTAGCTCATCACATCTCTGTTTCAAAAAAGTGGTTGGGGCCACTCAAACAGCAATCAGTCTGGATGGGTAGACAAGTTTAACAGGTAGAAGAGGTGATTGATAAAGACGTAAATCTCAATCGTTTTTAATGAGTAAACAGAAGAATAGCTACCCTTCCTACCTAGCCGTTGGATGCAGCATCCACGGTTAGAAAAAAAGTGATTGAGGGATACTTTGATTTCAAGCATTTGACAAGGAGACATACCCTAAAAGTTATCTATGGTTTATATTCCCAAAGTTAGACTGAAACCTTTTCCAAAAATGACATATTTTGAGTATGGAGGGAGTACAAGACTATAGAGATATATTGAGAAGAGCCAATGATGTCGCAGAGCAGACTCACGACAATCATCGTGTAGATGTACTTGCAACAGGACATTATCTCAAACAATCAGAAAATAATATGGGGGACACAATTCAACAAAAAAAATGTACAGGTTTCCCTTGCAACAAGTAGCTAAAAATGCAAACATTGTCATTCACTGACATGTTATGACAGTAGAATACAACATTGGAAATATTAGTTAACAGTCAATTAAAAGATGTAAAATAGCACGATCATATAATTACAGCTTTAGCAGTATTCTCAAACGACACCAATAGCCTTCCTGAATTCCACTCATGTCATGATGCCACATCACGTCATTCTCATATGTGTTCCTTCCAGGAATCCCAAGTACAAATAACTTAGCTGTCTGTGATATTGTACACTCTAATCCCCATGGATTGTGTAGCGCTCCCATTTTTTAGTTGGGTCATAGATCTGCAAGACGATTCGAGTCATTAGTGAATGAAACCAAAGAGAAACTGATGAACAGAATAACAGATAGTTTTAAGAAGCACAAAAGATATTAGAGAGTAAACTGTCGAACCTCCCATCTTGAGGCAGGGAATATATGCTTGTTTTTCTCATACCAATGCCTCTCTACAACCTTGCCCGCGTGAGACTGCAGTCATCAAATAAGAATTAAGAATGCAACATATGACAAACTGGGTAATGCAGACAAGACATTGCAAAACATCCATCACCTCATCCTTTTCTTTTGTTGCATCCGCGATGGTTCGGACATCCTCATGAACATCGAAATGGAAAAGCTGCCAATAGAATTCAGTCAGCAAATATTTAAACTTTTAAGCCATGAAGAGCTACCATCTGGAAAACAGTGGAATCGGTAAGCAACTAAAATTCTTCCCTTCCAAATTAGATTATAAAATAATTTGGTTTCAGCTCCAATAATTCTTAAAGTAACTAATAAGTGATGTAAAGAAAGATAGAATAATCTGCTCATCCACCTCGATAAATAAAAACAGTGACCAGTTGTCAACAAGGCAAGGAATACACAGTTGCAAACACCACGGTGCAGAAAGTAACTAGATAAAATTTCCAAAAAAAAACTAGGAAAAAGCTTCAGAACAAACAACAAACAACAATTTTGAGCAGAAAATAATTATCCACGAGCAAAAAAAGAAGAAGGAATCACCGGTCCACTCTTCCCCCTCGCTTTGTTGATGATCAATTCATAGAAGCTGTGTTGCTGTCAAACGAAAAGAGGGAACATGGAATAAGAAAAGGGTCGAATGAAGCTATACAAAAATATGCAACTTATTTCAAGAAAAGAAATGAATTATGCATACATGAGGGATAATAAGATCTTCCTTCACATAAAGTAGGTTCTCTACTGATGTTGTCCGTACTTCACGGAATTCAGGGGCAAGCTGCTGTTGAACAGCCCTTAGGAATTCTCCAATAGTGTCACCTTTACGGACCTGGCATCATAGTAGGCTATGTATTAATTGTAGTCCAAACTCCAAAGACTGCAAGCTCACACAAGAGAAGCAAGTTTAGTAACTACTAGAAATTAACCTGGATAGCTCTCCTGTGCCCAGTCCCATCCCAGTAACTGTAAGTGATTGAGAGAGGTTCATCTGAAATGGAAAATAAAATTATTAATTATACAGAAAGGAAAATTATCCAAAAATGTAAGTTATAGCACATCGACTAAAGGTGAACTGTGCTATCAGAATGTGGCAATACTTTTGATTAATTCCTGCTCACGCAACCACTGCTTCTTCAGTCGTTCTCGTTCTGCTTGTTCCTCTGCCTCCCTATCTCTGAAGGATCATTCTTAGCAAACAGCTTGCAGGTCAAATAAAGCTTGGAAATGAAGAATCAACAACACTCCCAAGTGCTAGTCATAAACTAAGAGAAATACCTATCTGGTAGAAAACTTGTCTCAACGGTTGGATCCTTTCCAAGTTTGATAGGGCCATTTTTCTTTTGAGTTTCTTCTGTACAAAGCAGCAAGAATTTATGTTAATATTAGCTTCAGAGTAATTCTATAATTCTTGGGTGATTTCAAGTATTAGTTTACAAGTCAATACAGAAGACAGAGGTTGCCAGTGACACTGAAAGAGAACAAAGCTGTTCTAGATTAAGCACTGTACAAGGCCCATTTAATTCACTTTGGCTTTGAAACTCAAGAATGTTACAGGAAAAAACATAAGATTCTTTGTTGGCCTAAAGCATCAGAGATCAGACAGATGCTTCACCAAAAAGCGTTGCAATCGGTATGGAAGAAGAAAAAATACATATTTTTAATACTTTTAATCACCAAATGCATATGACTATTTAATACTTCTAATCACCAATGCGAATGTCCATAAATATGGTAAAAGAAAAATAGAAGGAGCTTACGATTCTCAAAATCATCTTCATCACTTCCGTTCTCAATGTCGTCACAGAAAGATAGGCGTGGATCACCCTTCACTCTCCTCTTTTTCCTTTTCTGCATTTGCAATTCTTCTTCTCTGAGAAAGATAGCACATCATTGTTTGGTTAAAGTAAAGAATACAGTCAAAACATCAATACTTGTGGTTCTATCAGACTAGGATTCAAAGTTCAAACTCACTCTTGTTGCAACTTCTGAAGTTTCTCTTTCTCTTCCTCCTCGATCTTGGTTCGAATGTTGACCCTCTGCTCAATCATATGGACAATAAATGAGATGGAAAATTCCAGTTTTTTCAGAAGATGGTGCCCATACATACTGGTGTATGTAGAAAGTGCCTAATTACCTTCTCGACATACTGCTCCCTCGTGACGAGACCAACAGTTTCCTTCTTAAATGCAGTCTCAAGAATCTGAATGATACAGCTTTTAACATTAAGTTTGCAAAATAAAGTCCAAGTAACATATATACTATGCAGTGACATTATGCTTCAAAAAACTCAAATAACTTTTAAATGACAGAATAGCCTATGTATATGTTGTAGCACGGAGTAGAACTGAAGACATAAACAGCCTATGATATGGCAAACGCTGAAAGTTACTGTCCATCAATACCGCAACAAAAGTGATGTGTGAAAATGCTAATCGAATTTTTATCGCACAGGCGTAAATTAAACAGAGTAAAAATAATGCACGAATTGATTATGGCCACATAAGCTGCTTTTGCTAACTCAAGTAAAGACAACTATATTAGGTCAAATTACAGGAGATCATAAGAGAAGATTCCTGAACAGAATCTGTGGCTTAGTGGGCAAACTGTGTGGACACCAGACGGACAGACAGGGTTTGGTAACAACGCATATGAGAGGACAGGAAAACCAGACGCCGTGAGCCCGTGATGGCAATTACCTCGGAGGTGCTGGAGCCGAACTGGAGGAGGCCGGGCTGCCCGTCGGCAGACTTGTTCTTGAGCTCCTCGATCTTGCGGCGCTCTGCCTCGCGCTGCTTCTCCAGCCGCCGGATCTTCACCGCGTCCTGCGCCGTCCCCACGTACCCATCGCCGAACCCCGACATCCTCCTCGCCTCCCGTGAGGGAGCTTTACTCCCTTCGAGCTTCTCCTCCTAGGTTAAGCGGCCGGACGGAGGGCGGCGGAGGCGGCCGCCGGGGCGGGGAGAGCGAAAGGAACAGGGATTTGGCGTCGCGGCCGTCGGGTTGCGATGCGAGCACTACGGCTGCGGCACCGGCGGCGAGCCGACCGGGTGCAAGTAGGTGGGCCGCCTAACCGACTTACCCTTGTCCCTTGGCCACGTCTCACCTCGGCCCATGACAGCCCAACAGGCAACTCCCTCACCACACGTCGTCGAATTTGCAGGGATTATTTAGGGGGGGAATTGATACTTGAACTTGAGCAAAAGCAAAGATATGAAATACTTAGTAAAAAGGGTACATAAATTTAACTAGGAGGTATCGAGAACGATCCAGGAAACTAAAGCAGGAGAAGTTTAACAGCGACAAACACAGGCTGCTTTAGCCATAGGTTCATGAGCTTTGCAGTGCAAGTTCAACTAAGCAATGCTCCCTAACTTATACTAATATAATTTAAGACGACACTGGAGCAGCAATTATTCAAGACAACTGCGACGGCCGGCATAGACGAAGAATTCAGCTCCTTCATGACTTGCAGAATCGCTCCAGATCTCGTCTTGGCCTCCGCGAGCACCTGCATGCAACTGCAAAAGACACCAAACCAGCAACACAATGTCCAATCTTCAGACTTCAGATGTTACTTTGGCTATGTACCTCGACGAGGCGACAGCCGACGAGAGATCAAACACCAAGTTGATCGAGAGAGAAAAAGGAAATTCTGAAATGATGCAGAGTAATTGGCACCTTGCTAGCTTAGTTTGCGGGGCGAGCTTTGGAAATGGCCTCCTTTCGCTTGGCCATCCTCCTGTTGCGCCGCGCCCTTGCCCTGGCTGCCACCGCTTCTGGGTCGCGGTCCTCCTCGTCGTCGTCCTCATCCTCCTCATGGGCGCGGACCATGCGAAGACCAACCTGATCTGATCTCTGCCCAGCCCAGACAGAGGAGTAGGAACCTGCCGTCGAAGGAGGAGGCTGCCCGTACCCTACGAGGCTAACCACCGGGCCACCAGGCTGCACTTGGCCCGACTCCGCCGTCCCTTCTCCTCCCATCAGATCCTTAATGAGATTTTCGAGGACCATGTTGTCGACGGCCCGCTCGTCGATGACGCCAGCCTCCATGAGGAACTCCTCGAGGCTCTTGCCCGCCGTCATCACCGGCGGCTGCGCCTGGGCTGAGCCGCTGGCCGGAGGCGCCGCCAGAACACGCTGGCGCTGCGCTGGAAGCACCCAGCTCATCGCCTCTCCACCAGGTTGCTGCGCTGGAGCAGCCCAACTCATGGCCTGCCCACCAGGTTGCTGCTGCATTGGAGGCGCCCAGCTCATCTGCCCACCAGGTTGTTGCTGCGCTGGAGGCGCCCAGCTCATCTGTCCACCAGGTTGCTGCGCTGGAGGCGCCCAGTAAGTCGGCCAACCAGCAGGGTGCGGCATGGGAGGCGCCCAGCCAGTGGCGCCGCCATAGCTGTTCGCCCCAGCCGGCGGAGCTGGAGGAGCCTGCTGCTGCGCCCAGGCCCAGCCGCCGTGGGTGTAGTTGATGGGATGAAAAGGCTGGGACGCCAAGATGTTTATGTTAATGGCCGCCACGCGCGCCGTGAGCTCCTCGCCGCGGACTGGCTGCGCCGCCGTGCCGCTGAAGTGTTGGAACGGGCTCGCGTTCAGCGCACCAACCAGCGGCATGGCCCAGTAGGGGTGGCTCTCCGGCTGGAAAGTCGGTGGCGCCACGGCCGCCGGCGGCGGCGCCAGCGCGTTGGCATTAGGATGGCCGGGCCACGGCATCCCCGCGCCACTAATGAAAGGCTCGGATCCGTTTGCCTGGAACTGGAAAGGGGCCTGATGACTTGCCTGAGCGCCGATGGTGTCCGGAGTCGGGAAAGACGACGGCGTGAAGTGGCCCGACGGGTTTGCTCCAAAACCTCCTTGATGCTCCATGTCTCCGGGTTTGAGAGCTGCTTTTGTTTAGAGACTGCAAGACGACAGATAAGGAGTGACCGGGAGAAAGAGAATTTTCCCCCTAAAATCTTCTTCTTCGTGATGCTAAGATTGCTGCAGTTTTTCCCTCAAGAAGAACAATAAGATGATATTTGGTTCTAAGTAACGCAGATGCAAATAGAATGCGAATGCGGTGCTTCCAACTAAGGAATCGGCCGATTGCACTCTTTGTTTGGTTCAACTCTGGTGATGTAACCAGATATTTCTTTTTCTAATTACGAAGGTGAAGGGGTGGTAACAAGCTTATATTGCGGCGGGATTTGATTGCAACGTTAACCAAATACAGAGGAGTGAAAACAAACAGTTGTAACGTGATTCATTAGCATCTGATTCTGTTACATTTTGCCGAACCAAACACCAAAGCAATAAACATTATACTGCTACAGAGAACACTAGATACCTCAACTCAATTAGAATCATGCTGATGATCGCTAAGTTTAAGAACTCCCATCAAGATTGCATCAAAACAAACACTTCTCAGAATTTATGACGGACCAATAATTCAAATTTCAGTTTGTTGGTAGAAAGCACTGCTGAGCACTTTTTTCCTCAAACACAAAGGAGTCTGTTGAGCACCTGTACAACTTTTTTTCTTTTTTTGAAGTGAAGCCTGAACAACTTTGCCTCATGAAGCATTGGTGCTAGGGATTTTTTTACGCAGTTATACTTTTGAAGCGGTGGCAAGAGAACAACGAAAAAAATTCATGGGAGTGACGTAAGAAGAGTCATCCTAAGATCCAAAGGCTAGGATCTGCAGTCCTTTCTGACTAAAAGAGCTACCACTATATAGCCTAAGACTTTACCGTGTTTTTAATGTAAGCCTAATTTCAAATAAAAATCTATAGTAATTTTGAGGCTGTGCCGCGAAAGAAACCGTTATTCCGGGAAACTTCGAGGACCTAGCCAACAATACTTGACTCAAGACATGTTCATGTTCTTAAGGTATGCAATTTTTAGTTTCTTAGCAATCTTTTCACAAACCAAGCTTTGGTTTTGTCCAATGAGAATAAAAAATCTTACAAAAATATATATCGGTATTATGAAACTCATTAGCCGAAAATTTCAAAAGAAACGAAAATTGTGTGTCCCCCCCCACCCCACCTCGCATCATATCAACAAGAAGCAGGAGGCGAGAAAACGACTCGAATCTATGTATTAATATCTCGACCTCTGCATCGACAAATACATATAGTTGTTTCTTATTGCACGCTTATACCAAAAAATCCACTAGAATAAAAATACAAAGTGCTGGTCCGCAAGTTTTTTTAATAGACGTCTTTCCTTACTATTGTGGTCATATGGATGCGGAAAATCTAAAACGTCAACCGCTAGAGGGTGGAAGCGAAAACATACCTGATTGCAGAGATCTCTCTTGCTCAGCCAAATTGATGTGTGTTTTGTTCAAGTCCTTCTGAAGAGGAAGGAAAATTGGGCAAGTGGAGATGCTCTTGTGAACCTGGATCAACTCTGCTTTTATAGGCTGTGCTAGCCCACCTCTACATTGCACGGGTTGAGTATCTCTTGCTGCTAAATAATTTCACTTTGTTCACATGCAAGTAACCGAGCTGTAACTGAGCGCTGGTCACACTGAGGCTTCGGCCGCCGATATCAATGTTCTTGCCAATCTAACGGCAGGGGTAGCACATCCACACAAGAAGACAATTCTCACATGTAGTATTGTTTTTACCCGCCGAATTGGCATCCAAATCTCGATGCAGCACTCCACCGTCCACAACAATTAAAGAATGCTCAAGGCTGATCTCAGGAGTGCTTACGTAGACAAATCTCTATAAAATATCCTTGCTGGTAGCTATAGTTCCGGAACATATCCTAATAAACATCTATCTGTAGCAATCCATTTTCATCTTATGTATACAAACTAAGTGCATTAATTTGAGATTATCTATGCATATCCTATCTTATGTATCTATACACCTAAGTGCATGAATTTGAGATTATCTATACAATACATCAGTGTATTAGTTTATGAAAGTATATCTCTATCAGTGCATTAGTTGGGGGAGTTAAAGTGTAGGATTCATGAGCACTTGTCAATGTTTCGATCCAATCTAAGTATGTAGTTGATAACATATCAGGTGCAAATCAGATACTCTAGGAAAACTTAGAAACTTAAACTTTCCATCAAGGTCACAAGATGCTCATTCAAGGGGCAAAGGGAAAGGAGGTTTTATCATACAACTAGATATACACTATGGACTTATGGAGAATATAGCTTATTTGGAAAAGCTTATTCCGATTTCACCCTTTTTGCAGAAATAATGAAACTTTTTTTTGAGCAATGAAACCATTTTATACATAAAATTAAAAATTAAAAATAAACTAGAAGTAGGGTGGGTGGGATCTTTTTTGTTACCGATTTTGAATTCAAGCTAGGAGAAAAGTCTACCGATTTTGAATTCAAGCTAGGAGAAAGTCTCACAAATAGCCCTTAGTATAACTAGGTTTATGCCCGTGCGTTGCTACCGGCTTAAAAATTAACAAAATACAAATATATTTATTTAGTATTGCAAATTTAGTAGTTTAATTAAATTTAATTCAGATGACGATAGAAATTCTAGAAGAGTGGTCTTCTAAAGTGCAAAACATACATCAATATGAATTTGAGATTTGACTTAACAATTATCTTGTGAAAGTTTCCAATGTGTTCCAATTAAAATAAATCATACATCTAAGTTCTAGCATGATGTTTCTAATTTCTATTATGCTCTGCAATTGAATAAGCACTTAATTAAATTCTTCAACAAATTCATATATAATAAGTAACAATAAAAATAAGGTGTTTAGGTGTTTCTGCCCCTACTTTAGCAGTAAATGGTGATTTTGCCCTTATTTTTCTCACTCTGTGATTTTACCCTTGTTTTGCCCCTATTCTGTTAGAAGGACATAACGGTGTCAGTCTGGGCTGTGAAATGACAACTTTACCCATACAAATTAGCTAGGCAAGTGCGTGCTCCCTCTCCTTCCTCGCGTACACCGCAGACAACGCGGTCAGGAGAGGTGTAGCCGACGAGAGAGAGAGAGAGAGAGAGAGAGAGAGAGAGAGAGAGAGAGAGAGAGAGAGAGAGAGAGAGAGAGAGGGCTCGCCGCGGCAGGTGAATTCCCCAAAACGGCGGTGAGGTAGGCGACTCGAGACCTTGGGTGGCCTCTGGCGAGGCTCAGCTTTTGCGCGTTGGGCGGTGAAGCTCGGACTTGGTGCGGCGCAACACTTCCGTCTGAGCCGCCGACGTGAGGAAGAAAGGCAGGCGAAGAGGCCGCACGCGAAAAGATGGCAAGGCAGCCGAGGCGCCTCCCTGCGGGCTGCCGGCGCGGGAGAAGAAGGGCAGGCCGCCGAGGCTGCACGCACCTGCTACCCACGCCGCGTCAGAGTTCATCGCGAATTAGATGGCAAAGTAGTCGGGGCTCCCTCCGGGCCGCCGACTTGGGAGAAGAAGGGCGGGCCGCCGAGGCCATGCGCGCCTGCTACCCTGGTCGCGTTGAAGGTCCTCGCGAATCAGATGGCGAGGCAGCCGGGGCGCCTCTGTCTAGCCCGGGTCGGAAACTATTTAATAATTTATATGTAGTTAGGATTAACTATAAATAATATTTTGTGTACTATGGTGTCTATCAAAGATAAGTAAGAGCCACATGATTGCATTTTTTTCAATTTTCGTTGGCTGGTAGGCGTGCAAACAACACGATAATTATCTAGTTGACAGCTAGTGGGCTGAAATTATAAAAAAAATCTATCTGCGATATTTGCAAGTGATCCATGACATTACGAAAGATTGAATTATACGGAGATAAAAAAACCAATGAAACGGACGCATTACTAAAAAAAATCTTATCCCTTCCCTGCGACGACCAGCTCGTTGCTGAGGTGGCTCTCATCTCTTTTGCCGTGTTGCCCGTCTCTCTCTCTCTCTCTCGTCTTTCTTCTCTCCCTCTCCCTCGTTGCCATCGGCGAGAGCAGGGGATCCCAAGAGCAGCAGCTAGCAAGTGGAGTCGCAGGCAAGAGCAGCAAGTAGCAGGTGGCCGCGGACCGCTCCGCCTGTGGGAGCTCACCACCGGGCTGGGGACCTGCCTGTGCCGCCGGGGGGGGGGGGGGGGGGGGGGGGGGGGCTCGGCCCCTCCATCCAGCGCCTCAGACGCGACGCGCTCTGCGCGGCCACGAGCTGTGGCCGCCAGGGGAGCTTAGTCCCGCCATCCGGCAGCTGCCCAACCTCCTCGATGTCGCCGTCTGTGGCTGCCTGACCTCCTCTGCGTCGCCGTCCGCGGCCGCTCGGCGTCGGCACCCTCGGCCTTGTGATTCTCCTCGCCGTTCGTCGTCCTCCTCTGCACCGATTTGCCACCGGTCTGCTCTATACCTCAGTGCTAGTGAGCTCCTAACAGGTCGGTGGGTCTGGATTTGGCGCGGACAACTCTCGTGCGCACGCCCCGCGCGAGATCCGTACAACCCAACCTCCAGCATTGCCCGCCCCTGCCCCCGGCATCGTGAACGGAGACGCGGGGTCCAGGGCAGTGGACTGCAGGGAGGAGGACGGGGTCGGCGCAGCCGCAGCTGCTCCAACCGCGGAGGCACGCGCGCTCCTCCTTGAGGTGCGGCGACCTTCCTCCTCTTCTAGGCGCGGCACACCCCTTCTCCATCCCGACGGCGAACAGGCTACTCGGAGGCTCTGTCTCGAGTTTAGGCGGATCTTATGGCGACGACGCGGGAAGGTTGGGCTGCCGCCGTGAGCCTGGCCTAGTGTCACTTCCCCGCTCGCTCCCTCCTCCCCGCCGCGAGCTCGGCTCCATTGGTTGCAAACCAGGTGAAGGATGAGGGAGTGAGAAGGGAGAGAGGAAGGGATGGGGCCCATTGTGGGTGCGCGGGGGCATTGGTTCTGCTGGCAGAACCATCGTAGGGGACGTTGCCCTTGCGTTCTTTTTAGGGGTAGAGAAGAGAAAATCATAGACTGATGCTAGGATTTGTAAAAGCACCCAATAACGTTGGATTACTCCGAAGTTGGCACAATATACAGTCAACGTTAACTTGTTCGTGACAACATAGTATTCACTATGCAGAATTGTGTGAGATAAGAAAAAATAACAAACATTTAACAAATAAATATATACGATGATCATGAGATTAATCAGTAAAAAGAATGACTAAATAATTTATAATATAATTAGTGTATCTTATGTAAGTATACAACAGCCATATGGCGCCCCAAGGGAACAAAAAGCATAGCGGCAAGGCAAAGAAAGTTCAATGAGTGGAGCCAGGAGAGAAAATAGAAACGATGATTAAATATTTCTTGATCTCCTTGCATGTTTTTTAACACAATCTCCTTGCATGTTTCTGAAATGTTTTTTCTGCTTTTGTTTTAATAATACAGATGGTACTGTGAAGCCGCTAGTTATTCCCATCAGTGCCGAAAATGGCCATACAAGGGCGGTCACGCCTCCTTGTTGCCCGAGGTTGAAACTTCTGCGCTGCACATAGGGCATACCTGCAATAATCGGAGATAGTTTGTAAAATTTTGGACCAACAGATACTGTTATGGTTAGAAGTGTTCACGTCATGTAATCATGTTTCTGTAAAACATGTTGAAATAGTCACAAACCAGATGGTACACATAATAGGAGTTACTTTTCACAGGAATAATCAACATGGAAGGATCTGCCGGTAAGAATGATGAAACAGACTAAGATAACAGCATGTATGAGCCCCATTACAAGATAAGGATCGGCACATCATGGAATGCTGAAATGGCTAACAATATGCATACAGCTGTAAGCCTGTACCTACAGCTTGTCACAGAAATTTCAAACAGATCATTTGACGGAAAAACTAACTTGACCTGACTACCGGTTCTGCAGCATCTACATCGGTTTTGCCAGCTTCCATGGAGAATAAAACTTACAAAAATGTTGAAGACACCAAGTTTTCTTTATTAACAGAGTAGAACGACTCAAAACTAACTAAACATTAGCTAAATGAATGAATAAACAGGAAACGGCTAATACTACTAAAACAGTAAGGCTACATTTGGATCCCTTCATTTTGAAGGAATTGGAATCTAGTTAATGGAGTAATGGAGCAGGCTATTTGTCTTGGAAGGTGGCATTCCAAGACTTGCCAAAGTTTAAATAGCACATCTTAAATTCATGGGGGTGGGAGAAGGAAATTAATTCTATAGATCCTAATGCTATGTTTCTAATGCAACTAATAATTACAAGGTGAACATGCCATAGACTAATAATTTGTGTCTCGATTATGTAGAATGAAATTCAATTCCAAGGATCCAAACGGGGCCTAGAAAGATTTAAATTCTTTGACAGGCTGAAGCAATTTAAGCAAAACAAAAGGTATCTGAACTATTCTTATATTTGAAAAGAGTACGGATGTTTACATAACTTCCAAATGTAACCAAGATCAATGTGGTTGAACGTATAAAACTATAGAAGTATCTATCAAAACCGCATGCAAAACCTATATCAGACAGCATACAATTACCAGCTTTGAAGGTTTGTGAATTTGCTGACCTTTCAAATGTTACTGTGTTATATGAAGCAAATAACTGAATATTGTTCTTTCAAATGTATACACAGCTGCCCTGTTACTGGATTCCTCAATACCATTGAAATTATACTTTATCTGCAACCATTTTTTTCCAATAGCAAACAAAGGTGCAAAGGCCGCAAGGGTACAACTAAAAACAGCTGCACAACAGAATCATCTTGAACTTTTTGATGAAAAATAAAGAATGACTAGAAAGCAAAATAATTCTGTGCAACTTAGTTGGGAAGCAAAACTTCCTCCAGGTGCATGCTGGTGACATTTAAGGTTGTGAGTAAAACTTTCTAGCCATTCAATTATGTGGAGGTTTAGAAAGGTTCATCATACCTTATTTATTTGCAGCCACTGGTTTATGCATTCAGGATGGTATGAGTGCTTGCAGGGAAGTGCAATCAAAGATTCACCATCCTCAAATTCCACACGGCAAATTACACATCTACCAACAATAACAATACATCAGAACTTCGTGTACAGAAGAAAGATTATTACAAAGCTATAAAATTCAATTATTTGCACATACTGCTCAGTGTTTCCATCCTGAACATTTTTTGTCTTGTACTTCACTGAAGGTAAAGAAGCAAGTGTATCAGCAGAGAGACCTCTGCTTTCTGTACCAACTACTTCGCCCAATGCAACTAGCTCCTGAAATCAATACAAGAACAATTAACATGCCACATTGATGTTCATGGCCTCAAAATGAAGAGCTTTGGGAAATAAGGGTAAGACAACAAGAAATGCAACTTACCTCATAAGAATATTCATCTGGATCAACCTCCTGCCATGCTTCCTGGGTTTTATAATCAAGTATAATTAAGAAGTGTAGTTTGTCAATCATTCATCAAAGCTGATTGATTACAATGAAGTACGAAAGAAAGTAAGACACAATTTCCTGAATCAAAATCGTAGAACTAGTTGTGAAATATGCGAGGATTGAGGTGCGAAGAAAAATAGTAGAACCTGGCCAGGTATGTGTGAAATTATAGATACTAAGTTGTTACTAGATTTGATTTCTAGAACTAGAAGGATAGATAATTGAGGCTTGGTAAGCAAAAACCCATAGTAACTAGATAAGGTTTCTTATTTAGGTCATGAACTATAAAGGTAACTGTGAAAAATCCTTATCAGCTTATCGTTTAATGATGAAGCTAAACAAGGAAAAAGTTGCAATCTAACTTAATAGTGATGAATCCATGCTATTGTTTGGTAGAAAGAAGGTAAAGCCCAGGCGACCAGGCGCATACACCATACAGATAGCACTTTGAATGCCTCCGTGACCACTTCCAAAGAAGCATAAGCCTAGTGTGGCTTTATTTTACCATCAACATTTAAACGCCATTCACATTGCAACATCATTTCCTTTTAAGTTAGAAATACAACTAATAACTAGCATATGAATGAGAAATAAAAAATAAAAGGCATACCCCGTAGAATATATGCAATCAAAGTGCATTGGTTCTAAAAGAAACATTGTAGATGTGTTTGAGGTAGGAAAGGGTGTCAACAATTTAACTAAGGGAAGTACTAAGGTATAGATAAACAACAAATCAGAATTATTTTCACTGCATCAATATAATATGGCCCCAATCATGCTCCTCACTTCTACGGAATTTACTTCATCTGTCTTTACTAACCAAAAAGAAGAAGCAATCACTAGTTTATATGCACAGAGACTAACAAATAGAGGAGATGGTAATAGCATTTTCCATTTTGTTTCTTAAGACCATTAATTGCAAACTCAAGTTATTCTCCTTCCCAATAAAGGTAAACTTAATCAACTATAAGAGATGAATCACAACCTGTGGATCATTCACATGATCCTCCTCTTCATGCTCCACATCCACTGCTCGCCCTGCAAGGTTCCCAAAATTACAAACCCGCAACCAACTAAAAAATGTGAACTGAGATGAGATGAAACCAATCGTTTGTACTCACAATCACTGAGACCAGCGAGAGCCATAAGCCGTGCGGCGACCTCACGCTCCTCAGCATCCTGCAGCGCACGGGCGTAAGCCTCGTCGTCCTCAAAGTCCGCGGGATCTACCTCTGGGTCCCCTTCCTCATCCTCCTCGAACTCCTCCTCGTAGTCGCTCCCCTCGGCACCCTCGGAGCCCTCGGCGCCATCGCCCTCGCCGTCAGCATCGCCCGCGGGGTGCTCGTGGTGGTGGACGCGGAGGTGGTGCTCCAGCTCCTCCCCGTAGTCCTCCTCGGCCTCCTCGTCATACTCGTAGCTCCCGGCCTCGGAGCTCCCGTAGTCACTGCCCTCGCCGCCGCCGCCGTTCATCCTAAGCAACATGTACGCCCGCTCCTGCACCGATCCGAAGCACGGGTTAATCACGGGGGGTCGAGGAACCCTAGGAGTGACCCCCGAGGCCGCGAGATCTCGCCGCCGCTTACCTGCTCCTGCAGGACGCGGGCGAGGGCGAGGTCGGCCTCCTCCTGGCTGAGGGCCGTGAAAGGCCGCCTCGCATCCTCGGCCGCAGCTGCGGCCACGGCCGCGGCGGCACCGTCGTCCCCGGCCGCCGCGGCAGATGGTGGCGGATTGGGGCTAGGGTTGGGCAGCTCGGCGCTGGGCTTATCGCCTCCGCCAACGCCGCCGCTCCCCTTCGAATCGTCCATGGCGGCGCGAGAGGTTCGGAGCGGAGACGGGGCGTGTGACGAGGCAAAGGATTAGAGACTCGAGTTCGAGTTTAAGCCCAGTCGGGGTCCCGGGGGGGGGGGGGGGGGGCGCCGGGGGGTAATCAAATCATGATGTCTCGTTTGCGTAAGAGCAAGTATTATGGGTGGCGTAGAGCCGGCTGAGAGTCTACGGGCGTGTTTGTGAGGGTGGCCGCGGGGCCCGGCTAGCCTAACCGGCCGGGCCTTGTCGAACTGCGCCATGGGCGGCCACCCTCGGGTGTTTGCTTTCGCCCGCACCGGGTGAGCCCACCGAGTGAGGCCTTGTTTGCGACCCGAGTGTTGAGCTGGGCTGAGGGCCAACCGCCACCAATCGCCCAACGAGAACATGTTTGGCGGGGGTGGCTTTGGTGAGCCCGCCCAAGATAAACATACACAAATTACATCTTAATCAATAGAGGGAAACGTGTACATTACGATTACAACATCAATAATATCATATATTTTACATCATTGTTTAATTGAAATAATAAAATTAACATCCTATCATTTACATCATTGCCTCGGACACTTTTTTATGTCCACATGAGGCCGACCTTGATCATACAACAAGGATAAAATGCATACAACATATGGCAACCATGGAAACGTCAAACACATCCACCCAAGGTAGAAAACATTGGGCATGGATGAGTTTGACGTTTTGATGGGAGACATGAGAAGGATACAACACACGGATCAAGGTCATCCCTCTATGCATGATCAAATTGAATCATCATAGGCAACCATGGCAAGAACAAATTGGCCTCAGATGAAACCGTGACAAATGGTTCATGGCAACCATGGAACCGTGAGACAAATCCAGCCCAGTATATGAAGAACATGGGCATGGATGTGTCACACGGTTTGATGATTGCCATGAGAAGTTATGTACATGTGATCATCATCATAGGCAAGAGAGGAGGAAAGGAAGAACATACAACATCAGCCTCAGATGATTTGATATTAGAAGCGAAGAACAAATGGTTCATGGCAACCATGGAACCATGGGACACATCCACCCGAGTATTTGAAAAACATGGGCATGGATGTCTCACACGGTTTGATGATTGCCATGAGAAGTTATGTACATGTGATCATCATCATAGGCAAGAGAGAAGGAAAGGAAGAACATACAACATCAGCCTCAGATAAGTTTGCATTTCATATGAACTTGAACTTGGAGCTTAAGGATAGAAAGCAAAGATGAAAGACGTTCTCATGGCGGGCATGGAACCGTGGGACACGTCGATCCCGATCATGACAGATTGTCACGGGAATCGACGTGTCCCACGGTTTGATGACAGACATGAGGAAAAGAACAAGTGAAGTTTGACACTCCGGTCCCTCACAAGTTGAAGTTCATCAATTAATTGGCAAACAAATTGAATCATCATTGGCAACCATGGCAAAAACAAATTGGCCTCGATGATTTGATATTAGAAGCAAGAATAAATGGTTCATGGCAACCATGGAACCATGGGACACATCCAAACCCAGTATTTGAAAAACATGGGCATGGATGTCTCCCATGGTTTGATGAGTGGCATGACAGGTTATATACATCTCATCATCATCATAGGCAAAATAGGAGCAAAGGAAGAACACAGAACATCAGCCTCAGATAAGTTTGCATATCATTTGAACTTGAACTTGGAGCTTAAGGATAGAAAGCAGCAGCAAAGAGTTTATCATGGCAGGCATGGAACCATGGGACACGTCGATCCCAGTCATGGCAGATTGTCTGGGAATCGACGTGTCCCATGGTTTGATGACAGACATGAATAACAGAGCTCCAGTCCCTCACAAGTTCAACTTCATCAATTAATTGGCAAACAAATGTATCATCATGGGCTAAAAGAAGATTGTATTGGCCTCAGCTTTTTCATTTTGTTGCACAAAGACAGTGAATGTAATCTCAGATGGACAGATAAGTAGAAAGCATACCAGGAACAGATAAGTAGCAGACATACCATGAACACATAAGTAACAAACATACCATGAACAGATAAGTAGCAAACATATGAGTAGCAAACATATGAACAAAAGGGCATCCACCTCAAGTTTTTTTGTTGCATCATCGGCCATCAATAACCCACAAATCCAACAAATATCAGGTAGCGGAAAAGATACAAGAAAGAACAGCAAATGAGTAACCTCAAAGTTTCGAGCTTAAGTAGCCAACAGAGGCCACAATAAGGTTATACAACAAGTTGTCCAGCCCAACATTAATGGCTCAAATGTTTCCTAACTATTAGTAGCCACCCTTCTAGTCAAACTAAACCAAAGTCATCCTGCACAAAAGCTTCACAAGAAAGAGAAACCAAATTTGTACCCAAAAGAAGAGAAGGTGGGTGAGGGGGTGGAGTATAGCTCAACAATCAACCCCTCCCTGTCCATGCAGTGCAACACCTACATCATGTAATTCTTGGCTAAGAAGGTTTGGAGCCACAGGGTCCTATGGGCATCAGTCATGTTCACAAAACCCCTTCCTTGGGCCTTGTTGTCTAGGAGATAGGTGTAGGCAACAATAAGGGCCTCCTGAGAGAAGCCAGGCATCTCCATCACAAAGCAAGGTACGGTGTTGCCATCAACATGGGCGAGTCCGGTCTCCCTAAGTGCATTAGCCACATTGTTGACAAGATCGGACATGTTGGTCAACATGATTATCTCCTCCTCGGTGAAAGTAACTCTCTTCCTCTTCCCACCTACAAGCAGGTTCCCCGTGACCTTGCTACCCTCTGCGGTTGCGGTGGGAGCTTTATCACCGAGGAGTTTGGGTGAATGGACAACCTTCGGCCTTGACAGGACCACCTTGTCGGCCGGTTCGCCCTAAAGCCTCACCAGACCCTACTGCATACCTACCAGTGGCCAAAGCATTCCCAAATATGGCCTCCATCTCAGTGTAGAACCTAATTGGGGTGTTCAGGTATTCAGCATCTTTAGGATGATCCTGCAGTTTGGGACATAGGTTGGTTTAGACACAGACATGTACAACAAATGGTAGGTACAGATGGTGAGGTTTCTACCTTGCAGTGGCCAAGGTAGTGGTCATGTTCTAGCATGATAGCATTTGTGGTGTCATCCCATAGAGCAGCACTGAGGTCCCTCAGTTTGGACACTTTAGCCCACTTCTGCCTCCATTTCCTCAAGTGATTGTACACTTGAGTTGAGGTCACTACCTCCCCACACCAGTCCTTAAGAGCTTTGGCTACAAGGTTGACATCTTTTTCCTTGAAGACCTTGTCAAGTACCGCCATCGGTAACCGGGGCAGCCATCCTCCTAAGTACAAACCCGCAGGTGTTGTTTGTCCACCTCATAGCCCTCACACCACCCCCACCAGCAGCACCAACCCCAGCAGCAACCCCAACCCCAGCATCAGGGACACCTACTTCCTCTTCAAGGTGAACCACTGCAGCAGCAGCAGCACCACCAGCAACAGGAGCATCACCATTGATGCTCTCCTCAACCACATCAACAATTGGGATTCCAGCCATTGTTGAACTGCTATGCATACATAAGAAATAAACAACCAGACAAATATGCATACACATGAAGTAAACAAGGACACAGATATGCATACACAAGAAGTAAACAAGCAGACAGATATGCATACATAAGAAATAAACAAGCAGACAGATATGCATACATAAGAAGTTGTGGTCTCAGCCTTGTTCTTGTTATTATTACATCATTGTCAGACAAACATGAGTTCCTAGCAGGGTAGACAGACTGAATTCAATACATCAGAACTTCGTGTACAGAAGAAAGATTATTACAAAGCTATAAAATTCAATTATTTGCACATACTGCTCAGTGTTTCCATCCTGAACATTTTTTGTCTTGTACTTCACTGAAGGTAAAGAAGCAAGTGTATCAACAGAGAGACCTCTCGCTTTCGTACCAACTACTTCGCCCAATGCAACTAGCTCCCGAAATCAATACAAGAACAATTAACATGCCACATTGATGTTCATGGCCTCAAAATGAAGAGCTTTGGGAAATAAGGGTAAGACAACAAGAAATGCAACTTACCTCATAAGAATATTCATCCGGATCAACCTCCCGCCATGCTTCCCGGGTTTTATAATCAAGTATAATTAAGAAGTGTAGTTTGTCAATCATTCATCAAAGCCGATTGATTACAATGAAGTACGAAAGAAAGTAAGACACAATTTCCCGAATCAAAATCGTAGAACTAGTTGTGAAATATGCGAGGATTGAGGTGCGAAGAAAAATAGTAGAACCTGGCCGGTATGTGTGAAATTATAGATACTAAGTTGTTACTAGATTTGATTTCTAG
The DNA here is from genome assembly GCA_947561735.1 of Cenchrus americanus. Taxonomy (NCBI): domain Eukaryota; kingdom Viridiplantae; phylum Streptophyta; class Magnoliopsida; order Poales; family Poaceae; genus Cenchrus; species Cenchrus americanus. The sequence goes on from OX387245.1 coordinate 50,899,429, forward strand.
AACTAGAAGGATAGATAATTGAGGCTTGGTAAGCAAAAACCCATAGTAACTAGATAAGGTTTCTTATTTAGGTCATGAACTATAAAGGTAACTGTGAAAAATCCTTATCAGCTTATCGTTTAATGATGAAGCTAAACAAGGAAAAAGTTGCAATACAAGTAGTATTTACCTACAATTACATGTCTACTGTGAGACTGTGTGCCATGAGTGGCATAAACAAAATGTTCATTATTGGTTGCCATGAGTGCAAATACCTTGTGGAACAACGAACCCATCTCCCCTATCAATGGCATCACCCAGGACAGTTGCATCATGTGCAGAGCCCTCCCAACCAGCAAGGACATAAGTGAATAGCAGATCACAATTGACAGCAACCATGACATTTTGTGTGGGGTCCTTTTTCCTACCCCTGAAAACTTGCTGGCTGCGCCTCGGCACCCTTGCCAAGAAATGTGTGCCGTCTATGAAGCCAACACAATCCTAAAATTTGTGTGTAAGTGAATGGATAATGTGATAATGAATTTATGTACCCAAGCTAGACAATTACCTTGAAATAAGGATACCATCTATGACCGCCCCGGATCTTGGGATGAGTGGTAGTGCCGGGTGTCTTGATCGGTTCATTCCTAAGCTCACCCACAAAGCATACGTAACTCCGGTGGAAGTGTTTGTGCACAGCTTTCTATGGACCTCCTAAAGGATTGGTGAACCACTCTATACCTTTGGTTGTGCCCAACAACATGCAAAAACATAGCAACTTGCTCCTCTACTGAAACCCCATCCCTATCAGTGACCAGGCTCCTCTCTCTAAAGGTTTTGACTAAATCAAAAAAAGGAGCTCTCCTCATCCTAATCATGGATATGCACTCAGAATCAGTGGAGTGAAAAATCATGTTCGAGTCCTCATTCTCGTGCCGATCATTTACATCTCTAAGTAGTGAAAGTGCGGCTGGGTCAAGCCGTGGTGTATCGAGCTCGGGGGTTTTTCTTTTGAGCCTTGTGAAAACAAAAGAAATCGTAACAACGATCAAAGCACCCGCTTGCCTAAGTAGCATTTCACGGCTCAATGAGGGATCCATCTACAACCATGGAAATTTGAAACGAGAAAATCGAACATCGGCCCCTGCTAGGCATCAACATGTTCAAGAAATGTTGGTAAATAACATCATAGCACGGCCGCATGTTATAACCATGCCTCCCAAAGGCAACAAAGAACAACATCATCGACCCATAATTAAAGCAAATCACAACGAGACAAAGAGCAATATCTCGGTAGCATATCATAATGAAGCAAGAGCAATATCGGTACCAAATCACAACGAGGCAGGAGCAATATCCGCTAGCATATCATAATGAACCAAGAGCAATATGAGGTACCAAATCACAACGAATCGGGACCAACATCGTGTACCGGATCACAACGCAATCAAAACTAACAGAACATCGAGTACCAAAGAAACATCCACTATCGAACCAAGATCTACACCTATCGAACCCTAACAGAAAGATGGGGGAGAGGGGAAGGGTTGTACATTTCACCTTCAGCTCGGGGTCGTCGATCAGGAGAGGAAGCAGATCTCGAAGTCGAGGAAGCAGATCTCGAAGTCGAGGAAGCAGATCTGTAGGTAGAGGAAGCAGATCTCGAGCAGGAGGAAGCAGATCTACCTCAACTCCAACAAGACAGAGACGGAGACGAAGAGGAAGCAGATGTCGCCTCCGAGTCCCAGCAGCAGTACGAGCAAGAACGCGGCAAACAACGCCGGAGGTAGCCGCCGCAGCCACCCACTCGCGCTCACTGCTGATCTCTCAGGAGGGAAGTGGAAGGTGAAGAGAGCAAGAGGAAGAAGAACCGAAACGAGGAGCCACCCGCACTTTATAGCCGCGATGAATCGCCGGCGGGTCTCCATTCCCGCGCGGAGGAAATGGCGCGCCGGGAGTTTTCCCCGCTCCCCGCGCGAGCCCGCGCGAGCCACCCGCCGCCGCCCCGAAATCGCCCCCCGGTGCGCCGCGCGCGGCCGAGCTCGGGAGAAACGAACCCTAGCCGCGTTTCTCCCCGGCCGGCCGCGGCGTCCCCTTTGGCCGCGGGCGGCCGGGCCGGCGTCGGGCCAAGGCCGCAAACACGCGCGCCTGCAGCCCATGGGCGCAAGGCCCACTTCGGCCACCCTCACAAACACACCCTACGTGGACGAAGAGAGAGAGGGAGGTGGGCGTCTCGCTCTTCGCCTGCTGAAGCCGGCGGAGAAGCTCTGTGTCTGCTGCGATTGGCCAAACAAGTCGGGTCCGCTATCATCATTGCATCCATCCCAGCCGGCAGTCGGCGTTGCTATTAACCTTGCTCTAAACTGATGGCGGATTACCTGTGCTGTTTAGGTTTTTTTCTGAGTTTCTGTGCTGTTTAGGTTTAAACCGGGGCTCTGGTTCAGCTAAGAAGAGGCCTCGGAACCGACCTCGATTTGGTTGCGTCGTAGTCTATGACACGTTGGGCCTGTACTCACCTGGACCCACGGGTCAGTTGGTTGTACTGTCGGTGCACAGAGGAGCTGCGCCGTACAACGTCATCACTGAAGGACGGGTGGGGTTTCACTTACTCGCCCTGACCAATCATGTCACCGACATATGGGGCATGCGCACTTGGACCCACGTGTGCCTCCGATGTTGCATCTGACCATTGCTTTCAGAATTCTCGTTGGGTGAAGGTACATTTGTCTCGAGCACATTGAGTGGTTTTGTGCCGAGTACATTGTGAATCTTTAATAGACGAAAGTCGGGTTCATTCCCCAGCCGCACATCCGGCCACGTCACCTGCAAAATCTCGGCCGTCGGATCTCGATCGAACGGCTCTAAAGACTCCCTAGGTCCCTTTCAATAGCACTGTTCACGTACTGTTCACAATGGTAACAGCTAAACACACACAATAAACGTACTCCAGCAAATCGTCGACCATTGGATCTCGATCCAACGGCACGAGCTACTCCTCACGTCGCTATCTTGACACTGATTACGCACTGTAAAAAAAATACTACATGTCCGCAAGAAACATGAAAAAAGCTCTTTCCCTATATACAAAATTTGCAAACAAAACTAAAACTACTCTAAAATCTACCCGAATATTTTTCCCCTCTACTTCATCATCCAAATTATAATGAAATTCCCACCTATCAATAAATTAAAAAAAAAAAGAATTTCCTCTACAAATATTCTACTTCATCAACCAAATTATAATGAAATTCCCACGTATCAAAAAATAAAAAACAAGGATTTCTTCTATCTGTTCACGCACTTTTCACGTACTGTTCAAAATGGTAACAGCTAAATGCACACGATAAACGTACTCCAGCAAATCCTCGACCATTGGATCTCGATCCAACGGCTCGAGCCACTCCTCACGTCGCTATCTTGACACTGATTACGCATTGTACACAAAAAAACTACACGTCCGCAAGAAGCATAAAAAAAGCTCTTTCCCTATATACAAAATTTGCAAACAAAACTAAAACTACTCTAAAATCTACCCGAATATTTTGCCCCTCTACTTAAAATCAAAATTACAATGAAATTCAACCCATCAATAAATTTTAAAAAAAGAATTTCGTCTATAAATCTTCTACTTCATCAACCAAATTATAATGAAATTCCCACCTATCAAAAAAATAAAAAACAAGGATTTCTTCTACAAATATTTAGGATTTCGTTTATAAATCTTCTACTTCATCAACCAAATTATAATGAAATTCCCACCTATCAAAAAAATAAAAAACAAGGATTTCTTCTACAAATATTTTATCCATACCACAATAATTTAAAAGGCTGCACATGATACACAAACAGAAAAGTTACAACAAATTATTCCAATACACATTGGGGTCACACCTACTATCATCGCTACAATACACCATTGCCTTAAAAAAAAATAAACAACCAACAGTTCGTCGCAGCAAAAACGTATAATGAAACTGTCTCAAAATGGTGAACACCCTTCCTAATAAAACATTAACCAACAATTGATCCAAGCTTTCCCACCATGAGAGACCGCGCGGCAACGCCGCGCGTTGTTTCTAGTTTCGATTTAGTCTGGAGCATACCGCAAAATTGCAATTTGGTCTACAACACATCACGCTGTATAAACTAATCCTTTTCACCTAAGAGGAGGGGTAAAGTGACTAGGTTACTTTTTGGGTTCATCTGTCATGTTCTTCCTCTCCTCTCCACTTCATTTTTCTTTCCTGCCTGCACCGCTCTTTTCTCTCCTCTAAACGGCGGTCGATGGGCGACCAGCACTGCGCAGCGCGGCAGAGAGGCGGTCGCGAGGCTACTCTAACAGGAGGGAAGGGATCGGGGGGGGGCGAAGGTGACGCCAAGTTGCGGCCATCGCGGTTCGCAAGCGACGCGCCCGCCCGTCGACGACAACACTACGATTGGCGAGAAAGAGCGACGCGAAGACAAGTGCGAGGATCTCGTCAGGCTCCTGCGTGTAGTCCCGCGTGGGTGGCAGGAAGGAGCAGAGGAGGAGAAGTTGCCCCCCCCAACGATATGCAATGGCGCGGTCGTCCGCGATAGTGGCGACAACAACATCAGGGAGAGCGAGCTGCTATAGCGTGGCGGAAAGCTGGGTTGGTTGGATAGGGAGAAGATCCAGAGAGCCCCGTGCTACTTTGATTTACTGATCTTGTCCAGAGCAATGTCAGCACAAAAGAGAGAAGAGAAACAGAGGAGGAAAAGAACATGACTAGTTGACCCCAAGGTAACATGGTCTTTTTACTCCTCTTCCCAACTAAAAAGGATTAGTTTATTTGGTGCAATGTGTTGAAGACCAAACTGCACTTTCACATTGTGTTGTAGTCTAAATCAAGATTCACGATGTGTGTTGCACAAAACCGCATATTCAGAGTGTGCCAGAGACCAAATTCCCTTGGGATGCGTTTGGATGTCAGAATTGAGCCAAGGAATTGAGAATTGGAATTGGTGACCTCGAATGCCACCATTTGGATGGAAAGAGGGATTGGAAAAGGAAATAAACACGAATATCGTGCGACATTCATTGAGCCCGCGGGTGCCTTCCCCCAATTTGGAGCAAACTCCCTCCATATTGCGCTGCATTGACCGCTCGCACCCCTCCCCTCGTCTGCCTCATAGAACAAAAGGAACCGTCGTCGGAGCTCCCCCCTGCCCCTCCAAGTCCGGCGAGGTCCATCCCCCATTTCCCCTCCAAGTCTGGCGAGGTCCTCCACCGGTCTCCTCTCCCTCGTGGCTAGGGTTGCGCCCCTTCTCTTCTTCCATGGGGCCGACGACCCTCCTCCTCATTGTCGCGGCCAACGCCCTCCTCTTCTTCTCGGGGCCGACGGACCTCCTCGTCTTCCTCACAGCTGGCGCCCTCCTCTTCTTCCTTGGGGTCGGCGGCCCTTCTCATCTCCCTCGCGGTCAACGTCGTGCCATGAGCGAGGAGGTGGGGCTGACGCCGTGGAGGCTAACCTCCCTTCGCCGGCGGGACGCGCTCCGTCCGCTGCCCTTCCTACATCCGTCGACGGTGGGATGCATCGGCCACCCCTCTCCGCCTTTGTCAACGACGAGATGCGCCAACGCCGCCGCTCCCCGTCTCCCTCCATCGGCGAATGTGCTCCCTCCCGTGCCTGTCTCCACGGGGCAGGTCGTGTTGCCCCTCTCTGCCTCGTTCCTCAACGACGGGATGCGCCACCCCTCCGCCGACGGTGATTATCCTGAGCGGTGAGCACGGTGTACACGTTGTTTCAATTCATTATTCTGCACATCCAAACAAGAATGGAATGAACATTCTTCGTTGGATTCCAAAAGTCAATGCATAATCATCCAAACAGAAGAATCAAAATTGTGATCCAATGCAATATCATGACTGAATTGGTATTGGAACCAATTCTATACCAGGCTCTCCAATATCTACATCCAAACGCGGCCTTGGGGAAATATCAATGTTCCGATAGAGAATCTCAAACATTCCTGCTGCTCGTGACAACTTGGAAGTTCGTGTCGAATTCAGCCAACGGTACTTTCATGTTTTTGGATTCGTAGTGCATGAAGCTTATGATTTCGAAATTATCTGTTAGTGATCGATCACCCGGGACTTCAAATCCGCTAAGCGCGTGATTGTAACTGCATCACTCCGATGTCTAAGAGGGTAAACAAAGTTAAAAAAATGTACCATTCTTGGGGTTCACAAATGTGTTACTTCATTTTTCTTTCCTTTGACACAAGTTCACCTGTTTTTATTGGAACCAAATTTGATTTGGTATATTTCAAAATGCTTGGCAATCCATACATACCGTAAAACAAATACCAACAATCAGCCTAGATGCAGAGGTTGTTGGAGTTCGCCATGCAGCCCATCACCAGCAGCCTGCACGATGGTTTCAGCACCTCGCGCACGGCAGCAGATGGATGGATGGCACCACCGCTGCGTTGGCTCGGAGGATTCCGAACGAACGAGCTAGCAAAACCCAATCGGATCGCGGCGCTGCCGTGGAGTGGTGGGGGGCGTTAACTCCTGCTCCTGGAACCGCGCGCGTCCGGTCACCGCGGCACGAGTGCGTGATGGCTCGGCTTGGCCTCCCTCTGATTTTTTAAATATTTTTAACCCCTTTTAAATTAAAATTTTAAAATAATCTACACCACGATGTTTTGGCGTGACAAAATCGCCACGTTGTACCGGAAGCTGACCCGGAGCTGGCTCGGTCGCGCCGCATGCAGTGGCGTGGCTGAGTCGCGCCGTGCTGTTTGGCGCGACCGAGCACCACCACGGTAAAAGAGAGGAGGGATTCGCATAGGAGTAATGATGGCATAGAGAGCCAGAGAGGTTGGAGTGACAGATGCTGGCAGACCTTGCTAGACTTCATACGGCAGCTGATAGTACTGACATGTCTTAGAGACTTAGACTCAGTTCACAAGGAACCATTCGAGCAAAGCCGCCACAAGTGTCAACTATTTGAAGAATATCCAAACGATTACATAGGTGAACTGACAAGTGACAACTAAAAGAAACAAGAGTACAGTTTAAAGCTAGCTGTTGGTGGAGATCCTCTTCTATTCAACCAGTGCACACTGAGCTCACAGTCTCACACTGAGGTGCCATCATTGCTGCTCACTCAAAAACGGAAAGCGAAGAAGAAAGAAGCATCACAAAAACACTAGCTAACAAATCTGAGGCAACTGTTGGGGGTGCCGATAGCAAAAGAGAAAAACAAAGCACCGCCATAGCACTCCTCACCATTGCCGGAGGCAGCCTCGCCACGCGCTCGCCGTTTACCATGGGCACCACCGCGAGAGCTCACCGAGGGGGCTCCACCACAGGTTCGGCGCAGAGCCCGCTGCTCGCGCCGCTCACTGGGCTGCCGCACCCACGAGATGGCCGCCGGGCAGTCGCTCGCTTGCTCCCCTGTGCCTTGCCCTCTCCCTACCGAAATCCAAGAAGAAAAGTGAAGAAGAGGAAAAGAAAACTGAGGGGAGAGAGAGAAGAGGATGCGATGCGGTAGGTGATTGAATGACGGGTAAATTAATGAGATGCGTTGCTCGGGAGACGGAAGTAAGTGAGAGATGTTTTTCCTAAAGCCACAGCCGTTCAACCAAGTCATCTTCTCTTTTTCCCACAACTGCTTTCTCACAACAGCTTTTCCACGGCCCACAGCCTACAGTAGCTTTTGCAAAAGCCACAGCCTAGCCAAACACACGAGCGAGGTTTACCTTACCGGTCCGGCGACCGAACCGCCGGCCGTCGGTAACGGTTTACGACCGTAGCCGCGGTTACCGCTCATTACCGAACAAATTCAAATTTTCAAATCCGCGCCCGGTTCAATCGGTTCGGTACGGTTCCGATCGGTTTGGACCGGTTATCGATCGGTTAGGTCGGTAAGCCGCGGCTAAACACGAAAAAAACCGACCATGCATTTGTGCTTCTCCGGTGATGAATTAATGAAAATATTAGCATGTTTTATGCATAACTTTATGCATAACCTCCACTTTTGTGCATATGACAATAGTTGCATCGCCATCCGGTTGATGATTTTCACCGTGTTCCCACACAACATCTCTAGATGCCATTTTGTATCCGCATAAATGGACAACATCCACAAATCATTCACATAAATAATATAAAGTTTTAAATAACATACCTAAAATCAAACCTAAAATCTACACCCTAAATCAAATCATATATACCTCTCAATCAAACCCTATCTACATCCTAAATCAAATCCTATCTACATCCTAAATCAAACCCTATATACACCCTAAATCAAACCCTATCTACATACTAAATCAAACCCTATCAAGCACCCTTAATCAAATCCTATCTACATCCTACAACAAATCCTATCTACAACCTACATCCTACAACAAATCTCATCTACAAACAAGAAACATACCAAGCGCTCGGAAACCGGTGGAACCGCGGCGGATTACCGCGCGTCCGGGTCGGTGAACCGACCACGCGCCTCGGCTTACCGACGCCCGGGCTTGGATCCGCGCTCGGCCGGCTTACCCGCGCTAACCGCGCGAGAACCGCCGGCCGCCGGCGGTTGCGCGCGCCGGCGGCGGCGGTCGGAGACCCGGGGGGCGGACGGGGGGGCGGAAGGGGCGCGGGGAGGCTCGGTAGCCTCGGTTAGGTTTGGGGTTGTTTTGACCCCCCTCCCCCCGGTTGGGCCTATGTGGGCCGAGCTGGGCCTCCTGGTTTTTTTCTTTTTTCTTTTTTGTTTAACTTCTTTTGGTTGAAATTTATACTAAATAAACTAAGTTTGCAACAAATTTGACACCATTAGACTCAATAAATCACGAAGTATTTTTAGGGATTTTTTCCACAATTTTCAATTATTGGAATTCAAATCAAAATTCCTAACCCTAACGGTTGGTTACCGGCCCGTACCGTAACCGGTCCAGCCGGTAAGGCCGGTAACCGCGGTAAACCGGCCGGTAACCGTCGGTAAGTCTAACCCTGCACACGAGGCGGCACGACGACGATTCAGTGGGGGAGGCGACGCAACAAAGTGGCGAAATAGGCGCGAGAAGTGAGCACACGCACGGGAGGGTAGGCATGGCGAGCGCGTGACGCTAGCCAAAGCCCAAAGATGCCAAGGGGTGGCAGGATGACGCGAGTAGTAGGCATGGCAGGATCATGTCTGATGGAAGTGTTTTTTATTCTCGTTTTTCTTTTTTACTCCCGTCCCAAAATAAATGGGATTCTAAGACCAATCACGCAAACCAAGATTAGATGTAAAATAATCGAATTGCCCCATTGTGTTTTATGAGAATGATCTACACATTTGCATGTCTTTTGTGTGTGAAACTTCTAGGGCCTCTTATATTTTCTAGTTGATAGCCAAAATTACATTCTTTGTGGGACAAAATTCAAATGCTACAATTGTATTTATTTCGGGACGGAGGGAGTAGCTCATAGTAGGGTTTACCTTACCGTTGGTAACCGCCCGGTTACCGCGGTAACCAGGCAAACCGACCTGGACCGGTTACATTACTGGCCGGTTACCAACCGGTGGTATTCACAATTTTGGATTTGAATTCAAAAGATTGAAAAATGAGGAAAAGAATCCCTAAAAATACTTCATGATTTATTAAGTCTAATGGTGTCAAATTTTTTGCAAACTTTGTTCATATATTATAATTTCCGACCAATGCAAGTTTAAAAAAGAGAAAAATGCAGCGGCCCAGCGAGGCCCACTTAGGCCCAACCCTGGGGGGTCAAAATATCCCCATCCAGCTCTTCCCCACCCCCCGTGACGCCACATCAGCAGCCCCATCAACTCGCACCCGCCCCCGGTCCGCCGCCCCCAGGCTGCCGTCCGGCCGCCGGCGCGCCCGGCCGGCCGCTAGCCGCGGTTTTCCGCGTGGCAAGCGCGGTAAGCCGGTACCCGGCGGATCTGCGAGTTAGGGCGCGGTTTAGCGCTCCAGGCACAGGTAAGCCTTCTCCCTTTCATTAGTGTAGGATTTATCTATGTTTTAAGTATGTTTTGATATAGAAGCGTAGATAAGATTTGATTTAGGATGTAGATATGATTGGATTAAGGTGTTTACATGATTTAGGTTCATATATGATTTATGTAGATTTCATTTAGGTATTTATATGATTTTGGTAGAGCATATTTAGTTGTATGTATGACTTGATGAGCATATTTAGATATATGATTCAGGTGATTGAGTTGTGGGTGTTGTTCATTTATGCGATACACAATGTCACTAAAGATGTTGTATGAGAACACAGTGAAAATCAGCACCCCGGATGGCAATGCAAGTATTGTCATATGCACAAAGGAGGAGGTGGTGCGACTAAATTCAAACAACATTTGGTTGGAAAAGGGACCCAGGTGGTCCATTGCAGGAATGTGCCACCAGATGTGTGAGATTACTTTCAGCGTGAGATTGAGAGGACTAAGAAGGCAACTCTTGACCGGAATCGAGAGAGGTTGAGAAAGGAGGCGGTGGCAGCCGAGGGAAACTATCCTAATGCAGAAGATGAGGACGAGGCTCAATTGCAGCGTGCCATCCACCTATCGAGAGCTGAAGAAGTGTACCGTCGGGGGGTGGAACAAAGAGGTGGTGCATACGAGCATGGAGGGGGTAGGGGTTCCACAAGGGAGAATTCTTTGCAGAGGATGTTGCGAAGAAGTGGTTCGCGAAGGGAGGCTCCTGTGGTGGTGGAAGACTATAACTTGGCTACAGGTGGGAGAAGAGGAATGACGCAACCAAGGATTGATACAGGCTCCTAGACGCAGAAGGGTACGAATGCAAAGGAAGCTATTGGTAAAGCTTGGTCACAATTCGTCCATATTGCGGGAGTACCTGGGAGACACGTTGATAATCCTTACTTTGTTAGTGCGATCAGAGAGACACAAAAGTGGGGTAAGGTTTCTTTCATTGCTATGACAACTATGAGAGGAGTTCCTCACGGTTAGTGAGGCGCATGAGGTAGCCGTTCCCCGTAGCCTGAAAGTTCAGGCCCCCGAACCGGATTTCGAATCCGGCCGGGAGGGGGTCCGAGCTGCCCATGGAGTAACGCTGACCACGGTACTCGGTGCGAATTACCATCGAGAGAGCTTGGTGACGAGTTGACCTTCAGCGCGCTGAGCCCCTCTTGAGTTTATCCTGGTTTCGGCCGGGGCCGTACGTCCAGCATGGGTGTGCTCGAGGCACTATATTGCTTTGCACCGTGGTGCTTGTAGTGGGGCGGCTACAAGCGAGGCGGGAGAGGACGTGTGGCCTCCAAGTCCCAAGAGGGGTGATTGAGGCGAGTGCCAATATCGTGGGAAAGACGGAGAGCGCGTGAACGATCACTATCCGTTGTCCTGAGTCTAGCGTCTTGTGTTCTCCCCCTGCGGCGAGGGGGATCACCTTCCTTTTATAGACCAAGGAGAGGGCGATTTACAGGCAAGCCGCACTATTTCGCTACGTGTGGCGGTACGTTGTACTGTTCCGTGGAGATGACGCCAGTCCTGGCGAATCTTGCTCCAGTCACAGCGTCGTGGCTTGCCCTGTACTTGAACAGGGGCGGCTTCGAAGGTGGAGGCGTAGTGGTTGACCGGGGCGTCTCCATGCGGGCTCGAGGGAGTCGTCGACGGTGATCCGTACGGGGTACAGTGGCAGGCGTGGCGGCGTCCCGTCCCCGCGTGCCCAACAGCGTCGGAGTAGTTGTAGCAGTGCACGACGCGGCGCTGTAGGGGCGGGGATGGTCGCATAGGACTGGCAGCGACAGGGATGGCGCTCCCGCCGGCCTGACGTCACGGTTTGACCCTGCAGAGTAACGAGAGGAGGGCTCGAGGGTGCGGCCGGCCCCCCTTCGAGGGCGCGGCGCGTTAGCCGTACTAAAGTGGGTGGCACAGTGTCATGGAGCTGACACTGGCCTCGTCGTACAGTCCCCCACAGTGGCGGGGATGGGCTCCCCCTAGGGAGTTGGCGGAACAGCGCCGGGGCGTGATTCCCAGGCGCGTGATGGCGCGGCTCTGCTGTGTCAGAGCATTAAATGCTCGTACCCGCGTGCGGGAGCAGGTGCGCTCGTGAGGGAGCCTCGAGCGAGGCGGAATCCGCTCGAGGGGGCGTGAGCCTTCGAGCGAGGCGGACCTCGCTCGAGGGGGGCGTGAGCCCTCGAGCGAGGCGAACCTTGCTCGAGGGGGCGCCTTGTTGGGCCGCTCTGGTGGGCCGCGGGGGCCATCGCGGCGTGGGCTGTGCTGTGTGCGTATGTTTTGTGTTATGTCCGAGGAGTGTTTGTGTTTTGTGTTTTTTTGCAGGTTTTAAGCAGGATTCCCCCGGTTTTTTAGGACCCTCGTGGCTGTCCCCGACACGACTTGTGTCACAATGTGTTTCATCAAGTGGATGCGAGCGTAACTGGAGTACTTTTTCCTTGCTGCATACAAAGGTTCGCAACTGCTTGACGCACAAGAAACTAAACAAGCTTGTCCATGTGAACTACAGGCAAAGTCTATGTGAACTACAACCTTTGCCTGAGACTTAAGGAGGTCTCCACCCCAAGTCGTGATGAAGGTGATTTTATTGACCACCTGGCCCATTTGTCATTCTATGACGAGCATAATTCGGTTCGGGAATGGTTTGAATATGGTAGATCTAACCAAGATTTAGTTCTGGATGAGGATGATGATGACGGAGACGTCCCTCTCCTATCTCATATTGTCAGTGATCGTGTAGACCCCTCTGCTCTACGGGAAACTACGCGGGATGTTTGCATCAGTGATTGGGCACGTAGAGTGGTGGGAAACACTCACCTTGGGAAGAGGAAGTTTTAGAAAGGGCCTATGAAGGGTGACCCGAAGCGTCAACGAGGACATGTACAAACAAAAGGAAAAGGCAAAACAACAACAAAACCAGTGAACAGCGACACCTCCACTCATGATGGTGATGATGATGGTGATGATAGTGACGGTGACGGTGGTGGTGGTGGTGGTAGTGGTAGAGGTAGTGGTGGTGCTGGTGCTAGTGATGGTGGTGGTGGTGTTCATTTCACAGGTATACATTGCAACTTAATATGCACACATGTTTCTGACTGTGAGTACTAATTATCATATATGCTTGAATGCAGGGGAAACTGATTTCACACATGCTACTCAGGACCGCGACCATGGAGCACCATGATCGTAGAGGAGAACAGTTGGATCCACAGACTACGACACTCCTCAGTACTCTTCTTCCTCGTACAACGATACCTCGCGGTCTTTTCAGTATTCCAAGCTTGACATTTACATGCAGACACCAACAAGATGGGTGTACCAATGGGAAGATCCACAATTTTACACTATGTTACTTCAGCAATGGGAGACAACAGTGGAGTGGACGGGTCAAACTTGACAAGACTACAAGGCTGAGTTGCTTAGAGTGCAAGGTTTGAATTTGATGTCCACAGTCGAATACCAAATGACAACCCAAATGGGGGTTTTCCATCACTATCAGATGGTGATACCATCGAATACACTATTGATTTTTTATTGATGTACAATTATTGCTATGAGATTGTATTCACGATTATCACTAGCACTATGGTATTGCATGCACAATTATTACTATGTCATTTTTGTATGCAAAATCATGATATTATTCCTTTGGTGAGTTTTTTGAGGTACTTTACATTAATATATAGGTCATACTAAAATTTTCATTAATTTAGCACAGGGGAACCACAAAAATAGTTTCGGTATTTAAGTCTGTCAAGCCAGTTTACCGATGAAACCGAGTGGTAACCGGTCCTTACCGATCGGTAAACCGTTCGAAACCGTTTCTACTGCCCTTTTGATTTGGTTTTTTAAATTTGTTCGGTTTCTAGCGTTAACCGCAGTTTACCGACCAGTTGACCGAAACCGAAAGCTGGCGGTTCGGAGGTTCGATTCGGTAAGGTAAACCCTGGCTCACACAAACACATCCAAAGACTTGTGTTGTGGATTTGTGGTTGAGTCTTGAGGAAGGAGATATTGCGAGAAATATCCATTTCTTTTTCATAACGTGTCTGCAATTCGGGCCGAAAAAGGTATTGTAAATTGGCTACAGTGACACTTATTATTTCTTTAAGGCCCAAGTTAGCCCAGTACGCAGAGAAGCCGTGGGATTCATTGAAGCGAAGCCCTCCCTGCCCTAGCTCGCTCGTTCGCTCTCCTGCCCGTTCACCGCCGCCTCCACCGACCTGTTTGCCGCCCGCCCGCTGTCCCCTTCCTTGCCGGCGGCCGCCGCCTGCTCCCAACTGAGCGGTCAGGATGCGGGTGAAGAAGCGGTCGAAGAACCGCAAAGCGGTGAAGTTCTATTCCACCTGCTTCGGCTTCCGCGAGCCCTACAAGGTCCTCATCGACGGCACCTTCGTCCACCACCTCCTCACCCAGCGCCTCCTCCCGGCCGACGATGCTCTCCGCGACCTCCTCTCGGCTTCCAGGACGCCAGCCCTCTTCACCTCCAAGTGCATCGTCGCGGAGCTCAGGCGACTTGGCAAGTCACATGCCGAATCCTTCGACGCCGCGCAGCTTCTCGCGACAACCAAGTGGGTTCCTCTCCTTTCCCCCACCACTATCACCTTCGCAGCTACTAATACCATTCTTTCAATTTCACCACTCCCAACTTGTTGTATATCTCTATCGCTCTGAGTCTCTGCTAATTTGATTTTGACACAGCCAAATGAAAAAAAAAACAGAACATGTTCAGTTCACAAATGTACTTATACGAATATGATTATCAGGTTCATACTTCGGAAAACCAAAAAAATGCATTGTTCCTGCGTGCCATCGTAGAGCCTGAGTAGCAAATTATCTCAATCTTTGTTGTCCGGAACCTAAGTTGCAATTGGAATTTGGATAACTCCAGAGTGCATTTTTGTGGCCTCTGTTTGGCCCAGGACTTCTCCTGTAGTTTTAGCCTTTTGGGTGTCATGTACTTCTCTGGCATAACAGTTAGTAGCTATTGCCTTTAATTTTGTGCCATTCCTAGATGTGGTATTCGTTTGAATTTTGCATATGGGATCAGATGAACAATGGTTTATCATATGAGCTTTAGTTACAATGCACTGACTTTCCAACCCCCCTGGATTTCTCGTCCGTTACCAGGTGTGAGCATGACAAGGTTGTCAGTGCAGTGAACTGTGTCCTGTCGCTGATAGGTGATAGAAACCCCGACCATTTCTTCGTTGCTACCCAGGATGCTGATCTCCGAGAAAAGCTAAGAGAGGTATCAACAATCTGCCGTGTGTATCTCTATCTCTATTTTTTTAAGAAATGAAATGGAGCTAATACCATTTATTGGCCTTGCTTTGGTTGCAGCAATTTACTCATGTACTTTGTTTGCTTCCATGTAGATTCCTGGTGTTCCTGTAATATATGGACTGAAAAACTCCTTATTTATAGAGCAACCCTCTGTTCAACAACGCAAGTTTGCTCAATTGGATGAGGAGAAGCGTCTCAATATGGATATAATTGAGTATAAGAAGTTAATGAAGGCTGCATCAGAAGGAAAGTCAGTATCCAGTGAAAATGGAAGCGATGGAGAACAACATGAGAGGCCTATCAGTTCTCTTGTAAAAAGTGCACTTGGTGCTGCAGATAAAACCAAGTTTAAAAGGAACAGAGCAAAGGTTATATTTACAGTCTTTGCCTTTTTTTAGTATTTTGTTGTGTAGTTGATTGATTATATTCTGTGTTTCTTATCTAGTAGTAGTAGCCATGAGCAGTGGGTGAATTCACTACTCTAGATCTATGTCTTGTACCAAATGTTAAAGAAGTATCCTTTTGCAGGGTCCAAACCCACTCTCCTGCAAGAGAAAGAAACCGAAGGCCTCAGCTATTCAAAACCAGGTATTTTCCTTACACTTTCCAGCTATATGTTCCCCCATCACTTCATTAGTTTAGTGCACCAAAGCATTTGCATCATAAGTATCTGTCCTCGTATTGTAAAAATTAAGTTGGTTCAGAGATGAAACAGAATGGAAGACAACTAAACACATTTGAATTATCTTGATTTCTAGCTGGTGTCTGAACTCCGTGATCATAACTCACAAAATCACCGATGACACTACCTGTTCTGCAGGGGGCTACGACTGATGGCGAGGTGAAGAGAAAGAGGGTTCGGAAACGGAAGAGAAGCCAGAAAGATAACAAGCAAGCGGAGACGGCGAGCTAGAAGGATGGGCAAGCCACAAGCTTATGAAGTTTCAGTCAGTGTTCTTGCTGCGCATCCACCCCCTCACTCCCGAGTCGAACTATATAGTCAACTAGGGAAGCTTTCCTTTGGGAACAAAAACCTAGGAAGATGTATGCCCCACAAAATTCCATGCCTCACTCCCTGTACACAGTTGTTGTTTCTGTTACAAAATTAACATCATCTAAGATTAATTTGATTTCCGGAAAACTACTAGCAAAGAGAAACAGATACGCTAGTACTCCAAAAATACAAGAGGGATCAACAAACCCTACACATGCTAGGAATACAAAAGAGGAACAGATCCAAACATCCATCATTGCATGTGCAGGAAGAGATGCAAACGGTATACTTACAGTGTGTTGGTTGAAGATGGTTGGAAGTCGAGGACATGTAGATGTAGTCGATGTAGGCGCGGACGAAGTCGGAGTAGAGTAAGCAGTGACGAGCGGTCGCGAGCACGCTTCCCAGAAACCTGATCGCCGGCACCCGTGCAGGCCTTCAGAACACCGGCGTTGGTTCGAAGACACCGCTCTCCCTCGATCCGCTGCACGGTGGACGGAGGAACGGCAGAAGCTCTTACAGTGCAACACACACGAGGTTGAAGATGGTTGGAAGTCGAGGACGATGTAGATGTAGTCGATGTAGGCGCGGACGAAGTCGGAGTAGAGGAAGCAGTGACGAGCGGTCGCGAGTACGCTTCCCAGAAACCTGATCGCCGGCACCCGTGCGGACGCCTTCGTAACACCGGCGTTGGTTCGGAGACACCGCTCTCCCTCGATCCGCTGCACGGTGGACGGAGGAACGGCAAAAGCTCGGACGGCAGCGCGCGCAGCGGAGTAGATGAGAAAATGAGTTGTGGCGTAAGTCTTCCTGTCAAAAGGACGTTGTCGTATGGACCTCCCTGGGCCCACTACCTCGGTGGGTACCAGGACCGACTACTCGGTGGGCCCCTGGGACTACCCGGCTTGCGCTACACGGCACCTGAAGGCGTGGAGCACAAGGACTACACAGGAGTAGTACTCGGTTAGGGAGCTGTACATGTTCCGCACTGTATAGAGGACTCCTAGACGTACTCGACTAGTACTCTTTCCCTACTCCGACTTGTAACCCTGCCTCCCGACTATATAAGGCGAGGCAGGGACCGATCTCAGGATCATCTCATCCAATCCCCTACAACTCACGGCGCACTATTGCATCATCTTGTAATCGTGCCCTATCAATCCGTAGCTACGCAAAGATACGGACGTAGGGTATTACGCACCTCGCGGCCCGAACCTGTCTAAATTGTGTGCCACGTGTCTCTTCCTTCGAGTTACCGATCTCGGCGAGTCACGATCATCTACTTCGGGTACTCCCCGTAGTAGGTTGCCGGTCTAAAACACCGACAGCTGGCGCGCTAGGTAGGGGCTCTCGCTCGAGATCACATGGCGAACTCGACGGCTTCCGTCCACTTCAAGCCAACTGTCGCCTTCAACCGCGGCGACACCTTCGTCTTCGGCGCGCCGGGTCCGCACCGCCGATGGCGCGGGCTCCTTCCGCCGCCGCCCCGACCATGCGGCCCAACCCGAAGACAGGCCTCGTGACGCTTCCCGAAGTCGTCACAGGCGAACTCGCCGACAAGTTCGGCGAAATTTCGCTCTTCAACCACCACGCTGACTTCGAGCTCGAGTCCGTCTCCAACTCGAACCCGACGTCGCCATGGGCCATCGCATGCGAGCCGGCTCCTCAGCCATCGCAGGCGGCCTCCTCACCACGTGGGCACTCGGCGCGTGGCCCACGCACCCTCAGCCGGGCCCGCACGAGCGCTCCCACTCCACGCCGGGCCGGCAAGGAGCCCGTACCCGAGTACAACTCGGACTCCGACGCCGTCCCCGATCGCGTTTCGGACTCCAGCCCTCTCTCCGGGTTCTACTCAAACCCGGACTATGAGTTCGACTTCGGGTTGGACCCTGAGGAGCCCGAGTCCGAAGACGACTCCACTGAGCTTCCCTTGTCAGGGCCAGCCTCGGGGCTGGTTATAAAATCAACGCCGGCTGGGAGATACGTCTACTGGCCAGACCGCAAGCCCGCTGACCTGGCAAAGGGAGACTCACGCTACGTCGCCTACATTGACTCGCTACCGTTCCAGGAGGGAACGCCACTGACCCGGGCTGACTCAAACACACCAACTGAGGTGGCACCCTCTGAGTCCAGCCTGGGCACCCCCGATCGCCAAGTCTTCATGGCTGCCGGCGAAACCCCAGGACCTTCAGGCACAGCTGAGGACAAGTACCTGGAAGACATCTCCGCAGACGAGCTGTCTGCTGATGCACCTGCAGGCGAGACCGCCGCCAACAGGGACGCTCGACGCGAACGTAACAGGAAGCGCAGCGAACGACGCCGGCGGCTCAGGGACAACCTCCCCATCCGCAACCTTGCGGAAGCTCTCGAGGCGGTCGAGAGCAGAGTTCACACCACTCCTGAGCAATGCCTCATGTCGATCACAACGATCACACGCCAGGCTCAGGGCATACGCGCTGGAGAGGTCATCGCCAAGCTCGCTGAAGAAGCCTACTTCATGCGGGTCGACAACAGAGTCAACCAACCCCCTCCAGCTAAACCCCGCGACAACGAAGCTACTAGTCGCGCCGCCAACGCCGGCCCCAACCGTACTCGAGGCGACATTCCGGCCGAGCCAAACCGCCGCCGCTCCAACGCCGGCGGACCTTCACGGCCAGGACCAAGGCAACCGAGAGGTTGTCCCCCACCGCGCTCCGGCCGGTGGTGGCGGCAACGACCCCCGACGGTGGCGGCGGCGGCGGCGGCGCCTCCAACCATGGGGCCAACAGAGAGCCGGAGGCGGCGGCGGTCGCCGCGGCGGCCGAGGCCACGCGAACAGCCACGCCTCCGGCGCCTCACACGGCGGGTACGACGCTCGCCGGAAGATTGAGGAGCTACGGCGGAAGAAGTCGACCACCGCCGCTGAAGGCGACGGCTTCCCCGCCTTCTCACCTCGACTTCGCAACCTACTCCTCCCCGACAAGTTCAAGCCTTTGGGGATCACCAAGCACGATGCGAAGCAGGATCCTATCCAATGGCTCCGATGCTACGCCCTCTCTATCGAGAACGCTGGCGGCAACAGCGACACCAAATGCCTCTACTTCCCCTTCTGTCTGGACCAAGCACCACTCACATGGCTCGAGTCACTCGACAAGCACTCGATCGACAAGTGGGACCAGTGAAGGAGCGGTTCACGAGCAACTTCGCGGGGCGCCATGGGCCGCTCGGGTACTCGCATGGACCCGGCCATGATCAAGCGAGAACAAGGCGAGACCCTCCGCAAGTACATGCGCCGCTTTTTCGACAAGCGCGCTACCGTCGTCGACGTCACCGACAAGGAGGTCATCGACCTCTTCCGGGACGGCCTCTACCATCGCCGCACCTTCGAGGACTTCGGTCGTCGCCGCCCCCGTGTCCATCCCCCACCTCAAGGACATGATCACGTCCCGGGCGGATGAAGAGGACAAGGCCAACGCCAAATACGACGCCATCCGCGGCAAGTCCAAGCAGAACCAGGGCGGCGGCGGCGCGGCAGAATGCAAACCAAGGCGGCCGCAACAACAACAACAACAACAACAACAACAACAGCAACTACTCGGGTCCCAACCGCAAGCGCAAGCCAGACAACACCGTCGCGGCTATCCAGCGCCCTGCGAAAGGGAACTCGAAGAAGAACTCAGGCGGGTTCAAAGACCTGCTGAAGGAGAAGTGCCCGTGGCACCCGAACGGCAATCACACTACCGAGCAGTGCTACCAGCTCAGGCATGCACTCAAGGATACGCCGGAGCCACCGCACCCTCATGACCAAAAGGGCAAGAAGAAGGACGGCGACAACAACGACTTCCAAGAACCCGAGAAGACCGTCAACGTCCTCTTCGGCGGACGCCCAAAGAGGGCGGGAGCGAAGGCTACCCGTCGCGAAGTGATGTCCATTGAGCCAGCGGTCCCGACCCCTCTCGGGTGGTCGGAGGTACCCATCACCTTCTCCCGCGCGGACCAATGGACCGGCTTCTCCGAACCGGACGGTTCCCCCTCGTCCCGAAGCCAACGGTGGCGGGCTCCAAGCTCAACAAGGTGCTCATCGACGGTGGAAGCGGGCTCAACGTCCTCTTCACCAAAACCTTGAAGAAAATGAAGCTCGACGTCACCCCCATGCTCACCAAGAGCAAGACGCCCTTCTACGGCATCGTCCCGAGCAACGCGGCTATCCCACCGGGCTCGGTGGTACCGCCGCTACCTTCGGGGCGTCTCGGGACAACTACCGCACCGAGTACATCAAGTTCGAGGTCGCGGATTTCGAGACCTCTTACCACGCCATCCTCGGCAGACCGGCCATCGCCAAGTTCATGGCGGTGCCCCACTACACCTACTTGGTACTCAAGATGCCAAGTCCAGCCGGTGTACTCTCCCTCCAAGGGGACTTGAAGATCTCCCACGACTGCGATACAGAGGCCGTGGTGATCGCCTCCACAAACCAAGTACCCAACGCAATGATGGAGGTCTACGCTGCGTCGAAGAAGCTTGCTACAAGCGAACTCGACATCCCAGAGAAGTCTGACAGCGCCAACAAGCCTCAGCCACCTGAGGAGGTACTCGTCAAGACGGTCGACCTCGGAACAGGCGACCCCAGCAAGACCACCACCATCGGGGCCGGCCTCGACCCCAAATAGGAAGACGCGCTCATCAGCTTTCTTCGGGCTAACCGCGGCATCTTCGCGTGGAAGCCAGCGGACATGCCAGGAGTGCCCAGGGAGCTGATTGAGCACTGCCTTAACGTCGACCCAAAGGCCACCCCCAAGCGACGACACCTCCGACGTTTTGCCGACGACAGACGGGACGCCATCAAGAAGGAGCTCGCCAAGCTACTCGCACGTGGCTTCATCGGAGACGTCTTCCATCCCGAGTGGCTCGCCAACCCCCGTCCTCGTCCGCAAGAAGAACTCGAACGAGTGGAGGATGTGCGTCGACTACACCGACCTCAACAAGCACCGCCCCCCAAGGACCCCTTCGGGTTGCCGCGGATTGATCAAGTCATCGACTCCACGGCGGGGCCGCGACCTTTCTGCTTCCTCGATCGCTACTCCGGTACCACCGGATCGCAATCAAGGAGGAAGACCAGGAGAAGACCGCGTTCATCACCCCGTTTGGCGCGTCTTGCTACACGACCATGTCATTCGGGTTGAAGAACGCCGGCGCTACCTACCAACGGGCCATCCAGGCCTGCTTCAAGCGGCAACTCAACAAGAACGTCGAGGCCTACGTGGATGACGTGGTTGTCAAAACCAGGGATTCCAGTACCCTCATCGACGACCTTGAAGAGACCTTCGCATCGCTACGCGAGTACCGCTAGAAGCTCAACCCGAACAAGTGCGTCTTCGGCGTCCCTTCGGGCAAACTACTCGGCTTCATCATCAGCCAGCGCGGCATTGAAGCCAACCCCGAGAAGATCTCCGCCATCACCAGCATGAAAGCTCCCACGAGCATCAAAGACGTTCAGAAGCTGACGGGGTGCATGGCGGCGTTGAACAGATTCATCTCGAGGCTAGGAGAACGGGGCCTTCCCTTCTTCAAACTACTCAAGCATCACGAGAAGTTCGTGTGGACTCCAGAGGCGGATCAAGCCCTTGCCCAGCTCAAGGACTTCCCCCGTCAAAACCGCCAATCCTCACGGCTTCTCACAAGGGTGAGCAACCATCGCTCTACCTAGGCCGCGACTACTCACGTGGTCGCACCGCCATCGTTGTCGAGCGGCGGGGAAGACGGCCACGCCTACCCGGTCCCGGCGCCCGGTCTACTTCGTCGGCGAGGTTTTATCGAGTCCAAGGCTCGCTACCAGCCCGTGCGAGAGCTCCCGTACGCTCTACTCATCACCTCGCGGAAGCTACGACACTACTTCCAGGAGTACTCGGTCTCCGTCGTCACCGACTACCCGCTCGGCGACATCCTGAGGAACCAAGACGCCACTGGGAGAATCTCCAAGTGGGCCGTCGAGCTCGGCGCCCTCACCATCGACTTCAAGCCACGCGAGCCATCAAGTTGCAAGCACTAGTCGACTTCATGGCGAGTGGCGGGAGAACCGGCTACCTACTCCCACCGTGCGACCGCAGCATTGGGTGATGTACTTTGACGGCTCACTCAACCTCGAGGGCGCGGGTGCGGGGGTACTCCCGATCTCTCCAACGGGCGAACAACTCAAGTACGTCCCGCGGATCTTCCGGAAGGTCTCAAACAACGAAGCCGAGTACGAAGCTCTCCTACACGGGCTCCCGCCTCGCGGCTTCACCGGGCATCAAGCGGCTACTAGTCTACGGCGACTCCGCGGTGGTCATCAACCAAGTCAACAAGTCCCGGGACCGCAACAAGGAGAACATGGACGCCATCGCCTAGAAGTCCGCAAGCTCGAGAACAAATTCTATGGTCTCGAGTTCCATCACATCGTCCGCGACAACAACGTTGCAGCGGACGTCCTCTCGAAGCTCGGATCCACCCGCACTCAAGTACCAGCGGGCATCTTCGTCCATGAGCTTCACGCGCCATCCATCCCGGAGCCGGCGCCACCGACCACTGCCCCAGCACCAGCTGGGCAGGAGGTCATGATGATCGACGTGGATTGGAGGCAACCCTTCATCGACTACCTCAGCGAGCAGAAGGTCCCCTCCGACAAGAACGCGGCTGAACAACTCGTCCGCCGCACCAAGTCTTACGTCCTCGTCGGAGACAAGCTTTACAAGCGGGGCGCATCCTCTGGAGTACTCATGAAGTGCGTTCCCCGTGAAGAAGGCAAGGACATCTTGGAGGAGATCCATAAGGGCGTCTGCGGCAACCACGTGTCTTCACGCACGCTGGTCAGCAAGGCCTTCCGGCGAGCCTTCTACTGGCCCACAGCCTTGGGCGATGCCGAAGAACTCGTCAGAAGGTGCCAAGGATGTCAGTATTTCGCCAAGCAACAACACGTCCCAGCCTACAAGCTAGTCACCATACCGCCAACCTGGCCCTTTGCCTGCTGGGGGCTCGACATGATTGGGCCATTGCCAATCGCGCCGGGGAGGATTCAACGAGGGTGCGGTGGCTATCGACAAGTTCACCAAGTGGATCGAGGTCAAGCCGGTCACATGCCCCAAGGCTGACAGAGTACTCGACTTCCTGGATGAACTCGTACACCGCTATGGGCTACCCCACCGCATCATCACAGACCTGGGGTCCAACTTCAACAACCACCAGTTCTGGGAGTACTGCGAGAACAGCGGGATTGACGTCCGATACGTCTCAGTCGCCCATCCTCGGGCCAACGGACAAGTCGAGCGCGCCAATGGGATGGTGCTCGACGCTCTCAAAAAGCGGCTACACGACGCTGCTAACTCCAAAGGGGGCAAGTGGATCAAGGAACTACCCAACGCACTCCGGGGGCTACGGACTCAACCATCCAAGCCAATGGGGCAATCCCCCTACTTCCTGGTCTACGGCTCTGAAGCCATCCTCCCATTGCCGACGTCATATGGAACTCGCCAGCAGTGAAGCACTACGACGAAGGCATCTCAGAAGACAGCAGACGAGTTGACATCGACAGCCTCGAAGAAGCTCGCTGCGCTGCCCTCGTCCAATCAGCAAGGTACCTGGAGGGTATCCGACGCTACCATGATCGCAACGTCAAGGAACGCTCCTTCAACGTTGGAGATCTCGTCCTCCGCCGTATCCAGAACACGGAAGGACTTCACAAGCTCAGCTCCCCCTGGGAAGGCCCTTTCACCGTGGCTAAGGTGACCGGGTCGGGCTCCTACCGCCTCCAAACACTTGAAGGCGAAGACGTCAACAACTCGTGGAACATCGACCAACTCTGTCGATTCTACGCCTAGTCTACACGACTACTCCGGGGTTCAAGTCTACACGACTACATCAGCACCCCTCGCCGCAAGCGACCCTCCGGGTCCTGGCTCCAGTCTCCGGACTACTCTCCAGGGTCCAGCCCGCGCCGGCTACCTACGGACCCTGGGCTGCGACGAGCGTCAAGGACTCTAGCAGCGGTCTACCAAGAGACCACACTCCAAGATCCAGCCCGCGCGGCTACTTACGGATCTACGATCCAGCCTACACGGCTACCTACGGATCACCTGCTGCAAGCGGCCACCCGCTCCAGCTCTACTTAGCTGTAAGCGGCCTCCGGGTCCAGGCGACTACTTTGTAACTACGGCCCTGGCCTCCCAGGCGTACTTCTTCAGTAAATAAAGATTGATCGTTCATCAACTTATTTACTGCCTATTCCCTACAACGGGACTACTGAAGTCGAGTACCACTACTCGCACCTACTCCACGATGGGCGCTCCGCACTGTGAGATCGCGGTTACGAGTACTCATTGCTGGAAAAAATTTTCTTTCAATTAATACTTGATACAATTCATTACAATTGTTTCTTGTACAACTATGGCTACTAGCTACTTATCACAGGGCTATTGGAGGTTTAGCTTCTCGGCTACCTCCTCCGCGATGGGAGCCATCTGCTCCAGCAGCTCTGCATACTGCTCATCCGAGCAGTTGGCGGCTACCCCGCCGGCGACCACCTCCACTGGGGCCTTCGGGAAGTATGACTTCATGAAGGCCAAGACTTGTCTTGGGATCGACTTGGCCATATGCTTGACGTAGGCGGCCAACCGGCTTGGAGCTTCACGAAGTCGATCCACCAGAGGGGCGATCTGGGGGCCGCCCGGGTGCGGCACCAGGAGCCTCGCGATCGGGAGAGCGGCTTCCTCCAACTCCTTCAACTGGGCTCGCAACGCCTCGCAGTCCTCGTTCAGTTTCTGCAAAGATTTGTAGCAGTTGACGAGATCCCTATCAGAAGCAATCCGCAGCTCCATGTGCTTCTCGCACTCGAAGGCGAGTTCCTTGTAGTCGAGCTCGAGTACCTGGCGGGTTTCTTGCTCCCGGTAGAAGAGGTTCTTCATGCTCACCTCCGAGGCCTTCGTTGCTCCACCCGGCCCTCAAGCTCGCAAGACAACAATGCAACAGCGGGTCAGATGCTTCTCGACCTCCAGCAAGTACTCGACAAGTCGAAGGATATACCTTTATTCTTGTTGCGGAGACCCTTGTTCTTCCGCACCAAGTCGTCGCCCTTCGCCTGCAGCTCCATGACGTCGTTGTGGTACTTGGCGAAGGCGGCGTCGAGCTTCGATTGCATGGCGGCCGCGTGCTTCCGCGACTTCACGAGCTGCTCCTCCAGCGCCTCCGCTCGGAGCACGGTGTCGCCATACCCCTGCAGCAGGTTCGACTTCTCGCGAGACCGCTCCGCGACGTCCTGCACAAGACAACTCAAGTGATGAAGAGTACTCAACGACAAAGGATTGACTACTCCAAGGCTACGGCTACGTACCTTCATCCACTGCTCGGCCTGACGAATCGCCTCCAAGTGCTTGGCTAACGTCGCCGGCTCGACGAGATCATCCGCAAGGAGCTCTATCCCGCCGCGGCTACCCGAGGCGGCCTCCGTCATCGGCGCAGAGCGGATGGGCTCCGCGTCTTGAATCTCAGGGGAGCGGATCGCCACCTTCAGAGCAATCTCTGGCGACGTGGTAACCGCCTCTCCTCCGGCGGTCTTCTCGACGACCTCCGCAACAGGCTCGGGGGCTCCTTCCGCAGCCTCTGGGGCCTCTGGTGTCAACTCCTGCATCGGCACCCCCGCAGGGATGTCACCACCTTCAGCGCCTGTCAACAAAACGACATGTGCATCAGCGTTTCGACTACTCTTCCTGGAGCTTCGCAGCTTCACGAAGGGTACTCACCTTCGACTACACTCGCCTCCGGCAGCGGCGCTTCGGTAGCCGGGGGCTCGGTCGCGGCTTGGGCATCGGGAGCGGCTTCCTCGACGGGCGGCGCGATTTCTTCCGCCACCGCTGATGAGGGCTCATCCCCATCCCAGCTCAGATCTGTGGATTTTCTGCAGAAATATTCACGGAAGATCGTCAGACAAGATCGACTACCGCGGCAAGTACTACTCGCGAGGATGTGGTACTTACAAGTTTGACCGGACAATGGTCACGGCCGGGGCACCGAGGATGCTGGCAATATCAACCAGTCCACCCTCGGCGGGCGCCTCCTCCTCCGCCCCTGCAGCTTCTGCCTCCTCTACGGCGGCGGCGGCCGGCGCAGATGTCTCCTGCGCTCCCGAGGCCTCCATCTCTCCAACGGCGGCGGCCGCGGGTACTCTGCTCTCCTCTGGAGCAGGGGGCTGGCGCTCCAGTTGCGCCAGAAGTTCTTCAACAGTGGAGGCTGGACTACGGCTTCCAGCCTGTTCCCCCACTGTATCCCACACGCCCTCGTCGCCCTCTTCGACGGGCTCCGCTGGCGGTACCTCCTGCATACAAGGAAGACTACTCGTCAACAAAAGTACTCGAACGACGGGTACTCGACTACTCTGCTCAAGAAGACTTACCTCCTGAGGCGTGGTCTCCGAGACCTTCAGCTTCTTCGTCACCCGCTTCCTGGCGGGGTTGCGTGGCCTTCGTGGTGGCGCAACAAGGCTAGCCTCCAGGATGGCCGGAGGGTCTTGCACCAGCGGAACGTGAGGCAAGCCCGGGCGGCTAAACCTCGACCGCAGCTGGAAGCGGTCCTGCAGCGTCTCTTGGTCTTCTTCCTCGTCATCGGAGGTATCCTCCACGATGACGGTGTCGTCGCCTTCACCGACTTCGCGGCGCTCCTTCATCTTCCCCTCCACCGGGATCTCGATCCCGCTCGGTGGTGGTTGCGGCTCGGAGATGAACCGCCTCACATCATCCTGCGCAAGACACAAGACGTCAGCACCACTACTACTCACTACTCGACGAGGGGAGTACGACTACTCACCTCCTTGGGCGGGCGCGCGGCGGAGTACTCCTCGACTGGGCACGCCGTGTACGGTGGCATGTCCTTGAAGATCCGCGACAACCGCTCGACGATGTCGTTGTCGTCCAGCTCGCCTCCCGGCATCCGTGACGAGTCCTCGTCGCCGGTGTACTCGAAGCCCAGGGTCTCCCGAGCCATCAGCGGCTGGATCCTGCGCTTCATGAAACTGAAGGCCACGTGCTCGGCCCTCAGTCCCGCCTCCCTGAGCACCTTGATGCGTGCTAGCAGCTCCGGGAGCTGGATTCCCTCTTGCATGGTGGGCTCCGTGTTCCACCACTCATGGTGCCTCGGCTGCCTCCCGCTCGGCTTCGGCAGTCCAGGGTGGTGGTTTGTGATGTAGAACCACCTGGCTTTCCAATCCGCGTTGGAATCGACAAGCTTGTAGGCCAAGTACTGCTCTGCGGCATCCTCCCTCAGCTGGATGCCGGCTCCCCCGACTACTCTGGGATTGGTAGCACTTGGTTGGGGCTTGACGCGGAAGAACTTCCGGAAGAGTACCCAGTGCGGCTTGATTCCGAGGAAGGCCTCGCAGAAGTGGACGAAGACCGACGTGTGGAAGATGCCGTTGGGGTTCGAGTTCGAGGTACTCGACGCCATAGTACCCGAGCGGCCCCTTGAAGAAGTCGGCCGGCCGGGAGCGCAAGACCGCGCTCCACGAACCGCGAGAACATCGGGATCTCGTCCTCGGCCTTCTCCATCGGATATGGATCTCCCGCGGCGGATCTCCACATATCGACTTCCTTTTCCCTGATGAACCCACCGTTCGGCGGGGGTCGGCGAGTCCTCCGTCTTCACCTTCGATTTTTTCCACTCGCGGCTCGGATCGGCTCGCGGTGGAGATGTGGGCGGCGGCCGCTCGGTGGCGGCCGCGGCGGCCTCCTCGCGGCCCCTCTTCTTCCCCGCCGGCCTTGAACGTCTTGGACGGCGACGGCTTCATTCTCCAAGTGCAAGGAGTCTTCACTCGCATCCGCTCGGGGGCTACCCTAAAGACCTCGGGTGGCGGCGCGCTCGGATCTACTACGGCGGCGGCGGCGGCCGGGAGTGGATTTGCTTCAAGATTCAAATGGAATGACTGCGGCTCGAATGGGTGAAAAACCCTAAGGGTTTTGGCTTCTATTTATAAGCCAAATCGGCTCCGTAACGGGCGGCTTGATAAGTCCACGCGCGGCTGACTCAGCGGCTACGCGTGACTCTTCGTATTCTACTAGTCGACGCGCCTTACCTCGGGGGCTCGGCTACTTCTACTCGACTACCTGGGAAGCGGCTAGTCTCAAGAGCATCTCAGGACACATTCTCCAAGAAGACCCTTCAATTCGAGAGGAAGTACTCGACTCAAGGCTCGGGGGCTCCGTGCCACGTGTCCTTCGGTTTTTCTCTCCGGATTTTTCGGGATTTTCTTGCCAAGATTTCAGATGAACCCTCAACTAGAGCCCGCGGCTCGAGGCTCGGGGGCTACTCCATGTGGAGTGCGGTTTTGCAAATTGCACCTCCATACCAGCTTCGGCTTCAAGACAAGACAGGCAGTTTGAAGACCTTCGAAGGCAGTTTTCGAGGACGCTTGGAACTACTCGAGAAGACTTCAAGATTGCTCAAACATCAGCTGGAGTACATTCCAGCCTCTGGATGCTTCGACTACTCTTGAGGACTTTTGACTTGTAGCACTCAGGGACGCTTGAGGACTACTCGTTAAGGCCGTCAAGACTACTTGAAGCTATCCTTCTCGACTACAAAGTACTCGGGGGCTTGTCGTATGGACCTCCCTGGGCCCACTACCTCGGTGGGTACCAGGACCGACTACTCGGTGGGCCCCTGGGACTACCCGGCTTGCGCTACACGGCACCTGAAGGCGTTGGCGTGGAGCACAAGGACTACACAGGAGTAGTACTCGGTTAGGGAGCTGTACATGTTCCGCACTGTATAGAGGACTCATAGACGTACTCGACTAGTACTCTTTCCCTACTCCGACTTGTAACCCTGCCTCCCGGACTATATAAGGCGAGGACTCCTAGACGTACTCGACTAGTACTCTTTCCCTACTCCGACTTGTAACCCTGCCTCCCGGACTATATAAGGCGAGGCAGGGACCGATCTCACATCTCATCCAATCCCCTACAACTCACGGCGCACTATTGCATCATCTTGTAATCGTGCCCTATCAATCCAGAGCTACGCAGCATACAGGACGTAGGGTATTACGCACCTCGCGGCCCGAACCTGTCTAAATTGTGTGCCACGTGTCTCGACCCTAAACCGCCGCCCCTTGGTATCTCTCGACGTCCTCCCACGAAGCCGCCACACGTTCGAGGACGTGCTTATCCCGCCTTTATAGAGAAGACCCTAAACACCCTAAACCGCCGCCCCTGGTATCTCTCGACGTCCTCCCACGAAGCCGCCGCACGTTCGAGGACGTGCTTATCCCGCTCCGAGGGCAGATCGTGGCAGTCGCGATACGCGTGCGCGTGTTATCTTGCTCATACTCAATCACTTGAAATACTCTACAAGAGCCTTACAAGCGCCTCCCTTATATGTTGGTCCTTATCTCCATAGAATAGCAAGGTGGCACTAAACCTCTCTTGCATTCCCTCCACACCACATTGACTTTCCTATATGGAATAGTGGCCCAATGTGGCACTAAACCTCTCTTGCATTCCCTCCACACCACATTGACTTTCCTATATGGAATAGTGGCCCAATGGATTGCAGCCCAATGGAGTGCACATCACATTGTTTGGGCCATATATTCCAACAGTTTCTTGCAATGTAGTAATGCTTGATTCCTTGCAGACTTGCAGTGATCATGATCTCCAGAACCTGTAGCTGGACTTTTTCCACAGCAGGATGCAACGTAAATTGCCTTTTCGAACCAAGCACCTGCCGTTCGTAAATGCAAGGCAGGTGCCAATTGTGCTCGGAGAACCAAAGGTTTGGTGCCAATAGTTCTCCAAGCACCTGCCGTTCGTGCCAATAGATGCACTGGTGCTTCTGATTTTTCTGACGCTCTGAATTGGCGTCGACATGTCCAAATTGAAGCCTTAGAAATCGTATCAAGTCCATGCTCACGGCGAAACGTTGGCATCGTTTTGTGGTCATGACTGCAACTGCAACGAACTCGGAAAAGCACGGCGTATATCTCAGTCATGGGCGACAACGGCATGTCTCGCTCACGAGTCAGGAATCTGACGCAAAGCCCCCGCGAAAAGGGAGAATAAACACGGAACGGCGAAAAACTGCTAGGACCGTTCGTTATCTCCGGGACGTTCAGTGTTCACCCACCTCCTTTTTTTTTCTCTCTGAGTACGTAATAACTAACGTACTAACACACCGTGCGTGGACGCCGACGCACGGCCTGTCGCACTCCAGGTGGGCCGGCCCAGCGGCGCCCTGATATCTCCGCTCGGCGCGAGACCGTGGCAGGAGGATCCGGCCCTATCCGTGGGCCGATAAGGCGCCGTGGGGCGGCCATACAAAAAAGCGGTGGCCGCGGACCCACGAACGGGTCGCTGTCCCTCGCCTACCCCGCACCCCCGACCTCTCTGTCGCTGCCTGGCCGGTGGCTGCGGCCGCGCGCATCATCCCACCTCGTGAACTCCCCCGCCAGGGCGGCTGCCCGCTAGACTCACCCCACCAGCCACCAGGGCGGCTGCTAGTCTCGAGCCTCCTCCTCCCACCAACCGCAGCTGCGAGACACGCACACACGCGCGAGAACAGAAAAAGAATGGCCGCGGCGCCGTCGTCCCTCGCGTCCTCCCACCTCTCCCGCCTCGCCGACCCCCGCCGCGTGGCGGCGGCGGCGGTCACCCCCGCTGCCCCGCAGCACCTCCGCATCGGCAGCTCCCGCCGCCGCGCGCAGCGCGTCGTCGCCATGGCTGGATCCGGCAAGGTGCGCCGCCGCCGCCGATGTTTTTTTTAAAATAGCCGTGTATTTAATCGGCCCGTGCGCAGAGAGCGCTCATACTAATGCTCGCTGCTTCTCCTCTGCAGTTCTTCGTCGGGGGCAACTGGAAGTGCGTAAGTGCCTGTTCTGCTTCTGCAACTTTACGCGCCTTGGTTGGGGGGTTGGGGGCGTCAGTACTGATGATGCCTTTTGTAACTGTATGATCTTCTGCCTGTTGCCGCATTGGGCATTCCAACGGGACCGGGATGAGATTTTGTCGTCATCCCATTCCCATACACCGTGATTTACTCCGTACACGGCCGTTTATAGAAATAGAATCGCATGTCTGCTGCCTAGCTTAACTTGGCCTGCTAAAGCCATTTTTGTTCGGTGTATATAGACAATGTTTATAAGTTTCTTACTACTTTCCTGCACGTTGCATCTTTCGTTTTCTGGAGAACTTGCAATTGAGAAGCCAGGGAATGTTATCGGTGTTTAATGTCTGTTTTTACTCTCTTGTTTTCCCTCACTTCAGAATGGAACAAAGGACTCCATTAGCAAGCTTGTCTCTGAATTGAATGCCGCTACACTTGAAGCTGATGTAGGTAAGAACATTTGTCTCTTCTTCACATTACCTTACTGATATTTGCAATATTTATTTACTAGTACCACTTATTTGCTTCACGTGCTTTACGGTGCTAACAACGGAAGTGTGAAAATCCGTGGCTAATTCCAATATGTTTAGATCTTCTCC
This sequence comes from Cenchrus americanus, assembly GCA_947561735.1. Taxonomy (NCBI): domain Eukaryota; kingdom Viridiplantae; phylum Streptophyta; class Magnoliopsida; order Poales; family Poaceae; genus Cenchrus; species Cenchrus americanus. The sequence goes on from OX387245.1 coordinate 50,931,114, forward strand.
TCAACTTTTTCTAGGGAAAGAATTAAAGAAAGCAGGAGGGAAGCTATTTGCTTAATGCTCCTGATAAGGTTTGCTAGCGACTTTGCGGATCCTTTTTTCTGTAAGAAACTTAAAGAACAGTGAACTTGATCCAGTATGAGTGCCATATGGCATGGAAACACTTCTTCAGTGTTTGCAGACTCCTCTGTTGAAACAAGACATCTATGTAATGTTCTGCATGTTCTACAGGAGTAATTTAATTGTATGGTAGTTTAGATGGAATTTCACCTCTGGCCTTCAAATTATCACTAGAACGTAGTATCCCTTGGTGGAAGACACATGCAGTAGATATGATTGTTTAGAATATACTATGGCACTTTGCTGCTTGTTTTTGGATTAATTTGGCAAGCATACTGATGTGTGGAGTCATGGCAATACTGCAGATGTTGTGGTGGCACCCCCATTCATTTATATTGACCAGGTCAAGAATTCACTAACTGGCCGCATTGAGGTATCTGCTCAGAATGTATGGATTGGGAAAGGAGGAGCATACACTGGAGAGATCAGGTTGGGTGCTGAAAGTTTTTTACTCCTTTCTTTTCTATACATGGAGATTGCAGGCTTGCAGCTACTTGTTCAGTAATTGTAACAAAAAGCAGCATTTTGTTGCATTTATGTTATTGGGTGAATTTTGTGTGATAGTTAATGGATGGCTATGGATTTATTTTGACTTCTTCGCTGATAGAATTTTACCTTTCCCTTTATAAAAACTACAGTGCAGACCAATTGGTAGACATCGGCTGTCAATGGGTTATTCTTGGGCACTCTGAGCGTAGACATATTATTGGCGAAGATGATGAGGTAACTATTAAACTCACTATATGCAAATGGATCAATACTTGCAGAACATAGTTTCAGATTGCATTACAAGTTGTTTGGATGCAGTTCATTGGGAAGAAGACTGCATATGCATTGAGCCAAAATGTTAAGGTTATTGCCTGCATCGGAGAGCTGTTGGAAGAGAGGGAAGCGGGAAAAACTTTTGATGTATGTTTTAAGCAGATGAAAGCTTATGCAGGTGAAACTTCTTGTTTACTAAAAATTTTCAGACCTTCTTGAGAAAGAATTAATAGCATTGATTTACTTTGAGACTTTGAGGTGGTGATACCAACATTTAATCTGCTTTCAGATAGTGTCTCAAACTGGGCCGATGTTGTAATTGCATATGAGCCTGTTTGGGCTATTGGAACTGGAAAAGTTGCTAGTCCTGAGCAAGCCCAGGAAGTTCATGCTGCTGTACGCGATTGGTTGAAGACCAATGTATCACCGGAGGTTGCCTCTAGCGTTCGAATAATTTATGGAGGTTAGGTTTCCATGTCACATCACCATATCAGAATCAATGTGCTTCTCTGATTCCTTTCCTTCTAAACTGAGAAAATGGAAAATGGAACGTAGGATTCATGGTTTACTAAGTTATACGAAAGATTAACTCCTGGAAGCTAAATTTTTTCTACTGATTCTGTTGTGGAGTGTTTTACACCATTTACTGGCCATGATACGATCATTTTCCTATGTTTCTGTTGCAGGTTCTGTAAATGCAGGCAATTGTGCAGAGCTTGCAAAGAAAGAAGATATTGATGGTTTTCTTGTTGGTGGTGCCTCCCTGAAGGTATGAGAAATTAACATCAGATCTTGAAATGTGTCCTCCTTTGTTCTGTGCCCTCTATGACCAATGGCTATGTTTACAGCTCCTAAACCCATAAAAAAACTTTATTATGCATCCCCAAATCTTAATGGTGTTTAACCGGACTATCTACATCAATATCTGTTCAGTAGTGGTTTATGTCTGCAACCTTTTTTTTTGTGTGTTCTCAGTGGTGTCAAATACTCAAATAGGACTGTGTGTGTGTGTGCATATTCATCTCTCCACTCTGTATGCTGCATATTCTGAATCCTTAACTGCTATATAATCTCCTATCAGCTAAGTGGTTAACAATTTCTTTGTGATTGCAGGCCCCTGATTTCACCACCATCATCAACTCAGTGACTGCCAAGAAAGTTGCAGCCTGATGCGCCCTGTTAGATATGAGTGATCTCAAGAGAGGCAGCTAAGTCTGCGGGAGGTGCTCCGTGTGATGTTGCGCAGTCACCTTCTCCTGGCTTTGCTGATTTGTAGCCACGAAGACAGGAAATAATTCAAGATGCCACCATTTTTTGTTCTCGTAGTAGACCTTCTGTATGTGACTGGAGTTCTGTTATATGTGAGGGAGTGATCAGGAACATACTACGTGAAATAATAATATTTTCTTCACTGGTGTCGTTGGGATGTTTTGTGCTGCGGTCATTCTGAATAATGAAAAAGAAGAATGCCGTTCAAGGTGAGATGACAAGTGCACGATGCAAAACTCTGCAGAACCTGCGCGTGATCACAACTTGTTTGAATAACAGCTGCTGAGCAGTCAGAAGTGATGCAAAGGCTACGATCTGATTGTGGTTCACAGATAAGAACTGGCTGTCGACAGTCACTGCCAATGGCGTCCTCTTTCCTAACATGGTAGCTGAATCAAACGCATGCTCATCGTCAAAGAGCAGTTTGCTTGGACGAGCAACCCGGAACGAACGCTGCCGTCTGCTTTGGTTCGACCACAAGTTGGAGGAGGCACTGGAGCACGTTGCGCGGCTCCACTGGACGGACAAGCCAGACAACCGGCCGTGCACGTTAAACGGGCGGACGCCCACGCCATGGACGGCTTCTTTTCAGCACCCCCGGTGACGCCGGGCGCGCGCGCCCCATGCCCCCATGTGACTCCTGTGAACCGTGAGGTTGCCGAGCCACCCAACCCAACATCTACCCAAGGGACGCCAGCTAGTGGCGAGTGCGTCAAAGAAACCCATCGCTGACGGGCGCGCGCGCGCCTGTCGCACGGATGGCACGAGCGCATCCACCGGATGGACGTCCGACGCACAAAACGAGGGTTCTTCGCAGACCACCCTTTTCCCGTCGTCTCGATGAGTCCCGCGATCCGCCGACCAAGCCATGACCCACGGCGTGATAGCCGGCCGCTGCTGAGAAACGCTGCATAAACCGAAACCTTTTTTCACACAGAACCCTGTTTCCTCAGAGACTCAAGAGTTTGTGCGCAACCTGAATAGAAATGGATACATCATGGTTTCTTCAGAAAGATGCAGATGGGAGTTCAGCAAGATCAGGAGTCCGGTTGCTATCTACACTACACTTGCACCCCAGGGCGCACACGAAAATGACAACTAGGCCAGCCAACAACGCCTCAGGAGGTCGGTAAGGTAATGCACGAAACTTGCCATCACTGGAAAGAAATTCGATCTGACGAGGACAACTTTTGTTCTCATGGCCGCATAAAGTTAACCACGGCAACAACACATTGCCCAGCAGTCACCAGGCAACATCACTCTTCTTTGACAAATCTACTCCCGACTTATGTAACAAAGGAAAAGAAAAGGAGATTCCTACGGTGTGCAGAGGTTCTTTAGGTCTTCCTCCTTGGCGTAGGTGTTAGGGATCAGCCTTGCAGCGTAGGGATACAGATCCTTGTATGAATTCCTGATGGTGCCTTCTGCCACACCAGTAGCCAAAGAAATGTCTGCAACAAAAGTGTCAGCGTTATCACCGATTCATCAGTCATGGTAAGAAGAGATAACAAGGCACCCATCGAAACCTTTAAGTGGCTTCTTGTCCTCTGAGAGTTGGGTTATCATATATATGACTGCTGCTGCAATTGAGATAGGGCTCCTCCTGCACAAAAGGTTGAAAGGAAATGTTAACATATTTTTTCGTCTGTCAAGAAATGTGCACTGCAAATTTGACCAAGTTGGAATTAGCATGATAGGATTCATTTACATTTCTGTTATACATGATGATACAAACAAAACATTAAGCTGCATCATGGCTTGTACTAATAGATTTATGTGTTGCAGCCTGGTGCATAAAGTAATTTTAAATAAACTAAGTTAGAGGAACGCATTGATTACTTTCTCTAATCGTTTATGATCCACTAGGTGATCTGATTAAAATTGATCAAAACTTGATTCAATAATTCTAAGCATCAGTGATTCGAAAGCCATAACCAGACCAAAGCAGCATCTTGAAGCTAAACTAAACTTTGATGCCACATAAGCCCCAACCACAATCAAATGGAAATGGACCAGGGCTAGCATGGGCAGAGCCTGAAATGCCAAACCTTATATCAAGCTCCTCTGAGCGCTGAACTGCCTCCTGGGCTGCTTTAACAGCTTGGTTGTTCATCCCAAGAGTTGAACAGAAACGCCTCTGCAATTGTCAGTTTATAAGCTACCAACACAAAAACTACGAAACAAAGCTTACAAAACATGGAAAGCTAATATATATTTGGGCCAACATACCAGGAAATCTCCAGCATGAATGGTTCCCATCTCCATGGATTGCCCCATCTCAACTTCTAGTTGTTTCACAATAAATTCTTTTGCTCGGCCAATTTCTTTCTTTGTGGCCCCATTAGCAACTGAACATATTTCTGAAACAATCCAACACAAAACAAAGAACAGAATTTAATTCATACAGAGTTATGAATGAATTCTAATATCCAGAATGTTTCTCAGAATACCATGTACCTTTCACAGTTCTAGGCCTATCTTCTTGCCTACAAGCAATATACAGACAAGCAGCTAATATGGCATCTTGATTTCTTCCCCTAATAGACTTGAGATCTTCAACCTTCTTGTAGATTTCATTGGCTCGATCCTTGATGACAAAGAAACAAAAACAAATAATCACTACATAGCAGTAGGTTACCATCCTATCGAACACTGGAAGCAGCAACAAGTTCAATCACACAATGGGTGTTCAGAAAAATGTTACATGTATCTATCTTCAGGGAGATACGAAAGGTCATGGTACAGAACATGATCCCAACTCTTAGCATATATGCTAGCTCAAATTTTTGTAAACTGCCTATATCTATATGTGATCTTATGAGGTACAAATAATGCTATTAGGGGAGCATACAGGAGATCGGAAGACATATCATTATTTTACAATAGGCCAACTACTAGATATAATTTCATCAGCACCTAAAAATGGTAAATCACAGCTAGCACTTGCAAGTATAACCACGTAGCAGTAAAATGTAGGCAGCTACATTAATACTGTACGATAGACCTATTAAATCAGCATACAAGGATATCGGAATATGTATCATTATTTTACAATAGGTAAACTACTAGGATATGTCATTTCATCAGCACCTAAAAATGGTAATTCACAGCTAGCACTTGCAAGTATAACCACGTAGCAATAAAAATGGAGGCAGCTAAATTAATGCTGTATAATAGACGTAGCCATAAGATTCCTTACCTTGATAGTAGCCACAAGGCCCAACCTGCAGAAGACATAGCATTCACTGTCAGCATGTTGTGGAAATACGACATTATGAAGGTAAATGTCCACACAGGTTCAGTAGTAGTAAACAAAATTGTTGAGGAACGTAGCTTTGAGCATTGTGTATCTATTCACCCAAATAAACCGTTTACCATATTAAATGTCCCACTCTAGAATGATCCTTCACTGGGCCAATCACATGCCTCAGGTATAGCCGTATAGGTACTACATGCCATCACAATCAACTTGTCAATGCTTCACTGTGCTTATATCATGCAGAGGTGCAAGCAGCCCATCTATTTTTACTAGAACTTATTGTGCCAAATAAAAATGGAACTTTTGGCATTTCCTATTGAAATTAATGGCATCAGATCGATTCCCAGTTTATGGAAGAACGAAATTTCCGTAGATCCAAGGGGAAATCATTCAGCACCTGACCCAGGCACCATATAGCAAAGCACTAGAAGACTCAAGATCGATCAGACGTTCCAAATCTAGACCCCGCAGTCATGACCAACCCTGGAACCGGACCTAAAACCCAAATCAGGCAGCGCCGCACGCGCGCGCACCATCAATCCCGCGGTATATCCTAGAAATCAGCGTTTTAACCACATAATTCGATCGAATCGAATCGGGCATAGGAGCAAGGGGGGATTGGAGAGCAGAGGGCGGACGGGACGGGGGGCGAGGATGGGGACCTGTCCGCCATGTTGGCGATGGTGCGGAAGGCGAGGATGAGGGATCGGTCGGGGTTGGAGCCGCGGTTCTGCCACCTGCCGAGGGAGGAGGAGAGGAAGTCGCCCTGGGCGCCGTTGGGCTTGGCGATGACGGTGGAGAGGCCGCCGTCGGTGAGGAGCGGGTTGGTGGGGCCGCCGACACGGACGGGGTCGTTGTCGTTGGACTCGTTGGCGAAGGTGCGCCACTCGGAGGTCTCGTCGACGGAGTGCGCCTCGAGGACGAGGCCGCACTCGGTGCACACCGTGTCCCCCGCCGAGTGGTCGAACGCCACCTCCGTCTGCTTCTTGCAGTCCGGGCAGAAGGAGTCGCTCATCTCGCCCGGCCGCCGCCTCCCACCCTCTCCCTCCTCCCGCAGTGGGCTGCGAAGGTGCGGTGGCGATTTGGGGGGCGGGGGCAGGGGAAGGAAGCGCCCACGGAGAGGGGGGGGCGAGGGGGGGAGAGAGAGAGAGAGGGGGGCGCGTCGGGGAGTCGGGGAAGGCGGACGGAGGCAGAGGGAGTTTTGGGTTGGGCTTTTATGAGTTCGGCGAGAGTTTCGTGTTTGGTCTGCGCCGGTTTCTGTTTGGGTCGTCGTCGGTCGGGGGCTGGTGCTGCGCCGTGGCGTACGGGCGTGCCTGCGGTGCAGCCGCTGTGTGCCTGGGAGTGGGAATGGATATCACCGGCCGCGCGGCTAGAGTGAGTGAGCCCGGGCGGTAGGGGGGCGGCGTAGGGCCGCAGGGCCCGACCGACTTGCTTGCCGCGTTGGCTTCCGTTGGATAGGATCTCTAATCCTCTCGTGGTATTTTTTTGGATTTTTCTAGCCGGCAAAGCCTTGGGTGATCGATTTCACGACGTCACAAAGGGGAGAGTAGCTCCGCACGCCGCTTCCGGCGATGGGCGGCAGCCGCGCCGCAAGTACAGGGTCAGAAAGAGCGCGTGCTTTTTGCCGTGACAGAGAGAGATGGCAAAGGTTCGACGACGACATTCCACTGCTCGCCCCGTCCGAGTCGTAAAGAGGAAGGGCCCGAGGAGGGAAGTCAGAAGTGACCCAGCGGTCCCCATGTCATACAGGAGTTTTACAACTTTCAACTTCGAATCGCAGTCGTCTTTTCGGACGCGACGACCAGCAGCCAACGGCGCACCGCGACGGCGAGGTCCCGGCACGAGGAGCGCGGCTTCTGCGGCATGCACACCTGACGGGTGACGGTTGACTCCTTCACTGCGTCAGTTTGGTCAACAAACAGAAGGGATTGCAAACGGGACCGGTGCGAGCTCTGCTGCGAGCAAGAAAGCATGAGGCAACCACTATCCATCCTAAATCCAACTACTATAGACCATTAGTAGACGGTTAGAAATTTAAGGTGAGCAGTACTGAAATGTCATGTGATGGCCCAGGAAAGAAACCCTACTACTCCTGATGATCCCAATGTCAAGTGATTACGACACTATGACCTTCGTGCCACGATTCTCACATGGCAAGTTCCGCATAGCTCCACCCAAAGATAAGAAAGCATGCTAAGATTATAATCCAAAACAGACCATTAACCACCTGGTTCTACGACCACGACAGTGATACAGAAACTAAGTACTATGTATCAGGGCCCACACACTACAAACAGTCTCAATGACAACCTATCTCTTAAGAGGACCCTCGGAGCAATTCTGTCATAAACAGTCACAACTTGTAACATCAACTAAAGGAGGCTCTGGTCTCACATTAGACGAGATGCAGGTCGGGGGGCTAGAACAGTTATTCAGGCTACATAAGAATGGGTGAACCGCCAAGTTTTGTATCCTGCTGCACTTCTTACACCACTCCTGAGGGAAGCCGTAGCACTAGTTGCCCACCGACCAGACTGTACACCAACATTCACATATTAGATTACGTCCAAATTAACAATCAACTAGACTTAACAGCCATAATGTATGTACCTCTTCACATAGTAGTAGCAGAAATCTGCAAGGATGAATGTCTGCACAATTTCTGACAGAAGCACCATAGATGGCCAGAAACCATAGCCGAGAGCTGTCAACAGGCGGCCACGCGTGTCCAAAACCTACATCACAGAATTTGTTGCTTCAGATGAGCATGGTTTGAATACCAATTGCCTCAAGTGCATTTCACCAACATGAACACAGTAGAGACTGGAATTTTGAATGTATTAAATGGCTATGGCCTATGGTTTCAGTAATGATGAACACTTATTTTACTTCATTTGCTTAACCCTCGCCATCCAAAAACAAAAAAAAAATCTGATATTCAACATAAATGACCTATAAACACAAGCATTGGTAAATAGTATTAACACACCTATAAATGACAGATGACATTGCAGAACATTTCTTCTAGATATAAAAACCAATAACAGAAAACTGTAGAACCCATGTGCGCAGAGCTAAGAAGGACGAACCTGTAGAACCCAGTGCGCACAGCTAAGAAACCTCGCGACACCCAATGCAAATACATAGTGAGCAGTAAACGGTTCAACAATCTGCAAAAGATGGTAAACTTTTCAGCTTATTATCCTGCAATCAAAGGGATCCAAGGGCACGATGGTGAAATTACCTTAGTGTTTTGCATTAAGCGTAACTGCGGCAGCACTGAAACAGCTTCCAAGTAAACACAAAATGCCCAGGAGATCCGGTTCACAATGTTGTGAGATGTTGAAGGATGAACAAGTAGTGCCAGTACAGCACAAGGTAACACCTTCAAAGAAAATAACAAAAGCCCGAGCACAATAAGATGGCATATATAAAACTAAGATGTAGTGCGAATATTGTGGTAGATCAAATAAAACTAGGAAATATATGTTCAACGCCTTCTGTTAGCAGAAGAATCATAGCACTGCCTCAGATCCTAAATATAATATAAGTTCACAATGTGTATTTGATTGCTTTACATGACTTCAAAAGATACTACAATAAAATTGGGAGATGCAACTCTCAACGAAATAGACCCACACAAACAAAATAGAGCTATATCCAGGGAAGGGAAAAAAGATACAGGTCTCAGGTGGTAAAAAAAGATCTAGATTTATGTGAGGTGCATGAAAAATCAATTGTAAAAAAAAACACCATAGACTGTAATGCAAGATAGGACAGCATGACTTTAGCCCAGTTTATTCGGATATGGTACACGGAAGTGTGTAACAAAAAAAGTACATAAAGCAGCGGAAACCAGTCGCTAACAATACAGACATGAATGTCAAAACAAATGGCCTAAAAGATGGAAGGGTATGAAGAATTGAAATCCTTAGCTAAGTACAGTTACTGATCTAAACTCATAAATTACCAAGATATGAGTTAAAATTCTTACCACATAGTACAATGCAAAATTATCCTTGTCGACCATATAAGTTGACCTCAGTTTGAACCTTATCATGTATATAACAAACAGTGTGGCTACAAGTGTGGCAGTGTCCAGAATGGTATGGATGTCATACTCCATGACAAAGCTGCAGTACAGTCTAACAGCTAGAAACAATGCAGTTAAATCCTGAGACTTGAGGGATAGTCCTGCAAGATGAAAATGACTCTTAAGACTCTTCAAAATGTGGAGCATAAATGCCTTAAAAAATGTAATGGATAAAAAGAAATTCTGAGAGACTAGTATTAGGCTATTAGGAGGCCATACAAGGGATAATACTGAGGAAATCATATAAATTGAATGGTGTATTTTGGGGTAATTTCACAGCTGGAAGTGGGGGGAAATTGTAAGGTCGCAACTCGCAACAAATGTCAAGAGCTAATCTAATTGTATTAGTTTATATAAGACTTGATCCACCAAGTAATAGAATCACAAGCTAAACACAATATTCTGCACCTCAGACGAGTTTATGAAATTTCAAATCTAAATTCTAAACCAGGCCAAGTAGCTACACAACTGCCCCATATAAAATCAATGAGAAAATGGAAACACCTGCAGTATACAAGATAAAATCTGTGCAATTGGATGAAGAGATCATACAATTGGATACGACAACGGAATGCAGTCACTAGAGGGAAACCTAATGAACAGATGGATACTGAAAGTGCCTGAAAGACCAAAACTGGAAAGTACGCAGTCGAGTTCTTTGAACTTTTTGAAAGACCTGACCCCATTACACTACACCATCCTCAAAATGGGTCTAATAAGCCTATAAGATTACCCCGGTCAAATGAAAGCACAATGTAATCAAGCACGACTTGCAGCTCCAAAATATACCAGAACCAGTAATTTTGCACCAAAACCCGCATTATTAGAACCCAAAAACATAACAGTGCTACACATCCGTCTAGCCTCTCAACAAATCTTATCTTTGATACTGGGGGTATTCTGGCACCGAATAGATCGAAGATTAATATTCCAAGATGTCGCCGATGTCGCCTCCTAGATGAACTACCGATTCACCGTTAAAATAATTGCAAATCATGTTACCAACCCCCGTAATTTAAAACGCTAATTCGACTGGCCAAACCCTACAAAATCCTAGACCCTAGCGACGCTGGCACGGGCCGGATTATCTCGACAGATCGGGAACGGGTGCCAAAGGGGGCGGGCGGAAACGAACCTGCGCAGGTCCTCTCCTTGGTGAGCTTGTAGATGAGGACGCCGATGCCGAGCGCGTGCGCGGCCTCGGCGGCGACGAAGAGGTTGTCGTGGTCGTGGACGATGAAGCGGATGAAGACGAGCGTGGCCATGCCGGCGACCACGGCCAGGAAGGCCTTCACCTTGGGCGGCTGCCGCCGCACCCACGACGTCACCGCGCCGAGCGGCCGCCTCGTCCCCCTCATGGTGTCTCTCTCTCGTCTCCCCTCGGTCGCCTCGCGTTCGCACCACCACCACCTCCGGTCGAAGAACACGGGAGTGTTTTCTTCTTATTATTTTTTTCTGCCGTAGTATTTTTTTCCCTCTCCCTTTCTTCCTGCGCTAGTGTTTCCTTTTTTTTTTGTTTTTGTTTTCTGGTGGGGGGCGACGGATAGATCGGGCGTAAAATTTGGCCATTTGCCGTTTGGAGAGGCAGGCGGGGTTAACGTGAGGCCTGTGCGGCTGTGCCATTGCCCATTGGAGGACATTTTGGCTCTCCAGTTTTCTTTTTCCTGTTTTCACTCACGTTTTACCTTCCATGGCAACTTATCTCCAGGTTATTTCTTTTGTTCACAAAGCCAATTCTAGTAATGAATCATTGCTCCCTTCTAGATAAAAATAGTAGTGACAAAAAACGAGGATCAATATGTTACGTGGTTTTCGCAAATTATTTGCAAACTATTCCTCTTTTTTCACATAGCTAATTGTAGTAGCTATTTGTTGCCCCTTAGATAAACTAAGCTAGTGGAGTTAAGACTGCCCATGGTTAATTTTTTTACATAGATAATTATAGTAGCCATTTGTTATCTCCATAAGATAAAATGGTAGTGATACAGAGGGGTTAAGACCGTCTCATGTTTTTTCGCATAGCTAATTGTAGTAGCCATTTGTTGCCCCTTGCGATAAAATGGTAGTGATACCGTTGCGACAGATTTTTTTAGGTAAGAAATGGTTTAAGGTTTTTGATTATGTCTCTATCATCTATATTTCCTCCCTTTTCTTCGATAGGCAGAAAAAACGTACATCAGTGTATCAAGCAAGTAAAAATACGAACGCACCTTTTAATCTACTCCCTTTGACTTGATCATCCTGATGTGTAACGACAAATGTGTCAACATATAGTTAGAATAGTTAGCTCCCTTTAGGGGTTTCGTATAGGATGTGATTGGTAGGATGCACAACCCTTATTCTGATTTGTGTAGTGCAACTTGTTGATGATTGACAAGCTGCATAGGGTGTTAGTCAGACTTAGGTTGTGCAAAAAGACAATCCAACTTGCATAGTGGGAAACACATCTCATTCTCGTATCCCCTTTATGCAGGCTTGCACGAGCCGTTCACGTGCTTCCCCTCACCTTTCGTTCCATCCACCACCAACTTTCAATTCGCGACTATCACTGCATTGCATGGCCAAATCAGCATCGCCGCTCGGTTTCAAATTTCAAGGGCCTCCTTCGCGTGAAAAATGTGCTCCTCTCATCAAACCGGGGGCTACCAAAAACCACAGGTGAGCTGAACGCCTCACGTTATCTCTTCTCCCACGTCTACTTCCGTCAGTAGTTTTGGTGGCATTTAAAAAAATACATAGGGGATTTTTGGAAGGAAGTATAGGTACATGTCATTCTTCTTTTGAAAAGCTGGTACGAAATCTTATCCATTTCGGGGTCCTATGCGGCCTGATGCAAAGCCACTTGTCTGGTGATTCTCAAGATTTGGATGAATTCTCATTGTTTTTGCTTTGGTTCCAGTTGTTGCTTTGTGATTATTTAGTGGAAATACTTACCAGTGCCGGCCCTATGATTTTGAAGCCCCTCTCGGCGAACTCGTTTGGGTTGGCCCCTCTAAAGTCTAGGCCTTATATAAAAACTTATAAATACATATATACACACACATTATTTTTCCTTCAATGTGCAAACAAATATATTATCCATTAAAAAGCAATAGTGGTACTTCTAGGATTATTGTGATTACCTTATATTTTACTCCATAATATCCAATCATCTATTATTGCTCATAAAAAGATGCTTCTTCGAGCGTTTCTTGATGCAAAATCATCAAGGACGATATTGAGATCAATAGTATCCAATATAGCCTTCTCGATGGTGCACATAGTCAAGCCATTTAATCTTTCTTGTGACATAGTTGATCTCAAATAGTTCTTCAACAACTTCGAGTTTTGAGAAACTTCTTTCGTAGAAGCTACGATCACGAGTACGGTTAAGAGGATTCGATATGCAATTGAAACATTTGGATAGCAATCGCAACCATAACAAACTCCAGGATCTCAAGTGCTGACATCGAAGAATCCGGCAAAGTTACTTCCAACACCTTTAATTCTTGAAAAAATCATTGATCTCAACATCTGATGACTTATCATGAGAAAATGTTTCCACAAAAACCTTGCAATGCACCAAAAGATCAGTTTCATCCAAAGATTTTAAATTTTCCGAGCTGAACAAGAACCCAAAAATATTATCAAATGCTTTCATCTGTTCAAATCTAGTAGTCAATGAAGCAATTGCATTATCAATCATAACATTGAAATACTCCACTCTAAATGAATCCACAACGGACCGTTGAATTTCCTCATCTTGGTCATATTGTTCATCAAACTGTTTCTTTCTCCTTCCTTGACGTTTTGTATGAAATTTTGGTTCTATATCCATTTCGGATGCAATGTTTTTTGCTGTATCCATACTTGAAGTGAAACCTTCATCTCTATACTTCTTAAAATATGATATGACACCTTCAATATGTTTTAGAGTAGCATCTATGCTCACAATTTTAGATTGCAACTTCTTGCTCACCTTATTTACAGAGAATAAAATGTCGTGCCAAATAACCAAACCAACTAAAAATTCAAAATTCTCAAGTGCACTCACCAAAGATTGACATTCACTAACTGTCATTGAGTCACGATCATCAGTTGCAACCTTCTCTAGTGCCATTAAAGCTGATCTTATTTGAACAGTTTGGAACCTGATAGCTTGAACACTTTTTATTCGGCTTTCCCAGCGTGTATTAGACCATGACTTGACTGTCAATCCTGGGACATTGTCCACTAAAATCTTCCACCTTTTGGTAGACTTTGAAAACAATGTGTAGATCTGTTGGATGATACCAAAGAAAGAAATAGCTTGCCCGCAAGATTACAAATAGTAAGTATCATACTTTTCCCAAATCAATGTATAATAGAAATAATAATTTACACTCGCACGAGTTTCCCATATCACATAGAGTAAGATTCGGACTATGACATGCACACGGCATGTATAGTGCTCTTCGATTAATTTCAAGCATGCGACTTTGAACACCTTGGTGTTTTCCCTTCATATTTGAACCATTATCATAACCTTGTCCTCTCACATCATAATCTTTAATATAGTTTGTTTCACACAATCGCAAGAATGGAAATCATCTCATTCCGAATTTTATGCCCAAGATAATGATGATGAATCTCACTATTTTGAATCCGCCTAATATGATCTTGCATCACCGGATCAAATTCACCCATCATTTCAACTGTACCCGAAAGTTGCCATTGTTATCTTGATATAGTTTCTCATTTTTCCCTCGAAAAGCCAAATTATGTTTAGCAAGAAACTTGACAAGCGGCAACAATTCTTACTAAAACTTGTCTCCAACGCTCTCTCTCCTTTGCAATTTCCCGTTGCCGTGCATCATAATTGTTTGATTTTTTATCAACCTCGGCCTAAGTTCATTCCACTTATTCATGTTGGTTATTGTGACAGAACCGCCCAAAATAGTTCCGTATTATCGCCTAAGCCGGTCCACGTGGCCATTAAGCAATAATAAAGAACTATTCCGTCGCTTCCGCCGGTAAAGCCCGGTAAATCACATACAACGGGATCGGCGATATGCGCTAAGCCCACATGAAGGCGGGACCGAGTACAACATCACATTACATTAAAGTTCACAAGTTCAATATTATTACAAACCGGGTTTTTCATACATAAAAGTAAAGGTGATCGGAGTTTAAACGGCGGAAATAAAACTAGCGGAAGATACACATGGGAGGCCATCCATAGAGTATCACTCATCGTCAACTTTGCTCCCACTCAAGCTCCCAACCATCCGGAATAGAGCCAAGCCGGATGGGATTACACGAAAACCACAAATTAAGCAAGGCCGAGTACTAATACTCGGCAAGACTTACCCGACAAAAAGTAAAGTACGACTAGACATGCAAGGCTTTTTGGGCTGCCGGGTTTGTTTTGCCAAAAGCGACTAAGAGTGGATCCTTATTTTCAAGTTTTAGCTCATATTCTAGTATGTTAATCGATCTAGGTGAGCACACGTACTAAACAAGTATGTTGTGCAAACAATATTAAACAAGTAACAATATTAATCCAAAATGTTCCATAAATAAACATGGGGTAGCCGGTGGTCAAGCCGACTCGGATAACGGCGAGTGGCCAGACGATCGATCGATTTATATCCTTGCAAGGTAAACCCAAGATACACGGAAGAAAGTAGACCAAGTGCGGTGTCTACCCCAACCGGGCGGTTCCCAACATCCCACGGTTTAGGATCGGACGCTACAAACTGCGGTACACGGTTATCCGGAGGGTCTAACCCGACCGGTCCGGACTCACACACTATACCACGGGTAGCTAGCCGGAGACACATCCCAAGCGGGTAGCTAGAAAGATCCCGCCCCGGTTCGAAGGTACTAGGCTTACCGGTCCCATTCCCGACAAGTACTTGGTACGTTCAATAGCTTAGGACCGGCACCATGCTACTCGGTCGAGACCGAACCCATTGCTCTTACCACATGAGCGAGTCAATTTAACCAACTTATGATTCCAACATAAGCATCCTATATCTCGCGAGCAATGAGTCATTACTCGACTTCTACCGTATCCTTAGAGCATGGCACTAGCGTTCCTAACATACTAGTAAAAGAGCATAGGAGTCCTAAGGATCATGCAACTAGGTTTCAAAACAACTCCTGAAACTTAAATGCACAAGTAAAGCAATAAAGTACTGAAAAGTAAAAGACATGGTTTTCATTTATAAAAGATGGGTTAGATGACACCGGTGCTTGCCTTCCTCTGACTCAACACTAACGCTAGCCTTGGGCTCTTCTGGACTTTGGTCCAGGTCTTGCTGCCCACTAGCTTGATTCAACTCTCCACTAACTGCTCCCTCCTCCTCCTGGGTGAGCGTGTACGTCCCGTCGGGAAGATCTACACGTTTACATGCACATGCATTAGATTATGGTGAAGGTGGGAGAATTACCACAAAACCAACTCTTGTTGGACACATTCATCCAAACAACATTATTTTCTTACAGAAATTATTAGTGTGTGTGATAATAAACAAAACTCTCTTTTGATGGTGATTGTGTGCACATCTAAGCAATTTAAGTTACTTAACTTCACCAAACAGCAAGGGGGTGTGTTTAATTTAATAAAAACAGAAACAAACATGATTTTACAATTTAGCACTTTTAATTTCCATTTCTTTCTTTAATTATTTACAACAAGACTTTCAACCATACATCTAAATTAAATCAAAAACACTTCCAATGAACCTAATCTTTTGCACACAGCAACATATGCTTAAATTAAGCTCTCAAACCAAAATTTGGCTTAACATCATTTACAAATTAATTTATACGAAAAAGACAAATTTCAGCCTAGTAAATCAACATTAATTCATATAAAAATATTTAATAAACTTTTTGATCTCAACTTTCTCCTACAGGTCATGTATGTTAAAAATGAGTTTCTGACCAAAGCATGGTTGCAAAATCAATTTATTTTTCAGATTTTGAATTTAAGCTCCTACACAAGATTAAATCCAAAACACCTATTAAACAATTCCCTAAAATCACATACATCCTACCAGAGGTACTAATCATCAAGTAAAAGCCCTAGGGTGCACTTGTGCTCAAAGAAAAGTTCATTTAAGGGGCTATAAAAAGCATCAAACTTATTCTAGCATAAAATTTAAATAAATCATAACTGAAAATATATACATCAAATTCATGCAAACTTTTGTCACAGATCTAGACATGTTATAACGAGTAACATATCCAAAATTCAAGTTCATAGCATGTGTATATTTTAAACTGCACTAAAAACACTCCAAACTGCGTTTGAATTTTTAATTCAAAAACTGTACAGAAAAACCCTATACATGTTTTCTAGAAAAGATAGGTTTCTTCACCAGGAAACCAACAAAATTGGTTTTGCATTTTTCTGATTTTTCTACGATTTTTAACGATTTTTCAAAGGTTCAGCCTGGACACCCTAGATCTGAAAACTGATTTCTTACGAACAGGTCCCTGGATTTTGCGTTCCAGCCCCTGGAAAGACCTCAGACCTCGCAATGTAGTCCAGACCGCGGACATAGATGAAGATGGCCGGAATCCGGCGAGGAGGAGGCCGTGCTTGGCCGGGAAAGGGTGGGGGAAGGGTCCTTGCTCACCTAGGGCTCCGTTTTGAGGGTTGGACGCATTGGAGAGGGCGCCGGTGGTGGTTCTTGGTGGTGCAGTGGATCTACCGCCGCCTCTGCTCCTTCTCCGGCGGGGAGGATGCCGAGACTTGGCAACCAGCGTCTCGGGAGCCTGCAGCGGCGCCGTGGCGAGGTGGAGGAAGGCTCAGGCGGGTAAGAGGTGGCCCGGGATAGGGAGCTCGTCGTGGTGGACAACAATGGCGCTCGGCGGCTCTGTTGCGTGCATGTGAGGAAGAACGCCCAGTTCATTTGCTCGAGTGTGAATTAAGGGAGGGCGGACCGACAGAGCCTTCAAGGCAAGGCTAGCAGGCGCGGCCAGCTGGGCAGCTTGCATGCTCGGCGGCCAGGGGTCGCAGCGGCGCTTGGCGCGTGGCGCATGCGCCTGTCACGGTCGGGCGGCACACCCCTCCTCTGGTCGATGCCTTGGCCCAAACACCGGGTGCACGAGTTCACAGTACGGAGTTGCCGAGGAGTCGTACACCGGAGAATCGCGGGGGCAACACGTGGCCGCGCGGTCCAGACGCGCGCGCGCGCGCTGGGCGCGCAACGACGTCGCCCGTCTCTAGTTCTATTTCGTTTAAGCCTCTTCGAAATTGTAAAACTCCAAAAATTGTCAACAAACTTGAAAATCTCCAAAAACAAAAGTTGTAGAGGAGCTATAGACCTACAACTTTCCCAAAGGGCGTCATATGTTTTGATCAATGGTTTGTCCGAGAACGTCGGCCGAAGTTGCAGTTTTTCCAGGGCTCGAGTTACTGTTAAAGCGCAGTCAACTCGATTTTTGGCCAATTTGCACTCAAAATTGGAATGTCTGCCAATTAAGAAAAATGTGTTCCCGGAAATAACGAACAACTTTCGTATTGGCCGATTTTGAACTTCTATAGTGAAATTTGGAGAACGCGCAAGAAAACCGAATCAGCCTTTTTGAGATCTATGGTTTTGACCACGAATTGGGGATTTTGACCAAGGTCTTTTGTGCAAATGTGTGCCCACTCATGTAAAACATGTTTAGGAGCTAATTAACCCTGATTAACACAACTAATTGCGGTATTTATCTTTAATAAACACCTGGGGTGTTACAATCTACCCCCCTTAAAAGAAATCTCGTCCCGAGATTAGGAATTTAAAAGTCTTGCTTAGGGGAGGTTGTTCTCAAATAGAAATGTATACCCGCGAAGTTATGTTTGCCTTGTTTCACTTGGGGTTTTAGTCGTTTGCCTTGACTTCCCTGCTTGGCTCTTGAGCCTCGACCGTGTCGTTTTGGCTTGTTCTGCTCAGTTTTCGGGCACTTCCTGACAAAATGCCCAGATTGTCTACAATTGAAGCAGAGACGAGGTGTGGGTGTATTGGACCTTGGGAACCACTTGGTTTTGATGGGCTGATCCACAACACTAGCTGGGTTGCTTGGCTTTTTCTCACGGGAGGGTAGTTCGGTGCATGTAATTTCCCATCCATTTAAATCAATCTTTGACAAATCTCGCTTGTGACTCTTACTCCTTCTTTCTTCCTCCCTAAGGTCCATAGGAAGTTGAGACGGTAACATGAGTGAATCTAGGAGTTGCTGATTGGAATCTTGGTTCTGTTGATTTTGAGCTTCATGTTTCATCAATAGATTGAATAGATAGACTTGCTCCATAATAGATTCTGATATTGCTTGGGAAAGACTGTCGGATAGACTAGTTTGCGATAGCCCTTGATAACGATTATGGATGACATTTTGCACTAGTTGGCTTAACACCAAATTTTTGGCCCTCCAAAATTTTCATGGTGTTGGCAAAGATATCCACCACCTCCTGTGTTGGTGTAAAAGACGGGAACATCTCATTGGGTCGAAGATTGACCAGATCTCTTGTGGTGGATTCCATTTCCCTGAAATTCCATGAGGATCCTATCAGTTTTCCCCAAGAGAACAACAATCCAACTATAGAAACAATTAATAAGGAAACATAGCAATAGATCGGGAGGTCAGATAACTGAACCCGTGGATGTGATAAGGATTTCCTTAACTATAGGATTGTCAATAAACACGTTCTGCAAGGGCTCTAAGATTTCCAAAATTTTCTTTTGAGAGTAACCAGAAGTGTGGTGGTAACTCAAAGAGTCAAAAGTTAACTTAAAAGGATATTTTAAGGATACCAAAATTGTAGAGAGCATTTAGCAACAAGTTTCCTATGAGTAACAAAAATGGAAGATAGGAAAAAGGCACATGGAGGCCAAAAAATCTCAAAACAAACTTGCTCATAGTTAATTGAGTTAGTGATTTGGGGTGATATCCATCCTGTTATTAAATGTGCAATGTTTTTTTATTAGTATTTTTATTTATTTATTTTTTTTTTGAAAAGAAGCACCAATTAGGTAGGATTGCAATATGAATGCATATAAATGATTGGTGCACCATGGGATGGTGCACATGATGATGCTCAATTGATGAGTGCATGGGAATGATGCACGTGCATATGATGATTGTGCATATGATGAATATGCATACACACATATGGTGTTGATATCATGATGCCTAATGAGAGATGCACATGATGTGGGGATGATGCAGTGCACCCATGATGTTGCCCATGTTTATTAATGCGTGATGCATATGCTCATGAGATATGTTGCTCATGGTGCATAGTCAGTATGCTTTATTGCACCCATGGAGTTAGTTAAGAAAAGGGGGAAGCAATCAAAGAGTAGGGGACAAAATTGTGGTGAGTCATTTTCTATAACCCAAGATACACAGCGCGCTCCTTGTGATAATCACATGGCTGCAGACCACATGATACCCTAGGTTCCGTCGCGGTACCTTTAGTTAGGGAAACATCATCAACCACAAGGAAGGTAGAGTTAAAGGATTTTTTTATACCTATGCAAGTTAGTCACTCAAGATTTCCCAAATGCACAAGTTATATAATGCGCAATGAAACTGTGTTGTTAAGGTATGCATATGCATCGTGATAAAATGCTCCAATTTGCATGCCACATGATTCTTCACACTTATAAATAAGAATTTATTTATTTGTTTGTGAGCAAGCATAAGGAAAAAAAACAAGTTTGAGGCAAGGAACTTTAGAGCGAGAAAAGTAGGGATACCAACGCCAGAAAGTTGTGGGACCAACGTTTCATGGCTATAAGGAGTTGAAGTGTTGTCTACTATCTAGAGAAAGTGTGGGGAAAACAACCAAAGAAAAAGAGCACAATGGAGTTTTAGTTGACTTGACAAAAGATATGATATGTTTCTTATGTAGGTAAGAAGGTGTCGATACTTCGTATTCATTTTATTGCCCTCAAAATCGATGAGCAAGGTCAAAAAGAAACATTTTCAAGGTTGGGAGATCAATAGTGATCGAACCCATGAATAGTTGAGTGCTTCAGAGAGCATACCCGCATGATACGGGAGTGAACATGTCAGCTAAGAAATCATACTCACGAATCCGAAAACCTCTACTCTGCCTTGGCGGTTGTGCAGCAAGCCAAGGTTCACAAACATGTTCACAACTCTTAGAGTAGGAACACGAGGAGGCTGAATTTTGATGAGCGTGCCGAATACAAAGTTTCAACCCACGCTTATATATTTTTTAATTATTCCCAAAATTTTCAAAGAAATTAAAAGAAGACCTTATCATGATACCGCTGGAAGAAAAATCCCAGCTATCAAATGATTTCATTTGGTACCCACTGCTTGGGCCATGCTCTCATGGTGCTAATAACGCATTTGCTACGCGGGAGCATATTCAAACTGAGCTAGCCTCATGCATGGATCACCACACCAAATGGGAGGCAATAGCCACATGCATGGCACAAGTTCGATGGCGGTGACGGATTGTTACCGCTTGACTCTATATCACTACTCCTCTGAAACTGAGGAGAGGATTTCCGTCCATCGAAACCATGTGATATTCCATTAGATATGCATCCATAGTTTTGCCAACAAAATGGCAAATAGGCATGTCTAAAGAGACTTCTATTGGAAGTTTTCAGAATTTGGACAGCAATAGCTCTTAGAAATAAATTCATATCTCTCGCCTCAAGTGTCAAAAATTTCTAAATTTTGGTAAGCATATGTAGAATTTCATAATCCACAACTTTGGTATTCAACTCCAGAACAAATTTAACTTTTACTGGGGTTGAAAAATTCATTTACCAAAGCTCTGTCTAGCAGTTTGGACAGCAAACAGTAGCTGACTAAAATTCGATATTTCTCAATATACACATGCATGAATGCTGAAATTTTGTGAGCATTGCTATCACAAAATTATGAATCATTTTGATATTCAAGGTTTGCTCTATATCCCAAAGGAAGATGACCTAAAAATGTGAATTTCAGAGATCACTAGTTCTGAAATTCAGCAGGACAGAGACCTAGTGTTTTAGGTATAACTCTCAAACTAAAAATCTAGTGACCATGAGATTTCTACAGGAGGTAGATAGATACCTAAGGAGTAGTTTTGGTATTCAAAGGTTGAATAATATCGTATTGGAAAAAGGTGCAAAAGATCCATTTTCAGAGTGTTGTTGCCCAGAAATTTCAGCAGGACAGCGCTTCACTAAAAAGATCATACCTCTAAGATTAAGAACCCGGTGACCATGAGATTTTGGCAGCACAAGGTATGCTGTATAATAAACATTTTTGGTATAGATTCTCTGGGAAGGATCTGTTTGGAACTATAGGTAAGAATTGAGTTTTCTACCTAACTCAGGATTTTGACAGCATTTCAACAAGACTTAGGCTAGCCATTTTGATCCTAACTTCAGTTTTAAACATCCTAAACTCATGAAAAATTTAGGGAGCAAACTTAACTAGGTGATCAACAATTTCCCTAAAGAACACCTAGCCAGAAATTTTCTAGATAATCCTTAGGAAGATTTGGACAGCAGCTAGTTAAATTTTGCTTAATCACACATCAAAGCATCAAACTAGCATGATTGGTCCTTAAGAAACACAATTTAATTAAAGACGAAAAGACACATGATTTAAGTTCATTTTTGGTTCAATAGCTTTTACATGATGCAGAAAACGTTCTAAACTTCCTCACAAAGCTTTTAAGCTTAAGAACGAAGTTAGTGCCGGTGGCAGGGCATATATAAACGTCTCTCACTATAATAACTAGTCGGAAGCTATTCGTTTCTTAATTACCGTGCCTAACAACCGTGGTTAGTGTACCCGCGTAAAAATCACGGATATTCAAGACCTTTTGTGCCAAAGCACTCACAAAAGCGTTCACATTCATTACCGTTCGCTTATAGAAACGGTATCCATGCGTAAAGCCGCTGCATGGACAGCGTCCTATTTAAGACTCTGACGCGACGTGAGTGCCCATTGGAATAGGCCCCACTCATCCCTCACGGACTTTCCCGTGGTACCATCACGTATGGCAAAACGCGACGAGACTCAGACGCGACGTGACACCCATTGGAATAGGTCTCACTTGGTCCCTCACGGGACTTCCCCGTGGTACCACCACGTATGGCAAAACGTGATGAGACGCGGACGCGACATGGCACCCATTGGAATAGGTCCCACTAGTCCCTCACAGGACTTCCCTGTGGTACCACCACGTATGGCAAAACGTGATGAACTAGTATGGTTGTGCATGAAAGTAAGTTTTGACAGGAATAAATGTGCTGTAAGTCAGACTAAATACACCATAGAATACTAGCCACCTGAAAGAACCCAAAAATTCCCTCTAGGGCCTCTCGGACTAGATTAAACCTTAACGTCCTATTCTTTTAGCAAGATTATTAATCTTGGCAAATTTTATTCCAAAAACAAGTTTCTTAAGGTATTTTAATTACTCTGGTGCATATCATCGCTCTGGTACCAGCTGTGACAGAACCGCCCAAAATAGTTCCGTATTATCGCCTAAGCCGGTCCACGTGGCCATTAAGCAATAATAAAGAACTATTCTGTCGCTTCCGCCGGGTAAAGCCCGGTAAATCACATACAACAGGATCGCTGATATGCGCTAAGCCCACATGAAGGCGGGACCAGAGTACAACATCACATTACATTAAAGTTCACAAGTTCAATATTATTACAAACCAGGTTTTTCATACATAAAAGTAAAGGTGATCGGAGTTTAAACAGCGGAAATAAAACTAGCGGAAGATACACATGGGAGGCCATCCATAGAGTATCACTCATCGTCAACCTGCTCCCACTCAAGCTCCCAACCATCTGGAATAGAGCCAAGCCAGATGGGATTACCTGAAAACCACAAATTAAGCAAGGCTGAGTACTAATACTCAGCAAGACTTACCCGACAAAAAGTAAAGTACAGCTAGACATGCAAGGCTTTTTGGTCGCCGGGTTTGTTTTGCCAAAAGCGACTAAGAGTGGATCCTTATTTTCAAGTTTTAGCTCATATTCTAGTATGTTAATCGTCTAGGTGAGCACCGTACTAAACAAGTATGTTGTGCAAACAATATTAAACAAGTAACAATATTAATCCAAAATGTTCCATAAATAAACATGGGGTAGCCGGTGGTCAAGCCGACTCGGATAACGGCGAGTGACCGACGATCGATCGATTTATATCCTTGCAAGGTAAACCCAAGATACACGGAAGAAAGTAGACCAAGTGCGGTGTCTACCCCAACCAGGCGGTTCCCAACATCCCACGAGTTTAGGATCGGACGCTACAAACTGCGGTACACGGTTATCCGAGGGTCTAACCCGACCGGTCCGGACTCACACACTATACCACGGGTAGCTAGCCCGAGACACATCCCAAGCGGGTAGCTAGAAAGATCCCGCCCCGGTTCGGGAAGGTACTAGGCTTACCGGTCCCATTCCCGACAAGTACTTGGTACGTTCAATAGCTTAGGACCAAGACCATGCTACTCGGTCGAGACCGAACCCATTGCTCTTACCACATGAGCGAGTCAATTTAACCAACTTATGATTCCAACATAAGCATCCTATATCTCGCGAGCAATGAGTCATTACTCGACTTCTACCGTATCCTTAGAGCATGGCACTAGCGTTCCTAACATACTAGTAAAAGAGCATAGGAGTCCTAAGGATCATGCAACTAGGTTTCAAAACAACTCCTGAAACTTAAATGCACAAGTAAAGCAATAAAGTACTGAAAAGTAAAAGACATGGTTTTCATTTATAAAAGATGGGTTAGATGACACCGGTGCTTGCCTTCCTCTGACTCAACACTAACGCTAGCCTTGGGCTCTTCTGGACTTTGGTCCAGGTCTTGCTGCCCACTAGCTTGATTCAACTCTCCACTAACTGCTCCCTCCTCCTCCTGGGTGAGCGTGTACGTCCCGTCGGGAAGATCTACACGTTTACATGCACATGCATTAGATTATGGTGAAGGTGGGAGAATTACCACAAAACCAACTCTTGTTGGACACATTCATCCAAACAACATTATTTTCTTACAGAAATTATTAGTGTGTGTGATAATAAACAAAACTCTCTTTTGATGGTGATTGTGTGCACATCTAAGCAATTTAAGTT
This sequence comes from Cenchrus americanus, assembly GCA_947561735.1. Taxonomy (NCBI): domain Eukaryota; kingdom Viridiplantae; phylum Streptophyta; class Magnoliopsida; order Poales; family Poaceae; genus Cenchrus; species Cenchrus americanus. The sequence goes on from OX387245.1 coordinate 50,955,713, forward strand.
ACTTAACTTCACCAAACAGCAAGGGGGTGTGTTTAATTTAATAAAAACAGAAACAAACATGATTTTCCAATTTAGCACTTTTAATTTCCATTTCTTTCTTTAATTATTTACACAAGACTTTCAACCATACATCTAAATTAAATCAAAAACACTTCCAATGAACCTAATCTTTTGCACACAGCAACATATGCTTAAATTAAGCTCTCAAACCAAAATTTGGCTTAACATCATTTGTAAATTAATTTATACGAAAAAGACAAATTTCAGCCTAGTAAATCAACATTAATTCATATAAAAATATTTAATAAACTTTTTGATCTCAACTTTCTCCTACAGGTCATGTATGTTAAAAATGAGTTTCTGACCAAAGCATGGTTGCAAAATCAATTTATTTTTCAGATTTTGAATTTAAGCTCCTACACAAGATTAAATCCAAAACACCTATTAAACAATTCTCTAAAATCACATACATCCTACCAGAGGTACTAATCATCAAGTAAAAGCCCTAGGGTGCACTTGTGCTCAAAGAAAAGTTCATTTAAGGGGCTATAAAAAGCATCAAACTTATTCTAGCATAAAATTTAAATAAATCATAACTGAAAATATATACATCAAATTCATGCAAACTTTTGTCACAGATCTAGACATGTTATAAAGAGTAACATATCCAAAATTCAAGTTCATAGCATGTGTATATTTTAAACTGCACTAAAAACACTCCAAACTGCGTTTGAATTTTTAATTCAAAAACTGTACAGAAAAACCCTATACATGTTTTCTAGAAAAGATAGGTTTCTTCACCAGGAAACCAACAAAATTGGTTTTGCATTTTTCTGATTTTTCTACGATTTTTAACGATTTTTCAAAGGTTCAGCCTGGACACCCTAGATCTGAAAACTGATTTCTTACGAACAGGTCCCTGGATTTTGCGTTCCAGCCCCCGGAAAGACCTCAGACCTCGCAATGTAGTCCAGACCGCGGACATAGATGAAGATGGCCGGAATCCGGCGAGGAGGAGGCCGTGCTTGGCCGGGAAAGGGTGGGGGAAGGGTCCTTGCTCACCTAGGGCTCCGTTTTGAGGGTTGGACGCATTGGAGAGGGCGCGGTGGTGGTTCTTGGTGGTGCGGTGGATCTACCGCCGCCTCTCGCTCCTTCTCCGGCGGGGGAGGATGCCGAGACTTGGCAACCAGCGTCTCGGGAGCTGCAGCGGCGCCGTGGCGAGGTGGAGGAAGGCTCGGGCGGGTAAGAGGTGGCCGGGATAGGGAGCTCGTCGTGGTGGACAACAATGGCGCTCGGCGGCTCCGTTGCGTGCATGTGAGGAAGAACGCCCGGTTCATTTGCTCGAGTGTGAATTAAGGGAGGGCGGACCGACGCAGCCTTCAAGGCAAGGCTAGCGAGCGCGGCCGGGCGGGCGGCTTGCATGCTCGGCGGCCGGGGGTCGCGGCGGCGCTTGGCGCGTGGCGCATGCGCTCGTCACGGTCGGGCGGCACACCCCCTCCTCCGGTCGATGCCTTGGCCCAAACACCGGTGCACGAGTTCACGGTACGGAGTTGCCGAGGAGTCGTACACCGAGAATCGCGGGGGCAACACGTGGCCGCGCGGTCCAGACGCGCGCGCGACGTGCTGGGCACGCAACGACGTCGCCCGTCTCTAGTTCTATTTCGTTTAAGCCTCTTCGAAATTGTAAAACTCCAAAAATTGTCAACAAACTTGAAAATCTCCAAAAACAAAAGTTGTAGAGGAGCTATAGACCTACAACTTTCCCAAAGGGCGTCATATGTTTTGATCAATGGTTTGTCCGGAACGTCGGCCGAAGTTGCGGCTTTTCCGGGGCTCAAGTTCTTGTTAAAGCGCGATCAACTCGATTTTTGGCCAATTTGCACTCAAAATTGGAATGTCCGCCAATTACGAAAAATGTGTTCCGGAAATAACGAACAACTTTCGTATTGGCCGATTTTGAACTTCTATAGTGAAATTTGGAGAACGCGTAAGAAAACCGAATCGGCCTTTTTGAGATCTATGGTTTTGACCACGAATTGGGGATTTTGACCAAGGTCTTTTGTGCAAATGTGTGCCCACTCATGTCAAACATGTTTAGGAGCTAATTAACCCCGATTAACACAACTAATTGCGGTATTTATCTTTAATAAACACCCGGGGTGTTACGATTATATGCTCACCACTATTCTCATGTTGTTTGAGTCTAAAAGTAAGATGTTTCCGATCATTCAATCCATCATTTGCTAGAAAACTTTTGTTCCAACTTGATTTGAATAACTTGCAGCAAAAACAAAAAACTTTGTCCACATGTTTAGAGTAGACCAACCACTTTCTATCAACCACCTCATCATTGCTTAACTTTCTAGAGTAGTAATCATATGAAAAATGTCTATTTAGTGCATCTAAAGGGAACCGAAGATTCAATTCTCTCATCGGCCCTTTTTCAATCAAAATATCTCTACTCTTATTATCGAGATTCTCCCATGTTCTAGGATCAAAGATATCATGAAGAGAGGTCTCTTGCACATCATCAACTGAATTTGCAGGTTCAGAGGAAGGCTGTAAATTTTCAGTCTGTGTTGCATCTATTGGACTATCACCAATTTCTTGCTGCCCATCTTCACTATCAGGTGCATCTACTACATTATCAGCAGGTACAGAACTACTTGATGTTGAAAAAAATTTATGCAAAGCACCCTTTTGTGATTGAATAAGTTGTTCTTGCTGTCTCTGTCTTTTTCTTTTCTGAGCCCCCGAGAGATGTTTCTTAGGTAGCATTCTTAATTTCTGACACCTAAATTAGAAGAATAATATGGCTACATAAGTACTAGATTAGAGTGTGAAATATTAGACAAACCAATTTAAAATTTTATAATACCCTAACTCTGCAAATTAAAGAATTGGAGCCCGGAGTGGAGAAGTGGATGCGTGGACCTGATCACCTGGACTGGAGTTCGATCTTCCAATGCTGCAAAGGAACTTGCCTAGTCGCTGGCAGGCGCAACTCCGTCATCCTCCGTCGTTGCCCTGTGGGCTGTGGCCGGTGGCCTCTCAGACAGTCAGACGATGGCGCGCCGCGCCCGCACTGACGCGTTCTGGCGATCGAAGATCGGAATCCCGACGGCCGACGCTCGGTACCGCCGTCCCCTGTCGCTTCGAGTCTTCGACGCTTCGTTTTCTTCGCGAGACACAACGACACCGCGACCCCCGATGTCTCCGGATCGTTTTGGGCCGTATACAAGTTGTACATATATACTATATACATACATGGGCTTGGGCCCCTACCCGGCTTGGGCCCTCGGCGGTCGCACATGCTCGCCCGTGCTTAGGGCCGGCCCCGATACTTACATTCTGTATCTCAAGATTTTAAAAGTGCCATGGATTTTTTTTAAAAAAACTTATATGATCTTAAGTTCCTTTTTCTAAAGCATAGGGTCTTAATAAGGTCTTAACAATTTAGACTGTAGCACGTTTGGAGAAAAAAAATCCGGCTACGTACATTATATTACACAGGGGCTTAATGGTAGAGCAGTCGTGTCAGCTCTATTATACACATGTGTTAGCTCCATGGGGTTGATTTTTTTTAAAAAAAAACCCTCACCAGTGAAACGGGGTTTGGGGATTTTCTAAGTCAGGAGAAGGTTTCTTCTTCATAAAAATCGTGGGGGCGATCTTACCCCCAAGGCTTAGTTTAGTTTTTTTCGGCGTCAACTGACACCGGCAAACAACCATATCTTTGCCCATGCTTACATGAAGCTGAAAAATGCAACATCCAATCATACAATGAAAACGGTGGGCTAAGGCCCTCTTATCGAACCTCAGCATTGAAAACGCTTTTAACACAAAAAAAATAGTTTACATCATATAGCATTTTTTCATGAACACAAAGTTTGCTCATGAATTGTGTAAAGTGTAAACCATTCTAAACGTAGCAAATTCATTTTCAGTGAAAAGAAGAATCCCCTAATCCTCTACTAAGCCTTGCAAAAAAAACTCTCTCCTCCACAGGCAATTTGCTTTTCCGGATGCATTTTCTGTTGGAGGCGAGCACCGGCACACACAGGAGTCGAGCGCAAGGCAAAAGTGTGTTTGCCTCATTTGTTGGACTTAGCCTGACACTTGACACTGGCAAATAACCTTACCTTCGCCCATGCGTTACGCGAAGTTGAAAATGCAACATCCAATTATATAATGAAAACAGTGGGCTAAGCCCCTCTTATCGAACTTCAGACTTTTAACACAGAAAAAATAGTTTACATCATATAGCATTTTGCATGAACACAAAGTTTGCTCATGAGTTGTGTAAAGTGTAAACCATGCTAAACGTAGCAATTTCATTTTCAGTGAAAAGAAGAATCCCCTAACTTTCTATTAAGCCTTACACGCAAAAAAAACTCTCTACTAGGCCATAGTACTCCTACCTAAGCATTTTACCAAATCTATCAATTTAAATTTAGAAAAGTACATATTTGTTTTTTTGGAAAACCAGATACTATATTTCAGAAAAGAAGAAGGAATACAGCAAATAACATGAAACAGCGAGGTGGTAAACGAAAATACTCGCCCGTCTTCTCCCACCGCCACCGCCCCCGATTCCTCCTTCCGGGAGCGGTCTCCACGAATCTCTCCCAAATGCTTCTACACCGCCACCTCGTTTCCCCAATCCCGTCCCACCACGACCACCCGTCCCACCACCGATCACCCGCCGATGGACGACGGCGACCCCTCCGCCGCCATCGCCTCCTCCTCCTCCTCCTCATCCGCCTCCTATGACACCTTTTTCGACGCGGTTGACTCGCTCCCCTCCCCTTCCTTTTGCCCTTCCCCTCCCCACACCCCTTCCTCCTCCACGCTCCGCCGCCGCCCGCGCCGCGCAAAAATTCTGAAGCAGCCCGACCCCGTCCCATCCTCGTCTCCCTCGGCCTCCGCGGCCGCCTCCACCGTCACCGCCGTCGAAGATGAGCCTGTGAAGCCCGACGCATCCGAGGCCACCAGCGCCGCCCCCCGCACTAACCCGCCCCTCGACGTCGAGGAGGAGGATGAAGCGCACGAGAAGGCCAATGATGCTTATGTTGAGGCGGAGGCGCGTGCTCCTTCGCCGACGCCATCGCCGGCCCCGAGCATTCTCGAGTACCTCGCCGTGCTCGTCATTAAAGCGGTGGTCTTCCAGGTCAGCGCGCTCATCAGCTGCCTCGCGTTCCCGGTCCGGCTGCTGCAATGGTGGTTCCTCTTCATGACCGACCCTCTCGGATTGGCCCGGCGCGCGAGGGAGTGGGCGCTCGGTGTGGCCGGGGACGCCGCGGGCGCTCTGGCCGCGCGGCTTGGAGGTGGCCAGGGTGTGGGGAAGGTGGCGCAGAGGCTGGTGTGGGGTTCGCTCTGGGCTGCGTATGTCTGTGTGGTTCTTTGTGCGTTGCTGATTATGGCGTTCCTGGGAGGGGGGCTCTTTGTGGGAAGAATTGTGGAGAAGCCTGTTCAGGTGACCGAGACCCTGAATTTTGATTACACCAAGCCTAGCCCGGTGGCATTTGTGCCGGTGCCACAGTTGGTGCCGCCGAGTCAGCGAATGCAGCTTGAGGTATTGCTGACGCTGCCAGAATCCGATTACAACCGGAGGCTTGGTGTTTTCCAGGTATATTTGCTACGGGTTCTTGTGAAAAGCAGCTTTGCATGATCTACCACTTTGAAAGTATCCTTCACTACAAAGAAAAGATCTGAATGAAACTTCATAAGTGAATTGATGCTAACAGTGTAGACAAGCATGTTTCCACATTTTATCTCATAGTTGCATAATGTACTTTAATCAATGATAAGATGCATTTGTGTACCATATCAATTTTTTTAAGGGGACAATGGCAGGCAAGGACCCGGCCTGAACTATTTCATTGATATGCTAGGTTGTTACACACAATATTTGTGAATGGGGGTATAGGGGAGAAGTATTTATAATGTTATAATGTCTCTAAAATATTGTGTACCATATCATTCAGTGAGGTGTTTAAATGTTCGATAAAAAGTCACAAGCTTTAAAAGGGTCTGCGTTATGTTTTCAACACCGCCCACATGCATTTTGCCATTTTCCATGGTAGTGCTGGGTATTGCATTCTATGCACCCATCTATAAATTTCTCCCCTGGTTCTGCTCTGTGAATGAACTGGTGGTACTAATGTTGTCTGAAGCATGCTTCTGCATTTCGTCTCATAGGAATAGTGAACTTTGTTGTGAACTCTGTTGTGCTTCGAGAGGTCATGCAAAACCATTGAAAAGGTACCTAGATTAGAAGGGCAGGACTACATGAAATTGAAATCAATCAATGTTTGTTTGGGTCAGATCAGTAGGAAATTGAACCGTACTTCCGGACTTCACTTCGTTGACTTCTGCATTGCGCGAGGGCTGCTGTCATTTCATTTCTTTCACGTAACGCAAGAGAGCGGTCTCTGTTCCGTTCTGCATTTTTGTGACCTGCATTTTCAACAGGTCACTTCGAGTTGGAGTTTGTATTCTTCCTACACATTCTTTGAAGACATCCGGTAGCTGTTAAGCTTTATATATTAGGTGATGCTAACAACGTAGGTTGAGGCGTTGCATCTTCTATTTGCATAGTGTACTCTTTGATAAGATAACGATTTAACCTCTGTTCTGCATTTAGAGGTTCTATTTAAATATCTGATTAAAAGATATTGGGAGCGGAATGGTTGGTAATTTGTTTTGTAGTTTGGCCTGCATTTTGAACTGGACACATTTGGGTTTGCATTGCAACAGGTCACGCGGAGTTGTGGTTTGCATTCTACATACTCATCTCTTTGAAGACATTTTCTTAACTGTTAAAAAAAGAACGATATCCAACTGAAGCATTGTACATGAATTGACATTAAGAACGTAGGCAGAAGTAAGCTTGATAATAAGATAACAATTGTAACCTCCATTCTGCTTCGAGTTGTTCTATTGAAATTCCTGATTAAAAGGTATTGGTGGAGTGGAAGGAGTAGCGTTTTGTAACTGTTTCTTGGCCTGCACTTTGAACTGGGCACATCATTTTCGGGTTTCTCCATTATATAAAGTTTTAAACTGACAGTGATTTCAATCTCATCTTCCATTGTGGTCAGGTAAAGGCAGAGTTCCTATCTGCAGGTGGCAAAGTGATCTCAACTTCAAGTCAGCCATGTATGCTCAAGTTCAAGAGCGCTCACATGCACTTCATAGAGACATTTCTCCGAAGCGTCTCCCTCTTGTCCGGCTATTCTTCGGAATCTCAGGTTATTAGACTAAAAATGAGGGGCATCACTGAGGGTTTGGAACCAACAACAGGAGTGAGGATAATCCTAGGACAGAGAGCGGAGTTTGGTCCTGGTGCAGGCATCCCGGAGATCTATGCTGCATCACTAAAGCTTGAGGCCGAACTCCCTCTTCTCAAGAGATTGCTCTGGAACTGGAGATGGACCCTTTTTGTTTGGAGCAGCATGGGACTCTTTGTTTTCGAGTTGCTGTTTACACTTGTGTGCTGTAGGCCTTGTATATTCCCCAGGAGTGGGCACAATGTTGCTGCTCCTTAGGTTAAAACTCGTGTACTAAATGTACAACTGCAAAATAAATGAGAAGCTCGCTTTGGCGTTGTGCAAATGGACCACTAGCCACTGATCAGCATGTATTTGATGTCTTGCCACCAGATGGTAGCGTTGACAGGGGCTGTCAAATTAAATCTCGGTGGTGTGTTTATTACCCAACCACCGTCGCACATAAACGTGGGTGGTATGTGATGCAGGCAGCAATTCCTTGCCCTATTTAAACTTGGCATTTGACGGTTTCAAGGAAGAGTGTCGAATGCTGAAAGAAAAGGATGTGGGAGTCTGATGAGAAGTAGAGTAGCCATGGATGATGGAGAGGACGGGAGGCGTCAGAAAAGATGCGGCCGCCACTTGATTTTCAGAAAGGCGAGGGGCATGCTGTTCTAACACGACTCTCTCACATCCGTCGAAGTCGAATAGCACCCCGGGACCCCCTGGCGTCGCGAGTGGCAAGCTGCCCGTATCACTGGCGTGCAGGGCCTCCTGGCGTTCTTGGTTATTTGCCTCAGAACTTTTGGAGCCATGAAATGGGTGAAGTAGTCAGTAGCTACTAGCTAGTGGAGTCCGGGAAGCATGGTATTTGATCGGACTATGAACATACTGGAAGGAGGACCTCCTTCCTAGAGTGCTGTAGCATGGCTGACAGGAAATGAGATGGTTTATCCGACCTGTTTTTGTTTCTTGTGCAGAGCAGTGCAAGGTTCCTAGGCACGTTTGTGATGTTTAGAGCCATGCTTAACAAAGCAGCACAACGAAATTGGTGGAACTGGAATGGTAACTGCATCTGATCCTTCTCTTTTCTTGTGGCTTATCACACAACTCGATCACGACATTTAAATTCAAATCTTGTGTGCCGCACTGTTATTATACGCTTGTTTTTCATAAGTGGTGGTTGAATTCATCCAACTCCTAGGCTGAGGTTAGTCAGCTAGCTGGCAGGAGATAGATGATCTGAGAAAAGTACATGTGGAGGATCTCCCGTACAAAGATCTAATGCACTAATACACCTGTGCAGGCTACTATATATATATTTCACAGTAGAAATGCAGCAGCTGCACACACTACGTACTCACCAATCTGATCTATTGGCACCCACAAGCAAGATCACGCTTGAGAGGAGAGGAGAGGAGAGGAGAGGAGAGGCGCATGCTGACAGAAAGGATAGATGTAGATGTAGTGTCGCACGAGTGCGATGGGAGGTAGCCATGGAGAGATGGAGGAGGGGGCGGGAGGCGTCGAGAAAGAAACGAGCACCGCACATGATGGTGGCCGAGTCGGAGCTGGTGCGCTTCCCGCCTATGTCGCACACCAATGCATCGTCACCGTGTTCAGCTGACGCACTTTCGAGTGTCCTCGCTCCGAGTAGAGTAGAAGCACTGTATACATGGTGGGGCATCGAAAGAACGGAATCCTCGAATGTACCAAACAGAAGAGATTGGTGGTGGTATGCATGTAAGACATGGTCGTAAGCTCGTGCCTCCGTGGGACACAGGACGTTGTGATAACAGGACTGATAACATGAGGTTGCCCAGAGAGCATTCTTTAATTTACAAGTTTTGCTTCTTGCGCTAGAACCATCGGAGTCCTAGCTTTCGATCAATAAAACTGGGCATGAAACCTTTGGTCGAAAGGATCAATATAATGTTTTCACCCATCATGTAGTTCAAAGCTGAACCATCGAAACTGGAGTAAATTGTTCCGAGCATCAGAATCCAGAACTCCATTGAGCCATCCGATACCGGGAGCGGAGTGATTTGTGTTTTGTGGTTCCTCGGCCTGCATCTTGAACCGGGCACATTGCATTGGGGTTCTCATTGTATGAATTATTAGAATCACAGGGGAGCACCCCTAGATCGATTACATTGCAAATTATAATTCATTCGACCTTTTTAACTTCAAATTTGATTGTTCATCTTATTCAAAAAATTGTACAAATTTAAGTCATTTTTAACAACTTTTATTAATAAAACAAAACACAAAATAGATGTGACTTTTTCATATTTTTTTAATAAACCGAGCAGTCAAACTTAGGATAAAAAGTCAAAGAAATTATAATTTGAAACAAAAGGGGTAGTGTTTTAGCTCATCATGTTTACACGAGATCCTCCGAAATAGAGCACACTGCTCCATCATGTACCTTCTTTCATTGTGCACATGTAAATGAAAAGTTTTTATGTGCAGATGGCAAAGTGAACTCACATGCACTTCATAGAGACAGTTTCGTGATGTGTTTCCCTTTTCCCTAACAAGGGGAGGGAAGAAGTATAATCCTAGGACAAAGAACATAGTTTTTGTCATGCTGCGGACATCCCATATATTTGTGCTGCATCACTAGCTTGCTTTGGTTCCGATTTCTGCTACGAGCGAGCTATATAGATGAGTGCAGGATTAGGTCTAGGTAGCTGCCATCCAATATTTACAGGCCGTGCCACTCTGGACCAAAGGAGAGTTAGTATCCGTGTTTGGTAGGACTTATTTTGGCTTTAGCTTTACCTATCCTTGCGCAAAACAAGCTAAGACACTGTATCATGGAGCCATTTTGGAATATGATGCTAAAATGAACCCAGGTGAACCTACTATTTATGACTTCAACAATTTTGACTTCACTGGTGAAGCCTTTTTGGAAGAAATCCTTCCAAACATAGTAGTGTGCCTGATCAAACTCGACTTCGACATCTCCATTGTCCTCGGTAGTAACATGGCCATTTCTTCCCTGTCGCCTCCCGTTCCCTACTCTCTCTCTTTCACTTCCCTCCACCCATCATCACATCCACATATCCTTTTCTTTCAACATTCACCTTCCACCTTCCAAGCCTTCTGTACTTCTCATCACATCCTCTCCTTCCAAGCGTGTTCTTTGCTTGTTTGTACTGATAAATGCAGTATCATGGTGAAAATGACAAGATTAGAGAATGTGTAGCGGGTGTGCCTCATATATAGTGTTGCTCCGGTATTAAATAGGATAGGAGAAGTCTAGCGAGTGTTAGTAATTATTGGGGGGGGGCATTGCATTATGCACGGAAGCTCATCAACACATTTATGTGCGCTCCTTGTGTAGTACTCGACATCAAGTTTGAACTCGTAAAGTTTTCTCGGTTTTATGACACTGTTTGATACAGTGTCATGTTTTTTTTTTGCCGTTTGGAAAGACACAATGCATGGAAAGATAGACTTTTTATTTGCCTCTTATAGCTGTCCATAATTGTACACACATGTATTACTCCTGGATCTTGGACGGTCTGGACATGGAGAAGTTGCACGTATGGTGTCGTTTGTGGTCTCTCTCAGCATCTTAATTTGTGCACATCTTGTTGGTTGCACTTATAGCATCTGATGTGCTAGCCAGTTCCGCAGGAGCTTCTCCCAATTCAGCTCAATCGTATGGATCGGTGTATTTTTGAACTTCTTTGAACAAAATCCGAAGGCCGCCGAACATTTGTCATATGTGTGCAGCATGATCTTTATTCTGCAGATTTATCCATATATAAAGCGGCATGAATTGATTGATCCTCCAAAGTAAGGATAATCTTAGGACAGAGAGCGGAGTTTGGTCCTGGCGCGGGAATCGTCACTGAAGCTTGAGGCCGAACTCCCTCTTCTCAAGAGATTGCTCTGGAACTGGAGAAGGATAATATTTTGTTTGCAGCAATATGAGGCGCTTTGTTTTCGAGTTGCTGTTTAGACTTGTGCGTTGTAGACCTTGTATATTCCCCAGGGAGTGGGCATACTCGTGTAATGTACAACTCCAAAATAAAATGTGAAGAACGCATTGACGTGGTGCAAATGGACCAGTAGCCACTGATCTGCAGAAGTGTTTGATGTCTTGCCATTAGATGGTAGCATTGACAGGGCTGTAAAATCTCGCGGTGGTGCGTTCATTACCCCCAACCACCGTCGCTCATAAACGTGGATGGTTTGTGATGCAGGCAGCAATTCCTTGCTCTACTTAAACTTGACACTTGACGGCTTGAGAGGAGAGCAGCGAATGCTGAAAGAAAAGGTTAAAAAAAAAAGATGTGGGAGTGATGAGAAGTTGCCATGGATGATGATGGTGTGGGAGGGAACGGGAGGCGTCGGAAAAGATGGGGCCGCGACGTCGCTATCAGCCACTCGAGCTATCTATAGGCCTTTCTGGCAAGCTGCCCGTGTCACTGAGACCGTGTTCTCCTGTGTTTTTTAAAATAGGATTAAAACCCGCCTCTACGTTCTGCAGAGAATGTATACGGTCAACATAGAAACCAACGGATACAAAGGCAATACTCAAACTGCAGCCATAGACATGGCCTTCCCACGTTCGATAGACACACCAACACAATCTGAAAATAAGATGAAAAGATACCACCCCTGGTGCCTACACACTAGTACAACCAAACGTAAAGCAACACACTAATTTGTGAGCCTTCTTGACATATTCCAGCCAAACTTGCTGAAAATTCCCCTGGTGCCTACACACTAGTACAACCAAACGTAAAGCAACACACTAATTTGTGAGCCTTCTTGACATATTCCAGCCAAACTTGCTGAAAATTTCTAATGTAGTCATCTCCGAGAAAAGACTTCCCAACAAAAGGTAGCTCCTCTTCTCCTCTTTAGTCAGGATCGACCAGCTCCTAATCCAAAAGGCGCCCCTAAAGATTACCTGCAAACACGAATTAGGTTTCGATCTTTGGAAAACCACATCATTCCTACTAGGCCAAATGGCCCAGCATACATCCGCAACACCTAGCAATACACAATTTCTTTGCTTATACTGAAGGCCCGTGAGCCACCCGAAGATATCATTTACACTCCTTGATTTTCTAATATCAAAAGTAATGCTAACAATACTCCAAATCAGCCATGCCACCGGGCAATCAAAAAAGAGATGCTGAATTGTCTCATGAGCACTACAGAAACAACATTCAATACCCCTTTCCATTTTCTTTTGGTCAAATTATCCTTAGTAAGGAGCACCCCTCTCTTAAATACCAAAGGAAGATCTTGATTTTTAAGGGTACTTTTGCTTTCCAAGATGAAACATCAAAAGGGACTCCCTCCCTAGTTATTAAATCATTGTACATAGCTCTTACTGAGAAAGTTTTACTTCTGTTCCAAACAGAAGTATCACTTCATGAGTTGAGTTGCACCTCAAGGAGACCTTCAACTAATTTCACCCAATTAACCCAGTTATCTCCCACCAATGCCCTCGTAAACGAAATGTTAAGCGACACAGTACTGAAAACATAGGCCACCGTAGCGTTTTTCCTCCTAACAATGTTATACAAGGATGGGTATTTAGATTTCAGAGGTGCATCTCCAATCCAAAGATCTTCCCAGAATATAGTCTGAGTACCATCTTGGACCACGAACCTGCCCCTTTCCAGAAAAGTATTCTTAACCTCCATTAGCCCCGACCAAAAGTATGAGCCCCCTTTTCCCTTTCAATTTGTGCAAGAGCTTTGCCTTTAAGGTATTTTTTCTTTAGTATATCCTACTATAGACCCTCTTCATTTATCAACTTAAATAGCCATTTACTTAGAAGACACTTATTCTGGACATCCAAATCAATTATGCCTAGCCCCCCCACTCTTCGGCTTTCGCAAAATACTCCATCTCGCCAATCTATATTTTTTCTTATGCTCATCGCATTGCCAGAAAAAATGGGATCTATAATAGTCAAGTTTCTCCAAAACACCTTTAGGTATTCTGAAGAAGGACATCATGAACATTGGCAAGCTTGAAAGTACCGAGTTAATAAGAACTAGCCTTCCACCTGACGAAAAAAGCTTCCCTTTCCAACTACTTAATTTATTCTGAAATCTCTCCTCCACTATACTCCAATCTTTATTTGATAGATTACGATGGCTCATCGGAATTCCCAAATACCTAAATGGCAAATCCCCTTCCTTGCATCCAAAAAGATCCACATACTCAACAATTCCTTCTTTGGATTCTCCAAAGCCAAACAACTCACTCTTGTGAAAGTTTATTTTAAGCCCCGAAAGCTTTTCAAAAGCACATAACACAAGTTTCAAGTTCTTAGCCTTGTCTAAATCATCATCCAGGAAGAGGATTGTGTCATCTGCATACTGTAGAATGGATAGTCCACCATCAACTAATTGAGGGACCAGACCATCAAACAAATTCTGGGATTTTGATCTTTCGATTAAAACAGCCAACATGTCTGCCACCACATTAAAAAGGATAGGTGATAGAGGGCCACCTTGTCTCAAGCCCTTCCTAGTTTGGAAAAGGTGACCCATCCCATCATTAACCTTAACACTTACGCTGCCTCCCGTAACTATCTTTTCTATCCATTGGCACCATTTACTAGAGAAACCCTTCATCCTTAACACCTGTTGTAAGAAATCCCAATTAACCTTATCATAGGCCTTCTCGAGATCAAGTTTAAGGATAATACCCTTTTGTTTCTTCTTGCTTAATTCATGAAGAGTCTCATGTAAAACTACCACACCCTCTAAAATATTACGACCCGGCAAGAATGCAGACTGCGATGGTCTAATAACCTTACTCGCCACCGACGATAGCCTGTTAGCAATCACTTTGGTAAAAATCTTGAAACAGACATTAAGCATACAGATAGGCCGACATTGTTGAATTTTCTTAACTTCCTGCTCCTTAGGTAACAATGTTATAATACCAAAGTTAAGGAAAAATAGAGGGAGACTCCCATTATGAAAGTCTCTAAACATGTCCATAAGGTCATCTTTAATGAGACTCCAAAAAACTTGGAAAAATTCCACAGGGAATCCGGTCCCGGAGCTTTATTGTGTTTCATCTGAAAAATTGCATCCCGTACCTCCTTCTCTGAGAACTCCGCCACTAGTGCCTCATTCTCAGCCTAAGTAACTTGAGGGATGTCTTCTACCATGGATTCATCCAATGAGAAATTATTCCCCTCAGGCTTTCCAAAAGGCCCTTTGTAGTATTTCGTTATGTATTCCCGCAATTGGCCCCCCCTCTATAACACCATCCTCCTATTCTATTCGGAAAATTCTAGTTTTCCTTCTTTTTCCATTAGCGACCATCAGAAAGTATCTTGTGTTATTATCTCCTTTTAAAATCTTAGTAGTTTTTCCCTTTGGAACCATCTCAACTCTTCCTCCCTAAGAAGTTGTGCAAGCCTTTCCCTCACACATTGTTTTAAGTCCCACTCAGGCTGGCTTAGCAGCTGGGTCTCAGCCTTTTTATCCAACTCCTTGCCTTAAAAGCTCTCGCTTTTTCTTTTTATATGCCCATGTCATATTTTTTGCCCAACCTCGTAAATATTATCTCAACCTCCTTATCTTATTTTGCAACCTCTGCATGGTAGTAGCTCCCCTATTTTCTTTATGCCACACTTCTGAAACTAGGTCAAAAAACCATCTTTCATAAGCCAGCCCAAATCAAACTTAAAGGATTTTTTATTCTTACCCACGTCTCTCTCCCCTGTATCAAGCAAGAGAGGCGTGTGATCCGAGATTTCCCTACTAAGTGCGACAACTGTGGCTAAAGGAAACCTTTGTTCCCACTCAGTACTCACCAACACCCTATCCAGCTTCTCGTACGTTGGAACTCTCCTCGAATTCGCCCACGTGAACTTACGACCTGACATCTCAATCTCCCTCAAATCTAGACCATCTATCACAACATTAAAAAGAAAAGGCCACCTCTCATCAAATCTATCATTATTCTTTTCACTTCTATTTCTAATTATGTTAAAATCACCTCCCACACATAGTGGAAGATTTTCCTTGCTGCACGATTGCACTAGTTCAGTCAAAAATGATTCTTTAAACTCAGGTTGGGCAGCTCCATAAACTGCCACTAGCACCCATTTAAAGTCATCCTTTTTTGTTCTCAATCTGAATTTTACAAAGAAATCACCTTCCTCGATGCTGCCAATGTCCAAACCCTCTAAATTCACTCCTAGCAAAATGCCCCCCCGACCTCCCATGAGGTTTAGTCCAGTGCCATATGAAATTTCTTCTAAGGTTCACAGTTTAAAGGGAAACTTGTCTCATCATATACCTCCTCCATCATTTCTTTGCAAAGGCTTCTTAACGCATTTATTTCCAACTCCTCTATATTCTCTTCCTCACTATCACTATCCAACTCAAAATGTACCCCCACCCCTTGTTCTAAATTTTCCCGCACTAAGTCTGAGTCTAAAAGTTTTTGCACATTATGACATTTATTTTGGTCTGACACACCACAACTAATACCTAATTGTTGTAAACAACCCAAAGCAATATTCTTATCAAATGTAAGTAAGGAATTAGAAGAAAGCATACCTTCTCCAAATTCCAAATTCTTCCTTGCTGCCCTCACTTCGGCTCTAGCCAAAGTGTGCTCATCTCTGGAGCGCTGCAGCCGAGGACTAGACCTGCCCTGCCCCATATTTGCTTCCGAAACTGCAGCCATCTTCTCCACCCTTTTCTCCAAACTATGCTCATCCTCTCCCTCAATTTCTATCCCATACAGCAGTCCCTCCTCCTCCTTTTCTTCCATTGCCTTGTCAGCCATTTCGTCCATCACTTGGACAACATCCACTTTCAGGATTTCCCCCGCCTTCCTCATGATAAAAGCCTCCAATTCTTCTTCATTCATATACTGCACTTGCTCCTTAAATGATCCCTTAGCATTGTTGCTAATAACCGCAGCAACACCCTTACTCCCGTCAACTTCCACCATGTCCTTTTTCTGTCTCTTTGCCTCTCTTCCTTGCCCCTTCTCCCCCTCCTGCAACACAGCCCCCTCCCTTTCTCCTTCCTCACTGTTACAGCTACCGTACCACTCTATAATAGCTTCATCTCCATTCTCATCAAACCCCATTTTTTCCACTTCAAACTCTAACTCAAAGTAGTGATCCCCGATTACCACATCAAGATTACCGGGGATCAAAGCTGGGTTAAGGACAACAACCAAGACACGGCCAAAATCGTTCTTCCTAGTTATTTCCATATCCACCATTTGAGTTGACCCGAGCAAAGAACCAATCGCCCAGAGTTCCATGTATTCTCTAAGCTCTTTTCTTAGGCCAACAATTCTGACCCAAACCTTTAGAAGCAAAACCCCCCTCCTCCTTTTCATGCCACATTTCAAACTTAATACGTGCTCCTATTGGGACCCCAGTGCCCTTAATATCAGCGCCTCCAAAGGCAATCGCCTGCTGCAACTCCACCTTAGAAGAAATTTAGTGAGGAAAGTATTCTCCTCATGATCCTTCAATGCCCACACCCATTTTCCCAGGAAGAGTCTCTCCAACTGTTTCTGCACTGCCTCCTTAAATACCTGACCACCCTCTACCGAAATCAGAGCTGTTTTTGAATCCTTTCTTGTCCTCGAGAGAGGAGGTGTCACACCCGACTTTCCAAAGAAAACCAAGTGCAAACCTATATGCATGCCAGGATCAAGTTTCATGCATATAGTGACAAATAAGTGTATACAGAACCAATATCATGTAAGAAAAAGAAAGATTATTAGAGATTTACGCTCCATCCTGGAAACGAAGGCTCCAAACATCACATGCAGTCGACTGGGGGTTGCGTACGCCTAGCTCCAGCAACATCTTCATAAGACTTCAGATCAGCTTCCTTCTGAGCAACTTGTTTATAGCAAGGGTGAGCACTTGTCATACTCAGCAAGTGTGGGGAAAAGAATGAATGCAAAGGATTTATAGTGGACTGGGCTATAAGCATTTAAGCAATTTTAGTTGGTCAAGTTTTATTAGCACCTGATTACTAATAAAGTATAAGTTTATACCAACCCACAATGAACATAAAGAGATAGATGAGATACGCCATAAGCATATTACAAGCATAACCAGAGAGCACGATTTAAGTCCGTCTTCAAGTTCAATTATCATGTGAGGGTCCGCTCTTGACCGTGAGCACGACTAATCGATTAGTTTTACACTCTGCAGAGGTTGTACATCTTTACCCACAAGTTGCGTAAAAGTCCCGAAGAACTTTAAACCCAACCATGCGATGCTGGCCAAGCATCATACCACACTACCGAGGTGTGATTGCATAGGGACGCTACGAGGCCTTTACGAAGATCCTCCAATGCGCAACAACCCACTAGGTTTCAGGACGAAGCGGGGCATAAAGTCCCCTACTAGGTACCGTGTCTTAGCAAAGCCCAACTCCCTACTAGAGCGAGTCTATACACCGTCAACGCCTCCCCATTTGTCCCTTTCAGGTAAGGTTTCTACAACACTAAAGTCTCTAGTTATTCACCAAGGCGAGCCATGTGCCTTGTGGTTGTACGGTTTTCCTGGGTGGTTCTCCATGTTCCGATTAAGCATATGGTCTTGTATTAAGCAAACAAAGGTATAACATAAAGGTATAGCATGATTCATCATTATTGTTCATTAAAACCACCATAACCCAGGTATAGCAACTAAGCATAGCTACCCAACATAAATGTAAACCCAGGTTAACAAGGAATGACAATCAAAGACTAGGTTAAACCTTAATAGGACCCATCAATGTTAATGCAAAGCAATGCAAAGTGATTAATCATAGTTATTGGGACAAAGATCAAGAACACACTTGCCTTTAACCAAAGTAATGTCGTTGCTCAGAATGTCTTCAACCTCTTGCTCTTCAAAGCTTCTCGAACAACGTTCACTCTACTCGCATCAATCATCGGCACAAACATACACAAAGCAAACAAACAAGCATACTAAGAACAAAGCACTAATCAAAAGAAACTTTAAAAGAACACACTAAAGGATATACTCGATTAGATGGATCACTAAAGAATACAAAGTGTGCTTGGAAGGGAAAGGCTTGGTTTGCTTTAAAGAGATGGTCGCAGAAGATTGAGCAAGAACCAGAAAGATCACACTTAGATTGAGCTGAGAAAAGAACGTCTAACGAACGTTTTGCATTTATGAGAGAACAAGGCTATGAGCTAGGTTCATTTTAATTAACAAAACAAATATAAAGGATATTTCAGAAATAAAATACCCTATATTGACATTAATGCAATATTAAACTTTATTTACAAAATCGATGTAAAGAACTAGTCAAGTTTTATTAATAAAGATTCATATATTGATTAAACCGATTAAATATTTAATTTAGCAAAACTAAACTATATAAACAATCTAAACGAAACTTTGTAATTCGAGTAGATCATATTATTATTAAAAACATTATGGTATTGGCATTAACCAAATTAATATTTATTGTAAAGGCCGATGTAAAAGCCTAATCAAAATTTAATTACAAAAGATTAATTAACTATTAAGCAAAATAACATTTGGTTTACGAAAACCGAGATAAGGATCTAATTAACTTTTATGTACAAAAACATGTGATAGGAACATTAATCAAATTTAATTTGCTCATGAAAAACGATGTATATATCTATATTACTTTTATTATAAAAGGCATGTGTAAATAGACATTAATCAAAATTAATGTTAATTTTATTTTCAGAAAACAAAACATGGTGAAAACACTCCACTAATGCATGCTTTGCATTATTATAAATCTAACACAACTTGAACGGATGAAATCAGAGCTAAAACATAAAAGATATGAGCAAAACAAGATCAAAAAGGACCTGTTCGCGATTAACCGTAGATTTCAGGGAGTAGCTGAAAAGAAACCCGAGACACAAGAAACAGTGCTCGTGAAAAGGATAAAACTCGAGGTTAGATCTGAAAAAGTGGAAGGTTAGGGTTAGATTGAAAGGATCTAATCTGTACAGGGGTCTTTATGCAAGATCTACGAGACACAAGAGTTGGGCCACTGATTACAAAGTTCAATAGGGGCCTAAGTGCAAATTTACCACTTCATCTCCTACCTCTGGTCGCAGGCAAACAGGGGGCGGTGGCGCTGGGGGGGGTGGCGGCGCCGACGACCTGGAGGGCCAGGGAACCGGGTGGATGGTGCGGGATGCAGAGGAGAGTAAGGGGATCGCGAAGGAGGACTCACCAGCGGTGGAGATCAACGGGAGGCGCTGGTATTCGAAGGGGGCGGGCTTGACCGGCCGGCGGGTCGGTCTCCAGGCGGGGATGGTGCTCCGGCGGTCGCCCGGCGACGGTAAACGGTGGAGTAAGCTCGGCTCGGCGCGTGGATGCTCGTGGTGGGGTCGGTTCGCCCCGGGGATGCTCCAATCCGGTTCGGCGAATCGACGAGCGAGTCCGGCAACACCTTGCGACCTCGGCGGCGGTGGCTCGGTGGGGCGGCCGGCTTCCGGCAGCGGCGGCCGGTGACCGCAGGCGCGGGCGGGCGCTAGGGCGCGACGCAGGGTCGGCTCCCCTTTTTATGGGGGCGCGGGCGCGGGGCACGCCCGCCCGGGGTGGGGGCGCGGCCGGGCCACGGCGGCGGCCTCGGCCTCGGCCGATGGCCGGATGGGGCCCGCCGGCCGGGGCGGGCCGGGCCGGCGCGGGCGGGCCGGAGTGGGTCGGGCCTTCGGGCTCAGACCGTTCCAGTAGGATAGTTTTTTTTAATTTTCTGAAATCATTTCCAGTGCAAAAACAATTACAGTAAAATCTAATAAATGTTTGCAAGGCACCAAAAATACTCAGAAAATCACAAAAATTCCAGGAAAATTCCTAGAGATAGATTAAGACATGAACAATCCAAATAAAGCATTTGGAGCTTATGAAAAAGATTTTAGAGCCTTATAATAAATAGAAATAGCTCTAGAAAAATGAGAATAAATTTCAGAAAAATTCGGAAAATTCTCGGGAGAGTTTGGACAGCTCCTAAATGCATTTTTGAAACCTTTTGCACTCAAGAACCACTGGATGCATCAGCATGATTGCAACACACATAACTTTTATTTAATTTAGAAAATCAAACAATGGATTTTCCCTATACTTTATTTCCTGTAAATAAAAATAAATGTAGGAAAATTTTTAAAATTATGAGAAAATCGTTATTTAATTATTCTTTCTATTCACATCCTGAAATTTCCAGGATGTGACAGGAGGACAGGGAATGTGGTAAAAAACTAATCCATGGACAGCGTACCCCACCGCGTGTGCCACCGGCCTGGGCATCTTCAACACTAGGCACTTGTGATTAACATGGTCATAGCTGTCACAGATCACACAATAAATCTCGGCTGTACATTTCGCCGCCACATGACCCTCCTTGGTGCACCGAGACCAGGGGCGGAGCCAGGATTTGAGTATAGGGGGGCAATAGACAAAACTAATTGGACAACGGACAAAGAAAAGTAGGACCGGTAGCAAAGTCATATGGTTTTAATCATTGGTGGATCCATGCTCACTGTAAAAAGATGCGGTCGCTTCCACAAACAATCCAAAAAATGGTGAATATGTGCAAGTTTGCTCATATATGCATGGTCACATTCGGCTTCCAGCGAGTCCGAGCAAGCGGAGAGGCGGAGAGCAGAGACACGATCGTGTGGAGGCAGACAGCTAGAAGAGACGCAAAGCTATGGAGGGTGGACCGCAACTCGCGCAAGTCATAAATGGAAGAAGACGAACAAACCGACGATGGTGCGAGATGAACGGACGATTGACATTCCGTAATCCCTTTTGTGAGCACACGTACATGTCTCAAAGCTAAATGTGCCGCACATACATGTAATAATCGGCTAATTAGGCCTCAAACATGATTGTTTGGGCTAGATTGGAAGCTAAGTAGCTATTGAATACATACATCATGAAGTATATAATAGTAGAACTAGCAAATCATTGGGGGGTGCCTGGCCCCCCTCAGCCCCCCTCCCTCCGCCTCCGCCGGAGACACCTAATCTCGACCACGCCATCTCCTCCTTCCTTCTTTCCCCCTTCACCTCCTTCTCCCATCACAATGTCTCCTCCATCAGACCCACCTTGCTGCACCTTCACCATCTCCTCCATCCCCCCATCCCTCCTGTCCCAGATCGATTGATGTCTTGCTTGCCTTTGTGCCTATCCCACGATGGAACCTCACCCCGTCTTCCACCTGAGGAAATTGTTGCCTAGAACGATGCCCAAATCGGCCACCAACCCCCTTGCCTCCTTTGCCGCTATGGCCCCCGAAGAAACCACGTCCTCTTGGGGCAAAACCTCCTCCACCGTGACCACCATAGCCATGTACGTCGACCTCCATCTGAAAACCCACCCGTCGGTGCGGAAAGTAGTCCCGACACTAACTAGTAAGAGAGTTGAGCAACACTATGACACGAGGTTTATCCTGGTTCCGGTCGTGGGACGTACGTCCAGCAGAGGTGCGCTCGTGGCGCTGTATTGCAAGGCACCGTGATGCTCGTAGAGGGGGGCTACAAGCAAGGCGGGAGAGGAGGTGGAGCCTCCAGGTCCCTGAGGGTTGATTGAGGCAAAGTGCCAATATCATAGGTGAAGGCAGAAATGCGAGTGAGTTGCTATCCGTCGTCCCCCTGCGGCCGGGGGACCGCCTCCTCTTTTTATAGACCAAGGGGAGGCGATTCACAGTCATGCCGCGTGGCTCTAAGTGCTGTGTGCGGCAGCATGGTGTACATTGTCATGGATTTGACAGCTGTCATGGAGAATCTCGCCTCTGGCAGGCGTCGTGGCGGGTCCTGTGCCCGTCCAGGGGCGGCTTCGAGGGTGGTAGCACTGGAGTCTTCGTTTGATCGTTGTCCGTACGCCAATTCAAGGGCTTGGCTGACGGAAGACTGGAGGCTGGACAACGGAGGGCGTGGCGATGTCATGTCGACCTGGGTTCCCACAGTGTTGGGGATGACGCTGCAGTGCCTGGGATGGTGGCACAATGGCAGGGATGGCCACACAGGGCCAGAGGTGATACAGAAGACGCGCCCCGCCAGCCTTACGTCACGGTGTCATCCCAGGTGGGTGCGGATTAGGTGGCCGTACCCCTTTAGAGGGTGCCGTCGTCCTCTTTCGAGGGGTGACATGGAGGAGGTATGGGAGTGGGCGGCACAGTGTCATGGAATGACGCCGGCCTTCCCGCATAGCACTCGCACAACTTGGGGGGATGGCCGCACAGTGCGGGTTGGTCGAACAGCACCGGGATATGATTCCCAGATGGTGTCAGAGGGTCGGCGTGGCGGGGATTCGCCTTTGACCCGGGCGCCCGCGAGGCGTCAGAGGATTTAATGCTCCGGTCAGGGGAGCAGGTACGGTGTCGTGCGTCGAGAGCGGCCTCGAGCAAGACGGAAATTCGCTCGTGGGGTCGGGTCCCTCGAGCGAGGCGGAAACTCACCCGAGGGGGCGTCAAGCCCTCGAGCGAGGCGGAAACTCGCCCGAGGGGGCGTCAAGCCCTCGAGCGAGGCGGAAGCTTTGTGGTGCGGCGCCTGGCCCTCGAGCGAGGTGGAGGTACGCCCGAGGGGTACCGCGGCTGGCTGCTCGGTGGGCCGCTAAGGCGTTTTGGGCCGTGGGCCTGTCTCTGCCCTGGGCCGCGACCACGCAAGGTGTGATTTGCGGTTTTCAATTTTGTTTATTCACTTTTTATTACTTTTAGAAAGGGGTGTTTATCCCCGTTATTAGGGGACCCTTATGACTATCCCTGACAGTAGCCCCCGAGCCTTTGCAGTGGTATCCGTAGGAACCTGCAAAGGCTGGTGCCTGCTGATGGGACTTTCTTCCCTCCTGGTTGTTGTGTCGTTCCGTGGGGGCGCGCTAGCGCACCCGCGGGTGTATCCCCTGAAGCCTTGGAGGAGTGCATGCACTCATGCAATGTTTTTTTACAGCGTGCTACCGGTGTGCGTGGTGTTTGTTTCAGCCGGCCTCGGCGGTGCCATGCGCATGTATCGACATTTGCTTCCATTCGAGCACATCCAAGAGGTGTAGCCGTGCGTCGAGCCCCCAAGCCTGGGCCCATTCAAGGCGATCAATGCGAGCTCTCCGGCTTGTCTGTGTGCCCCTTCGCCGCCCTTCCGCAGGGCGGAGGGGTGAGGTGTCCATGACTCCCATCGAGCGGGTCGCGAATCATGGATCTCTCGTTGAGCTGCTAACGGGTAGTTCAAGTGGACATCCATGCCCCATTCGATAAGGGTCGGCTCGTGGTCCGAAGACACGTCCATGAGAGCGCTTTACGCAGGTGTGATAGGCAGGGCTCGGTCCCGTTCGATTTGGACCGAGGGCGCAGAAGCTCTCCCTCGATGGGATCCCTCAACTAGCTACCCTCGTTGGCCTTGAAAATGCGTGCGCCCTGGTCGTCCCTAACTTTGTCAATCTTAGGTGCCTGTTCGAACCCTTAGAGGGTCAGGCTTCGAACCCCTGATTAGTAGGGCCTTTGCGGGGTGGCATTGAGGTGCCCCCATCTTGGTTTGATCCGTGGAGCTCGCTGGGTTGCGGTCGAATCGATCTTGAGCCACTGATCAGTAATCCCTCGGAGCGAGGGCATCCGCGGTGCCTCCCCTTGGCGTGCAGGGCTTAAGACTGCTGATCAGTAAGTCTTCATTCGAGGGGCATCTGTGGTGCCCACCCTCGACGGGTAGGGTATAGAGCCGCCGATCAGTAAACATAGCGTTCGAGGGGGTCGGCCCTCGAGTTCACTGAGTGAGCCACAGTTCTGCCCGTTTTAGATTGGGGTGCTGATCGCACCCTTAGAGGGTCAGATCTCAAGCTCCCGGCTCTGGTTGCATGGGGGGTTATCCTTACACAAGAAGGAACCCAGCCATTTAATGGCCGCAATCGTGGCCGCTGATCGTGCGAAGTGGGCGCGCCTTTTCAGGTGGTGTGTCGCAGACGTCGTGGGCGACGTGGGGGGGCGGACGGGACGGGGCACCGCGCCCCTTCGGTTATTGCGCCGTAATGATAGCACACGCTTGTGCGCACGACCGTTTTGGTGCGGCGGGGCCCATGTGTTAGCGATGCGGAACATCCGCCGCATTAACCGCCGCCACACGCGGAGTTACCGGGGGTGTTGCTCCCCCAAGTGCTATAAATCGTAGGGGGTGCGGGGGTGAAGATTCTAACCTTTGCCACTCACATTCGTTCCCCATACAACTCGTCTCTCTCCCGTCCATGCACTCCGCCGTTTAGGATCCGCTCGCGTTCCCCACTCTTCCGCCACAATCCTTGCTCCCGCTCTTGTCCTTTGTGCCCCCGCTCGCATTTGGGTGCCGGAGCCCCACCCGTGGCCCCGGTCAACGGTGACACCGCCGGCGCCGAACTAGCCGGTGAACGGCGGGGCGTTGGCGCCGGCGGACGACGACCTATACCCGCATGGATGGTCCCGCCGCAGTTGGACAAGGAGCCCAACCCCGCATGGCTACGTCGTCGGCTTCGTCCATTTGCACGAACGCGGTTTCACCGCCTCGGTGTAACACCCGAAAATTCCATCACAATAAAATATTGTTAGCAACATGGTTTAGTTTTATTTTCTAAGGATTTAATAAATTTTGAATAAATAAATTTGCCTTTAATTAGATTAAACATCATTTAATAATTAGAATCAAACAAGTGTTTGTGCATCATGTTGAAATGCATGAGTTTTGGTTGTGGTGTGATTTTAAAAAGTCTTAAAAAAACACTTGTGAAAAGTCTTAAAAATTTTTGTGAAAAGTCTTTAAAAATAATTGGAAAACTGGTGTGAAAGTTTGAATTAAAAATGATGAAAGTTTGAATTTAAAAAATGTTTGAAAACTTGTTTAAAAGGTTTTTCTAAAAGTCTTAAAATAGTTGGTGAATTTGTGTTAAAATTGGAGTTTGAAAAGATGAAAAAGATTTGAATTTAAAAGATTTGAAATAGGTTTGAAATTGGATTTGAAAAGAAAAGAAAAGAAAAAAAAACAGAAAAAAACCCACCCAACCCAACCCAACCCGCCGGCCCATCTAAGATTTTGGCCCAAGCCGCCCGCTCCGCCTCCCTCCCCTCCCCCTCTCTCTCACGCGGTCACCGACGGTGGGGCCCACCCGTCGGCACCTCCTTCAACCTCCCGGCCGCGCCCTCTCCTTTCTTCCCCGAGCCGCCGCCGGCCGCCCGCACCCCGCGCGCGCCTCCCCCGCCCTCCCCGCGCCCCTTCTCCTCCCCACCGAGAGCACATTAAGACGTCGCCGCCACCCACGTGCGCCGCCCCCTCCCCTTCCCCTTCGGAAACCGCCCCACCGAGCCGCCATTAATGGCCGCCACCGACCTCGCCGCCACCGCCGCGGCCGCCGTCTCCACTTCCCCCTCCGCCCTATAAAAGGCGAGCCCGAGCCCCACCTCCTCCCGCACCACATCCCCGCCATCCCCTTGCGCGGCCGCCGCCGCCACCGGAGCGCCAACCGCCGCCGGAGTCGCCGCCCCGATCTCCTTCTCCGGCGCGTCTCCCTCCTCTTCGAGCCCTCGCAATCTTCCCTACCTCCCTAGCTTCATTTTTGTCTAGGTACCGTAGTTTTGGCCACCGAAGCTCGATTCCGGCTTCTCCGGCGAGCCGCCGCCGCCGCCGCCGCCGCTTGGCGCCGCCGCCGCCGTCCGCCCGCCGCCGCACGCCGCCACCGGCGCCGCCCCGTCCGATAGAAATCTACGGCCCGGATTAAAAGCGATTCGTAACCCTTGGACCGGTCCACGGTGGACCGGTGGATCGGGTGCACCGCGCGGTGCACCGCCGATGTCATCGGCCGCGTCATCGCTTGCGTCATCACGTCCAACCACAAGCCGCCACGTGTCGCCATCATAGCTCACCCGCCGGCTGCCTTGGCGATTTTGCAAAAAGGACCCCGAGATTTCAGAATTCACAAATATATCCTTCCACCTATATAAAAGCCTTACAACTAGGTCCTGATTTTTATATCTAGGCCCCCGATCTCTTAGGTTTTCTGTTTAATAGCCTACCCTTTGACCTTTTTCATATTAGACCTCCTAGTTTCACACATATTTATGTTTAGGTCCCTGAAATCTTGCGTAAAAACCCCTAAAACTTTCGAGATATTCACAATTTAGTCCCCGAACCTTGTTTCGGCCATAACTTTTCCATCCTAGCTCCGTTTTACGCGTTCTTGGTGTCCACGCGATCGTCTCTCCGAGCCCGTCATTTCTAAAAGCTTGTTTTAGCCTTTTGGTAATGTTTGATGTATTGTTTTATTTATTGTATGTTTTCTTGCATGATCGTAGCCAACACGCCGTTCGAGGAAGTTCAAGAGCAGAGCTTTTCAGTTAAGGAAAGTAGCTTATCGTTGGAGAAAGGCAAGTGACCCTAACCACCCTTCTACCTATGCTTTAATCAAGAACACTATAAGTTAATCGGAACATGGAGAACCACCCGGAAAACGGTGCAAACCACAGTCCATATGGCTCTGGCTTAGCCAATTAATTAGGTGTGTGATTGTGTTGACGACCCTATCCGAAAGGAACACGGGGGCTCGGGTTGCGGGGGTATAGCCCGGTTCTTTTGGGGTAGCAGCCTTTGCTAAGGTGCCGACCACTAGGGAGGGTTATGGTCCGCCCCGAGTCAGAATCGTCGTGGGTTGTTGATGCTTTTGCATATCTTTGTAAAGGCTTCGTAGCGTCCCTATGCAATCACACCTCGGAAGTGTGGTATTGTGCACGATCAGCACATGCGTGGTTGGGTTCAAAGTTCTTTGGAACTTTTACGCGAACCGTGGGAAAAGTGTGCAACCTCTCGCGAGTGTAAAACTGATCGATCAGCCGTGCTCACGGTCAAGAGTGGCCTGGACCCTCACATGATTAATTGAACTTAAAGATGGATTAATATTGCTTTCCGGTTATTCCTGTGGCCTTGCTGAGTACCAACCATAAATGTACTCATCCTTGCTTACGCTGTTCAGAGAAGAATCCCGGAGTGGAGTACTTCACCGACTACGAGGAGTTCTGAGGATGCGATCAACCGATCGAAGCTTCGTGGAAGATGAAGATGGAGTCGCGTCTTCATAGTTATCGTTGTTCGTGTAAAGACCTTCGTGTCTACCTTCGTGAGTGTAATAAAAGTTAATAAACCTTTTATGTACGTTTTGAGCAATGTCTTGTGATATTACACTCATGAGTCTATCATATGTGTGAAATTGTGATCCTGGCACACATATGAGATGCATTCGGTTTTCTACGGAAAATCGGGTGTGACACTCGGTGAGCCGGTTCATGCGGGGGGCTGTGCCACCATTACGGGGTGGAGCTTCACAACTTCACCCCCAACGCCAACTCGCAGGCGGCTTCTGTGACAACCCGCCCAGGAAAATACCGTACTATCGCCTAAGACCGATCCACTTTGGTCATTAAGCAATAATAAAGTATCATCCTATCGTTAGTTGCCGGGTTAACGCCCGGTAAATCACTTGAAAAGCAGCAAGGATCGAATATATGCATTAAAACCCACTCGAAGGCGAGTCCAGAGATACACAACATTAATATCCAATTTCGTACCCCGAGGGGTTTATTTATTACAAACCATAGTCTTTGCCATACTGAGATAGTTCAGAGTTTTCGAAAGCAGCGGAAATAAACTAACGGAAGCGAAGACACCACGGGAGGCCATCCATGATGCTTTCAGTAGTCGTCCTCCACCCACTCCAGCTCCCAGCCGGGCGGGATCTCACCGGGCCACACATCACTGAAGGCATTACCTGGATCAACACATTACGGCAAGGCCGAGTATACTAATACTCGGCAAGTCTTACCCACCTAGGTGATATCTACTTCACCAATTCTAGACCATGAAAGACTTTTTGGCTACCGGGTTGCTTTTGCTAAAAAGTAACAAAGAGTAGGTCCTTACTTTCAAGATTTTAGCACAAGTTCTAGTGGGTTTGATCTTTACTACATTAGCCAACTAGAACAAACAAAGTTGTACAATACAATTAATCAAACATAATATTCATCATCTTCCATCATTAGGGATCTCATGACTAGTGGAGTAAGTAGTCTCGGATAACGGTGAGAGGCCGACAATCGATTGATTTCAACCTTGCAAGGTAAACCCAAACACACGGTAGGCTGCCCACAAAGGGACAACTTTCTCAGGCCGTCCCCAAAAATCCTCGGGTCGGGATCGAATCTTACAGTCTTTGGTGCAGGCTATCCGACATACCCCGCGAGATACCCGGAGTCACCATACACCACCGGTGGCGAGCCGTGAGAGCGAATCCCAAGAGTAGTAATGGTAGGATCCCTTGCCGTCTCATTAAGGTACTAGGCTTACCGGTCCCATACCCGACATGTGCTTAGTACGTTCAAAGACTTAACCCACATAACCACTGGACCGGAGCCCAGATCCCATGCTCTTACCACTTGAGCAATCCATTTAAGGATACACTGTGATTCCTATCTAGGAACCTATTCTCGCGAGTGAGGTCATCACCCAACTTGTAACGGTCCTATAGCTTAGCAGCTATCGACCTATCATACTAGTAGGGACAAAAGGTACCTAGGGATCATGCATCTAGGGTTTCATTCAACTCCTGAACGTAAATGCACAATCATCCATAGTAATTGAATAAAGAATTTGAAAACTGGGTTAGATGCACCGGAGCTTGCCTTCGTCAGCTAGGTTAGCTTGGGCACCCTCGGTGTCGAGCACTTCCACGTCTTTGCGGCGACGCTTCCGCTCCTCCTTCCTCGGTTTCGGGACAAGGGAGTAATCTCCGTCCGAAGATCTACACGGAATGCAATGCAAGATTTAGGTGATGTGATAGTTTGTTGTCTTATCCGACTCTTGTTTGGTCGCATTCACCTTAACAAGCATCTATCTAAGGTTTCTCTTTTAGGAAGGTTATTGGTTGTACATGGGTTATGCTTTGTTATTGCACATTTGATTAAAGGTTTTTATTATATTTGTCATTTCATGGGAAGGCTTTATTTCCTTTTCTTTTCACAAGCAAAAGGTATAAATAATATCTTTATCCATGAATTAATGTCTTATCAGAAATGATAATCAATCATCTCTTAATTGCATTAAATAATTCTTCCAAAAGGAAAAAGAATTTATATAAGGGCTTTTCTTTATTTAATTCCTCTTTAATATTAAAAGGGCTTCTAAGCTTTTTCTTAAGAAATTAAATTACTAAAAATTAAAGGAGTGTTCCATATGCATATTAGCACCTATCCTGGTCCATTGGACCCACATGTAAGTGTTGGATGCTAGGAAATTAAATATTATGGAAAAATAACAAAGGCTAGCTAGTGATTCCATTTAAATGCATTCAAAAATAAATAAGCATCAAATTGATCCAAACTTTCTTATGCATGCCCTCTGGTCCTAAACAAGCCTAAAGAACCAGCATATATATCTAGGAACTTTACTGATCTGGGTTTATTAATTTACGAAGGAAAACATTCATAAATTGAGAATAATTAATTCTGTTAAGCCAAAAATCATGATCAATTCACAAGATGTGCATTTTGACATTACAAGCCAGTGTGCACAAGTTGAGCTCAAGAACATAAATATATTTAGCAGGAAAAATCATCTAGGCACTTTCTGCAAGAATGGAAAAGAATTTATCTAGCAAGATCTACTGCATAACTTTGTGCACTTTTTGGCACAACAACTGGTCATATCCTAACACACAACATATCCAAAATTGAGATACAGAGAAGTTATGGATTTCAAGTTATGACAGATCTAGGTTTAACACATTTGTATTTTTCATGCTAAAACTATTTAGAATCCAGCCATGAGTAAATAACAAAAGAGATGGGATTTATCATCCTGAACCCTACAGAAATTTTTCTGATTTTTCTATGAATTTCTAGGCATTTTACAAGACACTGGACTAAACTGCAAGAAAACTAGATAGGGTTCTTCACAAACCGGCCCTGCAATTTTACACGAAACACCCTAACAAGATTCAAAGCAACGCAATTGGGTCCCTAGCCGGGGAGGGCGGCGCGGGCGCGGCCAATTCCGGCGAGCCGGCGGCGCTTTCGGCCGGGCAAGCGGCCAGGTGGGACCAACAGCTCACCTAGGGGTGGCAGGGAACCGGAGGGGAGGCAGTGAGTTGACCGGCGGCGGTGACCGCGGTGGCTCGGGAAAGGGCGGCGGGAAGGTGAAATGCGGGCAAACAAGCGAGCGTTGGAGCTTCACCAGAGCCTAAGGAAGCTACTAGAGCAGCTGGCCGGTGACGAGCACGGGCGGGAGATGCTAGCACCGAGCGGCGGCGGCCATGGCCGCGGGTGGTTCGGGTGGCGCGCGGAGGGGGAACAGGAGGGGTTATATATGCTACTCCGCGTGACCAGGGTGACGTAGGGGTGCTGGGGGAGATACCCGCCGTGCTACGGCGGCTCAGGGCTCGCGCGTAAGGCGGCAGCACCGCCGACGGACCACCGGTCCGCGGCGTGCGCGCGCGTGCGGCGGCGGCCCTCGGGGCTCCTCGGGACGGGGCGCGTTGGGGCGCGGGGCCTCGGGACGGCGCGTGCCTCGGGCGGTGTGGGCCTCGGGCGGCGCGGGCGTGGACGCCGAGGCGCGGCCGGCGGCGGGCGGCGACGGCGCGCGCGCGGGTGCGC
Source organism: Cenchrus americanus (assembly GCA_947561735.1). Classification (NCBI taxonomy): domain Eukaryota; kingdom Viridiplantae; phylum Streptophyta; class Magnoliopsida; order Poales; family Poaceae; genus Cenchrus; species Cenchrus americanus. The sequence goes on from OX387245.1 coordinate 50,986,617, forward strand.
ACGACGTCGCGCGTGCCGGCGCTCTGGCTGGTTGCTATTTCACTAGTGTCGTGTTCAAGCCGATTTTTCTCTAAAAATTTGAATAGAACTGGACCAAGTGATGAATACCAAAGTTGTAGATCTAGCTACCAACAACAATTTCTACAAAAGCCATATAGGGTTTTTCTCGCCTGTGTCAAAAGTTATTTGAATGCCAACTTTGAATGTCAGCAGGGTTTGGCAAACAGTGAATTCTGGCTTGCAATTGATTTTTCAAGTTTTTCCTCTCAAAATTGGAAATGCCACTCTACATGAAAGTTGTGTCCCTCCTCAAGATCTACAACTTTCATAAAGGTAGAATTTTAAGTGTTTAGGTGAATTTTGGAGAACGCGACAAAAGTTCCGGCAGGCACTTGGGGACACCATAGTGGCAAGGGGGTTTGACCCTCCTTTGACCATGGGTTGGCCCCACAAGTGTGTTTACTAGTCAATTAGGGTCACTAGGGTGGGGTTAGTGGGTTTTTCGAGGTGAGGACCCAGGTTGACCTAGGTTTGACCACGGTTGACCATTTGACCGGCTATTAAGGTTAATTAAAAACCTAGGGCGTCACAGCCTACCCCCCTTAAACGGAATCTCGTCCCAATATTCGATTTGATAACGAAGAGATGGGGAAAGACTCACGGTTCTGAGAGTGTAGGAAGCCCGAATACTTGGTGTTAAGATAGTCCTCCGGCTCCCACGTTGCTTCTTCCTCCATGTGATGGCTCCATTGGATCTCGTACATTCGCACGGTCTGCCTTCGGGTCTTCCACTGTTTTTGGTCTAGTACTTTCAATGGGTGCTCGATGAGCGAGAAATCCGGCTCAATCCAAGCATTAGCCTCCGTGATGATTTCATTCTCCGGCACAGGCATTCCCTTCTTCAATTGAGTTACATGGAACACATTGTGAACTGCGGAAAACTGTTCTGGCAATTGGATAGGGTAAGCCACGGGTCTAGATGCTTCTATAACTTCGTATGGTCCAATGTAGCGCGGGGCTAACTTTCCCTTGACTCCGAACCTTTGCACACCTTTGGTGGGGGACACTTTCAAATATACATAATCTCCCACTTCAAAGTGTCGAGGTGCGGTTCCCTTGTCGTGGTAACTCTTTTGCCTCATCTGTGCCATCTTCAAATTCTCTCTTATCACTTGCACCCTTTCTTCGGCCTCTTTAACTAATTTTGGTCCAAAGAGTGTTCTCTCTCCGGCCTCTAACCAATTCAGTGGAGTGCGGCATCTACGTCCGTATAGAGCATCGAACAGTGCCATTTTCAAACTGGCTTGATAGCTGTTATTGTAGGAGAATTCTGCCAAGGACAAACACTTGTCCCAACTCTTGTCAAAGTGCAAGATGCTTGCTCTCAACATGTCTTCCAAAATCTGATTTATCCTTTCCGTCTGACCATCGGTCTGCGGATGATAACTGGAACTCGTGGATCAGCCGGGTTCCCAAACACTCATGCAATTGTTCCCAAAAACGAGCTACAAACTGAGTCCCTCTATCAGAGATTATGGTCTTTGGGATTCCATGCAGACGAACTATGTGATCCACGTACAACTCTGCATATTGTTGTACGGAGTAAGTGGTGTGCACGACAATGAAGTGAGCGGTCTTGGTGAGTCTATCCACAATTACCCATATAGAGTCTTTCTTTCTAGCTGTTAGGGGTAAACCAACAATGAAATCCATACTAATATCGTCCGACTTCCACATAGGTATTGACAGGGGTTGGAGTACTCCTGCCGATTTCAAATGACTTGCTTTCATCCGGTGGCAAGTATCGCACTCGGCTACATACTTGGCTACATCCACCTTCATATTGGACCACCAAAAGTTCGCTCAGATCTTAGTACATTTTGGTACTACCGGGATGAATAGAGAATTTGGACTCGTGAGCTTCATCTAGAATGCTTTTCTTAATTTCTGGGTCAACGGGGACCACTAGACGTTTCCCAAACCAGACCACATCCTGGTGATCCTTCTGGAAACAAGTATATTTGGGGTCTCCTTCTGCTAGTTTCTCGCCTCGATGGTTTGAGTATCCGCATCATCACGGCGGGCGGTAACAATTTTGTCATAAAGATTTGACTCTGCCGTCAAGGCATAAAGGATTCCCTGCGGTACCACTTCTAAGTTGAGCCTCCTCATTTCCTCACACAATGGTTCACTGACTGGCTCCAACTCTAGGTGGTTGCAATGATCTTTGCGGCTAAGAGCATCCGCAACAACATTTGCCTTGCCGGGGTGGTAGTGCACTTCTAGATCATAATCTTTAATCAACTCAAGCCATCTTCTCTGTCTCATATTCAACTCTGACTGGGTGAAGATGTATTTGAGGCTCTTGTGATCAGTGAAGATATTGCAATGATTACCCATTAGATAATGCCTCCATATCTTGAGGGCATGGACAACAGCAGCTAACTCAAGATCATGGGTAGGATAATTGAGCTCATGGGGTCGAAGTGCCCGTGAGGCATAGGCAATGACTCGGCCTTCTTGCATAAGGACACAACCGAGACCCGTGCCTGATGCGTCACAGAAGACTTCAAACGGTTTGGAATTATCGGGTTGCACTAGCACTGGGGCTGAAGTTAGATGTTGCCTGAGAGTGTGGAAAGCTTTCTCACATGCTTCGCTCCACACGAATTTCACTCCTTTCTTGAGTAATTCGGTCATGGGTTTTGCGATTCTGGAAAAGTCAGGAATGAATCGACGGTAGTATCCCGCCAATCCTAGGAAACTGCGGATTTGATGCACGGACTTGGGTGGTTTCCAATCCATCACCTCTTGAACTTTGCTAGGATCTACGGAGATACCATCTTGGGAAATGGTGTGTCCTAAGAATTTCACACTTTTCAACCAGAATTCGCACTTGGAGAACTTAGCATAAAGCTTGTGATCTCGCAAACGCTGAAGGACAACTCGGAGATGTTTGACGTGATCTTTCTCGCTCTTAGAATAGATGAGAATATCATCGATAAAGACCATGACAAATTTATCGAGCTCCGTCATGAACACGGAGTTCATGAGGTACATGAAGTAGGCGGGGGCATTAGTGAGTCCGAAAGACATGACCAAGAACTCGTAAAGACCATAGCGAGTGGAAAAAGCGGTTTTAGGAATGTCGCAAGGTCGAATCTTGATTTGGTGGTAGCCAGAACGAAGGTCGATCTTAGATAAGACTTTGGCACCAGCTAATTGATCAAAAAGAACGTCGATTCGGGGAAGCGGGTATTTGTTTTTGATGGTGACTGCATTGAGTGGTTGATAATCTACGCACATTCTCAAGCTACCATCTTTCTTTTTGACAAAGAGAGCAGGGCATCCCCAAGGAGAAGAGCTCGGGCGAATATAACCCTTATCTAATAATTCTTGGAGTTGGGTTTTTAGTTCAGCTAACTCTTTGGGTGGCATGCGATAAGGTCTTTTGGAAATGGGTGCGGTACCGGGCTGGAGTTCGATCACAAACTCGACATCTCTGTCTGGTGGCATACCAGGCAACTCATCGGGAAAGACATCCGGGTACTCGCACACTACTGGAATTTCATCAAGAGGGGAGATAATGGTCACATAGGCACAAGAGTCGGTACCGTCCCTGAAAGGTAGGTACAAGGTAGTGTGCCCGACCGTAGGAGAATTGATCTCTACGACCCTATCCGATATATCTAGAATCACCTTATGTTGATTCATCCATTCCATACCCAAGATAACATCCATGCTTCCCAATTTGATAACTATAAGATTAGATTGAATAACCCTACTCCCTAGTCTTAGAGGAACTCCAAAAGTCACTAACTGAGACGTGATGTTTCCACCTGGTGTGGTAATTCTATAAGTGGATTTGGTTTGTGCTCCTCTTAGACCCAATTTGTCTAGTAGACTCTCATTTATGAAACTATGGGTGGCTCCCGAATCAAGTAAAACCTTAACAGGAGTGTTATCGATAGAGAATGTACCCGTGAGTACTGAAGCTCCCGCCGGGATGTCACTCGTTGTAGTGAAGTTCGGCTTGCCTCGGCGCACTTGCACCATAGGCTTCTTAACCGAGTGGTAGGCTTGCTTCCCGCACCCCGATTCTGTGGGTTGGGCTTGATCTGCCTGGGCTTGGGACACTCATTAATGTAGTGCCCTGGCTGGCCACATTTGTAGCAACGACGATCTCCAACATCGCGAGGAGGTGCATTAGGCTTTGGAGCCTGCTCCTGGGCACTGCGGAACTGGAAGTTCCCTGCGGGTTTGATCTGAGGTGGCTTCATCGTCCAGCGTCTAGTTGAAGATTGCTGGGATGGGCCTGGAGCTTCCTTCTTCACAAAGCGAAACTTCTTGCCCGTTCTGCTGCCTGGGGTGAAACCAGACATCCTCTTGTTGTCCCCTTGGGCTTTCTTCATAGCATCCTCTTGGGAGATAGCTTTGTTCACTAGCTCATGGAAGTTTGCGGGCTCGAGCAGATTCAGACGCTCATACAGCTTGCCATCAAGCCCGTCACAGAACCTTTCCATCTTCTTTGCATCAGTATCAATGTGATGCCCACCATATTGGCACAAGCTATTAAACTTCTGAGCATAGCGATACACTGAGTCAGATCCCTGACGGAGGGCCAACAGCTCCCTCATCTTCCTATCCATCAGTCCCTTTGGAATGTGGTGGCTCTTGAAAGCCTGCTTGAACTCATCCCAAGTCACAGCGTGCCCTCGCTGCATTGACTTGAAGTGGTCCCACCACATCAAAGCTTCCCCTCGCAGTTGCAGCGCTGCGAAGTTCGCTTTGTTCTCCTCGGAGCAAGGCAACACAAAGGCGAGAGAATTTTGCCTCTATGGCCTTGACCCAAGCCTCGGCTTCCGAGGGTCTTCTCGCTTTGGCGAAGGTTGGCGGCTTCATAGCGATGAACCGGGCATACATAGTGACCCGGTTAGGCCCCTCGTGATTGGCCTCGTGTGGCGGCCCTTGGTTCATCTGTCCGGGCGATCCGCTGCTCGCGTCCGCGGGATCCGGCGCGGCACCTCCGTTTGGGTGGCCATGAATGCCTCCGTCGGTGTCATGGGCGGGGGTGGCGGTAAGTCACCACTACCACTTGCTCCGAAACCGTTGGGAGAGCTGCGCGTGGTTCCCACCATCTGAAAAGTGAGCTTTATTAGTGAGGGAACCAAAAGCTCACTCCAATGATGACAAGCATGATCATGCATAAACACATCTCATTATCACTTAAATGATGGGGACAACAACAATCCACAATATTCCATAGCCACCAAGATTCATAGAATCGTTTTTCTCAACACGGTTAGGACTGCGATTACTCAATTGCACGACTCATAATTACCCTCGGACGATCGTTGTCATTTCGGATACCAACGAAGGTGGTATACAAATGGGCACTTATTCGCTGGCAATGAATGATGCCTCTAGAAATGCTTTGGTTTACCAACGTTTTTCAGGTGGGAAAGCAAAATTGACAAGCGTGGTCATTTGCAACGGTTCACCCAAGGATCTGGTAACATACGCAAGAAGGTATCAAATTTGAATGACAAACGAATTTTTCTTAAAGCATAGATGCTTAAGCATTCTTTATTACAACACGATAGAACAAGTTTCAAGGACAATACAACTCGAATTTGAAACAACATGACATGACACGATACAAGCAGTTACTTGGCACGAAGACGTGCTGTCAAGCCAACTACTCTAAACACCTCCAAATAACTCGATAGGATCGACATCCTTCTAATCCCTGCTGTCGGCAACCTAGTTGCCCACTGCAGCACCACTGTACGTAGGCAAAGCTGGGGGAGTCGGTAGCGGTGGTCCCCGCCCGGCTCGTCCGATCCCGGGCACCGGACAAGGCCTGCTTTGCTCCTCCGGTGTGCTCGTACCGGGGGCGGTGGGCCGTAAGGCCACGATAGCCTGCAAAGCTGCCACCTGTACCTCGGCCTCCTGCACCTGCTGCTGCATCTCAGCAATGTTCTGCAGTAGTGTCAGTCTCTCAATCTCGTGCGCATCGGCATCCTCCTCTAGTGCATGGTTCTCCTTCTCCAAAGCTACAATCCTCTGTAAGCGATCGCCTCTCTCAAGCTCTAACTGAAACCTCCTAGCACGCAGCCTGTCATTCTCCTGCTGCACCTGAGTAAGAGTAAAGTTCGAGCTCCGGTGTGTCTTCGAAAGCTCGCTCCCAATCGCGCCTAGATGCCACCAAGCGCTGCCCAATAATTGCTGCGGTGTTATAGCGCAACCCCTGAAGTGTGAAGACCACGTTCAGACAACGGGCTAGCGTTTGAGTAACATCCAACGGCTCTTCTAGGGTCAGTAACTCCCGTAGGTGGTCCATACGGTCCAACCATGCTGGGTCGTGAGGACTCACAGCAGGAAACAGTCCAAACGGAGAGAGAGCTACCACGGTGGGGTTGTGGTCACAGAAGTCTGTCAACACTCTGAGGGCGGCTGACTCAACGGACTCGTGAGTGATAAATCCCCAGTAGATAAAGCTCAAGTCAAACTAGTCGGCGTGGTCCGGTGTGGCGAACGATAACGATCACTGCGGCGGGGAACGCCAAAGCGCTCAAACTTCTTCACCTCGCAAGTCGGTGGGGTGAGGTAGCCTGCGGCACTGAGTGCTTCCCACGCCAGGCGCGGAAAACCCTCCTAGTGCAACCCGTTGGTACGGATCGTACCGTCAGCGTCGAACTGGTGGAACACGGGGAAATCCATCTGTACACAAATGTAACTCATGTCAGATCTCAAAGAGAACGGCATATCAAATGGTGAAGTTCTGGCAGCTGTGAATAAAAATTCATAACCAAAAATCCAGAAACCTCAAAACCTTCCCAAGTTCTCCGGTTCAAAAAAAATAAACTCTTTAATACTTAATTAATTTTAAGGTTAAGCATCGATCAAGGAAACAAGGTGGACGGTCCTGAACCTGGATGTGCCTAGGAAAGTGTGAACTAACCCAACGAACTAGGATTGAGACTTGCTATTACAGAATGGCTAGTTGAGGAGCAGTTATTTTTAACAATTTGGTTTAATTAACTTAGTACAAGGTACCAACTTTTTCAAAATTTCGGCAGCATGCCGGTTAGGTATGAGAGGTACTCTAGTTCTTAAAAAGCACACACTATCATAAACTTCCTTAGAGAACATATGGAAATTCGATTTTTGGGTCCATTTTAGTTGTTTCGATTTTTAACATGCATGCAAGACGTCCTATTCGACCTCACATGGCAATCAAGCCAAAAATCGAAGTTAGTGCCGGTGGCAAGGCTTTTAATCGTCTCTCCCTATAATATCTAGTCGAGAGCTATACGGTACTTGCTTAACAACTAACGAAGCGCTGTTATGTACCTGCAGAAAACGAACCTTTCGTGCCAGCACATCACGAAAGCGTCCACATACATTACCGTTCACTATAGAAACGACATCCATGCGTTAAGCCGCTGCATGGACAGCCTCGGACACCCTCCGTTTGAATAGAGTGTATCCTTGCCTCGCATGAGCGACATGCGGAATGCTCACATATGAAACACGTGGCGACACACAACTCACAAACAGACGCGAAGATGGGATCCGTGGAATGGATCACTCCATCAACCCTCGCAATTCCCGTGATGCGGAACAGCACACGTATAAAACATGTGGCTCCTAGTTTGGTTGTGCAAGAAAGTAAGTCTGACATAAAGTAATCTGCTGGAAGTTAGCAAAATAAACCATAGGTTATTTAAGCCACCTGAAGAACCCGAAATTTCCTCTAGGGCCTCTCGGTATAGTTTATCCTTAGCGAACCAACGTATTTTGGAAAATCAGAAAACCTTGGCATATTTTATTCAAAAACCATTGATTAAGTTTATTAATTAATATCTGGTGCATATAAGCTCTGATGCCAACTGTGACAACCCGCCCAAGAAAATACCATACTATCGCCTAAGACCGATCCACTTTGGTCATTAAGCAATAATAAAGTATCATCCTGTCGTTAGTTGCCGGGTTAACGCCCGGTAAATCACTTGAAAAGCAGCAAGGATCGAATATATGCATTAAAACCCACTCGAAGGCGAGTCCAGAGATACACAACATTAATATCCAATTTCGTACCCCGAGGGGTTTATTTATTACAAACCATAGTCTTTGCCATACTGAGATAGTTCAGAGTTTTCGAAAGCAGTGGAAATAAACTAACGGAAGCGAAGACACCACGGGAGGCCATCCATGATGCTTTCAGTAGTCGTCCTCCACCCACTCCAGCTCCCAGCCGGGCGGGATCTCACCGGGCCACACATCACTGAAGGCATTACCCGGATCAACACATTACAGCAAGGCTGAGTATACTAATACTCAGCAAGTCTTACCCGCCGGTGATATCTACTTCACCAATTCTAGACCATGAAAGGCTTTTTGGCTACTGGGTTGCTTTTGCTAAAAAGTAACAAAGAGTAGGTCCTTACTTTCAAGATTTTAGCACAAGTTCTAGTGGGTTTGATCTTTACTACATTAGCCAACTAGAACAAACAAAGTTGTACAATACAATTAATCAAACATAATATTCATCATCTTCCATCATTAGGGATCTCATGACTAGTGGAGTAAGTAGTCTCGGATAACGGTGAGAGGCCGACAATCGATTGATTTAAACCTTGCAAGGTAAACCCAAACACACGGTAGGCTGCCCACAGAGGGACAACTTTCCCAGGCCGTCCCCAAAAATCCTCGGGTCGGGATCGAATCTTACAGTCTTTGGTGCAGGCTATCCGGCATACCCCGCGAGATACCCGGAGTCACCATACACCACCGGTGGTGAGCCGTGAGAGCGAATCCCAAGAGTAGTAATGGTAGGATCCCTTGCCGCCTCATTAAGGTACTAGGCTTACCGGTCCCATACCCGACATGTGTTTAGTACGTTCAAAGACTTAACCCACATAACCACTGGACCGGAGCCCAGATCCCATGCTCTTACCATGTGAGCAATCCATTTAAGGATACGCTGTGATTCCTATCTAGGAACCTATTCTTGCGAGTGAGGTCATCACCCAACTTGTAACGGTCCTATAGCTTAGCAGCTATCGACCTATCATACTAGTAGGGACAAAAGGTACCTAGGGATCATGCATCTAGGGTTTCATTCAACTACTGAACGTAAATGCACAATCATCCATAGTAATTGAATAAAGAATTTGAAAACCGGGTTAGATGCACCGAGCTTGCCTTCGTCGGCTAGGTTAGCTTGGGCACCCTCTCGTGTCGAGCACTTCCACGTACTTGCAACGACGCTTCCGCTCCTCCTTCCTCGGTTTCCGGACAAGGGAGTAATCTCCGTCCCGGAAGATCTACACGGAATGCAATGCAAGATTTAGGTGATGTGATAGTTTGTTGTCTTATCCAACTCTTGGTTGGTCGCATTCACCTTAACAAGCATCTATCTAAGGTTTCTCTTTTAGGAAGGTTATTGGTTGTACATGGGTTATGATGTTATTGCACATTTGAATAAAGGTTTTTATTATATTTGTCATTTCATGGGAAGGCTTTAATTCCTTTTCTTTTCACAAGCAAAAGGTGTAAATAATATCTTTATCCATGAATTAATGTCTTATCAGAAATTATAATCAATCATCTCTTAATTGCATTAAATAATTCTTCCAAAAGGAAAAAGAATTTATATAAGGGCTTTTCTTTATTTAATTCCTCTTTAATATTAAAAGGGCTTCTAAGCTTTTTCTTAAGAAATTAAATTACTAAAAATTAAAGGAGTGTTCCATATGCATATTAGCACCTATCCTGGTCCATTGGACCCACATGTAAGTGTTGGATGCTAGGAAATTAAATATTATGGAAAAATAACAAAGGCTAGCTAGTGATTCCATTTAAATGCATTCAAAAATAAATAAGCATCAAATTGATCCAAACTTTCTTATGCATGCCCTCTGGTCCTAAACAAGCCTAAAGAACCAGCATATATATCTAGGAACTTTACTTGATCCGGGTTTATTAATTTACGAAGGAAAACATGCATAAATTGAGAATAATTAATTCTCGGTAAGCCAAAAAATCATGATCAATTCACAAGATGTGCATTTTGACATTACAAGCCAGTGTGCACAAGTTGAGCTCAAGAACATAAATATATTTAGTAGGAAAAATCATCTAGGCAATTTCTCGCAAGAATGGAAAAGAATTTATCTAGCAAGATCTACTGCATAACTTTGTGCACTTTTTGGCACAACAACTGGTCATATCCTAACACACAACATATCCAAAATTGAGATACAGAGAAGTTATGGATTTCAAGTTATGACAGATCTAGGTTTAACACATTTGTATTTTTCATGCTAAAACTATTTAGAATCCAGCCATGAGTAAATAACAAAAGATATGGGATTTATCATCCTAAACCCTACAAAATTGGTTTGAGATTTTTCTGATTTTTCTATGAATTTCTAGGCATTTTACAAGACACCGGACTAAACCGCAAGAAAAACTAGATAGGGTTCTTCACAAACCGGCCCCGCAATTTTACACGAAACACCCTAACAAGATTCAAAGCAACTTAATTGGGTCCCTAGCCGGGGAGGGCGGCGCGGGCGCGGCCAATTTCGGCGAGCGGCGGCGCTTTCGGCGGGCAAGCGGCCGGGTGGGACCAACAGCTCACCTAGGGGTGGCAGGGAACCGGAGGGGAGGCAGTGAGCTGACCGGCGGCGGTGACCGCGGCGACTCAGGAAAGGGCAGCGGGAAGGCGAAATGCGGGCAAACAAGCGAGCGTTGGAGCTTCACCAGAACCTAAGGAAGCTACTAGAGCAGCTGGCCGGCGACGAGCACGGGCGGGAGATGCTAGCACCGAGCGGCGGCGGCCATGGCGGCGGGTGGTTCGGGTGGCGCGCGGAGGGGGAACAAGAGGGCTTATATATGCTGCTCCACGTGACCAGGGTGACGTAGGGGTGCTGGGGGAGATACCCGCCGTGCTACGGCGGCTCGGGGCTCGCGCGTACGGCGGCGGCACCGCCGACGGACCGCCGGTCCGCGGCGTGCGCGCACGTGCGGCGGCGGCCTCGGGGCTCCTCGGGACGGGGCGCGTTGGGGCGCGGGGCCTCGGGACGGCGCGTGCCTCGGCCGGTGTGGGCCTCGAGCGGCGTGGGCGTGGACGCCGGAGCGCGGCCGGCGGCGGGCGGCGACGGCGGCGCGCGCGGTGCGCACGACGTCGCGCGTGCCGCCGCTTCGGGCGGTTGTCGTTTCACCGGTGTCGTGTTCAAGCCGATTTTTCTCTAAAAATTTGAATAGAACTGGACCAAGTGATGAATACCAAAGTTGTAGAGCTAGCTACCAACAACAATTTCAACAAAAGCCATATAGGGTTTTTCTCGTCCCGCATCAAAAGTTATTTGAATGCCAACTTTGAATGTCAGCAGGGTTTGGCAAACAGTGAATTCTGGCTTGCAATTGATTTTTCAAGTTTTTCCTCTCAAAATTGGAAATGCCACTCTACATGAAAGTTGTGTCCCTCCTCAAGATCTACAACTTTCATAAAGGTAGAATTTTAAGTGTTTAGGTGAATTTCGGAGAACGCGGCAAAAGTTCCGGCAGGCACTTGGGGACACCATAGTGGCAAGGGGGTTTGACCCTCCTTGGACCATGGGTTGGCCCCACAAGTGTGTTTACTAGTCAATTAGGGTCACTAAGGTGGGGTTACTGGGTTTTTCGAGGTGAGGACCCAGGTTGACCTAGGTTTGACCACGGTTGACCATTTGACCGGCTATTAAGGTTAATTAAAAACCTGGGGCGTCACAGCTTCCTTCATCGCCATCTGCGAGGGATTTCTGGGGGGTCCCGGCGAACTGGGACCTCTGGGTCCATCTCTTCCGCGGCGAGCTTCACACTCTCACCACGGGCGAGAAGGGGACGCGGCGTGCGGTTCGCGCCGATGGCCTTACGTTCGTGCTGCGGGATACGCGCAAGGAGCTGTACCCGCTGTGCACCATGACCTCCAACAACGCGGATTGGGAGAAGGGATGGTTCTACCTCCACAACGATGACGTTGGCCTTCCGCCGTACACTAGGAAGGTGCTGATGGGGAAGCCCAACGCCTGGTTCCACGGCGTGTCACCCCCTTCGCGGCAACGGAGGCTGGAGTCTCTCACCACCACCCTGTGCCACCTGGCGGACACCGGGCTGGGGTGGCTTTGATCATCTCCAACTTCCATCACCGGCTGATCGTGCCCCTCATGGAGAGGGAGCTCCGCATCTTCGAGATGAGCGACGCAGCCAACCCTACATCGTTGGCACGCTCGCAGCTGCTGCAAGAGTGCCTCCTCGAGGAGTACGCAGCCACGCGGGCAAGGCACGCGGTCAACCTCAAGGTGGTGCCATTGGTCGTTTGTGATGCTCCCCGATGCCCAGCCGGTGAGCACAATTTTTCTTTCCCTTTTGGGTTTTTTTCACATTTTTATTCATCCTGACAGTCTCTGCCTGCAGCTGGTGACCGTGCATGCTGCCTGATCAGACCCGCCGACACCCCAATCTCAAGCCGCCGGCCGCGCCGCGCAGCAACGGGAGCGGGAGACCCTCGCGAAGGAGAGGAAGATCAGGCGGCGAGAGCGCCTTGAGTAGTACAATGAGGAGTACCGGCTGCGTGAGCAACAAGGGGTCCCCCTCCACCGGCGTTGGCGAACTCGTCGTCGGACGAGGAGCGGACCACCTCTGACAGGTGGGAACCTGTGCCCCCATCCCCACGGGCCGAGGGGGCGGCTGTAGAATTGACCCCCGAGGCAGGCACGGAGCTGCCCGCCACCGGGTCGTCGGTGGAGGTGCCAGCGGGCGCAGTGGAGGTGCCCCCCAATCCTCAAGAAAGAAGAAGCGGGGCTTCTCCAGTTTGAGGTAGGTAACATTTCTTCGCGCACGCCCCTGATTTCGGGGACCAACTACTCATCCCCTCCCTTTATTCCATTGTCAGGGCGTCGCCAACCGTCCCTGACCTTGCGCCCGCGAAGGCGCTGAAGTTAAGGACGTCCCTGATGACCGGGTGGCGCTCAGAGAGGGCGCCACGGGCGGCGGTGAGCGTGGCGGTGGCGGGCGAGCCGTCACGTACCACGACCATGGCCACGAGGCTGTAGCAGGAACGGGTGGCGATGGTGGGCTCGCAGGCGTTGGTGCCTCGCGACCCTCATCAAGGGCGCGGGCGGGCTTGACCGGGGAGCTGGTCCACCGGGGGCCACGAGACGGTCGAGGCCCTTGCTGGTGGTGATTCTGCCCCCAGGAGGGGCCGATCGAGGGGATCATCTGGGCAGCTCCCGAGTGCGCACCTCAGGTGCTGGTGGTGCGGTCTGACAGCTGCGTGATGTCGCAGCGACCGGCGCATGACGCCGAGGCGTCAACATCCCGCGCCGCCCGCACCCGACGTCGCCGTGTTGCAGTTGGAGCAGGGGCTGCATCACCTTGGTGTCCCGCGTGCCCTTCTCGACGAGGTCCAGGCTGAGCAGGCACTGTGGCAGGAGTTCCGCGAGAATGGCACCTCCCTCAACGCCGCCCTGACCGAGGCACTGCGGCTCCACGGGGGCCCGTCGTTCCTGCTTTTTGAGGTTAGTGTTTTTGCTTGATTCGAAGCTTATCTCTCATGTCTACGTCATCTGAGTGTTTCATGATCTATTTTTTCTCTCTGCCCTTTGATTGTTGCCTGTAGGAGCCGTAGGGCCGGGCGCACGAGAAGTATAACCACCTCTCCTAGTTGAGTTCGGACCTCGACTGGTATCGGGGGCAGTACGAGGCCCTCGAAGCCTTTGTAGAGGCTCTGCAGATGGACAACGGCCGGCTGGAATAGTAGCTAAGGGCCGTGCAAGACACCCTCCCGGACCAGCGTGCTCTGACCGCGGAGGGCACCACCGCAGTCGATAGGGTGAAGAACGTGCTCTTGGAGAAAGAGGAGGCGTTAGCGTCGGCGAATGGCGTGCTGCAAGAGGCGCGTGCTGCCTTGGTCGAGGCACATATAGACCGCACTGGCGGAGAAGGAGACCGCCCTTGTCTCGGTGCAGACTCAGCTCCAACAAGACCGCACCACCCTCGAGGGGGCGCGGTCCTGGCAGGCTCAGGCAGAGCAAAAGGCCCAAGAGGCCGAGAAGCTAAGAGCCCCTTTGGTAGGGCTTCACACACGGCTCCAACAGCAGCTTCACATGGAGCCCTGCCAAATAGCTGTTTTTGCAATGGCTCTGGAGCCGAAGCCCCTGAAATCCCGCTGATTGGAGCACTTTTGCTTGCGCGGAGCCACGAAATGGCAGCTTCATCCGGCTCCAAGCCTCTCCCCTGCATTACTCTATGTCCTTGCTATCAAAGCTGAAACAATTACAACCACTGCAACTGCTGAGAAAACAACGGGTGCCGGCACGACGGGTCGGAAGTGGCTCGAGGCGCCGGCGGGTAGTAGCGGAGGCGGCCCGAGGTGGAGGCGGGGCGAGGCGGGTGGCGGTGGAGGCGGACCGAGGCACCGGCGGAGTGGGCGCAGGCGGGGAAGACCGGGCGTACGCCATGGTGGCCCGCCGCCTCCGTGCTGGAACTTGGCCGGAGGCCGCCACCGGGCAGACCCTGGCTCGTCGGACGGGAGAGGCCGCAGCCTCGGCTCCTCCGTCGCCGCCTGTGCTTCCTTCTCGAAGCGTCCCCTCTTCAGAGGTGACTAAATGTGACACAAATACCAGTCCCAGGAGGCTGGTAACACATTTATTACAAGAGGTGGATCAGTCTTTTACATCACGACGACACAGAGGGCACGGGAGTGTCAACGCTACAAGGAACAACACAAACACTAACGACCACACTACGATAGCAAAGGCTTCTAAAGCCTCATCAGAGTACCACACCATGGAAGCTCTCTGTGGAGGCCCTGGGTACACAGGCACGGTTGGGTGTAGGGCAGCGACCTACTCGACGTCTTCGGGAACGAAATCGGGATCCTCCTCTGAAAAACAGTTAGTTAAACAAGGGTGAGCACATACTTACTCAACAAGTCCAACCCCACCCACGGAGGGGCTTATAAGCAGGTCATGCACATGATATAAATAACGAGGAACATGTTAAGGTTTATTTGCAAACTCATTTACTCATGCAGGGGTTCATTTTCAAAAAGGTTTTCGCAAACCAGTTTTATAACCAAAGTGACTCAGTTGTTTTAGGAAAACCACTGTGGACACGTCTATTCGAATAGGTTTGACACTCTGCAAAGGTTGTACATCTTTACCCACAAGTAGGGTACCGCCACACGAACACCTTAGTGTCGGCGCGGATCCTATCAAAGCCATTACCCACCTTAGCTAACCCTACGAGCCATCACGGAAGCAACCAAGGGGTTATCTCACATAACCAGGGTGTACCTCACACAGAGCGTACCCCTACTCCTTAGTCTCCCGCCGCTCACCCGCACACCAGATGGCAAGTAGATTAACTAGTGGGGTTTATGCTAAGCCGTTGCCACATACAACGGTCGAGTGGCTGTACGATGATTTGGGTCAGGTGAGATGTCACGCAACTCGGTCCTTAACCGACAAGATGGACAACTCCCAACATGCTCAACCACACAGGTACGAGCTCACCCATACTCCTGACACACGCGTCCACCCCGTCCACCCAGTTCTTTACTCATTTTCCAAACATACCCCATTTCCATTTTTAAAACACTCACACATTTTTAAAGCAATCATTTAGGCCAAACAAAGGTCAACCATAGCAAATAAGGGTGGCTATCCTACCATGTTTTTGCAGTAAAACAATATGCAATTTATAAAACGGGTATAGGGTTGTGTTTATAAAACTAGGACCAAAGCATGCATCAAAGGATGAGGTTGAACTTGCCGTCTTCGAAGTCCTCGGGAAGTTCCGGCTCGGCGTTCGGGATCTCGGGCTCCTGCTTGCAGTACTCAGTTCCAAGCTCCGCCTCAAGGTACCTTCCTTCGTTTACTTCGTCGGCTATAGCGCACACACAGGCAAGCATGCAATCAATATAAGCACACACAATTTCTCCGGCTGAGCTCGAGCGAGGTAATTAAATAAAATAGGTGAAATAAATATCATGCAGGGGGTTTTGGGTGAAGGATGGGTGGCGGTATACCCGGTACGGGTGTGAGGAAGTTTGGGCGCGATTTGGATTAAAATCGCGCATGAAATGACGGGTTAAAGGAGGTGTTTAGGGTTCATTAAGGGTCTGTTAGTATTTTATTTTAAAAGAAAAGGACCTAATTATAATATTTAAACCTAGCGGGGGTTTAATTATACTAGTCTAGGGGTTTAATTAAAAAGGAAAGGGTTGTTTTGGTGAAATATCCTAAGGGTTAGGGTCTGATTTGAAAGAAAGGAAAGAAAGAATAGGGGGTCAGTTTTGGAGAAGTGGAAAAAGGGCAGGGGGTATGGGCAAAACAACCATCTTCTTCCTCCCTCCCTCACGATACAGAACAGAGGAGACAGGGAGGTCGACCGTGGAAGGGGGGAGGGGCGCCGGTGACCCAGGCCATGGAGACGGCCGGGATGTGGGGCAAAACGGAGAGGAGATCGAGGGAAACTCATTCCGCTCCTCACCTTGGCCGGGACGGACCGTGGAGGGAGATCGACGGCGGCAGGCGGTCTGCAACCCGGAACGGCCCGGGCGGCGCTGGTGGTGGCGATGGAGAGCTCGGGGAGGAGGGGGAATTGGTCGTGGAGGTGCGGGACGTGGTGGGGAGCCGGTCCGACCCTTTTATAGGCACGGGAAGGTTGGTTCGGTGAAGATATTTAAGCCCCAAAAGCTTCGATGGCCGTCAATGGCGGTGGGGAGAAAAATATCCTAGCATTGACCTTGGGCCGGCGAGCTTCCGGGCGGCGAGGCGCTGTGGATGGGACTCTTCTTGCAGGCTGCTGCTGTGGCTGTGGGGGAGGAGACCGGCCGGAGGGGAGAAGTAATGGTGGAGGTGACCGTTGGTCGTCGCCTGTCAGAGCAATGGAGGGGGGCGGGCCGGCCTCGCCGCAGGCGCGGGCCAGCTCTAGCGTGCTGCGCCAGCGAGCCTGCTGGCCAGGCTTCGGCCAGAGGAGAGGGGGCGCCGGTCCCGGCCGGCCGCGCGAGTGGGGGGGTCGGGGGGTCGCGCGGGGGAAAGGGGGTTCGCGGCCTGGGGCCTGACCGAGGAGGAAGAAGGGTGGGGAGGAAAAGAAGAAAAGAAAAAGAAAAAGAAAAAAGAAAAAGGAAGAAAAGAAAAAAGAGAAATAGGAAGAGAAAAAGAAATAGAAAAATGGAAAAAGAAATAGGAAAGAGTTTTAGAAAAATTAGGATAATTTCTCGGGAAATTAGAGGAAGGGGTTTTGCAGGGTTTTCCGGTTTTTCGGGCATCAGGGTGATTTTCGGGATGGCGGTGATGGCGAGGCGGATCGGCCAGCGGAACCGCGGCGTGTGCGGGATTCCTGGCGTGGTGGCCGACCGCGGTGCCGGGGCGACACGCAACGGGCGACGGCCCGAGCGCGGCGGTGCCGGCGGGATTCGCGGCACGCGCGCCGAAGGTAAAGGAATCGACCGGGGTTTTGAAAGGGGGTAAATGAGCTCAGCTGGAAAGTTTTGAAAACATGCGTGATTTATTAGGTGGTTTATTAGGAGCTAAAAACGCGGGCATTACAAACCTAACCCACTTAAAATGAATCTCGCCCTCGAGATTCGGCTAGGTTTCAAACAGGTGGGGAAACTCTTTCTTCAACACGTCCTCTCGTTCCCACGTGGCTTCTTCTACTCCGTGTTTGCTCCATTGAACTCTGCACACCCGTACTTCTGATGTTCTTGTTCTTTTGACCACTGTGTCCAAAATCTTGACAGGCACTTCCTGGTACCTAAGGTCTGGCTGTAGATCGATGGTCTCTACCGGTACTCGCTTTTCTTCGAGGACCTTCAAACATCTGTGTAGCTGGGAGACATGAAACACTGGGTGTATGTCTGACATCTCTTCTGGTAGCTCCAACCGGTATGCTACTGCTCCGACCCTCTTTAGTACTTTATACGGTCCAATGTACTGAGGGGCCAACTTTCCGTGCACCTGAAACCTCCGAGTCCCTCGGATAGGTGAAACCTTGAGGTTAGCGAAATCTCCAGGATTGAAGCTTGCTTCACGCCTCTTCTTGTCTGCGTAGCTCTTCTGTCGGGATTGGGCGGCTTTCAACTTTTCTCGGATGTCGGCTACTCGCTCTTCGGCTTCCTTTATAAGTGTGGGCCCAACCAGGGCACGTTCTCCTACTTCTGACCACATCAAGGGTGTCCTACATTTCCTTCCATATAAGGCTTCAAACGGTGACATTCCTAGGCTTGCTTGATAGCCGTTACTATAGGAGAATTCTGCATATGGTAGACTCTGCTCCCAGTCTTTGCCATAGGTGAGGACACATGCTCTCAACATGTCTTCTAGAATTTTGTTTACCCTCTCATCCTGTCCATCTGTCTGCGGGTGATACGCTGAGCTGAAATCCAGCTTGGTACCCACGGCTTTATGCAAGCTTTTCCAAAACCTAGAGGTGAATTGGGTCCCTCTATCTGAGACTATCCTGCTAGGCACTCCATGCAGTTTCACTATGTTCTCTATGTAGAATTTTGCCAACTTCTCTCCTCCATAAGTGGTATGTACGGGTAGAAAGTGAGCGACTTTAGTGAGTCGGTCCACTATCACCATATGGAATCATGCCCTTTCTGAGTCTTTGGCAAACCTACTACAAAGTCCATGCTTATTTCGTCCCATTTCCATACCGGGATTGGTAAGGGTTGCAACAGTCCTGCGGGTTTCTGGTGCTCAGCTTTAATCCTCTGACAAGTATCACAGTGGGCGACGAACCGGGCAATGTCTGCTTTCATTCCATTCCACCAATACTTCTGTTTTAAGTCCATGTACATCTTGGTGGATCCCGGGTGAACGGAATATGCCGAGTTGTGGGCCTCATCCATGATGGTCTGTCGGAAATCTCTGCCTTCAGGCACGCATAACCTATTCTTATACCACAGTGTGCCCTGATCATCCACTCTAAAGTCTGGGGCCTTATTCTCTCCTGTATGCTTGCGGATCTTCATCAGATTCTCATCGATCTCCTGGGCCTTCCTGATCCTTTCCTCTAGGGTAGGCTAAACACTCAGTTGGCGAACGTAGCCTTGGGGGACAATGTGCACGTTGATTCGCGCCATTTCCTCTTGCAACCGGGTACTCTTGGGTGCTGCCTTCTCGTAAGATTTCCGGCTTAGGGCATCTGCTACTACATTGGCTTTCCCTGGGTGGTAGTGAATCTCTAGATTATAGTCTTTGACTAACTCTAGCCACCTTCTTTGCCTTAGGTTCTGGTCGGGCTGGGTGAAGATGTAGTTTAGGCTCTTGTGGTCGGTATAGATCTCACACTTATTCCCAATCAGGTAGTGTCTCCAAATCTTAAGGGCATGCACTACGGTTGCAAACTCCAAATCATGGGTGGGATAATTCTGCTCGTGGGGTTTGAGCTGGCGGGAAGCATATGCCACTAATTTCCCATCTTGCATGAGAACACGTCCCAACCCTTGTCGGGACGCATCGCAATATACGACAAAATCCCGTTGAATGTCTGGCAGGGTCAGCACTGGGGCTGTGGTCAATCTTCTCCTCAACTCCTGGAAACTTTTCTCGCATGACTCGGTCCAGTTGAACTTCTTCTCCTTCTTTTGCAACTCTGTCACGGGCCGGGCAATCTTGAAAAATCCTTCAATAAACTCCAGTAGTACCCTGCTAAACCAAGAAAGCTTCTGATCTCGCTCACGTTGGTCGGTTGTTGCCAGTTGGAGACTGTTTCAACTTTCCCGGGGTCTACTGCTACTCCTTCCACAGTCAGAATATGTGCAAGGAAAGATATTTTCTCCAGCCAGAACTCACACTTGCTGAACTTAGCGTACAGCTTGTGTGCCCTCAATTTCCCCAGCACTACTCGAAGATACTGCTCATGTTCCTCCACACTTTTGGAGTAAACAAGTATGTCGTCAATGAAGACTATGACAAACTTGTCCAGCTCTTCCATAAACACCTTATTCATGAGGTTCATAAAATATGCTGGTGCGTTGGTGAGTCCAAAGGACATCACTGTGAACTCATACTGCCCGTAACGGGTGACAAAGGCGGTCTTGGAGATGTCGCTTTCCCTAATCTTGAGTTGGTGGTACCCTGACCTTAGATCCACCTTCGAAAAATACTTGGCTCCTTTCAACTAGTCGAATAGATTATCTATTCTGGGGAGAGGGTACTTGTTTTTGATAGTAACCTCGTTCAGCGAGCGATAGTCCACACACATCCTCATGCTCTTATCCTTCTTCTCTACGAAAAGCACTGGGGCTCCCCATGGTGATGAGCTTGGTCTGATGAACCCACATCGCTGGAGTTCTCCTAGCCGCGTTTTCAATTCTGCCAACTCATGGGCTGCCATCCTATAGGGTCTCTTGGCTATGGGAGAGGTTCCGGGAATAAGGTCGATGACGAACTCTATATCCCTATCTGGTGGCATTCCGGGGAGTTCTTCGGGGAACACATCTGGGTACTCTCGCACTACTAGGACATCCTCTATGGACTTGGCTTCCATGTTGAAAACCATTATGTCTGGCCTGTGTCCTCGGGTGTGGCAGGTCACTTGTATTCCGTCTGGGTTGGTTAGGTGCGCTACTTTATCGACGCAACTTATAAGGCCATGATGTTGGCTTAACCAATCCATCCCAAGGATCACATCTATTCCCTTGGACTTCAGTACTACCAGGTCTGCTAGGAACTCTACCCCACTTAAAATGATCCTTACCCGGGGGCATCCCAGTTGACACTTGATGTCACCTCCGGGCGTTCGAGTTAATAGGGGTGCTTTTAGTAGTACTGTGGGTATGCTATGCTTTTCCACAAAACTTGAGGATATGAATGAGTGCGATGCTCCCGAATCAAATAATATGGTTGCCAAGACTGAGCTGACCAGGAACTCACCGAGCACTACGCCTTGTGCTTCCTGAGCCTCCTGTGCGTTGATGTGGTTGACGCGGGCTTGTCCATAAGACTGCTGGGGCTGCCTCATCTGCTGGTTGCTGTTGTTGTTGCCGAAGTTGTTGTTGCTGCGCACCGGCATGCGGTTGGCTCCAGACACGAGTGGTCTTGGCCCATTCACCGAGTTGGAGTAGGTGGAAGCGGTTGGCTTCTTGGCATATGGGTAGTTGGCAATTAAGTGTTCGGTCTCGCGGTAGTTGAAACACACCCGGGAGTTGTTGTTGTTGTTGGCGGTGACCTGGCTGGTGTTGCTCTGTGGGGGCTTCATGGTGTTCTAGTTGTTGTAGGGCTTGAACTGGGTTCCGGGGTCGCATGGTTGGGTCTAAAGTTCTTCGGGACTTTTACGCGACTTGTGGGTAAAGATGTACAACCTCTGCAGAGTGTAAAACTAATCGATTAGCTGTGCTCACGGTCAAGAGTGGCCTGGATCCTCACATGATAATTGAACTTGAAGATGGACTTAAATCGTGTTCTCTGGTTATTCTTGCCATATGCTTATGGCGTATCTCTTACCTTATGCTTAATCGTGGGTTGGTATAAACTTATACTTTATTAGTAATCAGGTGCTAATAAAATTTGATCAACTAAAATGCTAAATGCTTATAGCCCAGTCCACTATAAAGCCTTTGCATTCATATCTTTTTCCACACTTGCTGAGTACGACAAGTGCTCACCCTTGCTATAAACAATATTGCTCAGAAGGAGGAGGCTACTCTAAAGTCTTGTGAAGATGTTGATGAGTGCTAGGCGTACGCAACCCCCAGTCGACTGCCTATGATGTTTGGAGCCTTCGTTTCCAGGATTAAGCGTAAATCTCTGATAATCTTTCTCTTTCTTACGTGATACTGTTTCTGTATTCACCTATATGTCACTATATGCATGAAACTTGATCCTGGCATGCGTATAGTTATAAACTTGGTTTTCTTTGGAAAAGCGAGGTTGTTGACGGTGAAAATCCGTCAACCTAGCCATGAGTTTACCTTCGGTGTTGGCATGACTTTTGTATCTTATTCATTGGTACTAACCCCCGTGGTATAACAAGTTCACTTGTGCATGTTGGTTTTGGAGTTATGTGTTTACGCAGGGTTTTAACGTTGAAAGCAAGACTTTCGGGATAAGTTCATTAAGCACCTCATGACAAGACCTTGAAGCCCGATACAAGTCAAGCAATGAAGTGAACATGACTCCAAGAGCCCAAGGACCAAGCCCGAGAAGATGATAAACTCCGAGGACCGAACCGGAAAAGTGCTTCGAATCTTGCAAGACAAGGAGTTGAGTCCAATTCGGAGAGAAACCGACGTCAAGGGCCCACATGCAAAAGGGGAGAACATCTAGAAGACGTGGGAAGCAACACCGGCGAAGCGAGCCGCGGGATGGGCCGACTTGGGCCCGGCCGGTCGGCCCGGCCGGCCGGCCCAGCCCAATTCGGGGCCCAATCGGCCTCTCCTTTGACCTAATTGCTTCTCGGGCTATAAATAGCCCCCCCGACCGAGAGCCACGGAGAGGAGAAGTCGTATTCCGCCGCCGAGGAGCGAGAGAAGCTTGAGGGACACCAACTTGAAGATGAGGGTCGTGCTAGTTGTCTAGGGTTTCTCCGGCCGACGTGGGAACCTTGCATGGAAGACCACGTCGGAGCTCGGAGCGAGGATCAAGATCGAGGGAGGGCCCCGGTGGTGATCTTGTTCATGTAATCATTCATGGTGAAGTTTGTAAGTGAATCCGATTTCTAGCGATTAAGTGCCTTCTCGATGATTTTGATTTCTTCTTGGTTTTGCTTCTTCTACGATCTAGTCTATAGCTAGATTACATAGGGTGCTCTTGTAGCCGCGGTGGCTAGAGGTGCATACGGACCGGCCAAGTGATTTCAACTTGTTCTATCGAACTCGCCCTAAGCTCCCCGCATGAATAGGGATACGTTGTGACGAACGGGGGTCTCGAAAGGCGGATGTTTTCGGAGTCGGATGGGAAGGCCACGATTTAAAGATGCTTCTAATGAGATTCGCTTTACTATCTTCATCTATCTTGTTTGGAGCTACAACATAAGCATGATCTAGATTCTCTAGATTGGTTATCTTTTGCTTTCTCTTGCTACCTCTTTAGTAGATTAGATTAGATTCGTTTTCTTTATGAGTTAGTAGATTAGATGCAATCTGATTCTTCAATAGATAGCTTTACCTTGCTTTACTAGATTGAATCCTTGCGTTGCACATTGTTCCACGGATTCGATACCTTGGGTTCACCACTCGAGGGAAGAAGGGTCCCTTGACTACGACGGGAGACTTGTCCGCTTGCAAGTCACAAACGAACTTTGATACAACTTTTAACCGTCAACAAGCCCCTTTTTCTGGCGCCGTTGCCGGGGAACAAGCAATCAAGATCCGATCTAGTATCGCTTATCTTTCGAGCTTTTTCTTTTGATTTTCTTTTGCATCTCTTATGTTTGATCATCCTCAAAAAGAAAAAATTTTCAATCTAATCTAGTTTTGATTAACCCTAGTTCTTATGTTTAGATTTTTGTTTTATCACTAACCCTAACCGGAGATGGTTGGCTACCTCTCCAAGAAACCCAAACTTTTTTGTGGATGATCCAGGAAAACTTTACGAGCAAAGGTGACGTGCAACACAAGCTCGAAGGACCATCAAAATCTCCAAGGGAATCACCCCCTCCAAGTCAAGACGCCGGAAGGCCGTTCAAGATCAACGAGGATGGAGAAGATGGAGACGGAGAAAGAAGCTCAACACCTAAAGGCTACCAAGGCAAGATCCACATGCGGGGTGTTCATCGTGATGAAGATGTTAGAGACGCAAGTGGGACAACTTGCCGGACAACCGATTGGTGACAAAGAAGAATATCCGAGACAACTCCAAGGTCCCAAGACGGCGAAAGGCTACTCAAACTCATTCGGGAGAGATGAAGGATCACACTAGAGACCATGAAGATCACGACCGAAGGACCGGAGTTCGAGATGCCGAGCCACAAGGAAGATGTTGCATCCGTCAAGACCAAAGGACAAAGCCAGCCTGTGAAGACCAAAAAAAATTGACTAAGCCAAAGTGGGTACCCAAGATTACAACGCCCACAAAGAGCGTTGATCCGGAGTAATCAAGTGAAGAAGTCTAGCCATGGACTATAAACGAAGCGCTAGGCGGGAGGCAACCCGTTTCGTCAAGTCAAGAATAAGCTACGGGAGGACAACCCGATTCCGGGTTTTTCAAGTCTTTTTAAATTTAATTCAGTTCTGAATTTTACTACGCAAAACCTTAGACTTAGAATGGTTGAATAATATTAGAGACATAATTCTTGGTTGAATATTTTGCTTGATCATAAACCCTTTACATGAACCATCCTATGTGTTTGTTTGCTTCTTTTTCGAGAAACCACAACCAAAACCAAAAAAATTTCAGAACCTTAATCAACCTTTCAACCTCGTTATGGTGCTGAGGTTGACTTGTTTTTCATGCTAAAAACACTCGAGTAAAGCCACGACTTGTATCTAGATGTTATTTAAATTTCAGCATGTGGTAGGACTCGCGTGAACCTAGAAACTTGATTTTTGGTTGGTTTAAAAATCCATATCCTCAGTTTCTCTAAGATTAGAATTTTTCTAAGCCTCACTTAATTTTATTTCATTCAAAATCTCTCTCATCTAATCAAAATTAGGACCTAAACCTATGCCCCCATGATCAAGCCGGGAAAAGCTTGCTCTCAACCAATGAAGGCAAACTGTACCGGTGAGACCGAAATCGACGTAATAAAAAAATATTTTCGACTTGCATTTGTTTTTAATGGTTTAAAAACTTCTCTAAAATTATGTTCGAGCTCTTGCATGGCTCTGAAAAATATTTTTAAATTTCGAAATTAGAGGAGTGCTTAGCCTTAAAGGGAGGCAATCTAGTTAACCTAACCATGCATGCACCATGGTACATCACGGGATGCCCCTCCAACATATTTAAACCACATGCAAAGTACAAGCATGGGGGGGGGGCAGCCAAGGCTTTGTTTTGTAGGAATATCATGGATGCATGTGAGGCAAGGGAGTATGGAAGTGAGTCAAAGCGAAAACATCAAGTGGAAGGAGCAATAGTGCAAGCGAAGGAGTGGACGGGAACGTTTGGAAGGTGTACGCGATCACGAAGCAACATGAATGCACTAGAGAAGAACCGAGCCAAGAGGAGGAGAGAGATAAGTCTTTCATCCAACTCTTTGTTCGTGTGCTCTAGTTTGTAGGCCGGAACCACCTTAGACTTAGCCATCCACCGCGTTTGTTTTGTGCAACAAATCACATCTTTTATCCACTCAAAGTCCGGACTCCAAAATAATATTTGTGTACCTTGTTACCAGGTGAAAACCCCGGATATATATTTGTGAGGGAGAGTGCTGCAATCAAGGAAGAAAACTACAAGTCTTTTCACCAAAGAAGAAGGGATCATCGTCGTCTAAGCCATCATCGACAACCTCTTCGAGGAGGCACTCGTTTCCGAGTTTCCTTGGAGTATGGAGGAGGACACGGCACCGCCGAGGAGGAACCGCACTCTTCTCCTTGGTGGCATGAGGGCCACACAAAACTCGTTTATTAGGTTTACCAAACCTCAATAACATATGGAGGAGCCGCCCGTCCAACCTCACCACTTGACACGATCATCCGCTCCACCTCCATATGCTCCGCGGTATTCCGAGGGGTATGTCATCATGACGGAGGAGGAGAAGAAGCTCGCTCGCCTTAAGTAGAGGCTTGTAGCGAACGTCGACATCGACGACCAAGCTCTCCACATATTGGGTTTCACACGGGACACCGGTGCAATTCTCTAGCGGAGTGTCGGCAAACACCCACAAGGAATTCGCCTAGGAAATTTTCATGACCATGGCGCATACCCTTGATGAAGGAGTGTTGAGTCTCTCATTCCGTTGGAGGGAGCCCACAAGAGGAGAAGAAGGAAGACACCGTCGAAAGGGTAACCTTGATCAACGATGCTATTTCTAGCACTTTGATGGGGTAATCTCCTTTCATCCATAGGTTGCAATCGATCTTGAAATGTAATCATACTTTGTTGGATTATCTATCTATCATCTTGTGCTGAAAATACTTTAATGCTTAAGGCTAGCAACCATGCCATAAAGGGAGTAGGGCTCCAATGCTTCCTTGGATCCATTCAACACAATCCCCGATAGATCGATTGGTTTTCATGTTCGAAACGATTGCATGTCTAGTATCGTAGACCCATGGGCGAGTGTCTCCTACTTTCAAAAGGGAGCTCGGGAACAAGTATGTGCATGAAGGCACATGGGAAGGCTTTTGGAGTATGATCACGGGAAGAGACCATCAACGAAGATATACTATCCGGAACCCCATCATCCAAGTGTGTCACTTTTGTGCAAGTGGATTTTTGGGGAGAATAAGAGAGACATAGATAACCAACACGGAGTTGAATTGGATTTACTCGCAGCCAATCAACCCTACTCACCTATGATCAACCGGTGGTGTTGTGGCAACATCGGATTCGGGAGATCGGGTTGTTACCTCTCCATGTTGACTATCTCTTTAAAACCGGGTATTACAAGGAACCCAAATCATCTCCTACCCGGGACTTCCCTAGGAATATATGAAGAAAGGAAAATATAAGAGTGAAGATGAGAGAGGAGGCTTCCAAGTGGCCTAGGTGAATTTGCCCCTTCCGAATTGAAGATTAAAACTTTTTTTTGAGAGGAAGAAGATTGGTTAGAGGAAGGACTTCTTGTGCCGGCGAAGAAAAATAAAAGAGAAGGATTATAGGAGAAGGATCTTCTATGGCCCAAGAATAAGGTGCACAACAAAATTATGTCCCACCATTGGGAGGAACCCCGGCGCCGCCGAGTTACTACGGTGGTGTACCAATGCAAGCATGGGGGAGTGGTGCAGCCATACCCCCACCATTTTTGCGGTGCCCAACATAGCCTTTGCGGAGCCATATGCACACCTTCCTCAACCACAACAAAATGTGGCCACCATTGGAGGATACGCTGCAAGAAACATGCAAAATATTGCAGCCATCCAAACCAATGCAAACCAAATGGGTGAAGGTAATGCAACATTCGCTTATGAGCTTTGACACCTTCACCTAGCACCGTCGGACAATCCATAGGAGGAGTGGTGCATTCCTATTACAAGTAAGGGTACAACAACCAAGACTATCAATATCAACCGCCGGCGGAAGATTAGAGAGAGGAGGAGCTCTAGTTATCTTTCCTTTACCCCCCTTTTCTTTAATTTTCAGCTTGTTTGCACCTATGTTTGCGTAGTATTTTCAGCTTTGCTTTAATTTTCAGTTTTTAGTTTAATTTTCAGCGTGTGTCTTAGTGTTTATTTTCATCATGAATAATGACGCCACCAAGTTTTTACCTTTGGTAAAGTTACAAAGTTTGTGCCATGATGATATATGATTATAATTGCCGCTTTGTTTATCTTTGTAATTGATTTATGCATGTTTAACCTAGTGCTCTCTTAAAAATACAAATCTGAAATTATCTAAATGCTAGCTTAATCTTCAGCGGAGGTTATGATTAAAATAAAGACCCATAGTGTTTTATGTGCTCTCAAGTTATGAATAGATTAAAGATGTCTTTTATGCTCAAAAATATTGCTAACCTTGTCACAAATATCACTTGTGTGTTGCTCAACCTATCCAAAGCCTTATATATATTTGAGTGCATGAACCTTAGTGTACAAGATTTATTTTTGAGTGAGTTATTGCAGGCCATGATTTCTCGGCCCGAGACTAAGAAGCTGGTCATTCCGTTTTTGCGTATCTATCTTTTTGCTAGCCTTTTATCCGTGCATTGTGTATCCCCGCATCGGTGATCTCACAAACTTCGCCGGATATCCACCCTTAAACCAAATATCATCTTTTTGTGATTACCTCCTTGACCACAACCTATCATTGAGGATGGATCATCAATTCAAGGAAGATCGCAAGACGGTGCCAACGTTGAAGATTTCAAGTATCTCTCCAAGGAAAATTATCTCCGTACCTACCTTATTTTTCGCCTCTTTGCTCGAGGACGAGCAACGTCTAAGCATGGGGGAGGAGGTAGGTACGGTGCAGTTTTAGAGTTCAAAAGGGAGTATTTTAAAAAAATATATAATGATGAAAGAAAAAAAAAATCCAGTGATATTCATGACTTTCAAGGTATAAAAAATCAAAACTTCGTTGTGAAAGTCATGGACTGAATATATGACAAGAAAAAAATGAATGAATGAAAGAAAGAAAAGAATGAGAAATATGAGAAAGAGAAAAAAAATATATGTGCGTAAAGTGAACTCCCCGGCTCTCTAAAAGTGCATTCAAGGCTTCAAGTTAAAAAGATCCATTCTCATCTTCCAACCATGTGCAATCCGATAACGAGGACTTCCTTTGTGCCTCGGGATCACTCTTTGCCATTTGCACATGTCCACTTATCTAAAAGTGTGTGTATTTTTCTCTTTCCCCTCCTTGATTCAACATTATTTTCCAATGACCTTTTTGACGAGTCTCGGTAAGACCATGAGAAGCTTGTCTTGTTTTGACAACACCTCATTTATAAAATCTTGTTAGGACTAAACTTTCCCAAAGCTCCATATAAAGCCTACCACATATATATGAGAGGGAAAGGAGTAGAATATATAGGCTTGAGAGACAAGTGAGATGAGAGTTCATGAGCAATATACAAGATGATTTAAATTTGTGAACTTGGTTTAGCTTTTCTTTATCTTGTTCTTTATTTCAAAAATTCTGAGATCTATTTAAACTTGGTGAGCATGTTAATACTTGTGGGATAAGCTTAATAAGAATCTACCCTCCGTAGAGGTGAAGGCTAGTACATTATGGAACTTTAACGAATTAAACTTTTGAGAGCATTATGTTTTTTTCATGTATGATCAAGTGCAAGGTTTAAACATTGTTTGGCAATGATGATATCCATCGAAGGCTTACTCGAGGACGAGCAAGGTTTAAGCATGGGGGAGATGTTGACGGTGAAAATCCGTCAACCTAGCCATGAGTTTACCTTCGGTGTTGGCATGACTTTTGTATCTTATTCATTGGTACTAACCCCCGTGGTATAACAAGTTCACTTGTGCATGTTGGTTTTGGAGTTATGTGTTTACGCAGGGTTTTAACGTTGAAAGCAAGACTTTCGGGATAAGTTCATTAAGCACCTCATGACAAGACCTTGAAGCCCGATACAAGTCAAGCAATGAAGTGAACATGACTCCAAGAGCCCAAGGACCAAGCCCGAGAAGATGATAAACTCCGAGGACCGAACCGAAAAAGTCTTGAATCTTGCAAGACAAGGAGTTGAGTCCAATTCGGAGAGAAACCGACGTCAAGGGCCCACATGCAAAAGGGGAGAACATCTAGAAGACGTGGGAAGCAACACCGGCGAAGCGAGCCGCGGGATGGGCCGAATTGGGCCCGGGCCGGTCGGCCCGAGCCGGCCGCCCCGGCCCAATTCGGGGCCCAATCGGCCTCTCCTTTGACCTAATTGCTTCTCGGGCTATAAATAGCCCCCCGACCGAGAGCCACGGAGAGGAGAAGTCGTATTCCGCCGCCGAGGAGCGAGAGAAGCTTGAGGGACACCAACTTGAAGATGAGGGTCGTGCTAGTTGTCTAGGGTTTCTCTCGGCCGACGTGGGAACCTTGCATGGAAGACCACGTCGGAGCTCGGAGCGAGGATCAAGATCGAGGGAGGGCCCCGTGGTGATCTTGTTCATGTAATCATTCATGGTGAAGTTTGTAAGTGAATCCGATTTCTAGCGATTAAGTGCCTTCTCGATGATTTTGATTTCTTCTTGGTTTTGCTTCTTCTACGATCTAGTCTATAGCTAGATTACATAGGGTGCTCTTGTAGCCGCGGTGGCTAGAGGTGCATACCGGACCGGCCAAGTGATTTCAACTTGTTCTATCGAACTCGCCCTAAGCTCCCCGCATGAATAGGGATACGTTGTGACGAACGGGGGTCTCGAAAGGCGGATGTTTTCGGAGTCGGATGGGAAGGCCACGATTTAAAGATGCTTCTAATGAGATTCGCTTTACTATCTTCATCTATCTTGTTTGGAGCTACAACATAAGCATGATCTAGATTCTCTAGATTGGTTATCTTTTGCTTTCTCTTGCTACCTCTTTAGTAGATTAGATTAGATTCGTTTTCTTTATGAGTTAGTAGATTAGATGCAATTTGATTCTTCAATAGATAGCTTTACCTTGCTTTACTAGATTGAATCCTTGCGTTGCACATTGTTCCACGGATTCGATACCTTGGGTTCACCACTCGAGGGAAGAAGGGTCCCTTGACTACGACGGGAGACTTGTCCGCTTGCAAGTCACAAACGAACTTTGATACAACTTTTAACCGTCAACACGGGTGTGACACAAGAGCAAGGCATCATGCTCCTAATCAAGATGCACAAAAGATGAGCAAGATTCAAGATGAAAAGAATAATCATGCTCACATCAAGTACTTCAAGTGCAAATATATGAGACACTTTGCCTCGAGGTGTCCTACCAAGCTTGAGAACAAGATTCAAGCAAAGTTGAAGAGGCAAGGCAATGAGAAGCAACATATAAGAAAGGAAGAGAAGGTTCAAGCAAAGAGAGTTTGCTACTCATGTCGGGAAAGGGGACACATGGCTAATTCATGTCCCCTAGGTAACAATTCTAAGCCTATTTCAATTAATGATGATATTATGCTTAGAAAGGATGACAATGGTACCCCATTTGTTGCAATTGCAAAACATCCCGCTACTCATACTAAGGTTGTTCTTAAGTATGTTGCACCTAACTTGAGAGGACCCAAATTAGTTTGGGTACCATCAAAAATTGGATGATTGTTTGTAGGTACCATAGGCATTGGAGGCTTGATTCATTTGATTTTATATTGATCATCATATGTTGAGTCAAGTATTGAAGCTTAATGCAACATTATTAGCCCAATGCCATGACAAGATTAGTGAATTTCAAATGCTATCAACATACAAGTGTCATTTAACAAGTTTTGGTGACTTATTAGGAATATTTGGAGGCTTGCAAATTTTTGAGTTGAAGCTTGCTATGGGTTGATCTTGACATAATTACCAGCTGACATATGTGATCAAGGACAGCCATATGATTTGGATTGCAATGGAAAAGTTAATGTCAGTTTGCACATGACAATGGAAATCTTTGGCTGCTAATATACATTGTTAACAAGTATATCAATGGAAGTTTGAAAATAGATTAATTGCTATGAATTTTGAAGGGTCTAAATTTAGTTATGCTCAGTTTAGTATGATAGCCATGATTGAGATCAGTGCCATAAGTTGTATATGATTGTGGACATCTACAAATTCATATCTCAATGAGAGCTTAAAATTTATATCCTTATGCCAGCAACTTCTTTGAAGCACCCACCAATGTGCAAATATGAAAATCAGTTATATTGATGTATATCCATTTTATCAGTTATGGGTAAATCTGAAATGTGAGGTCATTTGCACTGAAGTCTACACAAGTTGCAAACTAAGACTATTGCCACTTATTGCTATCAACAAAGGTTGTTTAGAATATTGAGATTTATTGATAGAGAGCAGCCATGTACAATGGATACTTATGAACGACTATGTACACAAATTAATGACAAGTATGTGCAGCAGCAACTTGGTGATATTTGCTAAAATTTCTCATTCAGAAAGCTGAAGGGAAAAATTACTTTGGGTTAAGTCAAATTCAGATCTTGAGCTTCACAAACTTGAGAAAATTCGAGATGTCTATGATTGGTGAATGAAACTTCATTCTTGGTCCTCAAATCAAGCAAATTGACGGAAGACGGATTTGATTGCCAATCTAAATATGTGAATGACTTATTGAAGAACTTTGGTATGAAAGATGCAATATCAATTAAGGCACATATAGTCACAAATGGACATCTTCATCTTGATGAGAAAGTTTTTTGGTTCAAGACATTTTTACACGATTATTATTGATTCAATGGTGTTAGTTGAAGTACTGAGGATAATCTTGAGCAATGACCCTGATTGATACACCAAATCAGCTAAAAATTAAAGTTTCTCAAGCTGACAAAGAAAAGGAGGCACGGACCGTCCGCCAAGTATTCATGGCCTGTCCGTATAGATCACAAAATCTCACAAAGCCTCTGGATGACTAGACAAGAATTTCGGACCGTCCGTTGTTGGTCCATGGACTATCCGTCAGTTGACCACGGACTGTCCGACTGTGTCACACGGACTGTCCGTATGCGCTGTGTGCATGTGAGATAACCAAGGCTGAGACATAAAGAGTCATCCATCTCTCTATTTCAGGTTTGGATTAATTTAGATGGATATTTTCAAAAAAATGATTTTAGTAAGTGGACTGAATGGATATATTTTGTGAAAGTATTAAATCAAGTTGATATCAAGTTTGATTCAATTTGAAGAAGTATAG
Organism: Cenchrus americanus; assembly: GCA_947561735.1. Taxonomy (NCBI): domain Eukaryota; kingdom Viridiplantae; phylum Streptophyta; class Magnoliopsida; order Poales; family Poaceae; genus Cenchrus; species Cenchrus americanus. The sequence continues at coordinate 51,019,052 of OX387245.1, forward strand.
CTCAAATTTAGAAATTTGTCCTATATTGCAAAAATTGAGCTAATTGTGATGATAGCCATGTTTGAGTGATCAAATCTATTTGGATTGGCTTAAAAATTGGTATACATTCTATACACTTATGATATGAGTTTCTGTGAAAATCTCATGAGTATTGGATAAGAGATACTTCGGTTTTGAAGTGGATCTTGTCACACATGTGCAGCAGTTTTCAGCATGCAGCATTGGGAAAGATGTGAAACATGGCAGCAATTGAGAAGTCAAATGAAGCTCAAATTTGTATGGCTAGAAGATGACTTAGTGAAGCACATCTCCACCAAATTTCATGATCATTGGAGTTGTACATTCGGAGTTATGAATTATTCTTTAAAGTGTACATAATCTGCCAGAAAAGTGACAATTTTTGGATTGATCAAAAGTCACCTTGATTGAAAGGTCCTCCAGTTGGAATCATGGTTATAGTAAATTGGGGAGCCTAAGTTTAGTTTTGATATGAGCTTGAAGCATGGAAGTAATGAGTATAAGGTCATTAGATTGTGGAGTGCATTTGGCACACATTTGTATTCAAGTTGAAGATCAAGACCAAGCTCAAGATGATGATGGAGATTAAGTTCTAGTGATTATTGGAGATCATCTGGTATAAATAAACGGACTTAAAGAATGATTCAAAATTCTTCATAAAAATAAGTCCATCATATGGATCAATCAATTCAATTCAAGTGAATATCTAGAATGGTTCTTGGAGAGGTCACTTCTCCCTTGAGAGGGGCAAGCCACCAAATGGTGGGATTGACAAGCACGGTGCTTGGAAGGTCAACATGGAAGTGGTGATCTAAGGGCGTTCAAGATGTTTAGTTGAAGCAATCAAAAGGGTTGATTTAGAAAGCAAGCGAGACACCCAAAAGAGAGCTAGTGATGGCATTTCAATTAGTAGTCTAAGTTAGTTCTCTTATGTAAGCATTGATCAAAAGAAGAAGCAAGCCAACCACAACAAGAAAAATACACTTGATCATTAAGGGCTCTCAACTCATATGGGTGAAGGATGGAATTTAAATTGGTATTCATTGATCTTCACCAAGCTCTTAATTGGACTTCATATTGCTATTGCGGAGCTAAATTCGAATCTTATTCACTATCCTCTACTCCAATATAGCAAAGATATCATTGTAATGTGCATTAATCATTTTCATCCCTTACTAGTAGGTGGTTAGTGCATCTAGTACATGCTTATAGGATCATGCCTTAGAAATAAAAGTTTTTAGATTCATATCCTACCACTATTGCTTGAATGATTATGTGATCTAGTGGTTAGTATATGAGTTTGTTCATGAGCTAGTAAACCCAAGTACTTAATGTATTTTGGATTGCCAACAAGTGACAAGTGCAACCTTGATAAGATAACCGCTTCATGCGTGTGAAGAAGCTTATAAAGGGTTTAAACCGAACTTGGAAGATTAGGCAAATCATTGTATTCAAGTCAAATTTGATAACTCATGAAGAGAATATAGTTCAACAACAAAACAACAATGCAAATGGTTATCAAGTTTCATCCTACAAGTGGTCTCTAGACTCATATGATCTATAAATCGGTATCTCTTTAAGTGGTATATTTTCAATTGGTATTATTCAAGTGATGTCTAGAAGAACAAGATATATCACAAGTGATCCTCAACTTTAAGTGATCGATTCAAATCAAGAAAGCTACTCTCACACATGAGAGTTCAATTAAATTAAGTGGGATGACATGTTCTTTGACATAGGGGGAGGAGCCCCACTACATGGCATCAAGGTCAAGGATCCTACAAGTGACATACATGTGGCTTTTCATGGTGGTCTTCATGCTTCCACATGTGGTAGTTATAAGTGGTGTCATTCCAACATAAGGTGGTATCTATAAAAAATTGAAGATTCAAGAATCAATCATCTACCCCCAGTACCACCCTTTGTATGAAAAGTGGCATACCTTTTATGGTTATTGGTGAAAAATGGGGAGAGACTAGAAAAGATATGAAATTGTCTTTGTATATGTAATGACAAAGGGGGTGAGGCAGTATGGACATAATCAAGAGGGAGCAAAAATACATGAAAGGAGTGAAATTCATGGACAAAGAGAAGCACACAAGTAGGGGAGGAAGCTCATGAATTTGATTGATTGCATTTGATATGTGCATAATCATGTGTTTGCTTGCATATTGCATAAGCCTTAAAATTCAATATGCATACTTGTGTGGTGTATGCTAATTATAGGATTTGAATGATGAAATGATAACTAGCATGCATATGTTGGTAGCTAGATATGTTCTTTTTGTAAAACTAGAACCTTGTCTATAATATTGATCTCATGAGGTATCTAGTGTGTTTCTTGTGGTATCTAGCTAATCATGGTGCTAAGGGTGGACTTCAATGTGCGACATCAATTGGTACACGCTACAGAGGTTTATCCTATATACCTTAGCATCACTAGTAGTGATAACACTCCCAAAATTTCATACTTATGCATATGTGCAAGCTTGAAACCAAACCATTTGAGCACATATGTAGGGGGAAGTTATCACTACCTAGTTGGATTTTATGGTGCTTATCCAAATTCTAACATAGAGCTGAAATGTTGGATGAGGATCATAAAGTCCAAACAAACTTAATTTCCATATCTTTGTAGAGTTGTCATCAATTACCAAAAAGGGGGAGATTGAAGGTCCCTGTTTGGTTTTGGTAATTGAGTGACAACTTAGATGGACTAATGTGTGGTTGAGTGAAATACACAGGTGATTAGTCCACAAGTAATTATGTGATGAATAAGCTCATTGCATTTAAGACATAACATGGAGTCATGTGACTAGATGGAGAAGATCAAGACAAGACTTGGCTTGACGGACCAGCTGCAAGTGTGAAGGGCAAGTCAGAGGCTAAGCGCTGGACCGCGTGGCGGGATGCTTGAGTAATGACTTGGGACCGATGGACCAATACAACAGTGAAGAGCAAGTGAAGTCAAGATCGATGAACCAACACGTCGCGTGATGATATGAAGTGGATCATATTATTTGTGATGGTGTTGATGGATATTAGAGAAGATGGAATGGAATGCGTAAGGCAAAGGTATATCCAATAGGAATTTCATTTCAGCGGTCACAGGTGTGTAGAGAAGTTTATGATCGGGTTTAGCATAGATGGTCGTACTATCAAGAGGGGCAACTTGTTTGCATATCGGTCATCTAGTGCCACTTGAGTGATCTAACATTGCGATGTTGCTAGGATCGAGTGGCATGGTGAAGAGAGTGAAAATCCCTTTGAAAAATGTTTGTGAAAATGCTAACTCACTTACACTTAAGGTGGTACACTTATGGGGTTGGCACATTTGCAAAGGGGTTGAAGACTTGGTTGATGGTTTTGGTTTGTGGTGGATCTTGGTTAGCATTTCTGGTTTGATCCAAAGTGTTTTGGGTCAAGCATTCAGTTGGGATGGATAGTCCTCTGAATAAGCTTTCCATAGAGTCCAAGATCACCTAATTCGGACATCGGAGCTAAAAGTTAGAGTCGTTTTACCGAGCCTCGATTGTGCTAAAAATGGAAGGTCGCGGACGGTCCGCGAGTGATGGACGAACAGTCCGCGATTTGTTCGAGTTTTAGACACAGACGAGTTTTTGACCTTCCAGGGGTCGGACGGTCCGTCCGTAGGTGACGGATAGTCCGTCCGGGCCTCACGGACTGTTCGTGACGCACCAATGGCTAGTTTTTTGAATGACTGACAGTCCAGGGATGTATCGCGGACAGTCCGAGAGAGCCATTAGAGCTTGGGAAAAGGGTGTAACGGCTAGTTTTCTTCCTCCCTCTATAAATAGAAGGGTGCTCGGGACTTGGAGGGTGTTGAGCACCTTGGGGATGTGTTTCCCATGGTAGTGCTTTGCTTGGGAGCCCTCTAACTCACTTGTGCTTGCGAGATTGCAAATCAATTGCGAGTGAGTGCGAATCTAGTGCGTTGCTTTGTGAGATTGCATCGAGTGGCACTAGGTGTTCGTGTTGCAAGCCGGTGTGCTTGTTACTCTTGGAGGTTGCCACCTCCTAGACGGCTTGGTGGATTGTGGCTCCGTTTAAGCACGCAAGGAGATTGTGCGTGCCTCCGGAGAAGGCTTTGTGGGGGGATTGTGCTCACCCCGCGGGGATCGCGAAGTGCAACTCTAGTGGAGCGTGTCATTGAGTTACCTCACTTGTGAGTGGTGTCTTGGTGTGCCCGGAGTGGCCAGCGGCTTGAGAGCTTTGCCCAAGAACCATCGAGGTGTTGGTCGACACAACAAGGACTAGCTTGGTGGCAACCAAGTGAACCTCGGGATAAAAAACACCGTGTCAACATTGTCTACTCTTCTCGGTGGTTTGCACTTCTCGATCACAAGCATTGTATTTACATTCTTATATATATCTTGTGCTTGTGTGATTGCTCCTATAATTAGTTAGCTTGTGTAGCTTGCTAATTATCTTCTTGCTTGTATAGCTAGTAGTAGTGATGTTGTAACTAATTAGCTTGTGTAGCTTAATCAGTCTCTTTGCTTAGTTTGTGTAGCTAAATAAATTGAGCTTTTGGATTAGACTTGTGTAGTCTTGTCCATTGTGCATCTAGTGAGCTTATGTAGGCTTTGTGCTTTTGCTCATTAGAATTGTGTAGGAGCTCCCCGGTGCTTAAAGTACTAGTAGCATAGGTTTGTGTGTCCTTGCTCCTAAATTTGTTTATGTGAGCTCTTCGTAGCCCAGCACCTCTTTTGCTTTATGTAGGATCTTATAAAGGTGCTTTAGAGTTATAGACAGAGGGGTGTAGTCTTGGCTAGATTGATAGTTTAAATTATGCATTTGTTTTGGTTAGTTGTTGGGTTAAGTTTTAAAAAAAAGGACTGTTCACCCCCTCTAGTCCGCCATCTCGACCCTACACAAACCCCCTGGTCGAGTTTTTGAGATGCTCGTGTACTGCTGTGTGCAACATTCAGCCGCTGAAATATCACCGATTGCAAAAAGAGTATGTCATGTGTTCGTGGTCACGTGAATCGGCTAGACAGCTACTATTTGCAAACCTCATCGCGTGAACCTAGCTCAGACGCAAGTCTACTGGAAAACAGTAGTGGCAAGCTATGTTGTCCTGTTTTTTACCCCTGAGGAACTGCTATCGAACTGAGACCATCCACACTCGTCATCCTCCATTTACTCCTTTAAAACAGAATATACTATCCTAAACTTCAAGATTCTCTCCTTTATTTTTACTCCACCCGCATCCATCCTCCTCCATAATTCTCCTCTATCCCAACAACCCACTCGCGGCCCCACAAGTCAACCTCCGTCTATTTTTTTTAACTCCCACCCACCTCGTCCCTTCGGCCTGCCGCCCATCGCCATCCTATCTCTCTCCACCGCCCCGAGCTCCCTCTCTCCACCCTCCGCCGGCGGCCTTCCTCCCTCCCCACGCCGATGCGCTCCCCTGGGGCCTCCTCCTTGAGCTCCCCAGCGCGGCGGCCTGGATCCGCGGCGGCCGGCCCTCCCCCCGCCCCCGGCCATCGACGGCCGCCGCGGACGGGCGCGGGGCGAGCTCCTCGAGCTCCATGGGCGAGGGCGGGGCACGGACGAGCGCGGGGCGCGGCGGCGGACCTCCTTCCTCCTCTTCGGCGGCCACACCCTCCGCGTGCCTCGGCCCCTCCCCTTCTCTCTCCCGGCGACTCCTACCTCCCCGGTCGTGCCGCCTTGGTGGCTCGAGCACGGCGGAGGAGGCGAGGCTACGGCGGCGGCCGACGGGAGCACGGACGGCGCCGGCCGAGGTCGAGTGCGTCGGCGAGGTCGTCCTCACCCCCGCCCCGCGCCGCGGATGGGGGCGGGTTCCGAGCCCCGGGCGCGAGGCCGTCGGGGTGGTGGCAGACGACAGTGGTGGGGCCGGTGGAGGATGGAGGAGGTTCCCGTATCCCCCTAGATCTAGAGGATTTGGGAGGCATCCTTCTTTTTCCCGTGAGCCTCCAGGACACCGCTGCAGCACATGTTCCTTCATGGCTTTCCTCCAGGAGGTTATCCCGTGTGCCGGTGCGGATGGTCTGAGACGCTGAAACATCGGCTACTGAAGTACCTTTTAAAAAAAAAATTACTCATTCTGTCCAAAATAAATGCAACTCTAGGATCGGCATGCAAATCAATCAATGTGAGGTGTAAAATGACCAAACTAGCTCTTGTCTTTTATGAGAAAGATTTGGACATGAACTTATCTTTTGTGTGAGAACCTTCTAAAGTATCTTCTCCTTTATAGTTGGTTGGTCAAAGTTGCATTCTTTGTGGGACAACATTCAGATTGTATAATTGCATTTTTCTTTTCTAATTCTTTGTGGGACAACATTGAGATTGTATAATTGCATTTTTCTTTTCTAGAATGGAGTACTGAAGTATTGAGCAAGCATCTCAGATTCTCAGAAGGGATTCGAAGTTCCGTTGGGGTCGAACGATATACGCTCTGTTGGTTTGGCTTATCAGACATCAGTACTTTTCTCTCAGAACAAACCAGCCAGCAGTACTTTTTCTCTCAGAACAAATCAGCACCAGCCATCAGCCAAATGAACATGCATCCTGTTACGAAGGCTGAGTGGGGGAAGAGGTCGTATGGCGCATCACGCAGGTTACACGTCACCCGTCGCCAGTTGAGCGCTAACCGTGGGACGACGGGTGTTACAGCCCATCTATCCCTGTAATCACACGGCAACGACCCATCTCGCACTCACCTAGCAGAATTATTAGGCTCCATCAATCATGTGTTTATCTGTGGTAACATGACGATACGAGATCCATTGATCTATGCGCTCCCGACTGTGCCCTGCCTGTTCGCTTGGCTTATCACCCACCACCGCGTATTTTTCTCTCGTAACAAACAACCATCGCAAAGAACTACCAAGCAGATCTTTTCTCGAAACAACCCAAAGACTAGGTCATCGATCGCCATCCAAACGAACAGGCTGGCCGTCCGAATAATCATACTGCCACACCTGACGATAATATTCTAGCATCCCAGATAATTCGGAACATCATGCGACGCAAATGCAAAAGCTTATGCATGACGTTGCGATCCTGAGATTCTTCTGTGAAGATGGCGACCACGGGCTTCCCCGTAGATGTGGCAGGTCATTAGCCTTTCCGGTATACTGTTACTAGCAACCCATGGTCGGATCAGGTTCGGACAGCACGATCAGGTCAGGCCATTCAGCCTTATTTCGCACCTCACTGAGATGCAGCCGTGGCAGCTCGCGCTACAGTTAGCTCGAGATAACCAGTCGCTGCTTGCTGCGCGTCCAAGGCTACGGCAATACAGGACACGGCACCGTGCGCCTGGCCTGGTAGCTGGCTAGCTTCAGGACACTCCTGCTCGTCGCCGCCGTGCAACGCCAACGGCCACGCACGTACGCCGAAGGCCCGACGCGGCCGCGCGCTCGTGGAGTCGCGGTCACACTCTCACATCGCAGAGGATCCCGCCCACCGGGCCGACGCGGCCGTTCTCCTGTCGGTGCAAGACGCCTCACCACTCGCCCACACCCACCTCACCCCCACCCGCTCCCCCTCACTGCCACGGGTGGCCCACTTCACCAATCATGCCCGATCGGGCCCGCGGACAGCGACCCCGAAGGCTTCACCCTCACTCCTCCGCGACGGTGCACCCGACAATTCCTTATTACTCCGCTTCCCCACCACCCCTCTCAGGTCCGCACACGACGCCTACCAACCAACCCGGCCAACCCACGAGCCAAGCGAAGAGCAGCCAGCCCCATCCGCCAAAACGCCCCCTGCCGTCTCCCGAGCTGCCGGAACGCGGCGCCGGCGGCGGCGGGAGCCGAGGTCTCGACTCCACCCCCCGGGCAGCGGGGCATTTTGGGGAGGCGGCCGGCCGGCGAATGCGATAGGAGGCGCGGCGGCGGGGATGGGGTCCAAGTACACGCGCGGGTGCTGCGGGTGGCTGATCGTGGCGCTGATTGCGGCGCTGGTGGCCACGGCGGCGATGTTCGCCATCATGAAGCGCAAGCCCGGGGGAGGAGGGGGCAAGCGCCTCAAGCCGCTCCCCGTGCCGGGGCCGCCGGGGGCCATCGACTCCAAGTACGGCGACGCGCTCGGGGTCGCGCTCCAGTTCTTCCAGGTCCAGAAGTGTGAGTAGCCCCCACTTGCTTTACTTACCCAATGCAAATGCTCTCTCGGGGCTCGCTGGCTTGGCGCCTGTGGCGAGGCTTCGCCGCCGCTGAACAAGTTTTGCTTGAGTAGATGCGGACGTCTCCGTGTTTGAAGGTGGCAGGCAAGGCTGGACATTGACTTATTTCTAGTGTGCTTTGTTCTCAATGTCTGGAATTTCGCCAATGATTGGGTTTCCTACTAGGGAAATTGGTAGTCTGCTAGAATTTTCACTGTTTGCATTTACCTTTTCATAATGGTTTTGACTCGTTGAATGAGAATTGCGTCACCAAGTCCCGCTGCCGTAGACTTTGCTCCTTTCTCGGGTTGTTTTCAAGTTGTTGGACAGTGGCCTCCCAAATCTCACTTGAACTTTCTTCTTGTGCAGCCCAATTGGCCGCTTTGATTTATGGGTTGCTGAATTTGACATCAAATTGGTGCCTTGGTGGCTCCAGTGTCTAATTATGTGCCTCGAATCTTACTTTCCTACCGCCGTAACCAAAATCCTGGCCCTTTCTATTGCTTCTGTGCAGCGGGGAAGCTGGAGAACAACCAGATCCCGTGGCGTGGGGACTCGGCGCTGACCGATGGGAAGGAAGCGGGGCTGGATCTTTCCAAGGGAATGTATGATGCTGGGGATCATATGAAGTTCACCTTCCCAATGGCGTTCACTGCAACTGTCCTTGCCTGGTCGGTTTTGGAGTATGGGGATCAGATGAGCGCGGCAAAGCAACTGGACCCTGCACTTGATGCGCTCAAGTGGATTACAGATTTTCTTATCGCTGCACATCCTTCTGACAATGTGTTATATATTCAGGTTAGAGTTTCTTTTTGTTTGTTTAGATCACTTGGATGTCCTTTAACCATATGCTTTACGAATTACGAGTTATATTTAATTAAAAATTGTTCCCATCCTGTTCTGCATCCTAACAGTATGGGGTATGCTGTTTGCTTAAAGTATGGGTACATTGGAGCGTGATGGCATTTCAGGTTTTCAATTGAGGGCTTGAGGTAAAAGTTTGGTTGGTTAGGAAGCAATAACCCAGGGGTCAGATGTCTTGATCCAGACACCTAATAGTTGGTAGGTACTTGGTTGTCTGTGTGATATGCTTAAACTGGCACATTTGTTGTGATCCTTGGCTATTGATTGGCACAGGGGGGTAGTCCATTGTCCCATTTCCTTGTCTGACACATCTTGTCTGATAGCCTAGGAGAAATCGAGGACTTGTACATGTGGTGGCAGTCCTATGATCCTGTATCAAGAATTCAGGAGTTGGGATGAAGTTGTAGCATGTAAGTTGTAGACCCTTGAGGGAAGGGCGCAATGTGTGCATGCAATTGCAATGTGTGTCCAAATGTAACATGTAAGGTGTGAACGTTGATACCTGAATTATAACATATACGAACCTATCTCATTCCCCTAATAAAATTGTGATGTATGCACTGGTACACATCTAATATGCCTGTTTGAGTATTCCAAGAAACTATAATTTGGGTGGGCTAGGACAGGTTCAGCTCTGAGTAGCATATTATGTTTTTTTCTTTTTTTTATCAATATTGCAATGCAACAGACACACCATTTTCATTTTGTTTAACAATGATAACCAACTTTTTGAGGTTTGTTACTAGGTTGGAGATCCTGATCTGGACCACAATTGCTGGGAAAGGCCGGAAACAATGACTGAGAAAAGACCACTCACACAGATTAACAAGAAATCTCCTGGATCAGATGTTGCTGCTGAGGCCGCAGCTGCTATGGCAGCAGCTTCAATGGTCTTCAAATCCAGTGATACTACATATTCTGATGTGCTTCTTCAACATGCCCAGAAGCTATTTACTTTTGCTGATACTTATAGAGGCCTTTCAAGTGACAGCTATCCAAAGCTCCAAGACTTCTATAATTCCACTAGTTATGTTGATGAACTTTTATGGGCAGCAAGTTGGCTCTATCATGCCACAGGAGACCAGACATATCTCAGTTATGTAACTGTGCAGAATGGAAAAACTTATGCTGATTGGGGAAGGCCAACATGGTTCAGTTGGGATGACAAAAATCCAGGGACACAGGTTTGTGTAGACTAAACCGAGTTAATTTGCATTTCAGGATTGGAGCGGCTTATCTGATCTTCCTTTCATATCTTTATAACCCTGTCTTCATTTCATATCTTTATAACCCTGTCTTCATTAAAGTGCATTTTGTCTATTCTGTGCAGGTCCTTCTGTCTAGGCTAAATTTCTTTGGCTCCAAACAGATATCTAATGCTGAAAATGAGGGGTTAAAGTCGTATAGAGATACTGCAGAATCTGTCATTTGTGGTCTGATTCCAGATTCCCCGCAAGCCACTGCTAGTAGAACTGGAGGTACATTGTAGTGCCCCTGCTCTTTGATATTACCAGGCAATACAAAGAGGACACTCACCTTGCTGTGATGTCAAAGTTCCCTTTTTTTACATTCTTAGTACACTGGAGAACTCTATGATTTTTGTCCAAAACAGAATCTTAAGAGTATGTGTCCAGTGTCCTCATATCAGTGTAATCTTTTGCAGGAGGGTTGATCTGGATTAGCGGGTGGAATTCTCTCCAGCATGCCACGAATGCTGCATTTCTAGCTCTTGTTTACAGTGACTACATGCTTTCAACACAGACTGCAGCAGTGCAGTGCAGTGGAAAGTACTACAGCCCTACTGATATACGCAATTTTGCTGCATCACAGGTGCGCTATTTCAAACCATAAGAGATACTACCTTTCTAATATTCTACATATGCATGTTGTTTCATATAGCATCTGTTGGTTCCTATGATTTACAAACGACACATGGTAAATCAAAAGGTGCCATTCTTATTTACATTGTCATGTTGTATGCCAGGCAAATTACATCTTGGGAGACAACCCTATGAAGCTTAGCTACCTTGTTGGATATGGGAGCAGCTATCCACAGCAAGTACATCACAGAGGAGCGTCAATCCCCGCAGATGCAAAAACTGGCTGCAAAGGATTCCAGTATCTCCATTCACCCGATCCAAACCCAAATGTTGCAATGGGCGCCCTGGTGGGTGGGCCATTCCAGAATGACACTTATGTCGACTCTCGGGACAATGCTGTACAGACGGAGTCCAGCACTTACAACAGTGGCACTCTTGTTGGTCTGCTCTCTGGGCTGGTCACCACTTCCTCTGTGGCACAGTCATTCACCTAGAGGCCTCATGTATGCTTCCGCAATGGCTTTGATCAACATGGAGGGGTGATGTGTACAATCACAGTTTTTTTTGGCGAGGGGCGGAGGGCGATGGTGATTCGCGAACAGTGACAAGCATGGTTTGCCATCGTGTGGATGGATGGTTAGCACTTAGCAGTGGTGGTAGTTAGTGCCACATTTCTTCTGTTTGTATAATTGATGGTACTGTTCCTGGCCTCCTGCAGCTATAATTTTTCACCGTGTGCTCCTATCTGGTTTGCTAGTGTACCACCAAGGCTGTAACTACGAGTAATGTACTTCTAGGACACATTTCATTTGTTGATTCTGTGGTGAGGTGGTTCTTCATGTTTGTACGATGAATTGTTGTAACTCGTCGCAACTGAAATGTGCACTGAGGGTGTGTGAATTCACAGTTGAAGATGAAGGGCACGTATTCGTGCAATTTTTATAGCCTGTTCTCTTCGTTCCGATAGTGTCCTGCCATTGTATGATTGCTAGCATGTGTGACTGCTGAAAAAAGTGTTTCCCCTTTTATGTCCCATAGAAAGAAGAAATGAGATCACTTCAAAAAAAGAAAGAATCAAAGAAATGAGACCGGGTTAATTGGTGGGGATGATTGTGCTGTTATTTATGCTCACATGCTGTAGCAAAATAAGATTTGAGGGCCCAACTTTTGAAAAGTTTAGGGCCTTGCATTGGATTCGACAAGATTTTTTGCAGCGCAAGTAGCACAATTTTCTTCATAAGACCCAATGCTGTTCCACGATTTGAAAAATCTATGGCAGATTTAAAAGCTGATTCGCACTATGCTCAGTCCCAATAAATTCGTCCATTCCAAATGGATGCTGCACTGCTATCTCAAATTCTCCTTCGGAAGACAATTTTTCTTTGTTTCAAGGTGACACTTATGCGCAATTGACAACGAGCACTAATTCTGGAGAAATCATACTACTAGTCCACTATAAAATTCTCGTAGAACTAGTAGGTTGGAGGCTTCCCGTGCAAGCCGCAACCTTTCCTCTGATAACAGCCTCGGTCAAGACGCGTCGTCCGATGACTTATACACGAAGGATTCACTTGTCCTTCGCTATTGTCCCGCATTTAAGTGATGAGACGTCGTTGCAGTGTGCCTCTCATGCCGGGGAAAATCCCATCATGGCCTGACATTATGGATCCTCTCGCTCTGCTGCTCTGGCGGAGGGGGGGATTGCGGGTGGTGGAGCCTTAAGTAGTCGTGCTAGGCGGAGTCCTCTCTCGAGGTAGCCGCGGTGTCAGGGTGGTTCCTTAGGTCGCGCGGGACGGACCCTTAAGTCGGAGCCGAGCCCCGGGCGATTCGGGGCTGACACCTGCTGGAGATGATGGGTCTGTATTGCTGATGTTGATGTTGGGTCGTGGCGGCCGTGGGCCGTCTTAATCTTCATGGACTGGGGATTATGGGCTAAGTTGATTACCCCTGGTTTATCCCCTCGTCACATGGAGTGCTATATAACTTAATTTTTTTACTAACATATGTTTCAGAATAATTGAAAACTCTGATTACGCTACAAGTATTCATAAAAAAATGGGTACAAAAATATAACATGCTTGAATTATTGTTATAACAAACAAATGATATTAACCAAATATCTAAACAGATATGGTTAGTTAAAGCATCAACAATAAAAAAAGTTGTCAATAATTCCCAAATGGAGGCTAGTAGTTTACAAGTAAACGTTACTTAAAATCTTAAATAGTACTAAATTCAATATTTTTGGTTTAGATGAAGCCAAATAATAAGGTAATGGACCCAGGGGTACTATGAACTAGAAATTATCTGCTAAACAAAATCTAAAATAACAACATCAAATAAAACTTTTCAAAAAAATCGTGATGTGCATAGGATGATAGGATTCTTTTTGAGTTTTTCAGAAATCGGAACATGAAGCCCAACCTCTTGGAATATTTTTTTGTCGCTTTCTCATCTTCTAAAATTGTACTTAATTAATGCCCTTTCTGTTCCACCCAACAGCAAAGCACGCAAATAGTCTGAAGATTTCGTTTTTATTAATTAAAGTCTGAAGATTTCTTATTGAGAATGTTGAATCACTTGTGCTGTCAGCTATGGAGTGTGTGCACATTTTTGCCATTGGGCACTTCGTTTTTCCTCTGGCAATCCTATTTGCTATTTATTTTTCCGAGAAAGTGAGCGTGAATCATCTGTTTATACTGTTATTTTCACTTGCTCTAAGGAAGAATTGCTCCGAGTAGAATGATGCTACAGCCGAGAGTGTGATAGGCCACACTGTTGCCATTCTGGTAGCTAGAAAAAGACAGCATGTTCGTTCGGCTGGTGGCTGATGCTGGTTTGTTCTGAGAGAAAAGTCCTGTTGGCTGGTTGGTGTGACAACCCGCCCAGGAAAATACCGTACTATCGCCTAAAACCGATTCACTTTGGTCATTAAGCAATAGTAAAGTATCATCCTGTCGTTAGTTGCCGGGTTAACGCCCGGTAAATCACTTGGACATCGAACAGAGGATCGACACATGCATTAAAACTCACGCGAAGGCGAGTCCAGAGTACAACATGAGTTAACACAATTTATTACAAACCATTGTTCATGACATGGAGTAAAGGTTCAGAGTTCGAAAATGCAGCGGAAATAATTTAAACTAGCGCAACGGTGAACATCACAGGAGGCCATCCGTGATGTCATCACTTGTCGTCGCCCTTCCGATCAATCACACCTGCAACAACAATTTTTAAAGCAAGGCTGAGTATACTAATACTCAGCAAGACTTAACCGTCGGGTGGTAACTACATCACCAAACTCTAGACATGAAAGGCTTTTGGCCGGTGGAGTTTCTTTTGCTGAACAGCTCCTAAGAGTAGGTCCTTACTTTCAATGTTTTAGCACAAGTTCTAGTTGATTACCATTTCTAAATGTGTCATCTAATTCAATCAAAGATTGGACAAGCAATTAATGCATCCAACAATATTCCTCGAGTTCCATCATTATGGGGTATCATGGCCAGTTGATTAAGCAGTCTCGGATAACGATGAGAGGCCGACAATCGATTGATTTAAACCTTGCAAGGTAAACCCAAACACACGGTAGGCTGCCCCCGAAAGGACAACTTTCCCAGGCCGTTCCCGTCGATCTTCGGCTTGGGAGCGGAACCTACATTCCTTGGTACAAGGTTTCTTCCGGATCGCTCCCACATGAACGTCCGGACTCACGCGGTACCACCTTTGTTGTGAGCAGGGGGACACAAGTGCCCCAGGTTTAGTAGGGAAAGGTTCCCTTACCGCGTCAATCGCATTCTAGGCTTACCGGTCCCATACCCGGCATATGTTTAGTACGTTCAAAAGCTTAGCCCACGAAAGCCACTGGACCGGAGCCCAAATCCCATGCTCTTACCACATGAGCAATCCTTTTAAGGATATCTTATGATTCCTATCTAGGAACCTAATCTCGCGAGTGACGAACATCACTCGACTTCTACCGGATCCTATAGCATAGCAGCTATCGACCTAGCATACTAGTGATAGAGCATAGGTACCTAAGGATCATGCATCTAGGGTTTCAAATCAACTCCTGAAACGTAAGTGCACAATCGTAGCAAACATAATTGCACAATTTTAAAAGTCAGGGTTAATGATCCGGGGCTTGCCTTCGATTGCAAGGTTGGCCTTGGGCCCTTCTGGACTTTGGTCCAGGTCTTGCTTTACAATGACGTGGTGCACGTCTCCGTCAGCTCCTCCGTCTCCTCCTTCCAGCACACGCGTACAGCTACCGTTCGGGAGATCTACACGAGGATGCAAATGCAAGATTTAATTGACGATTTTTAATTTAATTGATTGCAAACAACAAATGACAACCCTAGGGTGCATTAGTTGGACACATTCACCTAGATAAGAATACATTCAGCATACTCTTCCAAAAAGGAACAATATGCAATTCTTTATTAAACATTTTGAATAAAGGTTCTTATTATACTTATCATTTCATGTGAAAGCTTCATTTCCTTTTATCTTCTCCAATAAAGGTGTAATTAATATTTTTACTTATGAATTAATTTCTAATTAGTGATGATAATTCATTATCTTTTAAGTGTATTAAATAATACTTCTCAAAAAGGAAAAAGAATTAATTAGGGATTTTTCTTTATTTAATTTCCCTTTAATATTAAAAAGGGTTTTAGGCTTTTTATTAAGCAATTAAATTACCAAAAATTAAAGAAG
Source organism: Cenchrus americanus (assembly GCA_947561735.1). Taxonomy (NCBI): domain Eukaryota; kingdom Viridiplantae; phylum Streptophyta; class Magnoliopsida; order Poales; family Poaceae; genus Cenchrus; species Cenchrus americanus. The sequence goes on from OX387245.1 coordinate 51,034,631, forward strand.
TGTTTATTAAGCCTACTAGCACCTATACTGGTCCATTGGACCCACATGTAAGTGTTGGATGCTAGGAAATTAAATGTTATGGAAAATATCAAAGGTTAGCTAGTGATTCCATTTTAAATACATATAAAAATAATTAAGCATCAAAATGATCCAAACTTTCTTGTGCATGCTCTCTGGTCCTAAACAAGTCTAAAAAGCCAGCATGTTCACATGGAATCACTACTGAACTTGGTTTATAAATTTTCAAAGGAAAACATGCATAAATCAAGAATAATTATTTCTGTTAATCCAAAATTCATGATTAATTGACAAGCTGTGCATTTTGGTATTACAAGACAGTGTGCACAAGTTGGGCTCACGAACATGAATATATTTAACAAGAAAAATCATTTGGGAAGATCTGGAAGAAATGGAAAAATATTTTTATAAACAGATTTACATCATAACTTTGTGCAATTTTTGGCATAGGAGCTAGTCATGACCTAACACACAACATATCCAAAAATTAGATACAAAGGATTTATAGTTTTTGAGTTATTGCAGATCTAGGGTTTTCACATTTGTATTTTTCATGCAAAAACTAAAAGGAATTAGCTCAGGCCAGAATAACAAAAGTTGTAGGATAAATCACAACGGATCCAACAAAATTGGTTTCACATTTTTCTGATTTTTCTACGATTTTCTACGCAATTTACAAGAATCAGCCAAAGGGTTTTACTATTTGAGTTGACCTTTTGCAGGGAGGCCCTCGAAAAGAACTCCAGATTCGCAATGTGGTCCCTGGGCGGACCGGCCGGCGCGGGGAGGCCAAATTCCGGCCAACCGCCGGCCGGGGCCGGCCGGGCACGGGCGGGGGAGGGGCCCCGGGTTGCTAGGGGTCGATTCCGGGGTTGATTGGGCGGGGAAGGGGTCGGCGAGGGCGGCGCGGCGGCCGGGGCTCGGTGGCCGCCGCGACCGCCGTGCCGGTGAGGTGGGGCGCTGCCGGGGCGACGGGCATGCCGGCGAGCCGTGGTAGGTGCAAGGGGGGTGGGAGCGCACTCGTTTTGGGGTGCGGCCGGCGGACACGCGGCCCGCCGCGGCCGCCGGCCAATGGCGCGCGGGCGGCTCGGTCGCGACCGGCGAGGGACGTGGGCGGCACCGGGGGCGCGGCGCGGTGCGATGCGGAGGGGGCGGCGCCCTTTATGGCGGCCAAGGATCAACGGCGACGTCCCCCGGAGTAAATGCCGCCTAGGGAGGAGTGAAAGGCGGGGGAACACGGCACCGACCGGCGGTCCGTCGGGCGTTCCCGGCCCGGACGGCGCGCGGCGCGAGGAGGGGTGGACTCCGAGGCGGCCTCGGTGGGCGCGTGGCCCGGGAACGGGCGGCCTCGGGATGCGGGCGGGCCCGGACGCCGAGGCGCGGGGGCGAGGCGCGCGCGCGCGCGGGCGTGCGGACGACGCGGCGCGGCGTCGCACTCCGGCGCCAGAAATCTTTTAGTGTGCCCCTGTTTGAACTAATTTTTCTCCAAATTTTTGTATAGAACTTGACTAAGCTTTGAATACGAAAGTTGTAGATCTAGTCACCCTCTACAACTTTCAAAAAGGCTATAGGGTGTTTTTCTCAATGGATTTTGCAGGAACGTCGTGCCAACATTGAATGTCGGCTGTTCGGAAAACGGGAGGTACTGTCAGTTAATCGAGTTTTTCACCAATTTCCACTCAAAATTTGGAATGCCAATCTACATGAAAGTTGTGTCCCTCAACAAGATGGACAACTTTCATAAAGGTGGATTTTGAAGTGTTTAGGTGAAATTTGGGGAACGCGGCAAAAGTTCCGGACGACATTCGCTGGCGTCAACGGTTAAGCCGGTTTTGACCGCGTCTTTGACCAAGGGTCGAATACGGGTGTCTGTAGACTTAGTCAAAGGGTTCATTAGGGTTCATTGGCGAGGTTTTCGGGGTGATGGCCCAGGTTGACCTAGGTTTGGCCGGTGTTTGACCGGTTTGACTCGGCTGGTTCGGTCATTAGCGTTAATGACGGTAATTAAAAATCTGGGGCGTCACAGTTGGTGATGGCTGATTTATTCTAAGAGAAAAGTATTGTTGGCTGGTTGCTGATAAGCCAAACGAACATGGCAAGAATCGTTGTCATCTTATCTGCAATTGTACTCGAAACTACCGCAAGCAGACTTACGTGCCATGATTTCAAAAATCATTATGCTGTAGAGCTCCTACCGGGTGCCCCTCGAACTACGTCGCATGTAACACCCTAAAATTCCATCACTAAATTAACTTAGCAACAAACGGCTAGGTTTAATTTCTTTAAGGACATAAATAAATTAATAAACAAATTGGCTTTTAAAATATTTAAATATCACTAAAATAATTTAGAAATAATAAGTGTTTGTGCATCATGATTCAAATGCATGGATTTCTGTTTGATTGAAGTTTGAATGTTTGAAAAATGAATTTGAAAAGAAATTTAAAAAAAAGAGAGAAATCCTTTTCCCTCCCTCTCCCTCTTTTCTCTTTCCCCGCTGGCCCAGCATTTCTTTCGGCCCGCATCCATCCCAGGCCAGCGGCCTTTTTCTTTTTCCCCGCGCGCGCGCCGTCGGCCCAAGGCGGCCCCGGCCTCGCGGCCTCGCCCGGCCCGGCACGCCTCCCCCCCCCTTTTTCTTTTGCGGGCGGTCGCCGACAAGTGGGGCCCGGCGTCGGGCCTTTCCCCTACCTCCGGCCCGCGGGTCGGCCGCGCCCCCATCAAGGCCGCCGGCCGTTTCCCACCGGATCGCCCGCTCCCCCACCATCAAAACCTCGTAACCGAGCGCAGTGATGCCCCTTCTTCATTTCCCCTCCCTTAATTCGGCCGTTACCCGCCTTTAACCCCCTCCCCCTCTTCACACTCCTTCAAGACGGCCATTAATGGCCATGGCCGCCGGGAAACCGCCTCCCGGAGCTCCCCCGAGCCTATTTAAGCACCCCCAGAGCACCCCCGCACTCCCCCTTCACTCGAAACCAAGCCTACACACCTCCCCGTGCCCTAGCCGCTTGTGCCACCGAGTTGAACCGCCGGCCGCCGCGCCATTGCCGCTGCCCGTGCTCTTCCGCAGTCGGTGAAGCTCCTCAATCCCTCCCGATCACTTCCTCTTCGCATTTGTGAACTAATTCGTGCACCCAATCGAATCCGCAGGCTCCCGTGCGCCCCAATCGAGCTCGCCGTCGCCGCCCGTTGAGGATCGGCCGCCGGTGTTGATCTCCGCCGCCGCCGCCTTTTCCATCAAATCCTCGCCCACCGGAGCTCCTACACGCTGTAAGGATCATGTCCCCGCCCTTCTTTGCTTCTTTACCGAGCCGTGCACCTCGCCGCCGCCGCCGGCCGCCGCCGTCCGCCCCCATGGACGCCGCGCCTCGGTCCGCCGCTCGTTTCACCCGTGCAAGCGCATGCTTAGGTTCGCAAGGTCCCCGCTGCGCGCGTAGAAATTTTCCCCGCGCGTTTTCGTGGCCGGGAACGCTAGTTAGGTCGTCGCCGGCGACCACGCCGCCGCGTGCCGCCGCCGCCGCGCGCGCGAGCGCCACCCCCCCAACCGCGTGCGGCGTGGCCGGCCGTCGGATCGGCCATCCACGGCCCCGATCCGTTGGACCCGCGGGTCAAACCCGCATGTAACGGTCAACCGGGGGCGTTTCTTTAAAGAGACCCCCAGTTCTTTTAAATTCGCAGGCCGGTCCTTCCACCCCATAAGATTCTTTCAATTCAGTCCTGAAATTCATGTTTAAGCCCCTGTTTTATTTGAAAACCCTACCCGAGGTCCTTAACACCCTTTTAATAGTTTAAACCTTCTGTTTTTAAGCATAATTACGTTTTAGCCCCTGTATTCTTGCTGTTAGGTCCCTGTAAAGTTTAGTTTATCGCAGATTAGTCCTTAAACCTTGTTTTTAGCATAACTTCTCTGTTATAGCTCCGTTTTTAGCGTTCTAGTAGTCCTTACGATCGTCTCAGCAAGCCCGTCGCTTTAGTAGCATGTTTTCAGCCTTTAGGGTTGATTGGTGATCTGTTTTATTTATTGTATGCTTTATGTGTGCATCGTAGATATCGTGCCTGTTTCAACTCAGCCACCTCTCGGGGACGATCAGGAGCAGTTGTTTGAAGAGGAGGAAGTTTTTGCTGTAGCTGAGGAAGGCAAGTGGTCTTCTCCCCCTACATGTTCCCTTTTTGTCCTATATAATTGCATTATGATTAATGTTTACTTTTATGATATCATTGCATTAATTTGACGGGAAAACCCTTTTAAGGACTTACCTAGATCTTTTACCCTGATCCTTGGCCTAGCCCCTTTTAAAAAAAGTTTTGGGTAGAAAACGCTATTTGCTTAACATGGGTTGGTTAAATGGGTCTTTTATGGAAATGATATATGGTTTATAGTTAAATGTTTTGGGTAATGCAAGAACACTTGATTTAATCGGAACATGGAGAACCACCCAAGAAAACATGCGCAACCACAGTGTTACATGGCTCGACCTTAGCCGAATAATTAGGTGTGTGATCGTACTAGTGGCCCTTTTCCGAAAGGAGCGAGAGGGGGATCCGGGTTGCAGGGGTATAGCCCGGTCCTTTTGGGGTAGTAGCCTTTGCTAAGGTACTGACCACTAGGGAGGGTTATGGTCCGCCCTGATCTGTAACTATGCGGGTCGTTAGTCTTTTGCATGCCTTTGTAAAGGCTTCGTAGCGTCCCTATGCAATCACACCTCGGAAGTGTGGTATGGTGCTTGGCCGCATCGCATGGTTGGGTTTAAAGTTCTTCGCAGCTTTTACGCGAACCGTGGGTAAAGTGTGCAAACCTCTGCGCATTGTAAACCGATCGATCGGCCGTGCTCACGGTCATGAGCGGCTTGGACCCTCACATGAATAATGAACTTAAAGACGAGATAAATCGTGGTTGGTGAAGCTCGTTGAGCTTGGGCTGTTTTGTACTTAAGTTTTTCTTAAGTGGGATGGTACGAACTTACACATAGTAATTAGGTGTTCTTTAATTAAAACTTGACCAACATTAAAATGTTGACCGCTACAAAACCTTAGCCTATCCTTGATAGCCTTGCATTTTCCCCCACTTGCTGAGCTCCAACCATAAGTGTGCTCAGCCTTGCTTATCGCTGTTCAGAGGAAAACTTTGGAGGGGAGTTCTATGACGACTTCGATGAGCTGTGAGGCTTGCGGACCCCCAGTCAAGTGCCTGTGGGAGCGGAAGATGAGGACTCGACGAGTAGTTAACGTTTTCCGTTGTTAGAGACCTTCGAGTCTCCCGCATGAGTGTAATAAGTGGTTAAACTCTGAAATACGTTTGAATACTGTTATTGATATTTCGCTCATTTTTGTCTATCATGTGTGTGTGAACTGATCCTGGCGCACATATGAGATGCACTTGGTTCCTCTTCGGAATTCAGGTGTGACATCGCACATGCTCCTCCCACCACCAGACGCCTAGATCCTGAGTGGGGAGCTCGAGCGGGCGCCGCCTCCGCGCCCTCCGCTGTCGTCGCATCCGTGCGCGGCCGGAGGTTCAGTTCCTTCTGTCGCCGTCGCCTCCGCGCGCGACTGGAGGTCGGAGCTCGGGCCCTCTCGTGCGTGCATTGCCGTCGGCTGGCCGGAGGCCGGAGATCGAGCCCTCCTGTGCGTGCTCTGCCGGCCTGGAATTAGGAGAGAGAGAGGAATCGAGACGAAGAGAGGAGGGTTTGAAGTGTTTAGGTGAAATTTGGAGAACGCGGCAAAAGTTCCGGGTGACATAGGAAGGTCCAAAGGTTTAAAAGGGGTTTGGACTAGGGTTTGACCAATCTTGACCAAAGGTTGACCAAGGTGAGTCATTAAGGGTCGTTGGGATGTTTTCAAGGTGATGACCCAGGTTGACCGTCGTTTGACCAAAGTCAACACGTTTGACTGGATCATTAGGGTTAATGAACCCGATTGAAAACTTGGGCGTCATACGTACCCAAACCATTATATCTCTTTTGTACATCATATTCCTTGAACACAACCTATCCTCGAAGTTTCGTCTCGTCTCTAGCATAGTTTTTTATTTTAAATTCAGATTGTTTTTATGCAAGAAAGAGATGAGTTGAGAGCTTTGAAAAGAGGGTTAAAGATGTCAAGAGAAAGAAAAGTAAAGAAAAAAATATGTGTATGTAAAAGAAAAGAAAAGAAAAGAAAGAAAGAAAGAAAAAGAGAAAAAGAAAGAAAGAGGATTGGCAAGAAAGATATGAAGAGGATGAATCAAGTGAAAGATAAATAAAATGCAAGGAAGGATGTCATGTTGTTAAGAGACTAAACTTTCATTCTTTTTTCAACCATGTGCAATCCGACAACGAGGACGTCATCGGTGCCTCGTAGTCATATTTTCTTTTGCCCTTGCACATGTCCACCATTCTATATCTTCTTATCACTGATATCCCCACATATGGTTTAATTCTCATGATCATTGACTTTGAAAGGTAAACAACCATTAGAGGAAGTTCTTAGCTTGATGATACTTGTGTTGATTGTGCTAGCCATACCTATATCTCCACTTTACATGTTATATGAGAGACTTATGGGAGGTGAGAGTTTTATGAAAATTGTTTAGGATAGCCACTTTATATGAGCGACATGTGAGAGCTTGGAGAAAGGTTTTTGTCTAATACTTGTTGCAAGAATTTTATTTTCGAAAATCATGAAAACCCTCCAATGGAAGAAAAGAAGTAAGCATGGCTGGAATTGAAGACCTTGAGTGAAGAGTTTGAGTTGTGGGGTAAATCTTGATTTTGTAAAGATTCTAAACGCCTATGTTTATGCTTGAATATCTTTGCTTTATGTTTATTGTATTAAAGATAAAGGATTGACTAACTTGTGAAGAAAGAATTAGCGGAGCACGATTTCAACACCTTGGACAAAGTTCTTTTACGAGTACTTGCTCGAGGATGAGCAAGATCTAAGTGTGGGGAAGATGTTGACGGTGTATTTTGGTACACCAAACATGTTTATTACACTTTGGTTTGGATTTGATTATGGAACCAACCCACCACTAGGCACACTAATCATATAACAAGTTCATCTTTGTGTTTACATTTGGAAGTGATATGTTTATGTAGAAAAACATGGACATAAAGGACGGATTCACAACAAGTTCAAAGGAGCAATTAAGGAGTCTTGTTCGTGTTCATGAGCTTGATGAAATCACTTCCAATGGTGGCAAGGACCGAAATGCTACAAAGGAACATCCCCGAGGATTGAAGCGTAAAAGACCAGACTTCATGCAAGGAGAACCTCCATCTTCGACGCGAGGATGATATCGTAAAAATAGTGCAAATGGAGGGGGCAAAGTGCATAAACACATGAGGACCCACGGGAGCGAAGGGGCGACCGAACCGGGCCGGGATGGGCCTGGGCCGGTCGGCCCAAGCCGGCCGGCCTGGCCCACTCTGGGGATCGGTTCGGCCCCCATTCTTTTGCACCCCAAGGATCTTCAACCCAAGTTCTTGGAGGCGCCACCATTCACAAGGCAGAGAGCCATTCGCACCGAGAGGCCATCCACAAGCTAGAGAGAGGGGAGGGAGATCTTCGGAGAAGGATCGCTCAACTCGAAGGACGCACCCACAAGTGGAGAATAAAGAAGTCACCATCGGAAGCATCACCGTGATCAACGGTGCCATGTCTAGCACCTTGATGGGGTAATCTTCTCAATTGTCCATGGGTTGTAATCGATCTTGAGATGTAATCGCTACTTTGTTCGGATACCTATCTATCATCTTGTGTTGAATAATCTTTGATGTTTAAGGTTAGCTACCATGTCGTAAAGGGAGTAAGGCCCCAATGCTTCCTTAGATCCATTCAATACGTCGTGTCCATCATAGGTCTAGTCACGAATAACTCCGCGTAGTGACAGTACGGGGGAGGGAAAGGGCGAAACAGTGGTCACAACCCCCGATAGATTACATTGGTTTACATGTTTAAAGCGGTTGCATGTTCAGGTATCGTAGACCCTTGGGCAAGTGTCTTTTATCTTGTTAGCTTAATCGTTCTCTCTAGTATAGTGTAGTCGTTTTCTAGTTTAACCGTAGATTAGGGTTTGGGTAAGTTAGTAAGTAGAGGTAGATCAAACACTTGTAATCCCCTTGCTCCGCGGATTAACAAGAACCTAGGGAATCCCGTGGTGAAGAAGGTGTAGGTCCGTACGCTTTCGGATCGTAGGTGGATACGATTTTTATCCGTCAACAGAGATGCTCCAAGACTGACTCCAGCAGGTATTGCATCCACACCCCCATCCTCAAAATGAAGAGCAAAACGATATTGTAGCGCATCCAACCGTCGCTGCAATTGATTCTTCATTTTGCTATTGTAGCCCGGCGTGTTTGCATTCATCATATTCTCTCTTCTTTCTTCATCCCTCACCCACCCATTACTTGCTCTCGTGCCATCGTAGGGAAGAAGGTAGAACGACACCGTAGGGACCTCACCGCCGGGACAACACTGCCACTGGCCTCAACCTCACCGCTAGAGAGGAGGCCGAGGCCGGATCTCGCGCTTGAGACAGCGGCCCGAGAGGAGGAAGAGGCGGCGGCGGGACCTTGCCTAGAGAGGAGGAGGCTGAGGTCGGATATCGCGCTCGAGACCCGACAGGAAGAAGAGGCGGTGGCGTACCTCACGCTATAGGCAGGAGGAAGCCACACCATCGCGCTCGAGGTGGTGGCCCGGGAGGAGGAAGAGGCTGGGGTGGATCTCGCGCCTGTGAGGAGGCCCCGACATCACGCTTGGGGCAGTGGTCTGGGAGGAGGAAGTGGCGGCGGTGGATCTCATGCCATGGAGAAGGATGTCGAATCTCGAGTGCGAGAAGAGACGCGCGGGAAGAGGCGTGTGGCGGAGGAAAGACGCGGAGGAGGCGGCACGAGTGCGGGACGCGGAGCTGCAATAGTTGTTAGAGTGCTCGATGCGGGAAGGGATGTGCAGCACCACTGGAACACACACCTGCTTTGAGGCAGTTTTTGTTCTCTTTTCCTCCTAAGAGCATCTCCAAGAGTTTGTCAAATTTTACTTAACAAATCTTGTGGTTTGACAACTTCTAAAAATATATGACAAGTAAAAAAGATATGTGCATAGGATGATAGGATTTTTGTTTGATTTTTTTTTTAGAAATTGGAACATGAAGCCCAACCTCATCCTCGTGGAATTTATTTTGTCACTTTCTCCTTGTTAAGAGCAACTCCAAAAGACTGATAATCTTGTTCCTAATATCTTTCTTTACGTGAAAAATATGAAAAATGAAATTACAACATTTCCCCTGTTCCTACCCAATGTTTTGGCGATGCGAAAATCTCACCCTGCGCCACGCAAATATGCGGGAGTTTCCTCCATCCCCGATCCTCCGCGCGCGATTCACCATTCCCGCGAGCTCCCCTCCACTCGCGAGACGCAAATCTTCATCTTTCAGTGGCAGTACCGGCGGTGGCTTCCGGCGGCAGCAGGGGGCAGGGGCAAGATGCTTCGCGTCTACCCCAAGATGCGGCACTAGATTGTCTACGAGCTTCCCCACGGTGCCTCCGACGGCCTCCCCACAGCGCCTTTGCTGGGCTCCCCATGGCGTGGCCCCTGAGCTCGCCACCAGCTCCTACACCCTCCTCCAGTCCTCTCGCAGTATCGTGTGCTGCAGTGCAGATCAACCAAATCGATGAGCGTCCGTTGTCCCAGAATCGTGGTGCCCCCGTCCAATTTCTCCCCTTGGTCCCATAGCTGTTGTTTCAAATCCTTCCTCGTGGATGACATGTGGGGTTCACAGTAGGACATTGCAAGAAAAAAAAGCAGATGGCCAAACACTTCTCCGAGTAGATGGAGAAAAATTACAAGCTACTTTTGTGAGCAGATGGAGAAAAGTTAAAGATTGCGGTGACATGGTACGTTTGAAATATTAGGGAGACTAATTTTTAGCGATGATAGGATATTTCCCATACATGAGTTTTGGGGATATGTTAATGCCCTTTATGTTCCATCCAACAGCAAAGCACGGAAATAGTCTGAGATTTCTTACTGAAAATGCTGAATCACTTATGCTGGCAATCAAAAGTGTCAGGCTGTCAGCTATATGTGCACATCGTTGCCATTGACACTTCGTTTTTCCTCTGGTAATCCTATTTGCTATTTCTTTTTCTGAGAAAGTGAGCATGAATCAACTGTTTATTTTCATTTGCTGAGGATGATGCTACAGCGGAGATCTGGCAAACAACTGTCGCCATTCTTGTCTTCGCTGCCATTCTGGTTGCTAGAAAAAGAATCGTTGCCATCTTATCTTCAATTTTAATCTAAACTACCGTTTAAGGAGGTTTATCATTTATGCGCCCTGATTGCAAATCCGGGGAAAGAAACGAAACAGCAAAAACACTTGGCAAACTGGAGTAACAAACTCTGATTTCAGACTTCCAGCAACATGCGCAGATCACAAAGCCACAGTAACTATACTAGATAAGAAGCCATCCCAACTACAGATCTACCAGACAGGAACATCGAACAGCAATACAGCATACAGTAAAGCACTAAATGGAGAGCCTCTCTAGGCCTTCTTGGGAGACTTAGCAGCCTTCTTGGGCGACTTGGCCTCCTTGGCAGCCGCCTTCTCCGCCACCTTCTTGGGCAGGAGCACCGGGTTGATGTTGGGGAGGACGCCGCCGTGGGCGATGGTGACCCCGGACAGCAGCTTGCCAAGCTCCTCGTCGTTGCGGATCGCAAGGAGCACGTGGCGCGGGACGATGCGCGTCTTCTTGTTGTCCCTCGCTGCGTTGCCGGCGAGCTCAAGCACCTCGGCGGCGAGGTACTCGAGGACGGCGGCGAGGTACACGGGGGCGCCGCTGCCGACGCGCTGCGCGTACCGGCCCTTCTTGAGGTAGCGCCCGATGCGGCCGACGGGGAACTGCAGCCCGGCCTTCACGGACCGCGTCACGGACTTCTTCCTGGGCCCGCCTGTCTTGCGCCCGGCCGCTCCCTTCTTCACCTTGCCAGTGGCTCCGCTGGCGTCCATGGCTGCTGATTCTCCGCTCGAAAGCTTCGGAGAGGAGAAAAAATTGGGTGTGCGCGCGTGAATTTGAGCGGTTGATGCTTCAGAAATGGGAAGGGGGCCTGTACTTTTAAATGGCGCGCGGGTGGGAGGGTGGTGGGCCCGTCGATCCGCGGGCTAGAAAATGGACGGTCAGTTAGGAAGGGTTCGGACGGCTTGGATGGTGTTTCAGAGGGGCGATCCGCGGGTGGGATAGCTCAGCCAATCAGGTGCAAGCAAATAAGCAGAAGTCGTGGAACAACTGTTTCTGAACATGTATTTCAAGAACATTGTACTTAAATGTTGTCGAAATTTTCTGAAGTTGTTATTTTGACACTGACCATTATACTTTTGGTTACTCTGATTTAAGAATCTAATGTGTCCACTTTGTGTGTTAATTCTTTTTGCGTTGGCAGTTCGCTAAATCAAGTTGTAGAGAAAGCTAAAAAAATGTTATGCAGCCATCCTCCATCCCAAATTATTAGTCAGTTTTAACTTTATGTTAAGTTCATAAATTATGATGGATTTAGACAGTATATATTTAAGTGCCTAACAAAATTAATGAATTGGAAAAGCCAAAAAGACTAATAACTTTAAACTCATAGAGTGTTATTTATCTTAATTTTATACTAATGTATGTTTCAGAATAATTGAAAACTGACTATGTTATTGAATATTTGATCACGCTACAAGTATTTATAGAAAAATAGCTACAAACTTTTAACATGATTGAATTATTGTTGTAACAAATCAAATGATATTAACCAAATATCAAACAGATATTGTTAGTTAAAGCATCAACAATAAAAAAAAGTTGTCATTCATTCCCAAATGGGGACTAGTAGTTTACAAGTAACCGTTAGTTTAAAAATCTTAGATAGTACTAAATTCAACATTTTTTGTCCATATAATAAGGTAATGCACCCAAAGGATAATATCACCTAGAAATTATCTGTTGAACAAAATCTAAAATAACAATATCAAATAAAACATTTCAAAAAAAATTATCGTGATGTGCATAGGATGATTGGATTTTTCAGGAATTGGAACATGAAGCCCAACCTCATGGAATATTTTTCGTGCCGTTTTCTCAGCTTCTAAAATTGCACTAAATGCCCTTTCTGTTCCACCCAACCTCAGAGCACGCAAATAGTTTGAAGATTTTTTTTTTTTGAAATTGAAGTCTGAAGATTTCTTACTGAAAATGTTGAATCACTTGTGCTGGCAATCAAAGGTGTCAGGCAGTCAGCTATGGAGTAGTGTATGTGCACATTTTTGCCATTTGGCACTTCGTTTTTCCTCTGGCAATCCTATTTGCTGTTTATTTTTCCGAGAAAGTGAGCGTGAATCATCTGTTTATACTGTTATTTTCACTTGCTCTGAGGAAGAATTGCTCCGAAGAGAATGATGCTACAGCCGCGAGCGTGATGGGCCAAACTGTTGTCGTTCCGGTTGCCAGAAAAAGAATCGTTGTCATCTTATCTGCCATTGTACTCGAAACTACCGTAAGCAGACTTACGTGCCCTGATTAGGGAAAGAAACGAAACATCAAAAACACTTTGCAAATTGCGAGTAACAAACTCTGATTTCTGAATTCTTCCAGCATAATGCAGAGATCACAAAGCCACAGTAAGTACACTACATCAGAAGCCATCCCATCTACAGATCTACCAGACAGGAACATCGAACAGCATAAAGCACTAATGGAGAGTCTCTCTAGGCCTTCTTGGGAGACTTGGCAGCCTTCTTTGGCGACTTGGCCTCCTTGGCGGCCGCCTTCTCCGCCACCTTCTTGGGCAGGAGCACCGGGTTGATGTTGGGGAGGACGCCGCCGTGGGCGATGGTGACGCCGGCCAGCAGCTTGCCGAGCTCCTCGTCGTTGCGGACCGCCAGGAGCACGTGGCGCGGGACGATGCGCGTCTTCTTGTTGTCCCTTGCCGCGTTGCCGGCGAGCTCAAGCACCTCGGCGGCGAGGTACTCAAGGACGGCGGCGAGGTACACGGGGGCGCCGCTGCCGACGCGCTGCGCGTACCGGCCCTTCTTGAGGTAGCGCCCGATACGGCCGACGGGGAACTGCAGCCCAGCCTTCACGGACCGGGTCACCGACTTCTTCCTGGGTCCGCCGGCCTTGCGACCGGCCGCCCCCTTCTTCACCTTGCCGGTGGCTCCAGCTCCGCTGACGTCCATGGCCGACTGGCTGGCTACTGCTGCGCTGCGAGAGCTGGAGAGAAGAGGCAGCGGGGAGAGAGGGCTGTGACTGGTGCTCTGCAAATTCGTGGTGAGGATGGGCTGTTTTAAACTGAGCAGGGAAAGGAGTGGTGGGCCCGTCGATCCGCGTGCGAAGGCAATGGACGACAGGATCTGGCTCGGCTGGGACGGCTGGGATGGAGTTTGTGAGGGCGATCCGTGGGAGGTAAGTTTGGCCAATCAGGTGCGAGGAATTAAGCTGAACGGGCAGTGTTTTTTATGGCTATACTTTAACTGTGTTCAATAAGCATGCTCAGATTCTCAAAAAAAAAAGCATGCTCAGATGTCAGATCCTATTTTTTACAAATGCTAGTACAATTGATACAGATGGTTTAGAAGCAATTTTTATGCGGCTGTAATTTGTTGGTCCCTTGCAAGTAGCCGTGCAGAAGTCATTACCATTTTTTATATAATGTTAACTGCATGCATTGCTATGGTTAAATCCAACAAAAAAAAGTGATATAGTTGAGAGCCCAGATTTGGAAGTAAATGGAGGAAATTAAAAAAGATAAACAACGGAAGGAATTAAGAAAGCAAGAAACAAAATAAGAATAAATATGTCGAACAAATCAGCATGTCGTATTTTTCTACCAGAACAAATTTGTCGCAAAAATCAGCTCAATATCTGCCGAACACGGTAAATACCTCCACATACATTCATGACCCAAAGGCTCCAACCTCTAGAACTGTTAATGCTCAATGGTGGCAGTGCTCCAACCTCTAGACCCATTGATGATGGAGACATTAACCTCCAGATCTATAGTAGCATTTGTGCTCAACCTCCAGATCAATCGACAATTGGTAGTTGTGCTCAAATTTCTGGATACACTCCCGAACGTGGTGCACCAACCTCTAGATCCACCATTGACAAATAGCACCCCAACCTCTTGATTCGTTGTCGGTGGTGGCACTCCAATTTCTAGAACCATCGTTGACACTGGCTATCTGATGGTTCTCCAATAATCTTCTGTTAGGGTTTTCGGTCGGGTAGTTACATGGCTTGAGAGAAGACTTGGAAGGTTGGCGTCTGAAAGAATCTTGTGATGCCTAGAGGGGGTGAATAGAACCAGTTAAAAATTTTGCTAAAAAACTTAGCAGCGGATATCACGGCTCAGATGATCCGACGACAAGGCCGGATGATCCGGAGGTCGGATCACCCGGGGTCTTTGGCGGATTACCTGACATCATGAATAATTTAAGCGAAATTCAAAATGAAAATAGAAACTACCAATTATATTTGAATCAAAAGCTTTATATAGATGTGAAAGTGCATTTAGGCCCATAAGTGGATTTTGGTGAATTGAATGACTAAGCAATCAAAAGACTAATATATTTGTCTAAGATTGTGAGCAGTTATATTTAGATATTCATGATTCATTATTGGAATATGTATTTGTGAATGGATATTTTATGGCTCATATTGGATAAGACAAATATATGGATGATCCTAATACATAAGTGACAAATATCATGCTATAAAGAAAGAAAAATACTGGGACAAATTGAGAAGGTCAATTCATGGTCTCCCATACTAGACATAGCTTGATTAAAATTACAAGGATCATAAAAGATAAGATGGTGATTCTCTAAGTCAAGTGCAAGGCTTCATGTGGTAATTGAGATAGGACACAAGGATGAATGTAAACATCATAGTTCTAAATTGGAAGCTTGCATATTTGTTATCAATCAACATCAAGCATTTGATGTGGGATTTCAAATGAAGTTTAATTATGCATGAAGCAAAGTGGAACTCAAAGTGGATTGGGTAAGTGATGAAGAGATCAATCGAGATGTCTAGGGTGAGGGACTAAGCAATCTTTAGGGTTGTAGCTAAGCCGCCATTAGTGTTTTGCTAAGATCAAGTTCTAGCATTCGTGGGGTCTTCAAGTATCATATCCAAACCTTAATCGAGGGAAGCAATGCAACTCATCAATACGTTATGATTGACAATATGGAGTGACTTACGGATCTAAGTGTGCATTCATATGCTAGATGGAAAGATCATAAGTCATTATCTCAAGTATGGACGTGATCAAGACAAAGGCTATGTTGAAAGCCCTCAAGTAGATATCAATCAAGTATGGCAAGATTGAAGACATTCAAGCTCAAGAGGTTGTCACAGTGTTTTTATTTATTCTTGAGTATATGTATGTCGTACTATCAAGAGGGATGCAACATTAGCAAGTTGACCAAGTCAAAGTGCTCATTAGCAAGTTTGCCTCTCTAAGTTGTTTTCTAGTATATTTGATTTGCATCTGCTTCGATCTACTTGGGTGTGCTACTTGTATGTGCAGCGCTTATTACCCTACTTGTGATCATCTACCAAGCCAACTCACCAAGTTTGGTTCGTGCTAGAAGTCAAGAGGAGCTTGAAGTTGTTTTTGCAGTTTCTCTATGGCTCACTGGCCTGACCGGTGAAGGGCATCAGTCTGACTGGTGCCACCTGCTGAGCAATGCGGTCAGCCTCACTGGTCCGATCGGTGATGCCTGGCAGTTCAAGTTTTCGGGGACGAAAAGTTTAAGTCGGACGTCTCGCCTATTCACCCCCCTCTAGGCGACATCAAGGTCCTTTCAAGATGCTACAAACACTCTATAACAAATGGTGTCGGGGCTCTCTACTGTTGAGTAGTAAATTTGTATCAGAACATGTGTCCGACCCGGATGGTTAGTGCGAGAGACACCGAGATTTAGACTGGTTCGGGCCTCTGAGGAGTAACACCCTACGTCCAGTATCGAGCTGCCGTGTTCTTACGCTAGGGTTGTTTGTAGTAGGGATTACAAACTTGTCGGGAGAGGGTGTCGAGCCCAAGTCCCTGAGGAATGAGTGTTAAGTTTGTCAGCCCTTGTGATGGTTGCCCTCCTCTCCTTTTTATAGACACAAGGGGGAGGTGCAAAAAGGGAACACAGGTAAAAGTCTTCTCACACGTCGTTGTCCGTCAGGGTGCATTGAAGGGAGGCTGAACTGTGTTGTCATCAAGGCTGCCGCGTGGCCGGGCAGGGCTGTTCATCCCGGGCACCTGGCACTTCCTCCGAGCTCTTTGGTGCTGACTCGGACCGCCTGAGTGCGGGATGATCCCGCCACGTTAGGACCTAATCGTAGGCCAGCACTAATTGTAGGGGGGCACTCAAGTGCCTCTGACGGGGTTGGCGTGCCGCAAAGTCGGATGGGACGACACGTCGTTTTGCATGGCGTGGGGAACTGGCGCCCCACGCGTCGTTGCGAAAGAGCCCGGTCGTCGATATGGTGCCATGTTCGTGTGGACCTCGGTCTCCTCGTTCTGACCTTCTCGTGTCGTGCGAACGAGTAAGTTGTCGGAGGCAAGGCGGAGACTTGTCGTGCGAGGCGGAGACTTGTCATAGAAGCCACTCCCCAGCTGGAGACTTGTTGGGGAAGTCTCCTACTGGTCGGAGACAAGGCGTCTTGCCAGTGATGGTCTTGACAAGGATCCAGAGTCCTCCTTATATATACTGAATCTTGGCCTTCACATTGTCAATGTTGTCAGATGATTCCATCTCGAGGGTAATTATCTTGTTGTTAAAAAAGGAACCCTGATCCAGGCCCTCGTCAGATGGATAGCCAAGCAACCACATAAAACTATAGATCAGGCCAAAACAAGCTTCTAAGTCAAGAAATAGGGGTGAACACAATAAGCGAACGAGACAAAGATTTGTTACAGAAGTTCACCTCCACCAAGGGTGGGCCATCACAGAGAGCCACTTGCATCTCCCAATCGACCACCAAGGAGGATTGTGTTACTTACTATGAATCCCCACGAAGAGAAGGGTAATACAAACATTCCCGGGTGCTCCACACGAAGAGGGCACTCAACGGGCGATTCTTAACCGTCTAGAAGCAAGCTTCAAGAGTAATAAACGCGAATCAAAGAGTCTTGGCCGCCACAAGTGCTTCTTGAGATTAACTAGGGAAGAACTCACTCAAAGGGCTCAATCTTACACCTCAAATGTCTCTCACACCCAGCCCCTAGGTGAAACCTTGCCGGGAAAGGCTTGGATGGGAGTTTGGAGAGACGAGTTGAAGCTCAAGAAAGTGTTCAAGTCATGGGAGGTAGCAACAAATGAAAGAGGGGGCAAGGGCAAAGGGGTATAAATACCCAATTAGAGGTTTCTGCGAAGGGGTACCGGGTCATTCGATGCAACCACCAAATCATCCGGAAATACTAAGTACACTCCCAGGGGATCCCACTAGATCACCCAACCCTAGGCGGGTCATCCAGTAGAAATGCCAGACTGTCCGGGCCACCTAGTTAGTTAAAGAAACAAAGTGTTCATAGGTGAATTTGTCTATCACAAGATGTTAGGTCTCAAGTGTAGCACCTGTGGCAAAACTTGACTCAACTCTTCTCATCCCCTTTATAGTGCGGTGTTTCCTATACTCAAATTCAAAATGAAAATTGAAATTTAAATCATCATTAGGCTTGAGCACCACTTAAGAAAATTTGGGGGCCTTCCTTTGAACTTTCGACAATTCTTTTCCTTTTATTCTCGCACATATCTCATTGAAACAATTAAATCCTACAAATTGTGATTGTCACTATCACCAAAACTAATTAGGGGTCTAGATGCACTTTTAGCGTCTCCGCACTAGTTTTGGGGGAAGGGAATGGTGGTGGCATATGAGGGGTGGTTGTGGTTCAAGAGGAGTTGTGGTGGTGGGTACGAATGGTAATTATACCTAATCATGGATAGGATCGTGTCGGGTTCGGGTCGGGTCGTGTCGGGTTACCGGGTCAAAATTCTTGGCCCGCGCCCGACCCGTTACACCGTCGGGTCGGGTTCAGTTGGGTCGGGTTTTTTTCTTGATTTGGATTGAAAATTTTAGGCCGCGTCCAACCCGTTGCACGGTCGGATTTTTTCGGGCAGGTCGGGTCAGTTTTATCAGGTCGGGCGGGCCATGATCAGGTCTGACACTGGAGGATGCTCAGGTGATAGCGGGGAGGGGGAGGAGGGTGACAATTGACTTATTAGAGTAAGGGGGAGATTAGAACGTGGAAATGTTGAATGAAACCATATGTCCTCGATGTTCCATTAATGGTTTTGCGAGTCAGGGACTTTCAAATATCCACCTACATATCACCTACTCACGACGTCTATATGTTTAATGTGTTTTTAAATACCCTGATGACTCATATTTCAGATACCCCGACGACTCATATTTTCATCAATTTTGGGTATCATCATCATTTTAATATAATTATATTCATGTGAAGATTATCTTAAACAGACGATGCTGTGTGGTAGAATATTACAAGTTTAGAATGCATTGGTAAAAGATAAAATTTTGAAACCCTGACTAAGTCACTAAAGTTTGACATGCACTCCCCAACCCTCAATAAGCCATTTTTGATTCTATTGCAAAAAACACCCAAAATACACACACACACGCTTAACCAAATCAATCCATTTTAGCAGATGTGGAGCTACCACAAGCCAAGCTAGCGCCAATGGATTAGACTTTCAGTCATGCTTTATTGATTTTTTATGCAAAAAGAAAAATTAGTGCAACAATGTTTAACCTCCTAGTGGTTACGACACTCGAATAGCACCCAACAATCCCAGGTTCCAAATAGCTAGGAATTCCCATGCTAACTTGGGTAAAAAAAACCCTCCCATCAACATTTCTGTTTGTGGAATCTCCCAAAAAAAGACAACTCCTTAAAGTTCAACTAAGAACACATTGGTAAAATCATGCTGAATGGTATAAGCATGTGCGCACTATATATGATAGTTTTCCCAATAAAACTAAGCAGGGGAAGGCACTTTACAACCAAATTACTTGCGAGGGAAATATTAGACTTAAGTGCCTTATATGGGATGTTTCTACAATTTTATCCTTAAAAACCACTGCCTCCGTTCTTAATTACATAACATCATTGAGAAATTCTAAGGTGCTTTTTTTTATGAGCCATCCATCCGACGAAATCTAACGGTGGAAGTATCAAGAAGTTGTTATGAGGAAGTATTACCGTATTAGGAAGTATCAAACTGGTGGGACCCACACCAACATTTAGTTAATTTTTTAGATGGTGGGAATATTAAAATGCTTGATACTTCTCAATACTACTTAATACTTCTCAATACTTCCCAATACTATAAATGCACCGTAAAAAATCTCAACAACATTAACTTTTTTTCGTTCGTTTGACTATTCGTCTTTTGTACAGATATTTTTGTAAATCAATAAACATGCAAATTAAATCTAAAGTACATGTAATAATAGATATAATGATATGCATTTTTACTTTAGCTAACTAACTTATTCAATAGATATTTGTGCTCAAAATTGAAGTAAAAGAAGTCAACGGTGTCATATATTTAAGAATGGAGGGAGTATTTCGACACTTTTAGATGTTTCTACAACCTTACTAGAAAACGACACCTTAGGCCCACCAGCATGGGCATATGGCATGGATCAGGTGGGCCGGAACATCAGCCTTTAGCTTTGCGAGAAAGTTTTAGTTTTTAAAATATGTTCTCTTGCATTTTTCATTCCAGCTAGATTCATGGGTTTCCATCTTTTTTTAGCTTTGCCAGAAAGTTTTAGTTTTTGAAATTTGTTCTCCTGCATTTTTCATTCCAGCTAGATTCATGGGTTTTCACCTTATTTTTTCTCCTTATAAATAAACTCCTGGTTACATTGCAAACACAAAGTGCCATGAAATAGCAAGGTGTTTTTTATTCAATCGGAGTTTTTATCTACTGAGTACTGATGTAAAATCCGTCCCACATGATTCGACTTCAACGGTGTAGTCCCACAACCTCATATTAGCTATATTTCCCCTGTAATTAGATTGCATATACACCAACAGAAAGAACCAACAAGTGGACCCCCCAGCTTTGTACCCCATCTATGCAAAGCTATGGTATCTCTAAAAATAAACACGCAGGGGTAACCCACTGGAAGTGCCAGCACTCCCGGGTCCCGGCTGCTCTCTGGATTCTGATCAGTATACACATCCCAGATCTGAAGCTTAACTGACAAGGACGTGCCAGGCGCCCAGGCTCTTGCGCTGCCCAGAGAGCTACACTCACTGTCTCGCAGCATTGCTCGTCCGTGGATACCCGTACTGAGACGATGATGATTCACAAAAGAATACCCATATCAAACGTTGGGTCGGTGCTATAACTTGGAGCGTGATCTCAATGGACATCCACCTTCGAAAGCATGGCCGAGTACTTCCTCGATGTGCTTCACAAGCAGAATCTGCCAGCAGCAACATGAATATATATCAGTGAAGAATGTGATAAAGTTCTTCCACAACTAACTAATCATACGTGATACGTACACACGCACAAGTTAACGAGAAAATGCACTGATACAGAAGTTAGTGTTAGCTCCAATGCACAGAGCATCGGTCAGGCTACAATGAACAGCAGGGCTGAGAAGTGTGAAGCAAACAATGCAACAACATACCTCCATGCCAGAGAGAATGGGCGATGGAACCTCAGCCAAGTCCTTCAAGTTCCTTTCAGGTAAAATAACTCTCTTGATGCCATATCGATGTGCCGCAAGAACCTGAACTCCAAGAAAAAATTGAAGTTAGTAGAACAGAAGAGTACCACGCAAAAGTGACTCAAACTTCCACAGTTTTAAAGTGAAAATGAAACTAAGGAATAATGTCCGCTTACCTTATCTTTAACACCACCAACTGGCAACACAAGGCCCCTTAGAGTCATCTCTCCAGTCATAGCAGTATCTGCTCTGACTTTTCTGTTACTAAAAAGTGATACTAGTGATGTTACTAATGTCACTCCTGCAGACGGGCCATCCTTCGGCACAGCACCAGCAGGAAAATGTATGTGAATATCACGGCTCTCCAATAAGTTGATATCAGAAGTAGGTGACAAGTTCAGGTCGGTGGCTCTTGCTCTCACCTGTAGAAATCAAGGTCGTTTTCTTAGTTACAAAACAAAAATGGAGTTTGGGACGCCCAACAAACAAAACTATTACAAAAGAGTAAAGTCATTTTTGACCATCCAACTCTTGCTGAGTTTGGTTTTGGCCACCAAACTCCAAAACCGGGTATTTTTGGCCATCCAACTATCAAAACCGTTCAAATTAGAACGGTATTAATAGTTGGATGGCTAAAAATAGTTTGGAGTTCGACAGCCAAAACCAAACTTTGTAATTGATGAAGTTTGTCATATTTCCTACATATGTTGCAAATGAACGTGCTGTTGAGAGCAGGTTCAGCTAAACGAGTTTAAAGAAACATAGCAGTAAGATTCATCAGTGTAGATAAGTGATAAGAAGATACCCATGTCAAAGCTAGCTGCGCCGACTCCTTAATAACATCACCAAGCTGTCCAGTCAAGTGCAGGTCACCCTTACCCACCATGGCTGTAGCCTCCACAAATTGAACTTCCCCACCAAATGAAGTCCAAACAAGCCCAACTGAAACTCCTGGGCTCGCCACACGATCTGCAGCTTCTCTGTCATCAAATCTAGGAGGCTGTAGAACAAATATGAAGTGTATTAATATACCTCAAAAAGAAAGTTATGAAAATCAAACTTAAACTTTGATATCTAAAGATAATAGCATACCCCAAGCACTTTTTCTAGCATGGCTTCATCAACAATCATAGGAGATGGATTTTCATAGGTATTTGATATATCATGGCCCATAGGAATAACTTCCATTTCAACTTCACCACCATCAGCAAGCCTCGAATCCAGCAGAGTTGTAGTAATTGGTTGTATTTCCTTTCCAAGTCTAAGGGTGTTAACTTGCTCTGCAACCTTGACAGCAGCTGCTCGGGCCAATGCAGCTAGGTTGCGCTCAAGATTACGCACACCAGCTTCTCTCGTGTATCTCTCGATGATTAGGTTGACCATAGCCTGCACACATGATAGAAACAATGCAATCAGGGATAAATAGATAAAGCATTCCAATGAAACAATAAGAAGCAGATGTGATAAAAGGTAGAATATAGCAAAATTTCCAATTTGTGATCAAATAAGCTAAAAGTAATGAAAAGGCATCTTAAGATAGAGCATTTTTTCTGGCATCAAATGGATAAGATTAACAGCATTCCATGCATATACTTAAATAGCATGCCTCCGTACATAAGCCAATGAATAGCAAATTTGCAGTTGCCACTATCAAGTCACCGTAAACACCCTTATCTTTGCCACCAAAGCACCACATATTTTGTAGTAAAATATGGGAGCAACATGAATATTATCTTTGGAGTGAAGGCATTTTGGCACTCATTACTTTTGTGAACACACAACAAAATTAATACAGCGAGTGCAGATTAGGAAAGGTGCAATGGAAACTGTAGCTGTGACATACCTCAGGAATTTGAAGATATGTTGAACTCAAGCCATGCTGCTCTAACACCCTTGGTATCAGATGTTTAATGGCTATTTTTAGCTTCTCTTCAGGTGTGTAGCCTGGTAGCTCAATGACCTCCATCCTATCTAACAAAGGAGGGGGGATAGGTTGCATCCTGTTGGCAGTTGCAACAAATATGACCTTTGACAGGTCGAATGGAACATTCAAATAGCTGGTGAACACGTTAAGGAAATCTTACTGTATATAATTATAGACCACTGCTTCATAAGAGAACAGCTCAAGAAAGTACAATGTCAGCAAGAATCAAAATCATAAACAAACTCACAGGAAAAATGTAATGTGATTTGACTAAATCTGCAACACTCAAACTAAGTGACACGGAGAGCTCAAATAACTCACACACATGTGCCTACTTTGTTAAAAAAACAGAAAGAAATCGTAGCACCACTTTTTTTATAAAGATAATGAAAGGATACTGATCATTGAATGTTTTGTTCTGCTCAGGATCAAGAACTTCTAGTAGAGCTGATGCTGGATCCCCACGTACATCAGAACCAGTCTTGTCAATTTCGTCAAGAAGCATCACAGGGTTGCTGACAGATACTCTCTGCATTGATATATTAATAGCATGTCAGCATGGCATCAAATAGAAAATGTTTACTCAAATAGTTCTTGATTCATATAGTTGATACTTTGCAAACCGTGCTACCAACCATCATTTAATAGAATGAAAGATGGACCTAACAGCAGATCTTTTTGAAGTAGATTAGAAGAACAGATCGAGGAGAGCAGGTATTGATAAGCACAATTAAAGCACTATTAGTTCTTCCAGTGGTATTGCCTGTATAGGTAACTCCAGAAATGGGAAGAACAGGATTGAACCTTTAGTCCATCAATAAGTCTCCCTGGCATGCTCCCAATGTACGTCCTTCGGTGACCCCTGATATCAGCTTCATCCTTTACACCACCAAGAGAGATTCTTATGAACTTTCTGTTCAGGGCCTTTGCTATGGAGGAAGCTAAAGACGTCTTCCCAACACCAGGTGGTCCCACAAAACACAGAACTGGACCTCTGGCATCAGGTTTAAGCTGCAAGCAAATTTATATCTCCATAAGAACATAAGATATAAACTACATTAACCAGATGGGCACAAAAAAATAAGATACAAGTCAAATTACCAACCTTACGAACAGCCAGATACTCAATAATCCTCTGCTTAACTTTTGTTAGTCCATAATGATCCCGGTCAAGACTCTCTTTTGCAGCTCCAAGGTCAAGCTCCCTTTCTTCACTGACCTTTTGCCAAGGAAGGTCAGCAAGAAGTTCTAAGTAAGCTCGAGAACTACTGTAGCCAGGTTGCTGAGGTTGCATCTTTCGTAGGCGCCTGTAAAAGAAAGCTAGCTAAATACACAAAGTTCCTACCCACATGAATGCATGAAACAAGAAGAATATGACAAGATATATTACCTCAACTCTCTTTGAGCATGCTTCCAAATATTGGGAGGCATTCCTGCGTTCTGCATCTTCCTTTCCAATGCAACCACATCATCTTCATCATCATCGTTATCACCAAGTTCCTCTTTGATAGCCCTCATCTGCAAATTAGCAGGCATACCCCATATGATAAATAGAAGTGTAAAATAAACATCCATGAAAACTAAAGTTAATACAAGTGTGCTCAACATACAAAAAGTGCAAAAAAAGTCTAGACCCATTCATGCATGGAAACTAGCAAACCAACCTGCTGGCGAAGTAGAAATTCTTTTTGCGACTTCGACAACTGACCCTCAACCTTTTGCGTAATTTTCTCAGCTACAAGGATGGACTGCAATACAAGCAAAAAAATATATATTCATGATTACCTTACAAGAAAGAAGTAAAATTACCACTTCAGTTGTTACACAACAAGATAGAAAGCATCTTCACCTGCAGGTGTCTGTCTACAAGTTCAGTTGCCTTTGAAAGTCTAACTTTCAAGTCAACCGAATCCAGCATGGAAAGCTGCTCCTCAAAGCCAATTTCAAAGCTAGCAACAAAAATATCAGCTAGCCTATAAACAGGAACAGTGTCAAGAAGCACCTTTGTCCTACCAACCGTCTTCTGCTTCTGCAGTTAAGGGGGGAACAATATCGTGGTAAGTCATAGCTCAATGATAATTTGATATATTTTACTAGCACCATGGGTCCATGTCAGATGTAAAAAGTTCATTTGTCATTACTCACTACTTCCACTGAATTTGCAAACTATGTAAAATCAGGGGGGAAACCAAGATTGAAATTCTATACAAATAAACAAAATACAAAAAGTTAAAGACATATTATTTACCTGTTCTAGAACAGAAATTAGTTCCATGGCAGTAGCTTTAAACTGCCTAGAAAGAGCAATAAGATCTGGATCTTGCTCCGCCTGCTCCAATTCTAAACATATTAAAGATGCAAAGGTCAATTTTGTAAAAAGTGGAGTTCAAAAGGCAACAGATAAAAAAACATAACTATTTAGAAAATAAGTTTTCAAGACTCATTAGCAGCTAAAAAGTAGAAGAAACTGCACTTATGATATGGTTTTACTTTCAAGAGAGAAGATATGGCTGTTAGCAGCCACAAACTGTGAATTTATGATGATGCTTGTTGAGTAAAATTTTGAGAATGAAACTAGTTTTAAATTGAAAATTTTACCAGTTTTTGTCAAGTCAAGGCGTGAAACACGGGCAACATGGTATGATCCTCTTGCACTTAGTTCCTGAACACTGAACCTACATAGACCTTCAAGAACAACAATGTATGTGACCCTTCCACTTGGCTTCTCTACCCCTCTGGAAAGGTGTAAAGCTCTAGCAGCAACTCCCCTGAACATGGAGGGAAAACAAAAGTTAGACTAAGTAGAAATGAGAAAAAAAGGTAGTGAAAGGCTAAGCCTGCAATACCAGAATATATATATATAAAGAGAAGTGTACTGTAAGTTATCTATAAGCCAATCATATTTCATCATTTTATGCAGTCTTTGGTTGAACGCACCTTATGTTTATAGCTGGGAAATGATAAATGTTCAGAGCTCAGCTAATCTTTTTGTTGAAGGAAGTGGGTTAAGCACAAATAAAGATGGTATTAACCTATGATCAATTGTGCATAAGTGGAATGCACCCTCCTCTGGTTAAACTTATTAACAAAAACTGTGTGAAGAATATTTGCTCACTACCAATCTATCTCAACCAATTTACTTATCCCCCTGTACGGTAAAAATAAAGAAACAATATGCTTCCACCTAAATGCAGCATAGCACTACATGATAATATGTACGAACAGTCAAACGTGTTCATCTCTACAGCCTAGTTCGTGAATAGAATACATGGATCAGATAAGCAAAGATGCTGATGTCACCCACTTGCTGTGCCAGTGAATTGGCGCCTTCCCATTCTTCGTGTCCTGCTTTGATGACTCTTCTGCAGAACCACCAGCCTTACTGCCTCCCTCGCCTGAATCACTGCCCACACCTGCAAGAGTAATAATAATAAATTCAGTAAGTAAGTACATGTCCACAATGACAGCCAATTTGCCATAGCGAATTTTGAAGCAGCAGTCTATCTCACCAGCAGACAGCAATGATCCAACAGCTCCAGCTTCTGAGTCCCGCACAGGAAGTACCCCGATCAGGCCCTTCTCCTCCTTCTGCCAGAGTTCTTGCTCCACCAGCTTCACACTGCAGAGTGAAACAATCATACCGATGAAGTCACAAACCAAGTCAAAATCCAAAACAATTCGCATTTCCCCTGATCCCAGTGAGTAGTAGGCCGCCTCCCAAAAGAAGCTCAACCACCAAACTGCACCTAGAAAAGTCAGGCACTGACCGACAGGTGGAAAACTGGACACGGAATCTGTCAGCCCTCAAAAGCAACAGCCCACTGAAAACCCCAACTTGAATTCAACGAGAGCAACAAATTGCAATACGAAAGATTAAATTTGCCCCGTCTCAAGCCAGATAACCAAATTCCACTCAATTCACATACTGCTCCAAAACTGAAGCGCGACGGCTCGCAAATTCGTAGCAAGCGGAGGTAATTAGCCACACCTAACACGAACATGCCTACTGAACACTTCCGACGGGGAAAAACCTAGCGGAAACGAACTGCCTGAACTGAAACCCCTGAGCCGAATACGCCGAGAGCAAACCCAATTAAGCCCCAAAACCGAACTCGAATCCCACGCGGCTGATCGGGAGCCTCTACAAGCTCCCCTTGGTTGGTGCCCGTGCGGGCTTTGCGCGCTCACCTGCTGGGGTTGGTGCAGCGGATCCGCACGATGGCGCCCGGCAGGAGCACCTTGTTGCGGAACGGCAGTATGGCGAGCCGTCCCGGCAGCTCCACCGGGGAGTCCGCCATGGCGGGCACGCGAATCGCGTCGAAGTCGACGGGGAGGGGGAGGCGCAGCGGCGTACGGCTCAGCAGAATTAAAAAACTGAAGAAAAAATTTGGAGGGCGAGAGGTGGGCGACGACGAGGATATTTATGGGACCCCCCCAGAGCCGAGCTATATTCGTTCGGGTCAAGGGGCTCGAACTCTTCTGAAGGGTTGCTTGCTTTGCGGGTGCTGGTGGTGGGTCCGGCCGGCGGGTAAGAAACTCTCCGGGTGGGAGTCGTTTCGGCCGGGCTGGTGGAAGCGGGGCCCGGGTGTCGGCGACTGGTGCCGGGTCGCGTATGGACGTGGCGCGCTGTGAGGGGATAAGGGTGGCGCCGCGGGATCGGCTGCGAGGAGGAGTCGGCTTGTCGTGAACGCTGTCGCCTGGGATTGGCTGGAAGGAGGATTGTTCGCCTGGGATGCTGACGTGGAGGACGAGGAGTGGGATCGGGTCCCTGTGCGGTGTTCGGCCGGCGCCGTGGCGTGTGGTGCGGGTTCGTTCAGACCGCCGTAACGGCTGGGAAACGGCTCGGGGGCCGGGCGGCAGATCACGGCCGTGGGCGGCCGGGGTGAAGGACGGCGTACATGGTGCACGTGGGGGATTACTGGTGTCATGTGGATCACGTGATCCGCAACGTACGGATTGGATCGATCGTCCCGTTACGTTCGGCCATCACCGACTCTGCCTAGCTCAGCTGGGAGTCGTAATGAGGACAGTGACATCGTACCATAATTTTAGAAGCTGAATCACTAGTACTACTAGATGCGTTGTCGGCTCTTTTAGGAGCTCGAGATTATTCCCCTTTTTATCCCCTGTTTGAATGCTTCATGCTCCCAATCTATTGCATTATTAGCAGGGAATGGTTAATCGGAATAATGCAAGAATTTGATTGAACGGTTTTATGTGAGATTGTAAAGAACAAATTAGCTCGCACGAAAAAGTTGAAAGAAATAGGGGACCTAACACATAATTTGTATATAGCAGATTATCTCATAGAAAACATTTGTATATAGCGGATTATCTCATAGAAAACATTTTTTTAGTTAAGGGAGGTGAGCCAAACACAAGGCAAATAAAAGGATTTGTCAGTCTTTCCGTACTAATATAGAAGGGAGAACGTAGGCCTAAACCTAAATACAAAGTATGATTCCGCGCACAAGTTATTAGCTATTTAGTGTACCGTGCTCCGCTTTGTTTTCCGAGGAAATTGGGGGCATTTCGGCCCAATTCCGCTTTTTGTGTGTTATATGTTGATTTGTAAGGAGCCGATCATTCAGCATAGTACGTCATGAATTATGGAATCCACGAGAGTCTAGAAAAGTCGACATAAATAGATCTTATTTGGATTGTGAACGAGTGAGATATGCTACTTCTAACTTTCTAAGATAATAACCTGATCAAAGGTGAACAAATAAAAGGAGCGGTGGAGTGTGAATAGTCAGATAGTAGAATCACATGTGAAAAAAAAAGCTAGTACTAACTGTTTAGTTCAGGTAAAACTTATTTGAAACTGCAACCCATATGATCTAAATCTAAAAGAAACAGAATCGACGTCTAGTATATCTCACTCACGGCAAACACGTACCGCCGCAGCAAAAGCAAAATGCAACACCTCAACGTACACAACACTTCGCAGACTGACTAGCCCAACCAGAGTCGTTGGACCCTTAGTCCCTACTCCTACGTAGAGTAATTCAGTATTCACACATGAAAAAAGAAAAGAAAGAAAGAAAAACGTACCCGGAGGCCGGATCGGACAAAATGCTCACAACGAGGACGTGTCAGTCTGCACCAGATTGCACGCCCAACTGCAGAGAGAGAGCATCGGGCAAGAAAGATTTGGCATTGTTCAGTTCAGACTTCAGACCAAGTCAGTGGCTAACTGGCTACACACATCAGGCGTACCAACTTGGCATGCGATGCATGTCGACGACGGCCGGAGACTTTACCTGACCGGCGGCTCTAAAATATTACAGCACGAGCTCCATCCTCCACGACCCGCGCGACGACTCGAGCAAAGTCCACGGGCACGGCTGATCGATGGATGTCATCCAGTAGCACAATCATTGCCTGCTTATCCGTGGGAAAAGACTCCAAGCTGCAGGTAATTAAGATCAGGCATGCAGCAACTCAAATCCAAAATGATCCGGTGGCAGAATCAAAGACTCGATCGCGAGAGTGTCGTCGCCGGTCGCCGCCGCACTAGGAAATTCCATCCAAATTCAGGGAAAGACGACATAGCCATAACTTGATTGAATCTGAATGCATGGCCAAATCAAAATAAGAACAGCGCGCCACGACACAAAAGTGATGGGATGATGCGGCAAATCATGTGACGCGCAACTAGAGCCCGCTCATGACGACATTATATTACGGGAACGGTAGTGCGGCGACACACGTCGGCGTATCGACGATGACGATGCTGACACTTGACAGGCCTCTTTGCCACTTGACAAGCTAGATAGCGAAGTCCATCAAGGGCGTACATAGTACTGTAAAAATGAATAAGTGATGCTAAAGCCACGATTTATTGGATGACAGCAACGGAAGCAAACTGATCATGGTAGATCCATCCGCAACATTAATTTCGTTGTCCCTAGGCCCGGCGGCCTCTCCGAGGTCCATGGGCGCCGGCCGTCATGCATGGCGCGGTCCTCGCGCCGGAGCCTCTCTCTCACCTTCACGGCACAGGGTAGTCCTAAAACCCCTCCTGGAAAGTGGTGTTAGAGATATCGATATAAGTATGTATATTGTATGTAACAAAAACTTGTATATTATGTTGATAGTTGTCTAGTTGAGTCGGCTAAGATCTCCTTAGAGATAGTTGTTTTTGGAGATCAAGCTCACCAATGTCCAACTCCTGCAAGCCTTGGGCGCATTGCCTCCCATATAAACGTGCAACCGAGAGCAAGCCAAGATAGGCAGCCTCGTTACCTTCCAAATTTACATGGTATCAGAGCCAACCTTCCAAAACACATCTAATCTATCCATCCATCCATCCATGGCATCCTCTTCCACCGCGAGCAGTCTTCCTCCTCTCGACGCCAAGGTGTCTGAGAAGTTGACGCGGGAGAACTATCTCCTATAGAAAGCACAAGTCATGCCGGCTATCCGTGGTGCTGATCTCGTGCTGATCCTCACCGGAAAATCACGAGAGCCAGAACCCACCATGGAGGTCGCCGACAGCGACGGCAAGAAGATGACCGTCCCCAACCCGGAGCATCAGAAGTGGATCGCGCAGGACCAACAGCTCCTGGCGCATCTCCTTAACTCCCTCACCTCCGACGTGTTGGCGCAAGTGGCGACCCTGGAATCGTCGACGCCCGTTTGGGAGGCACTGGAGACTATGTACTCGGCGCAATCTCGCGCACAGGTCACAAACCTCCGGATGCAACTCGCAACCTGCAAGAAAGGCAGCATGACTGCCACGGCATACTTCTCTAAGATGAAGAAGCTTGGCGACGAGTTAGCTGCAGTCGGGAAAGTAATTGAAGACGATGAGATGGTGAATCTCATCCTTGCTGGACTCGACATCGACTACAACCCTCTTGTGTCCTCGGTTTTGGGGCGTGCAACCCCTATCTCGGTGAGCGAGCTCTACTCCCAGTTGCTAGCTTCTGACTCAAGATTTGAGATGCTCCAGGACAACACCGGTGGAGGCTATCAGTACTCTGCAAATTCAGTCGGCGGAGGTCGTGGCAACAACTCACGCGGCCGTGGTGGTGGTCGCGGTGGCCGCGGTGGCTTTGGCGACCGTGGAAACAAACCCTCAAGCAGGCGCAACAAGGAGGATCCAGCAAGCTGACATGCCAAATCTGGCAAAGGGAATCATGAGGCAGTTGATTGTTGGCATCGCTACGATGAAAGCTACCAAGGCAAGAATGCAAGGTCGGCTACTACCAATTATGGGGTAGACATGAATTGGTACATGGATAGTGGCGCCACCGACCACATCACAAGTGAACTTGAAAAGCTTACTGTTTGTGACAAGTATCATGGACAAGATCAGGTGCATACAGCCAGTGGTTCAGGTATGAAAATTAGTAACATTGGTCGTACAATTTTACATACCCCACATAGAAATTTGCATCTGAAAAATATTCTTCATGTACCCACTGCAAATAGAAGTCTTGCCTCTGTTCATCATTTTACATCTGATAACAATGCCCTTGTTGAATTTCATCAGAATCTGTTTCTTGTAAAGGATCGGGTCACGAAGAGAATAATTCATCAAGGCAAGTGTGAGGGTGGTTTATATCCTCTCCGGCTTCAATCAAGAGAAGCCAAGTCACGGAAGCAGATCCTTGGAGTAATAAAACCATCTACATCAAGATGGCATAGTCGTTTAGGTCATCCTTCGATTCCTATTGTTGAGCGCGTCGTTAAAGACAATAATTTACCTTGTGTTAGCGAGGAGAGTTCTAGCTCAGTTTGTGATTCATGTTTAAAAGCTAAGAGTCATCAGCTTCCCTATCCTATATCCACTAGTGTGTCTCAAGCTCCTCTTGATTTAATCTTTTCTGATGTGTGGGGGCCGACACCAACCTCCATTGGAAGACACACATACTATGTTAGCTTTATAGATGACTATAGCAAATACACTTGGATCTATCTAATTAAAAAGAAATCTGATGTTTTTCAAGTATTTTATGACTTCCAGAACCTTGTTGAAAGGAAGTTCAATAGGAAAATAATCTCTGTTCAGAGTGATTGGGGAGGAGAATATGAGAAACTCAATTCCTTCTTCCAACGAGTAGGGATCTCTCATCACGTCTCTTGTCCTCATGCGCATCAGCAAAATGGATCTGCAGAAAGGAAACATAGGCACATAGTAGAAGTTGGTCTTGCTCTTCTAGCCAATGCCGCAATGCCCTTAAAATTTTGGGATGAGGCATTCCTTACTATGACTTATCTCATCAATCTGCTTCCTAGCAAAGTTATAGATTATGATACACCCTTTCAGCGTCTCTTTAAGGAAACACTGGATTATAGTTTTCTTCGCGTGTTTGGGTGTGCATGCTGGCCTAATCTAAGGCCTCATAATGCTCACAAGCTCGCTTTCCGTTCCATCCGGTGTGTGTTCCTTGGCTACAACTCTCGTCACAAAGGGTTCAAATGCTTGGAACCTAGCACGGGACGGGTTTATATTTCTAGAGATGTTATTTTTGATGAGTCTTTATTTGCCTTCGCAAATCTCAGTCAAAATGCAGGAGTTAGATTGAGGAAAGAAATCCTTCTCCTTCCTAATCATCTTTGTAATCCAGATTGTGGGGGTGTAGATTGTACCGATTCTAATGTTACTACAAATCATACTAACAATATGTCACCAAGTGTTTCTGGAGGAATTTTTGATCAGGATGATGTACAAGATGAAGACACAAAGAATCCCGGTGATTTGCTCCGAGGGGATACGGCGGCGGCAGGATCGTGCACTGACTCCCAGGCGGATCAGTCGGCCCTTCCATCTGCGTCCGACAGCTCCACGGTGCGGGGAGCTAATCCGCTTGTGCCGCGTGGCGGGGGGGGGGGGGGGCAGGAGACCCGGTGCCCACCACGTCTGCCCCGACAGCCGCACCGTCAAACGCGACAGCCACGCCGCTAGCCGCGTCTGCGCCAATGGCGATGGCGGCGGATGCGGCGGGACCCACGCCGAAGGCGGCGCCTCCTCGTACGCGCCGGCGGCGGCGGAGTGACGGCGGATCCTCTACGCAGCACCAAGCTTCGCCACAAGCCGCAGCAGATCCTGTGCTCTTTACAGCAGCTGGATCCTCTGCGCCAAGCGTTCCTGCATCTTCATCTGCACCTCACCCACATACGAGACTTCAAAGCGGTATTGTTAAACCTTAAGTTATTACTGATGGGGCGTATTAGATGGTGCAATCTGAGTATAACAGGGGAACCTGAACCGCCACAAGAGGCTTTGAAAGATCCCAAGTGGAGGGAAGCTATGCAAGTCGAGTATGATGCGTTGATTAAGAACAAGACTTGGCATCTTGTGCCTCCAAGTCAAGGTAAAAATATAATTGATTGCAAATGGGTGTTTAAAATTAAGAGGAACTCTGATGGATCAGTTGAAAGGTATAAAAAAAGACTGGTAGCTAAAGGTTTTAAACAACAGTATGGTATTGGTTATGAGGATACTTTCAGTCCGGTTGTTAAAATTGCTACTGTCAGATTGGTTTTGTCTGTTGTTGTGTCCAGAGGATGGAACTTGAGACAATTAGATGTGCAGAACGCGTTTTTGCATGGTGTTCAGGAAGAAGAGGTTTATATGAGACAACCACCAGGTTTTGAGAAGATGTCTGTGCCTAACTATGTGTGTAGGTTAGACAAAGCAATCTATGGACTTAAGCAAGCTCCAAGAGCCTGGTACTCACGATTAAGCTCTAAGTTACTCAAACTTGGTTTTCGTATGTCTAGATCAGATACTTCCTTGTTTATTTACTCCAAGAATGGAATCACAATATTCATGCTTATATATGTGGATGATATTATTGTGACTGGAAGCTCTCAGGAGGCGGTTACAACTTTACTTTGTATCTTAAGAAGGACTTTCCACTTAAGGATCTTGGTGAGCTCAATTATTTCCTGGGAATTGATGTAAGAAAGGACAAGGAAGGCATTGTTCTAGCCCAAGAGAAATACACACGTGAGATTCTGGCTCGAGTAGGAATGCTCAAGTGCAAGTCGTCGGTCACACCTTTGTCTGCTTCAGAGAAATTGTCCAAATATGAAGGTGATGTGTTGAATCCAAGTGATAGCACAAAATACCGAAGCGTAGTAGGAGGGTTACAATATCTTACTCTTACTGGACCAGATTTAGCTTTTGCAGTAGATAAAGTTTGTCAATTCTTGCATGCTCCAACATCTGTTCATTGGTCAGCAGTCAAAAGAATTCTCAGATATATTGCGTTCACTCTGGATGTTGGTCTAAGAATTAGAAAAACAAGTTCTACACTTGTCAATGCATTTTCTGATGCTGATTGGGCAGGAAGCATTGATGATAGAAGATCAACAAGAGGTTTTGCAGTATATCTTGGGAGTAATCTTATCTCGTGGAGTGCAAGAAAACAAGCTACAGTTTCACGTTCTAGTACAGAAGTTGAGTATAAAACTATGGCAAATGCTACAGCAGAAGTAATTTGGGCAGAGTCTCTCTTAACTGAGCTTGGTGTTAAATTTCGAAGACCTTCTCGATTGCAGTGTGATAATCTTGGCGCTACATATTTATCTGCGAACCATGTCTTTCATGCAAGGGCAAAGCACATAGAAATAGATTTTCACTTTGTGCGAGAAAGAGTTGCTAAGAAACTATTGGAGGTACGTTTTATTGCATCCAATGATCAAGTTGCAGATGGGTTTACAAAGGCCCTACCGACGCATAAGCTTGAAGTCTTCAGAAGCAATCTAAATCTTGAGCCAAGATAAGTTTAGATTGAGAGAGGGTGTTACAGATATCATATGTATATCGTATGTAACAAAAACTTGTATATTATGTTGGTAGTTGAGTCAGCTAAGATCTCCTTAGAGATAGTTGTATTGTACTTGGAGATAAGGTTGCCAATGGTTTGAGAACCGCCCCAAAACCAAACCAAACCATACATAAAAGAAAAAAATAATTGAAACCACACCATCCAACCCATTTCTCTTGTTTATCCAAACCAAACTAACTAAATGGTGTAGAAGACCACGAACCAAACCAAACCTATATCTCAAACCGGTTCTATGTCACATAAAATCCATTTTCCACATATATCATAAGTGTGGATCTAGGTGTGATAATTTACACAAAGTAGTGAATTGTCATTTTAAGATATCTCCAACAAATTTCGGTCGGATTCGTTAAAATTTTAAGGTGTGAACACGAGCTTTTAGTTTTATGGTCCGGCTCTCGACGTGGGGCCCACATGTGAATCTAGGTATGGTAACTTGCACAAAGTAGTGGACTTGTCATTTTAAGATATCTCCAACAAATTTCGATCGGATTCGTTAAAATTTTAAGGTGTGAACGCGAGCTTTTAGTTTTAGGGTCGGCTCTCGACGTGGGGCCCACATGTGGATCTAGGTATAATAATTTGCACAAAGTAGCGGATAGTCACTCTAAGCATCTCCAACAAATTTCGGTCAAATTCGTTGAAAATTTAAAGTGTGAACGCGAGCTTTTAATTTTAAGGTCCGGCTCTCGACGTGGGGCCCACTTGTGGATCTAGGTATGATATTTTTCACAAAGTAGCGGACTCTCACTCTAAGTCATTTTCAACAAATTTCAGTCAAATTCGTTGAAATTTTAAAGTATGAACGCAAGCTTTTAATTTTAGGGTCTGACTCTCAACGTGGGGCCCACGTGTGGATCTAGGTATGATAATATGTACAAAGTAGCGGACTGTCACTTGAAGACATCTCGAACAAATTCTAGTCAAATTCGCTGAAATTTTAAGACGTGAACGCGAGTTTTTAGTTTTAGAGTTCAACTTTTGATCTAGATGACACATACAGTCAATCCAAACCATTTCAAACTGATCCAAACTATTAAGAGTGCTAAACCGAACCAAACCAAACCATTATATATATCACCACATTATTCACCAAACCAACTAACACCAATTAGGAAGACCAAACCATATAAACCGGTTTGAAACCAAACCATTCCCAGGCTTACTTGGAGATCAAGCTAATCAATGTCCAACTCCTGTAAGCCTTAGGCGCATTGCCCCCATATAAACGTGCAACCGAGAGCAAGCCAATATAGGCAGCCTCGTTACCTTCCAAATTTACAAGTGGAAACCTTATCAAACCTATGAACTTCTGAAGGATCACTATATTCACTAGTGAACAAGAAAACTACACAAAGGAACCCTGAGAAAAATGAGGCAATACTCGAAGTCTGTTTTAAAATCAGGTCTTCGTTTGGTCCATTTTTATAAATTGTTTTTGAGGAATTTGTCATTTGGTATCCATACTGTACACCTTTTTAACCTAAAAACAAATCATTCAGTGTGACTGATCCATGCCTACTAGCTAACTCGCCTAACTGCTAGAAGATTTAGTTGATGTGCGCACGACACCAAAATAGTTTCAGGTGTGTATATATATATGTAGTCAAGTCACGCATTATTCGTTTATCCTGAATTCCTGATGCAATGCCTCCTGCAAGACTCACTTCTGCCACAGTTTCATCATGCCCGTCTCCAAGGATGATGTCTGACTTGCCTTTGTTTCAGTTCCGTTCATCAGTTCCTCAACACTTAGAAATCTTACTGCTCCAACTTTACTAGGAGTAGCAAACATGGAGTTTCAACAGCTAACCTAGCGGAACACATACCACGACATATCAAAAGGTGCTAGATATTTTGGGAGCACTGGTGCAGGGCGCTAGCCAAAAACCATTTCACGTGATCGCGCCTTCAAGGAAATTATCTCGATGCCTTTTATGTTAACTACACAGTACACATTATTGCCTCCTCAGATCAAGGATTCTCTAGACAACACATCAAACTCCAAATCCATTGTCCTGTTACATTTCTCCAGCAAGCAGCTTCCCTTGAGCATGAAGTAACTGTTCTCTGGTAGTTTGGTCCAATGAAACTATTCTCTGGCAGTAAAGAACCATTGGACAAAGCTTGTTGAATTCAATTTCTAATGCTTACAATGATGACCCAACCTACTAACGGCTTGGTCAGATAGGACAAACGACCAAAAGCTGGAAGAATATTGCAAAAGGGAAGCTCTAACTTCCCAACAAATTTCTAACGGGGCCGCGCCATTTTCTAACAATTCGGTATGAATCTAGGATTACTGAAACGATGGATCAGATGGAAGTGGAACTAGTACCTTAGAGAGTTAGAGGTTAGAAGTTACTAGAAGTTAGAACAAGGCAATGGCGAGGGAAGAAACCTTGCCGCCGAAGTGGAAGACGCCGGCGAGCCCCGCGGCGGCCACTCCGCCCCAGATGGTTGCCGTCGACGACAGCAGCGACCAGCTCCGGTAGATCATCTTCTCGCCGCCTCCGTAGCCACGACCACGGACCACGCACGAGGGAAAAAACGCAAAGCGGCGGCGGCATGGTAAACGAACTTTTTTTTTAAAAAAAAATACACAGTACGACGCAAACGCTCACAACACTCATGCACACTCACCCATATGAATACATGTACGCAAACCCTACCCCTATGAGCACCTCCGAAGGACTGAGCACCAGCAGATATGAGATTCTCGAAGTTACTAATGGTGCCTCGTCGTCGACGGAAATGTCGCTTACCACTTAACGCATAACGCCGGTAAATCCTGAAAAATCCAGAAAAATGTGCGAGTACAAGGATTTGAACCCTAGTGGGTAACGTCTCACTGGACCGTCCTACCATTGGACTACAAACCCAATCGCGGGTGGTAAACAAACTTGGCACTCGACCTTGGGTTGGGCCTCAAAACAACAATCAAATAAAGCCCACAGATTTTATAAAAAAAATCCCATGTTTTCATGCCCAGATATCGGATGGACCCCCGCGAGTGCTACCTGCCTGGGAGGGAAGCCCAAAGAGACCACAGACGGGGAAAAAAGATCGTGTTCTTTTCTCTTTTCGAATCCCACACGGCCACAATAGAAGCAGACGGCATCATACACATCGAATTCTTAAAAGCCCAGCCCTTTTGCTCGCACGTCCGTGTTTCCGGGGTGCGTGTCGCACAACGCGCGTTTGGCGGTGCTTTTTGCAAAAAAAGTCCCCCGCTTTCACAAAAATTACGAATAGTTCATGCACTTCCGCATCACACCGTAAACAAATCACATTCATATATTTTACACACGGGCCTTTTAGCTAAACTTTATGTCGGGGACAGCCCTAGGGGTCCCCCTTAAACAACGGGGAAATCCTCACTTAAATCCCGGCACGAAACACGCTAAGCCTAACCATGCGGGTGACTAACCATGCAGACACGGCCCACGCCGCGGGACCCCGACGGCCCACCAAGACGGCCCTCTTAGAAGTCCCCTCGAGCGGGCTCCGCCTCGCTCGAGAGCGCGCGCGCCCCCTCGGGCGGGCTCCGCCCCGTTCGAGGGGCAACTCTTCCCTCGAGCGGTCCCGCCCCGCTCGAGGGCTCACTCCCCCTCGAGCGGGTCTCGTCTCGCTCGAGGGTCCGTCCCCCCCTCGGCCGGGGCCCGCCACGCTCACGGGCGCCCCGCACGCGTGCGCCGACCCCCGTACACGGGCATTTAATGCCCCGACACGGCGGGACGGCGCCATCATGCGCCGGGGCTCGCGCCCGGCGCCACCGCACCAACTCCCCGGGGAGGAGCCCATCCCCACCCCCGTGGGGAGGGACCGTGCGATACGGCCGGTGTCGGTCCCGTGACACCGCGCGCCCACTACAAGACGGCTAACGCGCCCGACCCTCGAAGGGGGGCCGGGCGCACCCTCGATTTCACTTTCCCCGTGACCCTACGGGGGTTAGGTGTAGGCGCTAGGCCGGTGGATCGCCATCCCGGCCACCGTAACGCGCGGCCGCCGTACCCACGCGTGCGGGCGCACGCCCGGCACCGGCAGCGCAACCACTCCGACACCGTGAAGCGCGTTGGGAAGGAACGCCGTTCTGCCTACTCCTGTACCCCGTACCAGCCATCGTCAGCACCTCCCTCGAAGCCTATCAGGGGACGCCACCACCATCTGCCGCTCTCCTACCCTCGAACCGCCACTGTTCGGGTACAAGTCAGGCCATGATGACCAGATCGCTGCAAGGATCGCCCGGACAGCCGCCCACTCTACACCTTAGCACGTCGCACTTCTCCACATAGCTAGGTAGCGCGGCGTGCATGTAACCCGCTGCCCCCTTGATCTATAAAAGGGGGAGGGGGAGACAGACGAAGGGGACTTAGTTCTACAACACACTCCTCATACTCATTCTCCCACAATATCTTCAGCCACTCCACCAGGGACTTGGAAGCTACACTTCCTCTCCCGCCTTGCTTGTATTTGCCCCACTACAAGCACCCCCGATGCTAAGTAATATAGTGCCCCGAGCACGCCCCTCGTCGGACGTACGGCCCCCTTGGCCGGAACCAGGATAAACCTCTGTGTCACTTGTTACTTAGCATCGACCATTGAGGGATAGACCGCGGCGCTATCTACTGGTTAGTGTCGGGACCATATTCCGCACCGACAGTTGGCGCCCACCGTGGGGCTCGCGAGCGCCTAAGGTCATTTCGCCAACTCCCTCCATGGTGATTCGCACTGAGTACCGTGGTACCCGCTACTGCATGGGTAGCTCGGACCCCCTCCCAGCCGGGTTCGAAATCCGCTTCGGGGACCTGAACTTTCAGGCTACGGGGAACGGCTATCTCATGCGCCTCACCAACCATGAGGAGCTTCGCGCGCAGCGCCAGGCCAGGTCCGCTCTGGTCTCCACCGCACGCACGACACCGCGCGCGGCGCCCGCGGGCGCGGATGCCGCGGGTCCGTCGACGCCGCGACGCCGCCGTCGCTGCCGGGCTACGCTCGCGCCGGGCGCGGTCCGAGCGGCGACGGGCCGAGCGCGCCGCCACCCGCCGCGACGCGCCCACCGTTACGGCAACCGCCACCGCCCCGGCGGGACCGCGTGCGGTCTCGCGACCGCGCATCCCCATCGGCCGCGTGGCGCCACGACGGCCTACAACAACAACGTCAACACCACGATGCGCCGGTCCCGCCCGGCCGCCATGTCTTCGTCGCCGGGGATTCCGCGCCTCAATGGCCGACGAATCGTCCCTAGGCTCCATCGACGCGTTGCCACCCGCCAACCGCCACGGGTACGCGGAGTGGGGACTTCTCCGGCGTGCCGGACCCAGTCGCGTTCAGGCGTTTCCTCGACGCCACGGACTACTGGTTTGGCTGCTCCGACGACTCCAGCACTGGGAGCTACGACCCCGCGCGGGAGTGTTACGCCGTCATCACCAACGACTCGCCCAACGCCGCCGGTGCGGCGGCGCCGGAGACGGGGAAGTCACGCCTGCCCCAGGGATCGCTACGCGCCTGGCCGCGGGGCCAAGCGCTCTCGTTGGGGCCGACGTCGACGCGCAGCGGCCCAAGCCCGCGAGCTCGAGGCCAAACTCGGCGGAAGAGTACGAACGGTACGACCGCTCCGCGCCTCGATGGCGGGGGAGGCCTCCGCGCGCGGCGAACGCGCGCGGGAGCCGGGTCGACGGTCCGTGACCGCATCAACACCGTCCCCAACGTCGACAACGCGGACGCGCCCCCGCGGCGAGCCAAAGGCTCATCGCCGTCCGCGACGTTGCCGCGCGCCATGCCGCACCCTCGACCCCCGAGGCTCGAGACATGCACCGCGAGGTGCGGACTCTCATCGAGCAAGCGGCCGTCCCGGCGGGCCGAAAGCTCGGCCTCACGCATCCGCCAACAGGGAGATGCGCGGGGCGATGAAGCGGCACCGGGAGGCGAACCCTCGGTGCACGCTGGTCAACCCGCCGACCAAGGACGCACGCCGGCCAAGGAACGACTCCTTGACGCGCGCGCGCAGGCGCCGGATGGCGACGCCCGCAACGTCATCAACGCCGTGCGCACGAGCAAGGCGGACGCACGAGTGGCCGGGGGCTACCACCCTCGAAGGGGTGGGCGCTACGACGGCGGTGAGGATCACTCCCCGACGCCGGAGCCCCCGGCACCCGTGTGTTCAGCCGGGAGATCCGCGCGGCAAAGGCATTCCCCCAACGCTTCCGCCGCCCCTCGACGATCGTCAAATACAACGGGGAGACGGACCCCCGTGTCTGGCTCAACGACTACCGCTTGGCTTGCCAGCTGGGCGGGGCCACTAGCGACGAAGTGATCATCCGCAACTTGCCCCTGCACCGGGCGACGCGGCCGGACATGGCTCGAGCACTTGCCCGCCAGCCAGATCCATAACTGGGACGATCTAGTCCACACGTTTGTGGGCAACTTCCAGGGCACATACGTGCGCCCCCGGAAACTCATGGGACTCGCGCTCCCCGCACGCGAAGCCCGGCGAGTCGTTGCGGGACTTCATACGACGCTTCTCCAAGCGCTGCACGGAGCTCCCCCCGCCGTGGCACGGTCCGAGAGCGTGCACGCGTTCCTCGAGGGCACCACGTGCCGGGACCTCGTGCGCGAGCCGGGACGCGGCCCCGCCCGCGGACTCAAACGAGCCGTTCGACATCGCCACCCGGCCTTCGCCTCGGAGAGGAGGCCGTGGGGGCAATCTTCGACGGCAAAAAGGGCAAGCGCTTCGAGGACACGCCCGCGAGGGCAGCGGGTCCAAGGAGCCGCACCGCAACGACAAGCGGGGCAAGAAGGGGAAAAAGCCGCGCCGCGAGGCGCGCGAGCGGGGCGCAACGGCGGCAACGCCGAGGCCCTCGGCCGTTGACCCGGCTCGACGGGGCCCTCGACCGGCTCCTCGAGGCCCGGGGGTGTTTGACGACATGCTTGAAGAAGCCATGTCCCTACCACAAGACTCCCGTGAACCACACTCTTGAGCGATGCGATATGCTCAAGAAGTTCTATGGCCGTGCCACCGCGAAGGAGGCGGAGGCCAAGAAAGACGGAGGCGATGGCGACGGGGGTGGTTTCCCCCGTCGTCGAAAATGTGTTCCTCATCTTTGGGGGACCTACCGTCGACATGTCGACCGGCGGCCGCAAGGAGCGGCACGAAGTCCTCGCCGCAGAGAGGGCGCCTCCGGCCTTTCTCAATTGGTCGGAGGACGTCATCACCTTTAGCCGGGATGACCACCCAAACCGCATCCCCAACCCGGCCAGCACCGCCGGTGGTCGATCCCATCATTGGGAACGCCGGTTTTCGAAGGTCCTTATGGACGGAGGCAGTAGCCTCAATATCCTCTTCGCGCATACATTGCGCCTGATGGGGATCGGGTTGGACCAGTCGCGGCCCGAGCACGAAGCCGTTCCACGCGCATCGCGCCGGCAAGCGGTTCAACCCCTCGGGCGCATCGACCCGCCGGTCTGGTTTGGCACCCCCAAGAACTTCCGCAAGGAAACCCTCACCTTCGAGGTGGTGGGGTTCAAAGGGGCCTACCATGCTATACTTGGGCGACCCTGCTACGCCAAATTCATGGCGGTCCCCAACTACACCTACCTGAAGATGAAGATGCCCGGGCCAAACGGCATCATCACCGTCGGGTCGTCCATCGAGCACGCATTCGACTGCGACGTCGAGTGCGTGGAACACGCAGAGGCACTGGCGCTGGATGAAGCGCTGGTGAACACGCTGGAGAAGATGGTCAACGATGACCTCAACTCCGCCGCCAAGCACGTCGGCACCTTCGAGGCCGCGGAGCGGAGCAAAGGGGTCCCCCTCGACCCGTCGCCCCCGAGGGCAAGGCGTTGAGGGTCAGCTCCACCCTCGACCCCAAATAGGAAGCGGTGCTCGTCGACTTCCTCCGCGCCAACGCCGACATCTTCGCGTGGAGCCCCTCGGACATGCCGGGCATCCCGAGGGGAAGTCGCCGAGCACTCCCTTGACATCTCGCCAAACGCCCGCGCCGTGCAAAGAACGGGCCGCGCCGCTTCGACGAAGAGCGGCGACGGGCAATCGGAGCGGAGCTGCGGAAGCTTCTCGAGGCCGGATTCATCAAGGAAGTATTCCACCCTACGTGGCTAGCTAATCCCGTGCTTGTAAAAAAGAAGAATGGGAAGTGGCGGATGTGTATAGACTACACTAGTCTTAATAAAGCATGTCCTAAAGTTCCTTTTCCTTTGCCACGCATAGATCAAATCGTTGATTCAACAGCTGGGTGCGAACTGCTCTGTTTCCTTGATGCTTACTCCGGTACCACCAAATAAAAATGAAGGAGTCCGACCAGCTCGCGACTTCGTTCATTACACCGTTCGGGACGTTCGTTACGTCACGATGCCTTTGGCCTCGTAAACGCGGGTGCAACCTACCGGCGCGCATGCGAGCACGTTTTTGGGGATCACATCGGGCGGACGGTCGAAGCCTACGTGGACGACATCGTCGTCAAGACCCGAGAAGGCGGACGACCCGGTTGGCGACCTTGGC
Organism: Cenchrus americanus; assembly: GCA_947561735.1. Lineage (NCBI taxonomy): Eukaryota > Viridiplantae > Streptophyta > Magnoliopsida > Poales > Poaceae > Cenchrus > Cenchrus americanus. The sequence continues at coordinate 51,077,621 of OX387245.1, forward strand.
GTCGCGTTCGGTACCCTCCACGGGCCAACGGGGTCAAGCTAAACCCCGAAAAATGTGTCTTTGGAGTGCCGCGGGGCATGCTCCTAGGATACATCGTCTCCCGACGGGGAATCGAGGCCAACCCCCGAAAAGGTCGCGGCCCTCGAGAGAATGGGTCCGATCCGGGACCTCAAAGGGGTGCGAGAAGGTGTTGGGGTGCCTCGCCGCCTTGCCGCTTCATCTCGCGGCTCGGTGAGAAGGGCTCCCCCCCTCTACCGCCGCTCAAGAAGCACGAGCGTTTCTCTTGGACCGCCGAGGCCCGGACGCGCTCGACAAGCCGAAGGCGTCTCTAACGCACGCTCCGATCCTCACGCCGCCGCCGGGGGACGGCGAACCCCCGCAACTCTACGTGGCCGCAACCACCCGGGTGGTCGGCGTCGTGATCGTCGTGGAGCACACGGAGGAAGGGCACGCCTTGCACCGTACAGAGGCCGGTCTATTACATCGGCGAGGTCCCGTCGGACACGAAGACGCGCTACCCCCGTGTCCGAAGGGCGCTATACGCGGTAGTCCTTGCGCGGCGCAAGCTCCGCCACTACTTCGAGGCCCACTCGGTCACGCGTGGTCTCCTCCTTTCCGCTAGGAGAAATCATCCGAAACCCCGACGCCGCGAGCGGGGTGCCAAGTGGTCCGTGGAGCCGATGGGCGAGACGCTCGCCTACGCCCCGCGCAAGGCCATCAAATCACAAATCCCGGCCGATTTCGTCGGCCGAGTGGACGGACACGCGTGCCGCCCCCACAAATCCAAGCGAGTCTTGGACTCTATTCTTCGACGGCTCGGTGATGAAGACGGGAGCGAGGCGCGGGCCCGCTCTTCGTGTCGCCCCTCGGGGAGCACATGCGCTACGCGGTGCGCCTCCACTTCCCCGCGTCCAACAATATGGCGGAATACGAGGCCCTTCTTTGCGGCCTCAAAATTGCCATTGAGTTGGGCGTCAAGCGCCTCGACGTGCGAGGGGACTCGCGGCTCGTGATCGATCAAGTGATGAAGAACGCGAGCCGCCACGACGACAAGATGGAGGCCTACCGCAAAGCCGTACGGGCCCTTGAGGACAAGTTCTACGGCATCGAGCTTAACCACGTACCCCGCCGGTACAACGAGGAAGCGAGATGAGCCGGCAAAGATCGCGTCCGGCGGATCACCGTTCCCCCCGAACGTTTCGCGCGTGACATCGCGCAACCCTCGGTCGTCTTCGAGCCCCACCCCTCGAGCCACGATGGACCCTCGGGGGCTCCCTCGAATCCAGCGGGTGCGGAACCCATGGATGAGGACCCCTCGAACGAGGCGTACGTACTCTCCCTCCTCGAGGGGTACGGCCCCACGAGGCCGATGCAATGGACATAGAGCCGGCTCCCCGTCCAAGCGGATTGGCGGGAAAAATACATCGCCTGGATCGCTCGAGGGGAACTGCCCGCGGACCGGGCCGCGGCCAGGCGCATCGCCAGGATGGCCAAATCTTTCACCCTCGTCGACGGCGAGCTGTACAAGCGCGCCGCCTCTGGCATCCTACAGCGGTGTGTGCCCATTCCCGAGGGGCGCGAGCTCCTACGGGACATCCACGCGGGGATCTGTGGCCACCACGCCGCACCCCGCACCCTCGTCGGCAACGCGTTCCGCCAAGGCTTTTATTGGCCCACCGCGGTCGCGGACGCCGTGAAATCGTACGCACTGCGAGAGTGTCACACCCTGAAATTTCCAATTTCAGGATGTGAATAGAAAGAATAATTAAATAACGATTTTCCCATAATTTTAAAATTTTTCCAACATTTATTTTTCTTTACAGGAAATATAGTATAGGAAAAATCCTTTGATTGATTTTCTAAATTAAATAAAAGGTTATGTGTGTTGCATTCATGCCGATGCATCTAGTGGTTTTTGAGTGCAAAAAGGTTCCAAAAATGCGTTTAGAAGCTGTCCAAACTCTCCCGAGAATTTTCCGGATTTTTCTGGAATTTATTCTCATTTTCCTTGAGCTATTTCTTTTTATTAGAAGGCTCTAAAATCTTTTTCATGAGCACCAAATGCTTTATTTGGATTGTTCATGTCTTAATCTATCTCTAGGAATTTTCCTGAAATTTTTGTGATTTTTCGGGTATTTTTCGTGGCTTTATAGATTTATCAAGATAATTCTGGATTTATCTTTGCACAGGAAAAATATTTCAAAAAAAAAACTTCCTATCTAGCTGGGCCGAGCCCGGAGGCCCGACCCAGCTCGCCTCGGCCCGCCCGCGCCGCCCGGCCCGGCCGGCCCGGCGGGGCCCGGCCGGCCGGCCCTTCGCCGAGGCCGAGGCGGCCACGGCCGCGGCGCCGCCGCCCGGTGCCCCGCGCCCGCGCCCATAAAAGGGCGGGGCCAAGCCGCGCGCGCCCTCCGCCCCTCGCCGCGCGCCGCCCTAGCGCCGCCGCCCCCCGGCGCACGGCACCGCCGCCGCCCCTAGCCGCCAACGCGCCGCCGCCCCTGGTGCACAGCAGCACCGCCGCCCTACCGAGCTCGCCCGCCGGAGTTGACCGCAAAATCCGGCTTGTGCCGTCGTCCTCCGCCCGAGGTGAGCGCACCATCGCGATCCTCTCGATCTCCTCTCTCCGTTTTGCATCTTCCCCAAACCCCTAGCTGCCTGGAAGCCCGCGGATTGGAAGCGCCCGAGTTAAGTTCCCGTTCGTGAGAAGCTCCCGTCCGTTCGTCCGGAGGTTGAAGATAAGGCCGGTTTGCATCTAAGTCCCCGCCCTTTTTAGTAATCCTTATACTCTTTCATGTGTCTTGCAACCTTTGCTCATAACCCCCTCCAAAGATTCCACTTTCACACATAAAGCCCACCCATGCTCTTTTATAGATCTAACCCTTTCCTTTGTCCTTTTCGCGAGCACTATTTAATGTGTCTTGCGATTCTTTTCACTACTCCCCGAAATCTACGGTTAATCACGACTAGGTCCTTTCAATCTTGTTTCGCTCATATCTTTTATGTTTTAGCTCCGATTTAATCCGTTCAAGTTGCGTTAGGTCCATAATAATGTAAAGCACGCGTTAGTGGTGTGTTTTCACCATGTTTTGTTTCTGAAAATAAAAAAATTAATATTAATTTTGATTAATGACTAGCTATGCATGTCTTTTCCAAATAAAAGCTATATAGATCTATATATCGTTTTTCATAATCAAATTTAATTTGATTAATGATTACTTGACATGCTCTTATGAATAAAATCTAATTAGATCTTTTACTCGGTTTTCCATAAGTCAAATATTAATTTGCTTAATGACTAATTAACTTTTATAATTAAAAGTTGATTAGGCTTTTACTCCGCTTTATAAATAAATGTTAATCTTGATTAATACCAATTTAATACTGTTTTTGATAATAATATGATGAACTCGAATTACAAAGTTTCGTTTAGATTGTTCATATAGTTTAGTTCTTCTAAATTAAATGTTTAATCGGTTAATTCATATATGACTCTTTATTAATAAAACTTGAATAGTTCTTTACACCGGTTTCATAAATAAAGTTTAATATTGCATTAATGTCAACATAGGGTATTTTATTTCTAAAATATCCTTTATATTTGTTTTGTTAATTAAAATGAACCTAGCTCATAGCCATGCTCTCTCATATATGCAAAACGTTCGTTAGACGTTCTTGTCTCAGCTCAATCTAAGTATGATCTTTCCGGACCTTGCTCAATCTTCCATAACCATCTCTTTAAACCAAACCAAGCCTTTCCCTTCCAAGCACACTTTGTGTTCTTTAGTGATCCATCTAACCGAGCCTATCCTTTAGTGTGTTCTTTTAAAGTTTCTTTTGATTGGTGCTTTGTTCTTAGTATGCTTGTTTGTTTGCTTTGTGTATGTTTGTGGCCGATGATTGATACGCTTAGAGTGAACGCCGTTCGAGAAGCTTTGAAGAGCAAGAGGTTGAAGATATTCTGAGCAACTACTCTTTGGTTAAAGGCAAGTGTGTCCTTGATCTTTTGTCCTAAGAACTATATTTAATCACTCATTGCATATGCTTGCATTAATATGATGGGACCCATGTTTAAGGTTTGACTAGTGCTATTTATCCCGTGCCTTGATTCAAACGGGTTTATCTTTATGTTGGGTAGTTATGCTTAGTTGCTATACCCGGGTTATGGTGGTTTTAATGAACAACAATGATGAACTTGTTTTACCTTTTATGCTATATCTTTGGATGCTTAATACAAGATCATATGTTTAATCGGAACATGGAGCGACCACCCGGGACAACGGTGCAACCACAAGGACTATATGGCTCGGTCTTGGCCGAGTAATTAGGGAAGTCTTTGTGTGGTTATTACTCGCATAGTAGGTTGGGGACGGAGGAATGCTTTTATGGCTAGTTCTATTCGGAGTGGTCTTGGAACGGAAGTACTCTATGGCCGACCGTCCGTAATAGAAGTGTGGTACGAAAGATAGCCTCTATGACATACTACTATGGACTAATACGCACGGGATGACTCTTTGTAAAGGCCTCGTAGCGTCCCTATGCAATCACACCTCGGTAGTGTGGTATGATGCTTGGCCGGCATCGCATGGTTGGGTTTAAAGTTCTTCGGGACTTTTACGCGACTTGTGGGTAAAGATGTACAACCTTTGCAGAGTGTAAAACTAATCGATTAGCCGTGCCCACGGTCACGGGCGGCCTGGACCCTCACATGATAATTAAACTTGAAGATGGACTTAAATCGTGTTCTCTGGTTATGCTTGCCATGTGCTTGTGGCGTATTTCTTACCTTATGCTTAATGTGGGTTGGTATAAACTTATACTTTATTAGTAATCAGGTGCTAATAAAACTTGACCAACTAAAATTGCTTAAATGCTTATAGCCCGAGCCACTACAAAGCCTTTGCATTCATTCTTTTCTCCACACTTGCCGAGTACGACAAGTGCTCACCCTTGCTATAAACAATGTTGCTCGAATGAGGAAGCCGCTATGAAGTCTTGTGAAGATGTTGCCGGTGCTAGGCGTACGCAACCCCCGCTCGATTGCTCGTGATGTTTGGAGCCTTCGTTTCCGGGATAAAGCGTAAATCTATGATAATCTTTCTTTTTCTTACGTGATACCGTTTCGTATTCACTTTTATGTCACTATATGCATGAAACTTGATCCCGGCATGCATATAGGTATGCACTTGGTTTTCTTCGGAAAGTCGGGTGTGACACGAAGGGTGCCGGTTCTATGCCCGCAAGTCCAACTTGCCCGCTCATGCCCGGCAAACGATCCCCCGTAACATGGCCGTTCGCCGTGTGGGGGTTGGACATCGTCGGGCCCCGCGGAAGGCGCCGGGGGCTTCACCCACCGCCGGTCGCGATCGACAAGTTCTCCAAGTGGGTGGAGGTGCGCCCCATCACGAATCTAAGGGCCGAGCGAGCGGTGACATTCTTCACCGACATCGTCTACCGCTTCGGAGTGCCAAACTCCATCATCACGGACAATGGGTCCCGGTTCACGGGCGGAAGTTCTTGGAGTTCTCGTGACAAGTTCCACATCCGCGTGGATTGGGCGGCCGTGGCACACCCACGGACCAACGGCCAAGTGGAGCGTGCCAACGGCATGATCCTACGAGGGCCTCAAGCCCGGGGACTTTTCGACCGACTCAACAAATGGGGCGAAAATGGCTCCAAGAACTACCGAGCGGTTGTGTGGAGCCTAAGGACCACCCCGCGCAGCCACCCGGTTCACCCCATTTTTCCTAGTCCATGGCGCGGAGGCCGTCCTCCCCACGGACTTGGAATACGGATCGCCCGTGGGTTCGAGGCTACAACGAGGATGCTAACCGCCGAGCCCGCGAGGACTCGCCGGGACCGGGCCTAGACGAGGTACGCCTCGTAGCATTGATGCATTCCGCGAGGTATCAGCGGTCCCTACGACGCTACCAAGCACGCAAGATACGTCGAAGGGATTTCGGTGAAGGGGATCCGGTCCTAAGGCTGCGCCAAGATAACCGAGGGCGCCACAAGCTATCGCCCCCATGGGAGGGACCCTACGTCGTGGTGAAGGTACTCAAGCCGGCACATACAAGCCGGCCAACGAGGATGGTGAAGAGCTCACCAACGCTTGGAACATCCAACGCCTACGTCGCTTCTACCCTTAGCTAGGATCTTCCAAGTATCTTTGTTGTAAAAATCACATCGCCAACGCCCCGGTTGGCGCCGACTATGTAAATACTTCAAGTCTAATAAAAGGGCAACTCGGCTTTCCCCGAAACCCAAGTTACCCTCGGGGGCTACCGCGGGGGGCACCCCCCCCCCCCCCCCCCCAAAAATGGTCCCATTTTTGTTGCGCAAGAAAACAAAACAACACGCGCTAAGTTTGTTTCCTACTTCAACCTCGAGCCACGATTCGAACAGGGCGCGGGCGGCCCCGCGGGAGGAGCGTGCGAGTCGAGATAGCCTACGCCGCGTGGATATGGCCCTTCTCTCTCGCCTCCAACCCAGCGGACCCCAAAGAAAATCGAACTTCCCTAAGTAAAATCTACTCGGGAAGAAGGAGAAACAAAAAAGCGTGATAAACAAACGACTTCATTTACGGCAAATGCTCATGAAACAACTTGTTTATTTACAAAAGGCCACGAGGCCGGAATACCGATACACATCAAAAAATGGGCCTAGCGCCTAAACCCGCTTTCGGGCGGGAGGAGCGGCGGCCGCCTCGCGACGTCGGGGAAGAGGAACTCCTCGAAGGCCTCGGCGAGCAACCCGGCGGCGTCGGCGGCAAGCGCGTCCACACGCTCCATGGCCACCTCGTCCTCGACGCCCTCGGGAACGATGTAGCCTTCCGCGCCGCCTCGAAGTTGACCTCGTAGTGGGATCGCACCACTCCGAGGGCCTTCTCGGACGCCTAGGTGCGGCGCCCGGCCGCATCCGCTCGGTGGACGTGGCCGCCGAGGGCGCGCGGGCGGCCGGCCGGGCCGAGCCGCCGCCCGGGCCTCGCCCTCCTCGACGACGCGGCAGTCTCGAGGGCCGCATCGCGCGCCCTCCCGCGGCCCTCCCCGCTCGGTGGAGTGGTAGGAAGCCCGCGAGCCTCGGCCCGCTCACCGCGTGCCCCGTGGCGGTGCGCAAGCCCGGAATCGACAAGACAAAAAGAAATCAGAAAGGGAGAAGCGAACCCTCTAAAGCGAAAAACCAACAAGCAAGAGTCAAACAGCGGCTCACCCTCGACTTGCTTCCTCTCCGACTCGAAGTTGCGGCGCGCGGACTCGATCGCCAACTCGAGGCGCTGGACGGTTTCGCCTTGCTCGCGGAGGGCCGCCCCCCGGTTGGCGTTGGCCGATGCCGAGCGCGAGCGCCTCGTCCTCGACCTTGGAGAACGCGGCGTTCGCTCCTCCGGTGACTTCTCCGCCGCCCTCGCGAGCGACGCGCTCCCCGCTCCCGGGGCCGCCGTCCCGGCGTCGCCGAGGGCGGCCTCGCTCCCCGCCGGAGCCGCCCCTCGCCCCCCGGCGAGCGATGCGCTCTTGCCGGAGCCGCTCCTCGGCCAGCCGACGAGGGCCGCGGCCTTGGCGTCGAGGGCGGCCCTCGGGTCGTCGGCCTCCTTGGCGCGCGCTCCAACCCGTGCGCCCGCTCCTCGCCCCCGACGTTGTTGCGCCCGCGCCCCCTCGAGCGACGTGCGAAGCTCCCGGGTTTCGGCGCGAGCGGTGGCCACCTCCGCCTCCCGCCTGGCGGCCGGCGTCCGCGTCTTCTCCGTGTCCGCGCGCGCGCATTCCACGCCGCCTCGTCGCGATCGATGAGGGCCGCGCGGATCCGCTCGAGGCTCGAGCGACGCGCCGTGTCCTGCCTCGAGCTCTCGGGAAGCTCGTCGCACCACGCCATCGCCCGGTACGCCAGCCAGTCGTCCGGCGTCCTGAGAGCGTCGGCAAGCGCGTCGAAGGCGCTGCACCGCTCCCGGAGCTGGTGAACCTCGGCGTTCACCCGGTCGAAGGCGTCGTACTTGTCGTGGGCACGACGCTCGAGCTCCTGGCAACACAGAATCGAAACCCGTAAGCACCAAGACTTGAATGCAGCGTACAAAAAACGAAAGAGGAAAAGGAACGAGCAACCACAGCTCACCTGGAAGACGAGCCAGGCCGGGCCGCCATGGACCCGCAGCCGCCCTCGTTCGGCGCGCGGCTGAGTGTAGCGCCATGGCTCGGAGCTCGCCCCGCAGCTCTTGCTCCCCCCCCCCGGCGTCGGCGAACGCAGGGGGATCCTCGACGGCCCCCTCCACCCGGGCGGGGGCGGCCGCACGGGAGGACGAGGCCTCGACACCATGTCCTCCGCCCCCACCACCATGTGACCCTCGTGCCGCCTCACGAGGGCCCCCTCCCCCGGGGCTCGGGGAGTTCGTGGGGCCACCGGCCCACCGATTCCATCCGGGCGGCGGGGAGTCGTCCGAGACCTCCACCACCTCCGCCCGCAGATTGACGGCGGGCGCCGCCGCCCGTGCCGTCTCCACCGGCACCTCCACCCGCGCCACCGCGGCCGCGCGGCGCCGGCGCGGCGCCGCGGCCGTCGCCTCCGCCGTGCCGCCGCGTCCACCGGCGCCCCCGCGGGTGTGCCCGCTCCACCTCCACCCACGGCCGCCGCCGCGCCCGTGTCTCCGCGACGACCGGCGCCGGCCGCCCCCCCCGCGACCTCTCGGGCCGCGCCGCGGCGGCCGATCCGCCGGCCGGGGCCTCGAGGCCCCGGCCCGGCCTTGCGAGCTCATGCCCGCCGACGTGCTTGTCCCCGGCGCGACGCCCTCGACGAGCGCCGCCGGTGGGGATCGATGCGTCCGTCCTTAGCACCTTGGCCGGTGCAAGCGGAGGAACGGTTGGCACCACCGCGCGCAGCACGAACGAAGGGTTAATTCACCCGATCACCAACGAACCAAACCAAACAAAAAAGGACAGCTCCTTACCTCGAAGAGGAAAAGGCCCGTTTCCTTTTCCTCGAGGCCTCGGCGACGAGGCCGGCGCGCTGTCGTGCCCGCCGTAGCACCTCCCGACGGCGCCGCCGCACGCGCAGCACGCCCGCCCCCGTGCGCGGGCGCGCCCCGACGCCGTGCCTCCCGAAGGCGCCGCCGCGCGCGGGGCACGCTCGCCCCGCGTGCGGGCACGCCCGCCGTCCGTGCCCCCCGACGATGATGCCGCGCGCGCGGGCACGCTCCCCCGCGCGCGCAGCACGCTTGACGCGCGCGCACGCGCGCGCGCGCGCGCGCGCGCTCCATGGCGCGCGCGCGCGCTCCGCGCGCGCGTGCCGCCCCGATGTCGATTGCCCGCGGCGGGCGGCGCCGGCGCCCGCCCCGTGCGAAGCCGCCCTTGACGCCGGCGCGGGTTCCGACGACGGGGGCGCAGGCCGCCACCGGCCGGAGGGGCCCTCCCCCTCGGCCTCTTCCTCCTCGTCCTCCTCCGAGGATGAGGGCTCCTCGATCTCCCGGGAGGAGAGCCCCGGCTCCTCGCGTCGCCGGTACTCCGCGGCCCGCCGGCCGCGGCGCGCTTGACGTCGCCTCGCGTGCTCCCTCTTGCGCGCCGCCCGCTCCCCGCCGTTGCCGCCGCGCCGCCCGCCAAGCGCGCGGGGGTCGGGGGTGGGCGGAACGGACTTGGCGATGGTGAAGTTCACCGACCGCACACAGGGGCGACAATGGCGCATCGTGAAACGAGAGCAAGACCAAGAACTAAAAACAAAATTAAGAGCCGAACACACCGGCGGGCCCGTGGGGAGCATCTCAAGGTCCCATGGGGTCCGGCCCGCAGCGGCGCGCGTCGGGTGTCGACGGCGCTCCGCGCCCGGTGAGCGCATACGGCCGCTCGAGGGGCGTCGGGAGCATCCGCGACCTCGCCAAGTCGACGGGGTTGGCCGCCCCCGTCATCTCGAAGATGCAGAGCGGCCTCTCCATCGGGGCACGATCCGCCGGTGATGGAGGAAGGCGAGAACGCCCATCGCGTTCGGCCCGTGCGCCGCCGCACGCCGCAGGCGGCGAGGACGGACTCCTCGCCGCGCCCGATGCCGGGCCGTGGACACTCCATAGCCCCGGAGTCCGGCTTCTTCTTGAACACCCGACCGGTGTAGGGGGGAAGGCCGGGCTCGGCATTGCGCGGTAGAACCATCCCCGCTCCCGCCGGCGTTGTTCGTCGTCATGGTGCGGGGGATGTAGGTGTCCTTGAACCGCCCCGCGGTGGCAAGTGACATCCCGCCGGCGCGCACCGCGCGGCGGGTCCTTGGCTCCGACGTGGGCCGCGTGACGAGCTCCCCGCGGAAAGGTGAACCCAGAGCTCCCAGTTGACTGGGATCCCCAGGTACCCTTCGCAGACGCCCACGAACGTGGCCGCCTGCGAGATCGCGTTGGGGGCGAAGTTGTGCAGCTCCACCCCGTAGTAGTGGCACATCGCCCGCATGAAGGTGCTCGCCGGCGCGTTGAAACCGCGCTCGTGGTAACGGACGAAGCTCACCACATAGCCCTCCGGCGGGTTGGGCTCGCGGTCCGCCGCCGGCGGCACTATCCACTCCACCGGCGTCCGTCTTCATTAGCCGCCACCGGCGGCGGCGACCGGCTCGCCAAGGGCGAGCCGGGTCACCGTCGACCTCTCCCCGTGCGTACGGCTCCGGGATCGTGAGGGGAGGCCGAGGCGGCGCCATGAAGAGGGCGAAGGAAAGCAGGAGCGGAGGACAAGGAACGGAAGAAAAAGCTCTAACGGCGACACCGCGCGGTGGCGGGGAGCGAGATGAAGACGAAGGGGCGGGGACTGAAAATGGTGAGACACTAAGGTAAAAAAACCGCCGTCCCCTCCTCCCCGCAGCTTTATAGGCCGACGGCGAGCTCTCCGGAGCGGACGCCCCGCTAGCATTAACCGCAGGGGAATCATTCCATCGCGTCGACGGGCGGGCCCCACCACAACCGCAGCGGCCACGTCATTGCGGTGCGGGCCATCATTACGGCAAAGACCGGCGACAGCAACCGAGGTGAAACGGTCACGTCCGCCCCGCCACGCCGCCCACTATGCGCGCGCGCACGGCCGCAGCCGCCTAAAAAGATGCGCCCGCGCTCGCGAAACCGCGGCCACGACCGCAAGGCACTTAAATGCCCGGTCCCTTGCCAAGCAAGGAGAACCCTCGAGCGGGCGAGCCCCCGCTCGAAACAAAAACAACCCTCGATGGGGTATCGACGTGAGAAGGTCGCCGGGACCCGCTCGATGTAGAGCGTGCACCGCGGGCACCCATGCCACGCAAAACCCTCGAGCGGTGCGAGCCCTCGGCTCGGATGACGTCAACCCTCGATGGGATATCGACGTGAGAAGGTCGCCGGGACCCGCTCGATGTAGAGCGGGCACCGCGGGCACCCATGCCACGCAAAACCCTCGAGCGGCGCGAGCCCTCGGCTCAGGATGACGTCAACCCTCGATGGGATATCGACGTGAGAAGGTCGCCCGGACTCGCTCGATGTAGAGCAGCACCGCGGGCACCCATGCCACGCAAAACCCTCGAGCGGCGCGAGCCCCCGCTCAAGACAATGTCAACCCTCTAAAGAAGGCACACGCATGAGAGGGTCGCCCGTGGCCTCGCTTGAAGTAAAGCGGGCACCGCAAGCACCCACGCCGCGCCGTGCCGCCAACCGCCGAGAGCCGGCTCGCCCGTACCCCTCGACGGCCGCAAACGCGGAAAGACGGGGCCGTCCAGGCACGGCCCCGCACGGCCCTACTGATCAGAGGTTCGAAGCCTGACCCTCGACGGGTTCGAACAGGCGCCACAGATCGCAGAGTTAGGGACAACGAGGGCACGCGCATTCGAGCCGTTCCTCGAGCCCATCGGCTCGAGGGTGCCCCACATGTCGTGTTCAAGAGCCGCCGAGGGCGGCTAGCGGGGGATCCCACCGAGGGAGAGCTTCCGCGCCCTCGGTCCCTAGCGAACGGGACCGAGCCCCACCTAGCAAACCCATGCAAGCGCTTCCATGGACGTGTCTCCGGACCGCGCAGCCTACCCTTATCGAACGGGGCATGGACGTCCACTTGAACCACCCGCTACCAGCTCGAAGAGGAATCCGCAATTCGCGACCCGCTCGATGGGAGTTGCAGAAACCTCACCCTCCGTCCCGCGGAGGGACGGCGAGGGCGCGTTAAAAAACAAGTCGCCAAGCTCGACCCGATCGCCTCGAACGGGCCAAGGCTCGGGGGCTTGACGCACGGCTACACCTCCTTGAAACTGCACCCGCCGGAGACAGTGACAGCGGTGCGTGCACCCCCGAAGCCGGCTGAAATACCGCCGATGCCGGTTGGCATATGTGCCACGCCTCTCGACCAAAGTTCTCGCGGTTAACCCCCCGCAGAGAACCCACACTCCCGCAGGGCTTCGGGGGCTAGACCGCGGGTCCGCCGACGCGGCCCCACGGAAAGCGTTCGCAAACAAGGAGGGAAGAACGTCCTATCGGTAGGTTCCCGCATCCGCGGGAGCCTCAATGGCAAACCCGCATGCTCGGGGGGCTACCGTCGAGGACAGCCCTAGGGGTCCCCTTAAACAACGGGGAAATCCTCACTTAAATCCCGCATACCGAAACACGCTAAGCCTAACCATGCGGTGACTACCCATCCAGGACACGGCCCACGCCGCGGGACCCCGACGGCCCACCAAGACGGCCCTCTTAGAAGTCCCCTCGAGCGGGCTCCGCCTCGCTCGAGAGCGCGCGCCCCCTCGGGCGGGCTCCGCCCCGTTCGAGGGGCACTCTTCCCACGAGCGGTCCCGCCCCCGCTCGAGGGCTCACTCCCCCCTCGAGCGGGTCTCGTCTCGCTCGAGGGTCCGTCCCACCCTCGGGCCGGGGCCCGCCACGCTCACGGGCGCCCGCACGCGTGCGCCGACCCCCCGTACACGGGCATTTAATGCCCCGACACGGCGGGACGGCGCCATCATGCGCCCGGGCTCGCGCCCGTGCCGCCGCACCAACTCCCCGTGGAGGAGCCCATCCCCACCACTGTGGGGAGGGACTGTGCGGTACGGCCGGTGTCAGTCCCGTGACACCGCGCGCCCACTACAAGATGCGGCTAACGCGCCCCGACCCTCGAAGGGGGGGCCGGCGCACCCTCGATTTCACTTTCCCGTGACCCTACAGGGTTACGTGGAGGCGCTAGGCCGGTGGATCGCCATCCCGGCCACTGTAACGGCGCGGCCGCCGTACCCACGCGTGCAGGCGCACGCCCGGCACTGCAGCAACCACTCCGACACTGTGAAGCGCGTTGGGAAGGAACGCCGTTCGCCTACTCCCCGTGCCCCGTACCGCCCATCGCCGGCACCTCCCTCGAAGCCTATCGGGGGACGCCACCACCATCCGCCGCTCTCCCTACCCTCGAACCGCCACCGTTCGGGTACAAGTCGTGCCATGATGACCGGATCGCCGCAAGGATCGCCCCGGACGGCCGCCCACTCTACACCTTAGCACGTCGCACTTCTCCACATAGCTAGGTAGCGCGGCGTGCATGTAACCCGCCGCCCCTTGATCTATAAAAGGGGGAGGGGGAGACAGACGAAAGGGGACTTAGTTCTACAAGACACCACGTACTCATTCTCCCACAATATCTTCTCGCCACTCCACCGTGGGACTTGGAAGCTACACTTCCTCTCCCGCCTTGCTTGTATTTGCCCCACTACAAGCACCCCCGTGCTAAGTAATATAGTGCCCCGAGCACCCCCCCGTCGGACGTACGGCCCCCTTGGCCGAACCGGGATAAACCTCTCGTGTCACTTGTTACTTAGCATCGACCATTGAGGGATAGACCGTGGCGCTATCTACCGGTTAGTGTCGGGACCATATTCCGCACCAACACTTTATTTCTACCCGGAGAAGAGAAAATTCGATAACGATTGCTTTTACGAAAACCCCCGCATGGCGTTTCGCGGAAACCCCCTCCCACCACCCCAACACCGGCTTAGCCCTACTTGGTTACCCCCACCACAGCCCAACCCTAGCCATTCACTCCCCCCTCCCCGCCGCCCTCACTCCCCCCCTCCCCATTGAGGAGCAAGACGACGACGACAAAGACGGTCGGGCGCGGGGCCGCCGTCGGGGTGCCCCGCCGCCACCATTCCCGACTTTGTGGCGGCAACGTCGACCGTGCCGGAGGCCCCCGCGTAGTCGCGGGGAGAAGACGACGACCACATATGCCTTGCTCGAGTCCTTCAGCGCCGTTGGGAGCTCTTCCGCGTCGCCTACGACCACATCGAGGAGCTCGTCGAGTCCATCCGCCGCCGCATCGCCTCCGAGTGGCCGCCGGATCCGCCTTTGTTGGATTCACGCCCGACCGCCCGCCGCCACCCCCCGGCATCAAACCCATCATCGTCGTCCGCCTCGAGGAGATGAGCAAGCCCGTCTCGGTGGCTCGTCATCGAGCTCCGGCACGACGTCGTCCGGTGGGCGGCACCCCGAGGAGGGAGGCCGGTGCCTCCATTGGCGCCGGCTCTCCCTCCGCCTTCCCCTACGATGGTTCTTCCCCTCGCCCTCGGGTCCGGCGGCCGGATCCGTGCTCCGAAGAGCGGCGGCGGCCGGATCCGCACCGCACCACCTCCCACCCCGGTCGGTAGGGCCTTCTTCTCCCGCGACCCTCCTCCCTCCCCGACGCCCTCCCTCCACCCCTACCGTGCCGGGCTCGTCATGCTCGCCATGGACCTCCCGGCTCGTGGACTTCGCCGCACTCCTCTACGACAAGCCCCTCTCCGTACATGACCGATCGCATCTCTATCCCCCCCCCTACGTGCAAACCCATCCCTCCCTTGCTTCCTAAAAGCTTTGTTCCTCGATTTGTGGCATTTGCTCCATGCCGAATTGCCGATCCATTGCAATCTTGATTCGTGTCGGTGCTAAAGATATTGTGGGCGACCATTACTTGCATGCCCCCCCGCCGGGGCTCCCCCCAATCCCTCCGATATTCCGAAGATGCACCGACACCGAATCTTTTTTGTGTTGCCTACGGAAGTGTACATGTTTACCTATGCACATGACAATGCTACCAAACTTTTGGAAAATTGAAAAAAAAGTATTTTCAATTTGTTAACGAGCTACAAGCGGTTCCATTTTTCTCGCTACATGATCCTTCTCTCCCGGATGTGTCCTCCTATTCACCGACCTTATTGTTTCTTTTGTGGTTCGGGAAATTTCGACGCTATTAGATCATAACAAGATTTTACTCATGGTTAGTTTTGTTTGTCTCCGACATTTTTTCCTTCTTCGTGGTTGTTGCCCCAGCTCTATTAGGTTATTCTATACAAACAAAGCATTCCTATAGGTAGTTGAATTTGTGACTCCCGTTGCACCTCCCGATGTCGGTCTTGGCTTCATCGCTTATGGCTTGCACGTTCGCATCCTTAAAACTTACCATGTTATTCCCGCTTGGGAATAGGAGAAGCCATGCTTTCTTTTACTCTTTATCTTTTAATGTTATAGTGACTTCTCTCGAGAATTTTGTATGCCTAAGTTCCACATTGCCGATGCATCTTTTATGAATGGAAATTTCTTCTGTGGGGATATCGGAGTGGTATGCTCTCTGTCTTGCTCCATTTTGCCGTTTCTTTGTTGGGTGAGCACAAGAAGGCATGTTGTACCCTTTTATGTGATGTAATTCACGAATTTTGTCACTTAATACAAAACAAGATTATAGTAGAACAAAACATGGTAACATATTGCTTGTGATAAATATCACTTCATATCTTTGATGGCCATAGTTTTATTTAGGATAGGGCGCCCAACGGCGCCAAATGTTCTAGTGTACTACCGATGGACGCCCAGCTTCTACGAAACACACACAATTCTGAATTCTATCTCTATGAGCATATCTCTAAAATACTAAACCAGTGTGCTGCAGACTAAAAACCCTTTTTCCGAACCCCACACGACCACACTATAAAAGCAGAAGGCTTCATACTACACATGCTGATGTACTGATGTACGCTCAGCTTCTACGAAACACACACACGATTCTATGTCTGTGAGAATTTCTAAAATACTAAACCGGCAAAATTTTAAGATGGACAAAATCATCATTAGCACCTTGTTATCAACAAAATCATTAAAAAAATGGCGCCCATTAAATCTTGAAATAAATCAAAAAAAATGCAAACAAACGCTAGGAATCGAAAATTCAAATCTTAGTGCACAGATTCCAGCACAACAAACCTTTACCACCTCAGTTACGCTCAGTTCGTCCACCGCGTCGCGTTCTGGTGTCGTCGTCTCCTCTGTATTTGCACTCCAAAGCGGCACTGATGGATCAGGCACAAGTATCCAGTATTTTACCTTGAATATTTTGAGCAGGATGAGCTGTCGGGTATTTTGATTTGTCTATTAGTCGTCGTCTGTGATTGGATTGGAAATAAGGATGCAGATTTCATTGGGTGGACCCAATGACCTGATACCAAAAAAAAAATCGTGGTGTCTATATCCAATACGCGGACCCAAAAATACCTGGTGTCAAGCAGTCCACATCGTCCTGGGTAGAGATGGATCCAAAACATCCTAATTGTGTAATAGATTGATACTTTTAGATCACACTAAAATAAATTTGGTGCTAATTTTTTATTTATTATAACCAGCTAATTACTGGAAAAAATAAAAAAATTAGCTACAAATTTTTTATGGATTATTTGCTTTCAATAGAGAAAAAGGTGAAAAAATATCCGTATCCGAATCCGAATAGATATCTGAATTTGTTTTCATCATTTGATTAAAATATAGCACACATTTGAGGTTTATTTTGTATGGATTTTAACAAGCACAATACCAAGAACAAGAATATAAATTTTTGATACAAAATATTATACCTAATTTAGCTAAAATAAAAAAAGAAGGGCTAAAAAATGACATCTGAATTGGTATCCGCATCCATCCGTAGTCCTGGTCCTGTTGAACAGGTAACCCAATCGAACTCTCGTGCGCCGCCGCCACACCCATCTCCCACACCGTGCCGCCGTCTGAAGCAGGGCAATGGCGATCTCTCCCCCGTCAGCACTGCCGCCTCATCTACCTCCAACACCGCGCGACTCGTCCGCACCAACTCGTGGTGTTGTCTGAAGCGGAGGCGCTCGCCCCGCTCGGGCCCGTCGTCGTTCAGACCTCATGGCGGCAGCCATGGTCGGAACTTGGCCTGCGTGAGCGAGGATGACGAGTGGACTCTGGCCAAAGGTCGTCTCAAAACTTAAACAACATGAAAGCAAGCAAGTAGGACCAAAAGCCCAAGCAGCAAGGTGCAGCAGGGTGATTGCGGCGGCCGGCAGACAGAAGGTATGAACGACGGGACTACCTTGCCAGCGAGGAGCTGCAGAACTGAGGCACGAGTAGTGAAGATAAGGTGAAGAAGGAGCTGTGGCCGCGACGAATCGAAGCGAGGTAGAAAGAATTACATAATTGGGACGGACGGCGCTGCTCTGTTCTTGAGGTGGAGGAGAGGGAAACGACGACGACATGCACCGAAGTGGATGGAGCTGAACGGGGACTGGAGGAATGGGTCGAGGGTTCTAGGCAGAGCTGCTGACGACGGGGATTGGATGGGGATGGCTAGGCGGCGACGGATTTCGCCGGCGACCGCGGCGAGGTGAGAGGAAGGCGGTGTGAATGGGGAGCTCGCCGATGTTCGTGTCCCCGCGTACTCGCGCTGGGAGGCCGCTGGCCACGAGGAGCCCTGGGCGCTCGCGTTCCCTCGTCGAGAAGCCGCCGGACCACCGCGCCGGGAGGCCACCGGGCCACCGCGCGGGGCAGCCAGATTGACATGCGGCGATGATAGTTGTTTTGGAGATGCAGATAGAGGTGACCGATCACAGCGTTTTGGTGTACCGAGCTGTAATTGGGTCAACTGGTTTCAGTATAGTATTGGGTCAGTGCAACCCAAAACCCATAATTAGTCTTAATGGGTACCTTGGGTAAGTCACCAGTTGACCTATTGGGTACCCACTCACATCATCAATTGGAAAGCACAACTCGCAATGTTACAAGATGGAGATCAGAGGCCATATGTGATGACCCGACTTTCGAACCTGATTGTCACAACTCAGTAACTCAGTGTACAAGGGAACAACTTCAGTACAAATTCTTTCTTTGAGCCAGTGCAAAATTCTTTCAAAATTCTCACTTTCGAAAAGGGAAAGGAAAACTTCAAAGCGCCAAAGCCGTCTCTTCTATGTACACAAGTTGTCTAAATAATGATGTGCCCAAATAGTATTTGTAAGCCCCCACCACTCACCCGCACCAATACACCATACACCCTAAAACTAACTCTCTTTTGTGTGCTGTGCTTCCTGTCACGTCTGATGATAGCATCTCAGTCTCCCCTCCTGCCTAATTTTGACTCGGCGAATCAGATCCTTTGTCGGCGACGACTCTGTAGCAATCATCTCCTGGGCGGCGCGGCCGCGTCGGCTCTCTTCCCCCTGACGGCGCCGGCACCGGGTGCCCTGCCATCCGGCTCGGCCGCCTGCACAGCACGCCTGAGCACCTCGACCACCTCGCTCATGGTGGGCCGCTCCTTGGCATTCTTGAGCAGGCAGCTGTCGGCCAGCTTAGCGATCTCCCGCGCGGCCTTCACCGAGTACTCGCCGCGGAGCCTGGGGTCCATGATCATCCGGAAGTTGCGGCTGTCCGCTGGGAACTGGGTCACCCACTCCAGCAGCTTCTGCTCGGACGCCGGCCTGTTCCGGTCCAGCGACCGCCGCCCCGTCAGGATCTCGTACAGCACCACGCCGAAGCTCCACACGTCGCTCTTCGCCGTCAGGTGCCCCGAGTCGATGTACTCTGGCGCCGCGTACCCGTGCGTCCCGACGACCTGCGACACCAAAACACAAAGGTCCGGAGCTGTCAAAAGCGGAACAAGTTTTTGTCGGGGTAATAACTCTTTCAGGAAGAACAAATCATGCTCCCTATTGACAGCGTCATGCTATCTTCACGTCTTACCTTAGCATGGCGTCTAGGGCAGATTGTTTTCAGAGTCAAATGACAGTGCCGTGCATGGAACGCACCGAAAGAAAGTGAAGGCGCCATTGACAATAGAAGCGTGGGTGCATTGCATTGCCTAACGCCTACGTACTAGGGTCAGAAACAGTAAATGGTCGGCTGCCAACTATTGGTGACTAATCTAGTACAACTAGTATATATGTGTGTCTTCAGTGCGACACTGCTAGATATTGATGGGTGAGACGAGGTTACTCCATTACAGGAGGGAGACATACCGCAGTTGAGACGTGAGTGTTTGCTCCAGTTGGTCCCTCCCTGGCTAGCCCGAAGTCTGACAGCTTTGCTCTGAAGTCCTTGTCCAGTAAAATGTTCGAGGTCTTGAAGTCCCGGTAGATCACCTAGCAAAAATTCAAAATTGACAGATCCGAGATAAGCTGCAAGCTTTTCTGAAACTGAAACAAAGGCTCACCACCAAACAAAGGTTGGAATGGTTCGTACAACAGGACAGCTAGAATAAAAATTGGAGCCTAGCCTAGCCTTGAACATTGAACTGTGCTTTCAGAAAATGTCAAGGAAGTTGGCTGCCTGGAATCTTTGAAGCAAGAAATCAGAGGATGGCTTTTACTAGCTAGGACGCTTTTCCATTTCAAAAACCATGAAAGATAGGCTATTTTCTGGAAGTGTATTGAAAGCACACAAGCAATATGGAGTAGTACAGGTGTGAAGAATACCTGAACTTCTACCCCTTCATGAAGGTAAGCCAATCCTTCTGCAGCACCCAGGATAACCTGAAGCCTTCCGTTCCATGACAGAGGAGGATTAGCTCGCCTGAACAAATGATCTTCCAAGCTCTTGTTCGGCATAAACTCGTAGACCAACAATCTTTGTGGCCCTCTTTCACTATCAACAGCACAATATCCAAGTAGCTTTACAAGATTTGGGTGCTCCAGAACACCAAGAAACTGTACTTCTGCCAACCATTGCTTATGTCCCTGGCACAACAAAATTCAGAGAAACCGCAAATTATAAGAAAAACCATAGACATTTCATAAAGAAATAAGATAACAACAGGCAATAAAAATTTTCTAATAGTATGACGATATTAATAAATAGACAATAGGGCATTAAAACATTCACATTTCTTTCCAGAGAACTATAGTTAATTTACATTCTGATACATGGTCAATTAGTTCAGGAAGATATTACATGTACTCTTAAGGTAATTCACCGATTGACCCCAACTCACACAACAGTGTGAATTTCAACTAATGCAGGAAGGATCAGCTTCCTTATGAAAATATAGATTATCACTTCATTCATAGGGATGAGAAGTTGCATTTCCTCACTGTGCTGCATAAATTTGAGTATCCACTTTGCATTGCTGAATAATATCCCACTACACAGACAAATAAAGCAACAATAAAAACTCAATATTTAACCAAATCTATTTATTATATACCCTTACAATGATATATTTACAACTGATCAGTCACCATTCACAAAATCAGGATGTCATCATTTGCAATGTTAAACAATGGGTAAATAGGCATCATACACAATGATAGTTGACTTTTCTTTGCAGGATGGTGTAGCAAGATTTGGTCTCTTAGTAAATAGTAGTCAACTAACAGTAGCATCATGAACATATAGGTTGCCCACCAAACAGCTCCATTCTATCCATTGGTCTCCTTTGATTGAGCAAATTCAATAGTGCAATTTTGAATTCAACTAGAAGGTTGGTTGACACTGTTTTCTGGACATTTTCTCCTCCAAACATGTAAGTGGAGATCAATAATTTATATGCTTAGTTGCTTACTGCCAGATATTTTTTGTATGGTCATGAGTATTCAAACATTTGGATTTGTCAAAGTATACATTTGTTTCTTTAGTTAAAAGATTACAGTTTATCAAGTAGTCATTTCTGTATTTTTCTTTCTCCTCCATTTAGCCTGTTTCCCCAACAAAAGGCTACGAGGTGTTCTCATTAGTCCTGTACTGTGAATATTACGACAAGCATGAGAATCTTCTCCCAGCTACTTTAACATTAACTCTTTGCAAATCGACAATTACAAATGGTAGTTGAAGTAGTCTGAAGTTCATATAAACTCTACATATGCTTTCACACTTACATGTGCTTTCATTCGGTACCAATCCATAGTACAAAAATATTGCTTCATAAGTTCATATTAATCAATTAATGTGTACTCATGGTCCGACTGCAAAAGCAACAGAGATTATACTAGTCAAATGACTATATCAGATCCTTGAAAATTCTTCTTGCCGTTTTCTTTTCTGTCCTACCATGTCTATATTTAAAGAAGTCCAAGCATCCTACTCCTACTAATGTATACCAGATCAAACTGCTCTTGCAGCACGTATTGTCAATTTTTGTTAGATCTTGCAGCACTACACACTGATTTTTTTTTTGCAAATAAACAGAATAAAACAAAAATGAAAAAGGCATAATCTTCAAGGTCCATGAAAGCTAAACCTGGATGAGCAGATTTCTTGTGATCACATATCTGTCATTTTCTCATAGTTGGCTACGCCATAAATGTAGCATCCGTCCCTAAATTTTGCTCACTAGCAACGCGAATTATCACGAAAATGAACCAGAACGGAACGGACAACTCAGATGACGAAGCGCGCACGACCTTGAGAGGTAGGCCGGGGAACAGCAACAGTAGAGATGAATCAATTATCAATCAAGCAGAGCACGTACGCACCTGCAGGCCGCGCTGGTTGAGCTTCTTGACGGCGACGGGGATGCGGTCCCCCTTGCCGTCGGCCGCGCGGACGAAGCCCTTGTAGACGCTGCCGAAGCCGCCCTCGCCGAGCTTCTGCGCGCGGCTGAACTCGGCCGTGGCGGCCTGGAGCTCCTCGTAGTCGAACACCCGCAGCTGTCCGTGGCCCCGCTCCTCGTACAGCGAGGAGATACTCACCTGCGACTGCGACGAGGCGGCCGACCCCGCCGACTTGCTCACCGGACGCACCGCGCCGGAGGAGGAGTCCGACCGGCTCGTGCTCACCCCGGACACCGTCGTCGTGGTGGTGGTCGCCGGGCCCGACGGAGGCGCCGACGCCCCCCGCTTCCCCGACGACCCGCCGGCGCTCCTCGACCTCCGCTTGAACCAGCCCAGGCAGCTCATGTCCTCCCCGCGCCCGGACGCACGCAAGCTGCTGCTGCAGCGACTCCGCAGACGCCGGCGGTTTCGAGACGAGTCGCCGGCACAAGCCCAGCGCACAGCTTCGCGCGCCGCCGCTCTCTCAAGGGATCGGAGGGTACGCGCCTACGCCTCTTGTATGCGACGCGGGGCTGAGCAGGCGGCGGTGTGAACGCCGGAAGGGGGAACGGAGCAGGGGAGGGAAGCTAGGCACGCGCGCGCGACAGCGTGGAAAGGATGAGAAAGCCCGGCAGCAGGTGGGCGCGTACGTGCGTGGCGCGGGGCCCCCGGTGGTGGAGAAGCGATGGCGGTGGCGGTGCCGTGCGGGAGATCAAGCGGGCGCGCGTCCTCGACCTCCCTATAGCGCCGGGCGTCCGGGAAGGCGCGCGGGGGGGTTTTTGTGGTGGCTCGTCGCGTCCGGGTTTGGTTGCGGGGCAACGCGGTGTGGACGGACGAGTCGTCGAATGGATCGGATGGGGACGGCTCTGGGTCTGGGGGGTGGGGGCCCGCCGGACGCGACGAATTGAGCGTCCTCGGCTCCTCGCCGGGGCGAGGGCGAGGGCGAGGCGTGGGCGCGTGGCTGTCGTTCCGGGCCGCATCGTGCTCGCTCCCGTTTCGTCTCGCCGCCACCAGCCCCGTGTCGCGTGGCTGTACGCTTGGATTCTATTGCAGTACTTTTCTCTCACAACAAACCAGCCACCAACAACCAAACCAACAAGATGCGTTATACGTTTGTAAATTTGCTTCAACGAGAAATTGAACCCGAGTTATACGTTTTGACTCGTGATCGGTAGACACTAGTTGGCGTCTACTCCGTATATACTTATACAAGAAGAGGTACTAGGCGATCTCACAATGCCGATGACGCTTTTGTGCGTGTGCGCGCGCCAAGTGGGAACTCTGAACTAGTACTACTATTTCTTGTGTTGCTTCCCAACTCCCAAGGATCATAGCTAGAATTCGCTTTGCAAGTGGAGGAGATCCGATGACTGATGACTTGATGAGACGTCGGGGAAGAGGATATGATGAAAAGGAAAATGACACGCGACACGACCTGTTACCACTCAACAACCCTCTGAAATCGCCAACTAGTCAGAGGATGCATGTTTGAATGGAGTGGAAGAAAACAAACGGACTCACAGCTGGTATATGATGGCCTGACGACATATCTTGGACTCCCTTACGACCATGCGGTCCACGAGATCCATGATTAAAAAAAACGCTCCGAAGGTACTTTTCCAGTTTCCACGATGAATTTCTGAACTCGCTTTGATCGGATTTTTTAGATACGACACCTGCTCACCAGAAAAAGGTTTCCCTCTTCCTTTTAGACCGCGCACGATTGATTGCTCAACGAACGAACACACAAAAACCATTTTGTCCTGCACTTTTTTCCAGTGAACTCAAAACAGCAGAGAAAAGGCCCCTGGACCTGCTGGCTCCTCCTCTTTTTGGGAGGCTCCTGAGTCCTGAAAGAACAGGTCCTTGCCGTCAAAGCACAGCGGGTGTGGTGGTTTGGAATCATGCGGGGACGGGGACGGGAGAGGGCCCGTTCAATTCAAGGCTTGGGGGGTAGCGTCCCGCGCGGGGTGCGTGGTGGGGCCCGGCTGCCGGTATGTGCCGGTCCACGTCTTGACCGGGACGGGACTGTGGCGTGGCTCACTGGCTCCTGTTGCTTTCTTGACCCGGCTACAGGGTTTTTTTTTTGTTTGGTTTCTGAACGCGTTCCCGTTCGAGCGTGCTCCTCCATCTGAGAAATCTGATGATCGGCGACCCACGAGACGAGCCAAGGGAAAAACAAGCGAAAAGCCAAAGTCTTGCGGTTCGACGCGGACGCGGAAGTCTTGGATGCGGCAGGGTCGCCGGCTCGCCGCTCGCCGCCTTGGATTCACTGCAACTGGTGTGTGGATTCAATTCATCACGCGCCGGCAGCGTGCGCTGCAGGGCAGGGCAGAGGGTGCTGTGCTTTTTTTCTGTTGCGCTATTTGTCGCGTGCCGTTGCCGTTGCTCGTAGCTGTGAGCTCATCATGTCGCAATGATACGATCACATTGTCCCAATAATGGTGCTCATGCTTCATATTGCCCCGTATAAGAAATGATTACATTAGAAAGAAAAAAATAAAAAGGAAAAGTGGTTAGCGTGCAACGATCGCCGACCTGACGCGGCAGCCACCACGAGCCCTGTCGCCTTACGCACCGGCAGGTGTCGCCGCCGGGCCGCCGCAGCGTGGCGTGCGCGCACAGGAGGGAACACGCACTCGCCGCCCACGGCGCACGCCGTTGCTGTAGCAGTAGCACGAGACCGGCCACACGGTTCCAGCAGCAGCAGCTGCCAGCCGGGTTTCAGTTTCACATACTGTCAGTGAGCTGAGGCGATCGAGATCGACGTCGGCGTCCCGGCTGACCCGGTCGGCCTCGCCGCCCGTTCACATGCACGGACCTCCTGCGCCATTGTAACGAGCGTCGCGTCGCGGTCTTCCCCCTCGCCCTCGCACGCAGCCGTGCAGATTCAGGTGGCGGGCGGATGGCCGGACCGGATGGGCCGGTGAGCAAGCCAAGAACACGACTTGACCATATGGCCAGATGCCGCTGAGTGGGACTGCGCGAGGACGATTTGCGTGCGCGTGCTCGTGGACGATGTGGGTTCTCGACTTTCGAGATCTGAACGCATCTGAATGCAATGAACAGACTGTTACTTTGGCTGGTGGCTGATGCTGGTTTGTTCCGAGAGAAAAATACTGCAGACTGATTACTGGTGGCTGATTTGTTCGAGAAAATCTACATTGGCACTACCACGGCTGATAAAGCCCAAACGAACAGAAAGATATCTTTGTGAGGGTACAGACAGGCTGCAAGCTGATTGGCAGGTGACGGCGAAGGACGTTGACTTTCTCCATTCTTTATTATCGTTCTGGCAGAGGGTAGTCCCGGCGACCGAGTTCTTGTCCCGTTGTTTGTCCTTTTCATCCTTTGGTGGTGATGAGTGGTGACCGGTGACTTTTAAGTTTTAACTTCGTCAATACGAGTTTAAGGTGTAGTTTAATTGGTAACGTACAAGCTCTCTGCTCCCCGTTCTGCATGTCTTTCAATCGGACGCTGAAAGTCATATACACTACGGAGTAGATTTGTATTTTTCAAATAGAAAGTCTCAAAGTCAGTTCTGCTACTATTCTACTTGTACAGCGCACTAATGCCTTTGGGACTACGGGAGAAAAAAGTAAGCACATTTCATTTTCACTGACTGCATTTTCACCCACGGTGAATGCTGAATGGTGATGGTAACAGTACGTACACGTCTCTGCTGCATTCCGGTCGGTCAGGCAGTCAGTACAGTGTGTGCGTTTCGTTCAGTTTCAGATCGCTGTCAATCGTTCAGTTGGATTGGATTCTCAGAGAACGCACGGCAGCCGCCAGCTCACCGTCTCGACGCGTCAGTGTCGAGCAGGGGCTGCAGGCAGTTACCATCACCAGTTCACCACATCGTTCTCGTGTTGTTTTCACGCTCTCACCGTTTCCATGCCGCCACTACCGAGGTTAATCCTCTGCCCGGTAGCGGGAGACGAAGTAAACGTCAACACCCATAGCGATGGATCTGCGTGCTCGTAGTACGCGCCTTCACTCGGCGTACGTGAAGACTGGGGCTAGCTGCCAGCACACTACGCCAAGTAGGCAGTCAATGCGAGGCTCCAACCAGAGAGGACGAACAGAAGCAGAGTTCCACAAAAAAGATTCCGAGTTCATGCAATCGTCTATTCGTCTGGATCACGGAGCATGTACACTATATGCCGGACGCCGCGGCGGGGTCACTGTCCCTGCCCGGCGGCCGGGCTTCTGGTCGCCTGCAGCCGTGACGACGCGCGGCGGACGACCTCAAACAGGAACG
Organism: Cenchrus americanus; assembly: GCA_947561735.1. Taxonomy (NCBI): domain Eukaryota; kingdom Viridiplantae; phylum Streptophyta; class Magnoliopsida; order Poales; family Poaceae; genus Cenchrus; species Cenchrus americanus. The sequence continues at coordinate 51,103,590 of OX387245.1, forward strand.
CCCGCCCGAGCGCCACGGCCGCCTGCAGGTGCGACGCCGTCGCGTCGGCGGCCCTGGCCCTCAGCTCCAGAATGCCCCGGTCGATGTCCGCCTCGTGCGCCGCCAGGAACGGGCGGAGGCAGTCGCCGTAGACGCGCCCCGCGCCCTGAAAACCACGCAAAAAATGGTTTCAGAACTCATTGGCCCCCATTATTAGCTGTACTGACGAGGGAAAAAAACTTGTTGGGTCGTCTCGATCGGATCGGCGACTTGCCATTGTGTTTGGGTGCCAGAGGTACACGACGAGTGCGAGCTTCGCCTCGCCGTACATCGGCAGCCACGAGACCGCGCAGTCGGCGAACCTCTCGAAAGCCGTCATGAACGCCAGCAGGATCCTGCACGATGACACCAAGATTGACAGTTCAGAATTCAGATTCGTATTCTGCAGAAGATCAACCCGAATGCTCGATAGGTTTGCTTACCAGTATTGGCACCAGAATCGCAGCTGTTCCATCCGCGGCGTGCTGAGTTCCAGCGTCTTGTAGCAGTCGTACGCCGGGTAGGCATACCCTAGAGCCAGCCTGTATTGCAGGCCCGAGAAGCAGGAGATTGGATTGCGTTCTACTAGAAGGGGTCCAAAGCGAAAGGAATTGGGATTTGCAAGACTGCTTACGTTAGGAGTCTGGTGATGAATGATACCGCCATCTTCAGGACTTCAGAAGCACGGGACTCTGCTAGCGTGCTCGCGCGGGCGAGACGATGATTGCGAATCAATGAGGGATGGCTACTGGTTAGAGACAAGCCAGATTTGAAACGATCAAACTATCGGCGAAATACACTTCTGTTGTAAACGCAGTACCCTGCAGAAGTACTGAAAGGGAGACAACGGAGGATGCAATTCAAAAACGTGCAAAAAGAAGACATTACCGATGATAAGATTCTCGACAAGGGTTCTTGCAGTCGCCTTTTTAGAAGTCTGATGATCGGATCCGGATAAACATAAAATGAAACCGAAAGAGGCGCATGCGGTTAACATTTGCAGGTCGGTTGTATCGTGCGCCGCGCGATGCAAGGAGCCAACGGACGCGCTCTTTTCGCGCCATCGTGGATTGGGCTCCCGGTAAATGGGAACGCGGCGCGAGTGGCTACGTCCATTTTGGTAACCGTAGCTCTTCGTCTCAGGAAAAAAAAACTTGGTTAAGAAAGAATCTTGTTGTCAATTGCGCATGTGTCACCTTGAAACAAAGAAAAAATGGTTTTCTGAAGGTGAAGGCGAATTTGAGATAGCAATTGTAGAATCCATTTGGATTAAGCGAATTTATTGGGACTTGAGTTTAGGCCCTAAGACCATCCACACTCGCCATCCTAGTCCTTCAAAACAGAATATTCCTGCCTACTCAACGAGATTCTCTCCTTTATATCTACTTCTCCCGCATTCGTCATCCTTTATATTTCTCCTTCATCCCAACTACCCACGCGTGGGACCCAATTGTCATTCTCTCCCACCTCTTCTCCCACCCATTCCCCTCTCTCCCACCCCGTCACCCCCACCGAGCTGCCCCTCCTATCCAAGGCCGGCGCCGACCTCACCCACTCCAGAGATCCACGCGCAACAACGAGCTGCTCCCTCCCATGGCGGAGCTCACCGGCGTCCCCGATCGCGTCCCCGCCGCGCCCGCGCGCGGGCGTGGATCTCGCGGCGGAGCCGTGTGCGCCCTCGAGCTCCCGGCGCTCGGCTCGGCTCGGCGGCGGCGGCCTCGGCATCTCCGTCGGCACGGCCTTCCGCGTGCGCGGCGCCGTCGATTCGGCGGCGGCGACGCGGAGCTCCGGGCGGCGGCGGCCGGGCATCTCCGTCGACACGGCCTTCCGTGGCGCGGTGCCGTCGATTCGGCGCTCCACAGTGGAGGTCGTGGCTCCGGCGCCCCAACCTCCCTCCCTGCACCCATTCCTCTCCGGCGCGAGGCGACAAGGCCGCGGCTGGCCCCCTAGCGAAGCCTCGCGACAGCGGAGGAGAAGGAGCAGGGGTGATGGCGGTCGCGCGTTGTAACACCTCAGGTGTTTATTAAATATAAATACCTTATTTAGTTGTGTTAATAAGTGTAATCGGCTCCTAAACATGTTTGACATGATTTGGCACATATTTGCACAAAAGACCTTGGTCAAAATCCCAAATCACACGGTCAAATCCTAAATGCTCCTTTAAGGCTGAAATGGTTTTCTTGCGCGTTCTCCAAATTTCACTATAGAAGTTCAAAATCGGGCAATACGAAAGTTGTTCATTATTTCCGGGAACACATTTTTCGTAATTGGCGGACATTCCAATTTTGAGTGCAAATTGGCCAAAAATCGGTTTGACTGCGCTGTGAACAGTAACTCAAGCCGTGGAACAACTGCAACTTCGGCCGACGTTCCCAGGCAAACCGTTGATCAAAACATATGTCGCCCTTTGGGAAAGTTGTAGGTCTATCGCTCCTCTACAACTTTGCTTTTTCGAGATTTTTGAGTTACATTCAAAATTTTTGAGTTACGCAATTTCGAAAACCGGTAAATAAAATAAAAACTGGGCAAACCGCCATCGTCTCACCGCTCCAAGAGCGCGCACACACGTACAGCTGTGCCACGCGTCCTCCGCTGTCTCCGGCGTACGGATGCGTCGAGCCGTCCGTGGTGGACCACGCACGCGCAGTGGGGTATCCGCCTGAGCCAAACGCCGTGAGCCGAGCCTAGTCGCCTTTTCCGCGTCGTCCAGGGCCACGCGCCGGTGCGTGCTGCGTCGCGCGTCCCCCCGAGCGCATGCAGGCCGCGTCCAGCTGCCCGTCCTGCGTCTTTAGGCTCACCCCCACCTCATCTTCGTCGTGCCACACGCGCAGTTCGCTTACATCGTGTGTCGCAGCTCTTGTCGCCCGTTTCTCCCGTCCGCCTGCACGCCATTGCTACCACCGCCAAGCACCTTGTCCAGCGTCGTTCCGTCGTCGTGTGAGATTACCCCTGTCGTCCTACACCCTCAGTCGAGCCAACCGGGCCGGCAGCAAGGCTCCACCGCCGGCCACCTCACCGAAAACAGTGAGGCAGCGGCTGCAGATCGGCTGTGCCGACATACTACCTCGCCGGCACCTTCTCCGGTCTCCCAACCCTCGGAATGGAACCTTAGGTAAGCCTAGACCTCTCCTAGGCCCTTTCCCGGCCAAGCCCGGCCTTTCCCTAACCGAATTCCGGCGATTCCCGTCGCTGGCCGCGGCCAGGGACTACATTGCTTTGATTCAGTTCTTTTCAGGGTTCCCAGTGTAAGTTTCCAGGGACCCGGTTGTAAAGATCGTTTTAGGGTTACAGCAGCAACTTCGGAAAACCATTAAAAATCGTAGAAAAAACAGAAAAATGAAAAACCAATTTTGTTGGTTTCGTGGTGAAGAAATATATCTTTTCTAGAAAACATGTATAGGGTTTTTCTGTACAGTTTTTGAATTAAAAATTCAAACTCAGTTTGGAGTGTTTTTAGTGTGATTTAAAATATACACATGATATGGACTTGAATTTTGGATATGTTGATCTTTATGACATGTCTAGATATGTGACAAAAATTTGCAGGGTTTTGATGTATGTATTTTCAGTTATGATTTATTTAAGCTTTATGCTAGATTAAGTTTGATGCTTTTTATAGCCCCTTTAATGAACTTTTCTTTGAGCACAAGTGCACCCTAGGGCTTTGACTTGATGATTAGTACCCCTGGTGTGATGGATGTGATTTTAGGGAATTGTTTAATAGATGTTTTAGATTTAATCTTGTGTAGGAGTTTAAATTCAAAATCTGAAAAGTAATTTGATTTTGCAACCATGCTTTGGTCAGAAACTCATTTTTGTCATACATGACCTGCAGGAGAAAGTTGAGATCAAAAAGTTTATTAAATCTTTTTATATGAATTAATGTTGATTTACTAGGCTGCAATTTGTCTTTTTCGCATAAATTAATTTATAAATGATCTAAGCCAAATTTTGGTTTGAGAGCTTAAATTAAGCATATGTTGCTGTGTGCAAAAGATTAGGCTCATTGGAAGTGTTTTTGATTTAATTTGGATTTATGGTTGAAAAGCTTGTTTTAAATAATTAAAGAAAGAAATGGAAATTAAAAGTGTTAAATTGTGAAATCATGTTTATTTCTGTTTTTGAATTTTAATCACACCCCTTGCTGTTTGGTGAAGTTGAATAAGTTAATATTGCTTATATGTACACAATCACCATCAAAATTAACTTTAATTAATGCATATGCATGTATACGTGTAGATTTACCGGACGGTACGTACACACCCGCCCAGGAGGGAAACGGGACCGTTGATGGTGAGCTGAACCAGCTTGGTGTGCAGCAAGACCTGGACCAAAGTCCAGAAGAGCCCAAGGCTTGTGTTGGTGTAGAGTCAAAGGAAGGCAAGCACCGGTTTCATCTAACCCATTTTTATAAATTAAAATCATGTCCTTTACTTTTCAGTACTTTATTGCTTTACTTGTGCATATAAGTTTCAGGAGTTGTTTTGAAACCTAGTTGCATGATCCTTAGGACTCCTATGCTCTTATACTAGTATGTTAGGAACGCTAGTGCCATGCTTTAAGGACACGGTACAAGTCGAGTAATGACTCATTGCTCGCGAGATATAGGATGTTTATGTTGGAATCATAAGTTGGTTAAATTGACTCGCTCATGTGGTAAGAGCAATGGGTTCGATCTCGACCGAGTAGCATGGTGTTGGTCCTAAGCTATTGAACGTACCAAGTGCTTGTCGGTAATGGGACCGGTAAGCCTAGCACCTTCCGAACCGGGGTCGGATCTTTCTAGCTACCCGCTTGGGATGTGTCTCCGGGCTAGCTACCTGTGGTATAGTGTGTGAGTCCGGATTGGTCGGGTTAGACCCTCCGGATAACCGTGTACCAGAGTTTGTAGCGTTTGATCCCAAACTGTGGGATGTTGGGAACCGCCTGGTCGGGGTAGACCCTGCATTTGCTTTTATTTGAATTCTTGGGGTCTACTTCTTCCGTGTATCTTGGGTTTACCTTGCAAGGATATAAATCGATCGATCGTCGGTCACTCGCCGTTATCTGAGTCGGCTTGACCACTGGCTACCCCATGTTTATTTATGGAACAATTTTTGGATTAATATTGTTACCTGTTTAATATTGTTTGCACAACATGCTTGTTTAGTACAGGTGCTCACCTAGACTGATTAACATACTAGAATATGAGCTAAAACTTGAAAATAAGGATCCACTCTTAGTCGCTTTTGGCAAAACAAACCCAGCAGCCAAAAAGCCTTGCATGTCTTGTTGTACTTTATTTTTGTCGGGTAAGTCTTGCTGAGTATTAGTACTCAGCCTTGCTTAACTTGTGGTTTTCAGGTAACCCCATCTGGCCTGGCTCTATCCCAGATGGTTGGGAGCTTGAATGGGAGAACGATGATGAGGAGTAATATGCATGGATGGCCTCCCGTGTGTATCATGCGTTTAGTTTACTTTCCGCTGTTTAAACTCTGAATCGCCTTTACTTTTATGTATGAAAAACCTGGTTTGTAATAATGTTGAACTTGTGCACCTTTTATGTAATGTAATGTTGTACTCTGGTCCCGCCTTCGTGTGGGCTTAGCGCATATCAGCGATCCTGTTGTATGTGATTTATCGAGCTTTACCCGGCGGAAGCGACTTAATAATTCTTTATTACTGCTTAATGGCCACGTGGACCGGCTTAGGCGATAATGCGGAATTATTTTGCGCGGTTCTGTCACACGCGTGAGGTAGGCTCCTCCCCTGCCAACTTCTCCTTGCGACGGTGCGGAGTCCGGTGTGGAGGCAGAGCAGGAGCGGTCCGCCCCTTCTCCCTCGCGTCCGAGCTAGGTGGCGGCGGAGATCCTGGCGAGGTCCGGAGCTCGATTCGGAAGACAGACCCTTGTCCCTCGCGTTCGAGCTAGGTGGCGGTGAAGATCCTGGCGAGGTTCGGAGCTCGATTCGGAAGACGAAGCTCGATTCGGAGCTAGGTGGTGGCGGAGATCCGGTGAAGCAGCGGCAGGATTCGGTGGCGCAGGGCTGCAGCGGTGGCGCAGGCTCCAGGATGCGGCGGAGCACGGGGATGGGGTGGTGGACCTGGTCTTTGGGGCGCGGGAGGGGCTGGTCGTTGGGCTCCCGTGCGGCCTTCATCTCTCGGATCGTGTCAATAATGAAGGAGACAGAAGGGGCCCTTTTTTATCCCGTGACGGACCCAGTAGACCGCTGCAGGCGTCTTCCCTGGGTTTTCCTCCTCCAGGGAATGGTTACCGTCCGGTGTGGATGGTCTAAATTCAAGTCTTTTGTCGAATTTATTGGCCCTAAACTCAAATCTTAGGGCACGTGCAACGCCTGTCTACTACAAACCCTCTGCAAGCTGATCATTTAGCATAAAACTCCCACCAGGCCCAAGGGACGAGCGTGTTGTCCCTTCGCGAAAGGACGATATGAGCTCGTGCTCCCATGCCAAATCGTCAAGCCTGTCGACGATGTATTTTGGTATACCAAACATGTTCATTACACTTTGGTTTGGATTTGTTTATGGAACTAACTCGCCACTAGGCATATTAATCATATAACAAGTTCATCTTTGTGCATGCATTTGGAAGTGTTGTGTTTATGTAGGAAAACATGGACATAAAGGACGGATTCACAACAAGTTTAAAGGACCATTTACGGAGTCTTGTTCGTGTTCATGATCTTGATGAAATCACTTCCAATGGTGGTGAGGACCGAAGTGCTACGAAGGAACACCCCCGGGGATTGAAGCGTAAAAGGCCGAACTTCACGCATGGAGAACCTCCATCTTGAACGCGAGGATGACATCGCCAAAATCATGCAAATGGAGGGGGCAAAGTGCATAATCACCTGAGGACCCACGGGCACGAAGGGGCGATCGAGCCGGGCCGGGATGGGACTAGGCCGGTCGGCCCAAGCCGGCCGGCCTGGCCCACTCCCGATGTCGGTTCGGCCCCCCTTTCCTTGCACCCGAAGGATCTTCAACCCTAAGTCCCGGGAGGCGCCGCCATTCGTGAAACAGAGAGCCATTCGCACCGAGAGGCCATCCACAAGCTAGAGAGAGAGAAGGGAGATCTCCAGAGGAGGATTGACCATCTTGAAGGAAGCACCCACAAGTGGAGAAGAAGGAAGACACCGTCAGAAGGGTGACCATGATCAACGGTGCCATGTCTAGCACCTTGATGGGGTAATCTCCTTATTCGTCCATGGGTTGTAATCGGTCTTGAAGATGTAATCGTACTTCATTGGTTTATCTATCTATCATCTTGTGTTGAATGTGCTTAGATGCTTAAGGTTAGCTACCGTCTTTGAAGCGTCCCCTCATCCGAGGTGACCAAATGTGACGCAAATACCGGTCCCGGAGGTCGGTAGCACATTTATTACAACAGGTGGAATCAGTCTTTTACATTACGGTTACAAAACGGGCACGGTAGTGCCAACGCTACAATGAACAACACAAACGCTAGCGACCACACTACGATAGCAAAGGCTTCCATAGCCTCCTCAGAGTACCACACCATGGAAGCTTTAGGTAGGGCCCTGGGTACACAGGCTCGGCTGGGTGTAGGGCAATGACCTACTCAACGTCTTCTGGGATGTAATCGGGATCCTCCTCTGTAAAATAGTTAGTAAAACAAGGGTGAGTACATACGTACTCAGCAAATCCAACCCCACCCACGGAGGGGCTTATCAGCAGAATCATGCATAAGGTATAACAAGGATCAGGTTAAGGTTCACTTTGCAAACTTACACATGCAGGGGTTCATTTCAAAAAGGTTTTCGCAAATCATTTTTATAACCAAAGTGACTCAACTGTTTTAAGAAAAACCACTGTGGAACTACCGGACTTCCCGTCCGTCGTAGCCCAGGCACACAGCCACACACTTCACCCAGAAAACAACTCACGCCAGAAAACATCCCATCCCAAACACTAGTTTTTGTGACCACACCGTGACTCGTCCAATACCGTGGACACGGCTATTCGAATAGGTTTGACACTCCGCGAGGTTGTACATCTTTACCCACAAGTAGGGTACCGTCACACGGACACCTCGGTGCCTGGTACGGATCCTATCAAAGCCATTACCCACCTTAGCTAACACTACGAGCCACCACGGAAGCACCCAAGGGGTTATCCCACATAACCGGGGCGTACCTCACACGGAGCGTACCCCGACTCCTTGGTCTCCCGCCGCTCACCCGCACACCAGATGGCAAGTAGATTAACTAGTGGGGTTTATGCTAAGCCGTTGCCACATACAACGGTCGAGTGGTTGTACGATGATTTGGGTCAGGTGAGATGTCACGCAACCCGGTCCTTAACCAACAAGATGGACAACTCCCAACACGCTCAACCACACAGGTACGAGCTCACCCATACTCCTGACACACACGTCCATCCCGTCTACCCGCTTCCGTACTCATTTTCCAAAAATATCCCATTCCCATTTTTAAAGCACTCACACATTTTGAAAGCACTCACACATTTTTAAAGCACTCATTTAGGCCAAAACAAAGTTCAATCATAGCAATCAAGGGTGGCTATCCTACCATGTTTTGCAGTAAAACAATATGCAATTTATAAAACGGGTATAGGGTATATTTATAAAACTAGGACGAAGCATGCATCAAAGGGGGAGGTTGAACTTGCCGTCTTCGAAGTCTTCGGGGAGGGCCGGCTCGGCGTTCGGGACCTCGGGCTCCTGCTCGCGGAGTCGGCTTCGAGCTCCGACTCGGGTACCTTCCTCCGTCTACTCCGTCGGCTATAGCGCACACACAAGCAAGCAAGCGGTATTAGCACACATGTTTCCCGCCGAGCTCGGGAAGGGGAGTGAGCGGAGAGGGGTATTTATAAGCCCCGGGGGGGGTGGTTCGACAGGGTGAGGTCTCGGTTTAATCGTGAATGCTTTGGGTTACGGGGGTGGTATAGGAGTTAAGGACCTAATATCATCTCCTACAAATGGTAAGAAGAGTGTTTATGCTAATATAAACTAAGTTAGGGTCTTTTGTAATTTATTCTAGGGTATAACGGTGTTTATTCTTTGATTAACTATTAACTTAGGGACTTAATTGGAGAAATAATAAAGAAGGGCTTCGGTTTTGACATAATAAGGGGAAACGGGGGGGGGGTCCTTGGCAAAATGCCATCTCCCTCCCCCTTTCTCCCCTTCGAACGGACGAACGAGGGGGAGGACACGGCCGCGCCGGCCTCGGTCCGGCGGCGGAACGGCGAGCCCCCCGGGATTGGTAGCGGCCGGGGGATAGGGAAAAGAGCGAGGAGGGCTAGGGCAACTCATACCCGTGCTCACCTTCGGCTATAGCGGAGTGAAGCGGCGGATTGGTGGTGGACGGGGAGCGGCGGCGGCGCAAATGGCGATGGCGCCGAGGGAGGGGCGGCGGTGCTCTAAAGCTTAGGCAAGGGGAAGATGGCGGTCTTGGTGTGGTGCGACGGCCCGTGGTGGCCTGCTCCTTTTATAGGCGACGAATGGCGGTTCGGGCTAGATTTTTCCGGCGAGGGGGGGGGGGGGTCGCCGGTGGCTCGGGCTCCTTCTCGAAGTCCCGCGGTCCGTGCGGCGTTGACGGCGCGACGGGTTGCTCTGTTGTGGGTCAATTGGTGCGGGGAGGGGGGAAGATTGGACGGGACCCGACGGCGGGTGGCGAGGCGGCGCGGCGGCGACGAGCCGGCGTTGGACACGACGGCTCGGCGGCCGGCCGGTGCGGGCACGCACGGGGGCGGGTCAACTTGTGTAGGGAAGGGGGGGTGGCGCGGTGGACGGGTCTCGTCGGGCGGAGGTCCCGCGGAGCGTGCGGTGGTGGGTTGGATGCGACGGCTCGGGCGGGGCACCGATGGCCTCCGCGGTGGCGAGCCGGCACGGTGACGTGCTGAAACGGGCGGCGCGGTCGGACGCGGGCACGCGGGCCGGGGGCGCGGGGATGTCAACGGCGCCGGGCGGGTTGCGGGAGGGGCGGCGCGGTCCCCGGGCCGGGGGAGGAGGAAGGAGAAGGGAGAAAGAGAAGAGAGAAGAAAGAAAGGAAGGGAAAAAGAAAAGAGGAAAAGGAAAAAAAAGGAAGAAAAAGGAAGAAAAGAAAGAAAAAGAAGAAAAGAAAGGAAAAATGGGAAAAAAAGATAGGGAGGAAATTGGGAAAAGGTTTAGGGAATTAGGAAAAATTGTTAGGGAAAAATTAAGGGAGGGTTTTGGGGTTTTTCCGTCTTCCCGGGTGTCGGCGTGATTTTTGGGACGGCGGCGACGGCGAGGCGGACCGGGCATCGGGACGGGCGTGCGCGGGATTCCGGCCGGTGGCCGACCGCGGCGTTGGGAAGGTGCGCAAGGGTGTGGTCGTGGTGCGGTGCGGCGGGAATCGCGGCACGCGCATCGGGGAGGGTGAGAGAGAGGGAGAGCAATGGCTAGGATTTGAATGGCAACCGAGCTCGGCGGATTGGTTTTTGAAATTACGCGTGATTTAATAGGTGATTTATTTAGAGCTAAAACGCGGGCGTTACACGTGCCGTAAAGGAAGTATGGATCCCAATGCTCCCTTGGATCAATTCAATACGCCGTGTCCATCATAGGTCTAGTCATGATTATCTCTGTGTAGTGACAGTACGGGGGGAGGGAAAGGGCGAAACCGTGGTCACAACCCTCGATAGATTAGATTGGTTTTCGTGTTCAAAGCGGTTGCATGTTCAAGTATCGTAGACCCATGGGCGATTGTCTCCTATCTTGATAGCTTAGTCGTTTTCTCTAGTGTAGTGTAGTCATTTTCTAGTTTAACCTTAGATAGGGTTGGAGTAGTTAGTGAGTAGAGGTAGACCAAACGCTTGTAATCCCCTTGCTCCGCGGATTGACAAGAACCTTGGGAATCCCGTGGTGAAAAAGGTGTAGGTCCGTACGCTTGCGGATCGTAGGTGGATACATCTTTTATCCGTCAACAAGCCCCTTTTTCTGGCGCCGTTGCCGGGGAGCAAGCTAGTTTACATCGTTTGGTTTGCATTTTAACTTTCTTTTATATTTAGTTTATCTTTTGTCTGCGAATATCTAACCCATATTATCTATAAAACCACTTGTTTGTTTTTGTTTCTGTTTTTATCTTGTTGTCTAGATGGCATTCGCTAATCAACCCGTGGAAGAACCGGAGAAATCACCAAGGGATTACGCTAGTCCTCGATGTGAAGACATAAGAGTACAAGAGTCGAATTTGAAGCTCGAAGCGACCAAGTATGAGATCAAATCCAAGATCATCGATATGGTGGCGGCAAACCCGTTTGAAGGGATGGTTACGGAGAACCCATATAGACACCTAAGGCATTTCACGACGCTATGCAACACGGTGCGTCAAGAAGGAGTTCTCGATGAATGGTTCAAATGGAATCTCTTTCCCTACTCACTTGCCAGAGAAGCAAAGACGTGGCACTCGTTTGCGTCCTTTGAAGTTGAAGGCTATTGGAACAAGTTGACAAAGAAGTTTTGAGAGAAGTTCTTTTCAATTAGCAGAGTTCAACATCTAAGGAGGCAAGTGATCACTTTCACGCAAGGAGAAGAGGAAGGGATAAACCAAGCTTGGAATAGGTTTAATGAGTTGATCAAACAAGGACCAAGACTCGGCTTCTCCGGTGACGTACTCTTGCATACATTTTTCTTTTCCCTAACCCCTAGTTGCTTGCAACATGTCCAAATGTGTGCAGGTGGGGATCTCATGGAGAAAACACTCACGGAAGCCACTCAACTTCTACAAAAAATTAGTAGAGCGACAGCCATGCGAAGAGATTGGGAAACAAGACTTGCGGAAGAGCCGGAATACAATTCAAGGAAGAAGAAGTGTGCTGAATTTTCTAAAGAGGCAAACCCGGAAGTCACAAAAGAGGAGCCAATCCCGAGAAAGCTTGAAGAAGAACACATCAAGTCAAGAACTACCCCGAGCGTTGACTTCGCCGAATCAAATGAAACAAACAAGAGAAGCATGTCAAGCGTGAAGCCATTAAGGGAGTTCAAACCAATGGATTGGGTTCCAATCGATTACGGAGAAGTATTCGACAAGAGAAGACCGTTCCCTAACCAAAAGGGGATGGCAAGAGCATTGGAAGTGGATTTTCCACCGGAAAAGAAAGCGGAAGATTCATACGACCTTGAAACCACTAGTGAGATATTTCAAAAGCTCTTTGGAGATGATGAAGTGGATCCGGAACACATTGCCGAGGTGAAAAGGATCATGGGGATCAAGCCCGAAGCATCACCATATGCTCGCCTCGCCGAACTTTACGCGATAGGATCCGAAGAAGAGAAGATGGCACTACACTTGAGTTGCGGGATCAATGGAGTTCAATGCAAAGCTTTGTGCGACATCGGAGCCCAAGTAAGTGTCCTATCTTCTAAAATTTACGATAAAGTTCAAGACCACAACCTAGACTTAGCCCCAACATCAACGAAACTAATCATGGGAGATGGTAGAACTATTAGACCTCTAGGTATTGCTTGCAACATGAATGTGAACATCTCTGGAAAATGTATACCAACTAATTTCTTTGTTATTGATGCTTACCATAGTAATCATGATCACATAATCCTAGATAGGCCCTTTATTAAGTTGGTTGATGCCGTGTTGGATGCCGGAAAAGGCAAAGTAACAATGAACCTTAATGGAAAGAAGTACACATATAATTTTCTTCGCGTTTCTAAACACCCTTCACCTTTTCCTTCCGAAGACGAAGTAGAGGAGGTAGATAATGTCTGTTTTGTTGAAACCCTTAGAGACCCACTGCAAAGGGCGATGGAGAATCAAGTTAGTGATCAACAAGATGAAGAACTCGATGAAGCAACGAGAGGTTTAGAACCACAAGATGGAAGGTGGAGGAAGAAAAATTTGAGGACATGGGAGAGATTAAACCCGAGGAGCCACAAGTGCCCAAGGTAGACCTTAAACCTTTGCCCAAAGGATTAAAGTATGACTTTTTGGGCCCAGACGAGACTATCTAGTCATTGTGAGCGACGAGTTGAGTCCCGAAGAAAATGAGAAGTTGCTGATTTTATTGAAAAAACATAGAAAGGTGATTGTATATTTGATTAATGATCTCAAAGGTCTTAGCCCAGCCTTTTGCACTCATCGTATACCAATGGAAGACCAATGTAAGCCCGTAGTGGACCACCAAAGGAGGCTAACTCATGCCATGCGAGAGGTAGTAAAGAAAGAGGTCATCAAGTTACTTGATGCCGGAATCATCTACCCGGTTCCGCATAGCGAATGGGTGAGCCCGGTACACTGTGTACCGAAGAAAGGAGGTTTAACCATGGTGAAAAATGAGAAGGATGAATTGATACCGCAAAGAACCGTGACCGAGTGGCGGATGTGTATCGATTATCGCAAGCTTAACAAAGCAACGAAGAAAGATCACTTCCCCCTACCGTTCATTGACGAGATGCTCGAGAGATTAGCGAACCACGCTTATTTTTGCTTTCTTAATGGGTACTCGGGGTTCATGCAAATCCCCATTCACCCGGATTATCAACACAAAACAACGTTTACATGCCCTTATGGAACGTTTGCATATAGAAGGATGCCCTTTAGTCTATGCAACGCCCCGACCTCTTTTCAATGTTGCATGATGGCCGTATTCTCGGAATTCATCGAAGAAATTGTTGAGGTGTTCATGGATGATTTTTCCGTTTATGGGAAGACGTTCATGGATTGCTTGGCAAACTTGGATAAGGTCCTCACGAGGTGTGCGGAGGTAGACTTGGTGTTAAATTGGGAAAAGTGCCACTTCATGGTTAAGCAAGGCATAGTGCTCGGACATGTTATATCCGAGAGAGGCATTGAAGTGGACAAGGCTAAGGTAGAGACGGTTGAGCAACTCCCACCTCCGATGGATGTTAAGTCCTTGATGAGCTTTCTAGGCCATGCCGGATTTTGTAGAAGATTTATTAAGGACTTCTCGAAGATCACTAAGCCTTTGACGCATCTCCTTCAAAAGGATGTGGCTTTTGACTTTGATGAGAAGTGCCTAGTGGCATTCTGGACCTTGAAAAGTGCGTTGGTGAGTGATCCCATTATTCAACCTCCGGATTGGAGCCAACCTTTCGAGATCATGTGTGATGCAAGTGACTACGCCGTAGGCGCGGTTTTGGGTCAAATAAAGGAAGGCCGAGTTCACGCCGTTTACTATGCTAGTAAAACTCTTAATGAGGAACAATTAAATTATGTCACTATGGAGAAAGAATTGCTAGTGGTGGTATTCTCCTTTGAAAAATTCAGATCTTACATCGTGAACTCGAAGGTTATTGTTTACATCAATCACGCGGCCATCAAGTATCTCTTAGCTAGGAAGAATGCTAAACCACATTTGATTCGTTGGATCCTTCTTCTCTAGAGTTCGATGTTGAAATACGTGATAAGAAGGGGGTGGAGAATGTTGTGGCCGATCATTTGTCTAGGATGAATCGTGGACAAGATGATAAAGAGCCCATAGGAGACTAGATGAGAGATGACCACCTCTATCGAGTGCTTGATAAAGACACTTGGATGATTGATATCATTCGAGCGATTTGGAAGATGCCTCTTGACCATCTAGATAAAAACTCTCAAAGGAGGATAATCTCCGAAAGTCGAAAATACTTTTGGGATGCACCATACCTCTTCAAACTTGGCAATGACGGAGTCATGATAAGTGTGTGCCAAGAGAAGAGAAGCTTGAACTTGAGAAAGTGCCACTCGACGGAGTACGGTGGACACTATAGCCATTTTAGGACCCAAGCAAAAGTGTGGTCCAGCAGATTCTATTGGTCGGAGATGCATGAAGATACTAAAAGATATGTTGCATCATGCCCCGAATGCCAAAGAACCGGAAACATCTCTCAAAGAAACTCTATGCCCTTGAGATATAATATACAAATCGATTTGTTCGATGTGTGGGGAATAGACTTCATGGGGCCTTTCAAAAACTCACATGGATATGAGCATATTCTAGTCATGGTTGATTATGTATCCAAGTGGGTAGAGGCCATGCCATGTCGTAAAGCTTCCACGGAGGAGTCCATTGCTATGATCAAGAGCATGATTTTTCCTCATTTCGGTACACCGAGAATCTTGATTAGCGATGGAGGAACTCACTTCACTGCGAAGAATTTCAAAAGGTGTTTGTCCAAGTTGGGAATTGAACATAGGGTCTCTACGGCCTATCATCCACAAACCAACGGACAAGCGGAAGCATCGAATAGGCAATTAAAAAGCATCCTCAACAAAACCATAGAGAAGGGAGGCAAGGATTGGTCAAAGAAATTAGACGGAGCTTTGTGGGCGTATCGAACGGCGCTCAAGACACCGATAGGTATGACCCCTTATCAATTTGTCTATGGAAAAGCTTGCCACCTTCCGGTTGAGTTGGAACATAAAGCCTATTGGGCGATCAAAGAGATGAACCTTGATCTTGATGCCGTGGTGGTAGAGCGAAGAATTCAAATAAGCGAGCTAGAGGAGATGAGGTTGAAAGCATACGAGAATGCAAGTATATACAAAGAGAGAATTAAAAGGTGGTATGACAAAAGGTTGAAGAAAAAAGAGTTTAAAGAAGGAGATAATGTCCTCCTCTACAATTCGAGGTTTAAAACCTTCAGAAAGGGGAAATTGCAAAGCAAGTGGGACGAACCTTATGTTGTTTATTCGGTGCTCTCCAATGGAGCGGTAACCATTATGGATGTGAAAGGCGATCAATTCATGGTGAATGGTCAACGGCTTAAGGTTTACTATGAATCTGACGTTGTGCTCCTTCATCGTGTTAATGTCTTCACCATAGAAGAAGAGCCCGAACGTCTAGCCTAGGACGTAAAACAAGGTGTTGATTTTTGTAAATAGTTTTTCTTTCATTTTTCTGGAGTTTCTCGTGAAGATTTACTGGACCAATGTTTTCTCATGGGCTAAGAATGCGAAAAAGGGCGGTACACGGGAAACGGGACCGGACCGGCCCCCGGAGCAGGTTCGGCCGGCTGGCCCGATCCGACCGGCCCAGTGGGGGCCCGATGGCGGTTCGCCCCGGTTTTTCCCTGATTCACTCCTTTTCGACTTCCTTCTTTGGTCAAAAAATTTTAAGGGAAGTTTGAATAAGGAAAATGCGGTTTCTAGGGTATTCCTTTTCGGACTATTTATTTGGCCGAATTGGGAGCTCGGGAACCCATCCTATCTAGCATTATTTTGCACCCACGCAGCAGCCATGGTGTCCCCGAAGAGCGTAGAGTTGAAGCAAGGCGCCAAGGAGCCATCGATGGAGGAGGCGAAGCGATGCGAGCTCAAGGTACCCGTGGAGATCAAGAGGACCGCCCGCATCCGTTGCGGAGGTCGTGTCCTGACCGGAGCTATCACATCTCGCAACCCTGTCAAGGAGGAGAACATCTCTACTCCCGTTCGAAGGTCGGCGCGCATCCGTGGCATGAAGCGGAAGGATTACAAGGAGGTGTCGCCCGAGCCTAAGACTATGGGGATAGCGACTACTCCAACGATCGTAGCCCGAGCTCGTGGGTGGCCGCCGGAAGAGATGGTAATGATTTGTACATTTGGGAAGAGGTGCCCAAGGAGAAGACTCCCGAAGGCCCCAACGGCGGAGGCAACAACGACGGCAGCAACGACGACGACGACAACAATGATGATGGCGACGACGGCGGAGACCCTAGCGATGACGACCCTTTCGGGATGCATCTGATGTGTTGTGCGGCTTGCCGTCACTCCATCTCGGAGCTCTACGCATCGGTCGATGAATGTTTCCAAGCCATGGAGGTGATGAGGCAGCGTATGGAGGATTTGGAACGCGTGGTCGAAGACAACTACAAGTTCCTGAATCGGAACGTGCGCAAGTTATTCGGCATGGTGGGGAACATGAAGGGCAAGTGGTGCAATAGTTGCGGGAAGTATCACTAGGTTTAGTTTCCCCCCTTAGGATTTTTGTAAGATACGACGAGGACGTCGCATGATTTTAGCATGGGGGAGAACTAGCTAGCTAGCCTTTAGTTTCAAGTTTAGATTGGTTCGGTTTAGTCTTCGAGAGAGTTTAGTTTTCGAGAGAGTTTTAGAGTTTAAGAGTCTTTAGTTTGTGAGTGTGTTTATAAATTTTTGCAAGTGTCTTAATTTAGTGTTGCATCAAAGAAAATCAAATAAAAAGAGTCCTTTAAATTTTGTGTCTTGTGTGATGCTTATCTTGATTTACTCGTTTGTTCGTCTTTAGTTTTTGATATATGAACATAAGTGTGTGGTTTGAAAAATGTTTACCGTGGTGCTTAGTGGAATTACTACTACTAAAAGTACCCATACCGTGCTTCGATATTGAGCTTTACATTTTGGTTGTGCTATGTTCGATGCTGAAAGTTGGAGGAATTCAATTCTGAAAATTATCTAAAAACCCTTGTGATAAAGGTTAGCAAAACCTCTTTTTTCCAAGTTGAGAGTAAGAAAAGAATCATATACAAAGCCAAACTTATTTTCACTCCACCATAAGTGCAATTAGCGCGATGAGTTGGGCTAGGACTCTTCTCTCTTGGGAGTTTTAATTTCGAGCAATGATCATGTCCTTGTGCTTATCTTTTTGTTGCTAGCCTTGTCATGCATTCGGTAACGTGACTTTCACATTGGAAGTCCTGTACATCGCCAAATTCCATACCCGAACCTATACATCTCTTTTGTACATCGCATTCCTTGAACACAACCTACTTCCAAAGTTTCGTCTCGTCTCTAGCATGGTTTTTCTTTAAAATTCAGATTGCGTGCATGCAAGAAATAGAGGAGTTGAGAGCTTTGGAAAGGGAGAAAAAGATGTCAAGAGAGGGAAAAATAAAGAGAAAAGTATGTGTATGGAAAAGAAAGAAAGAAAAATAGAAAAGTAAAGAAAAAATATATGTATGAGAAAGAAAGAAAAAAAGAGAAGAAAAAAAGAGAACAGAGGGCTGAATCAAGTGAAAGAAAAAAAATAAAAGTGCAAGGAAGGATGTCACGTTGTTGAGAGACGAAACTTTCACTCTTTTTCCAACCATGTGCAATCCGACAACGAGGACGTCATCGGTGCCTCGTAGTCATATTTTCTTTTGCCCTTGCACATGTCCACCATTCTAAATCTTCTCATCCTTGATATCCCCACATATGGTTTATTCTCATGATCATTGGCTTTGAAAGGTAAATAACCATTAGAGGAAGTTCTTAGTTTGACAATACTTGTGTTGATTGTGCTAGCCATGCCTATAGCTCCACTCTACATGTTATATGAGAGACTTATGGGAGGTGAGAGTTTTATAAAACTTGTTTAGGATAGCCACTTTATATGAGTGACATGAGAGAGATTGGAGAAAGGTTTTTGTCTAACACTTGTTGCAGGAATTTTGTTTTTGAAAATCATAAAAACCCTCCAATGGAAGCAAAGAGGTAAGCATGGCTGAGATTGAAGGCTTCGAGTGAAGAGTTTGAGTTGTGGGGTAAAACTTGATGTGGTATAAATTCTAAACGCCCATGTTTATATATGATGATCATTACTTTATGTTTATGTATTAAAGATAAAAGATTGACTAACTTGTGAGGAATGATTTAGCGGAACATGATTACAACGCCTTGGATGAAGTTTTTTTACGAGTAGTTGCTCGAGGACGAGCAAGTTCTAAGTGTGGGGGAGATGTTGACGGTGTATTTTGGTACACCAGACATGTTCATTACACTTTGGTTTGGATTTGTTTATGGAACTAACCTGCCACTAGAAATACTAATCATATAACAAGTTCATCTTTGTGCATGCATTTGGAAGTGCTGTGTTTATGTAGGAAAACATGGACATAAAGGACGGATTCACAACAAGTTCAAAGGAGCATTTACGGAGTCTTGTTCGTGTTCATGAGCTTGACGAAATCACTTCCAATGGTGGCGAGGACTGAAGTGCTACGCAGGAACACCCCAGGGATTAAAGTGTAAAAGACCGAACTTCACGCACAGAGAACCTCCATCTTGGACGCGAGGATGACATCACCAAAATCATGCAAATGGAGGGGGCAAAGTGCATAATCACCTGAGGACCCACGGGCACGAAGGGGCGACCAAGCCGGGCCAGGATGGGCCTGGGCCGGTCGGCCTAAGCCGGCCGGCCTGGCCCACTCCCGACGTCGGTTCAGCCCCCCTTTCCTTGCACCCGAAGGATCTTCAACCCTAAGGATCGACCTTCTTGAAGGAAGCACCCACAAGTGGAGAAGAAGGAAGACACCGTCGGAAGGGTGACCATGATCAACGGTGCCATGATTACCTCCGCGTAGTGACAGTACGGGGGGAGGGAAAGGGCGAAACGGTGGTCACAACCCCCGATAGATTAGATTGGTTTTCGTGTTTAAAGCGATTGCATGTTCAAGTATCATAGACCCACGGGCGAGTGTCTCCTATCTTGATAGCTTAGTCGTTCTCTCTAGTTTAGTGTAGTCGTTTTCTAGTTTAATGTTAGATAGGGTTGGAGTAGTTAGTGAGTAGAGGTAGATCAAACACTTGTAATCCCCTTTCTCCGCGGATTGACAAGAACGTACCTTGGGAATCCCGTGGTGAAAAAGGTGTAGGTCCGTACGCTTGCGGATCGTAGGTGGATACGTCTTTTATCCATCAACAGAGCCTGACGAAGATCCTGATGATGTGCATGAAGATCCTAAGGCTTTGAAATTGATCCAGCACACGTAAATTGGATTCCCTCATTTGAGCATCAAAATGACTACAAAGATCAATTGTGCACTCACCAAATCTATGAATGAATTAAATAGTTTGCAGGCAACAAAATAGATGTCTCACTGTACAAATTGTCTTTTTAATTATCTGTGTGTATCAAATAGACAGTAGCTGACTAAACTGTTGTATGAAAATCTTGTTGAATTCAATGCAAGGCCCTAAACTTTTCAAAAGTTAGGCCCTCGAAAAGAAAAAAAGTTGGGCCCTCAAATCTTATTTTTCTATAGCTCGTGAGCATAAATAACACTACAATCGTCCCCGCCAATTTACCCGATCTCATTTCTTCTTTCTCTGGGACATAAAAGGGAAGATACTTTTCTCAGCAGTCACACATGCTAGCAATCATACAATGGCAGGACACTATCAGAACGAAGAGAATAGCCTATAAAAATTGCATGAATATGTGCCCTTCATCTTCAACTGTGAATTCACACACCCTCAGCGCATAGTTCAGTTGAGACGAGTTACAACAATTCATCGTACAAGCCAAGAAGAACCACCTCACCACAGAATCAACAAATGAAATGTGTCCTAAAAGTACATTACTCGTAGTTACAACCTTGGTGGTACACTAGCAAACCAGATAGGAGCACACAGTGAAACATTATAGCTGCAAAAGGCCAGGAGGAGTACCATCAATTATACAAACAGAAGAAATGTGGCACTAACTACCACCACTGCTAAGTGCTAACCATCCATCCACACGATGGCAAACCATGCTTGTCACTGTTCGCGAATCACCATCGCCCTCCGCCCCTCGCCAAAAAAAACTGTGATTGTACACATCACCCCTCCATGTTGATCAAAGCCAATGCGGAAACTTGTAATTTTCTACCACATATGTCAAAACTACAACGATTTTGACATATGTGGTCCACGTATGTCAAAAAATGTTGTAATTTTGTAAATCATACATTTTTATACTTAGACGTTGCAAAAACACGCTTACACATTTAAGGGTTTAAATACTCTCTACATCATTAATCGGTACACAATCCAACACTATAATTGTGGGTTTGGCATTTTCTTTTCATTTTCGTATGCTCTTTGAGCGTACAATATAATTGTGGTTTTGACATTTTAGCACCTTCTATTTAAGATGCTCTTCACATGAATATAATTGTATTAAATTGGTGAATATGAAAAATCGCATGGTGCAACGATGCTACCCAAAATTGATGAAAATATGAGTCATCAGGTATATGAAAACACATTAACCATATAGACGTTGTAAGTAGGTGATATGGAGGTGGATATTTGAAAGTCCCTAACTCGCAAAACCATTAATGGAACATCGAGGACATATGTTTTCATTCAATATTTCCACGTTCTAATCTCCCTCTTACTCTAATAAGTCAATTGTCACCCTCCTCCCCCTCCCCGCTATCACATGAGCATCCTCCAGTGTCATACTTCCACAACAACCCTCTTCCCTCCTCCCCACATCCTACCTTAAGCAAGCGACAAAGCATTACCGTTAGACCTGATCATGGGCCGCCCGACCCAATAAAACCGACCCGACCTGCCCGAAAAAACCCGACCGTGCGACAGGTCGACGTGATCCAAAATTTTCACGTGAATCAAGAAAAAACCGACCCAACCGGAAAATTACAATAAAAAACTCGAACCCAACCTGTCGGTGTGACGGGTCGAGCGCGAGCCAAGAATTTTGACCCGGTAACCCGACACGACCCGACCCTATCCATGATTAGGTATAGTTACCATTCGTACTTACCACCACAACTCGTGTAGAACCACAAGCACCCCTCATATGCCACCACCATTCCCTTCCCCCAAACTAGCGCAAAGATGCTAAAAGTGCATCTAGGCCCCTAATTAGTTTTGGTGATAATGAAAATCACAATTTGTAGGATTTGATTGTTTCAATGAGATATGTGCAGGAATAAAAGGAAAAGAATTGTCAAAAGGTCAAAGGAAGGCCCCCAAATTTTTTAAGTGGTGTTCAAGCTTAATGATGATATAAATTCCAATTTTCATTTTGAATTTGAGTATAGGAAACAATGTACTGTAAAGGGGGTGAGAAGAGTTGAGTCAATTTTTGCCACAGGTGCTACACTTGAGACCTAACATCCTATGAGAGACAAATTCACCCATGAACACTTTGTTTCTTTAACTAATTGGGTGGCCCGGGTAGTCTGGCATTTCTGCCCGATGATCCGCCAGGGCTACGTGATCTGGTGGGATCCCCTGGGAGCGTACTGAGTATTTCCGGATGATTCAGTGGTTGCACTGAATGACCCGGTATCCCTTCGCAGAAACCTCTAATTGGGTATTTATACCCCTTTGGCCCCTATTTCAATTGTTGCTGCCTCCCACGACTTGAACACCTTATTGAGTTTCAATCCGTCCCTCCCAACTCCCCTCGAAGCCATTCCTTGCAAGGTTTCACCTAGGGTCTGGGTGTGAGAGACATTTGAGGTGTAAGATTGAGCCCTTTGAGTGAGTTCTTCCCTAGTTAATCTCAAGAAGCACTTGTGGCGGCCAAGACTCTTTAATTCACATTTTTTACTCTTGAAGCTTGCTTCTAAACGGCTAGGAATCGCCTATTGAGTGCCCTCTTCGTGTGGAGCACCTAGAATGTTTGTATTACCCTTCTCTTCGTGGGGATTCATAGTAAGTACCACAATCCTCCTTGGTGGTCGATTAGGAGATGCAAGTGGCTCTCTGTGATAGCCCACCCTTGGTGGAGGTGAACTTCTGTAACAAATCTTTGTCTCATTCGCTTATTGTGTTCACCTCTGTTTCTTGACCTAGAAGCTTGTTTTGGCCCGATTTATAGTTTTGTGTGGTTGCTAGGCTATCCATCTGTTATAGAGTGTTTGTAGCATCTATATAAAACTTTTGATTCAAATATAATTGGTAGTTTCTATTTTCATTTTGAATTTCGCTTAAATTATTCATGATGTCAGGTAATCCGCCAAAGACCCCGGGTGATCCGACCTCCGGATCATCCGGCCTTGTCGTCGGATCATCTGAGCCGTGATATCCGCTGCTAAGTTTTTTAGGAAAATTTTTAACTGGTTCTATTCACCCCCTCTAGGCATCACAAGATTCTTTCAGACGCCAACCTTCCAAGTCTTCTCTCTAGCCATGTAACTACCCGACCGAAAACCCTAACCGAAGATTATTGGAGAACCATCAGATAGCCAGTGTCAACGATGGTTCTAGAAATTGGAGTGCCACCACCGACAATGAATCAAGAGGTTGGGGTGCTATTTGTCAATGATGGATCTAGAGGTTGGTGCACCACGTTCGGGAGTGTATCCAGAAATTTGAGCACAACTACCAATTGTCGATTGATCTGGAGGTTGAGCACAAGTGCTACTGATAGATCTGGAGGTTAATGTCTCCATCATCAATGGGTCTAGAGGTTGGAGCACTGCCACCATTGAGCATTAACAGTTCTAGAGGTTGGAGCCTTTGGGTCATGAATGTATGTGGAGGTATTTACCGTGTTCGGCAGATATTGAGCTGATTTTTGCGACAAATTTGTTCTGGTAGAAAAATACGACATGCTGATTTGTTCGACATATTTATTCTTATTTTGTTTCTTGCTTTCTTAATTCCTTCCGTTGTTTATCTTTTTTAATTTCCTCCATTTACTTCCAAATCTGGGCTCTCAACTATATCACTTTTTTTGTTGGATTTAACCATAGCAATGCATGCAGTTAACATTATATAAAAAATGGTAATGACTTCTGCACGGCTACTTGCAAGGGACCAACAAATTACAGCCGCATAAAAATTGCTTCTAAACCATCTGTATCAATTGTACTAGCATTTGTAAAAAATAGGATCTGACATCTGAGCATGCTTTTTTTTTTTGAGAATCTGAGCATGCTTATTGAACACAGTTAAAGTATAGCCATAAAAAACACTGCTCGTTCAGCTTAATTCCTCGCACCTGATTGGCCAAACTTACCTCCCACGGATCGCCCTCACAAACTCCATCCCAGCCGTCCCAGCCGAGCCAGATCCTGTCGTCCATTGCCTTCGCACGCGGATCGACGGGCCCACCACTCCTTTCCCTGCTCAGTTTAAAACAGCCCATCCTCACCACGAATTTGCAGAGCACCAGTCACAGCCTTCTCTCCCCGCTGCCTCTTCTCTCCAGCTCTCGCAGCGCAGCAGTAGCCAGCCAGTCGGCCATGGACGTCAGCGGAGCTGGAGCCACCGGCAAGGTGAAGAAGGGAGCGGCCGGTCGCAAGGCCGGCGGACCCAGGAAGAAGTCGGTGACCCGGTCCGTGAAGGCTGGGCTGCAGTTCCCCGTCGGCCGTATCGGGCGCTACCTCAAGAAGGGCCGGTACGCGCAGCGCGTCGGCAGCGGCGCCCCCGTGTACCTCGCCGCCGTCCTTGAGTACCTCGCCGCCGAGGTGCTTGAGCTCGCCGGCAACGCGGCAAGGGACAACAAGAAGACGCGCATCGTCCCGCGCCACGTGCTCCTGGCGGTCCGCAACGACGAGGAGCTCGGCAAGCTGCTGGCCGGCGTCACCATCGCCCACGGCGGCGTCCTCCCCAACATCAACCCGGTGCTCCTGCCCAAGAAGGTGGCGGAGAAGGCGGCCGCCAAGGAGGCCAAGTCGCCAAAGAAGGCTGCCAAGTCTCCCAAGAAGGCCTAGAGAGACTCTCCATTAGTGCTTTATGCTGTTCGATGTTCCTGTCTGGTAGATCTGTAGATGGGATGGCTTCTGATGTAGTGTACTTACTGTGGCTTTGTGATCTCTGCATTATGCTGGAAGAATTCAGAAATCAGGGTTTGTTACTCGCAATTTGCAAAGTGTTTTTGATGTTTCGTTTCTTTCCCCAATCAGGGCACGTAAGTCTGCTTACGGTAGTTGCGAGTACAATTGCAGATAAGATGACAACGATTCTTTTTCTGGCAACCGGAACGACAACAGTTTGGCCCATCACGCTCGCGGCTGTAGCATCATTCTCTTCGGAGCAATTCTTCCTCAGAGCAAGTGAAAATAACAGTATAAACAGATGATTCACGCTCACTTTCTCGGAAAAATAAACAGCAAATAGGATTGCCAGAGGAAAAACGAAGTGCCAAATGGCAAAAATGTGCACATACAGTACTCCATAGCTGACTGCCTGACACCTTTGATTGCCAGCACAAGTGATTCAACATTTTCAGTAAGAAATCTTCAGACTTCAATTTCAAAAAAAAATCTTCAAACTATTTGCGTGCTCTGAGGTTGGGTGGAACAGAAAGGGCATTTAGTGCAATTTTAGAAGCTGAGAAAACAGCACGAAAAATATTCCATGAGGTTGGGCTTCATGTTCCAATTCCTGAAAAATCCAATCATCCTATGCACATCACGATAATTTTTTTTGAAATGTTTTATTTGATATTGTTATTTTAGATTTTGTTCAACAGATAATTTCTAGGTGATATTATCCTTTGGGTGCATTACCTTATTATATGGACAAAAAATGTTGAATTTAGTACTATCTAAGATTTTTAAACTAACGGTTACTTGTAAACTACTAGTCCCCATTTGGGAATGAATGACAACTTTTTTTATTGTTGATGCTTTAACTAACAATATCTGTTTGATATTTGGTTAATATCATTTGATTTGTTACAACAATAATTCAATCATGTTAAAAGTTTGTAGCTATTTTTCTATAAATACTTGTAGCGTGATCAAATATTCAATAACATAGTCAGTTTTCAATTATTCTGAAACATACATTAGTATAAAATTAAGATAAATAACACTCTATGAGTTTAAAGTTATTAGTCTTTTTGGCTTTTCCAATTCATTAATTTTGTTAGGCACTTAAATATATACTTGTCTAAATCCATCATAATTTATGAACTTAACATAAAGTTAAAACTGACTAATAATTTGGGATGGAGGATGGCTGCATAACATTTTTTTAGCTTTCTCTACAACTTGATTTAGCGAACTGCCAACGCAAAAAGAATTAACACACAAAGTGGACACATTAGATTCTTAAATCAGAGTAACCAAAAGTATAATGGTCAGTGTCAAAATAACAACTTCAGAAAATTTCGACAACATTTAAGTACAATGTTCTTGAAATACATGTTCAGAAACAGTTGTTCCACGACTTCTGCTTATTTGCTTGCACCTGATTGGCTGAGCTATCCCACCCGCGGATCGCCCCTCTGAAACACCATCCAAGCCGTCCGAACCCTTCCTAACTGACCGTCCATTTTCTAGCCCGCGGATCGACGGGCCCACCACCCTCCCACCCGCGCGCCATTTAAAAGTACAGGCCCCCTTCCCATTTCTGAAGCATCAACCGCTCAAATTCACGCGCGCACACCCAATTTTTTCTCCTCTCCGAAGCTTTCGAGCGGAGAATCAGCAGCCATGGACGCCAGCGGAGCCACTGGCAAGGTGAAGAAGGGAGCGGCCGGGCGCAAGACAGGCGGGCCCAGGAAGAAGTCCGTGACGCGGTCCGTGAAGGCCGGGCTGCAGTTCCCCGTCGGCCGCATCGGGCGCTACCTCAAGAAGGGCCGGTACGCGCAGCGCGTCGGCAGCGGCGCCCCCGTGTACCTCGCCGCCGTCCTCGAGTACCTCGCCGCCGAGGTGCTTGAGCTCGCCGGCAACGCAGCGAGGGACAACAAGAAGACGCGCATCGTCCCGCGCCACGTGCTCCTTGCGATCCGCAACGACGAGGAGCTTGGCAAGCTGCTGTCCGGGGTCACCATCGCCCACGGCGGCGTCCTCCCCAACATCAACCCGGTGCTCCTGCCCAAGAAGGTGGCGGAGAAGGCGGCTGCCAAGGAGGCCAAGTCGCCCAAGAAGGCTGCTAAGTCTCCCAAGAAGGCCTAGAGAGGCTCTCCATTTAGTGCTTTACTGTATGCTGTATTGCTGTTCGATGTTCCTGTCTGGTAGATCTGTAGTTGGGATGGCTTCTTATCTAGTATAGTTACTGTGGCTTTGTGATCTGCGCATTTTGCTGGAAGTCTGAAATCAGAGTTTGTTACTCCAGTTTGCCAAGTGTTTTTGATGTTTCGTTTCTTTCCCCGGATTTGCAATCAGGGCGCATAAATGATAAACCTCCTTATACGGTAGTTTAGATTAAAATTGACGATAAGATGGCAACGATTCTTTTTCTAGCAACTAGAATGGCAATGAAGACAAGAATGGCGACAGTTGTTTGCCAGATCTCCGCTGTAGCATCATCCTCAGTAAATGAAAATAAACAGTTGATTCATGCTCACTTTCTTGGAAAAAGAAATAGCAAATAGGATTACCAGTGGAAAAACGAAGTGTCAATGGCAACGGTGTGCACATATAGCTGACAGCCTGACACTTTTGATTGCCAGCATAAGTGATTCAGCATTTTCAGTAAGAAATCTCAGACTATTTCCGTGCTTTGCTGTTGGATGGAACATAAAGGGCATTAATATATCCCCAAAACTCATGTATTGGGGCTCTTTCAAAAAACAATTCACCAATATCCTATCATCGCTAAAAATTAGTCTCCCCGATATTTCAAACATACCATGTCACCGCAATCTTTAACTTTTCTCCATCTGCTCACAAAAGTAGCTTGTAATTTTTCTCCATCTACTCAGAGAAGTGTTTGGCCATCTCCTTTTTTTTTCTTGCAATGTCCTACGGTGAACCCCACATGTCATCCACGAGGAAGGATTTGAAACAGCAGCTATTGGACCAAGGGGAGAAATTGGACGGGGGCACCACGATTCTGGGACAACAGACGCTCATCGATTTGGTTGATCTGCACTGCAGCACACGATACTGCGAGAGGACTGGAGGAGGGTGTAGGAGCTGGTGGCGAGCTCAGGGGCCACGCCATGGGGAGCCCAGCAAAGGCGCTGTGGGGAGGCCGTCGGAGGCACCGTGGGGAAGCTCGTAGACAATCTAGTGCCGCATCTTGGGGTAGACGCGAAGCATCTTGCCCCTGCCCCCTGCTGCCGCCGGAAGCCACCGCCGGTACTGCCACTGAAAGATGAAGATTTGCGTCTCGCGAGTGGAGGGGAGCTCGCGGGAATGGTGAATCGCGCGCGGAGGATCGGGGATGGAGGAAACTCCCGCATATTTGCGTGGCGCAGGGTGAGATTTTCGCATCGCCAAAACATTGGGTAGGAACAGGGGAAATGTTATAATTTCATTTTTCATATTTTTCACGTAAAGAAAGATATTAGGAACAAGATTATCAGTCTTTTGGAGCCAGCAATGACCTGTCCAACTGTAAAAAATAGATGTACGAAACTGGATCTTGACTCTAGCTAGAAACTCTACTTGGGCCTCTATTGTTTATGTGGACCCCATGAAACCCATTCTATCTGCCCCACCCTGCTTCGCTGCGCATCCACCCGACCGCCGTCGGGCACCTCCGCTCGCGCAGCAGCCGTCTCCGCCTTCGCGACTTTGCCCGTCCAGCCTTCGTCCTCCTGACCGGAGGCGAGCGCGCTCGGTTCGGCCTCCTGCTCGAGCAGCGGTAGCGGTGGCCTCCTGCTGCAACGGTGGTGCCCTCGTCACGCTCCGATGACCGCCATGGATGATGGTCCTGTGCCCGTTCTTGGTCCGTTCTTGGATGATGACTGGCATGTTGGTGGTCCGTCGCAGCCTCCGCATCCAAGCGTCGCCGCTTCTCCGCTTCTACGCTTCCTGTTTTGCGAAGTCAAAACAAATTCATCTAGGAAGTCTTAGCACGACCCAATTAAGAGTTTCAGAAAAATATATTCATCGTGAAGACTACAGTTCAGAGATTCAGAGAATGCGTTTTGTTTTAAACGAAGAGAATGCATTTGATTTTTACACAGAGAGAATGTATTCATCATGCAGACTACAATTCATCAAAGATTCAGGTACTCCTTCATGGAGATAATCCAGCCCCCGTGCGGCACCAATCATTATCTGCAGCCAGAGGAGGAGGCAGCGGCTCGAGGAGGAGGCTGCGTACCGGGTCCTTGTCGAGGAGGAGGTCGCCGTCAAGGAGGAGGTCGCCGGGGAGCAGACCGTCAACAACTCGCAGTGGAGTTGGAGACCGCGTCTTCCGTCGCGGGGGCGTTGTGACCTCACGCCTGGTGCCGGCACCGTGCCCGGGGAGGATAGTGTCGGGCATACACCCGGGTACTCATGCAAGGAAGGAAGAATAGTAGAAGACGGACTCTGGTAGAATTCCCCCGTACTCCTACTAGGACTCGCTCCGTGTACTCCTACTAGGACTCCTCGCCTTGTAACCGACTAGGAACCCGCCCCCTGGACTATATAAAGGAGGGCGGGTACCTAGCCGCACATCCACAATCCCTCCGGGGACAACCAACACCAAGCGCAGGGCGCCATACTTGATCCCCCAAACAGGACGTAGGGTTTGCCACCTTGGCAACCCGAACTCGTATAAATCTTGTGTCCCGTGTCCTTGCGCATACCTTCGAGTTCTCGGTCTCCCGATCACGATCCCCACCGCACAATCTACTACCTCGGGTACCCCCTCGGTAGGGTTGCTGGTCTAAAACACCGACAGTGGCGCGCCGGGTAGGGGTGATCATCACCACCGGCGAATTCGAAGGACCATCGTCGGCAAGATCAATCTACTCGTCAACTCGCCGAGATCCATTGAAGCAAGTCGCCTTGCTCTTGTCAAAGCGGAATCAATTTTCCTACGCCGCGCGTCCGGGTGCCTCGGCACGTCGCGCGGCTCATCACGCGGCTCCTCGCGCCGCTCGTCGTCGACTACTCCGCCTCGCGCGAGCTCGTCGTCGTCGACTACTTCTCCTACGCCGCGCGTCCGGGTGCCTCGGCACGTCGCGCGCGCTCGTCATGCGGCTCCTCGCGCGCGCTCGTCGTCGACTACTCCGGGCTCGTCGTCGACTACTTCTCCTACGCCGCGCGTCGGGTGCCTCGCACGTCGCGCGCGGCTCGTCACGCGGATCCTCGCGCGCTCGTCGTCGACTACTCCGCCTCGCGCGAGCTCGTCGTCGTCGACTACTTCTCCTACGCCGCGCGTCCGGGGTGCCTCGGTGCGTCGCGCGGTTCGTCACGCGGCTCCTCGCGCCGCTCGTCGTCGACTACTCCGCCTCGCGCGAGCTCGTCGTCGTCGACTACTTTGCCTCCGCCGCGCGTCGGGGTGCCTCGGCACGTCACGCGGCTCGTCACGCGACTCCTCGCGCCGCTCGTCGTCGACTACTCCGAGCTCGTCGTCGACTACTTCGCCTACGCCGCGCGTCCGGGTGCCTCGGCACGTCGCGCGGCTCGTCTTGCGGCTCGTCGCTCCGCCCATCGTCGACTACTCCGGGCTTGTCGTCGACTACTTCACCTCGCCGCGCGTCCGGGTGCCTCGGCACGTCGCGCGGCTCGTCATGCGGCTCGTCGCGCCGCTCGTCGTTGTCGACTACTCCGCCTCGCGCGCGGCTCGTCGTCGACTACTCGCCCTCGCCCGGGCTCGTCGTCGACCACTCCGTGCACCGCGACTTCGTCTTGCGGCCACGCCGACTCTACTTCGGCCACGTCGTGCGTGGTGACTACTTGCCTCGCGGCAACACTGGCTCTACTTTGAGTGCGCCGCATGCTGCCACGACGTCATCTTCCTCGGTCGCATCGCGTCGACCATTCATCTCGGCTAGTTTTCCAATCTAGTCGAGAACGGCGATCACGCCCCTAGCGACTAGCGGAATCAACTACGACTAGTTAACTTCAACAACAACCCTCGTGGCTCCATCGCCGACCGCCACGGCTTCATCAACAAGTCCCGCCGGCAAAGAACAACGGCTAAGTCATTTATCTAAATGATTACTATTTTCTTGGCTTGTTCTCCTCATCATGTAGGACTGCTTGCCGACTACTCATTTGTGTATGCTTCTCGGCGGGTTTCACGGGAGCTACACTCTGCTGACTACTCTTGGGGCATATCAATCAAGTCGCCGTGAGTCTACTTCATCAACTCGGGGGCTATCCCTAGGAGGCAGTTTCTAAAGTCCGCTACGCGCGGCAATCTAAAGTCGACTTCTAAAGTCGCATTCTAAAGTCCGCTCCGCGCGGCAACTTAAAGTCGACGCTGGTCGCATCTTCGCCTACTTCGGTGGCATACTACGTGTGTAAGCTTCGATGGAACCTAGGCGTAAGCGGCCCTCGGGCCACGGCGACGATGGAACCTAGGCGCACGTGGTCTTCATGCTCCGTACCATGGGTCCAAGTACCCTAAGTACTCGCGCTCCGTACCTTGGGTCTGAAATCCATGGCCCAGGTACGCAAGTCGACTCCGGTCGCACCCTCAAGCCCACTCCGGTGGCACAAGCCCGCTCTGGCGGCAATCATACCTTGGGTCTGAAATCCATGGCTCGGTACTTAAGCCCACTCCGGTGGCACAAGCCCGCTCTGGCGGCAATCGTACCTTGGGTCTGAAATCCATGGCTCGGGTACTTAAGCCCACTCCGGTGGCACAAGCCCGCTGCGGCGGCAAGCGTACTTTGGGTCCGAAATCCATGGCTCGGGTACTTAAGCCCACTCCGGTCGCACCCAAGCCCACTCCGGTGGCACAAGCCGACTCCGGTCGCACCCAAGCCCACTCCGGTGGCACAAGCCGACTCCGGTCGCAATCTTAAGCCCGCTCCGGCGGCAAAACTACTCGTTTTCTCTGATTTTTCATTTGCTTTGGCTTTCCGGAAAGTGCTTTTCGTTTTTTGCATCTTAAGTCCACCCCGCGTGGCACAAAGTCGACTTCTTCAGTCGCATCTCAAAGTCCGTTCTGCGCGGCATTCTAAAGTCAACTTCTAAAGTCGCATATCAAAGTCCGCTCTGTGCGGCACCCTAAAGTCGACTTCGGTTTTCAAGTCGCAACTCAAAGTCCGCTCCGCGCGGCAACTAAAGTCGACTTCGGATTTCAAGTCGCATCTCAAAGTCCGCTCCGCGCGGCACAAAGTCGACTTCGGTTTTTAAGTCGCATTCTAAAGTCCGCTCGACGGCACGACTACTTCTCAAGCTCCACGGCTCGACGCCAAACGCTACTTGGAATCTCTCCCGGCTCGGGGGCTACTTGAAGATAACTTCGGCATGCTTCGCTCGCTCTCAAGCTCGGGGGCTCCTCACCAATCACTACTCGACGTGGCTCATACGGCTCTCTTATCTCGGGGGCTACACGCCGCAAGAGTACTCGGATGATGGCTTCGCGAACACGAAGACCCTTGGATTGATTACCTAATCATTTCAAGGCTCTGGGGTCGCTATGCTACACCCATCATTCAAATTTTTCAAGACGGAAGATTTGGCATCAAGATTGACCCTCGGCTAGAGTACGCAACTCAACCTAAGGCTCGGGGGCTACTCCATATGGAGTGCGATTTTGCAATCGCATTTCCATATAATCTCGACTTCAAGACGGATGAGTCGGACCACCTTCCGGCCTCGCGGCGATTCAAGTACTATTGAAGGCTTCTCCAAGCGGTGCTCGAGGACGCTCAAGAACTACTCGAAGAGGCTTCAAGACTACTCGAACTACTACTCTCGACTCCAACGTGCTCGGGGGCTTGTCGGGCATACACCCCCGGTACTCATGCAAGGAAGCAAGAATAGTAGAAGACGGACTCTGGTAGAATTCCCCCCGTACTCCTACTAGGACTCGCTCTGTGTACTCCTACTAGGACTCCTGCCTTGTAACCGACTAGGAACCCACCCCCCGGACTATATAAAGGAGGGCGGGTACCTAGCCGCACATCCACAATCCCTCCGGGACAACCAACACCAAGCGCGGGCGCCATACTTGATCCCCCAAACGGGACGTAGGGTTTGCCACCTTGGCAACCCGAACTCGTATAAATCTTGTGTCCCGTGTCCTTGCGCATACCTTCGAGTTCTCGGTCTCCCGATCACGATCCCCACCGCACAATCTACTACCTCGGGTACCCCCTCGGTAGGGTTGCCGGTCCAAAACACCGACGGATAGGGACGGTACGCGCGCGAGCCGCACAACAAGACGAGAGGCCGGCCGGGACGACACCCACGACATTGGCGACGAATGCACGAGTTGCTCACCAAGGAGGCGTCCCCATATGTGGTGAGCCATGGCTCGGCCTCGGCCTCGACGCCGTCCGTGCGCACGCCGGGCGAACGGCGGACGGCCGCGGCGGGGGCGGGGATGGGGGGCGGTCTTTGCGACCCACGGCCAATGCCGTCACCGGGTCCACGGCGGCGCCGCCCCCACCACCGATTGCTGCGTCGCGGCCGTGGACGACTTCGAGTTCGCCGGAGATGTCCCACGAGCTGCCTCCAGAGGACGTCCGCACCGCGGCGGCGTTCGCAGCCACGATGCAGGGGCACGAGGCTGCAAGCATACCGACTCCTCTCGCCACCATTGGTCTTCTTGCGCGGCGGGAATGACGGCGGGGACGGATCCGCGACGAGTAGCTGGAGGGGGCGGATGGCTTGTTGGGCTTGTGCGCCTCGACCTGGCTAGCGTCGCCGGCATGAGAGCGGCACGGAGAGCGATGGCGGCGTGGCGAGCGAACGACTGCACCAAGGAGCAGGGGCTGCAGGTGGCCCAGACCACGCGCATCATCTGCAAGGGCGGCCTCGGTGGTGAGGAGGAACGTCGACCCGCACACCGTCGCGCTCGCGCACGGGAGGAAATCTGCACGTCGGCCGCACGTGCACCCGGCCGCCGCGGCCAAGCCGGCAAGCTCGGGATGCTGCGCCCGGGCCCACGAGCTCGGGGAGCCGCAATAGGGCCGGGAGTTCGGTCCACGGCGTCCGCGCTATAGCACCCCGCCACCGACGGGGTGGTGGCCGACCTCGCCGACGTGGAGGCCGCGGACGCCGACTCCTCGGCGGCGGCGGCGTGTCGACGACATCGGGCGGGCCGAGTGGTCCAGGTCGGGGGGTTGGTTTGCGGGGGGAGAGGGGGAGGAAAAGAAAAAAATGTGGGTCCCATGTTTGAAGGGGGAAACGGAGGGCCTCTAGAAATGGAGGGTGGGAGGGAGAATTTGAATGAGTATGCCAAATCAAGGTCTGTTTAGAGGCCCTACTAGAGTTGTATTATTACACAAAACCTCCAAATTTTGGAGTAGAGGCCCATATGGAGGCCTCCACTGGAGTTGCTCTAACAAAGACAAAGTGACAAAATAAAATCCATGAGGATGAGGTTGGGCTTCATATTCCAATTTCTAAAAAAATCAAACAAAAAACCTATCATCATATGCACATATCTTTTTTACTTGTCATATCTTTTTAGAAGTTGGCAAACCACAAGATTTGTTAAGTAAAATTTGACAAACTCTTGGAGATGCTCTTAGGAGGAAAAGAGAACAAAAACTGCCTTCAAAGCAGGTGTGTGTTCCAGTGGTGCTACACATCCCTTCCCGCATCGAGCACTCTACCAACTACCGCAGCTCCGCGTCCTGCACTCGCGCCGCCTCCTCCGCGTCTTTCCTCCGCCGCACGCCTCTTCCCGCGCGTCTCGTCCCGCACTCGAGATTCGACATCCTTCTCCATAGCATGAGATCCACCGCCGTCACTTCCTCCTCCCAGACCACCGCCCCAAGTGCGACGTCGTGGCCTCCTCACAGGCGCGAGATCCACCCCAGCCTCTTCCTCCTCCCGGGCCACCACCTCGAGCGCGATGGTGTGGCCTCCTCCTGCCTATAGTGTGAGGTCCGACACCACCTCTTCTTCCTCTCGGGTCTCGAGCGCGATATTCGACCTCAGCCTCCTCCTCTCTAGGGCGAGGTCCCGCCGCCGCCTCTTCCTCCTCTCGGGCTTCTTCTCCACTTGTGGGTGCTTCCTTCGAGTTGAGCGATCCTTCTCAGAAGATCTCCCTCCTCTCTCTCTAGCTTGTGGATGGCCTCTCGGTGCAAATGGCTCTCTGTCTTGTGAATGGTGGCGCCTCCACGAACTTGGGGTTGAAGATCCTTCGGGTGCAAGAGAATGGGGGCCGAACCGACCCCCGGAGTGGGCCAGGCTGTCTGGCTTGGGCCGACCGGCCCATGCCCATCCCGGCCCGGTTCGGTCGCCCCTTCGCTCCCGTGGGTCCTCATGTGTTTATGCACTTTGCCCCCTCCATTTGCACTATTTTGACGATACCACCCTCGCGTCCAAGATGGAGGTTCTCCTTGCATGAAGTCCGGTCTTTTACGCTTCAATCCTCGGGGATGTTCCTTTGTAGCACTTTGGTCCTTGCCACCATTGAAAGTGATTTCATCAAGCTCATGAACACGGACAAGACTCCTTAATTGCTCCTTTGAACTTGTTGTGAATCTGTCCTTTATGTCCATGTTTTCCTACATAAACATAACACTTCCAAAAACACAAAGATGAACTTGTTATATGATTAGTGTGCCTAGTGGCGGGTTAGTTCCATAATCAAATCCAAACCAAAGTGTAATTAACATGTTTGGTGTACCAAAATACAACGTCAACATCTCCCCCACGCTTAGATCTTGCTCGTCCTCGGGCAAGTACTCGTAAAACAACTTTGTCCAAGGTGTTGAAATCGTGCTCCTCTAATTCTTTCTTCACAAGTTAGTCAATCATTTATCTTTAATACAATAAACATAAAGCAAAGATCTTCAAGCATAAACATGGGCGTTTAGAATCTTTACAAAATCAAGATTTACCCCACAACTCAAACTCTTTACTCGAGGTCTTCAATTCCAGTCATGCTTACTTCTTTGCTTCCATTGGAGGGTTTTCATGATTTTCAAAAATAAAATTCTTGCAACAAGTATTAGACAAAAACCTTTCTCCAAGCTCTCACATGTCACTCATATAAAGTGGCTATCCTAAACAATTTTCATAAAACTCTCACCTCCCATAAGTCTCTCATATAACATGTAAAGTGTAGATATAGGTATGGCTAGCACAATCAATACAAGTATCGTCAAGGTAAAAACTTCCTCTAATGGTTCTTTCCCTTTCAAAGCTAATGATCATGAGAATTAAACCATATGTGGGGATATCAAGGATAAGAAGATATAGAATGGTGGACATGTGCAAGGGCAAAAGAAAATATGACTACGAGACACCGATGACTTCCTCGTTGTCGGATTGCACATGGTTGGAACAAGAATGAAAGTTTAGTTTCTTAACAACATGGCATCCTTCCTTGCACTTTATTTATATTTCACTTGATTCATCCTCTTCATATCTTTCTTGCCATTCCTCTTTCTTTTTTTCTTCTTTTTCTCTTTCTCTTTGTCTTTCTTTCTTTTCTTTTCTATACACATACTTTTTTCTTTACTTTTCTTTCTCTTGACATCTTTAACCCTCCTTTCAAAGCTCTCAACTCATCTCTTTCTTGCATAAACACAATCTGAATTTAAAATAAAAACTATGCTAGAGACGAGACGAAACTTCGAGAATAGGTTGTGTTCAAGGAATATGATGTACAAAAGAGATATAATGGTTTGGGTATGTGTGACGCCCCAAGTTTTCAGTCGGGTTCATTAACCCTAATGATCCGGTCAAACATGTTGACTTTGGTCAAACGACGGTCAACCTGGGCCATCACCTCGAAAATATCACCAACGACCCTTAATGACTCACCTTGGTCAACCTTTGGTCAAGATTGGTCAAACCCTAGTCCAAACCCCTTTTGAACCTTTGGACCTTCCTATGTCACTTGGAACTTTTGCCACGTTCTCCAAATTTCACCTAAACACTTCAAACACTCCTCTCTTCGTCTCGATTCCCCTCTCTCTTCCAACTCTAGGCCGAAAGAGCACGCACTGGAGGGCTCGAGCTCCGGCCTTCGGCCAGTCGACGGCAGAGCACACACGAGAGGGCCCGAGCTCCGACCTCCAGTCGTGCGCGGAGGCGACAGCGGCGGAAGGAGCTGAACCTCCGGCCGCACGTGGATGCGACGACATCGGAGGGCGCAGAGGCAGAGAGGCGGCGCCCGCTCGGGCTCCCCACTCCGGATCTAGGCGGCTGGTGGTGGGAGGAGCATGTGCGACGTAGTTCGAGGGGCACCTGTTAGGAGCTCTGCAGGCGGCACTCCATCGCGCGCTCCGCCGTGCGCGAGCTTGATCTGGTGTAGCACGGTGCTCTCCTCCGTGCGCGAGCTCGGGCTGGTGCGGCGCGGTGCTCTCTGACATGCGCGAGGTGACCCCGTAGAGCTCGACGACGACGAATCGACCGAGCCCGGAGGCGGTGAACACGGAGCTGCAGCTGGACAGGGTGCGAATCGAGCTTGACCGCCGACCTCTCTGTCGCCGGCTCAAGTAGGCCCCACGGCTACCTCCTTTTCCCGGCAGCGGGATCCTGCAACAGCGATGGCGAATGAGCTCGAGCAGGTCGCCGTCTGCCTCCTCTCCCATCCACCTCCCCCTCCAATCCGCCACCTTGCGAGTGCATCCGTGCGGGCGCGGGGGAGGAAACGGCCGCACCTACTGAGTAGGGGCTCCCCTCTCCACCCGTAGGAGAAGGGGTCGGAGGGGAGGAGTAGGGGGCGTGAACAGTGCTAGGGGTCGAGATGGGGGTTCTGCTGGAGTGTGTTTTCACTCTCAGCCCTTACTTTTTGAGTAGGGGCTTGAATAGGGGCTTTGCTGGAGTTGCTCTTATCCCTTCAGTGTATTACCTTATTAGTCCCTTCGTCCCAGAATATAGCTTTGTTTATACTTTTTCAAAGTCAAACATTTTGAACTTTGACTGTGAATGATGAAATAATCACACACACATGTAACATAAAAATAATATTGGTATATTTATCATGAAACCAACTATCAGAATATCAAATTTTCTCTATTTAAAATAATTAATTAAGAGTTAATGTTAGTTCCAGTTGAAAAAGTTTGCGTTTGAAAAAGTCTAAACGAAGCTATATTCTTGTAACAAAAAATATTGAATTTTGTACATTTAAGATTTTAACTAACGGTTACTTATAAACTACTAGCCTCCATTTGGGAATGAATGACAACCTTTTTTTATTGTTGATGCTTTAACTAACAATATGTGTTTAGATATTTGGTTAATATCATTTGATTTGTTATAACAATAATTTAATCGTGTTATATGTTTGTAGCACTTTTTTTATAAATACTTGTAGCGTGATCAAATATTCAAGAACATAGTCAAAGTTTTCAATTATTATGAAACATATGTTAGTATAAAATTAAGTTAAATAGTACTCGACGAGTTTCAAATTTTTAGTCTTTTTGGATTTTCTAATTCATTAATTTTATTAGGCACTTAAATGTATGCTTAAGTCCATCATAAGTATAAATAAATCTAATAAAAAGTTAAAACAACTAATAATTTTCGATGGAGGGTGGTCTTTTTGACCTTTTGCTGCATAAAGAATATTAGCTTTCTCTACAAAGAGATTGTTTTAGCCAACTTCCAACGCAAAAGGAATTAACACACAAAACGGACGCATTAAATTCTTAAATCAGAGTCAGAGTAACCAAAAGTATAATGGTCAGTGTCAAAATAACAACTTCAGAAAATTTCACAACATTGAAGCACAATGTTCTTGAAATACCTTTCGAAAACAACTGTTTCATGACTTTTGCTTATTTGCTTGCACCTGATTGGCTGAGCTACCCCACCCGCGGATCGCCCCTTTGAAAACACCATCCAAATCCCTTGCGAACTGACCGTCCATTTCCTCGTCTGCGGATCGACGGGCCCACCACCCCTCCCACCCGCGCGCCATTTAAAAGTACATGCCCCCTTTGCATTTCTGAAGCATCAAGCGCTCAAATTCACGCGCCCGCATTCCCCAATTTTTCTCTCCTCTCCGAAACCAGCAGCCATGGACGCCAGCGGAGCCACTGGGAAGGTGAAGAAGGGAGCGGCCGGGCGCAAGACAGGCGGGCCCAGGAAGAAGTCCGTGACGCGGTCCGTGAAGGCCGGGCTGCAGTTCCCCGTCGGCCGCATCGGGCGCTACCTCAAGAAGGGCCGGTACGCGCAGCGTGTCGGCTCCGGCGCCCCCGTCTACCTCGCCGCTGTCCTCGAGTACCTCGCCGCCGAGGTTCTGGAGCTCGCCGGCAACGCGGCGAGGGACAACAAGAAGACTCGCATCGTCCCGCGCCACGTGCTCCTGGCGATCCGCAACGACGAGGAGCTCGGCAAGCTGCTGGCTGGCGTCACCATCGCCCACGGCGGCGTCCTCCCCAACATCAACCCGGTGCTGCTGCCCAAGAAGGCGGCGGAGAAGGTGGCCAGCGGCGGCGCAAAGGAGCCCAAGTCACCGAAGAAGGGCGCCAAGTCCCCCAAGAAAGCTTAGAAAAGCTTAGAGGAACTCCATTAAAATGTTTATGTGTGGTACTAGTTCTAGATCTGTAGATGGGGTGGCTTCTGATGTGGTGTCGTTGTTGTGTGTGGCTTTGTGATCTGCTCATTCAACCAGAAGAAATTAGAAATCGGAGTTCTTTGCTTCCTTAGTGATCTTCGATCTGTGCATTTTAATTGGGAGATTTTCAGCAATTCGAGCTCGTTATGTACCATGTGTTCATGTTCTGGTTCTTGTCCAGATTTGCGATGGTGATCTCGTAGAATCAGACCGCCGGAGAGTGTGGATTGTCAACCGTCGGTAGCACAAGTAGTTTGTTGACATCTAGTTGGCCTAAGCATTCAACTACTTTTCGTTCGAAGGTGTTTGAGGAAATCTTTCCTTTTTAGCATCAGAGGTGCTCATCATCAGAAGGCAACACATTCATCTAAAAATCAGCACATCCACACAGTTTTAGCATGTAAGAGCAACTCTAACAGTTTAGCAAATTAAGCATCCATCTAATTTTGGGGAAAACAAGAAAACTTAACCTCTAACAGTTTGGCAAAACAACTTGCAAAACTCACCTCCCCGCAGCCGGATGACATCGTCGGTTTCATGTAGGTGGGAGGGTGAAAAAAGAAATAGAGAATAGAGAATGATTCATGATGTAAGTTTTCAAGAGGTGCAAGGCCATAAACATAATTAAATTTCTTTCAGATACATCTGAGTTTGACAAGTGAATTATGTCAAATTGTTGACATGAATTTTTTTATTTGACATATCTTTTTATAAGTTGGCAAAATGCAAGATTTGCCAAGTAAAATTTGGAAAACACTTGGAGATGCTCTAAGCCTTGGTTTTCGTGTGTTTGGATTGCAATTGAAAGATGATGCCAAGGATACATGAATACATGAGACTATAATGCCATTGCATTCTCGTTTTCACTGGACCATTGCACTATAATTGTGGCCACTTGCAAATGGTTGACAGCTGCACTGAATTACAATTTACTTCAGGGCCTGTCATTTCCTAAACAGGGGAAAATACAACAGCAAAAAACTTGTGTACGTGTCATGTATAATGTATTCTCATTTCTTCCTGTTCTTCCCATCTGCATTTTGCAACTCTATGGTGAATTGGTCATCCAAAAATACACAACAATGCACAGAGATCCAATAAGGTGTTCCATTTGCTGTCCCAAATCATGAGTTACTACCATCAGGATTCTTCCTCCCTGTCAGTTGACAATTCCTAGATTAGTAGCTGTGTAATTAGAAGATGAACCATACATCTAACATCATATTAATTACCCTAGCCATATTTGTTCCTTCTACAATAATCATCCATCGAAGGCACCCATAGTTTGTCTTACCATTAGAGCCTCTATTCCAGAGGACCTCAGAGTCAATTGTCTTTGCTAAGACGGGGATCATCAAGCGTCTTCCATGTCTTGATGGACTTCACTCCTTGCCATTCACCATTGTCTGTCTTCTCAAGCTGCACAGACACCACCCTCGCTCTCCTTGACCACCCGGCCTTCCCATAGGCATGGTAACCAAATCCACCAGCATAGCATAGCTGTATACCACTGAGCTTTCCGCAGAAGTCATTAAGGTGATCATGTCCGACAAAAGCAGCCCTCACATCTCCAGCCTCCACCATGGAGGCAAAGAACCCAGAGTTGATTGATGCTGAGCTAATACCCCTCTCCTGTTTTACTCCTGTGAAATTGACTGCTGTAAAGCTGCTGAACTCTGGCAGTGGAATATGGAAGAACACAAGACCAGGTGCTGGCTGCTTCGGGGTTTCATTCATATATTTTCTCTGCATTTAAGATGGACACATATGATCCCTCTTAATAGAAATTAGTGTGTATATAAGCATAAAGTCCTAAAGGTTTATCTGTCCCAATTCAATGTGAATCGATCGGACGTTTAGAAACAAGCAGTTTTAGGAACTGTAGCATCATCAACTGTAATTACATTGGTTTCACATAGTAATGCACTTAATGATCTAAGACTTATGAATGATTTAAGATAGCATTTCGAACAATTAAACTTGGTACAGCATATGAATCAGTATATAATTACCAATTCCATCTATCCAAAAATTTTAGGAATCTTTTAATATAATGTATGCTGCCCATTGTTCAAATTCAACATTCCCTCAGTTGATTCACTATGATTTGTTTCTAAAATGTAATAGATGAAACAAATGTAAGCCAATTGGCAATTTAGGAGCAATTAATTGCACAAGGGAAAACGAAGAGCTAGGAGCAATGAGCGAAGACAGATTTTTTTCTAGTATCATCAACTTACCTGTAGGCTTGACGATGTTTGTTGGAACCAGACTTGCTGTGAGGCCTTGATCCAACCATAACCTTTGATTGACGGTACAGTAGAATAGTCACCACTGTCTAGGAAATAAAGGTTGAGCACTGATTTTTCACCCAGTGATGTTCCTTCAACACCAGAAACTTCCAAATTGTAATTGCCATAGCCATCGATTTCCAACTCCTTCGGGATTGAGTCCTGAAAGGCTGTTATTCATGCCCACAAGGTGACGCATTACACGCTCACGCGACAGCGTGCCCTCTTGGTCATGGTTCCCAATCACAGCAGCCCAAGGAAGTTTCATGTCAATGGCTGGAGCAATTGCAGCATCCATAGACTTAGCAGCATCAGTAGAATCCTTGCCATAGATATTATCACCTGCCCAACAAAGCTGTCATAAAATAATAATGTATAAAAATTGTCTGCTTGCAGGCCTGCATAAACTTGATTGCCGATCATTCATCACTGGCGTGAATAATTAAGCACAATTGCCCATTGAAACAACACGATGAAAAAATGACAGCAAACCTAGACATATAATTACGAAACCAGCTGCTCCCTCCGTCCCAACTCGTATATCACCATTTTACTATATAAGAGCAACTCCAACAGCTCCTTCAAATCGTTTTTCATCGGTAAAATTTAGAAAAAAATCGAATTTCCCCCGTTCCAGCAGTCTCGGTAAACTCCATCCTCGCGATCCCCCTCGCCATTCCATCCCGTTGCCTCGCGAACTTTGGCGAGCTCGCCCGCCTCGCAATATCGGCAATTCATGAGGCTTTTACCTGTATGCCATTGAAAAAGATGGTACCGACCTGTGTGCCACTAAAAAGATCGCTCGCACCTATGTGCCATTGACCTAAACATCTTTGTCTTCTGTGCCATTCCGTCCCAACTCCATCCATTTCTCACCGTTAAGTCACCTGACATGTGGACCCGGGCATCTCTCATCTCTGAAATGCCCCTGTTTCGGTACTCGGACGTGCCGCACGCACCACCGCCGCGCGGGCGAGCTCTGTGGCTGCCGCTGTGAGCATGTGCCACCGCTGCGCCTGGTGCCATGGCCGCGCAGGCGAGCTCTGTGGCCGCTGCTGCGAGCACACGCGTGGATGCGGCCAGACGCGAAGGGCTGAGGTCGAGGTGGTCAGATGGGTCTGTTGCTTTGCGGCTCCCTTTACCTGCAACCGTGACCTCCCAAATGAACAACTAGGAACTCGAATTTTGGATGGGAAAAATTCAACCGTTCGGCTTTGTTCGGTTGGCCGGTGGCCGATGGTCGGTGCCGATTCGTTACGAGAGAAGAGTCTTCTTGGCCGGTTCTTGGTGGCCGGTTTGTTGTGAGAGAAAAGTCTTCTTGGGCCGGTGGGCGATAAGGCAAGCGAACGGGCGAAGATTTGGAAGTCAAATCAAATTGGGTAGGCAAAGAGTTCAATCCATGAACTCGAATTGCAATGCAAGCTCATATCCGCTTCCGCGCCCTTGCTGTCCGGCTTGTCGTCATCGCAAACATCCTTCCCGACGGTCGAGGCGGCGAACCTTTCGGTGTTGGCACGACTCCTCCTCCTGCGGCTCTCCATCGCCGTTTCCTTGTCCTGCTTGTTCCCGCAGCTGCACTTGACGTTGTCGGTGCTACTGCTCTCAGACCCGCCGCCATCGTTGGCCTTCGCCTCACATCAGAGCCAAGACCCAACCACCAAACTAAAGGCACGAGTGCAACCAACCAAGCAAGCAGCGTCTTCCCCGACCTCGGCCATCTCCCACTCAATTGATTCAGCACACTACCCAGTCGGTCGTCAAGAAACGCGAGCAGCAATGGCCTTGTACTACGGCATGAGCGGGCAGTCGGCGGCGTGGGGGGCACCACCGACGCCGAGCATCAGCTCCCTCACGTCGGATACCGTGACATTTGTGTGGAATCCAGTGCTCGCGCCGCGAGCTCTGATCGGCCGCCTCAGGCGCGCCGCCGTGGGCGTGCCGCCGCGGGTCAGGCTTGAGGGAGAGTGGCAGGCGCGAAGCGGTCAACAAGTAGGAGGATAAAAGAAAAAACTGTAACAGAGGAGAGGACGGAGATAGAGGCATTTTGGACTTCTTAACTCATCGGGTCCACATGTCAGGTGACTTAACGGTGAAAAATGGATGGAGTTGGGACGGAATGGCACAGAGGACAAAGAAG
Organism: Cenchrus americanus; assembly: GCA_947561735.1. Taxonomy (NCBI): domain Eukaryota; kingdom Viridiplantae; phylum Streptophyta; class Magnoliopsida; order Poales; family Poaceae; genus Cenchrus; species Cenchrus americanus. The sequence goes on from OX387245.1 coordinate 51,147,006, forward strand.
TTTAGGTCGATGGCACACAGGTGCGAGCGATCTTTTTAGTGGCACACAGGTCGGCACCATCTTTTTTAATGGCATACAGGTAAAAGCCTCGCAATTCATGCGCTCCCACCTTCCTTTCTCGCGCCAAATCCGGGTCACTGGCCTGGCCTCGCGCCTCCGGTAGCTGCTCCCGCCGGAGCCTGGCCGCAGGGGGCGCGCCGGGACCTCGCTCGCCCACCCGGCCCTAGCTCGAACCTTCGTTGCGCGGTGCCGGAGGCGGCGGCGGGTCGGCCGGCCGGCCTCACACCGCCGGAGCCCGGCCGCGAGAGGGTGCGCCGGGGCCTCGTCCGCATGCCCAGCGCCTAGCTCGGACCTTCTTCACGCGGCACTGGAGGCGGGGCCCGTGGCTACTCCAGCTGGAGCATGGTTGCAGGGGCGGCGTTGCTGGTGGCGTTCTCCGTCGGGCTCCTTGGCGTGCTGCTACTCTTCGCAGGTGTCGAGCTAGCCGTTGTGACCAGGGACATGTCCTCAAAGGCGGAGGCGTTCGTGATGCTGCTCTGCGCTGCCGTGTCGCTCGTGGGATCCAGCGCCGCGCTGGGATTCCTCTGCGGCATGGTCGCGCGCGGCCTGCTCATACTCAATAACTCAAGACGTGGACGACGGGGATCAGGCTCAGCTAGTTATTAATCGATCTCCGATTGTGACTTGTGAGTGTGTTTGTAAATTGGGAATTACTATGATTGTGATTTGTGAGTGATTATGCCTTGTTCTTGTGCATACAGTTCTTGTCACTACTCGGTGACTGGGAAATTTCATCTTCAGGCGGCGTGCTTGCGCCGCCGGCTGAGAGGGAAGAGCTGGCACAGCCGGCAGGGAAGCTGGCGGCATCCGCATCATGGGGATTGGGAGGACAGACGGGAGAGGCCGACAGTGTTAGGGGAAGGGGAAAAGATAAGGTGAGAGAAGGAAGAGGATGACATGTGGGTTTCACATGTCAGTGAGTGGTTGGTAGGATTTGGAAAACACAAAATAGCTAGTTTGTTGGAGTAGTCAATAGAATTATGAAGTTTTCTATTTATACAAAGGGCTAAACCTTCAAATTTAGCTAGCAAAAATAAAGAGGCTGTTGGAGTTGCTCTAATGCACCAGTTTGTTTTTTTCTAAAGTCACACAATCAAATCTCCCTAACAATCATTACTACACCACCTAATTGTACCCATAAAAGATCCACTCTCTCTCACTCACTCACTCACATCCAACGGCTCATCCCCTCTGTATCAAACCTCATCCCCTCTCTGCCCCCACGCGGCCTACTACCACCGAGACGCGATTCGCGAAGAGACGACGTCTTGTTCGTTTGGCTTATCAGCCACCAGCCAACAGTATTTTTCTCTCACAACAAACCAGCTTCCAAAGAACTGGTCAGCCAAGAAGTATTTTTCTCTCACAACAAACCATACCACCAAAGAACAAACTAACAAGATCTTTCTCTCAAAACAAATCAAAGACCCACCAACACTAGCCAAACGAACAACCCTGATGAAAGAAAAGGCCGAGCGGAGGAAACCGAGGAGACGCGCGACTCCTCTTCTCCCTAAACCCGCACACACACCGCCCTCCCTGCCTCCCACCGCCGCCCTCTCCTCCGGTCCCCCCTGGCCCGCGCCTCGCCTCGCTGAGCCCGCGCCCGCGGCTCCCTCGCTGCGCTGCCGCGCCTCACCAACGCAGCGGCACCCCCTGGCCGCCACGGCTCCCTGGCCGGCGCGCCTCCCTAGGCGCCCGTGCATCTCCCCGGCCGTGGCGGCCTCCCCCTGCGCCTTCGGCCCCCGCCACCGGTCCCTACATCGGCTTGCCTGGCCCGCGTGCATGTCCCGTCCGCTCCCTTCCATCCCCTCCCCATAGCACCGCACCTTCCGCCCCCTTGGCGCGGCAGACGGCGGACAGCGGCGCCCCTCTCTCTCTTGCTGCTTTCTCCCTCAGATCCGACGGGGCTCGCCCCACCTCCCGACCCCTCCCCTCCCTCGCACACGCGCAAGACGAGGAGACACTTACGGCTGCAAGCGGCGACGCGGAGTTCTCAGACGGGCTGCGCCGGAAGGGTGCAAGCCGGGGCTGGACTCGACCCCACAGGGAGTGGGTGATGTGGGACGCAGCGTGTCGGAGCTCGTCCCCGCCGGCGGCAGCAGGCCCATTCATGCTCGGCTTCCCTCCCCTACTTCCTCCCTATCTCTTTATCCCCCGCCTGCCCAGATGGTGGCGTTTATGATTTTCCAATTGATTTGTTGCAGGTGGTATTTGCTGCCTGAAGGAGGTGACGCGAGCGGCGGCGGCGACGCCACAAACGACCCTGCGTGGTTCCTCGTGTAGGTCGTGGTGGGGCATCCGGTGGGCTTCGCCTCGAAGGAGTAGCCCCATGGCCGGCGCACCACGACCACGACGCCTCCCCTTTCTTCTCCCCCGTCCTCCACCTCAAACTGATCTCCCCCACGGATGCAGCGTCCAGGTATGGCTAGGGTTTCGCGGTATGTGACTTGTCCCCATAGGGAGCTGTTCGGGCGCTTCGATTCCGTCAGACCGACTAAGTCTTCTCCGGTGGGTTTCTGTTGTTTTTGGAACTGATTAGGCAGTGGTTCCGATTCTGCAGTAATTGCCTCTTGCTGATGTTTTTTAGGCTTCAGTAGAGTTAGTACGATTAGGATGTAACATGGTTTTGGATAATGCAGATATCAGATGAATTTTTGACGCATGCAGTTGTCTCTTTGGATTATCTGTTTCTGCATAAATCATCATCCAGTTGGTCTTCTGTGAGCATTGCTAGGTCTGTAGAAAAATGCTACTTTCTCACTAATGCGATGCATGTCCTTGAATGCAATCTATCAATTCAAACACCACATCAGTTCATGCTGCAACTTGTTGTGTGATCTTCAATCCAATTTATTTTATTATGAGTTTTTTCTGCTTCTATCAGAGTTACATGTGTTTGATGTAGCATCTCGATAATGCAGTAGTTTTGATGCATACTGCTATATGCGATGTTGTGCGAGTAATTAACCCAATTGCATTCTGTCTTGAGATAATAATCATCATCAGGAAATGTCTTTTAGAGAAGTACTTTATTCCTACTTTCCTTTTAATGGTATATGATTGCGACTTCTTTTATTTCCTTGTACATGAAACTGAATATGGTGTTGATTTCTCTTATTACATGTTTTTTTAATGAAAGGAGAACAGTGTTTTTATTTGCCATGTTATACTGAAGCGGCACAAATGGTATTTTGGTTGTTTGTCTCAGCCTCATAGAAGAGAAAGCAAAGCCACCATAAACTGTACAGTCCTGTTTCATGCTTCTCTTACTGAAATGTATGTCCGGATAGAGGCCGGTCAAATTCATGGACTTTTCCTTTTTTGGTGAAAATTTTTCAAATGAAAATCATTTTGAAGTCCTTTTAGGCTTTTACTTATCCACCAGATGTGCATTGCATTCCTTAGATTCCTCTTGGTCCCATTCAAACTTTGAATGGAGCGGATATGATACACTAATAAATTGGTGCAGATGTGAGGTAGATCCAAAATCAGGGTGCTTGTTGAGGGCCAGTAGTTTTCACTTTTTCTTTGCTTGATAAATCTATTCACATAATGTCATATTCTTTAACACTGAGATGATACTTTAGATCTTTCATTATTCTGCAAAACACACACACACATATTAGTTGTCTGGAAAATCTTCATGGGTTGTCTGTGCTTTTTTTGTGAAACTGTGCTAATTGGATCTACGGTTGACTGAATTTACAATGACTTTTGGTAATTATTCATTTCAACCACCAACAGCCGACAGGAAGCATAATGTATTTCTGGAACTAAAATGGAACTACTCCACTCAAAGTGGTAACACATCTGCAGTAATTGGCTCTTTCTGAAGGTCTTTTAGGTTTCTGCAAAAGTATCATTTACTGTGCTTTTTCTGTGATGTTATATATTTGTGTGATTGTGTTCCTGACTAACAAATCTCCTTGTGATTGTGAATTCGCTTACTGCCAGTCTGTGTAGAAGTATCGCCTTGCAAAGTATACTCAACTATACCAGAATCTCGTGCTGAAGGTGAACATTCTTCTGTCCAATTTTTCTTATACCGCATTTTCCTCTTCCTGTTCACTTTTCAATGCACATCCTTTTAATCTAATGCAGTTGCAAGTTAGCAAGTGATATTATCATTTCTTTTGCATGAGTCGGTCAAGAGAGACCTTAGGGAGTGGAATATCTCCAAGGACTTAGCTTTGGATAGGGGCGCTTGGAGACTAGCCATCAACGTTCCTGAGCCATGACTTCTTCTACGTGTCTTTATGTTGGTGGTACCTTTGGGTTTCATATCTAGCCTACCCCGACTTGCTTGGGACAAAAGGCTAAGTTGTTGTTGTTGTTGTTGTTGTAATGAAAAGTATAACGTAGTTGTACAAATGGCTCAAAGGAGTCAAAAAATATTATTGTACTGAGAAGAGGTGCATGTGCTGACATTTGTTTTGATTTTTTTTGAAATGTCTTAATCTGGACAATTAGATGATACACTAGCATTAGAATGTCAATTTCCTTATCAGAAGTTTCCTATCAAAATTGATCAGTTAAGTTAGATGATACACTATCGGTTTAGTTTCCTTATCAGAAGTTAACGTATTATATCTACGAATTAGCAATCAACCATTTGATATTGCAGATCAGAAAAACTTTATCAGTCTTGAATTTTGTTGAAGCTACTTACCTGACCCTCTTTGTTTCCTTCATTACAGCCAAGTAATAAGTGAAAGATTTCTGCCATGCTGAAACTTGCTTCACCAGTCAATTTACATGGTGATTCTGTGTAGACACGTACTGGCACTTCTTACAGAAATTAGATGGGTAGTGCGAAGGGGATCTACCGAAACAGACTCCATAGATGAGATAAGATGAAATGCAGAAGAGGTGGGTTTTCTTACTCGGGTCATTGTCAAAGTACCCGGTGTAAGTGAAAGTGAAATTTTATTTAGGGTGACCTATGAATGGAGTGCTAATAAGGGGCGATGATGTTCAACCCTTTCTGAATTGCATGCCATTGAGCAATCAAGGCACCTGTGGGTATCTATTTAATTTGAGCTGATCCCTCCCCTCTTGAAGCCTAAACCATGTCTTATTGTTTGTGGTTCTGTGCCTAGGATGGTGATTCAGATATGTGGCAACCAGGGCAGTTCCACATATATTAGGATGAGTAAATTGTGTAGCAAGAGGTACGAGGGATTGGCTTGTATGATCGACCAAAGGTGAAGCTGAGCCCACTTAGTGTTATTCCGATACTAACAAGATTGTCTTGTACAATTCATAGTATTGTTTCTCTTGCCCGCCGTGTTGCCCTCGGCCATGCGCCGGTGCTGCGGCAACAGGTGGATTGGGGTTGGGTACCGTGGGGGTGTCTGCGGCGTGTCCCGGTCATTGGGGCGTGGCCAGACAGCACGAGATCTGAGCCGCCAGTGACATTTTGGTACACTCGGTGTTTCCTCCTCGTCCTTCTTCGCTTCGCCGTCGTCGTCTCTCTGATTCATTGCGGTCCAGTTATTATCTGGAACCTTTTACCTGTATGCCATTATAAAAGATGGGTAGGATTTCCCTCAGTCGCCCCAGGTTCCCATCTCTACGGTGCCGCCTTGCCGCCGATCCGTTGCCTTGCACCGGTGGCGGCAGGGGCTGGGAACTGTGGGGTGTCGCCTGATGTGGCTTCCAGGTCGGGTTTGGCCGGCTGCGATCTACTGCCTGGTGGATGGATGGATGCAAGGGTCTTGATGCCTTAGGCTATCCGCACAAGGGTCTTGATGCCTTAGGCTATCCGCACTCGTCATACTCTATATATCACCCTCTACCTGTTCTATCATTACTACAGCTTCTGTGGCAGCCACACTACCACAGCGGTCTCTTTTGCCTGTTGTTGCCTCTGTGTGCTGTGCTTGGCTGTGTGATTATGTGATCTGCTGACTGCTCTGCTTTGCTCTGAATGTTCCTAGCCCTTTCGCTCCACCTTTCTGGCATTTGGATGTGCAGTGCGAATGAGATCAAGTTACGAGATGAGATGAGATGCAGAAGAGGTGGGTTTTCTTACTTCGGTCATTGTGTTTTCAAGCAATAGGAAAATGGTGTCGTGTGTTTTCTTTATATGAGTTCAATGAGCATGCACAATTGGTGAGGCAATTGGCGACATTTCTTTTTCTTGATTATATGTGTTTACAAATGTTGCCGTAGCGTTAGCACGGGCTATACACTATCATATTTCAAATCTCTCAGTCTTGTCTTTCTTGCCTTTCTTGCCGTCTTGTTCATTTGAACTACTAAGGGCGCGTTTGCGAGGGTGGCTCCGGCCGGCCATGCGCTCGTGGGGTGCAAGCTCCCCTGTTTGCGGTCATGGCTCGCGAGCGAGTCCGGCTCTCGAGAGCCAAAAATGACGCCGCGGCCGGGCTCTGAAGAAACGCCAATTTCCTACGTTTCTTCGGAGCGGGCTCGCCGCTGCGCACGTCGTGCGCTCGCGTGGGCTCCCGGGAGTGACTCGCGTCACCTTCCGTCTTCGGCTCACACCCGCGCCGCCGCACCGCCTTCCTCGCGCTAGCCTCCTCCGGCGGCCGCACCCTCGCTCTCCCCACGCGGCGACCGCGCCGAGGTCGGACCCTCCGTATCAAGATCCGCCCGACGCGAGGACCCCATCACCGCTCGGCGGACCGCGCCGCAACCGCCGTCCCCGCCTATCGCGGCTCGGGAGCTCGCCGTGCCGAGCCGCCACTCCTCTCAGGTCCGCTCCCGTGCGCGTCGCCATGGAGCTCCGCGAGCTCGGCGGCGGCACGCCATGGAGGCCGCGCGTGCTCGCGCCGCGGCCGGGGAGCCCACCCCGTTGAGCCGCGAGATTTGGACGGGGGTGGGGAGCGGAGTGGAGGGGAAGCGAAGGACAAGTGCGCGGAGAGCCGTGGCGGCACCGCCGGCCGGAGGTGCGGCGCGTGGCGGCCGGACATGGCGGCGCGGCGACACCGCCGCGGGGCGTGCCGCCGCCGGGGCACATCGCCACGGGTGCATTGCGGCACCGCCACCGCGGGCGCATCGCCCCCGGGCGCACCACCGCCGGGTGCGTGGCCGCCGGGACGGCCATGGCCACAGGCCTTGGAGCTTGATGGTGGTCATGGCCACGGTGGAGGTGGTTGCTGCCACCATGTTCGATGAAATGCCTCTGAAGTAAGAGAAGAGAAGAGGGGGTAAAGCTACCACTCCATGGGTGTAAGGTATGCATAGCTGCCAAGTACAAGCACACAAACACAATCTCAAATGAGCCTGGCTAGATTGGACCGGGAGGACAAACATGCAACATTGCACCATTGCAGCCGTGCTCTGGCTGGCCTGGCCGTGACGGACGGGCCGAGCCAGCCTCAGCCACCCTCGCAAACGCACCCTAAGGGCCAGGAGTGGGTCAGCAGGCTGACAGGTTATATTAGCACTCAGATGTGCTGCAATCTTGGTGAATCAACATTTTTTTTGTTGAGTGGAGCAACTCGAAATGCTATATGCCCCAAGAAAAATAATAAGCAGACTATCTATGTTTTATTGGATTTTTTTAAGTGTGTCAGTAGTGTTTCTTTGTTCCACAAGGCTGAGATGCAGTAGATGCAATGGCTATAGATTGAAGGTTGTGTATACAGCTTTTAATCTGGAATATTTCCATCTTTTGCAGCGGAAATTTGCTCCAGCGGTCTGCACCTTCAGACAACGGATTACAATAATTCCTACAGACCTCAGCTGTGCACATGCACTGTAAGCTTTGATGTTTCCAAGGCAATGGACAGAATTATCTCTTTCCTGCTCTAATAGTCATCCTTCATATATATTGTGTGTAAAACTTCCATGAACATGTCAATAATATTATCTTCGATATATTTTGGAAGATGTTTTTCTCTTCATAGCACTCTCGTATGTTTGATTGAGGCCCCCTCTTTTGTGTAATCTATTATTGTCAAGAAACATTATTCTGATGGTGACGTTCGTATTAAAATATTGTCTTGTATATTAAGGCATCCATATAGTTTTAAGATAGCGAGGAATTCAAGCTTTACCGTTAGCACATCTTGGATTTGACAGCTTTTTTTTATTTGCTATTCACTGAGTTCCAAATCGCCCTTACTTCAATCTTATCCCTTCAGGCTTCAGCTGGACAGCTGTGAAAGATGCAGGGTGGGAAAATTGTACGTAGCAACGCACGGGCATTACCCTAGTCATTTTAGTTGTTTGAGATGCATATTTTTTGCTATGCAGCTAGATATAGTATATGTTAAATGCATAAATAAATTTATAAACATAGGTAAAAAGTAAAAAGACCTACAATTTGAAGCATAGAGAGTCCGTTTGTAGTGTTCCCTGATGCTGTAGCTTATCATCGCACCAGTCGCCGAACTTCATCATTCTGGGCCAATTATCAACTAGGTAATGGGCATGACCAGCGACCAGGGACCCCTTGGACTGGGAGATCCTCAACTCAGTCCGAAGAACACAGTGCAAGCTTCTTGTAATGGACTCTTTTCAGAATGGGATCTCGACCACAGAATACAACTTAATAAACGGTGAAGACCTCTATCATCACAACGGAGCACACACTGACTGATTTAATCGTTCCAGTTATTCTAAACTAAACCACATCGTATGAAAAGTGAGATGAAGAACTGATCCGGAGGAAATTGAGATTAAGAAGAGCTGAAGAGGTCGGTTCGATTGACTAATTAATTGACTAGGAATAACAAGGGACCGGGGAGGTTATTAAGAGCGGTGGGTACCCACCGGTGAAGACGACGAGGTCGGGGTCCTCGGCGCGGAAGACGCGGTAGAGGAAGGCGGTGGTGTTGAGGTCGGAGCACTCGGCCACCTGCGACGGGAGCACGTCCTCGCATCCCGTGGCCCGGCCGTCGGCGTAGTGCATGTCCGCCACCTGCGCCACCTTGAACGTCCCGCTCTGCCGCCGGAACCGCAGCCGCCTGGTACCAGCAGCGTGCGGCCCCTTCCCCTTCCCCGCAGCGGCACCAACCGCGGCGGCTACGAGGACTAGGAGCAGCGCTACCGGCCGGCACGCGCCGCGCCACCGTAAGCCAAGGCCGCCCATGATGCCGCGTTGCGGCGTGGAGACTGGGGAGTGATGGATTGATGGCGGAGCGGGTGTCAGACGTGTCGTTGGCTTGTTTATGGTTCGGTAAGCGAAGTCGTTTAGGACAATGGCAGCGGTCTTCAAAATACAATTTTGACTTCTTCTTTTTATAAAAATATTTGTTAAAAACTAACATATGTATATTTTTATGAAAGTATTTTGCAAGATGAATCTAATCACGTAGTTTTCACATTTCCAAACTCAATGAGTTAAAAGTTATTCATGATTTATATTCCCAATGTTTGACTCAAATCATGTCCAAAACGACTTCATTTACCAAAACGGAGGGAGTATATAGGAGAGAGAGGGGGTTTGAACGCTTAACGATTTGAGAAAATTGCACAGGCTAGTTTTAAAAAAAATTGCACAGGCGCACAACAATTTTTTTTTTTAAACGGAACTATGCATTCCATTAACTGAAAGAATTTGCGATATCACTGGTCACAAAATCCTCAATGCCCGGGGGCACCTCGTCCCAGCGAGAGATAGTGTTTAGAGGAATGTTACAACTCCGGGCAACATATCACGTGCAAACTAATCTCTCCGTGAAAACTATGAAAACTCCAATCTAAGTCAAATGATGTTGATCCAACGGAGCGCTTAGAGGAGGTGGGAGGACTGATTTGCAAAAGCACCTTTGCAAATCACCCCTCCCACCTCTCATGAGTTCTCTCTTAGATCAAGATCGTGTGGTTTATATTGAAGTTTCCATAGTTTGCACGGCGAGGTTGATTTACACTGGATATGTTCCCACAACTCCGTGCCGCAAGGGCGGCTCAGAACAAATTTTAACAGACCTGTATCCTGGACTTTGCACGTTGGACTTTCCTACAATCTGCTAAGTTAGACTAAAGTTTCAAAAATACTAATGTTTTTTTTTGAAATGAGTAGCAGGAGTACTGCTATGTCATATAAGGAGGAGAAGCAAGTACAGTCTTACAGAAGTTGTGATTACAAGTAAACTGAAAACACTCATAACACTGAAAAAAGCTTACCATAAAGAAACTAGAAGCCACCAGGGGGCACCACCATCTCTCCACACGCCAGACCTCGTAGCTTGATTTCTTCCTTGATGAAGAACGGAATGAGGTGCCGCTGTTGTATTTGGAAACCGTCACGATCAGCACAGAGGCGAGTCCGCGAGTCTTCGTTTGTGTTCCTTCGGTACCGCTTGGACTGAAGAGTTCCACCAGAGCTCAAGTGACAGCCCTGCCGCCGGAATGGTCACCAGGCCATTTGTCCAGGTACTGACCAACAGCCAAAGTTCTTGCGCAAACACACAGTGGAGGCAGAGATGTACCGCCGACTCAGGTACCTGGTCACAAAGCGGACAAATCGGGTTGCACGACCAGCTGCGAATCACCAATTTGTCTGCTGTCAGTAGTTTGCTTTGGACCAGAAGCCATGCAAAAAAAAAAACGATGCTTTCCTTCCACATAAGCTTTCCAAATTGCATTGCAATTAAAGGTACAGAAGGACCCCTTGAATTGGATCAGATACGCTGACTTAGCTGTGTAAATTCCACTAGCAGTCCAGCGCCACACCAGCACATCTGCTCTTGGTGTTAACTGGACCTCTTGAATTAGAGACCACAAGTTAATCAGTTCAACCATTTCCTCTGCCTGTGTCATTTTCCAAAGAACCCGCGTCCAGTTATTGTTGTTCAGATCCTCCGCCACTGATTGATTCTTTCTCCAAGCCAACCTGTAGAGTCTGGGGGCGATATCCCGTGGTGCGCAGCCGTCCAACCAAGCTGAATCCCAAAATTTTGTACGATTTTTTCTCGAAACCTTATAAAAAGTATGCCGTGTCATGTCATTACAATTGCCTTCATAGCAACTCATTATTTACACATTAAACTAACGTTCACACATAAGAATGATTTTAGCGGATTTTCTATGCAATTCACTCGTACCATCTCTACCTGGCTTGACAAAGTCAACACGCCCATCGACCCGACGACCCCGGCTGCGTGTGATTGCGTCCCCAAAAGTCGTGCAAGGCCCCGCACGGCACGGCTCATGGTCACCGGTCGCGCCACCGGACTCTGACCGCGTGAAAGAGAAACTGGACGTCTGAAGTCTGAACCTACAGGGTCAGAATAGGAGGCCTGCCTTGGGACAAAAGAGAAGACAGAAGCTCTTGATTTTAAAATGAACTATAACGGCATTGCATTCTCGTTTTCCTTGTACCATTGCACTATTTGAGGCCACTTGCAAATGGCTGACAGCTGCACCGAATTACAATTTACTTCACGATTTGTTATCTCCTAAATTGGGAAAGATACAACAGCAAAAACCTGTGTACGTGTCGTACGTATTCTTCCTGTTCTCCCCATTCGCATATTTCAGCATTTTGCAACACTTGGGTAAAATCGGCCATACAAAAAATACATATCCATGCACAGAGATCCAATAAGGTGTTCTATTTGCTGTCCAAATCATGGATTACTACCATCAGGATTCTTCTTGCGCCTCCCTGTCAATTGAAATTTCTAGATTAGTAGCTGTGTCAGAAAAGTTAGTGTCATTGTTAGGAAGATAAATCATACATCTAACGTATAAGTTGTCTACCACCCTTTTTTTCCCTTTTACAATAATCATCCATCGAAGGCACCCATAGCCTCTGTCTTACCATTAGAGCCGCTATTCCAGAGGACCTCAGAGTCAATTGTGCTGAGATGGGCATCATCAAGCCTCTTCCATGTCTTGATGGACTTCACTCCACGCCATTCACTGTTGTCTGTCTTCTCAAGTTGCACCGACAGCACCCTCGCTCTCCTTGACCACCCAGCCTTCCCATAGGCATGGTAACCAAATCCGCCAGCATAGCATAGCTGAATACCACTGAGCTTTCCACAGAAGTCATTAATGTGATCATGTCCGATAAAGGCAGCCTTCACATCTCCAGCCTCCACCATGGAGGCAAAGAACCCAGAGTTGATTGATGCTGAGCTAATACCCTCCTGTTTCACTCCTGTGAAATTGACTGCTGTAAAGCTGCTGAACTCTGGCAGTGGAATGTGGAAGAACACAAGGCCGGGTGCTGGCTCCTTCTGTTTCGGATTTTCATTCATATATTTTCTCTGCATTGAAGATGAACATTTGTGATGAATACTAGCATTAAACTTTGAACATTATGACCCTTCTTAATAGAAATTAGCAAACTCCTCAAAGTTTCATCCGCTCATGTTTAATGTGAACCAACACATGTTTAGAAATGAACAGTTTTGGGAACTATAGAACCTCAACTGTAATTACATCTGTTTACTTAGTAATGCACTTATTGATTTAAGACTTTTGAGTTCTAAGTGATTGAAGATAGTGCTTTGCATTATAAAACTTGGTATATCATATGAATCAGCATATATTTACTAATTTCATCTATCCCAAAATTTTAGGAAGCTTGTCACAAAATGTATGCTGCATGTGCTTCAAATTCATCGTTTCCTCTCAGTTGATTCACTACGATTTGTTTCTACAATTTGACAGATGAAACAAAAGTGAGCCAGTTGGCAACTTAGGAGCAAATAGTCCTGCTGTGTTTTAGTTATTGTACAAGGCAGAACAATGATCTAGGAGCAATAAACTAAGATATATTTTTCTCTAAATCAAAAGAGTATCAATAACCTGTAGGATTGAAGATGTTTGTTGGAACCAGACTTGTTGTGAGGCCTTGATCCAACCATAACCACCAATTGATGGAACAGTAGAATAGTCACCACTGTCTAGGAAATAAAGGTTAAGCACTGATTTTTCACCCATTGATGTTCCTTCAACACCAGAAACTTCCAAATTGTAATTGCCGTAGCCATCAATTTCAACTCCTTCGGGATTGAATCCTGAAAGGCTGTTCTTCATGCTCACAAGATGACGCATTACACCCTCACGCGACAATGTGCCCTCTTGGTCATGGTTCCCAATCACAGCAGCCCAAGGAAGTTTCATGTCAATGGCTGGGGCAATCGCTGCATCCATAGACTTGGCTGCGTCAGTAGAATCCGCACCATAGATGTTATCACCTGCCCAACAAAATTGTCATAAATTAATACAGACTCTAAAAGCAGCCCATTTGTAGGTCTTGAGAAACTGGAGTGCCAATCATTGCATGAACTATATTTACCACGACCATCATTATTCTGTATTGTCCAGGGAAATATTTTCAGCACAATATGAAAGCCACAAGCTCACAGCCATTTTTGTTTCCCTCCAGAAACAGCATAGTCTGGTCCCAGGCTTGCAGAAGTTGCGGCTTTGGAAAGATGAAGCACAATTGCCCGTGAAACAACACGACAAAGCATGACAGTAACCTAGACATAATCACAAAGGTGGATACATTTGTAATGTTCCCTGATGCTGTAGCTCTGTTTGGCATCCATCACCATCATGGACACATTCATCATCGCAATAGTTTCCGAACACCGTCATCATAGGCCAATCACTAGCTGGGACCTCACTGAACTGGGTGCAATGGGAATTGGATGGCATGCGACCCGGGAGCCCTTGGATCGGGAGTTCCCTGAATCCAGTCCGAAGAACACAATGCAAGCTCCACTTGCCCTGTCCCCACGTGCTGTCGCTTGTGGAACCCGTGGCATGCTTCTTGTACCAATCAAAGCCGCTGAAGCTACACTTCTTTTAACGAACCTTTTTTCAGAATGGGATCTCGACCACAGGATAATTAACTTGAATAAACGCTGATGATCTCTCTCATCACAAGCGAGCACGCACACTAACTGATTTAATCGTTCCAGTGATTCTATCCGTTCAACTAAATCACAGCGGCAACCTAACTACCAGCACCAGTGATACGGATTCAGATGAAAAGTGAGACGAGGAAAGCAAATCGATTGATTGGCTAATTGACTACTAGGTATATTTTTTTAAAAAAGGACTAAGAATAACAAGGGACAGGGGAGGTTGCGAGTCGCGAGCGGCGTCTACCCACCGGTGAAGATGACGAGGTCGGGGTCCTCTGCGCGGAAGACGCGGTAGAGGAAGGCGGTGGTGTTGAGGTCGGAGCACCCGGCCACCTGGGCCGGGAGCACGTCCTCGCAGCCCGTGGTCCGGCCGTCGGCGTAGTGCATGTCCGCCACCTGCACCACCTTGAACGTCCCGCTGTCGCGCCGGAACCGCAGCCTGCTGCTGCTGCTGCTGGTACCTGCGCGCGCCCCCTTCCCCTTCCCCGCGGCGGCACCGCCGGCCGCGGCGGCGACGAGGACCAGGAGTAGCGCCAAGGGCACCGGCCGGTGCGCGCCGCGCCGCCGGAGGCCGAGGCCGCCGCCGCCCATGATGCCGCCGGCCGCCGCGCTGCGGAGTGGTCTGGAGTGGTGGAGTGAGATTGATGGCTAGAGGGAATTCGGGGCAGGACTGACTGGCCGTGGCGGATCGGTGGTCGTTGGCTTGTTTATAGGTGGGGGTTTGGACGCTTCCGATTTTCTTATGGTAGGGCGTGTCAGTATCGGTTCCTTCTTGGCGGGCTCGGCCGCCCGCCGGCGCGCCCGAGGCGACGTGTTGCTTTTGGGCGATGAGCACGGTGAGATTGCGAACGGACGAGCACGCTAGGCGCAGGAACGGGGGTAGCTCATCCGGCTCCTCCTCGCCGTGCACGGACGAGGTGCCGCCGAAGCTGACCACACTGATGGTACATTTACCCTACTTCTCACACATCTGCTGCTCAGCCTGTTCGGTTGGCTGGTGGGCGATGGTAGTCTTGGTTTGTTCGAGAGAAAATCTTCTTGGTACGTTCTTTGGTGGGCTGTTTGTTACGAGAGAAAATCTTCTAATTTGGTGGTGATAAGCCGAGCGAACAAGTTGATTGTTATCGGATATTCAAAACGCGCGTCTGTTTACAGTTCGAGCAGGGCATCTGATCGATAATATATTATTAGTCACTAAAAATTTTTGTTCTATGTGGCCGTGTATTGTTCCGAGGAAAATCCGTACTCCTTTGGTTTCAAAGTACTTGTCGCCAGTGGTCTTTTTCTGTAACTTTGACCGGTCGTCTTATTAAAAAATTGTGCAAGTACAATTTATTTTGTTTGATATATGTTTAATGTTGTATGTATTTTAAGCTTGACTTATCGTTTTACATGTTTGCAACAGTTTTTTGAATAAGACGAGTGGTTAAAGTTCCAAAGAAAAGTCAATAGCGACAAATATTTTGAAACAGAGGGAGTACTAGCATTTGGATTGTGGAGCGGTCATCAGGGTTTTCTTTTACAGCTACATGCTCAACCGTGGTAACCGGTACATCGTATTCGTTTGGTCGGTGGCCGGTGACCGGTGCTAATTTGTTCTGAGAGAAAAATACTGCTGGCTGGTGGTTGATGGCTGGTTTGTTCTGAGTGAAAGTATTGCTGGTTGGTGGCTGATAAGCCAAACGAACAGAGTGGAGTGCAACCTGATTAACAAATTCTTCCGCGTCAGTAACCGCTGCTGATCCGGACCGGTAAGACTGGTTAGGGCCGGTAAAAAGAGGTAACAGCGCTATCAAAAAGGAATAGCACTAGCATGCTCGGCCATTAGACGTCTCGTCCTCAAGCCCATGTGCAAGGGCTTGCACGGTCACGGACTCACACGAGCCAGGCAGCCACCCCAGACGTTAGGGGTGGGTACTTTCAACCCGAAACCTGAAAACCGAACTGACCCGAACCCAAGTAACCTAATTTGTCAGTCTATTTGTGTTTTTGGGACTTGGGTTCGGTTTGGATTCTCGTGATCTATAACCCGAATAGACCGAATAACCTGAAATTCAATATAGTTGCGTATTTTGTTTCAAACTATGATGTTACAAATTTGTGTTTTAAACTATTTTTTGAATTTTTGACAAACTTGTTAGTTACTTGCTTTATTCGAGTAGTCCTTAAATCCATAGAGTTGAAATGAAATTAGAATTTGAATTTCTATCATTGAGTTTTGAGAGGTGACAAGGATACTTATAAAAATTCGGATGATTCGGTGGACCAAATAGACCGAACTGAAATAATCGATCTATTCGGATTCAATTTCCTATATTCTTTTCAAAACTTCGGTCCTCACTTTTCCGAAACCCGAAATTTACAAACACAGCAAACCGAAATTACCGAACCACCCTACCTGACGTTGAGGCAAGAGGAAGCTACCCAAGCTAGGCGCAGTAGCCGGCGTTGAAGTTGAACTAGCGATTAGTAGAGACCTCTGATTTCTTCTCCAGTCAGTGAAAGCCAAGTAGCCAACTCCACTCGCGCGCCATTCATCATCGTCAGCGAGCTCGTTGCGCTCTGGTGCATGTGCATGCATAGGCTTGGGGCGGCCGGCCCGCGTTGAGATCCGGAGGTATGCTCTATTCGGTTTTCTTCTCTCACTTACACAATATTTTTCTCTTAAAATAAATCAATGATGCAAATCAGTATAAGATCGGCTCAAACTCAAAGATCCAACGAGTGCTTTGCTAGCTCCGTAGGCGCTAAGAGCTTTTACTGTGAAACGTGTGACAGGCCAGAAGTGCAGGAAATCAGCAGCCCGTTTGCTTGGCTTATCATCACCCACCGCCAAGATCTTTTCTCACAACAAACCAGCCACCAAAGAACCACCAAAGAATACTTTTCTCTCGTAAACAAACCGATTGCACTAGCCATCGACCACCACCAACCGAATCCTCACACGGTTTTCTATGAGGATAGAAATTTGCGGTGATCGGGTTTCTTATCAATATTTTACTCTAATAGCGATATAGCAATATGGCGCAACCACAGTGTATTGTTTTTTTTAAGACCAACCACAATGTATTATTAATAATTGATCTCGGCGCTCCACAAAAGAGCTCGTATTATTATATTATATTATATACTATGTTAGCAAAGAGTGCGATTAACATTGCAATAATTTTTTTGGTTAAAACATAAAAGCAAAATACTTAATCAAAGAACAGCGGTAGATATCGTTTGAAAAAGACCAACGGCTATGTGTCAACGGCTACTACCCGGCCGGTCACCAACCGAACAAGGAACAACACCCCTCGCAACCACAAAGCATCAGAATCCCATCTACAAGTGACCCGAATCCTACTATTCTTGGCCAGCCAAAATCTACTTTAACAACGGGAACGCGAGGACCGAAGCGTAACATTCCACTCCTTTGCCTCCCTTCGACAATGGCCAAGAGACCAGCGCTGAGCCTGCTGTGCCACATCCTCCTCGCCGTCGCTGCGGCGGCCACGGGTGACGACCGCGGCAAGATCGGCATCTGCCACGGCCGCGTGGGCGGCAACATCCCGCCGCCGCAGGCCGCGGCGGCGCTGCTGCGGCAGAACGGGGTCACCAAGGCACGGCTCTTCCTCCCGGACCCGGCCGTGCTCCCGGCCTTCGCCGCGGCGGGGATCGACCTCGTGGTGGGCGTGCCCAACGAGAACCTCACCATCCTCGCGTCGTCGGGGCCCGACGGCGCGGCGCGGTGGCTGCGGTCCGCGGTCCTGGCGCACGCCCCCGCAGAGCGCGTCCGGTACCTCGCCGTCGGCAATGAGGTGCTCTACAACAACCAGTTCTACTCGGCGAGCCTGGTGCCGGCCATGCGGAACCTCCACGCCGCGCTCGCCGCGATGGGGCTCGACGGCAGGATCAAGGTCTCCTCGGCGCACGCCTCCTCGGTGCTCGCGGCGTCGTACCCGCCGTCCGCGGGGGCGTTCGACGCGGCGTCCCTCCCCGTCCTCCGTCCCATGCTGCGGTTTCTCGCCGACACCGGCGCGCCCTTCATGGTGAACACCTACCCGTTCATCAGCCACGTCAACGACCCGGCCAACGTGCAGCTCGCCTACGCGCTGTTCGGCGCCGGCGCGGCGCCGGTGCGGGACGGCGCGCTGGAGTACACGAACCTGTTCGACGCCACGGTGGACGCGCTGGTGACCGCACTGGAGAAGGAGGGGTTCGGCGGTGTGCCGGTCGCTGTGACCGAGACCGGTTGGCCCACCGCGGGGCACCCGGCCGCGACGCCGCAGAACGCTGCGGCGTACAACGCCGAGATAGTGCGCAGGGCGGCGCGCGGCGTGGGCACGCCGAGGCGGCCCGGCATGCCCGTAGAGGTGTTCCTCTTCGACATGTACGACGACGACGGCAAGCCTGGCGTCGAGTTCGAGCGGCACTTTGGGATCTTCAGGGCGGACGGGAGCAAGGCGTACGACATCAACTTCACGTAGCTGGTTGTGTTGAACTGATCTAGCTGTTGATTTGTGAATCAACTGGTGTAGTGTATTTGGCCGAGAATGAAGAAATCTTTTGGATCTTTCAACGGTACGAATCCAATTATTCCCTAACTTTTGCAAACCTATGTGGGTGTTAAAGCTGCTGTTCATTCTGCTAGATTGTTACTCTGTCGGCCTGTTCTATTTAACTAACGAGTGGGCTTTGTTCGGGATCATTGGACTAAAGTTTACTACCTCTTTGTGGCTTGTGGGTTTGTTTGGATCATTGCACTAAAGTTTAGCTCTTTATCGCATCGAATGTGTTCGGATGCTAGAAGAACTAAATATGAGTAAATTGTAAAATTAAGTGCAGAAGGTCTTGGCTACTTAATCCATCATTAGCAAATGGTAATTGTAGCACCACATTGTCAAATCATGAACTAATTAGATTGATTTATTTCACAAATTAGCATCCATCTGTGCAATTAATTTTGTAATAATCATAATTAGTACTGTCAAACATCTAATGTAATCCAAGCGCCTAAATTACAATAATGGCAAAAAAAAACTTCTCAGCATTGAATGAATGAAAATCGTGGGCAGCAAATAACATCATGCCCATGGATTACTAACTCATTTTCAGCATGACAGAATTCTCAGCGTCGGAGACAATTTATTGCATTGATTTGAATATGTTAATTCAGCCCTGCAAAGCTGATAATGAGTTCTTTTCAGGCGCATGTTTGATCCTCCTTAAACAGGAAGTCCAGATTAGCTCAATCTTTCTCGAAATGACCTTGAAACCTTGACAATGTCGTTCAGCACTATCACAGAGACAAACAGCTGCTGTATATGGAAAGGGGGGGGGGGGGGGGGGGGGGGGGGTTCTGGTACATCGAAAGGATCATTGTGTGTCAGCTTGTTTCTGTGTCTAGTCAAGTGCAGTAGTTTCTGCAAGTTGCTGCAAGGTGGTAAAACCGAAAACTGGTGAGAAACAGCTATTAATGAATTGCCCAGCCAGAAGAACATAGACCACTTTGCTAATACAACCAAATTGTAGAAGTGTGGTGGCAAAATGTAGTTGGCATTACCAAATCCTCCAGTCACTCCCATGTGCTTAAGAAACAGGTTCAAATTTACAGATGGAGTCGTATATGTTTCCATTGAACAGCTTTTCTGCCAATCTCTGATTCTTCACCATAGCAAGCTGCACATAAAGCCCTTGTAAGCTTTTAAATAATAACATGGTTAGGTGGAAAATAACGCTGATAAAAGATTTTGCTATCGCTCAAAGTGACGGACAGGTTAGAAAGTTCCAGCTCAATATTGCAGATGCAAGATGGTCATAACATCTTTTTTCTAAACATGTTGTTCAATTCAATTACAGTAGCGTTAAGCCACATTGGCATTTAAATCACTGGTTGCCTGTGCAGTGCTCTGGACATAACAATACTGTGGTATGTGATGTACGACTAATGTCATGAATACAATTACATTTGCCATCTAGGCCTATGACTGAATATAGTTGTATTTGTAGTCCGATTAATGTGTAGTGAGTAAATCTGATCTAACTAACAAATGTTGTGTGTCTCTCTCTTGATAAAAACCCTAAAGGATTTCTCTTTTAAAAAAATGAAGAAACTTCTAGCCCTCAGAACAATCAAGGTTGTTAACTGTACAACTAGTATGGTTCGAAGAAACAAATACCTTCAGAGCATCGCACTTAAAACGGGCATTGAGGTTGGTATGCAGTGAGCGCCCCATGCCCTCTAAAATTAACTGCACGATAAACAATACCAATATTACAACCACAGAACCTTGCAAATGATTATAGCATAAGAAAGTGCATTTAGTTCAAAATGCTACAGCCTTCTTACCAGGTCTGCATCTTTTGCAGCAGCAGCTAGTTCTGAGCTAACCTGCCGGAAATCAATACATGGACTGCCACATCCATTCTCCACAACCATTAGTGGCACTGACTCTGGTGCATCCTTGAGATCATCTTGGATGCCAGCCATTGCATCGACTAGCAATCCACCAGCTTCTGCAGCTTTCCGGAGGATACCACAGTGCTGTGATGTATTATGAGTTAGGCGATAGAGCTAACAACAATCTAACTACATGGCAAGGAGCGTAAATCTGTATTTACTTTGTACCTTTGAGGCTTCAGCTATAATTTCTGGAAGTTCATTTGCAGTAACATCATTCAAAGCCGGCAATGAATTTGCAACAAGAACAACCTGTAGAATCCATATTTCATTATTACATCACGATAAATTTCTATCTATCATTACGAAAAGTTATGACAATAAGATATTCAGAAAATGGGCAGTAATAAGGTCTGTTTCAGGTCCATGGTTATTTCAGAAGGAAGGCCAGACAGCTAAAATAATCTCTTTTACCAGTCTTAGACTCTTAGTTGTCACGGATAAGTTGTTTAAGAAATATGGACTACTAGTTGATGCAAATGAAAGAAAACATAAATGCGATTTATACATTAGCATGCAATAAATTGTGTGTTCCCTTGGTTGAATCTCTTCAAACAACATCCTATCTTTCTTTATATTTAAATTAAATATAAAGCAAGCCTAACAATGGGCAGATTTTTTAACCAGAATTTCAATTTATACCTCTGTTCCATGGCGTAAAAGCTCCCGAGCTAACGGAAGCATTCCAAGAACCACATCAGCACCAGAGTTATCAACAAAAAGCAGTGCTCTTTTGTATGGTTGGTTTTTCCTATCAGTAAGCATTCTCTTTTTGAACATATCAAAGTCATCAATCTGCAAGAAAAGTACATACAGTCGATGATCTACTTTGTGCTTGGACAGATCATAAATTTTTTTGCATAACTCTCACAAGTCACATGAAACTGTAACATTTAAAAGGTCCGAATTGAATACTTGCCCGCCAAGGACGTTGCATCTTCTTGCGACTCATGCGGTAGATTTCTATTATAGTTCCCTTGTGATAAAGTTCCACACAAGCTCGAGATCCCCAATCAAATATGTTTGCAGCAAGGACACCTTCAATTAGTGCAAGCAGCCTAGCTTCCTGGATATCAAGTATGAAATGTACACTCAGATGAATTCAAGGGTCGAAGCTTGTCTACATTCAGATTGATAGTGGCAAAAAAAAACAAAAAAAAAGGACCCTAACTGTGACAGTAGCAAGTTGCCAGTATCAAATGAAGTGGTATTATGTTAAATATGGACTTATGATCGTGGTATGAACCAAAGTGTCTGGTGCTCTCTATCTATATGCTATGCCAATAGAAAAATGGCATAATTCAAGTACGATAACCTAGGCAACCATAAAAATAAATTACAAATGTTAGGGTGACTTCTGTTCAGTGCAGAAAATTAAGCAGAAAGCAGCCCTGCTGTCATATACCTCATTCATACTATCAAGTTCCATTAGAAGATCTGGTAAAACAGCTAGCGAAGCTTCATTTTCCCTTCATGCAGAAAATTTCAGAATATTAGATAAATAAGAGCAGTCTGCGTGCATGCATACATATAGAGAGAGGACGCTAACCTTTGCTTGATGCTAATATATGCATCAACAAACTGAAATTCTCTAAGACATTCTTCTCTCAACTCCAACAGATTGGCCAAACCAAACTTTCCATAAGCGGCAGGCTCCTCCATCAATCTAAGCTTAGACACAATCACGCAAGTTAGGTAGGAAAGAGATAGGGCACTATATTTGACAGATAAAGAGACTAGAATTCTATCCATGCCTGACATCGGTAGACACAGAAACAAAAGCCTATTAACTAATGCCATGCAATAGCAATTTGTTACCTTTTTTTTAGATCAATTTGTTACCTTGCCAGATGAGCAGAAAAGGCATGCGCAAATGCATCTCCCCTCTTTTTGGCATCGTCAGTCCCACCTTCACTAGCAACTGCCTATAAATGTAAAAAAAGTGCACAAATGTTCAAAAATTGTAATACACAGGATTCCACATACTCCCAAACAGACAAGAAATTTATATTCAGTATTGAGTTGCATGCACCAACTAGTTCAACCCAAAAGCTTAAGTTGATGAGGAAAGCTGGGCAATTCACTTATACCCCAACATTCAGGAAACATAAGAAATCCTAAATTCATAAACAGTTACTACAAATTAAAAAACCGTACAAATACATCTCAGCTCAAAATTTCCAATCTCAAGGTAAATTTGATTGTGATGATAGCGAATGTAACATGTGCAAGTTGAGATGTTGCCTTAATTAGATCCAAGGAGCTAAGCTAACTGAACTACGGAAAGAACTACTATTTACTTAATGAAGCAGACTCTAGTCCGGGACCCAACAATAAAATAGATGATTTTGATAATGGATTTGGATAACATGAGATCAAAGGTGATGCTATTTCTGCTCCATGTGAGATGTGGTTCAAGCCTTCTGTGGCTACATCTAATTAAGTTGGCAGGTGCTGGAAATAGTCTCTGATAGCTCCATGATTGTAGTGTAGGGGAGAATAACATAGAGACATTCAGAAAGCTCTTTTAACATCATGTTATAATTAAAACAAAAGGACCAATGCAGAATTGCAAGAATTAGATCATACCTTGTCCACGAGGTCCGGCAAATGGTCTGACAAAATCTTGAACCAGTACCTAGCACAATGGTCTCAGATATCATCAAATGACTTGATTGCTATCGTATATCTATAAATAAGAGAAATAGAAAAAAATACTTAAACTCATCCTGGTCAAGATCAATTGTGTTTGGTTCATACCTGCAAAACAGATCAAATACACAATTTATAAGGTTGGATATGTGCCAAAACTTCTGCATTTGTGGGGGGAAAAAAGAAATTTGCTAGTTACTTAGGTACCATGTCTACAAGGAAATTCCCAACAAATGGGTTATTTTGATGTCGAAAATCATTTACCATAATATCTGGACTTTTTAGCGAATGGAAGTAAAACTTTCTTTATTGTTTTTACTTGTATTACTTGATCTTTCGTATGTTGAGAAATCGGATTAAAATATCTAGGACGAGTTCTCTTTCCATAATCTGAAATTCCATCAACTTTCAGAACAGACAAACATGCTAGAGATGATTAAACACAGGAGATGAATAGTAGTCTTACGCCTTTGGGTCCTCTAACAATGGAAACACATCCAGTGTGGGTACGAGATGGAGGACACCGACATTTAAGGCCGCACTTGCATCTGACCGCAAAATATCACCCTTTGAAGTAGGCCTTTCAAAACCTCCCATACCTGTTGTAGCTGGAACTCCCATAGGTACAGGGGCTATAATCTGAGTACCCTTCTGCACAAACTTCTCCATCCATGATATCTGTAGGATTTTAAACAATATTATGATTCAAGAGACCTAGATTTAATAAGCAACTGTCGCATAAGAACTCATTCCAAGCATAAAGTAATAGCAAAATAATGAAATATATCAATTAACTCCAGCAGCCTTTAAAATAGAAGTAAAAAAATTGGGGTGATCCATTTGGTGCTTGAGCATGCCTGTCATGTACAGTAGTGAGTGTTGAGTCACACACTCACACCCATTTCCAGCTTACAAAGATGCACTTTATCAAGCATCAGATTTGTCTTAACAGAGGATGGCATACTCAGAAAAAAAATAACCAAACCAAGATAACAATGATAGAAGATGTTCTTGCCTTCTCATTGAGATCTCCAAGAGGTGGCCCATGAATCTTTCCACCAACATATGGAGCACCCATTGGGAAGCGTTCAACCAAATGATGTATCCTTAAGTCATCAAGACCATGTTTCTCATAACTCATAAATGCACCAAGAGCTCCTAGAAAGCCCTCATGGCGCAGAAACATGGCTTGTGCCTCTCCTTTTGACCTTTACCAATACAAAGAAAACAGGGAGGCATTATTTTCAAAATTAACATAACCGATTAGCAAAGCATAAAAAAGGAAGAGTAGTTTCTTTTATCTTTACCAGAAATTTACAGCAAAAGAAATTGTGTCCATGGTGTAGGCATGACCACGGATGAAGAATCCACCAAAAAATATCCTCTTGAGTCCATAGCGAAGTGCATTAAGATAAGAAATCTAAAAACAACAAACAGGATACATAGCTTCAATGGGGTTGAAAATATATCACGATAAACTAGAGAAGTAAGGCATATTTCTAGAATGGTAAAGCATTCCTGTCTTAGTATGAATTGATACAGGTACATCGTTAGACTGAGCATTCAGTGATTAAAAAAACAACGACAGCGATGGCATTGAATCATAATTTCACAATCCAGGAGGAAATAAGCGAACACTATGATTTGCGATTTAGCAACTTAGCATGCAGTATTAGGCAATGTATAACTGATTGTAGCTTTCCATGTATAGCTGATAGGCTTTCCTTGTATTAGGATTGACTAGGATTGTTTCCTTGTAACTCCAGCCATATTGGCTATATATATGAGAGGTCACCCCCCTTGATTGGGTGTGGTGTTTCCCCCAAATCTCTCTCTCTACATGGTATCACGAGTCCAGGACCCCCTGGCTCCCTAACCTTCCGCTAGCCCCCCCCTCCCTGCCGCGCGCCGCCGGGCCGTCGGCCCCTTCCCTCCCCTGCCGCCGCCAATCTCTTAGCCGCCGCACCCACCAGCCGCCGCCATGACCGGCACCGGCTCCACCCTCTCGGCGAACAACAGCCCCACCTCCTCTGGCACCCAGGGCGACTCCGTCGGCCCCCTCTTCGTGCATCCCTTCGCCTCCATCAACGTGAAACATCACGTGCCGACGACCATGGAGCTCAAGGGCGGCAACTTCGCTCGCTGGTCGTCCCACTTCCTCGCCATGTGCGGCAAGTTCGGCGTGCTCCACCACGTCGACGGCTCTGTTCCGCCGCCCTCCAACGATTCCTCCTGGCAGCAGGCCGACTGCTGCGTTAGGAGTTGGATCTTCGGCTCCATCGCCGAGGCCGTCCTCGACATGGCCACAACCAGCACCACCCAGACGGCTCGCCAACTCTGGGTCGCCATTGATGGCCTCTTCCAGGCGAACAAGCGCGACGGGCCATATTCTCGAGTCATGAGTTTCACTCCATGAACCAAGGAGACTCCTCCATCGACGACTACCGCCTCCGCGAAAAGACCACCGCCGACAAGCTCCACGACGTCGGCTATCCCGTCGACGAGGCGCAACTCGTCCTCAACCTCCTCCGCGGGCTGAACGAGGAGTACTCCGGCACCGCCGATCACATCGCCGCCACGAGCCTCACCCTCACCCTACGCGCGAGACCCGGCTCTCCCTCAAGGAGCTCCGCCTCGCCAACGGCAAGAAGGTCGCCGCCGCAACCGCCCTCGTCGCCTCTGCCGGCGGCTGCGTGTCACGGGCGAGCAGCCCCGCCCGCCGCCGCCGCCCCCGGCCGCAGCAGCACCACCGCGGCGACTCCCGCCGCCACTCCAAGAAGGGCGGCAAGAGGCCCTTCGGCGGCGGCGGCGGGCACGGCCGGCCCCCGGCTTTGCTTTAACCCGGCGGGTCAATGCCCGGACCGCGCCCGGTGGGCGGGCCGGAGGCCGGCGGTGGCCCACCGGGCTGCCGGCGGGCAGCCACGGTGGCGTGGCGGACCCGGCCTGCCGGGCGCCGGCCCACAACAGATCCACACCGCCTTCGCGCCGCTGCGTACTCCGCCGGGCCTTTCGCCGCCCCTCGGCCCCGGCGGCGGCGGTGGGATCGGGGCCGGGCTCATTGCGGCCCTCCGGTAGATGTCGGTTCGGGGGACTTCCCCCCGGGTCATGGATTCAGCGCCACCTCCCACATGACTTCCTCGGACGGTATACTCCTCCGCCGTCGCCCCACCCCTATCTCTTCTATTTTAGTAGGCAATGCTACTAGTATCCCGATTACATCTCACGGTCACTCGTCTCCGCCCACCACAACGTCTAATTTTGCACTCAATAACGTCCTTGTCGTTCCCTCGATAGTTCGAATTTACTTTACGTTCGTCAATTCACTCGCGACAACCACGTCTCCATTGAGTTTGACGCTTTCGCTTTTACGTTAAGGAACTTCCGACGGGGCGCGTGATTCATCGCTGCAATAGTACCGAGGACCTCTACACCTGGCAGCCTTCATCACCCACCGCATCCGCACTCGTTGCCGCCTCCAGCACCCTTTGGCACCGGCGTCTTGGCCACCCCCCGCTCCCGGTTTGTTTTAGCTCGTTTAAATAAGAACGATTTATTATCTTGTAATAAAGCAGGTCGCTCGCTTTGCCACTCCTGTCAGCTTGGCAAACATTTTCGCTTACCCTTTACTTCATCTAGCTCCCATACTACCGGACCTTTTGAGCTTGTTCACTGTGATGTCTGGACCTCACCAGTACTCAGCGTTTCTGGTTTTTCTTATTACATGGTTATTTTGGATGATTACTCCCATTTCTGCTGGACATTCCCCCTCAGACGCAAGTCTGATGTCCACCAGACTATTGTCACTTTCGTTGCTTATGTACGCACTCAGTTTGGTCTACCCGTTAAGTGCTTTCAGGTTGATAACGGCACGGAATTCGTCAACACTGCCACGTCCACCTTCCTGGCGGCCCACGACACCCTGCTCCGCCTCTCGTGTCCGTACACTTCCGCACAAAACGGCAAGGCCGAGCGTGTTCTTCGCACTCTCAACAACTCCGTGCGCACTCTGCTTCTCCACGCATCCATGCCAGCCTCTTACTGGGCCGAGGCCCTCGCGACCGCCTGTTACCTCCTCAACAGGCGTCCCTCGTCCGCCATTCACAGTGAGATTCCCTTCACACGTCTGTACCGCGAGTCGCCTAGCTATGCCCACCTGCGCGTCTTCGGGTGCCTCCGCTACCCGAACCTCCAGGCCACTTCCGCGCATAAGCTCGCACCACGTTCTACAACTTGTGTCTTCCTTGGATATCCCTCTGCTCACAAAGGGTACCGCTGCCTCGACCTGGCCAGTCGACGTGTCTATATCTCTCGCCACGTCATCTTCGACGAGACGCACTTTCCCTTCGCAGACATTCCGGATCCTTCACCGGCTTCCTCCCTTGATTTTTTGACCGACGATGATACTATGGATGCTATACTTTGCTCTACTAACCCTGCAGCTCGCTCCTCCATGTCGACGCCCGCGGCAGCTCTGTTCCCAGTGAACGTCGAGCAGCCGCCCCTCTCCTCCGAGTCTGCTGGACCGGGCGGGCACGGGCACGCCGCCCCCACCGGGACCCGCTCCTCCCGGCGCACACGGTCTCGCGCCACCGCCGGGACCACCGCCGGCGTCACTGCGCCGCCACGGCTCCTCGTCTACTCCCGTCGACACCGTGCGCCCCCAACACCTCGCGCCCGCCCTCGCTCCTCTAGACCCGTGACACGAACGCGATCGGAGTCATTTCGCGCGTCCGGTACAAGGGGCGGCCGCCATCGTCCCCCTCGCCGGTTCGTCGAACTACCACGGCGGGCTTGCTGACCCGAACTGGCGTGCGGCGATGGCGAAGAGTTCCGGCCCTCATCGACAACGGCACCTGGCGCCTCGTTCCACGCCCGTCCGGTGCCAACGTCGTCTCCGGGAAGTGGATCTTCAAGCACAAATACCACTCCGACGGTACTCTTGCTCGCCACAAGGCCCGGTGGGTCGTTCGTGGGTTCTCACAGCAGCACGACATTGACTACGATGAGACGTTCGGCCGGTGGTCAAGCGGCGACCATCCGGCCGTCCTCGGCATCGCCTGTCTCCGTGCACGGCCTATCCACCAGCTTGATGTGAAGAACGCCTTCCTTCACGGCCACCTTGACGAGACAGTCTACTGTCAGCAGCCACCTGGTTTCGTCGACCCCGCCCATCCCGACTACGTCTGCCACCTGCAAAAGTCCTTGTACGGACTTAAGTAGGCGCCGCGGGCCTGGTACTAGCGGTTTGCCACGTTCCTCCGTCAGCTCAGCTTTGTCACTTCGGCCTCCGACACCTCCCTCTTTGTTCTCAAAGAGGGCGTCGGCATCGCCTACCTGCTCCTCTACGTCCAGGACATCGTCCCCACCGCCTCGTCGTCGACCACCTTCGAGCACATCATGGCTACACTCTCTTCCGAGTTTGCCATGACCGACCTCGGCGACCTCCACCACTTCCTCGGCATCTCCGTCACGCGTTCGCCTGACGGCCTTTTTCTGTCTCAGCGACAGTACGCCGTGGATCTTCTTCAGCGCGCCGGCATGTCTGAGTGTCATTCTACGGCGACTCCCGTTGACACTCAGGCCAAGCTCTCGGCCTCGGTTGGCGCTCCGCTGTCAGCCTCTGACGGCTCTGACTACAGGAGCTTAGTGGGTGCTCTACAGTACCCACCCTCACTCGTCCCGACTTGGCGTATGCTGTACAGCAGGTGTGCCTCTTCATGCACGACCCTCGCGAGCCTCATCTCGCTCGATCAAGCGCATCTTGCGCTACGTGAAGGGCACACTCTCCTCACGGTCTCCACATCGGCACCGGCCCCGGCCGGCCCCTCGACCGCCTACTCCGACGCCGACCGGACAGCCGTCCCGGACTCTCGTCGTTCGACCTCGGGCTTCTGCGTCTACCTTGGCAACAACCCGATTTCATGGTCTTCCAAGCGACGGACCACCGTCTCCGGAGTCCGGCGCCGAGGCCGAGTATCGTGCGGTCGCCCACGCGCGTCGCCGAGTGCTTTCCGGATCCGCCGGTTGCTTCGGGAGCTTCACGTTTCACCGACCCTCCGCCACCGTTGTCTACTGTGACAACGTGAGTGCCATCTACATGACGGCCAACCCCGTCCACCACCGACGCACGAAGCACATCGAGATCGACATTCACTTCGTTCGCGAGAAGGTGGCGCTTGGACAAGTCCGGGTTCTTCATGTTCCCTCCGCTCACCGGTTGCTTGACATCATGACCAAGGGCCTCCCCGTACATCTCTTCACGAGTTTAGGTCCGGTCTTTGCGTTCGCACTCCTCCCGCCGCGGCTGGCGGCGGGTATTAGGCAATGTATAAACCGATCGTAGGCTTCCATGTATAGGCGATAGGCTTTCCTTGTATTAGGATTGACTAGGATTGATTCCTTGTAACTCCGGCCATATTGGCTATATATATGAGAGGTCACCCCCCTTGATTGGGTGTGGTGTTCCCCCAAATCTCTCTCTCTACATGCAGCAGCAAGCACGAAACACCATCTGATACTTTATGTAACAAGCACCATGATCGTCATTAACCTTTTGGCTTACTTGTTCACATTTTCAAAATCTTGATTTTTTTTGTCGGTGCGGAATGTAGTCCCGACACTAACTAGTAATAAGCGCCAAGGTCTATCCCTCAATGGTCGGTGCCAAGCAACAAGAGACACGGGATTTATCCTGGTTCCGGCGGGACCGTACGTCCCGGCGGTGATGTGCTCGAGGCACCGTATTGCTGCTGCACCGGGTGCCCGTAGTGGGGCGGCTACGGGCAAGACGGGAGAGGAGGCACGGCCTCCAAGTCCCCGGAGGAGTGATCGAAACGAGTTCGGATGTTGTGGGCGAATTGAGGAGGGTGTGTGTGTTGTTCCCTATCGGATGTGTTAGGATATAATAGTCGGCCCATATTGGGCGTGTGGCCCATTGGGCCTTGTACAATGTAACCCTAGCCTATTAGGCTATATAATGAAGGTCAACCCCCCCCGATTGGGTGTGTGGTGTTTCTCTACATGGTATCGGACTAATCGGATCCTTCCCTTCCGCTTTCTCTCGCTCCACACCACCGAAGGGGTCGCGCGGCATCTACGCGTCGCCCCGGGCCGCGCGCTCCGCCGCGCCGCCCTTCCTCCCGGGCCGCGCGCTCCGCCGCGCCGCCCCTAGGCCACGCGCGCTCCGCCGCGCCGCCTCCTCTCCCGGCCGCGCGCTCCGCCGCGCCGCGCGCCCGTCGCGCCGCCTCCTTCCGGGCCGTCGCCGGGCCGCGCGTTTTTCGCGCCGCCCGATCCGTGCCGCCATGACGGGGACCTCCCGCGCCAAGGATGATGCGATTGCTCCTCCCTTCTACGCCGCCTACACCTCCGGTCAACGTGAAGCGGCACATCCCGATCGCCCTCGGCCCTCGAGCGCCCAAACTACTCCAAGTGGAAGGCGTTCTTCACCGCCCTCTCGCGCCAAGTACGGGGCCGCTCGGCCACATCGACGGCACGGAGCCCTCGCGTCCGACCGATCCCACCCGGTCTCGGCCGATGCATGCGTCCGCGGCGGATGTACGGCTCCATCGACGACCTCGTCCTCGACCTCGCCATGGAGCCCGACCAAGATGCACGTGCCTCGTACGTCTCCGTCGAGGCCCTGTTCCGGGCGAACAAGGAGTCCCGCGCCGTCGTCCTCGAACGGGAGTTCCACAACTTCGTCCCGGGGCGATCTCTCCATCGACGCCTACGCCCGGCGGCGAGAGCGCATCGCCGATGCTCTTCGCGAGGTCGGCCACACCGTTTCTCGGCGCGGCTCGTCCTCAACTTGGCCGCGCGGTCTCGACGCCCGCTACCGCACCACCGCCGAGATCATCGCCAACACGTCCCCCTTCCCCACCTTCAAGGACGCCACCAACATGCTCCGCGTCAAGGAACTCGGCCTCGGCCCGGCGAGCAAGGAGGCGTCCGCCTCGGCCCTCCGTGCTCGCTCGTACGTCGCCTTCCTCGCCCCTCCACCGCGCTCCTGCGTCCGGCGGTCGCGGCGGCGGTGGCAAAGGCAAAGGAGGCAAGGGCAAAGGCGGGCGCGGTGGCAACCGGCGGCGGGCGGAGGCAACTTCGGCGGCGGGCGCAAGCGAGGGTGCGGCCTTCGGCGGCCGTCGGGGGCCCGCCCGGCCGGCCCTTGGGTGCCGCTACAACCCTTGGGCGGGGGCATGGCCTCCACGGCGGCGGCGGTGGGCGGCACGGCCGCGGCTCCTCCACGGCGGCGGCGGTGGCCCGCGCGAGCACACACCGCCTTCGCGCCGCCCCGGTTCTCCACGGCCGGCGGCCCTCCCGGCCTCGGACCTCCGGGGGCCGGGACGCCGGCGGTCGATCGGCGCTCTTAACCGGATGGCTATCCGGGGGTCCGCTCCCCGGGTCATGGACGACGGTGCTACTTCCCACATGTCCTCCAATGACGGTATTCTATTCTCCCGTCTCCCTTCGCCATCTTCTTCCATTACGGTCGGCAATGGCCATTCCATTCTTTGTTCATAGTCGTGGCACTTCCTTTATTCAAATAGGCCGATCGTCCTTTTCACCCGAACAATGTTCTTATTGCTCCACAACTCACTAGTAATCCGTTATACGTTAGACGACTTACTCGCGATAATAATTGTTCCATTGAGTTTGACGCCTCCGGTTTTTACGTTAAGGATCTTCGGACCAAGACGGTCCTCCTTCGGTGCAATAGTAGCGGGGACCTCTACACCATTCCACATCGTCCATCGCCTCGCCTGCCATGTCGCCGTCGTCTCCCCTGCGCTATGGCACTCACGTCTTGGTCATCCCGCACCCGCGATCGTCACCACTCTCCATAAACTTTCGGCTATTCGGTGTAATAAAGCGGCGCCCCACCTTTGCCATGCTTGTCGGCTAGGCAAACACGCTAGGCTGCCATTTGCTAGTTCGGTTTCTAGTACTTCGCACCTTTTGAACTCGTTCACTGTGATGTCTGGACCTCTCCAGTTTCGAGTATTTCTGGTTATAAATTTTATCTTGCGATGGTTGATGATTATACTCATTATTGTTGGACGTTTCCCCTCCGCCATAAATCCGAAGTTCATGATCATATTGTTCAGTTTGTTGCTTACGCTCACACACAATTCAGTGTCCCTGTACGCTGTTTTCAGGCAGATAACGGCACCGAGTTCATCAACAATGCCACCGCTTCCTTCCTGGCTAGCCGCGGCACTCTGCTTCGTACCTCGTGCCCCTACACGTCCGCCCAGAACGGCAAAGCCGAGCGAATGCTTCGCACACCGAACAATGTTGTTCGCACGCTTCGATCCATGTTGCCATGCCTTCGTCCTATTGGGTCGAAGCTCTCTCCACCGCCGTGTTTCGATTAACCGGCGGCCGTCATCGTCCATCCATAATGGTATTCCCTACCATCTTCTTCATCGCAAGATGCCGGACTACTCCATCCTTCGAGTTTTCGGTTGCCCGTGCTATCCGAACCTCGGTGCCACGACTCCCCACAAATTGTCTCCTCGCTCCACGGCGTGTGTCTTCCTCGGTTACCCTTCTTCCCGGAAGGGATACCGGTGTCTTGACCTTTCCACTCGCAAGATCATCAACTCGCGGCACGTTGTTTTTGATGAGACTCACTTCCCGTTTGCGGCTTCCAAGCCTCGACCAGGACTCTCTTGATTTTCTTCGTTACGGGACATCCCCGCCCGCGGCCGCTCCACCCACCCCGGCGTTGAGCACTCGCGACCCTCGGAGGACGACGCCGATCCCATTGAGCTAGACCCCGCCATCTTGTGGCACGGTGGCGCCTCTCGGCAGCCACAAGTGCCTCCGCCGGCCGCCTCGACGTCGGTGCGGCTCCTCCCCCGAGGCACCGGCGCCTCGCTCCTCGTCGGCGTGGGGGGCGGCGGTTCGGCCTCCCGGTACGCCCGCCGCCCCCACTCCACCGGCCCCGACTCCGCCATCGCCTCCGACTCCCGGCCACCGCGGCGGCGGTTCCTCCGGCCGCGGCATCCTCCGTGCGGGAGACTCGTTCTCGGACGGGCTCCCCTCGCCGCCGCCCATGGACCGCTACGGCTTCACCGCCCGGCGGTCTCCGGCCCCGGCCTCGCCCGCGCGCGAGGCAACTCCCGCGTCGCACTCGCCGATCCAAACGGCGTGCGGCCATGGCCGACGAATACAAGGCGCTCGTGGACAATGGTACACGGCGCCTCGTTCCTCGACCACCCCGGCGCCAATGTCATCACCGCAAGTGGGTTTTCAAGCACAAGCATCACGCGGACGGCTCCCTCGCTCGTCACAAGGCTAGATGGGTTGTTCGTGGCTTTTCGCGACGATACGGCATCGACTACGACGAGACGTTCGGCCGGTTGTCAAACCGACCACGATTCGGCTCGTCCTCATCATCGCCGTCTCCCGTTCTCCGGCCGATCCATCGGCTCGGATGTCAAGAACGCGTTCCTCCACGGCCATCCGAGCGAGACGGTCTCACGTCGGCGGCCGCCCGGCTTCGTCGACCGGCGACTCCCGACTACGTCCGTCTCCCCGCAAAAGTCCCCCGTACGGACTCAGCGGGCGCCCGGCGTGGAACCATCGGTTCTCCGGCCTTCGTCCGGCGGCTCGGCTTCGCCGCATCGGCCTCCGACCCGTCTCTCTTTGTTTACAAAGAGGGCGCCGACATTGCCTACTTGTCGCTCTACGTCGACGACATCATCCCGACGACCTCGTCGACCGCGCGCTTCTTCGTCGCCTCACCGGGCTCCTCCACTCCGAGTTCGCCATGACGGATCTCGGGGATCTCCACCACTTCCTCGGGATCTCTCGTCACGCGATCCGCCGACGGCCTCTTCCTCTCTCGGCGCCGCACGCCGTGGATGCCTTCGCCGCGCCGCATGGCCGAGTGTCACTCTACGGCGACTCCCCGTTGACACTCATGCCAAGCTCTCTCGCTACGGATGGCCCCCGGTGGCGGACGCCACCTCGCACCGCGATCTTGCCGGTGCCCTCTAGTACCTCACGCCGACTCGCCGGATCTCGCCTATGCGGTTCGGCGAGGGTCCGCCTTTTCATGCATGACCCGCGCGAGCCTCATCTTGCCATGCTCAAGCGTGTCTTGCGGTATGTCAAGGGCACCCCGTCCACCGGACCGCACATCGGGGCCGGCGGCATCACCCCCGGCCTTGACCGCCTACTCCGACGCCGACCGGGTCGGGCGTCCCGACTCTCGGCGCTCCACTTCCGGCCATCGTGTCTTCCTCGGCGACAATCTCGTCTCTTGGTCCTCGAAACGCTAGACTACGGTCTCTCGTTCGAGTGCGGAGGCTGAGTACCGTGCTGTTGCGCACGTTGTGGCAGAGACTTGTTGGCTTCGTCAGTTGCTTCAGGAGCTCCATGCACCCATCACTTCAGCGACGATCGTCTACTTTGCGACAATGTCAGTGCTGTCTACATGACCGCCAACCCAGTACATCATCGTCGCACAAAGCATATTGAGATAGATATTCACTTTGTCCGTGAGAAGGTTGCTTTGGGACAGTCCGGTGCTCCACGTCCCTTCATCTCATCAGTTTGCGGACATTATGACCAAAGGGTTACCTGTACAGTTGTTCACTGACTTTAGGTCCAGTCTTTGTGTTCGTGACACTCCCGCTTAGACTGAGGGAGGGTGTTAGGATATAATAGTCAGCCCATATTGGGCGTGTGGCCCATTAGGCCTTGTACACTGTAACCCTAGCCTATTAGGCTATATAATGAAGGTCACCCCTCCCGATTGGGTGTGTGGTGTTTCTCTACGGGATGCCCGATGTCTCATGCGGCGAGGGGGTTCACCTTCCTTTTATAAACCAAGGAGGGGGTGAATTACAGGCATGCCGCACTGTTTAGCTACACGGGGAAGTATGGCGCGCAGCACCGCGGATTTAGCGGCCGTCCACGGTCTTGTCGTCATAACGTGTCCTGTACCCAAACAGTGGCAGCTTCGAGGGTAGGGGCGTAGTGGCTGACCGCGGCGTCCTCAGGCGGGCTCAAGGAAGCCGTTGGTGGTGATCCGTACGGGATACAGTGTCAGGCGTGGCAGCGTCCCATCACCGCGTGCCTGACAGCGCCAGAGTGGTTGTAACAGTGCCCGGTGTGGTGCTGCGAGCACGGGGGCGGCCGCACAGGACCAATAGTGGCGGGGATGGCGTCCCGCTGGCCTAACGTCATGGCTTGCCTTTGCAGATTCACGAGAAAGCGGTTCGAGGGTGTGGACGGCCCCCCTTCGAGGGCGCGGCACGTTAGCCGTACGGGAGTAGGCGGCGCAGTGCCACGGAGCTGACACTGGCCATGTCGCACAGTCCCCCACAGTGGCGGGGATGGGTTCCCTCCTAGGGAGTTGGTAAAACGAGCCGCCGGGCGTGATTCCCAGGCGCATGATGGCGCGGCTCTGCCGTGTCGAGCATTAAATGCCCGTACCCGCGTGCGGGCGCGGGCGTGCTCGTGAGGGGGCCTCGAGCGAGGCGGAGATGAACCCTCGAGCGAGGCGGAGCTCGCTCGAGGGAGGCGTGGACCCTCGAGCGGGGCGGAGCCCGCTCGAGGGAGCCTTTGACTGGGCCGCTTTGGTGGGCCGTGGGGGCCACCGCGGTGTGGGCTGCGCCTCGTGTGTGTGTTTAAGTGAGAGGTGTTTCGTTTTAGTTTTTTGCAGGTTTTAAGCAGGGTTTCCCTGGTTGTTTTAGGGGACCCTCAGGGCTGTCCCCGACATTTTTGTCAAGTGTGTATATCTATAGACAAGTGGATGAAGCAAACTAAACCATTTGTTTTGAACAGTAAACTCATTAGTCACACACTATTACTTCACCGTAGCACAGCGTTTCATACCTGGCCAATGTTGTAGGAAATCATCCGTAACAGAGAGAGCGATATATCCTCAGGTCTATAATCTGATAGCTCCTTGTTTTCTGAAATCGTCTTCCCGAAACTAGAGGCAATTGTAGATGCTGAAAGGCCAATCTGCCATACAGCGCGCACATGAATAATTAATAGACAGAAGACAAGACCTTATGAACAATTGGTCTAACATGCTATACATACAGAATGTTATCCCAACAACAGGTCAGAGAAGCAGCTTTAAGCAGTGCGTACAATAACTTAAACATTAAATTGTTTTAAGAAGATTTCCATGTGTTATGGTAATAGTAACCTTGGAGTAGTCCAGACCACCGTATATGTCTCCCACAAGCATGTCAATGGTGCTGTTGTCTCCACGCTGGCTCAACTCTAGCAACTCATCAAAACTGAAATAAAATTACAGGATTATGAGAAATCAAACTTGTATACAGATTACAGAATAGATGTCCGTGAGCAGAAAAACAGCACCTCTTGCACTTTGTCATTAACCTCCCCAATCCCCAGTATGTACCACCACCAACATTTGTTCCACTTACTCGCTGAAACTTCCCATGCCCATCAACCTGTGAAAAAGAACAATAAAAAAGATTCAGTGACACCCCAAAGAAGAATAAAATAGAAAGCTAACCTCAAAGTTACCTTGATTATACTAACACCAGATCCGACATTAACAAGAAGGAAGGGAAACAAATCATTCTGATCAATCTGAACATATTCCTTATGGCCATCCATGTGTGTAAAAGCTTCATGACGTATAGCCTGCCAAGCACAGAAAAAGAGTGTTATTCAGATGTACGAATGTTATCACCCTTTAACGTTGATTAACAACATGTACTATCTCAATACATCTCCAGCGATTCATCACAAACATCATATACAAGATAGAATTTCAGAGTAGGATATAGCCTAAATAGTTGCAATTCTTAAATTGGAACCTTAAGCAAAAAATTTGCTCCAGCTACAAGACAGTCCATTTCATCTTCCTTTTCAAGGCTGACTCCCAATCTTTCCTTGAAGAGATCCGCATACTTATACGCTCCACCACCTGTTGCCTTTCCACAAAATACTACAATCAGCAACAAAATCAAATAAAGGACGACTAATTTGTGTGTGCAGAACATCAAGTATATTTAATGATGCAATCCTACTAGTCACCACCTCCATTAACAAGACAGCATAGGGAGAATTGATTGCAGGCTAAATTCTTTGAGTAGTCTGATTTTGAACACTTAGCAAACTTTTTCAGGTGTGTTAAACAAACTAGCCAAATCACATCCACATCTGTGCAGTAACGTTCAAAGAATGTGCATTCATTCACTATACAGCTCTGATATCTACAATTGCTCTCCTTTTTTCTTCTTAATATAATGATGCGCAGCTCTCCTGCGTGTTCGAGAAAAAAAAAGATATCTACAATTGCTCTAGTTGAGCAAACTGCAGTTTGCCCCCCACCAAAAAATAACAGATGTGGATCTTCACTTTTCCTTTCAATCAATAAGAGAATATGTTGGCCTTTCCCCATATTTTATTTGCTGTTCTTCTTATTTCTTATTTTAGGATGGCTGAGGTGCTCTGAACCCCACCATTTATTTATATTAGTATATTCTTCATCAGATACATCAATCATGTTGTCTCCTTAGTTTTTACCTTGATTACAATGTCATCAGGCTGAGCTCCTGAGCGCCACGAAGGCGAATCAACTCCTGAAGCATATAACTGATACAGGTGAGCATGATTTATTGGTGCACAGAAGCAATTGAGAAATCATAGAAAACTATGTGAACAACAAGATGATACAAGATTCCAATTGTTTACAATCCTAAGCAGTGTTTGCATACCACCACGATGTAGTTGTTTGGAAGAAATGAAGTCCAAGCATTCATTTAGCTTCCCAGTCTCGAACTTGACAAAGTGGAGCCTCCCTCCAAGGATCGGGTAGCTTCTCCTGCCACCATTAAACATCCCAAGTCTTCTCTTTGTGGATATCTTACGCTTATCCTCAGTTGAGAGCTCAGCATGCCGCGAGAAGTATACCAGTTTTATAAGAGAACCTAGACGGAAAGCATACAGTTGAAAGTACAAGATGTCAGTACAATTGACAATGAAGAAAATACCGTGGAATATTTCAGATTGACGGTGAAAAACAACACATACAGAAAACTGAATGGTATCTTATCACTTTAGAAACCAATTTGATAAGGAACAAAAGGATTTGCATGCCCCATAAGCAGTCTCATCACTACAGCAGTTCAATGTGTTAGTGATGCAGATGACAGGTTGTCACCATGATCAATTCGCAGGTACACTAGTAAGGTAGTTCACGATGATCAGCACTAAGTGATAGTTATCCTGAGCGGTGGCAGCCTAGAATGGCCAGTAGCACTAAGTGATTAAGTGTGACACTAGCAAGGGAACTGCCAACTTCTTAACATTCGACTACCAGTTGGCTTTCCGGGGTCACATGCTAAGTTGCTAATTACTATATTTAGCACTTCATCTACTTTGACTAAGCACCTGGACGCCGAAGTACACTGCTACCAAGCAACACACACCATATCGATGACGTTAACTGGCGAATCCAACACTGGAAAGCGGAGGCGGGGAGATGCGCGCGGCACACGCACGTACCGCCGATGTCAAGGGCGAGGTGGGAGATGTCGTCGGACTGGTTGGGCAGCAGGATGGTGGGGTTGCGGTCCTCCAGCGTCCCGTGGATCGCCGCGCCGCTGAGGTCCAGCTGCGGCCGCGAGCTCGACCGGGGCAGCATCGTCGTCGCGGTCGCCTGCGCCGGGGAAGACGTCGTCCCCTGCCCTTCCCCCTCCCCCTCCTCCTCCTCCTCCTCCGCTTCGTGCTTCACGCCCGCCCCCAGCACCTCCTGGATCGGGTCACTATTATTGCCCGCCATTTGGATTGGACCAGTGCAGTGGATTGAGTGGAGCCGCCACCCACAATCCACCAACCAAAATCCCCCCACGGCGCGATCGGCGCTGCCGGCTGCGGCCTTGGGGGGATCGAAAGCACCAAACAAGCGAGGCGGAAACGGAGAACGGCGAATCGGCGGTGGGCGCGGGTCGTTGGCCTTGGCTGGGGTGGAGACGAAGGCGGATTTGTTCCTTGTGGCTGTGGCTTTGGAATTTGGCAAGTTTTTCCTAGGGGCGATGCTGACTGATGTTTGGACTTGGGATTCCTTCGGACCCACACTGCAGTCTCTGTTTGCGGGTCCACTCAAAACTGGCTGTGAATCTGGTTCCAATTTTCAGCCAAATGCACACAAGGCGATGCTTCTGGTTCTGGCTGCTACTCTTTCGTATCAGCAATCGAAAATTTTGAGTTCAAAGGTTGACTTCTTCAGTTGGATTTTTTAGCCACCAGTATTTTCTCTCACAATGTCTCTGGCCACCCCTTAGAATTTCAATGGTTCATGGAGTGAAAGGGATCGTCTTTTACCTTCTTCACACGATTGACAAACATGCATTCTAAATGGAGAGATGGGCTACTTGTAAAAATATGTAAACTGTATCAAAGATTTTAAACGCTGTTTTTTTTTAGAAACTTTTCCTTGGGTGCTGAGCACACCTCACACCAGGCACGAGTGCACGACCCGGCGAGGAAAGCCCACGCGCCACGCCCGCACCCCGGACGGCCTCGGCGGTTCGGCGCCGCCGGTCTCGCCGCTCGCTCATCCGCAGCGATCAGCCGATCAGCATTCGTCTCACTCCCAGCTGTTCCCGCCATTTCGCGCCGCGCTTAACTGCGCCGCCGCCGCCCGTGCTCGCCCCGTCGCCACTCGCCAGATCTAACGCGTCGCGTAACCGTCGTGTGCCGCGTCGTGCCCGCGCGCTGGCGAGCATGTGACGGCGGCGAGGGAAGGAACGTACACCGCTGCCGCCCTGCTCCCCACTCCCACCGCACTCCATGGGCAGGCGAGGGTTCCCGGAACCAACGCGCCAGCGGCAGGTACCCCGCTGAACTCCATTCCCCTGCCTGCGCTGCCGCCTTCCCCCTTGCAATCCCGCGGGCCGAAAAGATGATGGTCTTCGCTTGGCGTTCAGTTTGCACAGCACTGTCCTGACCTCAATCCGCCACCGCATCGAGTGTGCGGGGGGCGTTCAGTTCGCTGTTGCGTCCGTCTCCGTGTCACCCCGTTCGGGAGCAGCCCCGGGCCGCGTGGCGGCTGGTGGAGGGCAGGGAATCCGCGGCTTGTGCGGTCTTCTTCATGCCCCTCCTCCCCTGGCCATTCTGACCCAGTTACGGCGTGCTCTGGCGTCCGGCTCCGCCTCTTAGCTCGAATTCATCCACCCATGTCGCTCTCCCATGCTATATCGACGTCATGTTAGTCATTTCCTGCAACTTTACCTTCACTGCAAATTGGCTAACACATATCCGTCTTGCAATACAATATGGATACCTTATATCAGTTCCAAGCATCAATTCAATAGATCATCATTATGCTGTATGATAATCCTCCCATAAACTGGATGCCTGTAACATTCAATTCATGCAGTATGTACTCCTAGCAGTTCTTCACAAAAAAGGAAAGAAAAAAAACAGAGAGAGAAAAAGAAGAAGATACTCCTATCAGTTATCCTGCTGTGTTTTTGTTTTATAATAAAGTATACCTCATATTCTGTTTGTACTTTGAATTAGCTGGAAGATTTAAGACAAGCTTGCTCATGAGTCTTGCCAGTCATGCTGATTATTTCTTTGTACAAAATTTATCTTGTGTTGTGTTGAGACTGAGTTGAGGTATCATGATCCTTTGGCACTGTCACATTCTTCGTTATCTAGGTTGTGCCGCACCACACATGTCAACTTCCAGAACAAAAGCTAATAAAATCTTGAGAGAAAAGCAACAACTCGGGTGGGTTGTGTTGCTGCTGCTGCTGTTCCTGTTACCATAAAAACTTAATTGAGCAAGCTAGATTGAATAATTGAGCTATTGTGATAGAATCTGCTCCTTTCTGTCAGTCAGTCAGTCAGTCAAATATTTACTAACCCACATTTTCTAAGCCTAACAAATATTTTTATTAGGTTTGTGTGGGGATGCTTTACCGAGAAAGATGCAAATAAGCTAGGGAAAGGGATCAAGATTGGTTTACTTCTCCTAATCAAGTATGATCTCGTTATCAAATCCACATGGGGCTACGCAGTTTCTAGCTGGAAGGTTTGGTAATCCAGGGTGGTTTTTTTTGTTAAATTTACTGATAGAATCTGATGATGGGAACACTAACCAATTGCTTTCATCTAAAATTTATAATCCAGTATTCTTTTCAATAGATACCCATCTTCACAACATGGGCTCGAATCATTAGACTTTGATGTTAACTTGAAACTTTAGAAGAAGAAAAATCGCTGCATAGTATAAGACATCTCACTGTAATGTTGTTGCGCTTGTCAGTAAGAGCAGGAACAAGATAGTAATTGGTGTAATGAGATGTTTCCTATCATTTTCTAGCTCAGCCTCACCATTTAAAATTGAAGTTCCCAGAACTTGCTAGTAGGCTAGCTAATATTAGTTTAAAGCTGAGGCAACATCTTGCACAATTGGTTACATGATGACACATGCAATCTAGTACAGTTCTTGACAAGTGACCAATGAAATAAGCTAATGTTATTGATTGCTTATTGTCAGGGAATCGAACAGTAAACACACATTTCTTATCTTTGTCTATGATCTTGTAGAACAAGTCAGACATGATGGAATCGACCTACCACCTAAAATAATCTCATTCTTTTTCTAGTGTCATCAATTACTGAAAAATTGAGGTACCTTTTTCATTTTGTTTTTGTTCAGTTGGGTCTGCCCCCCCCCCCCCCCCCCCCATGCACACACAAAAAATGGTACAGATGCAACAATGTTCACAATCTTAAATTGCAAGAGGGGGGGGGGCTATCATAGGACTTCCACCTTCGTTTTTCTTTTAACTGATCAGAGTATCAGACTGTGTGCTCGCGAATATCTTGTAATTTGCATTGTGATGTAGCTGTGCTGTTAGATGTTTAAAAGGGCATCTTGCTCTGGGATTCACAGTTTGCTTATGGTATCACTTAAAGATCATGATTCTAGCAATTTACCTGACTACTGAAATATCATGGTGAAGAACCTCTCCATTAGCATGGATTTGCAGAAATTCCTCTTGTAGATAGACATGTGCATAATAAGTAACATAAACTTGGTTAGGCTTTGTCTTACGATGTCTGTTGACAGATCCGTGTGCACTTCCAAAGCATCTCAATTGCACTAGATAGTTAGCAGTGTTGGTAAGGATGGGCAGAGCCACTGACAAGGATCTGGTGCTCATCCAACCAGCTAGTTCTGCATCCTAGTGTTACATTGTGATGTTACCAAGGTCTGTGTTGCTCCAAGATATAGTTTTAGGCTTTAGCTGCAGATTTGTCAGTAACTTAAATCACGAGAATCAACACGATTGTGCCAATGATGTCTTAAGAGTGTGCCTTCTCATCTAAATTTTCCAAAGCACATAACACTGATTGACATTGTTTTTTTTTAAAAAAATTGGTTACAGAGCTAGTCATTCTTCTTCTTGCCAGCGGAATGAGTCATATACCTGCAGAAGCCTACATTGTTTGCAGAACATGTTTCTGATCAGAAGTGAGCCCCCCCCCCACCTTCCCTCCGGAAATTTTTGAGTCAAGCCATTGAGTTAGGAATTTTCTCAGTGGCTAATTGTTGATAACTGTGTCATAGTTCATGGAGCTGCATGCTTTTACCTTATGAGTTCAGTGGTGCGACGATCAATACTCTATTGTGTTCGATAGACTTTGCCTTATACTTGTATTGTTCAATACATTGTTGCCGCTGTCGCCTCCTCCTGAACCTATCATCATTTTCTTGACAGATGACAGAGGCCGCCCGTGGTTGGCTCATTAATTACAGGTTGTCAATTAGTAACTACGGGTCTGAGCAAGGTAATAATCGACAATGCCAGCAAATATGTGACCCTGTCCTTTCATGGTTCCTTGCCACTGCCAACTGGCATTGCCATCGTGTAATTATTATATATTTATGCAGAAGCTAGTAAAACACAGGCACAAAGTAGAAGTGCCGACCTACCACTATTTTTCAATTTAGACACATCACACCGGTCTCAGCCCCAGTTGACAAGACAATGAACGCTGAAACCATTGAATCTGTCCAGAAGGGAGCTCCAGTCTCGTCTCTGTTGCCATATTCTTGTTGGTCTTGTTGGGAATTTACACGTCAACTGATTGTAGGATTTGGAGGAGAAAACATCTACATGTTGGCTTATCTTTGGCCATTGGTAATAAGCAGTAACAATTGTAGCCCTGTTAGTAGTTTTCAGTCTCAGAGAACCTGTACCTCTGGAATTCTGGTGCAGTGAATCACCATCTTGTTCATCTTCCGATGGTACAGCATACAGTAGCTGACAATGAAAACTAAGAATATATTCCCCCTACAGTTTTCCACATCCTTTAACCACTGTTGGTTCTGTCGAATCTGACGTTGTTTCTGGACATTGATGCAAGGAACAAAGGGGGCGTGCGACCTTGCATTGGTTGTTTGGCTTGCCGGTCACAGCAAGTCAATTGGTAACTACAGATGGGAGGAAGGCGACCCGGACGGTATGGCTGACATGAGACCCTGTCCAACTCATATGCTTCTTTGCTGCGTCCTTGGTCAGTCGTCACGTCCAGCAAAGTCACCCCATATGCCTAGGGAGGAAGAAACCAACAAGTGGCGGGGCTCTCATGCCGACGTCGGGCTAAAGACTCACCGGTGGTCGGCAGGGCAGCCGCGGTCGAAGGTGAGCCCCGCCATGCACTGACGGGAGTCGCTGCCTGTGCTCTCCTAGCTCGACCCTCTCTACGGTAGACGACGACGGCTGCAGCGTATGGTGAGCGATCGAGCTATATGGAGGGGGCCAGGCGCACGGGGTTGAGCGCCTTGTGCGCAAAGGCATGGCGGCGTTTGGGGGCTTGGGGCCGCGCTGAGTGTGCGCGGCTGCGCGGAGGTGGGTTTTCGCGGCCGGCTGACGGAATGGTTGATGGAATCCTTGCGTAAGGATGCAATCGGCCCGCCGGCAGCGCCCCGTGGGAAACGGGAGTGGCAAAGCCTGATGTGGCACACAAAACTGTAGCTTTTGATCGTGCATGGTGGGGCGCGCGCGTACCTGATGCTGCTGCCACAGCTTTAGTTACCCCGCGCAACAGGGCAGAAAAGGTAAAGCGGAGGGTGTTTGGAAAACGTCAATTTTACTGAACTAGTGAACTGTCATACGGGGAATTAATAGTTGGACTCCCTTAGGATTCGGTGGGGAATTCCGGCGCTCCGTGGAGTTCATCCTCCATGCGCAACAGTTGCCTCCAACCGATATGTGAATTGGACTGCTTCTTATGGAATTTGCCGGTATTCATTCAAAACATGCGTGCGTTTCATGTTCCGTCCACAAGCACGCACAAGCATATATATGTGTGATTTAAAAGTCGCGAGGCAATTCATGACGTGCTTTTTTTTTTTTTTTTTTTTTTTGAGACCAATTCATGACGTGCTTGGAAAACGTTGGTGGCTGTCTTTTAATGCTTGATCCAAAGGCCAAGTTACAATCCAACGAATCCAAGAGTTTGTTAGTATTACCTGTCCAGCGCAAGGGCAGGTACGATCAGCGAGGCCAAGCAACAAGTACTAACCCTAGGCGGGGCCGGCCTGCCCCCCTTCTTGTTTCCTCGCTGCACTTGTGGCCTT
Source organism: Cenchrus americanus (assembly GCA_947561735.1). Taxonomy (NCBI): domain Eukaryota; kingdom Viridiplantae; phylum Streptophyta; class Magnoliopsida; order Poales; family Poaceae; genus Cenchrus; species Cenchrus americanus. Next base: position 51,191,566 of record OX387245.1, read on the forward strand.
GTGCGCCGTCGCCGTCGCCAACAGGGGCAGCAGCAGGCTTCGTCAAGGGAACTATAAAACCAGCCCCCGCGCGCACGCACGCACGCTCTCCCCCTTGTTTGCGGCAGTTGCCAGGCACCTGTCACTCCGGGCCCTTTCCTTCCGATGCTTGGTTAGCCCGTCGTCCACCACCTGGCCCTGCTGCTGCCCCGGCCAGGCCGCGACCGCGATCGCTCGCTCGGTCGAGCAGCACACAGCAACAGGGGGGGTTGGTGGTGGTGGTAGCCGGCCTCGCTCGCGCGGCCTTTTTAACAGGACCTCGCCGTGACCTCGCTCCCTCTCTTGCCCGTGCGCGTCGCGGCGGCGGCCACGACGACGACAAGGCCGGCCGGGTTAGCCGGCGGCGCGCGCGTTGCGAAGTCTACATAATACATATAAATTTGGGCTTCTCGATCGGGGATGGGACGGCAGCCGTGCTGCGACAAGCTGGGGGTGAAGCGGGGTCCGTGGACGGCGGAGGAGGACCGGAAGCTCATCAACTTCATCCTGAGCAACGGCCATTGCTGCTGGCGCGCGGTGCCCAAGCTGGCCGGCCTGCTGCGCTGCGGCAAGAGCTGCCGCCTGCGCTGGACCAACTACCTCCGCCCCGACCTCAAGCGCGGCCTCCTCACCGACGCCGAGGAGCAGGTCGTCATCGACCTCCACGCCAAGCTCGGCAACAGGTGCGTAGCGCATGCATGGTCGATATGCATCATCGATCACATCAGTCCGCGCGCGCCATCTATCTCACGCCGCCATATGCATGCATGCATATATACGCATTATTCGTCTGGTCTCTCTCTCATCTCTATGCGTATGTGGTGCCAACGCGCTACGGAAGAATATTCACCGTACGAATTAATTTTGCCGCGCCGTACGTATTATGATAATCACGCTAGGTACGGAAAACACGTACAATATCTGTCTTGGTAGTATTTCACTTCATTCCACGTACTGATGATAATTTGATGCATACCCCATCTGTTTCAATTTAAAATATATGATGTTTACTATAAGCAAATTAGGTATTTTTAAAACTAATTTGGTTGTTATAAATAATGTTTTATATACGTACTGTATTTAAAAACGGAAGTAGTATATATGTGATCGATTGCAAACCACGCCAGTCAACACACGTGATGAGCACAATAAAGGTAGAATAACTACGTCAGCAATTAAGCATGACATGGTTACATGTAAGGCATACGTACGTGTGTACGTACGACGACAAGTCGACAACTACCGCGCGCATGCTACGCACGCAAACGCAAGGTTGAATTTGATTATTTGCCCGTGTGCGCGCGCGCGCCGTTCGTTCGTGGACGTCGAACAACAAGGACCGGGACCAGGACACACATGCATCTCGATCACCTATCATTTGCGAAGAAATAACTGAACCCCTCGTGGACTCTTTGCACGCGTAAGCAAGTTGCTATATTGTCAACACTCTCGATTAGCAGGGAGAGCTACTGTCCATTGATTGGTAAAAACCCAGGACAAGAATTTTCCCAAGTGTATCGATCCATCCATCGCCCGTGCATGCATGCGAGTGATGATATCGCTGTCAAAACGACTAGGGGGTGTTTGAATCCCATAACTATCTCTTAGCCCTTCTTTTTTAGCCAAATAGCCCAAAAGGTGTAATTAAAGAGGTCTTTTACGGTGTACAATAGTATAATACTACCCAGCGGTAGTATATATGGTGCTTTAATAACTGGTTGTTTGTTGTGAGTAAAACGGTAATTTGCTCAGCGTGAGATAAGGTTACATAAAAAAATCATTTGTTTGCTTTCATATATTATAACAATACTAGTTTCCATAGTTTCAATCATGCCCTCATACTACTCATACTACCTATAAATACTACCTATATATACTACCACTAAAAACCGGTAGTATGGAATTAATGTCAACCGTCTAATCATTCAAAATAAATTTTATTTATTATATATGAGTCCTTTTCAAACGGTAGTATAGGGTAGTATTTTGCACCGTAAAAGACATCTAATTAAAAGGTTTTGTGCTTTTTATTTTCTAAAAAAAGAAGGGAGAGAGGGTGGGGTAGGTCTCTGCATAGAAGCATGACATGCTGGTGATCTATTGCCATCGTCGAGGAACACATGAGACATCACATGACATTAATAGCTTCTTAATTGAGATTAGCTAGCACAGTGTGAACATGTTTCTTTGTGGTCCTTGGTATAAGGTCCTACTGTCATGTATGGAGAGTGTGTTTTTTTTTAACTTTTAGTAAAGGTGAATCAGTGTCCTCAATCACTATCGTGTACCAACTGATGTAGATATATCTTGAAAAGTTGTAGACGCAGAAATGGATGTGTGGTGCATGCACACAGCTAGCAGGTAGGTAGTACATTATTAATGCACGGAATTAAAGAACCTTCGTAAATTCAAAATCTAAAATATTGCCCCTATTGAGTTGGTTCTACTCCAGGCTAATTAATATATTTTCCTTAATGAGAAATCTTTGTAGCAGTTAAATAAATTTTCACATATTAATTTGTACATTGGAATTGCGGAAATGGTGGTTTTAATTAAAATTTCATTTTGTGATAGACTGATAATTCATCCTTTGGTTTAATGGTATTGTTCCAATATTTTTTGTGATGAGTTCTTGCACACACATAGTTGGTACACTTTGTAAGGGTTCATTTCAAAGATTGCATATATTTTCTAAAAGTTATTCAACTGTGTGGTAACTCAAAGTTTAGTTTAAATACAAAATCTTTTAGCAATTTAGCCAATTAATATAACCTGGTAGTTAAATCTTATCGATTAGGTCCATGACCTAAATTATTGCTACTAACGGAAATACTGATAGCATATTTACATTTAATCAAATAGTTTATAGTAGAGTTCCTCACGTTTACACAAAAAAGCATTGGAGTTTTATGAACTGAAGTGTTTTCTTAGTGTTTCGTCCCTATGGTTTGATGTAAATTGCAGAGTATATACGCAGCCTAGGTCTGCATGGCTGCTGGCACATATATGTAGGTAATTATTGTCAACTTGCTTATGGCTGAGCTATAGCCATTGAGAATTCACCAATGGACATATAGATTTCCTGGATCACTTTCTTGATGTGTAACTTAGGGCACTGGCCACTACCTTGACTTTTTGTGTGGCTAATAAACCCTACACGTTGGATTCAGAAATCGCAAAAGAATCGCACTTAGGTCCACTTGCCTCGCTCGTTGGAAAATGGAAGAAGCTAGAAGTTTTTTCCCTTGTAACACTCTACGCACCAACCACTTTGTTGTTTTGTCACTCTGTAAAGGCTGCTTCTTCCTCACAGTCACACAGCTTAAAGAAACTGGTGAGAGAAAGATCGATTATGACCTTTCATGTCGCACTTCAAGCCAGGTAATTTTCTGTAAAAGCAAATCATCTCTCTGTGCGCAAGTGATGATTCACCATTATTGCAATTTAATTACCACAGCAGTGTAAAGCTTACGTACGTATATAGGAAATTTCAGGTAGAAAATCACGTTGATGAGGCCGCAGGTCGATCTCACACACTGATATCTCCCTCGATCAGATTCCCATGATTGAATAATTTTGTGCTGCTCGTGAAAACGATTCCCACTGAGTAAATTGATCAATTGGTTTTTTTTAGAAAAAGGTTTTCAAAAGCAAAAAAGCACCAATGTTTACTTTGTTAAAACCGCCACTACTTAGCTAGATGATCTTTATTTACTTTGAATTTGCATACTTTGCTTTTTTTTTCAGTTTAGCAACACGAGCATACTCGATCAGTTAGTTCTCATTCTTATCAGGCATGCATTCGTTCATGGTATATATGTGCGTGTATCTTTGAGATTACCTACAATATCTCACACTTAGTAGTATTGGTAGTAGTACTAATTATTTTTTGCGCCTATGTGCGTTTGTTTGCAGATGGTCGAAGATTGCTGCCAAGCTACCGGGCAGGACTGACAACGAGATCAAGAACCACTGGAACACCCACATCAAGAAGAAGCTGATCAAGATGGGCATCGACCCGGTCACGCACGAGCCCCTCCATCAGAGTACCAGCAGCCCGGCCACACCCTCGCAGTCCGTCGTCTCGGCCGATTCAACCAGCAAGTCCGACAAGGCGACCAAGGAGCAGAGCCCGGCGAGCGACGTCGTCGTCGTCGTCAGGGGCGTGTTGGTGGCGCCGGCCGACAGTTCCAGCCCCACGGAATCGAGCACGAACACTGCCAGCACCGGCGGCGGGAGCAGTAGCAGCAGCAGCGGCAGCCACGATCAGGATCCGCTGGTGAAGTGGCTACTGGAAGAGGATCCGCCCACCGGCGACGAGCCGTGGCTCGACTTCACCGGGAGCGTGGATGTGGACGAGTTCAGCAGCATCGCCGCCGGCCCGGAGTTGCCGTGGGACGGCGCCACCGACTGGCTGCTCGACTACCAAGATTTTGGATTGGGGGGCTCGAGCTTGGTCGTCGATGGCTACATGATCAACGGCTCAAACGGAGCAAAGTTCTAGCTAGCCACAACAGGTGTTTGAGGTGAAGATGGTGACATCAGCTTTGTGTTGCTACCAGTGTAGATAAGTAGTAATAAAAACTTATATGAGGGATGAGTGTGCGTGCGTTGTAAGTGTCTCTTATGTATTGTGTAATTCGCAAAAAAAATGTATGCACATATATATCGAGGTTGTGAAAGGTGAAATGACCAGATCGTAGGGTGGTCAAGAGTTCTTGATCGATCCAACCAACGGCTGGGATGCATTATTTGAGGGGCCGGGGTCGTAGTAGAGAGGGGTAGATTAGCTACATTGTTGCTTTTTATCCCTTTGGGGTTAAGGGGTTTGTGTTATGTGAAAGATGTGTTTCTTCTCAAAGAGAGGTTGTAGAACTTCTTGCTCCTGTGTATATTATATACATGCTTGGAATACAAAATCGATGAGTGATTAGGTGGTGGTGTAGTTATACTTTGGTGTATGTATGTATTGTCAAGTTGCACATAGGGATTCTTGTGTGCAAATTGCATGCATTACTAATTAGTGAACAAATAAAAATGTGTTCCTTCTCGAAGAAAAGAGCAGTTGAGAAATCCTTCGGTTATGTTGTCGATGGTGTTAATGGGGTTTTTTTAGAAAGGTGTTAGTGGTATATTTATTAGTTTGCATGTATCATCAAGATGTGCGAGTAGCAGGTAGTGTAGATTTGGTTATATATGCATCGGGTGTATTGTTAAGTTGCGCCTTGTAACATTCATGTGCAAATTGTATTCACAAGTGTTTTACTCAAGTGTTAAGTGATCAAAGATTCAAATGCACATATGATTTATTGCTTTTCATAGTTGGTGGGATTCTGGTCCGTAGTAGTCTATATGTTTTCTTAGGTTGAGATTGTGTATGTTAACGGTTGAGTAGGTAGCTAGTATTCATATAAGTTCAACGGTGCAGTTGAGTTTGGTAAGACAATAATTAAAGTTGCTTGTATACATGGAACTAGAGGATGAAGACACCGTATTTTACTCCTTGACAAAATGACAATTTTAAAAGGTGACGGCAGAAAAAAAAGAAAAGGGGGGTAAACCCTAAATGTACGAAAAGGAAAGGAAATGGATTTAAAAGATGCGCTGCGACGTGAAACGTAAAAAGTCACAGAGATGCGATGGGTATTTACCGGGGAGGTCAAAAGCAACTGAAAAGGTAGGAGATGAGACTCGTGACAAGGAGATGAAACAAACCCTTCTAGAGTCTAGAGACTATCTAGACCCACTTTTATTTTTTCAAATCACACAACACAAACCCAGATGTTATACACACGCATAATATTAGTAAAATGCGAGTATCATTCCTGAGTTGAGAACTCGAACTCTAATGGACAGGTTCCACCAAAAAAGCCTCAGACCAGTCTCAGTAGAGAGGGTCATCACACAACATGGGCGGAGGCAGCTGGAATACCCAACATTTTTTCGCAAGAGAATAATTATATACATCAAGTAATTCATATATACATACTATATTGAATCACAATTTCCATTCTTAAGCTCATACTTAGCCCAAATAAACGATCCTAGTGATTCCCAAGTACAGATATCAACCATCTTCCATCTGCAATTAAACTCTTTCTGTTATGGATGTTAAAACAAATATGTATAAGACACATGTAGTTGTGTACAAGCTTCTCAAATTGATGCCACTACTTCATTTAGCAACTTCTACTGTTGAAAGAATCTTTCTTTTCGCCATGAAATATGTGAACAATAAATTGAGATCTAAGATAGGGCGAGATCAATATATATACCTGAATGCATGGCTGTTTGGTCACATTTATATTTTCTTTATATACTATCAACCATGTTTGTGTGTTGCAAAAAGAGAAACTATCTGATCGCCTCACCATCATCACCATGTTCACTTTGTCACCCTGTCGCCCGCAGCTCCCCCCGACATTGCCGTAGGCCCCGCTGAGCCATCACCTCCCGAACCTCACTGTCATTTTCTTGGTCCCACCATCGTCTGCCCTACATCGCTTTCCCAGTCGTGTTGTCGTTTCCATCGTGTACGTGCACGCGTAATCCCGACCTCGCCTTGTCGTTCATGCCTCACCAACCTTGGTGTCATCCGCACGACCGCACTACAGTGCCAGCATCCCCCATCTCGGTTGCCTCACCATTAAGCCCATGGCACCCTGACCTCATCCACTGTCGTTCGTCCCGACCGCCAATAACTCGCCACCCCCGTCACTATCAACGACTTGTCGGGAGATGGGAATACCCTACTCTAAAATCCTGGCTCCGCCACTGTCACATAGTTACCAAGACTATAAACTTGAAGAACTGTGCCAGCGGAGGATCATGTTGGTGACACTTCTTTCTCATTCCATGACACTCCTCTTCCCCTCTCCTCATAAATTTACTGATGTGGTATGATATTTAATGCTCATGGCCCTCTTATAACCCTCCCCACTGAGTCTGGCCTTACGAGATAAGCTACGCTCAGTTTGCAGACCCACTTGTGTATAATGTATCCAACCTAGCTAATAAGATTCTCTCGGACTGTGGAATAAACAAAGTTGTGGGCTTGGCTATGTATTTATTATGTCCGTAATAAAAGGGACATTTTTTTTACATTTTCAGACTAAGACTATGGCAGTCCCAACACAATGACTAGGATAGTGTCCATAGAATTAAATGAGCTGCCACCAAGAATTAAAGATGATGTGGCAAGAGAGCAAATAAAGAGAAGGAAACCGGGCCTTGCATATTGTATCGAGACATAGTTTCTACTACATGTCAAGGATAAGTAGTATTAAATTCAAGTGTGGAATAAGGTGTTTGCATTGAGAGGATGGCATCTCTAGTTTCTTGATGATGTGGAGATTATGGAAATCATGTCTTAGAAAACGGCTGAGCTACGGTGCTGATCATCATAACAATACAGGTTAGCAGCATACGTCAAAGCTAAACCAGAAATTCATACAAGCTAGTATTATTTCAGTTGATAGAAACTTCACAGTGATGAATAGCTAGACCAACTGACGCGGATTTTATTCTCTGAGCTTGGGCCACTGTCTCCCTGTCAATTATGGTGCGTAGGCACTTAACAGCAACCACCAAATGAACCCATACAATTAGCGCCTTGACCTTCTTTGCAAGGAACAGATCATAAAATGTCTTTAAGAAAAGGAACAGATAAAAATGAACAAATATATATTTATGTAACCGACTGCTGCAAATGTTATCCACGTTTGGCGCCAATACGTGCATACTCAACAAATCGATGTGTCGTGTGAAACTCAGTGAACGGTCCAACTGATGTTATGGCAACAAACCTTTGCCTGCAAGGAAAAATGCATGCTGCAGCACGTTCAGTGTTCAGCTACCTACTATTGATAGATTGTGTTCTTCTTTATCATGGTTTCTGCTGTCTTAAGATGCATACATATATGATGCGTGGATTCCCATTCATGCCAAGTAATATAGACGTGTGCAAACGTTTGCAAATTTCGTTTCTGCTACTCTCTCCTTCCAAGTGAGAAGGATGAACGAGATGCAAGCAATTATATATTATATATATTTAACCATCCCAGGCACACGTACGTACATTCTTTTCAGTGGACAATAATGGATGAATGGAAGCAGTTACTTGTTCTGCTGATGATTGTAAGATGGTTCTCGAGAAAGAAACATCCAAGTCAGTCAGTCGGTGTCTTCCTTGAGTGTTAAGTTGTGGCTTAAGAAACAAATCTTCCCTACCATTTGTTAATTGTTTTAATATGAATGGAGTGCCTCAGTTAACTGACAAGTATATACAATCGTGTCACACTCAATTCACAGAAGTATATTTATTTGATTTGAAGAGAAACAGAGAACTGGGAGGTGTTGAAACTTGTGAGCTCTACAATATCATTGGTACAGTAAAACCAGTCCTGTAAATTCGCTTCAACAAGGAATCGAACTAACGCGGGTCTCCAGGTTGCGATCATACTTCAACCCCTCTAATCAAGTAGGTTAGAGAGCCTTTCATATATCATTGCGATAGTAACAACCGCTATATTTTTTTAAAAAAACATACTGATGTGGTAGCATGGAATAAAGTAAGTGGGTTAAAATTACGTATTTCCTTGTGCATATTAGTACTCCCTCCTCTTAGAATTACTTGTCATTTTGAGTTTTTAAAGATACATTTCTTTGTTATGTATTTAGACATAAATATATATTTGTATATATATCAAAATAAATATACTTAGAAAAGACAAAACGACTACTTTGAAACGAAGTATACATTAAGAGGAACGGCAAGCGTCGTGACCTGCACACCAGATTGTACACGTTTAGTCAATTTTCTAATCAAATGTTACTTTCAACTATGCTGAACATTCAGCGGTCGTATGGCGTCCTCCTACCTACGCTTTCGTGCGTTTCCCTTACGTGACAACTGACGAAGGTACCAAAGCTAGGCGGCTTCATTCTTCTACCTTTTTTTTTGGGTTGAGATCGGCTTCATTCTTCTACTGTTCTACATCATCCGACAAAGAACAAAACAGCAGCAGTCTCCCATATACCAACTTCGCAAGCGACACTCCTTTTAACCTCTTACAATAAGTAACACTAACCAGACACAATACTATCGCAATACTGATCTTTGACCTACCTACTTACCTGTATCTTTTGCACAAGCCAACACAGCAGCTGTACTTCATACCGTAACGGCATATTATATCGGCATGTGTCCTGATTTAGGGCCTATATACATATTTGGGAAATGGTACGTGAGAGTTTCATACAAAATTGTTAGACCCCGTGGAGTATGCGAAAAAAATCCCGTGTTCTAACCGGAGCCTTCATAAGTTCAAAAAAAAAAAAACGGAGCCTTTGGAGTCGAAGCTCAGTTCTTGTTTGAATTTTTCTGAAACGTCAGCTTCAGTTTTTCCTTTTTCTTCTAAAAAGGTGCGCTCTACTGTGTATCGCGGAAGAGCTCCAGAAGTTTCGCAATCCGGCAGCGCATTTGCCCGGATTCTGTCGCTCAATCTGCGCCAACAGACGTCAGTACGCGAGGCGCTAGCGTAAGAAGTCGCCAAGAAATCCAGCAGCACGAGGGCGCACACTTGGCTTGGCTTGAGGCAGACAGGGGCAAAGGGCGCAGCAGCTGGTGGCGCATGAGCTAGTACATCCTGTAAACATCCCGGACTGATTGGACCAACGGGACACGGGTGACAGCAACTGAATCATTAACAATCCCGAGGAGGCTTGTAGAGCGAGCAAGACGGTGGGGTGTGGGGAGTACTGGCCCTCCAAGTAGTGGCCATGGGCGAGTGCAAGTGATCTCAGTGCCTATCATTAGGGCGGAGAAGAAGAGGTCAGTAGCTTGTTGAGATGACATGGGCACCTGCAACTTGACATCCTTTGGAGGACTGGGAGCGTCGCCGTCAGATTTGGTGAAAACCAGGACAAGGGGGCCCTGGCGATTTGGCGAAAGCTTGCTGAATAGATAAGGTGGGTTGGTTGGGTGATCCCAATCAGAGCTTTGTTTTATGGCCTCGCTGATGGTGCCTCTGCGTCCCCAAAGATTTTTCAGATGGGCACCAAATAAAGTATTGCCAAGTGAGGCAGCATATAATCATACATACCAGGGATCATGAGTCATGACTGGTGGAAGCAAGCACTGCTGCTTTGCTCCACGAAAGCCACTCGATATTGGGCAGCAAAGCAAAAGGATGCCAAAAAAAAAGTGACGGCATGTGTGACGAATGCCTGTCATGAGGTGATATCACCAGAGATACAGTGCGGCGAGTCGTTGTCCGCGAGCAGTAAGGCTGGTCGCACTGGGTGCGCTACCAGCAGCGGTACGCGACCTGCAGTACGCTGGTAGCGCACCGAACCGCCGCACCGGGGGACGGTAAAGCCAACGGGATGTGCCGTTCTCGTCCAGCTTCCCCCAAATGCAGCGCGTTCCCGTGCGTGCGCTACGCCCGCGCCGCCCCCACCTCGCGTACGGAGCAACCTCCCCGCGCGCGAAGCCGGAAGCAACTGCGGCACGCCGGGACGACGCCTCGCCGGCGGTGAGCCGTAAACGGAGGGCAGCGGGGAGGAGAGAGAGAAGACGGAGGGCAGCCGCTCGGGCCGCCGCCGCACTCGCGAAGGAATCGAGGTGGGGGAGGAGAGAGAGAAGACGGAGGGCAGCTATGTTGCGTGCTTCCGGCGTCGGATTCCCCTGCTCCAGGGGGCCTGGATCTCCGTCGCCGCGATGCTCCTCCGCGTAGGCGCCATGGCTGCCGCCGCCCTCCTCGAGGCCATGCGGTCGCGCCAGCCGGTGGGGACGAGGGAGCCCCGAGCTCGAGCCGCCGGGACCGCCACGCACCGGATCGACGACGAGCCGACGGGGATGATGAGCCGCTGCAGGGGCCAACCAAGGATCTCCGCCGCCGCCCGAGCTAGAGCTCCTCTGTGCCACGCCGTTCCCCATCAGCGCCGGAGGTGAGGGCTCGTCGGGGCTGGATTCGGACGCCGCCGCAAGCCTAGAAGGAGGCGGGGCGGCAGTCAATCGAGGATGGGCGGCGCGGTGGAGATGGGAGGGAGAGAGAGCTCCGCACCGTGGAGATGGGTTGGTTGGTGGGGAGAGAGAAAGGTGGGATGGGGAATAATTAGGAGGGAGAGTATGACTTGTGGGTCCCACAGCGGGTAGTTGGTGTGGAGTATGAGATATAGGGTATGACCGGTGCGGGGAAACCCATACTGTACTGAAGAATCTCGATGACTAGGCGGAATATTCTGTTTTAGAGGATGCATTTGGAGTACAACGAGTGCTACCAGCCTAATGCTCGAGTTCTTTTTGCTGGGGGAAGGTGACCAAAGTGACAGTGCCGTTTCATGACCTTGCAAAAGGACGATTGGTAGATCGCGTGATATGGTGCTGAAGTTGCCGAACTGATGTAATGCATACTCACGATGACGAAACCACCAGCTCCAGTGCCGAGAAAGATGCCTGCTCTGCACAAACAAAGGATAGTTTAGTACAAAATGCGGAGTAAAAATATCCTCCATACCAAGGCTTCGATCATTAAAGAACATATAAACACATCATGGACCTAGATTCAAATTGAAATGTATGAACTGCTAGTCCCAGAAAAAATCGAGAATGAACCTGTATTTTCACACCACAAAAAAAAGAAAAAGAAAATGCAAGCAGGACAGGAGATTGGGAAACTTCAACACCAAACTGTGGGAACTCAAACATGTCACATGTAACATTTTGTATCAAACATATGGCATGTGTGCTGATGCAGAAGTTTTGCTCAAGTCTTGTGTGGATCCAGGCATCCAGCTTTGCTTTGGTTCCAGGTTTGACCTTCGAACCAAGACCAAATATGGAGGGTTAGGGCTTCCATCTTATTCAGTACTGCAACAAAGGAGTACTAATGCACTCCAATAAAAGCTCCAACAACTCACCTTGCAGGAGAATAGTTGGATGAGTTGATTACAGTTAGCTTCACTAAGAAATTTGCACATAAAGGACAAGGGAAAGCACCAATTGGCATAAGACAATAATTAATTGTGTGACGCTATGCTGTCCCAATAAAACAAGTGAAGTAAATTGAATGCAAGTACATAAGTAGCATGATTAAACATGGGTATTAAACATTATCGGCACAATGGGGTCAAACTATTAAGGGGACCAGACCCAATCTCCCATCCATATCGATTGAGGTTGGCTCTAGTCATCTATCCAAAATGGCCCTAAGAAGTAAGAATCATATCAAGTTCTCCGCAACGGTAAACTGCATCTCACATCTGCTAACTTCCTAGAAACACGCACAAACACTTTTTATTTCTTTTTTTGATCGCATGTATGTTTCATCTAAATATTAATTGCCAGATGACCAAGCTTAAAAGTCAAAACTGGTATACAAGCTCACTTAAATAACTGCTAGCAGGACACTGATAAAAGGTGTTACCAAAGTGCTTCCGAAGGTCCTGTTAAACAATCAGCCAATGGATAGGTGTCCAGAATTCTAAATGTTACCTATATTGCCTTGGTCGTCTCCAGGGTTGGTTTTACTTCAATCTGTTTCATCCATTCAAACAGTAAGGTATTTACTTCATCTGGAACTTCATCATGTGGAGCATGACCTGTTTGAATTCACCGTGAAAAGATAAATATAATGAATTGCAAAACTCTTTAAAAGGAAATTAGCAAAAACATTAGGATTGCAGGGGGTACCTGCGTTCAACTCTCTGATTTGAACCTTGCTGCAATGCTCTCGGAGCATGGTAACAAATGCCTCAGATTTTGTAAGGGGGTCTTTCATACCCTTTGTTTCAGAGAAAGCAAAGAAAAAAAATTAACCTTCCACACATTAACAAACACCAAATTTGGCAATAGTGTAATAGATATGTCATTAGTGGATGGTCTTTTATTGACAAATGAAGATTGTCCATAGTACTAGGTACATACCTGGATAACTAATATTTTTCCTCCAAAAGAATCAAATAAGAAATTAAGAGGAATTGAAAGGTTGAAGTTGAATACACTCTCAAGAACTGTTGCAGCACCAGGATCATAAGACTAGATTTATTTGTCAAGGAAACTTTCTAAAGACTGTTAAATGTATGCCAACTATACTGAGCAATATGAGGATACAGCTCTTATAATCTGGTCCACAAGTGGCTTGTCCACCCGTTCCGTTCTCTAAACATGAAAAGGTATTACACAGGAATGAAAAGTACTGTTGATTTGAAAGAAAATTAAAAAGTGACTTCATAGTATACATACTGTAGGATAATATTTTTTAAGAATGCCTTCTACTCTTGATCTCAAGAAGAGCATGAGAAGCTGTGCCTGCAACTTGGAAAGCCATGACGCTTGTTTTTCCTGCAGGTGCTTGCATTTATAACACTGAGTTTAATTGGAAACAACAATATATTTCAGGTACAAGAGTTCAATTCAATGTCAGAGATTGTGTGTTTTCTGTTACTTCAAAATTCAAATGATCATTTCACAAAATTCAAATGATCATATGTATCTTGAGCCTTGACATCACAGTATGTTGGCAGTCTCTACGGAGCAGCAGCGATTAATTTGGTAAAAAAAATAATCTGTCTAGAGTACCAGTACTCCCACTACAGCTGATTAGCTGAACCTCAGGTTGATGCGTTCACAAATGCTCATGAATACATATAATTAATATTATCAGCCAACAAATGCAATTCGTAGGGTACATTTTAATCTCATTTGCAGCCAACAGGGACATGAAAATGTAAGAGACAGCCACATGCATAAATCTATTAGCTCAGCAAATTAATATCGTAAAATATTGATTTTTGGTTTTGTAATAAAATCTGGTATGACTGAACTGTCAATATCATACATCAGAGAAGTAAATCAGAAAGCATAACAATAAATAGGATGCATAAGATTGGTTGCCTTACTTCACTCAATGGGATGAAGGAATAATTTGGAACAACCGAACCAGCTGTGTTTAAAAGAACCAGAGACTTTGCAAGAGAAGGCCATAGACCAGCAGCAATAGCACAGATATAGCCTGAGAATATTGGAGGATCAGAATGACTTCATCAGGATTGTGCTACAACTTCCCCAATATTGTGATGTGCAAGAAATGAATAATTCATGTACCTCCAATAGAGTTGCCAACAAGATGAACAGGCTCCCTCACAACATCAATAATAAAGTCTCTCAGTAACTCTGACCAGAAAAGTTCTGAATAGTTGACATTTGGTTTCTCTGATCTCCCAAACCCAATAAGAGTAATTGCCCAAACGCGCTGGCCCATATCAGCAATGTTGTCTATATTGTCACGAAAATGATCCAGGGAAGCTCCAAAGCCGTGCACAAGAAGAGCAGCTGGACCTTCATTGCCAACAAAGGTGTACTGCAGAGAAGGGATGGAAATAACGAATTTGCGGAAACCAACATAAATAAAGTTGTGCGCATAGATAAATTTGGACACTTAGCACAGAAAAGTATAATGTAAAAAATGGTCAAAATAAGGAATTTGCATTTTGCGCCAGCCGACATAAATAAAGTTGTGTGCATAGGCAAATTAAGATGCATAAGCCAGGAAAGTAAGAAGAATACCTGCACAAGATAACCCTTCCATCTCCAAATTCTTATAGGATAATTTCTCCTGACAGATACTTGGGATTTCAATGCCAAGAGCCAATACCACTGCCATGTAAACAAATAGATTGTTACAGGTAAAAAAAAGTTCTGGTACTGAGCAAAGATATGGCATTGGAAACAAGATAGAAAATATGTGAAACAATAATACCTCCATCGAACATATAGCATCAACTGCTGCTTTCACTGTAGGTGTTGAATACCCAAATGGTGATAGAAAACCAGCATTGCGATCTTTCTCGTATTGAATAGTATCATTATAAGCTTTTCTTCTGGATACGACTCCAAGCTGAATTGCAGGACCAAACAAGGTGTAGAATGAGGCACCATCTCTGGTTTCAGCTAAACGTAGTTTATCATGCAACCTGGATATAGAGTTAAATCAGATCAGCAATGAAAACTGCATTAAATGCATAAAATGAAAAATAAAGTGGTGACCTTGGCAGCATTTCCAGTGAAAGCACACCATGGATATGGATAATATAGTATTTGTAATTAGATTGAAGGAAAAAATTAGTTAGTCATACATACTCTTGCCAACTAGCATTTCCTGTGCCTTCCAGGTATCTTAGGTAGGCGGCCAAGGCATCCAAAGTAACATCTGTTCCACCCCTAATTTCAAGAGAGTTTTCTGATGCAAACATTGAATTCATTATTCTCCTTCCTGATGTACCAGAATCCATGGTAATATCCTCTATGTCTTCGCCATTGCCGGTGCTTAATGTAGTGTTACTTTTGATCTTTCTTTGACTGAGAGTCTTTTTTAGAATAGATCGTGCAGACGTGTTCTTAAGAGGAACCCAATTATCCTTTGGTGTTCTACTGTCTTCCAGGAAACCTTTTAATTCATCCAGGGTGGGTAGAAAACCTAAATAGGACATTATTATAGTAACTAAATCGAACCACCACAATGTTCAAAGAAATGAGTAAAATAGCACACAATACAGAAGGAATAGAATTGAAGTGCACCTGTGTCTAACTCCAAATTTAGAGCAGGCAAAGTGGTGGCAGCAAGAGGTGTGGCCACTGGTAGTTTTGTCTTTAAAAATTGGTGATGTGACGTCGATACTTCTTCCAAATTCTAATACAATGATTACTTCAGCTATCAGCAAGTACATATTTAGTTATTAGAGGATAACAGATTAACAGGAGAGGCTGTAACTAAACTACCTTATAGTCATACAATGGGGCACTCCAAGCCACTATCTTGGGAGGGCTTCCCCATGAGAATGACCCATTAGATAAAGATGATTCAACATTGACCAGAACACTGCGCACTCTATATTCAACTTCTTCTTCTGTAAAAATAAGACCTGCTTGTACCTGTTATGTTCCACCAGTGCATGGAACCACATATTACACATGTTAGATAGCTAGATGTGAACCTACATGCAAACACTTAAGCTTGATTCATAACATAAACCTTGCATAGTGACCTCATTCACAAGCTTCAGCACAACATCTTCAGCATCTCCCAAGCCTATCATCAGATCAGACTCTTGGGACTTCAATGCCATCTTAAGATCTTTCAGAGCAAATAGCAGCAGTTCCAGCATTTTATCTGAATAACCTGCAAGTGATCCGGGAAACTGTACAGATGCTTACCATCAATGTGATTTACTAACTGGTAGGAGTAATCTACTAATTTTAACAGTGCAGAAGCAGGGCTGGTGACTAATAAGTCACTAACAACACCATGCTCATTCTGACAACCTAACTATCTGAAAAGCAGCAAATAGAAGAGTTCTGGACATCCTATAAAAGCTGGATCCGATTCCTGTGCAGAACTCAAGCAATTGCACTAGCAACCATCAATATAAATCCAGGAAGCACACAAATCATGGCCCTGTGATTTGGATGAGGATACTCCTCCCAAAAACCAGGAAGCGCACAATAAGCGGCAACTGACGAGTCTTACAGTGAGGAACAAACAATCCAGATTTTATTATTTCGGGTTAGCAGCAGACACAATGCTCAGTGTTCAGCTTCATCTTCGGCACCAATGTGGAAAAAGCTCAGCCGATCAGACCCCCAGCTGCCACAACGATGGATGCACAGAGACGGAACAGAAGTAGCACGACGAGCAGTCGGTCAAACTACCACACAAACACGAAGGCACTGCAGCGATCACGCCACGCGCACTACCTCCCAAATCCCATTCCTCAAGAGTCAACCCGGATCGGACGTGTAGCACCAACACCAGCAAGCAAGGAAGCAACATACCTGCGAGGATGCGTCGGTCGAAGACGTAGAGCGGCACGACGGGGCGCCGCGGCTCCGCGACGGCGGCGGCGAGGCCTGGGTGGTCGTCGATGCGGAGATCATGCTTGAACCACACCACCGCGGCCGCGCCCCCGTCCCTCACGGGGTTGGTGGCATTGGAAGCGACGATCCGGCCCTGGAACCGGTTCCGGAGGACCCGACGACGGTGGGGCGGGGCAGGGAGAAGCGGCCCGAGACGGAGCGCGAGGAGATCCATGGGAGGGGCAGCGCGGCGGCGTCAGCGGCAGCAGCAGAAGCAGAAGCCATAGGCGGGGGACAGCGGGGATAAGAAGGGCGGGGCTAGGGCGCGCCCATGGCGAAATTGTGGCGGAGGGTGGCTGGATGCTCGGAGGCGTCGTGAATTTTCTGTGGCGGAGGACGACGGCCACTGTGGCCCGGAGCAGTGGGGCTTCGCCGCAAGCCAGCAACCGCAGCAGAGCGCAGGGGAAAACGCGCGACAGAACAGCGACGGTCGCTGGGCTAGCGCCGCGGCCCGCGGCGAAGAAAACGTTCGTGTGATCGTGTCTGGGTTACTGGAACCACTGATTCAGTCATTGGCCTGTTTGAAGCCCAGTAATCTTTCACCGGAACCCTGAAATCTTCAGGAAACGGTTAAATTCCGTTGGATTTGGGGTAATCACCCTGTTGCAAAAGGGCAACAAATCAGTGCAATGCGTTCACAGAATTGAGCCAAAATGATATGCGAGATTGCAGGAGCCCCAGTGTTGTAGCATCAATCATGCACGGAACTCATTCTTCAGTAGTTTAGCTTACTGACAGCTATGAACTTCAGATACCGAATTGAAGTGTTAATACATTGAGATCAGTCAGTCATAAGTTACAAATTTGCAGAATGTTTTAGCAGAGATCGAGCGCCTGTACCCTGCGCTCTAGAGAGGCAGAATGTTTGGAGGAGCATTAACTGCACATTTCCTGTAAGTTGGAATCCCCAGCAAAGCCGGGAGTCTGTAAAACCAAACATTATTGGCTTTCTATAAAAAGCATAGTGAAGCCTTTATAAAAAAAAAGGTTACAAATTTGAAGTCAGCTCTTCTTGAACATCTATTTGTTAACTCCACAACCATGGAATTAACCACAACTATTTGTATTATGTAAATTTTGCAGCAACCATACTATAATTCAGCAAAAAATCATTATGGAAGTTGAAACAGCTTTCTCCTGGTCCCTGGCCAGCAGGCCTATGCTGCTTGGCAACATCCTCCCTAAAGCTTTAAACTCCATATAACTTTGCAGATATCACGACTAGTCATGGCAATTCACAAGACAAATAAATTAATGCTCCTGTAATGTCCACAGCTCCCCCCAAGAAGTGAATGTTGATGAATAGATTTCTTGCTGATAAATGCAATTTTTGTTTCTCACATAGAACATGTACAAGTTTCTTTCTAATTCTAATAATAAAATGAAACTTCACTTCAACGAATCAGCAGCAGCTGGAGCCCCATGCTTTGGTGCATCATCGGGAAGTATTGTTGCTGTGTTATCTCCTAATTGGCTGATCCTTCTGTCAGTTTCTAATGTCAAACCCAGACTCGCCAGAAGCCAATGAGGATTCATATCTGAGAAGTCAAGATGGTCCACTCTCCAAGACAGATGCACACAACGCTTTATCCGGGTAATAGAAAACTGGGCATAGATGTGTTTGGATTTAGACAATATATTGATGTTGCTGCACTCCACACAAAAGAGCACAAACACTTCAGTGCAAAAGAGCTAACGGAAATGTCAAATAAAACAACTCAACAAGATTGAAAATTTGTCTTTCATGGAAGTTAGAATTATAGGAGTGCGCTAAAACCCAATGGCACTACATAGTACTAAGTAGGCTTTACCCGTGCTATATGATCCATTTTATCACTTGTCAGGAGATGGCATACCTTATCTGAAGCTAACCAGCAAGACAGCAATTTAAGTGAGAAAAATGATTGTGCTCTCCAGATTTTGCAATATCTACTGCTAGTTTCTTGTAGAACTGCTTCTTTATATCCACCAGAAATTGAAGTTCAATTGTTTGGTTTGCACCTCTGTCACATACTCACGCAATCATTTTAAAGAACTGCTAGAGATTGTGCTTGAACCATACCGCCTTCCTGTCACAATCTGCAACAATACTGCCTCAACACCATCCTCATCATTACAAACACATCTGATCACTGAATTCCAACTCTCAGCATGGGGAGTCACTCCAAGATCGAGCATCCAACTCATGATTTGTGCAGCCTCCTCTACTTTCCCAACAGCACAGTAACCCTTCATAACTGAATGAAACACAGAAAAATGAGGCGCAAACCCTTTAGCCACCATATCCACCAGGTACGCCTCCGCCTTTCCATATAATCCGCTTACGCACAGCCCATTCACCAATGTTGTGTATGTCGCTGCATTTGGTGTGCATCCACTATCAACCATATCACCAACAACCTTGCAGGCATCCAGTGGCCGCCCCTCGCGGCACATCCCCACAATTACCGTGTTGTAATGCACAACGTCAGGGGAAACACCACGGCCTCGCATAAGACAGAGCAGGCGGTATGCCTCTCGGAGCTGCTTCTTGCGACAGAGGGCGTTCAGCACGGTGGTGTACGCCAGCGGATCGGCAGGGATGCCCCTGTGCAGCATTTCCTCGAGCAGCGTAGCCGCAGTGCGGACCTGAGCCTTACGGCAGAGTGACTGGGTAAGAATGCGGTAGGTGTCGGCATCGGGGGATACATGGAGTGAGCGGAGACGGTGGAAGAGTGAGAGTGAAACGGCGACGTGGCCGGAGCGAGCGGCGGCCTCGATCAGCAGGTTGTGGGAGGCGAGGACAAGCGGCGCGGGGAGGGGTAGCTGCGAGGAGACGAGGCGGAGGAGGTGCAGCGCGGACGGGAAGTGGGAGGCGGTGGAGGACAGGACGCCAAGGAGGCGAAGAAGGACCTGTGGGTGGAGCGGCAGGGGGATGGGGCCGGAGACGAACAGGGAGTTGAAGGTGGAGAGGAAGAGTTGAGGCGGCCGGCGGAGGCGGAGCACCGCGAGAAGGAGCGGGAGAAGGAGGCGCGGGGACGGCGGGGACGGGAAGCGGCGGAGGAGCGCTAGCGCGTGCGGTAGGTGGTCCCGGCGGCGGGCGAGGCGGAGCAGGAGGGAGTGGAGCGTGGCAGGGTGCGGCGTGGTAGTAGGGGAGGTGACGGTGACGAGCTCAAGCGCGAGGAGCGGGTCGGGCTGCGAGGTCACCAGCTTGTGCAGCCGCGCCGGCGAGATCGCCGGCGGCGAGGGGAGCATCGGCGTGTGGTTGTATGGCGGCTTGGGCTGCAGAGCAGAAGGGAAACTGATTTGGGTTTCGGACTTCTTTTTTTTGGAAAAGTCTAGTTAACCTCCCTGAACGTAACACCAGCTCCACGTTTCCTCCTCAGACCGGAAAATCGCCCTTAACTATCAAAACCATTCAATTTACCTGCCCTACCTTGTTCCGGAAAATCGCCCTTAACTATCAAAACCATCCAATTTACCTCCCTACCTTGTTATAAGCGGTTTTCGTATCTGGTTTTGTCATTACTTAATGAGGTTATTGAATCACGAAAAATATCTTAAAAGTTTTTAACATTTTTGAGAAATAACATAAAGATGGAATAGGAACAAGAAATCGAAACAAAACATTTAAACTTGTGAAAAATGTGTAACACACCAGGTGTTTGTTAAAAATAAATATCTTAATTAGTTGTGTTAATCATGTTTAATTGACTCATAAACATGTTTGACATGATCTTGCACACTTTTGCACTTAAACTCTTGGTCAAACTCTCAAATCATGGTCAAACCCCTAGAGCTCCTTTAGGGCTGTTAACACCAAAAATTGGTATAGGAAAGGAACTGACTTGTGGGCCGAGTTTGGTAACAAAATGTCATTCGGCAGGGAAAATCTCCTCAGAGGATTCGGTAAAGATGCTTGCGGTCGGCAATACGCCATCATTCGGCAGAAGGACTGTTTGTGCTTTTAAAAGGAAGTTTTCGGGAATGCGTGATGACGTGGCCCGGATATAAGGAAAGGACGAATTGATGACGGGTACGAGATGGACATTGGCACCGAAGCATTAATTTAGGTACTAAATGTTGTACTCGTAGTCGACCAGGAGTCGTGTTAGGACAAAGGTATAAATATAAACCCTTGATGTCTGTAATAGGGATCGAACATCTACACAACAAAACCGGCCCCGTCCCAACCTTCGAGTCCTTTAGTCGAGTCGTCGAGTTCTTCGAGAGGAGCCATTGATCCGTCGACCTCCGTAAGTACCGGCAACCTTGTATCATGTCTAGTATCATGCGGTGGATTTATACCGTGATGCAAGTAGTCTTGTTACCTTGCTTAGTATCATGCGGTGGATTTAAGCTTGGTTCAAGAGGGTTTCCTGTTAGATCATGAGTCATGCGGTAGGCTAAGATCTAGCTCGAAACTAGTTATCGACTCTATTAGATTTGGCAAGATCTAATAGATTTATTAAGTTACCACGTGTTGCTTTGGATTTTGTTTCATGTTTAAATTCATGTAACACTCTTTTGCCCGATCTATATCGATTAGTTTCGGCTTTACCCTTATGAGATCCATGTGATGTGCCTTCAAGTCTTTATTTATTATAAAGGATCAAGTGCTCTCAATAGCTGGATTTAGATCAATCTAGATTGTCATGTGTTGCGGGTTCAAGCCTCTGACTTTTCAAATGTTTGTTCCTTCTTCACGGAACCCGGATCGGCTGTACAGCTGTATTCGGCAATGCTACCACAAGTGAAACGTGTTCATAAGTTTGTTTTAAATAATGTATGCTTTTAGCCTTCCATATTTAGATTCTATCATGCGGTGGATTAATCTATTTGTGGTTGGTGGCTTGATTTCAAACAAGTCGTATCATGCGGTGGATTAACTTGTTTGATGTCACACTCGATGGGTTTGAAAGTGCCTAGACATGCAGTAGACTAGTGCTTTTGGCCTATGCATGCTTGTTTACTTCATATTTATAGTCATGTTTTCACCTTATTTATTTTAATTGTTATTTATCCTCAAAAATCGGTCATGATCACGTGCGAGCAATGATGTTTAAATAAAGACCGATCTTTTGTCATGCTTACGTCATGCATTCGGCTATATCCCGGTTTCATGTTTTAAAGCTCCCGCATGATATTTAAATTGTTGACCAATAGCTTGTTGTAGCTATATGTCATTTTATCTGGCTTTCTAGCCGTAAATACGAAATTGTCCGGTACCGAAAGGACCTTGTGATGCCTAGAGGGGGGTGAATAGGATCACTTCAAATTTCGAAACAAAAGCGACGGATTAAAAACCCCTGTCGGTACTACCGACGTGGTGCCGGTTTTACCGACGGGGTCGGTACTACCGACAAAACGTGAAGAAACTTAAAACGAAATTTGAATTACGTGCGGTTTCTAGCAATTCTACTTGAATCAAAGTTTAAGTTTAGATGCTAGGAACCACCCGCAACCACGAAAACAAGTTGGATAGCAACCAAATGATAGATCGGGCCAAAACAAGTTCTAGGGTTAGTTAGAAACGAAGAAATACAAGCAAGCAAGAGAGACACGGATTTAATCCGAAGTTCACACCCACAAAGGATGCTACGTCTCCGTTGAGGATCCCACAAAGGGAGGGCTATCACCAAGAGCCTCTTTTCCTCTTCCAACCCCCACAAAGGAAGATTGGTGCTCACTAAGATTTCTCCACGAAGGAGAGGGCAATACAAACGATCCCGGTGCACCACACCAAGAGGGCACTCGCGGGCGACGCCTAACCGTCTAGAAGCAAGCTTCAAGAGTAACAAATGTAACACAATAACCGGAGATGCTTCAAGTGCTCTTGAGAAGGAGAAGAACGAAGGGGCTCTCAAAACTTGGTCACACTTCACTAGAAAACACCTCTCTTCTCAAACCCTAGCTCAAGGGAACCAAGGATTAGCTCTAGAGGAGAGGGGAGAGGTGGAGTGAATGCTCAAGGAAGTGTTTGTCCCGTGGTTGGTCGGCAATGAGTGAGGAGGGAGAAGAGGGGTTAAATACTAGCCGCCGAAAACTAGCCGTTCTTGTGCAAAGTCGTGTAACCCCGTACTACCGACATGGTGTCGGTACTACCGAGGGGGTGCTTTTTCGAAGAAAAAACGGACGGACACCGGTAGTACCGACACGGGGTCGGTAGTACCGGCCCCCTAGCTAAAACCCAACAGAGAGTCCTTATCGGTATACGGCCCGCGCCGGCACTACCGAGGGGCGGTGGTCGGTAGTACCGACATGGTGTCGGTACAACCGGCCCAGCCTGAGATTTTGAGGAAAGAAAAGCATAAGTGCACGTGTCAACTCTCAACTCTTCTCACTCACTAAGAATACCTTCTAGAGCACTTTTAGCATCTCTTGGCTATCAAATTGCTTCCCCCTTTATAGTACGGTGTTTCCTATACTCAAATTCAAAAGAAAAAGTAAATTAAGCCTTGATTCGAGTAGAAAGCATCGACTTGAAATTGGGGGCCTTCCTTTGATCAACTATAAGAGTTTTACTCATTTAAGACCTGCACACATCTTGTCAAAGCATTAAATACCACAAATCGTGCTTGTCATTATCACCAAAATAATTAGGGGCCAAGATGCACTTTCAATCTCCCCCTTTTTGGTGATTGATGACAACCACAATTTGTTTATAAAAAGATGTGTGTATTCGACGAATTTGAAAATGAAACTCCCCCTAAATGTGTGCTTCAACTTTTATGAAGGCCTCAAATGCCCATCACACATTTAGAAGATTTTTCACTCTCAAATTACATACACAAGTGCATGAGTGTGATATATAAACCGTGATGCATATGTCATGGTATACAAAACAACAAAAGTGAGAAATAACAAGCATCACAAATAGATAACCAAGGTTCCTCACATCACAAGCACAACATAAGTCTTACAAATTTAAACGAGTTCTAGGTTCTTAAGATTTTCAACAAGCATTACACCACATGAAACCACACATAGTACTTACATGTCCATAAACACAAGGATAGATAGATGGATAAACGAAGATGCAAGCCCACACCACACATGAGTAAATTGTGAGCTCACTCCCCCTTTGGCATCAAGCACCAAAAAGAGGAGGCCCTTCAATCATCATAGTCATGTGGAGAGTGGGCGGCGGAGGAGAGTCGTCGTCGTCGGTCTCACCACCACCAAAGTCCTCGTCGTCGATGTCGGCCGGAGGAACTCCATACATCATGGAGGCGTCGCCGTAGATCTCCCAAGGGTTGTAGAAGTTTGGTGGAGGAGGAAAGTCCATGGGCTCGCGGACGGGAGAGTGCTCAATGTTGTGTTGAGCGAGCAAGGACTTTTGACGTGTCTCTAGCTTGAGGAGCTGCTCATCAACATGCTGCCTATGGGCATGAATTTCCTGTGCATTGTGTCGTCCCACGTTGAAGCAAGCAAATAGACCTTGAGAGAGGAAGTTGAAGATGCTCTTTTTCTTGCCGGGGGGACGGTGCCTCGAGATGCGGATGGCCCACGAGAGGAGGAAGGTGGCTCAAAAGTAGATGGGCCACCGGAGGAGGAGCCACCTGCGGTAGGAGGACGAGGAGGGGCATGCTTGCCCAACTTGAGGAGCCTCTCGATGTTGCCTTTGTTGGGCTTGTACCAAGAATGGGTCTTGTCGGGGAGGATGTCAACTCCCGCCACCTCACAAATCATCCGAAATATCCAAGGGGCATATTGGCGGCTCTTGTTAGCGGACACGCAGCACACAATGATCTCTTCCCAAATGAAGTTGAAGATACTAAAGTTTTCCTTGCCGGTGCCATCCTCACTAGGATCTCTTTTGCCACATTGGAGATATTGGTGTTGTCACCTATCTTTGGAGTGAGAGTGTAGCGAAAGAGTTGGTTTAACATCCGATAGACTGGCTTCATCCCGTGAGTGGTACCAAATTCCACCTTGCCATACGCCGAGTCATACATGAATGCCATCTCACTGTCAAGAGGGAATTCTCCACCATGCAACTTTGGAAGTGCGAGATCCTCCTCACCGAAGCCAAGAATCTGAGCGAAGCGCTCATAAGAGATGGAAAGAGGATTGCCTTGAAGGAGCCAATGGAAGGTCCGGGTCTCACGACGGATATAGAGATTTGCATAGAATTGGGCAACCACTTCCTCATTCCAATCACAGTTGATTGACATCACATTGGTCATCCCCTTGGCATGGCATATATCAATAGCTTCATTGACGGCCGGAATGTCAAGTGACCTAAGGAGACCCCAATTGATTGATTTCATATCGATAGTCATGTGATCCTTGCTTAGAATGTGAAACGACCGGGTTTCCGCGAACGGAATCCCGAATCTTAGCACCTCGGTGGTAGTCCCGGGAGGCTACCACGTGCAATCCCCGTCTCGGCGATTCCAAAATCCATACGGAAAAGTAAAAACAAAGAATAGAGTACAACATTTATTTTATTACATTCATCGAGTACATCTCTTCGGCACAAGCCGGTACAAGTCCATCGGGACCGAATCAAACGAAAACAAATCGTCTAGCGGCGGCTCCATGAAAGCGCGGGATACTCCATATCCGCAGCGGCTCAAGTGTAGGAAGAGCTCGGTCCACCCACCGTCGTTGTCGAAGTCGTAGTCCGGCTCGCGTCGGAGTCACCGGGGGTCTACCCGATAAGCGGGTAGGTCATGTCAGCTTCCCAACAAAGAGGCAAAAGCGGTGTATATTCTACTATGCATGAGGTAACCCTAATCCGGTCGTAGAAGGCTTAAGCAAAGCAGCAGTGCAACATTCAAGGTAAGCAGAGTATAGCAATGAGGTCCACACCTCGGGGAAGCCTTCGCTTCCGAGGTCCACACCTCGGGGGTCCACACCCCGCTCAAGGAACTCCACACCAAAGCACCGGATCTCAACCACGATCCGAACCCAACTCTCATCCGCGATGTGGGGCCACCCGGCTCCTATCCCCACATCTCAACGGCCGAAGCCGGCTCACACACTCGGGGGAGAGAAGAAGCACAAGAGAAGTGTAACTAGTCGGGTGAGAGATCGAGAGACCGTCCATAACCAGTGGACACGGACTATAGCTATAGGTTTAACACTGCGCGCAGGTTGTACAACCGTACCCGCCCGAATAGGTCCGAACCGCC
This sequence comes from Cenchrus americanus, assembly GCA_947561735.1. Taxonomy (NCBI): domain Eukaryota; kingdom Viridiplantae; phylum Streptophyta; class Magnoliopsida; order Poales; family Poaceae; genus Cenchrus; species Cenchrus americanus. The sequence continues at coordinate 51,217,618 of OX387245.1, forward strand.
GTCACCGGTGTCCGACCCTACCATACGGGCCGAAGCCCAAGTAAGTGGATAGTACCCTTCGCATCTCCGAGCCCCGGCCCGGCCTCCGCGGCGAGCTCATACTACCCGCGAGAGGTCCCTCGAAGCCGTGGAACCCTTCCCCGGCCTCGCCGGGGCAAAGTCTACTAAGGAGGGACAGACCACTCCCGACACGATCACACCGATCCTCCTACGGGGAGGGTGCTATCCACTACAAGTCTCACCCGCACCCCCGCCCAATACAAGGCGGGCGGTCCGTACGAAAGTAGTCATTCGATACAAGGTCAACCGACGATCGGTCCTTAAGGGGCCGAGAGCGAGCACTCAACATCTCCATCCCACACGACACGACCCTCGGGTAAGAGGCCGATCGCATCTTCCCTCGGCGGCCGTTCACAAGTAACCGGCGGCTCGCTCCCGCCAAAACACGGCAAGGGGGACACAACCCGGGACACACGCTAGAAGCACACCGAGACACCCACATCTCGGCTCAACCCGCAGCACCATCCATAATCAAACAACAAAAGTATGGATAGTTGAAGTATGGGACTAGCTAGGGGTCCGTAGCTAGTCCCGCAGGTAGAAGAACAAGGAACAGGATATAATAAGCATCAAGGCATGGCTAGTAAACAGGTTATGCAATTCTTCAGAACAATGCATAAAAGTAAAGCACTAGCAGCTAAATATCAACATGGGATCTATATGGTTGGGAGTGACATGACACCTTCGTTGCCGTTGAAGCAGTCGCTGTCCGGTGCAGTGTACTCGGGGTCCTCCACGTCCTCCTGGTCGAAGCTCGGGTCTGCGGCACGAGATTCGACGCTAAAATATAAATACGGTGCACATCTAAGCAATAACTCCAAATTAAAATCCAATTTAGAAGATCCAAAAGCTTCCAAACTACCTACAATCAGCAAGGTTTCGCAAATACGGATTTATAGAAATTAGTTTTGTATTTTTCTGAGTCTCCTAGAATTTATTACTAATTTTTAAAGGTCAAAAACATTTTCTGGAAATTAAAACAGAAAAGAAATAGAGTGGTCTCGTTTCCTGGGCTGAAGATGGGCTGAAAAGTGTTCCTGGGCCAAACACAGCCCTTTGGGCTCGGTCCACCGGGCCCAGGCAGAAGAGGTCTAGAAAACCACCCTGAACTCGTTTGCTGCACTCATTGGTCGCGCTGGGCTTCACAGCGGCCCATCGATTTGGTTTCGGCCCACTTGGCTCGCGGCAACGACCGCCTACTAGAAAAAGGCGGTCGAAGTCCGATTGAGCCCCTCCAGCTATTAACTCAAGCCGGGCCGGCGGCCTGCCAGCAGAAAGCTGGGCCTAAGGCCCAAACCCCGGCCGACGGCCCGCTCTCCCCCTTCTTACCCAGCGCGGCTCGCACGCCCTTCAGATGCTCGACGAAAAGCCGGGGCGGCGCCGCGACCACGCGGCGCGCCGCCGGCGTTCGGCTCGGGCGCTCCACGCCCGGTTCCACACTGCGGCAACAACACACGGCTCGGCTTTAGCACCGGGGTGTGCTTGCCGCCCGTCCCCGCACCCGTGCGTCCACGCGCGGCGGGCGGCGCGTCGGCTCGGTAGCCGAACACGACGCCGCCGCCGCCGGCGTGTCACGGCGTGACGGCACCTCCACACCCGCACACGCCACCTCGCTCAAGTCACGGGTCGAAGCCCGGATCACAATCACGACCGCGCGCCCGGCCCAAGCGCTCGGCCAAAAACGAGTGGCGCCACGGCCACAACTAGAACCCACGGACGCGACGCGCGCTCGGCCCCCGGGCTCGATGGCGCGGCGCGGCGCGCGCGCGGCGCGGCGCGGCGGAACGCGCTCCCAACATTCCACCTGCACAAGAGGCATGGCACGAAGGCCAGCTTACCATCCACCCAACACAGGGGTTCACGGCTCGACGGCCAACCCCACGTTCGTCCACGCATGGCGACGGCGTGCACCAGGAGGGCTCGCCCGCCGGCCTGGGGTAGCCGCGGTGCGACGCTCCCCTGTTCACCTCCACCACCCGAGCCCGCATCGCTCTTCGTGCGGCGGCGGCGGAGCTCAGAGGCACAGCCGGCCTAGAAGCTCCCATCCGCCGCGGCACGGCAGTCAAGCGGCACGAAGGCCAGCTCACAGGCAAAACATCTCACAGCGATGCGCCTCCACGCTTGAGGGTAACAGCACAGAAAGGAAACAAGGGAGGGGGAAAGAGATAGGGATGGCCGCGGTGCTCACGGTGGTGCGTAGGTGTAGACGCGGTCGGCTCGTCGATGGTGCGGCGTTGCTGCTCCGGCGTGGTAGTCGTCCTCTCGGTGAGGCAGGTGTTCACGCCGATGCGTTCCTTCCCCGGCTCGTCGTCGCGGTCCGTGCTTGCGCGCGCCTGGTTCCCGGCTCGCCCTCCTCCCGGTGCGGTGCGACGGCACGCGCTCCTCTCCCGGCGCGACGCCTCCCCTCCAACGGCGCGGCGCGGCAGCGGCGCGCCCGCCTTCTTCTTCCTCCCCGGGCACGCGGCCGAGCAGTGGTGGACGAAAACCCCAATGGGGGTGGTTGGTCTTGCCTCCTCCCCGAACTGCTCCTCTCCCCTTTTGAATCCACGCCGCGGGGCTTCGGACAGGATTGGACCACCGTGCCCTCGGCCCGCCGCCGCCTCGGGCCAGGTGGCGGCCGCGGCTAAAGCTTGCCCCGCCTCGGATCCTTGGGGAAAGGGGCAACGGAGTCTTTTCCCTTTTCCCCGCGGTCGCCCCGGACCCGCGCGCTTACGCCGGCCTTGGCGTGCGCGCCGGCCGGCCGGCTCGGCCGCGCGCCCACCCCGCGCGGGCCGGCGCGGGCCGGGCCGGCGCGCGCGCGCGCCGGCTCGGCCCCGTCCGGGCCCGGGGTCCGGGTCAATGCGGCCGAAGGAAAGGGAAAGAAAGGGGGAGAAGAGAGACCGACGCGCGGGGCCCCTCGTGGCGGTGATGGAGAGGGGATCGGTTGGGCCGCGCGGCCGTAAGTGGGCCGACGGCGGCCCGCGGGTTGGGGCCGACCGCACGGCCACCGAAGGGAAAATCGGCCCACCACTCCTAACTCTCCTTTTGTTTTTAAAAGCTAAAGGTTTCACTAAGGATTTGATTAGGAGTTTGAATTTGAATCCCAATCAAATTCAAACTTCACACAAAAGAACTCCAAATAAACCAAGGAAAATCCAACTCACTGGTTATACCATATATTTTAAATATAATTTTTTTATAGTTAGGGTATATTAGTGGAGAAGTTGGTGAGTGGCTAGCAATTCGGTTCAAAAATTGATAGCACCCCATCGCAAACAAAAGTTTTAAATTTTTCGCAAAATTCACACACCTAGATTCCTGGGTTGTTACATTCTCCCCCACCACCGAGAATCTCGTCCTCGAGATTTAGTCCTCGACCTCCTCCGTGAACAAGTGAGGGTACTCCTTCTCCGAGATCGGCTTCCTTCTCCCATGTTGCCTCTCGCTCGGTATGGTTGCTCCACAACACTTTGCGAAGGGAATGGTAGTTCTCCTTGTTTCCTTGACGGCTCCGTCCAAGATTTTCTCGGGATATTCGTATACTCTAGGTTGTCTTGCAAGTCAAGCAACTCCATGGGCACTTGCTTTGCTTCCACTTTGCCTTCTCACTCTTCTTCAACTGTGACACGTGAAACACTGGGTGAACTCCCCGCCATTGTCTCGGGTAGTGCAAGCTGGTAGGCCAAACTCCCAATCTTTCGGGTGATAGGGTACGGTCCCACGTACCTCGGTGCAAGCTTTCCTCTCACCAAGAACCTCTTAGTTCCTCGGAGCGGTGAGACTTTCAAGTACACTCTGTCGCCAACTGCAAAGGTCAACTCTCTCCTTCTCTTGTCGGCATAGCTCTTCTGACGACTTTGAGCGATTCTCAGGTTCTCTCGAACTTTCTCAACCTTCTCCTCTGCTTCCTTAATGATTGCTGGTCCGAACAGAGCTCGCTCTCCAACCTCCCGACCAAGCTAGCGGGGTCCTGCACTTTCGACCGTAAAGTGCCTCGAAGGGTGCCATCCCCGGAGACTTGCCCGAAAGCTGTTGTTGTACGAGAACTCGCGAACGGCAAGCCGCTCTCCCAATCGGTACCATAGGTGAGTGCACAAGCTCGTAACATGTCCTCCGGGACCCGGTTGACTCTCTCGGTACGCCCGTCGGTCCGTGGGTGGAAAGCCGTGCCGTAGCCGAGAGTGGTGCCCATAAGCTTGTGGAAACTCGCCAAAACTTGGAGACAAGCGTGGCCCTCGATCGGACACGATACTTCGGGGTGCCCCGTGTAGCTCCGAGTATGTGTTCTACGAACAGCTACGCCAACTTCTCGGTTGCATACCCGGTCTTCACCGGCACAAAGTGAGCCACTTTAGTCGGCCCGTCCACTATGACCCAAATCGAGTCGTTTCCTTTTGGTGTTTTAGGGAGTCCTACCACAAAGTCCATGGAAATGTCCTCCCACTTCCACACCTTGGGATATCCAACGGCTTCAACAAACCAAAGCGGGTTTCGATGTTCAATCTTTACTCTGCTACAAGTGTCACAACAGGCCACGTAGTGTGCTATGTCCTTCTTCATGTCCTTCCACCGCACTCCGACCTTCGGATCTCTCGTACATCTTGGTGTTGCTCGGGTGAATCGAGTACCTCGAGTCGTGAGCTTCTCTCATGATCTTGCTCTCGGATTGCCTTGTCTTGTGGTACACGGATCCGTTCTTTCAACCACACGGTGCCCGTTCATCAACCCGATAATCCTCTCGCTTTGCCCCCGCTTCATTAGCTCTCGCGGCACTTTGATTTCGCACACTCTTTACGGGGTTCCGTACGGATTCGCTCCTCCGTCATAGGTCACTTGCATCACGTTGACTTGACCTTGATCCACAATTTCGATTCTCGGCTTCTCTAGCTCTTCATGCAAAGCGAGTTGCTCTTCCTTTATCATGAGGTTGTTGCGGTATGTTTTCCGGCTCGGTGCATCCGCCACGACGTTAGCTTTGCACGGGTGGTAGTTGATCTCGACGTCGTAGTCCTTGATCGGCTCTAACCACCGTCTCTGCCTCATGTTCGGCTCGGTCCGTGTAAAGAAGTACTTCGGGCTCTTGTGGTCGGAAAACGGCTCACACTTGTTCCCTATCGGGTAGTGTCTCCAGATTTTGAGCGCATGCACAACGGTCGCCAACTCCAAGTCGTGTGTCGGGTAGTTTTCCTCATGTTTCTTCAGTGTCCGGAAGCATAAGCCACAACTTTCCCTTCCCGCATCGCACACAACCGAGTCCTTGCTTTGAAGCGTCACGGTAGACCACAAAGTCTTTCTTGATGTCCGGCAAGGTAAGCACCGGGGCCGTGGTGAGTCTCTTTTTCGGCTCTTGAAAGCTCTTCTCACATGCTTCGACCACTCGAACTTTGTGTTGTTCTTGAGCAATTCTTGTCATTGGTTTTGCGATCTTGGAAAAGTTCTCAATGAACCTCCGGTAGTAACCTGCCAACCCAAGGAAGCTTCGACATCCGTCACGTTTAACGGTTGCTCCCACTTGGTCACTGACTCAACCTTGGACGGATCCACGGCTATCCCCTCTGCTGACAACACGTGTCCCAAGAACGCGACCTTCTCCATCCCGAACTCGCACTTGCCGAACTTGGCGTACGCTTTTTTTGCCTCAACCTCTCTAGCACAACTCTCAGGTGCTCCTCGTGCTCCTCGGTGGTTTCGAGTAGATCAAGATATCATCGATAAACACCACTACAAACCCGTCCAACTCTTCCATGAAGACCTTGTTCATCAAGTTCATGAAGTAGGCAGGGGCGTTGGTCAGCCCAAAGGAAACCACCACGAACTCGTACAAACCGTAGCGTGTGGTGAAGGCTGTCTTGGGTATGTCCTGCTCTCGGATTTTCATCTGGTGGTAGCCTGACCTCAAGTCGATCTTGGAGAAGAACCTTGCCCTTTTGAGTCTATCCAGCAAATCCTCGATTCTGGGCAGTGGGTACTTGTTCTTGATTGTCATCGAGTTGAGCGTGCGGTAGTCGATGCACATCCTCTTCGTACCGTCTTTCTTCTCCACAAAGAGCACGGGTGAACCCCACGGTGAGGCACTCGGCCGAACAAACCCTTGCTCGAGCAACTTCTTGAGCTGTTTCTTCAACTCGTCCAGCTTCGTCGGACGACATCCCGTAAGGACTCTTCGCAACGGGCCCCGCCCACGGCATCGGCTCAATCACGAACTCCACGTCTCGGTGCGGGGGTAACTCCGTAAGCTCCTCTGGGAACACGTCCGAAACTCACGGACCACCGGGATCTCTTCAATTTCTTTCCCACTCATGTTGCACATCATCGTAGCCACTTTCGGACTCGCGGCTCGATCCGTACCGTAGTCCCGCCGGGGTGTTCAAGCCGTATCACTCGGGGTTGCAAGAAACTATCCCGTTGTGCTTTGCCAACCAATCCATCCCTAAGATCACATCTATCCCGAAGACTCCAAAACCGTCAAGTCCGCCGTGAACGGTAGCCCCTCAAACACCATCCTCACTCCCCCGCACTCTAACGTACTCCTCTTCTCTCCTAGCGGAGAGCTAGTCAAGATAGGCCTTGGTCGAGGCTTAGTTGGTAACGACCTTTCTTTAGCAAACTTGGTAGAAATATACGAAACCGAGCTCCGGTATCAAACAAAACAAGAGCCAAAACCGAGTCAACAAGGAACTCACCGAGTGTGACGTCGGGTGCGGCTGCCGCATCCTCGCCGGTGAGGTGGTTCGGACGGCCTCGAGTAGTCGGCGGGCCGAGCGGACCTCTCGCCGAGTACGAGGTGGCCGTCCTCCCGGTGCCGGTGGCTTCGCCGGGGTCTGGAACTGAGTACTGCGGCTCTGACTCCCTGGTGGTACCTGCTGGGGACACTCAAACGACTTATGCCCCACCTGACGGCGCTGAAGCACGTCACCTTGGATCTGTCCGCTGCCTGCGGTGGCGGCCTCGGCTTCCAGCTGTTCTGACCTCCACTCCCACCTGGGTGGGTCTCCGCTCCGTGGGCGAGGCCGAGAGGCGTGGTGCCTCTGCTGAGTCTGGTGGCCCTGTGCGTAACCTGTCCTCTCGCCTCTCGGGGTGGACCCGAGCGTCTCGCTGGTCGGTGCGCTTGGTCTTGCTCCCCTCGTACCTCCATGTACTCCAACCCGGACCTCTCCACTATCGAGCCTTGTCGATTATGGAGCGAAGTGTCGGGCGGTCGTGCGCGGACAAGTGGTGTGCCATACCCTTGTGCGGCCCCTTCCCCGAACCGGTACACCTTCTTCTTATCTGTGTCGGTGTCGTCGGGCGCGTACCTCATCAGCTCCTGGTAACGGTTGGCGTACTCCTGAACTGACATGTTTCCCATCTTGAGGTGCCTGAACTCGTCAGCCTTTCTGTCCATCACTGCGTCTGGGATGTGGTGGCTCCGGAAGGCCTCCACGAACTCGTCCCACCCGATGTGTAACGGGTCCGGTGCGAGTCACGCGTAGGCCGTCCCACCACGCACCGGCCGTGCCAACCAGCTGGTGCGCGGCCACAGTCACACACTCCTCCTCCGTAAGCTCGGTCGGCTCCGGCCTTCTTCTCGATCTCACGCAACCGCTATCCGCATCCATCGGATCCGCCGAGTGGTCAAAGGTAGGCGGGCGCAGCTTTGTTGAAGTTTTCAACCTTCTTCTCGGAATCCCTCCGGTGCGTTGCGGTTCGGCCCCTAGGGTTGTTGTGGTTGTTGTTCGGGGCTAGCATCCGAGTGATCGTCCGCATCGACCGTGTTTGCACCGCCATCACGTCGGCCAAGTTCGGGGGAGGTGGCGGTGGTGGCACCTCGTGTCCCCCGAGCCCGGCCTGCTCCTCCCTCCGGGCCGGGGTACTCGCTCGGGCTCGAGCTCCTCGCTCCCCGAGCTCCCTCGTCGTCGCGCGCGGCTCCTCGACCGCCGACTCGGCCTCCTCGGCCTCCGCGGAGCCCGCCTCGTGGCGCGAGACCTCCACGACGTCCACGGCCTCTCGCTCCCGCTGGGTTAGGGGCATCCTCCCCTCTGTCGTCCCCAGCGACCTCCTCGAAACGGGCTAGGAGTCGCCCGGACCTCCTTGACCCCGACATCTGTTCCAGTTGCAAGAGTTAGTAGCGGTAGGGAGAATGTATTTTAATCAGGTTATAAACTACAAAGGAGTAATCCTGCTAACAATCACGAAATTTCAGACAGACATTAAGAAGCATGAAATCCGAATGAAACCATGAAGATCCATGTCACTCAAACAATGCCACCATACAAAAGGGGTGCACCTCGAGGTTTACTCCTACAACCTTCGAGGGTACACGGCAACACATCCTGCTAACGCATGGTACATCATGGGGTAGCTACTACAGGCATGTCACATGAACGGTAGCATTACATCTAACTCATTACATCTACCCTGAAGCTGCTACATGATCTCTACTCCCATCACTGAATACTCGGAGGTGTCTCGGAGCCGGTGTCTGTGGAAATCGCAGTAGAACGGTGGTGAGTGGACTCCTGGGTACCCCGGCACCCTGATCGCCGGTCCCCCGTAGTAGTCACAAGTGTCCCGCAGCACGATCCATCTCCGCCGTGTCCTCGCGAACCACTCGGGTACGGCCGCACTCGCGGTAGGAGTGTCGGGGGAAGCTCGAAAGTCTCCATCCTCGCCTCCGGGCCTCTTCTTAGGTGGTAGGCGTGCGGAAAGCGCCTCCCGGCTCGGCCGGCCTCTCGCCGGTCGAACGCTCCCGTGGCCGCGCGAGTCCCGTCTCGCTTCGGTCCCCTCTCCTCGTAGACCCGGTCCTCCCGGGTAGCACATGTGGTGGTAGTTGTGTCGGCTCGCCTCCCCGTAAGTCCCACACCTTGATCTGGTAGTCGACTAGCTGCGGCTCCGATCGACTCTACCCCGGTCTCGAGCCTCCTGCGCCCTCACTCGATCCTCTCGCGCGGCCTCCACCGAAGCCCGGTGAGCCTCCCGCTCGCCCTCAACCGTGCCTCCAAAGTGGCAATCCTCCGGAGTCTCTCTCGGTCGGGCGGCGGCCGCCGCTAGCCCAAGCCGCACTAGCTCTCCGTTCCTCACGTGCGCCGACTCCCGGCTCGTCCGCAAGTCCTCTCTCGTCCTCCTCCAAGTCCCGAACCCGCCGGCAGGCAACGTCACACCTCCACCGAAGGTACGGTGTCTCTCCGTCCGCCCGGCACGCGTGCCCGGTCCCCGAGCCGGGATGCACCGCCCGGCCGCGAGCATCGCTCGGTCCTCCCCGGTCCACCGGAGTCACCTCCCGGTACCGTGCTCTGGTCACTCGAGTCCCGGCCGACCGTGGTCGAAGATCTCCGCCGGAAGTACCCCGAACGGTGTGTCCTTCGGCCTCTCTCCGAGCGGTGTCACAAGCCTTCTTGAGAGCCCCCGCGTGCTCCGGTCGGTGCGCCTCCGTGACCGAGCTCTCGAAGCGCTACACCACTACCTCCTCAAACTCGGCACCCGCGGGTCCGCTCGGGTACCGTGACGGTCGGTACGTGGGAGTCCGCTCCAAGTGCCCCATGGCCCTCCCCCCGTAGCCGACGCCGTCGGTCTCCCTCCCCGCCGCCTCCGGGCACTCCCTCGGCGGGTGGCGAAGCCTCCGTAGCTCTTGCCGTCGACTCCAAGGTAACCCACGTCGGTTCCGCCATCCGCACAACGTTGTTAGAGCGTAGTTAGTAAGGCGCTAGTAAAAGTTAATCAAGGTAATGCATATATATAAGTTTAGTTATATACATACGGAAGCCAAGGAGTTTATATAAAGTTTCAAGGTTCGAAACGGCTTCCTATGCTATCGACCATTCCCCGGGGCTCGTCCTACGAGTCAAGCATGGCTCGGTACCAACGAAACGACCCGGTTTCCGCGAACGGAATCCCGAATCTTAGCACCTCGGTGGTAGTCCCCGTGGAGGCTACCACGTGCAATCCCCTGTCTCGCCGATTCCAAAATCCATACGGAAAAGTAAAAACAAAGAATAGAGTACAACATTTATTTTATTACATTCATCGAGTACATCTCTTCGGCACAAGCCGGTACAAGTCCATCGGGGCCGAATCAAACAGAAACAAATCGTCTAGCGGCGGCTCCATGAAAGCGCGGGATACTCCATATCCGCAGGGCGGCTCAAGTGTAGGAAGAGCTCGGTCCACCCGGCCGTCGTTGTCGAAGTCGTAGTCCGGCTCGCGTCGAGTCACCGGGGTCTACCCGATAAGCGGGTAGGTCATGTCGCCTTCCCAACAAAGAGGCAAAAGCGGTGTATATTCTACTATGCATGAGGTAACCCTAATCCGGCCGTAGAAGGCTTAAGCAAAGCAACGTAGCAACATTCAAGGTAAGCGAGTATAGCAATGAGGTCCACACCTCGTGGAAGCCTTCGCTTCCGAGGTCCACACCTCGGGGGTCCACACCCCGCTCAAGGAACTCCACACCAAAGCACCGGATCTCAACCACGATCCGTAACCCAACTCTCATACGCGATGTGGGGCCACCGGCTCCTATCCCCACATCTCAACGGCCGAAGCCGGCTCACACACTCGGGGAGAGAAGAAGCACAAGAGAAGTGTAACTAGTCGGTGAGAGATCGAGAGACCGTCCATAACCAAGTGGACACGGACTATAGCTATAGGTTTAACACTCGCAGAGGTTGTACAACCGTACCCGCCCGAATAGGTCCGAACCGCCGTCACCGTGTCCGACCCTACCATACGGCCGAAGCCCAAGTAAGTGGATAGTACCCTTCGCATCTCCGAGCCCGGCCCGGCCTCCGCGGCGAGCTCATACTACCCGCGAGAGGTCCCTCGAAGCCGTGGAACCCTTCCCCTGGCCTCGCCAGGGCAAAGTCTACTAAGGAGGGACGGACCACTCCCGAGCACGATCACACCGATCCTCCTACAGGAGGGTGCTATCCACTACAAGTCTCACCCCGCACCCCCGCCCAATACAAGGCGGGCGGTCTGTACGAAAGTAGTCATTCGATACAAGGTCAACTGACGATCGGTCCTTAAGGGGCCGAGAGCGAGCACTCAACATCTCCATCCCACACGACACGACCCTTGGGTAAGAGGCCAGATCGCATCTTCCCTCGGCAGCCGTTCACAAGTAACCAGCGGCTCGCTCCCGCCAAAACACAGCAAGGGGTACACAACCCAGGACACACGCTAGAAGCACACCGAGACACCCACATCTCAGCTCAACCCAGAGCACCATCCATAATCAAACAACAAAAGTATGGATAGTTGAAGTAAGGGACTAGCTAGGGGTCTGTAGCTAGTCCCGCAGGTAGAAGAACAAGGAACAGGATATAATAAACATCAAGGCATGGCTAGTAAACAGGTTATGCAATTCATCAGAACAATGCATAAAAGTAAAGCACTAGCAGCTAAATATCAACATGGGATCTATATGGTTGGGAGTGACATGACACCTTCGTTGCCGTTGAAGCAGCGCTGTCCGAGCAAAGTGTACTCGGGGTCCTCCACGTCCTCCTGGTCGAAGCTCGGGTCTGCGGCACGAGATTCGACGCTAAAATATAAATACGGTGCACATCTAAGCAATAACTCCAAATTAAAATCCAATTTAGAAGATCCAAAAGCTTCCAAACTACCTACAATCAGCAAGGTTTCGCAAATACGGATTTATAGAAATTAGTTTTGTATTTTTCTGAGCCTCCTAGAATTTATTACTAATTTTTAAAGGTCAAAAACATTTTCCGGAAATTAAAACGAAGGAAATAGGGTGGTCTCGTTTCCTGGCCGAAGATGGGTCGAAAAGTGTTTCGGGCCAAACACGCACTCTCGGGCTCGGTCCACCGGGCCCAGGCAGAAGAGGTCTAGAAAACCACCCTGAACTCGTTTGCTGCACTCATTGGTCGCGCTGGGCTTCACAGCGGCCCATCGATTTGGTTTCGGCCCACTTGGCCTGCGCAGCACTGCCTACCAGATAAAGGCGGTCGAAGTCTGGTTGAGCCCCTCCAGCTATTAACTCAAGCCGGGCCGGCGGCCCGCGCCGGCGAAAGGGCCGGGCCTAAGGCCCAAACCCCGGCCGACGGCCCGCTCTCCCCCTTCTTACCCGGGGCCGCGGCTCGCACGCCCTTCGCATGCTCGACGAAAAGCCGGGCGGCGCCGCGACCACGCGGGCGCGCCGCCCGCGTTCGGCTCGGGCGCTCCACGCCCCGGTTCCACACTCGGCAACAACACACGGCTCGGCTTTAGCACCGGGGTGTGCTTGCCGCCCGTGTCCCCGCACCCGTGCGTCCACGCGCGGCGGCGCGCGCGCGTCGGCTCGGTAGCCGAACACGACGCCGCCGCCGCCGCGTGTCACGGCGTGACGGCACCTCCACCACGCACACGCCACCCGCTCAAGTCACGGGTCGAAGCCCGGATCACAATCACGACCCGCGCGCCCGCCCCAAGCGCTCGGCCAAAAACGAGTGGCGCCACGGCCACAACTAGAACCCACGGACGCGACGCGCGCTCGGCCCCCGGCTCGATGGCGCGGCGCGACGCGGCGCGACGCGGCGCGACGCGGGGAACGCGCTCCCAACATTCCACCCGCACAAGAGGCATGGCACGAAGGCCGCCCTTACCATCCACCCAACACGGGGTTCACGCGCTCGACGGCCAACCCCACGTTCGTCCACGCATGGCGACGGCGTGCACCGGAGGGCTCGCCCGCCGCCCGGGGGGTAGCCGCGGTGCGACGCACCCCTCGTTCACCTCCACCACCCGAGCCCGCATCGCTCTTCGTGCGGCGGTGGCGGAGCTCGCAGGCACGGCGGCCTAGAAGCCCCCATCCGCCGCGGCACCGCGCGTCAAGCGGCACGAAGGCCGCCCTCACGGCAAAACATCTCACGCCGATGCGCCTCCACGCTTGAGGGTAACGGCACGAAAGGAAACAAGGGAGGGGGAAAGAGATAGGGATGGCCGCGGTGCTCACGGTGGTGCGTAGGTGTAGACGCGGTCGGCTCGTCGATGGTGCGGCGTTGTCGCTCCGGCGTGGTAGTCGTCCTCTCGGTGAGGCGGTGTTCACGCCGATGCGTTCCTTCCCCGCTCGTCGTCGCGGTCCGTGCTTGCGCGCGCCGGTTCCCGGCTCGCCCTCCTCCCGTGCGGTGCGACGGCACGCGCTCCTCTCCCGCGCGACGCCTCCCCTCCAACGGCGCGGCGCGGCGGCGGCCGCGCGCCCGCCTTCTTCTTCCTCCCCGGCACGCGGCCGAGCAATGGGGGACGAAAACCCCAATGGGGGTGGTTGGTCTTGCCTCCTCCCCCGAACTGCTCCTCTCCCCTTTTGAATCCACGCCGCGGGGCTTCGGACAGATTGGACCACCGTGCCCTCGGCCGCGCCCGCCGCCTCGGGCCGTGGGGCGGCCGCGGCTAAAGCTTGCCCCGCCTCGGATCCTTGGGGAAAGGGGCAACGGAGTCTTTTCCCTTTTCCCCGCGGTCGCCCCCGGACCCGCGCGCTTACGCCGGCCTTGGCGTGCGCGCCGGCCCGGCCGGCCGGCCGCGCGCCCACCCCGCGCGGGCCGGCGCGGGCCGGACCGGCGCGCGCGGCCGCCCGGCTCGGCCCGTCCGCCGCGTCCGGGTCAATGCGCCCGAAGGAAAGGGAAAGAAAGGGGGAGAAGAGAGACTGACGCGCGGGGCCCTCGTGGCAGTGATGGAGAGGGGATCAGTTTGGGCCGCGCAGCGTAAGTGGGCCGACAGCAGCCGCGGGTTGGGCTGACCGCACAGCCACCGAAGGGAAAATCGGCCCACCACTCCTAACTCTCCTTTCGTTTTTTAAAAGCTAAGGGTTTCACTAAGGATTTGATTAGGAGTTTGAATTTGAATCCCAATCAAATTCAAACTTCACACAAAAGAACTCCAAATAAACCAAGGAAAATCCAACTCACTGATTATACCATATATTTTAAATATAATTTTTTATAATTAGGGTATATTAGTGGAGAAGTTGGTGAGTGGCTAGCAATTTGGTCCAAAAATTGATAGCACTCCAAAGCAAACAAAAAGTTTTAAATTTTTCGCAAAATTCACACACCTAGATTCCTGGGTTGTTACAGAATGACCGACTCATACCAATCGGCATTGAACTTGAGCCAAAAACGGATGTCGGAATCAAACTCCTTTTGCCAAAGAGCGGGGTTAGAGTACCTCTCCTTGTAGACATTGTGGGACCCTCGAGAGTAGTCTACCATCCTCACAATCCCCATTTGAGTAGCCGGACGAGGGGGTCTTGATGGCCGAAGGATGAACGAGGAAAGAGTTTCCAAGGAGATGTCCTCATAGTCGTCATAATGATCATCGGGTTGGTGTGCTTGCTTGGTGCGAGCACGATGACCTTGTCCCGTGGACTGACGAGGAGCAGCAGGAGGATTGGTACGACCACGACCACGAGGGGCTTGAGAGCTAGCTCCCCCTTTCCTCTTCCTTTGGGCGAGAGGGACTTCGTCTTCATCGGAGCCTTCACGCACAACTTGCTTGCCAGCGCGACCCATCTGAAGGATTAGCAAGAATGCATAAGATTGGAGCTTTGAATATGAGAAGGAATGGCTCAACCTAAAGGGGGAAACAGGGTTTAACCGCCCCCCATCGGTACTACCGACATGGCGTCGGTACTACCGACGGGGTCGGGCTTTGGTGAAAAGAACTTAAATCCGGGGTTTTAGCCAACCAAAAGCTACCAAATCATGAACACGAGTTCTATGGGGGTAAAGAAGATGATTCCCTAAAGCATTGCCTCTATAAACAACCGCATTGAGAGATCGATCCACAGAGATTTTGAATGAATACCTTGAGAGGCTTCCCGCGCGAATCGACGAACTTCCGGCGAGGATCGGATGTTTCGAAGGGTGGAGAATCTAAGGATGTGGGCTAGGAACACTTCTCACGGTTGGGTTGTGAGATCCCCTTGCGGATTGGAGAGGAGGAGCAAGAGGGGTGGGTGCAACGGTTGGAAAGGGACCGCAAACCCTAGCCCCCGGACGCGGGGCTTATATAGCCCAGCGGGTTTTATCGGTAGTACCGACAGGGTGTCGGTACTACCGGGGGTCCCCTAAAATTGAGACAGAAAGGTCTTATCGGTATACCGCCCCTGGGTCGGTTCTACCGGGGGGTCCGGTAGTACCGACACGGGGTCGGTTCTACCGAGGATCGCCGGAAATTCAAACAGAGAACTCATATCGGTACTACCGACCTGGCGTCGGTTGTACCGGCAGATTAAGCAGATTTTGGAAAGATTTAGGGTCTAGATAGAGATTTTTGGTAGGAAGGAATATGGACATGTAGAGAACTCATAAGAGTTGGTGACTAGTCACAAACAATCACTCAAAGCTATAGTCACCACCCACTATGTAAAAATCCCGAGTTTTGTAAAACACACACAAAGAAGTTGAAATAAAATGTTTTGCTTCCTATCTAGGCAGCAAGCAATTTTATGTGCAAAAGATCAAGCCAAGTTACGAGAATCTAAGATGTTTAGCTCACTCCTCAAAGCACAAAACCTTTGCTCGTCTAGAGGCTTAGTGAAAATGTCGGCAAGTTGTTTTTCGGTGCTAACATGCCTTAAAGCAATGTCACCCTTAGCCTCATGATCCCGTAAGAAGTGATGTCTAATGTCTATGTGCTTTGTTCTATAGTGTTGGACGGGATTGTTCGCTAGTTTGATAGCACTCTCGTTGTCACACAAGAGTGGGATCTTACTAAACTTGCAACCATAATCACTCAACGTTTGCTTCATCCACAAGAGTTGTGCACAACAAGCACCGGCCGCCACATATTCGGCTTCGGCCGTGGATAAAGCAACCGAATTTTGCTTCTTTGAGCTCCACGATACCAAAGACCTACCAAGAAATTGGCAAGTCCCGGTAGTGCTCTTTCGATCTACTTTGCAACCGCATAATCCGAATCGGAGTAGCCAAGTAGATCAAAAGTGGAACCTTTGGGATACCACAAGCCTAGGTTAGGAGTATGAACTAAATATCTAAAGATCCTCTTAACATATCGGGCCTAGATGCACAAAGGTAAAGGAGGGAGCCAATCATGGAACGGAATACCTTTTGGTCGACCGACTTCCCTTCTTCATTGAGATCAAGATGTCCATTTAATGCCATGGGTGTTTTGATGGGCTTGGAATCGGCCATGTCAAACCTCTTGAGCATATCCTTCACATACTTGGTTTGACACAAGAAAGTCCCTTCCTTCATTTGCTTGATTTGAAACCCAAGAAAGAACTTCAATTCTCCCATCATAGACATCTCAAATCTCTTGGTCATGATCCTATTAAATTCTTCACAAAATTTATCATTAGTAGACCCAAAAATGATATCATCGACATAAATTTGACAAACGAAAATATCTTTTCCATTTCTTTGAATGAAGAGAGTAGAATCGGCTTTGCCTATCTCAAAGCCGTTCTTGAGAAGAAAATCCTTAAGCCATTCATACCATGCTCTAGGGGCTTGCTTAAGCCCGTAGAGCGCCTTATGGAGCTTGTACACATGATTTGGAAACCTTGAGTCTTCAAAGCCCGTGGTTGATCCACATACACTTCTTCTTGGAGAGGTCCATTCAAGCAAGCACTCTTCACATCCATTCGATGAAGCTTGAAATCATGATGAGTAGCATAGGCTAAAAAAATACGAATTGACTCGAGCCTTGCTACCAGTGCATAAGTCTCTCCAAAATCTAAGCCTTCAACTTGCGTGTAACCCTTGCCAACAAGCCTTGCCTTGTTCTTTGTGACGACACCAAATTCATCTTGCTTGTTCCTAAAAACCCATTTGGTACCGATCACATTTTGCTTGGGCCTTGGTACCAACTCCCAAACTTCATTTCTCTTGAAGTTGTTCAATTCTTCCTCCATGGCAATAATCCAATCCGGATCCTCAAGAGCTTGTTCCACACTAAGAGGTTCCAAAGAGGAAACAAACGAGTAAAATGCACAAAAATTTGACAATCTAGATCGAGTTGTTACCCCTGTTTGAATACTTCCAAGAATGTTGTCGATGGGATGATTACGTTGAACCATTTGATGTACCCTTGGGTGTGGCTCTTGAGATTGACGTTGGATAGGTCCATCATCATCATCTTCAACTTGTGGTGTATTTTCTTGAGTTTCATCACTTAGTTCTCCCCCTTGATCGAAGCCCCGTCCATGATCGTCACCATGAACTTGACTCTCACCTTGTTGGACTAGAGAACTAGGTGGCTCCACTCTTGTTGATGATGATGGATCATGAGTGCTTGTGTCAACCGAGCTTGTGCTTGAACCTCCCGAGGCATCACTTCACCGGTCCCCATTCTAAAGATGGATATGCTTGGGGGCTCTTCATCATCTACAAGGTTTTCACTAACTTGCTCTCGTTGAGAGCCGTTGGATTCATCAAATTTCACGTCTACCGTGGTCTCAACACAACCGGTGGTTTTGTTGAAAACACGATAGGCATGCTCGTTAGTTCCATAACCAAGTAGAAAACCTTCATCAACCTTGGATGCAAACTTTGAGGCTTTGGGTTTCTTGTTAAGTATGAAACACTTACACCCAAAGACCCTAAAGTAGTGCACACTAGGTTTCTTACCGGTGATGATTTCATAGGGAGTCTTGTTCAAGTACTTGTGGAGGTAGAGGCGGTTGGCGGCGTGGCATGCGGTGTTGATGGCTTCCGCCCAAAAAGAGTCCGGGTCTTGTACTCATCAAGCATTGTCCTTGCCGCTTCTATCAACGTGCGATTCTTCCTCTCAACAATGCCATTTTGTTGAGGTGTATATGGAGCGGAGAGTTCATGCTTGATGCCTTCTTCATCTAGGAACTCTTCAACTTGTGTGTTCCTAAACTTCGAGCCGTTGTCACTTCTTATGTTCTTGACCTTGAGCTCGAACTCATTTTGAACTCTTCTAATGAACTTCTTCACAATTCCCTTTGCCTCACTTTTATCTTGCAAAAAGAATACCCAAGTGAAACGGGAAAAGTCATCAACAATTACTAAACCATATTTATTACCACCGATGCTTATGTAGGCAATTGGTCCAAATAAATCCATGTGTAGCAACTTCAATGGTCTTGATGAGGATAGAATGTTCTTGGCGGGATGGTGAGCTCCAACTTGCTTCCCGGCTTGACATGCGCTACATCACCTATCTTTCTCAAAAACAACATTTATTAGTCCTAGAATGTGCTCGTCCTTTTGAAGTTTGGCCAAGTTCCTCATGCCAACATGGGCTAGTCGGCGATGCCATAGCCAACCCAAGTCGGATTTTGCCACTAAGCAAGCCTTAGGATCCACCTTTACTTTTGTGAAATCCACATAGTAAAGTTTTCCCCGTAAGTGACCCGCAAAGACAATAGAGGAATCCTCCCTTCTAGAGACGGTCACACCCTCATGAGTAAAGAGACAATTGTAGCCTTTCTCACAAAGTTGTGAAACCGACAACAAGTTGTATTCCAACCCTTGCACATGATAAACATCTTCAATTGAATTTGTTGTTGAGATAGCAATTTTACCTAGACCAATGACATCTCCTTGACCATTATCTCCATAAATAATAGTTTCCGTAGGGTTATCATAATGGTCAAGGGATGCAAACAAGCCTTCATCTCCGGTCATGTGATTAGTGGCACCACTATCAATCAATCATGCACTTCCACCGAGAGGAGTAGGCCTACAAAACAAGTTTAAGCTCTTGGTTTAGGTACCCAAAAGGATTTGGGTCCTTGGAGGTTAGATGCAAAAACTTTTGGAACCCACACACTCTTTCTCATGGCCTTCATAGCATAGGCCCCAACATACTTGACCACTATTTTACCATTATGGTCCAAGGTTACAATGTAATCACAAGTATAGTTGGGTGTTGGTTTGAGCTCAACCACATTCTTCGATGCCTTAGGTGGAGTGTTACTCCCACCAATTCCCTTTGTGATTTGCACCATCTTTGGGGCTTCCTTGGTTGTGGTAGATGTGGTGACTCCATGGGCAATATCCATAATTGTGTTGAGGTAGCCTCCCTTGTTCCATAAGGGGATCTCATGCCCTTTCACCGTTACTCTACCATTTGCCTTGTTGTTCTTTCGGTGCCCAAGTCCTTGCTTGTCTACCACTTTGGGTATTGACTTGGCACTAATGTTGCCTTGTGTAAACAACATGTTCAATCGGGCAATTTCCTTGTCCTTGCTCTTAATTTTCTCCTCAAGCCTTGCAAGGTTAGTCTTGATAGTATTCATATCAATGTTAGCGCAAGAAGAGCAAGTTTTGCTAGTGGAGGCACTAGTCCAAGTTTGCCGATGGAGTTGCTTTGGTGCTTTCCCAAAGACTACTAAAGTTAGCTTCAAGAGATTTGTATTTCTCCGTCAAGCATGAGAAGCTTGATTGAAGCTCACTATAAGTAGTTTTTAGGGAAGCTAAAGATTCATTCGCCAAGGTGAGATCCTTTGACATCTTCTTATTAGAATCGCCGATCAAGGACAAGTCCATGGTCAACTTTTCCACCTTAGCCTTCTCTTCGGCAAGAGATTTTTCTAGAGCAAGGTTTCTTTCCTTTTCAAGGATAAGCAAGTCTTCTTGCTCATGAAGGATCTCTTTCTTATTCTCTAGTTTGTCCAATAGCCTTTTAATTTCCTTGTTGCCATTTTTACCAAATTTCTTTATCATGTTGTTCTCTAGTTCCTTTTCCTCATCTAGGTTTTCTATGTCGCTACTAGAGGTGGATGAAGAGAATGTTGGAGAGGATGAGACGGTCGATTCTTGTACCTTGCTCCCCCTTGCCATGAGGCAAAAAAGAGAGTGGTCTTCATCATCGGAGAGGTTGTTGAAGAGGCGTGTTGAGGATGAACCTTGTGCCATGGCAATTGTTGCCATCCCTTGCTTCTTTGGTTCTTCATCTTCATCACTTGAGTCCCATTGTTGACCCACGTGCGCACGCCCTTGGTACTTGTTCTTGTACTCCTTGCTTCTCTCCTTGAACCTCTTTTCTTCCTCATTCTTGTTCTTGTTCTTGGGGCACTCGGCAATGAAATGTCCATACTCTCCACACTCATAACACTTCCTTTGTGACTTCTTCCTTCTATCATCTCCACCTTTTCTTGAGTTTCTTGACTTCAAGAATTTCTTGCACTTCCTTATGGCAAAGGCGGTTTCTTCATCCGTGCTTTCTTCATCGCTAGTGTCTTCCTTTTTGCTCTTGGATGCCTTGGGCTTTTCTTCAACTACTTCACTAGAGCTAGCTTTGAGAGCTAGGCTCTTGCCCATATTCAAGGTTAGAGACTTCTCCACATCTTGATCAACAAGTTCTTGATGCAATATCTCTCCAAGGAGTTGAGTGGGTGTCATTGTTGGATATCTTGGATCTCTTCTTATCATTTGCGTCAAGTTCTTGTCCTTGGGGGCAAAAGCTCTTAGCAACTTCTTTGTGACCTTTGAGTCATCCCAATCTTTGCTCCCAAGAGCTCTAATGTCCGAGACAAGCACCATGAGTCTATCATACATTTCTTTAACGGTCTCTCCATCCTTCATGAAGAAAAGCTCAAGTTCCCCATTGATTAGGTCCATCTTGCCTTGTCTCACATGCTCGGTTCCCTCATGTGCTTCCTTGAGTGTGTCCCAAATTACCTTGGCAATTTGGATGTTCCGAACCTTGTTGATTTCTTGTGCACACAAGGATCCCGTGATAACTCTTGTGGCTTGTACATTGCGGTGAAGATCTTGTTCATGCTCAATGGTGAGGGCTTCTCCTTCGGCGGGAATCGTTACACCTACAACCACAATCTTCCAAAGAGAGGGGTGTGTTGGGGAAGTTGGTCTTCGGAAGCATCGCCCCCGTCCGCCCGCGCCGGCACCCTCGGTACCGCTTACGGCTTCGGTCGGCGGGACGACCCTTCGCCGCACGGGGCACTAATGAAACACTAACGCCGCTTGTGCCTCATGAGTCTCGTTGTGCGGGAATGACCCCTTGTGGCGGCGCCTACCTTCGGGGCGAAGGTGTTAACGGCGCCGTGCTCCGGTGACGAAGGCCGGGAGGGCCGGGGAGCGGGGAGCGCCGGCCGAGGATACCGCGTCCGGGGCGGCGGCGGCGCGGACAAAGCGTATGCGGAGGCTCGACGCCCCGATCCGGGGTCGGCCGCTCGTCACCGAAGGTGCGACGCGCCCGGACACGTGGCCACCGCCAACGTGTAAAGTGGGCTCCGGACAAGGGCGAGACAAGGGCGGCCGCGTGTAAAGGCGTTTCGGCCGTACGAAGACACGGCGGAGGCCCGTACGACGCGGGGACTTCTTGTTATACCCTTGTAAAGTGTTTAAAGTGGTTTGTCGGGAACGGAAAAGGTGTAATTGAGGCAAATGACTATACCCGGGGGTCTCCTATAAATAGTGAACCCCTTGTAATGAAACGGACACACTTTGTAATGAGAAGAGAGCACCGAAGGCTTCCGCGAGTCGAGCGGTCTTCGGTCCGTTGAGCATTTTCTTGTTTCCTTTCTTTTACTGTTAAGATTAGCGTTTCCTCTCCTCACACAAGTAGAAGTAGTAGCCTAGCGGAAGTAGTCGAAGGGAGGGAGAGAACTCAGGGGGCTGTTGTGTCGGCGTCCACCCTTCGGGCCCGATTTCCACCAACAGTTTGGCGCCCACCTCGTGGAAGAATTCAACACCACATGGCTAGGACACGTTCGGCAGGCGCCGAAGCCACAACGGTTCAGGCGTCCATCCCTCCACTCGCATCGGAGCCCGTCAACCCATACCGCCGGCCGTCCGGCCTTCGGCGGGGGCGGCGCCGGCCGGCGCCCGGGGGGTAGAGCATACGACTTCGGGGATGTTCGAGGTCGACCTTGAGGGGCCGGGGGCTTCGGCGCAAGACATTGAGGCCCTCCGAAGGATCCGGGCCCTCATCGGCGGCAAGTCCGTGGCCGGCTCGGCCCGAGCAGAGACGCGTCCATCCTCGTCGCGGTGCGGCCATCCCGGCACCGGGATGCGGCTCCACCCCACACCGCCTCCGACGCCATCGACTTCAACATCGGGCGGCCGAGCGCTACCTCGCCATGCTTGCAAAGCCGGATCGCCGGCGCGACGCCGCCCGCACCGACACCGACGCCCGCCGAGCATGCCGCGCCGACGGCCCGGCGGCATGCTCGGCTCACCCGCCGAGCCATGCGAGCTCGAGTGGATCAATGGAGGCGGCGAAGGATGCCTCCGAAGGACAAAGCATAGGGCACCGCCAAGACGAGGGCGGGGGTGCACGAGCACTTCGCTCCCGACGACGCTCCACTCCGTAACGTGGTCCCGTGTCCCCGCTCTCGGTCGAGCTTGAGAGCGCGCCGTGGCCTCGTCGATTCAACGCCAACACCCTGCCCCAGTATGACGGAGACTACGATCCCAAGGAGTTCCTGATGAAGTTCGAAGCGGCGGTTGAGTCTAACGGAGGTGATGCCACCACAAAGGCGAAGGCCCTCGTACTCGCGCTCAAGGGAGAAGTCCAGTATTGGTATGCCAACATACCGAAGGGGCACATAACATCTTGGTTCCAGCTGCGGAACAAACTGCTCTCCAGCTTCAAAGGCATGCAGGTCGAAGAGCTAGACTCCAACGACCTCGTCAACTTGTGTGTCTAGGGGGACCGCGAGTCGCTACAAGAGTACATGCACAGGGTTGTCAAATTGACAGCACGTGCGCCCACGGTGTCCGAAAGCGACATCATCGACTCCATCGTTGGGGGCACGAGGGTTGGAAGCTGCCAAGATGTGCTCGACGGGGTCAAGCCGAAGTCTCTGCAAGAGTTATTTGAAGTCATGCAAGAATACGCAAGTCGACAAGGGCCGCCGCCGAAGGCTCGGCCGAGCGAACGCGGCAAAGAAGCGAGAAGCAACGGGGGCGGTGGGACCAGCCGAAGGGGTGGCATAACCAGCCGCCGAAGCAAGCGAACCGTCAGATCAACAACGTGTCTGCGCCCCCCGATCAGAACCAGAACAAGGGCGGCGAGCACAAGGGCGGATACAAGCATAACGAGGGGCCGAAGCCACGGCAACATAGCCAGCCGCAGCGGGCCGGCGGTGAGCGGTATTTCTACGCGGCTCCATGGAATTGACGCCCGGCCACCACACACACCGGTGCCCTTCGGCGGTCAAGATGAAATTGGAGTGGGAGGCGGAGGAGAAGGCGAAGGCGGCGAGGCATGGCCGTGAACCATGTCATGAAGTACCAAAATGCGGGCCGGTTCGGGGCCACCGCCACCACCATACCATCACCGACCCTACCAACCTTCGGCACACCCACATGCTTTCCACCCACCACGGCCTTACGCACCCCCCGCGCCGCGATTGCTCCCACCTCCTCCACCGCTCACGCAACGACCTTCGGTCTTCGTGCCTTCGTGGCCGAACCCGGCTACCCACCACCAAGCACACTACACCCATAACCAACCCCCACCCCCCACCCCCCACCAAAGCAAGAGATCCCCGACCCCG
The DNA here is from genome assembly GCA_947561735.1 of Cenchrus americanus. Classification (NCBI taxonomy): domain Eukaryota; kingdom Viridiplantae; phylum Streptophyta; class Magnoliopsida; order Poales; family Poaceae; genus Cenchrus; species Cenchrus americanus. The sequence goes on from OX387245.1 coordinate 51,241,088, forward strand.
GCGGCTCGGGGATGACGGGCATGCTCAACATCATCAATGCGATCTCCCGGCGGATCCAATGAGCCGACCCACGAGACAAAGAGGCGGCGCCAAGATTACTACCGAAGCGTATCACATATTTGCTCCGGCAAGTATTTTCACCGCCATGGTCCCATGTCCCCATAACCTTCACGGCGGTGACATCCGATGCATGCAGAGACTACCCTCACAACGACTCGCTCGTCATAAGGGCCAACATTGGAAAAAACACCAAGTACTACTTCGGCAATGACGTGGGGAGGATCTTGGTGGATAACGGACTCGGCAGGATATCCCGACCTCCGGCGGTGTTTCACCGGCATGGGGTTCAAGAAGGAAGACTTGAAGAAGGCGAGCACCGTTATACGGCTTCAAAGAATAAAAAAATCGAAGCCCTGGGCAAAATTGATGTCAATGTATCCTTCGGCCAAGACGCCACCATGAGAACCGAGGTCATAACATTCGATGTTGTGGACTTCGCGTACCCGTACAACGCCATCTTCGGCCGCAACACCATAAACAAGTTCGCAGCGGTTATCCACCAAGGGTACCTGCTAATGAAGATACCGACGGCGGCAGGAGTAATATCAGTCTACGGCAGCCAGGAGGAGGCCCGAAGAGCCGAGCGCAACACTTCGGTCCACAACAGACAAGTCCATGTCATCAATGAAGACGAGAGCAACGAAGTTGCGATGTGGCCGAAGAGCACAAGGCCGAAGCCCAAATGAGGCAGTCCATGAAGGGGGCCGAAGCCGAACGCATGAAGGCTGTCGATGTCACAAAGACAGTCCCCTTATGCGCGGATGTGCCAAGCAGAACCGTGATGATAGGCGCTGAGATCAGCACAGAAGACGAAGGCCGACTCTTGCAGTTCCTTCGTAACAACCAAGATGTCTTCGCATGGTCCAAGTCCGACTTGACAGGCGTTCATCGCTCGGTCATAGAGCATGCGCTCAATACTGACCCAAGAGTTAAACCGAAGTTGCGAGGGCGGCCCATGTCGGCGGATAGGGTCAAGTCCGCGGAGGCCGAAGTGCAAAAGTTCTTTGGACGCAAGAATCATCGGAGAAGTCCAATACCCCATCCGGGTGGCAAACGTGGTCATGGTACCGAAGAAGAACGGCAACATGAGAATGTGTATTGACTTCACCGAACTCAACAAGGCATGCCCGAAGGACCCCTTTCCACCGCCAAGGATCGACGTCATTATTGATCGGGCCGCGGGCCGTGACATGTTGAGCCTCCTAGATCGCTTCTCCGGCTATCACCAAGTGTGGATGCGAAGGGAGGACGAAGCAAAAACCGGATTTACAACCCCCTTCGGTGTCTTCCCCTTCGTCGAATGCCCGAAGGCTTGCGCAACGCCGGTCCACCTTCAACCGCATGATGAAGGCGATCCTCGGGCAACCGCGGGGCGCAACGCTTCGGCGTACGTCGACGACATCATCATCATGAGCGAGAAAGAGCAAGATCACATTGCGGATCTAACCGAGACCTTCGACAACATGAGGCAAAACGGCCTCAAACTCAACCCGAGAGAAATGCATCTTCGGCATCCGGAAAGGGCAAGCTGCCGGGCCGCATGGTTTCTAATCGGGGCATCCGGGCGAACCCCCAAAAAATCGAAGCCCTACGAAGGATGCGGCCCCCGCCCACCCGAAAGGAAGTCCAAAGGCTTACGGGCGAGAATCGCCTCGGCCGAACCGTTTCATCTCAAGAGCCGCCGAGCGAAGCCTCCCTTTTTTTCAAGGTCCTCCGAGCAAACTCGGCCTTCCAATGGGGCCCGGAGCGACGACAAGCCTTCGATGAACTCAAGAAATCCCTTGAAGATGCGGCAATCATGACCAAACCGTCGCCGAAGGGCCGACCCGCTATTGTACATCGCGGCGACCGACACAGCGGTTAGTGCAGTGCTCGTGGAAGAGCGCAAGGAGGCAGATGTCCTGAGGCAATTTCCTATATACTATGTCTCCGAAGCTCTGAGCGGCTCAAAGCTGCTCTACTCCGAAATGGAAAAGATGGCATATGCGGTTGTGATGGCAAAAAGGAAGCTTCGGCATTACTTCCAGAGCCACAACGTCTCGGTACCCACAGCTTTCCCCCTTCGGGACATGTTCGAGAACAAGGAGTCAACGAGCGGGATGGGCAAGTGGGCCTCGGAATTGGCGGAGCATGTCATAAGCTTCGTCGCCGCGGCGCAATAAAATCTCAAGTCCTCACCGACTTTGTAGCCGATTGGACGCCTTCGGCACCGAAGGGGGAAGCGATAGTCATAGAGCCAATATGGGAAGTCCGGTGTGATGGCGCATCTTGCCACCTTGGTTCGGCGGCCGCAGGCGGTCTTAAAGTCCCCTTCGGGCATCAAACTCCGATATGCCTTGCGGCTGAATTACGATAACCGCACAAACAACGTGGCGAGTACGAAGGCTCGCTACTCGCGCTTCGGAAAGCTAGGGGCCGTAGGCGCAAGGAGGCTCGTCATCTCGACGGACTCCGAACTCGTCGCCCGCCACATTGCAAAAACCTACAAGGCAAAGAACCGGACATGATGAAGTACACGCAGGCCGTCGGAGCATGGAAAAAGTTCTTCATCGGCATCACGGTGAGAAGCTTTCCAAGGAACCACAACAAGGAGGCCGATGCCATCGCGAAGGCAACCACACTACTTGAGCCTCGCCACGCACGATGTCTTTTGTGAAACAATCACATCGAGGTCCGCGGCCGACGAAGCGACACCTCCCAAATTCGTGAACGCCATACGGAGCGAGGAGCGGCGCGCCCCAATAGTTGCAGCGCTCAAAGGTTACTATGAGGCCGAAGATGGGGTCATCGCCAAGCGAGTGGCCATCGGGCGAGGAACTATCACCTCGTCGACGGCAACCCGTACCGAAGAGGGGTTTGTGCCCCAATGTTAAGGTGCATTTCGGTCACCGAGGGAAAACAAGCTCGCTCCACGAAATCCATAGTGGCATGTGCTCACATCACCTCGGCACCAGAGCATTGGTGCAGAAAGCCTTCCGCTAGGGTTTCTACTGGCCTTCGGCGGTCGCAGATGCCCATGACATTGTGCGCCATTGTCCAGAGTGCCAACGCCACGCGCCCTACAGCAAGTTCGCCTCCAATGAGATACAGTTGTTGCCGCCGGTCTGGCCCTTCACCCGGTGGGGTATCGACATCGTCGGCCCGCTGCCCACGGCGCCTGGAAACTACACTCACGCGGTGGTGGCGGTTGAATATTTCTCCAAGTGGGTCGAAGCGAAGCCGTTGTTGAGCATCACTTTGGCAACCATTCAGAAGTTCTTTTGGCAGAATATAGTGTGCCGCTTCGGTGTCCCCCACGAGGTCACAGTGGATAACGGCAAGCAGTTTGACAGCGCGGAGTTCAAGGAATTCTGTGCGTACTTGGGAACAAAGTTGTGCTTCGCTTCGGTCTACCACCCTCAGTCCAATGGGGCAGTGGAGCGGGCCAATGGGATCATCTTCGCTGGCATCAAGAGGAACATCACTGACTTACCCAAGAGCAAATGGGCCGAGGAGCTACCGAGGGTAGTCTGGTCCCACAACACCACCACTTCCAGAACTACCCAGTTCTCCCCCTTCAAACTGTTATACGGGGAGGAAGCCATGCTGCCCGAAGAGCTGTGTCTGGGCACCTGGAGGAGCACACCCTCCGGAGACGAAGACCTTAAGGCTTCGGTTCAGAACATCGAGGAGGTCCGCTTACAGGCGGCCAGAAACCTTTCAGACTACCAAGACGAGACCCGAAGGTGGAAAAACAAAAAGATCGGACCGAAGCTCATACGGTCCGGGGACACGGTGCTACGCAAGGTGCCGAAGGGCAAGGCGAAGGGCAAGATGCATGGGAAATGGGAAGGCCCGTTCATAGCGACGGCAACCGCAAACGAAGCAGGCCTTCAAACGCGCGCCGGCTAACGGGCGACGAAGAGCCATACACCTCGGAATGTGGACATGCTTCGAAATACTTCGTACGAAGCGGTTGCAACTCTTTAGCTTAGTCTTTGAAGCTTCGATAGTTTTCTTTTCCTTTTTTTTAGTCAAGTTACCGACTTTGTATTCTATGTACATTAAGTAGTGGGGGGCGTACTCTTTTCCTCACGGGGGAGACTTCGCGGTTCCCCTCGGATCCGCGAAGTGTGAGGTTTTTAACGAGGCGAACCCTTGTACCCCCTTTTCATTCCCGACATGTAATATAAGTCGGTGTTCCCCCACCCCTTCGTATGCAATTTACTTTCTTTACAAAGAATGCTTTCGCCACTCTGTCGAAGCTAGGCCACCGCCTTCGAGGGGGGCCTAGTCTCCGAGGTGGCCTTCGGCGCGATGAAGTGACGGCCTAGGCACGGTTCGCCTTGGGAGCGCGCGCACCAAGCCTGTCACTTATTGTCGTGACCGAAGAGGCAAACCGCTTAACGCGGTGCGGGGCCACGATTGGGCCGGAGTAAGCGCACGCCTGGAGCGATGCGTCGGTCACGATTCGAACGAAGAGGCAGACCGCTTGACGCGGTGCGAGGCCACGATTGGGCCGGAGTAAGCGCACGCCTGGAGCGATGCGTCGGTCGCGATTCGACCGAAGAGGCAGACCGCTTGACGCGGTGCGAGGCCACGATTGGGCCGGAGTAAGCGCACGCCTGGAGCGATGCGTCGGTCGCGATTCGACCGAAGAGGCAGACCGCTTGACGCGGTGCGAGGCCACGATTGGGCCGGAGTAAGCGCACGCCTGGAGCGATGCGTCGGTCACGATTTGACCGAAGAGGGAAAACGCTTAACGCGATGCAAGGCCGCGACTCGGCAAACGTAAGCAAGCACTTAAAGCAAGTGTTTCGGTCCTGATCCGACCGAAGGGAAGCCCATTCTGCGTGGTATAAATCCTCGTCCCGGTCCGAGTAGGCACGCTAAAAACGCGCGTCTTAAACATAGCGGCGTTTTTTTAGCCCGAGTGGGCTACCCGTTCGTAAATCGACTTCAAAGGGGAAGCGCGGTGCCGCTTCGTCCCAGTGCACTTAGGATAATCTTGTCAAAGCAAACGAAATACCGCGAAGACACGCAAAAAGTCGGGCTCTAGCACTCCTCGTTTATTGTGCCTCTTCACTCTGTCAATGTACAACGTCCTTCGTAAAAATAGTATAATTTTACAAGGGAAAAACAACACAAGTACAAAGTAGGCTTCGGGCATGCCGCGAACACTTCCGGGGGGGAGTTCCGAAGTCCTATGCTTCAAGTCTTCACGCCAGCCCATAGCCGTACTCAACAATTAATCTTCGTTCAGCACGTCTTCACAGATCTCGTCGATCAACCGAAGATATGCCATGTCCATAATCTCCAGTGCCATCTCCCGAAGTTCGCTGTCGGTAGGCATCCGTCCTGCGCCGAAGACGGGGTTAGAGTCCATGTGGAGGCGACTACTCCATCTCCACCTTCACTGCCGCAAAGCTCTCCGACGAGGTGTCAGGAATCAAATACACATACTCGGGCGGCCCAAGAACCCCCTCTTCGATCGGCTCTACCTTTGGAACGACCCCTTCGACCACGAAGGGGTCAGCTAAGTTACGCTTAGCCGCCCTACGGGCGGCCCGCTCTCTAAGAATCGCATCCCGACGCGTGGGGTCCTTCAAAAAATCCGCAAAAAAACGCTTAGCCGCTTCATTGTGAAGGCGGTAACGCTCCGCACGATACGACAAAAACTCGCGTACGAAACATCGGGATGGCGAATGCTAAACTTCGTCCAAACATTTGGCGCGACAAAAAGGGAGTCAAGGGGCAGAGTTGCGTTGCTCGCACCTTCGGATCTGCGCAGGAACCACCGAAGGAACTCGCGCGCAGACACCGTGCATCAGTTTACGTTACAAAAATTTTCATCCCTTTAAGGGGAGATTACAAGTCCATCGCAAGTCCCACACCGAAGCGTTTCACACCTCGGCACCTTCGACGACGACGGGGGCCTCGCTCAACACGGCGCTAGCTTCGGTGGGCTCGACCGACGCGACGGCGTCGTAGTGACCGCCGCCTCCGCGGGTTCCTCGCCGCGGGGAGAGCGGCGGCCGGCCAGCCGCGGCTTCAGGCTTCGCCGCGTGCGCCGCTTCCGAAGCATCCGCCGCAGCGTTCTCTTCTGTAGGGGCCGCGGCCGCCGCAGCCTCAACAGGAGCAAGTGTGACCTCTTCCTCGGTGGCGGAGGCTGCTTCGAGGCCGGCGGGTGCGGGAGGGGTAGTCCCCGCGGCCGCTTCGGCCCCGCTCCTCTTCGAGTTGCGGCCCCGGCGCGTCGCCCCCATGCCCCTCTTCGGTGGTGGGAGCCGTGGTGTCTTCGGTGCCGCGAGCTTCGTCCTCGGGAACGCCGGCGGCTTCGCCTCCCGCGCGTGCTGCGGCTACGGAGCCCTCGGCGGTGATAAGAGGGACGCCGGCATGGCGATCCATTCTCCTTCCTTCATGAACTGGGGCAAGGGCGGAGTACCGCCAAACCGAACCCGGAGACGGTCGTACACACGATCCTGCAGTCGAGGTCTTATCTGCAAAACAAAGTGGGCAGTATGCCAAGTTAGTTACGAAGGTGCACTCTCAATGCAATCATAAGCATAGGGAGGAAGCAGCTTCGGCGTGCCTGGGCACTAAGGCGAGCGGACTCGTCCAAAGTGAGTTGGTACCCGCGCTGGGCGAAGAAGGTGTTCATGAAATTTTTTGCGAGATTCTTGGGGAGCACTGGGAGCTGACTAACGTCCAGGTCCGCGTCGGCCGGGCCATGCAAAGTTGTCCTTCGTAAGACGACGAAGATCCCCCTTGCTAATCGTCTTCTCCGTAGATGGGCGATCCGGAGGCACCGGCGAGCACACCGAATAGGCCGGCGTGCGAACCCCCACTTGCGGCCTGCGAGCTCTCCCGAAGATCTTTGTGTTCATCGTGATCGGATCGAAACACGCGTTCACCCACTCGTAGTATGACTCAACGGTGCACCGGGGGAATCGGATAGGTGGCGCTTCCAGGTTACACTGCTCCAGCACCTGCAGTATGTCATTGCGAAGGGCCTCCGCGCTCCGAAGGTGATCTGTGCGATATCGCTCCAGCGTCCCACTCAGTTCGCTCGCCTTCTCCTGCGCTTCGGCCAACTTTGCCTCCCTGTCAGCGAGCCGAGCCTGCAAGTCTTCCTTAGCGCTGCCCAGGGTCTCAACGTCGTGGCGCAGCTTGTTGAGGGCGGCTTCGGAGTTTTTCGCCGACTCTTCTTTCTCCTCCTGCAGCCTTCGGGAGCGCTCTTGCTCCGCGGCCCGGCCGACCCTCCCGGCTACGCCACTCGGTTTTCGAGCGAGGAGACGGCGACCCGATCTCTCCTTGGTCTCCTTGCTCTCCTGCTCCAACCTTCAGGCGAGGCATCGCGACGCAATAAAAGCCTGCAGGGACAGGTCCCCGCACGCTGTCGTCAGCTCAGCCGCGGTCAGCTTCCCGTAGTATTCCTCTTCATGAGGGATGGAGAAGCTTGCTCCGGCTTCTTCCAGGGGCGGCGCTCATGCCCACCACTCGTCAGCCCCAAAAAGCGGATTGTCTTCCCGCCAATCAGTTTGGCTTCGGCGGGAACTTGAAGACGAACAGCGGCGGCCCGGGGCTCCTCAGGCGTCACCCGATAGCTGCTGCTTTCGGGCCCTTCGTCCTCCTCTTCCTCCGCTTCGGGGACGACGTCGTTTCTCTCGGAGGCGGGGGCCCGAAGGGGAGGCCGATCGCTCGGTGCCTTCGGAGGAGGTGTCAGACGAGCTGCTGGAGGTGGAGCTGGAGTCATCTTTCTCTTGGGGGGCTTCGGCGCCGAGGGCGGCGGGGCTCAGCTTGCGCGGCGCGTCCCCAACGGAAGACACTATGCGGACATCGGCGTCATCGTCACTATCTTTTTCTTGCGGGGCGAGGGGGAACCGGCGGCGGCCGGCGGCCCCCGCCCCCGCCGTCGCCGAAGGCACGTCCGGCGCGGCCGCGCGCGGTGGCACGGTGGCTATAACATCTTCGACGACGCTTTGTCTCCACGTCGACGACACGAGTTCTCTTGGGAGATGGGGGCGAGTCGCCGGTCGCCCGCCCCGTTTCTTCCGGGCCTTCCCTTCGGCGGCGGCGGTGGCCGCGGCAGGCGCGCTCCTCCTGCTGGTCTTTTGTGGAGCAGCGCGCGGCGAAGTCGCCGTCTCCTCCACGTCCGCTTCGGCGGCTGCGACCGCCGCGGCCTTCTTCTCGGCCGCCTCGCGGTGCTTGGCAAACCGACGCGCTCGAGCGGCGCGATCTTGAAAAACTCGAATACACGGTTTGTCCGGGACCCGTTCAGCTCCGCGACGGTGTCCTTGTACTCTTTCGGTGAGACGGGGCCGAGGATGAAGTCCCCGTGCGCCTCCACCTTCCTTCTCCTCAACACTGCAGGAAGACGGCCAAGTTCGTCAGCACTGTGCTTACTAAGGACGTGGCAAAAGACAACTATCCGAAGGGTGCGGAGCAACTTACAATCGGCCGTAAAGCCGAAGACCTTGAAGACCTTTGTCCGGTCGGGGGCGGGGGGATGCCACCGATGTCCTCTGCCCACTCGTCTTCGGCCACGGACCAGCCGTCAACCAGTGGACACACGGGAATGCTGCGGTACTCTTCCACAATGTCGCGAGTACCGTACTTCCGCGCGAACCGACGCAGCATCATCACGAATTCGTCCCCCTCCGGACACGAAGGGTTCTTCGCGTAGGACTCGTGCAGGGGCGGGAGTTCCTTCGTCGCTAGCGGGTGGGTGCCTCCGAAGAAGGGGGGCTCAAGGTGTAGTAGAACCGGTCTTCGCCGCCGGTCCGAAGGCCACTTGTTCCTCGTATGCGGTGGCCGGGCTCACCACACCTCTTGTACGAGAAATTGAGACGGCGGAACGCGGTCCTTCTCCACGGATTGGTCCCCTTCTTCCTCGAAGACCATCCTCCGCCGGTGGTGCACCCGATGCGCCGAAGCGAAGCCTTCGGCGGAGGGCTTGATCTTCGTTGTCCGGCATATCCACATGTATACCGACAGCCGGAGGATGGCGTTAGGTGTGAGTCGATGAAGGTAGATGTCGAAGTACCGAAGTATGTCGACGACGGCGGGGGTGCGGCGGGGAACGAAGCCCCGCGTACAGAAGATCTCGGAAGATGACGACCTCGTTGTCCCGTGCCCGCGGCACGGTCTCACGGCCGGGGGCTCAGCCGGCCCCGACCATGCGGTTCTTCACCAGCGCCTCCACGTCGGTCTTGTCGATTTGGCTTCGACCGAACACGTAGGTCTTCGCGATCTCCCTCGCGACAGCATCGCGTCTACGCTTTGGCGCCATCAACGCTAACTACGCACGAAGCGAAAGCAGAAGCAAGGGGGCTGGAGCAAGTCTTACAGTAGGCCTTCGGAGCTCTCGCGCGTCGTAAGCTCGGGGGCTGCCCGGCCGCCGGGTGGGGTAACCCAAAGGACGGCCCCCCTTTATATAGTAATGAGTTCCGATAATCGCGCCGGCGACGACCAAAATTACCTTTTTACCCACTAACGGCCCCTCTCAACGGTAAATTTGGCAGAGGGCAGCGCGCGTCTTTTTCCGGACCACCATGTCAGCGTGGGCCGTCCGGGGGAGTTCCGAAGACCGTCCTTCACCCGGTAAAAGTTGATCGTAAGTTCGGCCCTTCGCGGTTCGGGACGGCCCTCACCGACGAGGGGCTGCCGTTGGGGAAGTTGGTCTTCGGAAGCATCGCCCCCGTCCGCCCGCGGCCGGCACCCTCGGTACGCCCGGCCGGCTTCGGTCGGCGGGACGACCCTTCGCCGCACGGGGCACTAATGAAACACTAACGCCGCTTGTGCCTCATGAGTCTCGTTGTGCGGGAATGACCCCTTGTGGCGGCGCCTACCTTCGGGGCCGAAGGTGTTAACGGCCGTGCTCCCGTGACGAAGGCCGGGAGGGCTAGGAGCGGGGAGCGCGGCCGAGGATACCGCGTCCGGGGGCGGCGGCGGAGCGGACAAAGCGTATGCGGAGGCTCGACGCCCACGATCCGGGGTCGGCCGCTCGTCACCGAAGGTGCGACGGCCCGGACACGTGGCCACCGCCAACGTGTAAAGTGGGCTCCGGACAAGGGCGAGACAAGGGCGGCGCGTGTAAAGGCGTTTCGGCCGTACGAAGACACGCTGGAGGCCTGTACGACGCGGGGACTTACTGTTATACCCTTGTAAAGTGTTTAAAGCGGTTTGTCAGGAACGGAAAAGGTGTAATTGAGGCAAATGACTATACCCAGGGGTCTCCTATAAATAGTGAACCCCTTGTAATGAAACGGACACACTGTAATGAGAAGAGAGCATCGAAGGTTTCCGCAGGTCGAGCGGTCTTCGGTCTGTTGAGCATTTTCTTGTTTCCTTTACTGTTCTAGCGTTTCCTCTCCCCGCACAAGTAGAAGTAGTAGCCTAGCGGAAGTAGTCGAAGGGAGGGAGAGAACTCAGGGGGCTGTTGTGTCGGCGTACACCCTTCGGGCCCGATTTCCACCAACGGGGTGAAGCCCGTAAAGGTGCATTTGCATATCATAAGCCCATTTAGGATAGTCCTTCCCATCAAAATGAGGAGGCTTTCCCAAATGCACGGAATAGAATTTATCGTTAGAGTTGTTGCCGGAATTTGCCCGTAGTGATGGGGCACTTCGTAGAAGCCGGAGTGAGAGTACTTGGCTTGCTCCTTCTTGATCATCTTCTTGAGGAGCTTCTTTGCCATCTTCTTGGCCTTCTTCTTCTTCTTAGCCTTTCTTCTCTTCTTGGCCGCCTTATTTGCCGCAAGATCATCGTCCTTGGCATCCTCATCACTTGAGTCGGAGTCCGAGTCGGAGTCGGAATCCGATGATGAGTCGTCGGAGCTCGTCCAAGTTGGATGGAGTACGGCTTGGGGCCCCGCCGACGAGGTCGCCGGCTTGAGCTGCCGTAAGCTCTCTCTCTTGAGCTTCTTTTGCGGCAATTTCTTCGGCGGTTGGGTTGCTTCCAATCCCCGACATCTTGATCCCTTAGCGGTTAAGCCTAAATCAAGGGATTAGGCTGCGATACCAATTGAAAGGACTTTGTGATGCCTAGAGGGGGGTGAATAGGATCACTTCAAATTTACGAAACAAAAGCGGCGGATTAAAAACCCCTGTCGGTACTACCGACGTGGTGCCGGTTTTACCGACGGGGTCGATACTACGGTACCGGTCGGTACTACCGACAAAAGTAAGAAACTTAAAACGAAATTTGAATTACGTGCGGTTTCTAGCAATTCTACTTGAATCAAAGTTTAAGTTTAGATGCTAGGAACCACCCGCAACCACGAAACAAGTTGGATAGCAACCAAATGATAGATCGGGCCAAAACAAGTTCTAGGGTTAGTTAGAAACGAAGAAATACAAGCAAGCAAGAGAGACACGAGATTTAATCCGAAGTTCACACCCACAAAGGATGCTACGTCTCCGTTGAGGATCCCACAAAGGGAGGGCTATCACCAAGAGCCTCTTTTCCTCTTCCAACCCCCACAAAGGAAGATTGGTGCTCACTAAGATTTCTCCACGAAGGAGAGGGCAATACAAACGATCCGGGTGCACCACACCAAGAGGGCACTCGCGGGCGACGCCTAACCGTCTAGAAGCAAGCTTCAAGAGTAACAAATGCAACACAATAACCCGAGATGCTTCAAGTGCTCTTGAGAAGGAAAAGAACGAAGGGGCTCTCAATACTTGGTCACACTTCACTAGAAAACACCTCTCTTCTCAAACCCTAGCTCAAGGGAACCAAGGATTAGCTCTAGAGGAGAGGGGAGAGGTGGAGTGAATGCTCAAGAAAGTGTTTGTCCCGTGGTTGGTCGGCAATGAGTGAGGAGAGAGAAGAGGGGTTAAATACTAGCTGCTGAAAACTAGTTGTTACTTGTGCAAAGTCGTGTAACCCCGTACTACCGACATGGTGTCGGTACTACCGAGGGGGTGCTTTTACGAAGAAAAACACGATGCGACACGTGAGTACCGACACAAGGTCGGTAGTTCCGGCCCCCTAGCTAAAACCCGACGAGAGAGTCCTTATCGGTATACCGGCCCTGCGCCGGTACTACCGAGGGGCGCTGGTCGGTAGTACCGACATGGTGTCGGTACAACCGGCCCAGCCTGAGAATTTGAGGAAAGATAAGCATAAGTGCACGTGTCAACTCTCAACTCTTCTCACTCACTTAGAATACCTTCTAGAGCACTTTTAGCATCTCTTGGCTATCAAATTGCATCCCCTTTATATTACGGTGTTTCCTATACTCAAATTCAAAAGAAAAAGTAAATTAAGCCTTGATTCGAGTAGAAAGCAACGACTTGAAATTGGGGGGCCTTCCTTTGATCAACTATAAGAGTTTTACTCATTTAAGACCTGCACACATCTTATCAAAGCATTAAATACCACAAATCGTGCTTGTCATTATCACCAAAATAATTAGGGGCCAAGATGCGCTTTCGGTACCACCCGGAAAGTTCCAGGTTTTATCTAACTACTTGTCGTCCTTTGTCAGTTTCAGGAAAATTGACTGGCACGCTTCGGATCCGGCACGTGTGTTAAGCCAGCTTTGTTCGGCTTGCTGTGTGCTTCGCGTGAGGTGCTGATTTTGCGTCAACAAGGGCTGAAATGGTTTTCTTGCGTGTTCTCCAAATTTCACTATATAAGTTCAAAATTGGCCAATATAAAAGTTCTTCGTTGTTTCCGGAAACACATTTTTCGTAATTGGCGGACATTCAAATTTTGAGTGCAACCAAAAACAGATTTGAAGCCCTTATGAACAGTAACCCGAGCCGTGGAAAAACTGCAACTTCAACACGTTTTTCCCACGAATCCGTTGATCAAAACATATGTCAGACCTTTGCGAAAGTTGTAGGTCTATAGCTCCTCTACAACTTTTATTTTTGAAGATTTTCGAGTATGCTGACACTTTTTGGAGTTACAGAGTTTTGAAAGCAGGCTCGCGAAATTAGAATGGACGACGACGTCGCGGACACAGAGCCACAACGCGCGCATCTTCGTTCTGGCACTGCCACGCGTCGAACCGAGCGTTTACCGGTGTACGGACGCTTCATGTACAACACTATGGACCCAAGGCCCCGCAGTGGAGTCCCTGCCCGAACGGTTCGTCGTGCGCCGCGTTCACGCGCCCGTCCGCGCCGGCGGGCCACGCGGGCCGTGCGCCTCGTGCGCATGCGCACGGCCTGCGCATGCGGCCGGCCGGTGCGGGGCACACCTAGACCCAGCCCCATCCTCGCCCTTCTCGACTCCTTTTCGTTTGCGCACGTACAGATCTCCAGCCGAGCGAAGCCGAGCGAAGCCGCCGCCCGTTCCTGGGTAAGGTCGAGTCGGTCTTCCCTTCCGTGAGCAGGCCACCTCCACCTTCCCGTCCTGCACCCCTCTGCACTTCCCTACACTCCACCATGGTGCCGCCGACCTACCAGACCGTGCCGACGACGGTCGCAGGTAGCAGCGACGGCCAGTCCGTGACCGCCACGCCGTCGGCCATCCTTCGGACCACCTCAACACCGCCGGAGCCTAAGAATCGAACCCTAGGTGATCCCTCGTCACTCTCCACCATTTCCCCGGTCCATCCCGGTGACGAGCTCACCGGATTTTGGTCCTCCCCGCCGGCCATGGCGCCCGAGGGCTACATTGCTTTAATTTCAGTATTTCCAGGGTGTTTTCCGTGAAGAAGGGCATATCTGTAATTTTGGAAACTTCTTTCGAGAGTCTGTTTGTAAATGTATCTTTAGGGTTTCGAGCTGAACCTTTGAAAAATCATTAAAAATCGTATAAAATCAGAAAAATGCAAATCCAATTTTGTTGGGTTCCTGGTGAAGAAACCTACCTTTTCTAGAAAGCATGTATAGGGTTTTTCTGTGAAGTTTTTGAATTAAAAATTCAAACTCAGTTTGATGTGATTTTGGTGTAGTTTAAAATATACACAAGCTATGAACTTGATTTTTTGGATATGTTGCTCTTTATGGCATGTCTAGATCTATGACAAAAGTTTGCATGATTTTGATGTGTATATTTTCAGTTATGAATTATGTAAGCTTTATGCTAGATTAAGCTTTATGCTTTTTATAGTCCCTTTAGTGAACTTTTCTGTGACCAAATGTGCACCCTAGGGCTTTGTTGAGTAGTACCTCTGGTAGAGTGGATTTGATTTTAGGAAATTATTTAATGGGCGATTTGGATTTAATCTTGTGTAGGAGTTTAAATTCAAAATCTGAAAAATAATTTTAATGTGCACTTATGCTTTGGTCAGAAGCTCATTTTTGGCATACATGACTTATGGGAGAACGATGATGAGGAATGATATGCATGGATGGCCTCCTATGTGTATGATGCGAGTAGTTCACTTTCCGTTGTTTAAACTCCGAACCATGTTTACCTTTATGTATGAAAAAACTGATTTGTAATAATGTTGAACTTGTGAACCTTTTATGTAATGTAATGCTGTACTCTGGTCCCGCTTTCGTGTGGGCTTGGCACATATCTCGATCCTGTTGTAAGTGATTCACCGGGATTTACCCGGCAGAAGTGACAGAATAATTCTTTATTATTGCTTAATGGCCACGTGGACCGGCTTAGGCGATAATACGGAATTATTTTGGGCGGTTCTGTCACAAAATGTCTATTAGATTTAGATTTAACCTACATAAAATTAAATCTTGAATACTTTTCATTCTAAAAACATGAAATGAAGAAGACATGAATACATTCACCGAAAATGCATGTAAAATTAATATGTTACATGCATGATGGTTGACTACATTTTATGCTGAATGTATTCATGTTGACTTCATTTCATGCTTTATTTCTAAAAAGTATTTCAGATGTGATTAGAAAATTTTATGATGGTTTAATTTTTTTCAACATATTTCATTTTTCTAGAGCTACATTTAAATTTTAGAAACTTTTATACACATTTTTGCTAGTTTTTAAATATTTAATTTAGATTCTTGTGTCCCAATTCATCTTAAAAAATTTCTAACAATTTTTAAAAGCTTAGGGACATTTTCTGTGGTTCAAAAAATATTTATAGATTTATTTTTAATTAAATAGTTAAAACCACTTTTGAAAACCGCTTATAATCTGGACAAGAGGTAATGTAAACAGTTTTGAAACTCGAGGGAGGCAGTGCAGCCGCTTTTCGAGTCTGGGAAGGAAAGTTGGACTCGGTGCTGCGTTGAAGGGAGGTAAAAGAGACTTTTTCTTTTTGGTTAGTAGCAATATGGCCGGGCTGAAAGTGGAGCTAGACTTACGTGGGCCTCTTTGGTTCCAGTCTATTTTCAGCAAATCTTTCATTTTATATAATCAGACAAAACCAAAGCCTGTAAACCTACGCCTCCCGATATCGAAATTGTACGTGTACAATGAATTGATGAACTTAGTTCGTGCTCGCACGCTAGGATACACGACTTCAGATCGCGTCCAGAAGAGCTCGCAGCCACATCAATCGGAACTCAGGAAGATGGCATCTCGAAAGGAGCGAGGGCACCTGCAGCCTTGTTCGCGTACAACGGTATTCTCTCAGAATATATTATCATCAGTTAATAAATATTTTCTTTCAGAATAAATGAACACCAGCTACGAGCAACAAGCGGCTATACTGCACGAAACCAAGCGAGGGTCACTGAGTGCGACGCTGCAATCATGTCGGTTAGGCACGTTAACTCCCCAGAGGACACAGATGCCAATAGACCCTGGCGCCGGATCTTACGAAACGATCTACCTCCGGAGATATTTCCTCGCGATCGCGAGTATCCACGGCGACTACTTGTCAACGGGCGCCCAATGGCCAAGATATTTCTGCCCCTCGTCGCGGCGCGTATCTATCTCCGGAGATTCTTATGCTCAAGCGTGTGTGGTTTAAGCACTAGCCCCGTGAGCACCTGCGATTAACAAATCCCCCCCTCGGCGCCTCCACGTTTCCGCCGAGGACGCGCGGATCGCGGAGCTTGATGTGGTGAGCGGTGGTGGGTGGTGGCCTGGTCAGCCAGCCAGCCAGCCGGCGGCTACCCGACGCAGCTCCGCCGCTCGTTTCGCTCTCTTTTCTCTCCGATCTGCGCTGGGATCGGATCACCTTTCTTCTTTTTTTTTTCCTTCCCCCGCGCGGCGCTCTCTCCGCCCTCGAGTGAGAATGTTCCGCGTTCGCACGGCACGACGACGACGCCGAGCTGGAAAAGCAGGGAGGTTGGCCTCCTCGGCTTCTAGCATTTCTTCCTTCCCACGACGACGGCGACGTCCTGCGAGAGCGCGGCCACCCGTACGTCGGCCCGTCCCGAAGCGTGCGCCCCCGCCAAAGCGCAGATGGGGGCGCGGGCGAGAGATATTTGCGTCCGTGTGGGGAAAATATCTGGTGCCTTCCCATCGATCCACGACTCCACGAACCACGAGAGGCTACCGCGAGATATTTTCCGTGAACGGCTGCTGCCACCCGCTTTTGGCTCGTATCAAACACACCACTAGTATCTCTCGTGTCTCGTGGACGTGTGGTCCAACACTCCAGCCTCATACAGTACGCGGGGTTCCGCGCAGACGCCCGGGATGGTAGGGAAGGGTTGAGCTTGAACGGACGCTTGGCGTCGCCGCGTCGGCGGCACTAGCGGGAGCTCAGACTTTGAACCTGTGGTCCGGTGTCGGACTTGCTGTGCATGGAAGAGAAAAGAAAGAAGGTCTTTCCGCCCGCCGGGGCTCGACCGGACACGACGTTATCAGCCATGCATCTGATATCCCGAACTGCAGTGTCAGGGCCACCGTCGACAGCAAGCAAAAACGACGTTCACGGTCAATTCAGGAATTAGGAGCACTATAATCGGAGCGGCAAAGTCCATGCCGAGCCACGTGAAGGCGCGGTGCGCCCCTCCTTTCCGACGACCACCGCCCGCCGAGATCTCGCTGAAATCAGGTGGGCTAGTTGCCTCGTCGCGGAGAACATGATTCCCACCCCCACGCATGATGAACCTTGTTGGTCTGAATTTGCCGCAACTTGAAAGGCAGTCGGGTACCATACCAGCAGTACTACCACAACGCGCCATGGATCACATAGGACAGAGGAGATATTATTATCAGGGCGCCACGTCGAAGCCCAATTGATACCTTGGAGAACCAGAAAGAGGGCCAGCTCCCGGCGGCGACCAGATCACCAGAACCAGACGATGCCGTTGCCGGGTGGTTTTCGGATCGGGACCCCACGGCGGGTTGTCCCCGCCTCGGCCGCCCACTGGCTGGCTGCCTGACTGGCCGTGGGTTATCCGCCGCCTCCGCCCGTCGGCGTGCGCGCCGGAGGCAAAAATATCTTCACTTTTTGGGGTGGTCAAGGGAGAAAATAAAATATCTTAGCTGCAGTGCAGTGCGTGTTCTGGGTTCCCGTCAGCCGTCAAGTGATTACGAGCGAGTGGGTGTGGATTACAGCTAGCGCCATCACTTTGCAACGGAGCTCGTGGCGCAGGCTCGCCATAGTACTGTAGTGTGTGGGATAGAATCTGTGGATGGGTGGTGTTCTGGAAGCATTGTCCATTTGTCCTCCGAGACGGGTGTTCCTTTTTTTGTTTCTTTTTTATTCATCGGTGGTGCGATGGGTAAATCGATCTCCTCCTCTCCTTTTTTTTTTCTGCCATCTGTTCACCGCATAGGGAGGGGTATACCTTTTGGTGGTCCGTCTTTTTTCGAGCTCTTTTCATGAAAAATGTTCACAATATATCTTGGAGAGTAAGATTTCACAAATATTTAGCCTCGACCTCGACAAGATCCATGCCACTGTGCTTACATGTCTCGACACCAAAGTCCATGAAAAATGGACCTTCACGTGGTTGCTCTAACACATATCAAGATCGTAAGTTCGGCATCATGGATGCTAGAATTTATTTTTGAATTTCTCTCCTCGGAGGTGTTTCCGTAAGCATCTTTCACAAAACGGAAAAAACAAGAGATGGTCTCGTAGCTTGCTTGCTAGCTGTCGGATCTTGGTCCCGTAGTCAAAATACTATTGAACTTTTCCTTTTTATGTTTAACTCCTAAATAAAGTATTGGCTTGAAACTTTCTAAATCTTTTAGTCAGTACAATCTCTACATACTACGGATACATAGTTTTTTTATCAAACCATCGCTGCAATTATACCCACTTTGTATAAAATAAGTACTTGTTATTATTATTATTATCACACAAAACAAACATTAATGGAATAAATTGACTTAGGGAGTATTTAAGTTAAAATTTTGTGTGGTAACAAAGGGTGTAATAAATTATGTTAAAATATATTATGTTTTTTCATTATTATTTATAGGTCACTGATTGTCACTTTACTTTCTTATGCAAAAGAATGTCAATCATAAGACATGTTTTACAAGTTTTCGATAACAAACCTACAATAATGATTTTTGAATGTTGTGAATTTGCGATTACCTGCCCTTTCTTCTTCGGTGGATGTGCTAAGAACCATGCGCCTAACAAAACTAAACCAAAGACCTGAACTTAATGCAGTTGGTTGGATGTATAGAGTTCCTTAAAGTGATAAGCGGAGCCCTTCACCGGTCGGCAAAATTTAAGTTGACAAAAAGCTTTCGGGAAAAAGAAAAGGATCGACGACCTTGAGTACAAGTTCAGCGACATCGGTCGTTACATGCGACACACGCAAACAAAACAAAATCCACGGCGAGAAGCGGAAAAAAACTATCACCGCACGCCAAACAGATAGCATCTGCTAAAACAGATAGCATATGGCGACGTGTTTTTTTTTATGGCGACGTGTTAAGCAGGCAAATCAACACCAACCACGAGTTTCCCCGCGCACAGGCGCAAAGATATCCCCGGCGAGGCGAAACGCCAACCACCAGTGTACCGCCTCCTAACCCCAGCCGCACGATCCAACGAAGCCTGGGGGCCACCGCGTCCCCGACCACACGATCCCCCCGCCGGGCCTCTCATCCCACCACGTGTCGCTGTCCCAACCGTAGATCTGGTCCTTTAGCTCCGGGCCTACCACGTGTCCCTCCCGCGCTGGAAAATATCGGCTCCTAGTCTCGCCCCGGCGCCCACGACGCCGGCGCAAATATCCCAGCCACAACCACTGACCAGGCTCAAGCCACGTCATGGCGAAGGACCCGGGGTCGGTGGGCCCATGGATCCAGCCGCGCGGGCTACAGATCACTCACCTGACGTGGCGGCCGCGCCCACCGGTCGAGTGGCCGCAGATATTTCACGGGCCCGCGGGAGCTCACGTGCCCACCCAGCCACCGCCCTCCCACACGGCCAACACCCACTGGTCAGCGGGGCCAGCGAGTGCATGGCCCACCTGTACGTGGCTGCGGTTGGGTGTATGTATATAGCACGCGAGGCTTCGGCTTTGTCGTTCTCTCACACGCTGGCATTTGATTTCGCAGCCCACCAATTCCGGTTTCTTCCAACTTCCAAGTGGCCGAGCGCCCGAGCGCGAGGAGGGAGAGAAGTGGCTGTCGGACTCCACTCCGGCGAGGTGGAAATGGGGGAAGGAGCGTTTGAGGTGGTGAAGGTGGTGGATTTGGAGGACGGGGAGGGGGAAGAAGATGCGGCGGCGGCGGCGGAAGGGTCGAGTAGGGAGACGCGGATGCTGCCCAGGATGCCGGTGCGGGTGCTGCTCGCCGAGGGCGACGACTCCACGCGTCACGTCATCTCCGCGCTGCTTCGCAAGTGCGGCTACCAAGGTACGCACCGCCCTCCCGCGCGCGCCAAGTGAACTGCCTGTGGAGCTGGTAAAATCTGTAAGCTGTGCGGTGCGTCTGGTTAATCAGGGATTAGGTGTAGTTCATTCAGTACTCGGACAAGTATGACGATAAGCTGAGTCTTGTGTGGAATGGAGTTGCTGCCCTTGGCTTGTTGGGAGTTGGGACTGAATCGGTACGCTGTTTTGCCTGGGGTGGAAAAGGTTGCCAGTTTTGGGAAGGGCCCATGTTTCTGTGCAGTAAGTAAATTTGGGAGGTCGCTTCTGATCTTACCGTGTGGCAGGGTGCTTGCTGATGACGCCTGATTTCCGTGAGACGATTTTTTGTCATACAGTTATTTTGGTTCCCTGCCTGAATCTTCTGGTGTTGGCTGATGTGCGGCTGTGCCCCAGTGGTGTAGTGCTGCTGCCCGCCTGCTCATTAGGATTTTAGGACACTGCTTAAAATTCACATGAACCTAGTATCATATTGAACAATAATTATCACTACTTTTATGAAAAAAATGCAATTTTAAATCCCGTACTGTCGCAATTGATTAACATGGTCACAATTGTGGTTAGAGTGGATGGTATTTTATTTTAATTAGTGTACCCTTTTTTATATAATTTACCTTAATGCTTGCACTATTGAGTTTGCTCTGGTAACACCTTTTCTTTTATAATTTTGAAATGGTATTTTGTGTCAGCCTTTTTTTGCGGGTATTTTTTTTCAGCCTTATGCATCTCATTTATTCATGTAGTTGCTGCGGCCTCTGATGGGATGAAGGCATGGGACATACTGAAGGAAAAATCGTTCAACATAGACCTTGTTTTAACTGAAGTTGAACTGCCTTTGATGTCTGGGTTCCTCCTGTTATCCACAATAATGGAGCATGATGCGTCCAAGAACATCCCGGTTATAAGTATGTCCTAAATGCCTAAATCTATGTCACTCGTCTCATGCTTTATCTCTCTTAAAAAAACAAAACTAAGCTTAATGTTGTTTTTGTTTGTTATCCAGTGATGTCTTCACATGACTCTGTAAGCATGGTTTTTAAATGCATGCTAAAGGGTGCAGCAGATTTCCTTGTTAAGCCAATTAGAAAAAATGAGTTAGGGAACTTGTGGCAGCACGTTTGGAGAAAACAATTGGTAAGATGAGATACATCTGCATCTTTTCAGCATGACTGCATTTCTTTTCTTGCTTGATCTATTAGATTTGGTTCTTGTATTGCTAAATTTCTCTTACCTTATTTTCAGGCAAATGGTGGGCCTGATGTGCAGCATATACAACAAGAAGAGAATCTTACAGAAAGAATTGAACAGAAGATTGTTGCGACAAAAGTTGATAATTCGAACAAAGATGGGACCCACAAAAATAGAGAATGCAGCGAACAAGAAAGTGATGCTCAAGTAAGCTTTAAAACCAGTGAACATAATGTTGTCCAGATGCCTGTTTTGTCCTATTAAAGCTAGCCTACATTTTTCAATTGACTTTTAAAATGCTATTGTGAGTTACATATGGCATTTGCACTGTACATTTTACTTTGCCCAATCAGGACTGAACGATAACATTTCCATCACCTGATACTTGGTCCAGAGGCAGTTTCATTACCCACACCGTATAGCTGACACTAGTTCGTGTCAGAGACGTTAATTCACCGTTTGGATCTCTGTTCGTGTTACGCAACAATTTATAAATTTTCCGAGTCTGTGTGCTCGAACTGTTTGTTGAATGAGAGTAGTGTTTCTTATAGGCGAAATATCACAGTCCGGTCCTTTTGGGCATGTTAAAATGAAGTGCATCTGCCAAAAATTAAGTATCTTTTGGCTGCTTGCAGGATCAGATCTGGTATGCATGCATAGTTGTTGAACGTTTTTAAAGCATTAGATTGTTGATGTGCCTTTACATCAATTTTCCAACATTTTTCGAGACGTAACACCACATATAGCTCTTAAATTCCTGGTAGTTAGCAGCAGGGGGTTGTTTTTCTGATTACCAAATTTAGGTATCTTTCTTTACTATGTTATTCATAGACTGAATTTGATACTTCTCACGCAGAGTTCATGCACAAGGTCAGAGCTGGAGGCTGAAAGTAAGCAAACAAACAATGTTTTGGAGTATAAGAAACCAACTGAAAGGCATTTCTCTATTCCTAGCCACAAGAACACTGAGTTGAATGGACAGACCAAAATTCGAAGTAATTCTTTTTCCTTTTTTTTTGTGATGTGCAACGCCTGCTGGCAGTTTACTAATTTCACCTGTTTGTGATGTGGCAGCAGATAAGGGTAATAACTTGATTCCAACAGGAGAAGATGATTTATTACCAAAGAAAAGGACATGTTTGAATGATAATAATTCTGAGAAAGCCTCCAGAAATATTGAGCTAGTCCATATTATTGACAATCAACAGAAGAATAACATGCAGAGGGAGATGGATACTATGAGAACAACATCTACAGGAAATGATGAGAAGGGCTCCATCCCAGCACACCAGTTGGAACTCTCTCTCAGAAGAACTGACTATGGTAAATTAGAGAACCAGGACAAAAATGATAGAAGAACGCTGAACCATTCAACTTCGTCTGCATTTTCCTTGTAAGTTTTCCTTCCATTGGCTTGTCATATTTGCAATACTCCAATCTAAAGACAGCTGTAAAATTGCTCATGTCTAGTTATTTTCATGCCAGAACTTCTTGGTTCTGGTGTACATACAGGCTAACAGAAATTATTCTGATCATTTTAGCATTTCACCATTTCATTTCCAAACATGGCCGAGAGACTTCTGATAAATTTGACTTGCCATGATATGATCTTGAAGCATAAAAGATCAAACTATTGTAGCCACAGCACAAACTTTGAATGGAACTTCAAGTGCTTATGTTACTGTAGCTTACTGCATGATTTGCTGGTTTTCACAGTTCCACAGGAGTAAACAATATGAGATCTTACAGTCGGAAGTATCTTGTTGACAGGTATAACTGTAGGACTGCGTCGACATTAGGAAATGCTGGTGAGGGTCAATTATGCAGCACCTCAGAAACACAAGCAAACGTGGAAAATAAAAATGAAGATTCAGCAGCGCCCTCTCATGACACTACTGAGAGTCGTCGTCCTATTAGAGTAGTGCCATTTCCCGTGCCTGTGCAAGGTCTCACATTTGATGGGCAGCCATTCTGGAATGCTACACCGGTGGCATCACTAATCTACTCACAGTCTGCACCTCCCATTTGGAATAGCAAAACATCCGTGTGGCAAGAATCAACCCCACAAGCAACTTCACTGCAGCAGAAATCACAACAGAATGATCCAAATGAAATGATCCCTGAGCCAGTTGACAACACGGAGGAGCAATCTGTCATAAGTCCCAATTCCAATGGGAAGCAGTTGCGTGTTGAGATTCCTAAAGATGAGGTGCGGCATGTTTCTCCTATGACTGGTGAAAGTGGAACTAGTACCGTGCTTGACAGCACTAGAAATACTCTCAGCGGAAGCGGCTGTGACAGCAATTCCAACCGGTTCACTGCCCCTACTGAACCATCCAACACATTTACCGGTGTTCCTGAAGCCCCGAATGCTGAAGCCTCACGTCACCTGAGCCAGCGGGAGGCTGCACTGAACAAATTCCGATTGAAGAGGAAGGATAGGTGCTTTGAGAAGAAGGTAGGCAGCTAATTGCACATCATCATTTCAATCCGATTCTTGGTATCACCTACTCGGTCACACCTGTGGTTTACATCTTTACACTCTATTGCAGGTTCGATACCAGAGCAGGAAAATACTCGCAGAGCAGCGCCCACGGGTCAAGGGCCAGTTCGTTCGTCAAGATCATAGCATCCAAGGAAGCTAGGGGTGCAGCCAGCCAACACTGCGGTGACTACCGCATTGCGCGGCTATCCTGATCGTCAGTGTCAGATTTTGCTGGAGAATTGGAAGCAATCGCACTGAGTCACTGAGTACTGTTTGCTCTGTATATTTGCTAAAGCTTGTACAATATATGTATGTATAGGCTAACTCGGTTCTTTTCATAGGTTAGGCACAGGACATGGTATGATGTAGTTTGTTATTAGGTGCTAGAAAATACACTGGCATACTTTGTTTCAGGCCAAAAGATGAGATTAGTGTCTTTTCCGGTGCACGTGTGTGCTTTAAACCTTGTAACTAGCCACCCTGTTTGATGTCGCGGGTTGGCGTCCGCTTTGTGTGGCGTGAATCGCCCATTTCTGTGCAGTTTGATACAATAAACATTGTTGAAAAAGCAATCAAGCTTCTGTCTTGCTCTCGAGTACTATTGTGAAATCTCGTCACAAGAGCTGCCTGATTATTAATTTGTCAAGTTAGATCCGATCGCTTTCTGGTACAGTTTACGCCGCTGTCGTGCTTCTGTTTACTGGAGCCTTCGTTCGAGGCAAAGTTCTTTTCTTTGTCCGCCCGCACGGTGTCCGCCGTCACGTTTCCATCTTTCTATTTTTTAGCACAGCGGTCACGTTTACATCTGCCACAGCCATCCCACTGGCACGCACCAAATCAGTGCGGCTTCCTCCTGGGCCAAGGCTGGGCGGGCCCATTTGTCCATGTGGTGGGCTGGTGGCCCGTTTTCGAGCTTGGGGCTGGTACGCCCAAATCACTGCTACATTTCCTCTTCTGACATATTTTCATAATACTACTTTTCAAAGTAAATGTGAAAAAATGTTACTTCGTTCTAAATTACGTATAATTTATTTTAAAATTTTTTATTCATAAATTTCATTTATCAAGGTCTATTTGTAATTGACTCAAAGATCAAGGAAAAGAAATTAAGTCTCTCATGTCATTAATATCTCGAAAATCATGTGAGAGAGATTTATGCCTTGTTTCCCAACGCAAAAACACAAATAGGCCTTGTATAAATGGATTTTTCAGCTTTTAAAATAGGCCTTGAATAGTTGAACGGAGGGAGTACCATGCGCTTAGATATGCGAATATCTATAAATTCAGAAAAGTCAAAAGGAGATATAATTTATTTACTCTTTTTGAAAACTTACGTATTTGGCTAATTGGCTCTACAATGGGATAAAATCTTATTCATTTTCTTTTCTGCTGACCGGATTCCACATTCATGGGTAAAGCTTCACGGTAACTGGAAGTGGGCTTCAATGCGTATCTTGGCGATCGACTTCGTTCCAGAATTTTTTTTATATTTAATTTGTCATGATTTTAGAAAAATAAACGGTCGAATCAAAATTTTTGACAAATGTACATCTGGCGTCGTGGCCCATGGCGCTTGGAGTTCCGTGGGCCACGGCGTTAGGGGGAGCCCCAACGGTCGGCAGTCTGCGCCGGTGGGGTCAGCCTCCTGCCGTCGTGGCCACCGGCGGCAGGATCCCTAGCGCCGTAGCCCACGGCGGATGGGTCCTAGCGCTGTGGCCCACAGCGGCAGGAGCCCGCCTATATAAGGGGCCGAGCCCCTATCGCCAGCCCCTCACTCCTCCCTCACTGCTCCCTCCAAATCTTCGGTTTTCAACATCTTCGGAGCGCTTCTTAGGTATGTTTCTAAATTTAGTCCAGCTTATTTAGTTAGGTTAGTCAGTGTAGTTAACTTAGATGAGTTAGTTAGTTAGTTTAGTCAAATTAGTTTAGTTTAGAAATTTATTTTAGTTAACCTAGTTTAGTTAAATTTACTTTAGAAATTTAGTTTAGCTAACTTAGGTATGTTTAACCTAATTTGTTTTAATTCATTTTAGATTTGTGGAAAATAGTTATATTTGACATAATTTGATTAAATTGCTATAAAATTCGTAGAAAATTATTTAAATTCACATAATTTGTTTTAATTCATTTTAAATTTGTAGGAAATCGTTATAATTGACATAATTTGATTAAATTGCTATAAAATTCATAGAAAATTATTTAAATTCACATAATTAAAACTTCTATGAAATGGTTATAATTGACATAATTTGATTAAATTGCTATAAAATTTGTACAAAATAATTTAAATTCACATAATTTATTTAAATTCGTTTTAAACTTCTATGAAATGGTTATAATTGACATAATTTGATTAAATTGCTATAAAATTCGTAGAAAATTATATAAATTTTAAATTCATTTTAAACTTCTTGGAAATGGTTATAATAGACATAATTTTATTAAATTGCTATAAATTTAGTAGAAAATTATTTAAATTCACATAATTTGTTTAAATTCATTTAATCTTCAAGGAAAATCAGTATAATTGGAAAATTGATTAATTTTTTTATATACAGTTATGGTTGCACCGTGACAACCCGCCCAAGAAAGTACCGTACTATCACCTAAGACCGATCCTCTTTGGTCATTAAGCAATAATAAGGTACCATCCTGTCGTAAGTCGCCGGTTAACGCCCGTAAATCACTTGAATAGCACAAGGATCGATATATGCATTAAAACTCACGCGAAGGCGAGTCCGGAGATACAACAACATTAAACTTCCGATTCGTACTCCGAAGGGTTTAATTATTACAAACCATAGTTTTGGGTCATGACAGAATAGTTCAGAGTTTTGAAAAGACACAGCGGAAATTAACTAGCGGAAGCAAGTCACCACGGGAGGCCATCCATGATGCTTCAGTAGTCGTCCTCCACCCACTCCAGCTCCCAGCCGGGCGGGATCTCACCGGGCCACACATCACCGAAGGCATTACCGGATCAACACATTATAGCAAGGCCGAGTATACTAATACTCGGCAAGTCTTACCCGTCGGTGATAACTACTTCACCAAATCTAGACCATGACGGGCTTTTTGGCTTCCGGGTTGCTTTTGCTAAAAAGTAACAAAGAGTAGGTCCTTACTTTCAAGATTTTAGCACAAGTTCTAGTAGTTTAGTCATTACTACATTAGCCATCTAGTACAAACAAGTTGTACAATACAATTATTCAAACATCATCTTCATCAACTTCCATCATTAGGGATCACATGACTAGTGGAGTAAGTAGTCTCGGATAATGGTGAGAGGCCGACAATCGATTGATTATAAACCTTGCAAGGTAAACCCAAACACACGGTCGGCCGCCCCCGCGAGGACAACTCCCCGAGCCGTCCCCATAAACCCTCGGGTTGGGATCGAATCTTACAGTCTTTGGTGCGAGGCTATCCGCATACCCCGCGAGATACCGGAGTCGCCATACACCACCGTAGCTAGCCGTGAGAGCGAATCCCAAGAGTAGTAATAGTAAGATCCCTCACCGCCTCATTATGGTACTAGGCTTACCGGTCCCATACCCGGCATATGCTTGGTACGTTCAAAGACTTAACCCACATAACCACTGGACCGGAGCCCAGATCCCATGCTCTTACCACGTGAGCAATCCATTTAAGGATATAGTATGATTCCTATCTAGGAACCTATTCTCGCGAGTGAGGTCATCACTCGACTTGTAACGGTCCTATAGCTTAGCAGCTATCGACCTATCATACTAGTAGGGACAAAGGTACCTATGGTTCATGCATCTAGGGTTTCATTCAACTCCCGAACGTAAATGCACAATCATTCATAGATAATTAAGTACGGAATTTGAAAATCGGGTTAGATGCACCGGAGCTTGCCTTCGTCAGCTATGCTAGCTTGGGCACCCTCGGTGTCGAGTACTTCCACGTACTGCAGAGAACCTTCCGCTCCGCCTTCCTCGGTTTCCGGGACCAGGGAGTAATCTCCGTCCGGAAGATCTACACGGAATGCAATGCACTTTAGGTGATGTGATAGTTGTTGTCTTATCCAACTCTAGTTGGTCATATTCACCTTAACAAGCATCTATCTTAGGTTTCTCTTTTAGGAAGGTTATTAGTTGTACATGGATCACTCTTTTACTCCTTATTTGAATAAAGGTTTTATTTAAGCTTATCATTTCATGTGAAAGCTTTATTTCATATTATTTTTACCAACATGGTGTAATTAATATCTTTTATTTATGAATTAAATTTCTTTATCGGTAAGGTTTGCCTCGGGTCTTTCGCTCTTTTTGGTCTAGCACCTTTAAGGGATGCTCGGCGAGCGAGAAATCCGGCTCGATCCAAGTATTAGCTTCGTGATGATCTCGTTCTCCCGGAACGGGCATTCCTTTCTTCAACCGAGTTACATGAAACACATTGTGAACCGCGGAAAACCGTTACGGTAATTGGATACGGTAGGCCACGGGTCCACATACTTCTATTACTTCGTAGGGTCCAATGTAGCGCGGAGCTAACTTTCCCTTGACTCCGAACCTTTGCACACCTTTGGTGGGGGATACCTTCAAATATACATGGTCTCCCACTTCAAAGTGACGAGGTGCGCTTCCCTTGTCATGATAACTCTTTTGTCTCATCCGGGCCATCTTCAAATTTTCTCTTATCACTTGTACTTTCTCTTCGGCCTCTTTTACTAACTCGGTCCAAAGAGTGTTCTTTCTCCGGCTTCGACCAATTCGGTGGGGTGCGGCATCCGCGTCCGTATAGAGCATCGAACGGTGCCATTTTCAAGCCGGCCTCGATAGCTATTATTGTAGGAGAACCTCGCTAAGGACAAGCACTTGTCCCAACTCTTGTCAAAGTGCAAGATGCTTGCTCTCAACATGTCCTCTAGGATCCGGTTTATCCTCTCCGTCCGACCATCCGTCCGCGGGTGATAACCGGAACTACGGAGTAGCCGGGTTCCCAAACACTCATGCAAGCTGCTCCAAAAAACGGGCCACAAACCGGGTCCCTCTATCGAGATTATGGTCTTTGGGATTCCATGTAGACGAACTATGTGGTCCACGCACAACTCGCATACCGTTGTACCGAGTATGTAGTGTGTACGGCAATGAAGTGAGCGAGTCTTGGTAAGTCTATCCACGATCACCCAAATAGAATCCTTCTTCCTAGGGGTCAGGGGTAAACCTACAATAAAATCCATACTAATGTCATCCCATTTCCACATAGGTATCGACGGGGGTTGGAGTACTCTCCGCCGATTTCAAATGGCTTGCTTTCATTCGGTGGCAAGTATTGCACTCGGCTACATACTTGGCTACATCCACTTTCATATTAGACCACCAAAAGTTCTGCTTTAGATCTTGGTACATCTTGGTACTACCGGGTGAATAGAGAACTTGGATTTGTGAGCTTCATCTAGAATGATCTTCTTGACTTCCGGGTCAACGGGGACCACTAGGCGTTTTCCAAACCGGACCACCTCTTGGGGACCCTTCGGGAAACGGTGTACTTCGGGTCTCCTTCCACTAGTTTCTCGCTTGATGGTTTGGATATTTGCATCATTGCGGCTGGCGGTGACAATTCCGTCATAAAGGCCGGATTTTGCCGTCAAGGCATAAAGAATTCCTCGCGGTACCACTTCTAGGCTAAGCTTTCTCATTTCCTCACACGGGGGTTCACCGACCGTCACCAACTCGGGTGGTTGCAATGATCCTTGCGGCTAAGAGCATCCGCAACAACATTTGCTTTGCCCGGTGATAGTGCACTTCTAGATCATAATCCTTGATCAACTCAAGCCATCTTCTCTCGCCTCATATTCAACTCGGATCGGGTGAAGATATATTTGAGGCTTTTGTGATCGTGAAGATATTGCAATGATTGCCCATTAGATAATGCCTCCATATCTTGAGGGCATGAACAACGAGCCTAACTCAAGATCATGGGTAGGATAGTTGAGTTCATGGGGTCGAAGGGCTCGCGAAGCATAGGCAATGACTCGGCCTTCTTGCATAAGGACACAGCCAAGACCGGTGCCTGATGCGTCACAGAAAACTTCAAATGGCTTGGAGTTATCGGGCTGAGCTAGCACTGGGACTGAAGTTAGATGTTGTCTGAGGGTGTGAAAAGCTTTCTCACATGCTTCACTCCACACGAATTTCACTCCCTTCTTGAGTAATTCGGTCATGGGTTTTGCGATTCTAGAAAAGTCGGGAATGAATCGACGGTAATACCCCCGCCAATCCTAGGAAACGCGGATTTGATGTACGCATTTGGGTGGTTTCCAATCCATCACCTCCCGAACTTTACTAGGATCTACGGAAATACCATCGTGGGAAATGGTGTGCCCCAAGAATTTGACACTTTTCGGCCCGAAATTCACATTTGCGAATTTAGCATAAAGCCGATGATCTTGTAAACGCCGAAGGACAACTCGGAGGTGGTTGGCGTGTTCGCCTCGTTTTTAGAGTAGATGAGGATATCATCGATAAAGACCACGACAAACTTATCGAGCTCTGTCATGAATACGGAGTTCATGAGGTACATGAAGTAGGCGGCGCGTTAGTGAGTCCGAAGGACATGACCAAGAATTCGTAAAGACCATAACGAGTGGAAAAAGCGGTTTTAGGAATATCGCATGGTCGAATCTTGATTTGGTGGTAGCCGAACGAAGGTCAATTTTAGAGAAGACTTTGGCACCGACCAATTGATCAAACAAGACATCAATTCGAGGAAGTGGGTATTTGCTTTTGATGGTGATCGCATTAAGTGGACGGTAGTCTACACACATTCTCAAGCTACCATCTTTCTTTTTGACAAAGAGAGCGGGGGCAACCCCAAGGAGAAGAGCTCGGGCGAATGTAACCCTTATCTAGCAATTCTTGGAGTTGGGTTTTTAGCTCGGCTAGCTCTTTGGGTGGCATGCGATAAGGTCTTTTGGAAATGGGTGCGGTACCGGGTTGGAGTTCGATCACAAACTCGACATCTCTGTCTGGTGGCATACCAGGCAACTCATCAGGGAAAACATCCGGGTACTCACACACTACTGGAATTTCATCAAGGGAGGAGATAATGGTCGCATAGGCACAAGAGTCGGTACGCGTCCCGAAAGGTAGGTACAAGGTAGTGTGCCCGACCGTAGGGGAGTGGATCTCTACGACCCTATCCGATATATCTAGAACCACCTTATGTTGATTCATCCATTCCATACCCAAAATAACATCCATGCTTCCTAACCGGATGACTATCGATTAGATTGAACGACCCGACTTCCTAGTCTTAGGGGAACTCCAAAAATCACTAATTAAGACGTGATGTTTCCACCGGTGTGGTAATTTTATAGGTAGATTTGGTTGGTACTCCTCTTAGACCCAATTTGTCTAGTAAACTCTCATTAATGAAACTATGGGTGGCTCCTGAATCAAATAAGACCTTGACAGGAGTGTGATTGATAGAGAATGTACTCGTGAGAACTGGAGCTCTCGCGGGAATATCACTAATGGTGGTGAAGTTCGGTTTACCCCGGCGCACTTGCACCATGGGTTTCTTGGCCGGAGTGGGCGGCTTGTTTCCCGTATTCTCGGTTCTCGCGGGTTTGACTTGATCCGTCCGGGGCTTGGGACACTCATTAATGTAGTGCCCCGGGCGGCCACGGTTGTAGCAACGGCGATCTCCAACCTCACGTGGGGGTGCATTAGGCTTCGAGCCTCGCTGCCGGGCACGGCGGAACCGGAAGTTCCCGGCGGGTTTGCCCCGGAATGGCTTCATCGTCCGGTGTCCGGTTGAAGATTGCCGGGATGGGCCTAGAGCTTCCTTCTTCACAAAGCGAAACTTCTTGTGTGTTCCGCCGCTTGGGGTGAAACCGGCATCCTCTTGTTGTCCCCATGGGCTTTATTCATAGCGTCTTCTTGCGAGATAGCTTTATTCACGAGTTCATGGAAGTTGGCGGGCTCTAGCGATTTAGGCGCTCATACGGCTTGCCATCAAGCCCGTCACGGAACCTCTCCATCTTCTTGGCATCCGTATCAACATGATGCCCACCGTACTGGCATAAGCTATTGAACTTCTGGGCATAGCGGTACACGGAGTCGGATCACGACGAAGGGCTAGCAGCTCCCTCATCTTCCGGTCCATCAGACCCTTGGGAATGTGATGACTCTTGAAAGCTTGCTTGAATTCTTCCCAAGTCACGGCGTGGTTTCGCCGCATGGACTTGAAATGGTCCCACCACATCAAAGCTTCACCTCGCGGTTGTAGGGGCTGCGAAGTTCGCTTTGTTCTCCTCCGAGCAAGGCGGCACAAAGGCGAGAGAATTTCGCCTCTATGGCCTTGACCCAAGCCTCGGCTTCCGGAGGGTCTTCGGCTTTCGCGAACGTTGGTGGCTTCATGGCGATGAACCGGGCATACCCGGTGACCCGGTTAGGTCCCTCGTGGTTGGCCCCATGTGGCGGCCCTCGGTTCATCTGCTGGGCGATCTGCTGATGTGTTTGCAAGATCTGGCGCAGCACCTCGGTCTGGGTGGCCATGAAAGCCTCCGCCGGGTTCATGGGCGGGGGTGGCGGCAAGTCACCACTACCACTCGCTCCAAAACCGTTGGGAGAGCTGCGCGTGGTTCCCACCATCTGAAAAGTGAGCGTTATTAGCGAATCAACCAAAAGCTTACTCCCAAATGATGACAAGCGATCATGCATTATCACATCTCATTAATAATAAGTAACGAGTGCAGCAACAAGCACAACATTCTATAGCCACCAAGATTCATAGAATCGTTTCTCTTTAACATGGTTAGGACGGTGGTTGCTCAACTGCACGGCTCCTAATCATATCCGAACGATTGTCGTTATCCCGAATACCAATGAAGATGGTATACGAACGAGCACTTACATGCTGGCAACGAGACGTTCGCAAAGATGCTTTTCTTTGCCTACGTTCATAGGAGATAAACAATGCATTCTGTTGACAAGCGTGATCATTCGCACGAATTATCCAAAGATATGGTATTTAGCACAAGAAAATTCAATTTTTGATGACAACGGAATTCACTTGAAGCATACAAGCTTAAGCATTCTTATTACACATGACGAACAAGGTTCAATGCCATTACAACTTGATTTGAAACAACAAGACAACACATGATACAATAGTTGCTTGGCACGAAGACGTCTTTGTCAAGCCACTACTCCAACATCTCTAAGACAACTTGATAAGATCGATCTCTTGTCGCTCCTCGCTGTCGGCAACCTAGTTGCCCACCGAAGCACCACCGTACGAAGGCGAAGCCGGGGGAGTCGGTAGCGGTGGTCTCGCCCGGCTCGTCGATCCGGACGGACACGGCCCTGTTGCTCCTCCCCGGTGTGCTCCGCACTAGGGGCGGTGGGCCGTAAGGCCACTATAGCTCGCAAGGCGCCACACGTACCCTCGGCCTCCGCACCTGCTGCTGCATATCGCAATGTTGCGCAACGGGGTCGGCCCTCTCAATCTCGTGTGCGTCGGCATCCTCCTCTAGTGCATTGTTCTCTGTCTCTAGGTCCACGATCCTCTGGAGGTTGTCACCTCGCTCAAGCTCCAACTGGAACCTCCTAGTACGCGGCTGTCGTTCTCCCCGTTTGCACCCGGGGTAAGCGTGAAGTTCGAGCCGCCGGTGTCTTTGCCGAAAGCTGCTCCCAATCACGCCTAGATGCCTCCAAGCGCTGTGCAATAATCGCTGCGGTGTTAAAACGCATCCCCCGGAGTGTGAAAACCACGTTCGGGCAACGGGCAAGTGTCCGAGTAATATCCAACGGCTCGCTAGGGTCGGCAACTCCCGTAGATGGTCCAAACGGTCCAACCAAGGCCGGGTCGTGAGGACTCACGGTGGAAACGGTCCAAACGGTGAAAGAGCTACCACGGTAGGGTTGTGGTCACAAAAGTCCGTCGACACTGCGAGGGCGGGCCGACTCCACGGACTCGTGCGTGATAAATCCCCGATAAATAAAACTCGGGTCAAACCGGTCGGTGTGATCGAGGGTGCGGCGACACGATCACGATCACCCCGCACGCGGGGAACACCAAAGCGCTCAAACTCCTTCACCTCGTACGTCGGTGGGGTAAGGTAGCTGCGCAAAGATCGAGTGCTTCCCACGCCAAGCGCGGAAAACCCTCCCGGTGCAACCCGTTGGTACGGATCGTACCGTCGGCGTCGAACGGGTGAAACACGGGGAAATCCATCTCGTACACAAAGGTAACCCATGTCGGATCTCAAAAGAGAACGGCATGACAAATGGTGAAGTTCGGGCGACTTGTGAACAAAATTTCATAACCAAAAGCCCGAAACCTCAAAATTTTCCCAACTTCTAAATTATTCCTTTAATACTCTTGTTTAGGATTTTAAGGTTGAACCACGATCAAGGAAACAAGATGGAGGGTCCTTAACTTGGATGTGCCTAAAGGAAAAGTGAACCAACCCAACAAATTAGAACTGAGACTTGCTATTACAAGGTAACGAGTTGAGGAACAATTGTTTTTAACAATTTAGTTTAGTTAGCCTAGCACATGATCAACAAAATTTTCACAAAATTCCGGCAGCATGACGGCTAGGTATGAGGGGTAATCTAGTTCATAAAAAGCACACACTAGCATAAACTTCCTTAGAGAACACATGGAATTCCGATTTTTGGGTCCATTTTAGTTGTTTCGATTTTTAATATGCATGCAAGACGTCCTATTCGACCTCACATGGCAATCAAGCCAAAAATTGAAGTTAGTGCCGGTGGCAAGGCTTATATTCGTCTCTCCCTATAATATCTAGTCGAGAGCTATACGGTACTCGCTTAACGACTAACGAAGCGCCGTTATGTACCACGGAAAACGAACCTTTCGTGCCAGCACGTCACGAAAGCGTCCACATACATTACCGTTCACTACGAAACGGTATCCATGCGTTAAGCCGCCGCATGGACGGCGTCCAACCTCGGACACCCTCCGTTTGAATGGAGTGTATCCTTGCCTCGCATGAGCGACATGCGGAATGCTCACGTATGAAACACGTGGCGACACACAACTCATAAACAGACGCGAAGATGGGATCCGTGGAATGGATCACTCCATCAACCCTCGCAATTCCCGTGATGCGGAACAGCACACGTATAAAACACGTGGCTCCTAGTTTGGTTGTGCATAAAAGTAAGTCCGACATAAAGTAATGTCTTTGGGAGTTAGCAAAATAAACCATAGGTTAATAAGCCACACGAAAGAACCCAAAATTCCCTCTAGGGCCTCTCGGTCTAGTTTATTCTTAGCGGACCAACGTACTTTTTGAAAATTAGAAAATCTTGGCGTATTTTATTCAAAAACCGAGTGATTAAGGTTTATTAATTAATCTCGGTGCATATAAGCTCCGATGCCAACGTGACAACCCGCCCGGGGAAAGTACCGTACTATCACCTAAGACCGATCCTATTTGGTCATTAAGCAATAATAAGGTACCATCCTATCGTAAGTCGCCGGTTAACGCCCCGTAAATCACTTGAATAGCACAAGGATCGATATATGCATTAAAACTCACGCGAAGGCGAGTCCGGAGATACAACAACATTAAACTTCCGATTCGTACTCCGAAGGGTTTAATTATTACAAACCATAGTTTTGGGTCATGACGAATAGTTCGAGTTTTGAAAAGACACAGCGGAAATTAACTAGCGGAAGCAAGTCACCACGGGAGGCCATCCATGATGCTTCAGTAGTCGTCCTCCACCCACTCCGGCTCCCGGCCGGCGGGATCTCACCGGGCCACACATCACCGAAGGCATTACCCGGATCAACACATTATAGCAAGGCCGAGTATACTAATACTCGGCAAGTCTTACCCGTCGGTGATAACTACTTCACCAAATCTAGACCATGACGGGCTTTTTGGCTTCGGGTTGCTTTTGCTAAAAAGTAACAAAGAGTAGGTCCTTACTTTCAAGATTTTAGCACAAGTTCTAGTAGTTTAGTCATTACTACATTAGCCATCTAGTACAAACAAGTTGTACAATACAATTATTCAAACATCATCTTCATCAACTTCCATCATTAGGGATCACATGACTAGTGGAGTAAGTAGTCTCGGATAATGGTGAGAGGCCGACAATCGATTGATTATAAACCTTGCAAGGTAAACCCAAACACACCGGTCGGGCCGCCCCCGCGAGGACAACTCCCCGGGCCGTCCCCATAAATCCTCGGGTTGGGATCGAATCTTACGGTCTTTGGTGCGGGCTATCCGCATACCCCGCGAGATACCGGAGTCGCCATACACCACCGTAGCTAGCCGTGAGAGCGAATCCCAAGAGTAGTAATAGTAAGATCCCTCACCGCCTCATTATGGTACTAGGCTTACCGGTCCCATACCCGCATATGCTTGGTACGTTCAAAGACTTAACCCACATAACCACTGGACCGGAGCCCAGATCCCATGCTCTTACCACGTGAGCAATCCATTTAAGGATATAGTATGATTCCTATCTAGGAACCTATTCTCGCGAGTGAGGTCATCACTCGACTTGTAACGGTCCTATAGCTTAGCGGCTATCGACCTATCATACTAGTAGGGACAAAGGTACCTATGGTTCATGCATCTAGGGTTTCATTCAACTCCCGAACGTAAATGCACAATCATTCATAGATAATTAAGTACGGAATTTGAAAATCGGGTTAGATGCACCGGAGCTTGCCTTCGTCAGCTATGCTAGCTTGGGCACCCTCGGTGTCGAGTACTTCCACGTCTTATCGCAGAGAACCTTCCGCTCCGCCTTCCTCGGTTTCCGGGACCAGGGAGTAATCTCCGTCCGGAAGATCTACACGGAATGCAATGCACTTTAGGTGATGTGATAGTTGTTGTCTTATCCAACTCTAGTTGGTCATATTCACCTTAACAAGCATCTATCTTAGGTTTCTCTTTTAGGAAGGTTATTGGTTGTACATGGATCACTCTTTTACTCCTTATTTGAATAAAGGTTTTATTTAAGCTTATCATTTCATGTGAAAGCTTTATTTCATATTATTTTTACCAACATGGTGTAATTAATATCTTTTATTTATGAATTAAATTTCTTTATCAGTAATATTAATTAACTTCCTTTTATTTATATTAAGTATTATTTCCAAAAAGAAAAAGGATTTAATTAAGGATTTCTCTTTATTTTAATTTCCCTTTAATATTAAAAGGGCATTTAAGCCATTATTTAACAATTAAATTACCAAAAATTAAATGAGTGTTTCTTAAGCCTAACAGTACCTATTCTGGTCCATGGGGCCCACAAGTATGTGTTGGATGCTAGAAAATTAAATATTATTGAAAATAACAAAGGTCATCTAGTGATTCAACTTAAATGCAAATAAAAATAAATAAGCATCAAAATCACCCAAACTTCCTGGTGGATGCTGCCTGGTCCTAAACAAGTCTAAAAAGCTAGCATGTTCACATGGAACCTCTACTGAATTTGGTTTATTAAATTACAAAGGAAAACATGCATTAAACAAGAATAATTGTTTCTGTTACTCCTAAATTCATGATTAATTCACAGGAGGTGCCTTTTGGCATCCCAAGACAGTGTGCACAAGTTGGGCTCAAGAACATGAAAAATCATTTATGTAGCTCCGCAGAGATGGAAAAACATTTTTATAAAAAGATTCACATGATAACTTTGTGCAATTTTTGGCACAGCATCTAGTCTTACTCTAACACACATCATATCCAAAGCCTAGCTACGGAGGAGCTGTACATTTCAAGATATGACATATTCAAGCATAACACATTTGAAATTTTCCTGCCAAAACTACTTTGATTCTAGTCACAAGTGTACCACACATGGGTGGGGCTTGACATCCCGAGACCTACAAAATTTGTTTGAGAATTTTTGGAATTTTCTGTGATTTTCTAGGGATTTTCTAAGACCGTGGACCGAACCGCAATTAAACTAAGTTAAGAATCCTTGCACATATGCCCCCGGGTTCACATCTATGCCCTTGCCGGCGGCGGGAGGGTTCGCCGACGGCGATGTGGGGCCCAACCACGACAACAAGCGGCACCATGATGAAATTGAGCTCACCACGGTCCGGTTGGTGGTGGTGGCGAGGGTGGAGCCGGCTCCGGCGACGGCGCACGGCGGCGGCCGGCGGCGCGCCTCGGGAGGGCTCGGTGCGGTGCGGCGGGGAGATCAAATTGGCGCAAATAAGCGCGCTTGCGAGCCGTCCCGGATGCTCGGGAGCCTAGCGGTGTGCTTGGACGGCGGCGAGCGCGGGCCGGAGGGCTAGCACCGGCGGCGGCGGACGGCGGCGGCGATGGCGCGGGCGGCTCGGTGCGGCGCGCGAGGAGAGGCGGGAGGCTTTATACCCGGCTCGGGCGGCCCGTGGGTGACGCGTTGGTGACGGCGGGGAGATGCGGCCGGTGCTACGGCGCGTCGGGTCGCGCGCGCGCGGCGCGCAACGCCGCCGACGGACCGCCGGTCCGTGGCGCGCGCGCGCGTGCGGCGGCGCGGACGCCAAGGCGCCTCGGGACGGTGCGCATCGGGGCGCGCGTGCATCGGGACGCGGCATGGCGCGGACGTCGAGGTCTCGGGCGGCGTGGGCACGGCCGCCGGGGCAAGACCGGCGACGGCGGCACGGCGGCGCTCGGGACGCGCACGACGTCGCGCATGGCGTGCTCTAGCTGCGGGCCGTGCCGCCGGTGCCATCTTTGACTCGATTTTTCTCAAAATTTTTCAACGAACCGTACCAAGTGATGAATACCAAAGTTGTAGATCTAGGTACCAGCTACAACTTTTACAAAGGTTGTATAGGGTTTTGTTGCCTAGATTTGAATCGTGTAAGTGCCAACTTTGAATGTCGGCGGGGTTACGCCAACGGTGATTTACGGCTTGTAAGGGCTTTTTCACAATTTTCCCCTCCAAATCAGCAATGCCACTCTACATGAAAGTTGTGTCCCTCAACAAGATCTACAACTTTCCCAAAGGTAGAATTTTAAGTGTTTAGGTGAATTTTGGGGAACGCGGCAAAAGTTCCGGACACCCGTGGACATTGGGTGGCAAGGGGGCTTTGACCCACCCTTTGACCAAGGGTTGGCCCCACAAGTGTTTTACTTGTTCACTAGGGTCAATTAGGGGTATGTCGGGAGTTTTCATGGGTGAGGGCCCGGAGTTGACCTAGGGTTGACCATTTGACCAGAGCTAATCGTGTCATTAATGTTGACGATGGTAATTAAAAACACCGGGGCGTCACAACCGCCGGACTACGTACGGTCGGAATTGTTCGATGAGGCGGTGGACCGGCACCATCGCTCGTACGTGTCGGCTGTTCTAGGGTGGTCCGCTCGGGTCGATACGTTTTCGGACGACCCACACGATGCTGCCGATACACCCGCGGTGGATTCCGAAGTACGTAATTCATATTTATTATTTATTCCCGTTTCTTTACCATAGTAATTGCGTTAAGTAAACTAATATTTTTTCAGACTACGCGCTGTAGGACTTCTCCCTGTTGCGCGATTGGTCGAGGGGGACAGGTTACGAGCTGAGGTTCCCCGGGCGAAGCGGTTGACGAGGTTCAACTTCGACGCACCGCTGATCGCCGCATTCATGGACGGGTGGCGACCAGAGACGCACACGTTCCACTTCGCCGTCGGCGAGATGACTCTCAGTCTGGAGGACGACACGATGTTGGGAGGACTGTCGTGTGCTGGCCAGGCGATGGGGGCGATCGACATCCCCTCGACGTGGCGGACGCGCTTCTCGCCGATGCCGCTCGCCCTTCGTCGACCCCACGGGCCCACCTGGACTTGGATCCAGCAGTTCAGCGTACGTGATTCTAACTCTTATTTTCAACGTTTGTATGCATTTAAATGAATGTGATGATGGACCTTTGTGTGTGTGCAGGCTGACTA
Source organism: Cenchrus americanus (assembly GCA_947561735.1). Classification (NCBI taxonomy): domain Eukaryota; kingdom Viridiplantae; phylum Streptophyta; class Magnoliopsida; order Poales; family Poaceae; genus Cenchrus; species Cenchrus americanus. The sequence goes on from OX387245.1 coordinate 51,280,383, forward strand.
CATGGCGGACGATGCCGACGACTAGACGTCAGACAGGTTTTTGGAGGTCTACCTGCTATGGCTGTTTGGGTGGATGCTGTTCTGCGAGTCAGTGGGAGACTCGGTGTCGCGGTACCTGATCCCCTGGGCTCAGAGGATCGCCGACGCACCCCTCGAGCGGATGCCCCGGATCGGTGGGCGCGGCGGCCGTTCGGCGCCTACCTACGGGGGGCTGTGTTCGGCAGTGACGAGACCGACGAGTAGGGAGGCGATCTTCCTGGGTGCCCTCTCCTGCTCCAGATCTGGATCCACGAGCGGTTCGACATCGGTCGGCCCAGGACGGACCTCTCGGAGTACGAGCCGGCGGCCGACGGCACCGACCTATCAGACCTCCCCACCATGGGTTCTTTGTGGTGTCTCCGAAAGGTAATGACCTCCCTTTACGTGATTCTTCGTGTTATGACTTATGTAGTTCCGTTCACTTAACTTTTCTCGTTCTTTGTAGCACGTTTGGGCTGGAGAGCAGCCGAAGAAGGCCTACAAGGACTTCGTTGGTCAGATCGACCGGATGGTCGATGCCCAAGTCCGGTGGACGCCGTACGCTACTGCCATGGTCGCTGCCCGCGCAGCACAGGGGCTCTTGTCCCTGTGGTCCCGAGACCAGGCCTACTAGATGACGCGGCAGCGACCGGTCTTCGATGTATACATCGAGGAGTAAGCCGTCCACCGGGTGACGAGGTAGTTCGACCTCTTCTAGGCTGCGCCAGTACCCGTTGCGCCACGTCTGCCGTCTACCACGCACGGGTGAGCTACCATTTGACAGGTCTAAGTATTTTCCGTTACAAATATTCAGTTGCCAATAATTTTATGTTTCATGTTCTATGCTAGGTGGATGCGTAAGGGCATGTCTGCGGTGACGTCGTTCTCCGACAGGCTGCAGCCGTATATGGCAGAGTGGGCGTCCGCGGCGCTCGAGCAGAACGTCGTCACCGAGCAACGCCTTCATGACGCCGCCGCCTGTACCTATCGAGGATGCGGAAGCGGGTGACGTACGTGCCTGCTACCCCGCCACCGCCACCTGTCCCGAACCATGACAGGGTCCTGCCGGACGCGACCTACCCGGTGCGCCGAGACCAGATCGCCGACACAGCGGTAAGCTACGATACCGCAAACAAATTACATTCATATGACTTTTCATTAAAACATGTGTTTCTAATTTGTGTGTAGCACGACGCGCTGGCTGAGGTCGTGCGGCTCGCATCGGGCGCGATCGGGCAGTGCTTCTCCTGGAGGCCTCAGGAGCACCGGAACACGTACAAGAGGATCCTCGCTGCGGCCATGAGGTACTCCGCCGTCGTGAACTACGCCGGGGCCGTAGAGATTCCTCTCCTCTCGCGCCACTCAGTGTCGTCCTCGAGCTCCGCCTCGACAGCGGCTTCGCAACCGATGCCTGCTAACTTTGCCGGTGGGTTCTCGGCTCCGAGGGTACAGCAGCACCCACAGGCGCAGGGCCCACACGCCTACGTGCAGCAGCCGTTTGCTCCACCTAGCGTAGGTACTTTCAGCAGACCTTATTTTTACCTAATAGACGCAATTATTGTGGGTTTGTGATTATACTATATTCTAATCGTACAGGGCGACCGCTGCCGTCGCCGATGTGTACGCTAGGAGGTTCCAGACAGCCGGCGTTTCAACTTCCAGCGACAGATATTCCTTCGTCGTCCACTCCGCCTATGTTCTAGTTCCAGGCTCAACCTAGTACTTTCGACACGGGCGCCAAGGACCAGTTGGCCTGGGATGAGATTCGGTACGGCGACATTCTCGCGACCATGGAGGGCGCCCCGCAGCAGGCCGACGAGCTTGCCGCGTCACAGTTGACACACGGCCACCACCGGTTTTGACTCAGCCGTCACAGTTGGCGGCCGGCGGAGCGACCACGGCCGACGCGGCGACACCGGCGAGCGGCGGAGCGTCACCGGCGGGCGGCGAGAGCGACACCGGATGCGCAGGCTCGTCGCGGCGGCCATGGCGACACCGTCTCCTGAGCAGCTAGCACCGCGGGTCGTCAAGGCACGTGACCTGTGGACGTACGACCGGGACCACACCTGGGCTGGCGCTAGAGCTGTTAGGGGGAGAGGGGCCGACGCATTTAGATGTAGTACTATGATTTTGTATAAACTTTCCCCTTTGTGATTATGTATATTCCCTTGTAACTATTTCTTTGTCGTTGATTAGGATATTCCCTTGTGATTATGCTTGCACTTATTAATTTTGTCGTTTTCAAAAAGTTAAAAGTGTTTTAAAAACCAAAAACTAAAAAAAGACCTTGCCGCCGTGTGACACAGCGGTACGGACCTGCCGCCGTGCCGCTCGGCGGCGGGTCCTGGCGCCGCGCTGCCCACCCTGGCACAGGAACCAGACTCCTACCGCCGCGCCCCACGGCGGCAGGGACTTAATGCCGTAGGATACGGCGACAGGAGCCTACTGCCGCGGGGTACGACGCCAGATGTACATTTGTCGAAAATTTTGATTGGACCATTTATTTTTCGAAAATCATAACATATTAAATATATATAAAAAAATTGGTTCCATCAATCGCCGGGATTCGCTGGATCGGCTCCGGTTGATATTTGGACGTGGGTAGAGCAGATTTGACTTTTCGAGAGCACTGTGCACATCTGCAACTGCAAGTCTGCAACCTTGGTGGTGGCTGATGGCTGATGCTGATTTGTTATGAGAGAAAAGTAATCTTTGGTGGCTGGTTTGTTACGAGAGAAAGTATCTACTGGTTGGTGGCCGAACGAACGGGGATTACCCCGGCGTCCGGCGGCGTCATCTAGCTGATGACTTGCTGGTTGCTCGAGTAACAAGATCCTGAAAACTGTGTGTAGTATTCGGGTCGACAAAATGAACCATTTCAGCTACACACTTTCTAAACTCGTGATGGCGCATTATGCATGTAACCAGCTTTATATAGATTCATATAGATTCATAACGAAACTCGAAAGCACATGCAAACTGAATCCTCTCCATTTTCCACCCGCCGCACTTGTTGCAGCTGTTCTTCGCAAATTACAAAGGAAGAATCGCACTCGCCAGCGCAATCCTATCTCCCTTTCTGTCCATTCCCGCCGTTAACAGCAGATAGAAAGCAAGATAGAGGTCGAGAGCCCTGCGTGCAAAAGGGGACGAACGATGCCACCTGATACTATGCTATGGCCATGGCAAAATGGCGTGGCTTTAATCTGTCGCGCGCGTGCCGGCCTCACAGCCTCAGCGTCAGATCCAGGCCGCCGCCGGCGGCGGTACTCAGCGAGGACCCGTCGCTGCTCCCGCCCGTGTCCGTGGAAGCCGTGGCACGACGACGACGACTGCGAGGTCCGACGTCGTAGAGGATTCCCCTGAACACGTGCCCGCCGATGGTGACAGTGGCGTGGTACGCCACCTCCGCATCATCAGGCCCCAGCCACACGCGGCGGAACACAACAGCATCCAAGTTCACCTCCCGCGCGAACCTCTCCGGCACCGCCGCCGCCGGCTGGCCAACTGCACGGTGCGCGCGCACGCACCGGAAGAGTGCGGGGGCAAGAGAGTTAGCAAGTGTTGGAGACGAGGCGATGCCGCCCCCAACAAGGCTACAACATTAAACATGTACCGGACGATGACGTGGTGGTGGTCGGGGTGGCGACGGCGTCAAGCGGGCGCTTGCGACTGGGTGCGGCGGCGACGGTGGCCGCGGGCGCGGTGAGCACCTGCTGGCGCTCGCTGCTCGGTGACGACGAAGCGGGGACGTGGGCCGGGCAGACGAAACCGCGGCCCCAGCAGCAGCTGCGGCAGCGGTGGTGCGCGCAGCCCGCCATGGCCAGGAGCCAGCAGTCCTGGCATCTGATGATCCCGCCGCCGGGGCTGCCTCCCCCGTCGGCGTGCGTGCCGCCGCTCGGTGGTGGCATCGTCGACGATGATGCGGCAACATTCACAGGCTGCTGCTGCTGCTGCTGCTGCTGATGCCGTAGCTCGAGGCTCCCCTCCGCGCTGGTGGCGGAGAGGACGGAGGCGGCGGCGTCTATGCGGGGGTGCATTGTCGGGAGAGCGGGAGCCGGGAGCGACGGTGCGGCGAGGGCAGGCACTAGGCACGAGCATGAGAGGCGCGGCCAGGGAGTGGCAAGTTTAGAATGGAGCCATGGAGGTGAGTTGGGGAGCTCGTGGGCTCGTGCTTGTGCATAGGCAATTAGGCATAGCATAGTACAGTAGGCTGAGCCTGAAACAAGGGCATGCATGCCTATCCCGGCTACGGTACGATTGACCCGAGCTACGGATGCGACTTGTGAGTACAGAACTAGAGATGCCAATTGCACATGATGTTTTTTGGTACGAAAAGAACTGTACCATTGCGCACTGCTCATGGACAACTACTACTTGTAGCTGCCTGTGCGTGTATGAAACTGTGTTCGGCAAGACGGCAAACTGTGCCACCGAGCGCGGCTGCAAACGTGCACCATGCAAAATTGCTGCATCCAAGTTACGATGCCACGATGGAACCCTCGTCATGCATCCGTCCTGTTGTTGGCCAGGGATCAAGCTTGGGCTTGCCGCCGCTGATCTCATCTCTGCTATTGTCATTGTTGACGTACGGGGTCATTCGCACGTCGAGAGTCTTAGACACAGCGCAGGGCCGCAGTGACCCTACGAACAATTCTACACACGCATACAGCAAACTGATGAGCTGGCGAATCTTCAAAATTAACGAAGTAATCAATGACGCATCACTATCGACCAACACATGGACGACAACTGAAGAATATCAGTACAAACATCACTTTTGAGTCGAGAACTCTGAAAGTCACCGGTCAAAAGGCTAGTGACGGAATTACAAGGTGCGGCAAGTCCACAAACTACATAAGAAGTTGCAGGCATATCGCAACGAGTACAAAGCAGAGACGGAAAACACAACGCAAGGAACACAAAGATTACATTTTACCTATGTCAAATCAAGCTACAACCGAGCAACGTGCTTGCCAATTCCGCAAGAGCCGAGGAGTATCCGCACCACCCGTCACAGCTACGCGCACCCTGTGTGTCATCCTCCAACGACTTGGGAGAGCTCGCCCAACAGGACGGGGGCTAAGGGTGGAGGGGGAACAACTTGATTTGAGTGTTGCCGGAGACGACGACCTCCCTTCGAGCTAAGGGCAATACCAATTGAGCACATCCGGGCGTCGCATACCGCCATCCAACACCATTTGAGGGGAGGAAGCCCCAAAGGAGGAAGGGCTGGTAAAAGGTGAGTGTCGGGGTTCTCTACCGCCGGCAGTAAATTTATATCGATTGTGCGTCGGGCTCGGATGGTTAGCGCAGGAGACAACGAGATTTATACTGGTTCGGGCCTCCGAGGAGTAATACCCTACGTCCAGTGCGGTGCTACCGTGTTCCTGAGCTAGGTGTGCTCGTAGTAGGGGTTACAAGCTGGTCGGGAGAGGGTGTCGAGCCCAAGTCCCGAGAGATGGTGTTCGATCCTGTGTAGGTCTAACCCTTGTAACCGCTGCCCTCCTCTCCCTTTTATAGTCACAAGAGGAGGGGCACTAGGGGAAGTAAAAAAGTTACAGTGCTTGGCAGCTGGCACGTCCCGTCGTACGTCGCTGTCCATCAGGGTGCATGGAAGCCAAGTCGTGATGCCTTGTCGGGGGAGCCGCCGCGTGGCCGGGCTGGACTGTTCACTCCGGGACGCTTGGCCTCCTCCCCGAGTAGTTTGGGCTTGTCTCGGTCTGCGTGAGTACTTGCCTAATTTGCCACGCCCGAGCCTATGTCTAGGCTTGTGCGCGTCGTAGAGGGTGCTTGAGTGCCTCGGGCTGAGCTTGCGTGCGGCAGAGCGGGAGATGATGACGATGTGATGGTCACGCAGCTGGTCAGACTAGCATTAAGGCTCTTGGCAGGGCGGAGCGCCCGCGTGGCCGCCAGCTGTTGCGCTTCATGACATGGATATTCGTTCCTCCGCACGTGTCGGTGGCGATGCTCGAGCCGTGCGTCTGGGCCCACACACCAGTCAGGACTGGACTTGTCGTGCGAGGCGGAGACTTGTCGGGCGAGGCGGAGACTTGCCGTACGAGGCGGAGACTTGTCGTGTGAGGCGGAGATTTTCGTCTAGTGGGAAACTGGTCGAAGATGCGGCCAACTAGCCAAAGACTGGATGTCTTGCCAGTGTGGGTCTTAACTAGGGTTCCTTCTCCTCCTTGTCCTGAATCTTTTCCTTGACATTGTCAATCTTGGGCTTCACATTACCAATCTTGTTGGATCATCTTGTTGTCTTAGGAGAGATAATCTCGCCGTCAAAGGGGGCCTTAATCCGAGCCCTCGTCAGCAAGCTTCACCACCCGACATTTGATTTGGTATTTCCAACAACAAGGAGAGCGTCGACGAAGTAGAGGCGTCGGAAGTAGACAAGCAGAGCCACGGTAGAGGTGAACAGGCAGATCCGTAGGGCAATGTGGGATAGAGTCCAAAAGGGGTGACAATGACGCTCATTTGTGTGAATGTGAGAAACCCACACGAGCACCGGGCGCGAAGCTTTTGCTGCACAGATCGAGGACAAGAATTACCTTCGAGCAGATGCCGCGGAGGCTCCGAAGAGGCCCCGTGGGCACACCCGCACAACCACTACGCAGGTCGCACATGTTCGCCCGGAGAGGAGACTCGCACAACCATTGTACCAGTCTGAGAGGAGCTGGCGAACAACATCAGTCGACGAGGTGGGACTCTCGACCAGCACGCAGGACGAACCGTTGCCGGAATGGACGGGAGCGCATGGCAACGGTGGAGCGCTATTGAGGACCAGGCGCGATGGCCAGCACCACCGCACCAGGGGCCATTGCTCCACAGCAGTGCACGACGGATCTGAGCAAAAACATAGGGGGGAGGGCGAACCAGATTGCGCCGGGAGATAGGGAGGGTGGGGAAGTTGCTTCCGGCACCATGCCGGCCACACCACCCCCCGCTCCTGGACGAACCGTCATCAGCCTCACTGAGGGGACGACGATGGCCCGAGAGGGGGATAGGTGCAAGCGGCCGACGGAGGTGACGAGGCGGAGACAGTGGTTGGGCAGCCCGGGGCGGAGGGCGGTGGGGGTGGGGGGGGAGGGGCGGCGAGCTTGGAGAAGGCACGAGCTGGGGGAGACAGCGACATGACGAAGGGGGGGGGGGGCGCACCGGGCCGCAACGACGGCGGCCCGACGACAACTGGATCTATGGTTGGAAGGGTAGGGCGAGCGAAGAGGGCAGTCTCCGGTTGACCGCGACACGAGGGTGGATCCGGCGCCGGCGTCGCCGGATGCGGCCCCCGGCACCCCGAATGCGCCGCCTCCGGCGCGGCGGCGACCAACGCGGGTGGCGGCACCACGGGCGCGGGCGCGGAGGGGTGCGGACGGCCGGTGGATTCCCGTCGTCGCATTCCTCGTAGGGGAGCCCCGTTTTTTCCGGGGCCTGGCTCGAGTGACGGCGGGAGACGCTGGATTGGGGGGCGGTGGTGGTAAGGGGACTTGCCCGAGTTGCCTCCTGGGGAGACGACGCGGGGGCGCTCTCTTGCCGAATCTAAAATTTCACCGTAAACCTTACGAGTGAGCTAAAGTCAACCGGCATGGCCGCATGGCAAAGGAACTCAGCAGCTGACGACTGAGGGCACCGGCAACGAGCCGATAAGATGTGGCGATAGAAGTCCACGTCAGAGAGATGAGGAGAGAGAAAAGAAACGTCGCTACACGCAGCGACACTCATTACGTACGAGAACCCACGCCAGCTAGCCCCACCAACTTGATTTAGGCTTTATGATGCCTTGCAATTGCTGAAATGAGTATTAAAAAATTCATGACACGCGGACCCACATCAATTAGGGACTTGTGCTATAGCTAAACCATTAGAGCAGGGTTAATGAATTCGCCTGCTAGCGGGCGTCTCGGCCGCTGATGTGGCTCGCGGTGATGGTGGGTCCCGCCACTAATTACTGCACAGCATCCAGGGCAGCCAATAGCAATCGGGGCAGGCCACATAAATCGCATTTCGCCAGCTTCCGGCGAGCGAGTCCTCAGACGTCCATCTCCTTCTCTCTCTTCCTTTCTCTCTCACCCACGTCGGACTGCGCCAGCTTCTTCGCCCATCGTAATACTTGCTCTTAAAGAGATTATCTATATCTTGTGGTATATCCGAAGTGGTGATTACTATAGAGAGCAAACACACGTTGTTGCTGCGGGTTTCCTGACGAGCACTGCGCGCGCGCCCTCGGAAACGAAAAGCGGACGCTCGGGGGCTCGGGAGGAGGCGGTAGCTTGCATAATCATGACGTCGGCGCTTTTCCGGCCAGTCCGATAGGACTGAAGCCAATTGATGCTGATGCAGATGCAGCTAGCGGTTCCAAGACGTCCGAGCTTTGTATCGGCCTCGAGATTTTGGTTGCCTGCACCAGCTTCGTGTGTGCAAGACGTTCCTCGGACCTCGGCTACTGTAAATACTCCTCGGAGTACATTATTATTCATGTATCACATTAAATAATATTTTCTCTCACAGTACGTTACTTTTACAGCAATTTTGTATTATAAAATCTGCGTAAATTTGCACATAAGCAACCTCTAGGCTATTTATTTTGTTTCTGTCCGAGTTTGGCTCACCATAGTTCAAGCAAAACATGTAGTATTGCACGTCGTGTGAGATAGAGATACGTGAACGTGATTAATCGAACAACAGCTCTTACTAGCTAGCCTGACTGTAATGATCTCTAGGTAATCAAAGAAAATGTTGTCGCATCCACAGAACTTAACACAACGCTGACCTGACGACTGACTCTGTGCAAGCCAGACTTGGCTGGGCAACGAGCCCGTGTGCAGCAGCCAGCGTGCTGTTGAGACCCGAGGTATAGCCTATCGTTCCCTTTCCCTCGATCGATCGTTGCAGTCGTGTGCCCATTCCAAGTGGAATCATGGTACGTTCCGTTAATTTCCACGAAGGGCGCTGGGACACGGAAGTATCATTGCCGCTCCGAGGACGCGACAGATGCTGGCTGGAGGGAGGGGGACATCTCATCCGTCCGTTGGTCGTAGCGACTAGCGCCAGAGTGCTTCCGAGGGCCCTGGCCCGGACTCGCTCGGGTCAATGGTGCCCCCCGGGCAGTGTGACGCTGCACTCCCCACGCACACCAATTGACGAGACGGAGCAGCAGAAAGCGTAGGGGAAGCACGCATACGTAGCTCCTACGCAGTACTGTACTCCGTGAGAGCGACTAACCAGACTAGCTAGTGCAGGATCTACAACCAAATCCAAATGCTTGTCGCTCACTCATAACCTACGCCTACGCTTATGCCTGCGACGATCTACGCTGCACTTTTGGCAAGGGTCGGAGAAGAGGCGAGTAGGTCAGTAGGTGGTTGACTACGCCGTACTAGGGTATACTAGTTGCGGCAGACGTAGATCTTGGCCGTCTGGCCGCGCGCTCGCGTCAGCCGTCAGTGACTAGCGCTAGGCCACTGCTGGGTCTCTGCGGCCCTCTAGCGCTAGGCTTCTTCGCTCCAATCCTCCTTGGCAGTGGCAGAGAGATTACAATCTGCACCGTTTTATACTAGGTGACCAGTTCGCAGTGGTAGGGCGCTAGTAGTAGTGCCGTTCCCCGCGTAAACATTTTCTTTTCTCGCCGTAAAATGGCAATACCATTGTACTCCATCCGGTTCTCTATCAGAAGTGGTTTTGTCCCAGGTTTGAGTCAAACATTGAGAATATAAATCATGAATAACTTTTAATTTGATGAATTTTAAATGTGAAAATCATACAAATAGATTTGTTTTGAAAATTACTTTCATAAGAATGTACATATATATATAACTTTCCAATAGAGATTTTTATAGAAAAGTGAAGTCAAAGTTGTGCTTTGGTGACCGTGTCGCTGTCCTAAACGATTTCTAATATGGAACCGGAGGGAGTACATACTCTGGTGATACTCCCTCCGGTTTGGTAGAGGAAGACGTTTAGGACAGCGACACGGTCTCCAAAGTGCAACTTTGACTTCCTATTTTTACAAAAATAATTATTAAAAACTAACATATGTATACTTTTGTCTCCAAAGTGCAACTTTGACTTCATATTTTTACAAGAATAATTATTAAAAACTAATATATGTATACTTTTATGAAAATATTTTACAAGACAAATCTACTCATGTAGTTTTCACATTTCCAAACTCAACAACTTCAAAGTTATTCATGATTTATATTCCCAATGTTTGACTCAAATCTTGTCCAAAACGTCTTCTTTTACCAAACCGCAGGGAGTACATGTTTCACCTGCTGCCTGCAGCGACGTTGTCTTTTGAAATTTGGGTCATGGCTAAAGTTTCTAACCTTTTCCACTCTCTCCATTACCTCACATTAAATACGTCAAAAGACATATATTCAGAGTATTAAATATAGATAAAAAATAACTAATTACACAATTTGGATGTCCTAGTTAGGCCATGGTAGGATAATATTTACCACAAACAAACGAAATGTGCTACAGTGTGCTACAGTAGTTTCAACAGTTAAATTTGCAAAATTTTCAACCAGCTAAACAAGGCCTTGCAAAGATTTTAGGGTTCCAATTCGTCAAGTTTCACACTGTAAAATTCGATTGGATATTGTGCAGCATTCTCATCCTCCCGTGAGCTCTTCTTCTTTCCCGGCGATTGTTCATCCCAACCGACTTGATTTGGTTTTCCGTGCTAGAGTTTTTTTTTTGTTTGGATTGCAAGTGGGCATCTAAGATATTTCTTGAGTTAGCAAAATAGTTATGTTGATTTGCAAATTCGTTACGATGGCATGTTTATTGTAGTTCATTTCACCAAAGTTTTTTTAATCATAGTATCATACAATACAAAGGATACACTCACATCAACGCACCCATGCTCCGCCCTACGAACATATGTACGTAACCCAACTACTATGAGCACTTTCGAAAAGATTGAGCTGGCGCATATTCTCAAGGTTGACAAAGTCATCGCCAGTACATTATACATTACTCCCTCCGGTTTGGTAATTCTAGTCGTTTAGGACAGGATCATCATTACCAAGGAGCGGTTTATTACGGGTAATTTTTCCATGTTTGTCCAATAAATAGAGGGACAGGTGCATTGTAAGCACCAACCTTGTTTTAGTCTACTGGTTAGCCCAACAACATCGGGCATACTCCCCGAGTACTAATGCAAGGAAGGAGGAAGAGTAGAAGACGGACTCCTACTAGAATTTCTCTCGTACTCCTACTAGGACTCGCTCCATGTAATCCTACTAGGACTCTGCCTTGTAACCGACTAGGAACCCGCCCCCTGGACTATATAAAGGAGGGCCGGGTACCTAGCCGCACATCCCCAATCCCTCCGGGGACAACCCAACACCAAGCGCAGGGCGCCATACTTGATCCCCCAAACGGGAGGTAGGGCTCGCCACCTTGGCGACCCGAACTGTATAAATCTTGTGTCCCGTGTCCTTGCGCATACCTTCGAGTTCTCGGTCTCCCGATCACGATCCTCACCGCACAATCTACTACCTCGGGTACCCCTTGGTAGGTTTGCCGGTCTAAAACACCGACGGTGGCGCGCCGGGTAGGGGTGATCATCACCACGGCGAATTCGAAAGACCCTCGTCAACAAGATCAATCTACTCGTCGACTCGCCGAGATCCATTGAAGCAAGTCGCCTTGCTCTTGTCAAAGCGTAATCAATTTTCCTACGCCACACTTCCGGTTGCTTCGGCACGTCGCGCGGCTCGTTACGCGGCTCGTCGCGCCGCTCGTCGTCGACTACTTCGTCTTCGCCGCGCGTCCGGGGTGCCCTCGGCACGTCGCGCGGCTCGTCACGCGGCTCGCCACGCCGCTCGTCGACTACTCCGCCTCACCCGGGCTCGTCGTCGACTACTTCGTCTTCGCCGCGCGTCGGGGTGCCTCGGCACGTCGCGCGGCTCGTCACGCGGCTTGTTGCGCCGCTCGTCGTCGACTACTCGTCGTCGACTACTTCGTCTCCGCCGCGCGTCCGGGGTGCCTCGGCATGTCGCGCGGCTCGTCACGCGGCTCGTCGCGCCGCTCGTTGCGTCGCTCGTCGCGCCGCTCGTCGTCGACTACTTCATCTTCGCCGCGCGTCCCGGGTGCCCTCGGCACGTCGCGCGCGCTCGCCGCGCCGCTCGTCGACTACTCCGCCTCACCCGGGCTCGTCGTCGACTACTTCGTCTTCGCCGCGCGTCCGGGGTGCCTCGGCACGTCGCGCGGCTCGTCACGCGGCTTGTTGCGCCGCTCGTCGTCAACTACTCGTCGTCGACTACTTCGTCTCCGCCGCGCGTCCGGGTGCCTCGGCACGTCGCGCGGCTCGTCACGCGGCTCGTCGCGCCGCTCGTCGTCGACTACTTCGTCTTCGCCGCGCGTCGGGGTGCCTCGGCACGTCGCGCGGCTCGTCACGCGGCTCGCGCGCCGCTCGTCGACTACTCCGCCTCACCCGAGGCTCGTCGTCGACTACTTCGTACGCGCCGCGTGTCCCGGGTGCCTCGGCACGTCGCGCGGCTCGTCACGCGGCCCGCCGCACCGCTCGTCGACTACGCGCCTCGCCCGGGCTCGTCGTCGACTACTTCGTCTTCACCGCGCGTCCGGGTGCCTCGGCACGTCGCGCGGCTCGTCACGCGGCTCGCCGCGCGCCGCTCGTCGACTACTCCACCTCGCCCGGGCTCGTCGTCGACTACTTCGCCTTCACCGCGCGTCCCGGGTGCCTCGGCACGTCGCGCGGCTCGTCACGCGGCTCGCCGCGCCGCTCGTCGACTACTCCGCCTCGCCCGGGGCTCGTCGTCGACTACTTCGCCTACGCCGCGCGTCCGGGGTGCCTCGGCACGTCGCGCGGCTCGTCTTGCGGCTCGTCGCTCCGCCCATCGTCGACTACTCCGGGCTCGTCGTCGGCTACTTCACCTCCGCCGCGCGTCCGGGATGCCTCGGCACGTCGCACGGCTCGTCATGCGGCTCGTCGTGCCGCTCGTCGTCGACTACTTCGCCTCACGCAGGCTCATCATCGACTACTCCGTGCGCCGCGACTTCGTCTTGCGGCCACACTGGCTTTACTTCAACCACACCGTACGTGGTGACTACTTGTCTCGCGGCAACACTGTCTCTACTTCGAGTATGCCGCGCGCCGCCACGACGTCATCTTCCCCGGTGGCATCGCGCCGACCATTCATCTTCACCAGTTTTCCAAACTAGTCAAGGACGGCAGTCACGCCCCCAACAACTAGTCGGAATCAACTCTGACTAGTCGACTTCAACAACAACCGTCGCGGCTCCATCGCCGATCGCCACGGCTTCATCTACAAGTCTGCCTAGGCAGCAACAGCTAAGTCATTTATCTAAATGATTACTATTTTCTTGGCTTGTTCTCCTCATCATGTAGGACTACTTGCCGACTACTCATTTGTGTATGCTTCTCGGCGGGTTTTCACGGGAGCTACACTCGCGACTACTCTTGGGGTATATCAATCAAGTCGCCACGAGTCTACTTCATCAACTCGGGGGCTATCCCTAGGAGGCGACTTCTAAAGTCCGCTACGCGCGGCAATCTAAAGTCGACTTCTAAAGTCGCATTCTAAAGTCCGCTCCGGTGCGGCATCTTAAAGTCGACTTCGGTCACATCTTCGCCTACTTCGGTGGCATAATACGTGTGTAAGCTTCGATGGAACCTAGGCGTAAGCGGCCCTCGGGTCTGGCGACGATGGAACCTAGCTGCACATGGTCTTCACGCTCTGTACCATGGGTCCAAGTACCCTAAGTACTCGCGCCCCGTACCTTGGGTCTGAAATCCATGGCCCGAGGCACGCAAGCCGACTCCGGTCGCACCCTCAAGCCCGCTGCGGCGGCAACTGTACCTTGGGTCTGAAATCCATGGCTCAGGTACTTAAGCCCACTCCGGTGGCACAAGTCGACGCTAACGGTCGCATTCAAGCCCACTCCGGTGGCACAAGTCGACGCTAACGGTCACACTCAAGCCCGCTCCGGCGGCAATTGTACTTTGGGTCTGAAATCCATGGCTCGGTACTTAAGCCCACTCCCGGCGGCACAAGCCGACTCCGGTCGCAATCTTAAGTCCGCTGCGGCGGCAAAACTACTCGTTTTTTTCGATTTTTTATTCGCTTTGTCTTTCCGGAAAGTGCTTTTTCATTTTTTGCATCTTAAGTCCACCCCGCGTGGCACAAAGTCGACTATTGTAGTCGCATATCAAGTCCGCTCCGCGCGACATCCTAAAGTCGACTTCTAAAGTCGCACCTCAAAGTCCGCTCCACGCGGCACAAAGTCGACTTCAGTTTTCAAGTCGCATCTCAAAGTCCGCTCCGCGCGGCATCCTAAAGTCGACTTCTAAAGTCGCGTATCAAGTCCGCTCCGCGCGGCATCCTAAAGTCGACTTCGGTTTTCAAGTCGCATCTCAAAGTCCGCTCCGCGCAGCACAAAGTCGACTTCGGTTTTTAAGTCGCATTCTAAAAGTCCGCTCGACGACACGACTACTTCTCAAGCTCCACGGCTCGACGCCAAACTCGCTACTTGAAGATAACTTCGGCATGCTTCGCTCGCTCTCAAGCTCGGGGGCTCCTCACCAATCACTACTCGACGTGGCTCATACGGCTCTCTTATCTCGGGGGCTACACGCCGCAAGAGTACTCGGATGATGGCTTCGCGAACACTGAAGACCCTTGGATTGATTACCTAATCATTTCAAGGCTCGGGGGCTACTATGCTACACCCATCATTCAAATTTTTTTCAAGGCCGATGAGTCGGACCACCTTCCGGCCTCGCGGCGGTTCAAGTACTATTGAAGACTTCTCCAAGCGGTACTCGAGGACGCACAAGAACTACTCGAAGAGGCTTCAAGACTACTCGAACTACTACTCTCGACTCCAACGTGCTCGGGGGCTTGTCGGGCATACTCCCCGAGTACTCATGCAAGGAAGGAGGAAGAGTAGAAGACGGACTCCTACTAGAATTTCTCTCGTACTCCTACTAGGACTCGCTCCATGTAATCCTACTAGGACTCCGCCTTGTAACCGACTAGGAACCCGCCCCCCGGACTATATAAAGGAGGGTCGGGTACCTAGCCGCACATCCCCAATCCCTCCCGGGGACAACCCAACACCAAGCGCGGGCGCCATACTTGATCCCCCAAACGGGAGGTAGGGCTCGCCACCTTGGCGACCCGAACTTGTATAAATCTTGTGTCCCGTGTCCTTGCGCATACCTTCGAGTTCTCGGTCTCCCGATCACGATCCTCACCGCACAATCTACTACCTCGGGTACCCCTTGGTAGGTTTGCCGGTCTAAAACACCGACAAACACGTCCGAAGGCAGACTTGGCTGTGAGGTTGCCGGTTCGAGTCATTGTTGCTGTGATTTTTTTTGCATGGTACGGCGACTGTGCGGCCAGCAGACAGCCTCGAGGACCGGCGAATTTTTGCATGGTACGGCGACTGTGCGGCCAGCAGACAGCCTCGAGGACCGGCGAACGTGGCCTCGCCGCCGCCGTCGGTCTCCACGTCCGCGTCCTGCTTCTTCCACTGCATGTCCGACGGCAGCACCATGACGCGCGTCACGGTGTCAGCAGTGGCGGGGGAGTTGTTGTCGTCCTTCGGCACCATGGCGAGCAGAGAGTCGGAGTGCGAGGCCGGCACAATCGAGTAGTTCCTCCGACGTGAACTCCATGGAGTCCGGCGCGAGTTCTGACGTCGCATCCATGGCGCACAAGCAGGCCCGACGGCTAGTAGATGAGCAAGCGCGGTGGCTAGGTGCAGCAGCAAGCCAGCAAGGTCTAGCTAGCAACGAGCAGCAGGTAGTACGCGCGGTGGTGAGGGCGTGCAGATGAGGAGGCGCGGGCGTGCGGCGTTACTGCGGCGCGTTAGACGAGGAAGCGGCGCCGTATTTACTCGGGGGCAAGGTGGTCAAAAAGGGCGTGTTTGATTTGGGCTCAAATAGGCGGCTCGAGCTCCCCAGGTGCATCTCATCTTGTTTGATTCCATTTCACTGTAGCTGAGCCTGTCTCCTGCCGTGCGAAAAACACTCTCTCTCCTGGCTCCCGTCCAACGCTCATGGGGGTTCGTTTTTCTGGAGCCAGGCTCGCTCGTGCTTGCGCGATGCTCAGTGGAAGCATCCCGTCACCTCCCCTCCAGCAAGCCCTCTTCCTCCTCCCTGCCGTCCTCCCCCTCCACCTCCACCGCCACAGCCGCTTCCTTCCACTACCTCACTAGGCACGCGGGAGGCCGGCGCGCGCGGATGGGCTACCTCCTCCTCCTCTCGCCGTCGCCGTCGCCGCCGCTCGCCTTCCACTACCCCCGGCTCGCCTTCCACTACCCCGGCTCGGCCTTCGGCGGTGCCGCCCGCCGCGGCCGCGGCCGCGCGCGGCGAGGCGCCGCCTCCGTCGTCGCGTCCGTGCCGGGGATGACGACCACGCGCGAGCGCGTCGTCGCCGGCCCTCGACTCCGTAATCACCGGGTACTCCCCGGGCCCGTCGGAGGCCATGACGGCGTACCCGTCCTGCACGAGAGGAAAGGCGCGCGGTCGTCGTCATCAAAGCATCAGCACATGGCCCGCCCGCCACGGCGCGGGCGGCGGAGAGGAGGAGGAGAAAAGGGGGGGTGGCGGAATGGAGCGACCGAACCGACCTTGATGGAGGCGCGGAAGGGAGGGAGCGGATCGGGCGCCTGGACCTCCTCGGCGAGGACGAGGCCGAGCGCGTCGTGCAGCGGCACGCCGCGCGGCGCGCGCGCGGGCCGACGCCGCGGCGGACAGCACCGCCGCCAGCTGCAGCATTTTTTTATTTTTTTTGAGCCTTCAATTTCTCCGCCGCGGTTCCGCTCTTCCGCCTCCGTGAAGCCGCGGCCGCGACCACGACCGGTGAGAGGCGTCGGCGTGAGCTGTGGGGTGGCAGCGGGCGCAAGCAGGTACTCTCGGCGGCGGCGGCGCAATCCAGCTCGAGCGACTTGCAAGTGTTCGACGAAATGAGTCAATGGAAAGAGCAGGCAAATGATGGACGGTAAGGTTACATGTTCCTGGGTGCAAGGTAGCCATACCACTGATACAAGCAAATCAATCACGTTCTCTGCTGAGCCTGGATCATTTGGTGCAATTGAATCAAACAAAGACAGCTGCCCTCCGGAGCTTGGGCGTGGGCGCGCGAGCACGGCTCTCCGGCCGAGCCTTGTAGAGCTGCGAAATCAAACACGTCCAAAGTCACTCGCGAGGCGTACGGCGACTTGTATTTCGTAATCGCAGTCTCGGCCAGGACGACTTGAATTGCCGAACTGGAGGGAGTACTGTCTACGGACACGTTGCCTAGCACCGATGCGGGACTCGGTGTTGACTCCCAATTCTGAAATTTTGCCGGCTCAACGGTAGAGTTGCCTGGATGGATGAGTGTGTGTGCGCACTCTGTGGTTCTTAAAAAAAACTCCCCTAGAATGGAAGAGATATTAACTTGAGCGGGCCGCCGCCGTGCTTACAGGCCCTTGTTTGGCCGTGCGACCATGGGCACATAGTTAGTTAATGGAAAAAGTCCATTACACAACCCTCATCTATAGTCACTGTCTCGATATCAACCTCTAGCCACAAAACCAGACATTAGACACCCACCAACCACTAAAACCGTCCATTCAACCCCCCTCGGTGGATTCATATGTTCTTTTGGGTGGTTTTCGTTGATGTGGCGGTGGGTCCCACATGTTAGGCCGCCACGTCAACTTACTCCTCTCCACCCCACCATTTAGCTGACGGAGCTCCCGACGGCGGGCTGCATCCCCCTCATCGCTATCTCTACTGGCGGCGTCGAAGGCTCATCGTCCTTGTCCCCTCCACCGCCCGCTCGCCGCCACCGCCTCCACGGCCGCTTACGCCGCGCCGGCCTTCATCGCGCTCCCTGTTCCCCTCCTCTAGAAGCACGACGAGCAACACTTCCGCGGCCGGCCCTCGTCGTCGCCACGACCACGCATGCGGCCGGCCCCGATGCACCCGCCCGAGGTGCGCCACGAGGCCGCCGTCGTCGTACGCGTCGTAGAGCGGCGGGCACGGGTGCGCCAACGCGTCTCGGGAGCCCGTCTCGATGTCCTCGAGCGGGCACCCCGCCGCATCACGAGAGGTCGGAAGGCGGCACAAAGGAGAGCGCGGCCGGCGACTCGCGGGGGACGCGTCGGGAGTCCGACGGCGGCGGGAGTGGCGCGGAGTGCCCGCTCGGCAGCGTGGGCTTGCCCTCGCAGAGCATGCGGGTGAAGGGCGCACAGGGGGACCAGACGAGGTCGCTACCGGTGTCGAGGAAGAGGGGCACAGGCGCCGCGGCGGACATGGGCCCCACAGACAGGGACATCGTATAGTCGCTGCCCGGGGCGAGCGGGAGCGAGAGCTAACGGGGGTGAAGCCGGGGCTCCCGACCTCGATCTGCTCGCGCACCACCGGAGGCTTGCACGCTGGACGGGGAGGATGGGGACGCCGCCGCTGGTGCTGGACGCCGCCGCCTGTGATGAATGGCGACGGAGGTGCGAATCGAGAGCGTCGGCAACCCGACCTCCACACGGGGTGGGATCTCCTTGTCCCTGCTCTGGCCTCGGGTGAAGTGACCTGTGGCGGAGCAGGTCCGCCGCGGCAGCCCACAGGTGGCGCGAGTAGACGCCGACCACCGCGGAGAGAGCCGGGGGAGCGCGCGCGAGAAGGAGATCTGCCGCGGTTGCGGACGGCGCACGTGAGCTCCATGAGCTCCGCCCGCCGCCGACCAGCGTGTGTAGAGTAGGATGCAGCCCGCGCAAGATGGAGCTCTGCCGCGGTTGCGGTCGGCGCACGTGAACTCCACGAGCTCCGCTCGTCGCCGGCCAGTACGCGGACAACAGGGGATGGCTCGAGCTTGAGAGGAAGAGAGAGATTAGGAAAAAAATTGGTAACCTGGATTTCGACATGTGGGTCCTATTATGCCATGTATGCGAAAACCGCCCCAACAACCATCAAGGGGTGTAAATCAGACGGTTTTCATAGTTCGTGGGTGTCCCATGCCTGGTTTTGTGGTGGGGGTTGACACCGAGTACCTATACATGAGAGTTGTGGAATGGACTTTTCCTTTTTTTAATGCACCTTTGCAAAAGTTGGGCCTGAAGTTAAAAGTTGGCGACGCCGTAAGCAGAAGCAGAGCCGTATCATCCCATCCACCGATTCAGTCCCAAGTCCAGCCAGATTTGTGTCGTCTTCGCCGGAGACGGAGAGGCACCATGGTACCGCGGCTGCACTTCGTCTCCCCGCGCCACCCGCTCGCAGACAAAAAGACAGCGCGAACTACTCGCTCGCCTTGCATGCAACGACGCGCCCGGCACGCCTACCTCGTGATCCCTTTCCTCTCCTGGCTACAGGATGTGTTCAGTTTTATGTCTGCGATGGATGGATGCTGTGCACGAAAACACCACAGCAAAGGAGGGGAAAGGGCAAGGCGATGGCGATCGGAACGCCATAAAGGTAAACACCAGAGAGCTCTCAGGCCGCACAAGGAACCAGGCCAGACGATGCAACCATGGAGCATAAGCGCCAGCTCTGCGACATGCACCGCACCCGCCGCCGCCTCCGCATCCTCGGCACCGTCCTCCTCGCTGCCCTCCTCGCCGGCGCCGTCGCGCTCGCCGTGTACTTCACCTACCGCCCGGTGAAGCCGCAGGCCTCCGTGGCGCACGCCGCAGTGTACCAGCTGGCGAGCGCCGGCAACTCCTCGGCGGAGGGCTCGGCAGCGCCCTACGCGATCGCGGCGCGCGCGCAGTTCACCCTGCTGCTGCACAACCCGAGCGACCGCGTCTCGGTGCGCTACGGCGACCTCATCGCCTACGTGACGTACCGCGGGGAGCCGGTGGCGCCGCCGGTGGAGCTCCCCGCGGTCGTCCAGGAGCGCGGCGCGGACGTGTCGCTGTCGCTGCTGTTCGGCGGCCTCGGCGGCGGCGGCGGCGGCCCGGAGCCCGTGCCTGTGTCGGAGGCCACGGTGCGCGCGCTGGCGGGCGACTGCGCGGCGCGGCGGGTGCTGCTCCGGCTCGTCGTCTTGGGCCAGGTCAGGTACAAGAGCGGGCTGTTCAGGACCGCGTGGCGCGACCTGTTCATGCGCTGCGACGTCACCACCTGGCTCGGGACTATGGACGCCGCCACGGGCGGCGGCGGCGCCGGGGGCGTCCCGCTGATCGAGTACCCCAAGTGTTTCGTGGACGCTTGAGTGATCGTCAAAATGCGTAATTGCATATGCGCGCTCAGATAATCACAGTTTTTGGGGGAATAAGGAATTGCAGAAAGCAAACTTTTGTGTTGGGAGACCATTGCATGCTGAATTGCGGATCCGTACATCTGTACGACCCGGTTCGTTTTTGTACTTCTGTTGAAAACATGAACAGGTGACAATTCCGCTGTGCTCAACCTCAGGTCCATGGTTTCAGATGTTTGCACGTGCTGTTTCCCCTCCTAGATTGGTGATATTGATTTTTGCACGCCGATTTGTTTGGGAGGTGCTAAGCCTGAGGGAAATACCCCGGCGATGGATGATGTACCCACGATGCCCATGACACCATCTTCTCCAACCGCCCGCTCAAGAAATTTTAGAGGAAGTTTGTGAACAGTGTGTCTCGAGGTTCGAGTTTGCGGCTACTGTTCGGCTCGGCTTATCGTACCGCAACAATAAAGATTTTCTCTGAACAAACCAGCCACCAAAGAACCCAAAAGCGATTTTCTCTCGTAACAAACCAAAGATCGGCCTATCGGCCACCACCAACCGAACAGGCTGTTGACTTTTGTGGAAGTGAATTTCTCATGATTTAACGACATGTGTTCTTTCAGTAGTATGTGACGTTTCCGTCAACAACGAGTCACCTGTGGTGACTTTGTCAATCTTGAAGATTTGTCGTCTTAGTCTTTGTCGTATGGACCCCCCTGGGCCCACTACCTCGGTGGGTACCAGGACCGACTACTCGGTGGGCCCCTGGGACTACCTGGCTTGCGCTATACGGCACCTGAAGGCGTGGAGCACAAGGACTGCAGAGGAGAAGTACTCGGTTAGGAAGCTGTACATGTCCCGCACTGTATGGAAGAATCCTAGACGTACCCGACTAGTACTCTCTCCCTACTCTGACTTGTAACCTTGCCTCCCGGACTATATAAGGCGAGGCAGGGACCGTTCTTAGGAACACAACACATCTCATACAACACACGGCGCACTATTGCACCATCTTGTAATCGTGCCCAATTAATCCAGAGCTACGTAGCATACAAGACGTAGGGTATTACGCATCTCGCGGCCCGAACCTGTCTAAATTGTGTGCCACGTGTCTCTTCGTTCGAGTTACCGATCTCGGCGAGGCCACATTCATCTACTTCGGGTACTCCCCTTAGTAGGTTGCTGGTCTAAAACACCGACACCGGCGCGCCGGGTAGGTGATCTCGCCCGAGATCACATGGCGAACTCGACGGCTCCCGTCTACTTCAAGCCAACCGTCGCCTTCAACCGTGGCGACACCTTCGTGTTCGGCGCACCGGGTCCGCACGCTGGCCGACGGCGCGGACTCCTTCCAGCGCCGCCTAACCATGCAGCCCAACCCGAAGACCGACTTCGTGACGCTTCCAGAAGTTGTCACAGGCGAACTCGCCGGCAAGTTTGGCGAAATTTCGCTCTTCGACCACCACGCTGACTTCGAGCTCGAGTCCGCTTCCAACCCGAACTCGACGTCCCCATGGGCCATCGCAGGCGGTCCCCTCACCTTGTGAGCGCTCCGCGCGCGGCCCCCGCACCCTCAGCCGGGCCCGCACGGGGGGCTCCCCCTTCGCGCCGGCCGGTAAGGAGCCCGTACCCGAGTACAACTCGGACTCCGACGCCGCCCCCGGCCACGCCCCGGACTCCAACCCTCTCTCCGAGTTATACTCGAACCCCCGATTACGAGTTCGACTTCGGGTCGGACACGAGGAGCCGAGTCCGAGGACAACTCCACCGAGCTTCCCTTGTCGGGGGCCGGCCTGCGGGGCCGGTTATGACATCCACACCGGCCGGGAGATTCGTCTGCGGCCGGACCGCAAGCCCGCCGACCCGATAAGTGGGGACTCACGCTACGTCGCCTACATCGACTCGCTACCGTTCCGGGAGGGAACGCCACTAGCCGGCCGACTCAAGCACACCAGGCCGAGGTGACGCCTTCGAGTCCAGCCTTGGCACCCCCGATCGCCAAGTCTTCATGGCTGCGGCGACACCCGGGACCTTCGGGGGACGGCCCAAGACAAGTACCTTGAAGACATCTCCTCCGACGAGCTCTCTGTGCCGATGCTCCAACAAACGAGACCCCTGCCCGACCGAGACGCTCGACGCGAGCGTAACCGGAAGCGCGGCGAACGTCGCCGACGCCTCCGCGACAACTTCCCCGTCCGCAACCTTGCGAGCTCTCGAGGCGGTCGAAAGCGAGTACACACTACCCACGAGCAATGCCTCATGTCGATCACGGCGATCGCACGTCGGGCTTAGGGCATACGCGCCGGAGAGGTCATCGCCAAGCTCGGCCGAAGACGCCTACTTCATGCGGGTCGACAACGGGGTCAACCAACCTCCTCCGGCCGGGCACCACGACAACGAAGCCACAAGTCGCGGCGCCAACAACGGTCCCAACCGTACTCGAGGGCGAGCTCCCGGCCGGAGTCGAACCGTCGTCGCTCCAACACCGGCGGACCTCCACGGCGTGACAACGACAACCGCGAGGTGCGTCCCCCACCGCGCTCCGGCCGGCGGCGGCGGCAACGACCCCGATGGCGGCGGCGGTGACGGCGGAAGCTCCAATCATGGAGCCAATAGGAGGGCCGGTGGCGGCGGCGGTCGCGGCGGCCAAGGCCACGCGAACGGCTACGCCTGCGGCGCCTCACGGGCGGCTACGACGCCGCCCGAAGATTGAGGAGGCTGCGGCGGAAGAAGTCGACCACCGCGGGCGGCGGCGGCGGCTTCCCCGCCTTCTCACCTCGACTTCGCAACTTGCTCCTCCCCGACAAGTTCAAGCCTTTGGGGATCACCAAGTACGACGCGAAGCGGATCCCATCCGGTGGCTCGGTGCTACGCCCTCTCCATCGAGAACGGCGGCGGCAACAACGACACCAAGTGCCTCTACTTCCCCTTCTCGCCCGGACCAAGCTCCACTCACATGGCTCGAGTCGGCCGGACAAGCACTCGATCGACAAGTGGGACCGGTCGAAGGAGCGAGTTCACCGGCAACTTCGCGGGCGCCATGGGCCGATCGGGTACTCGCATGGACTTGGCCATGGTCAAGAAGGAACAAGGCGAGACCCTCCGCAAGTACATGCGCCGCTTTTTCGACAAGCGCGCTACCGTCGTCGACGTCACCGACAAGGAGGTCATCGACCTTTTCCAAGACGGTCTCTACCACCGCCGCACCTTCGAAGGCTTCGGTCGCCGCCGCCCAAGGTCCATCCCCCACCTCAAGGACATGATCACGTCCTGGGCGGATGAAGAAGACAAGGCCAACACCAAGTACGACGCCATCCGTGGCAAGAGCAAGCAGAACCAAGGCGGCGGCGGCAACGCGAACCAAGGCGGTCGCAACAACAACTACTCGGGTCCCAACCGCAAGCGCAAGCCAGACAACACTGTCGCGGCTATCCAGCGCCCTGCGAAGGAGAACTCGAAGAAGAACTCCGGCGGCTTCAAGGACCTGCTGAAGGAAAGGTGCCCGTGGCATCCAAACGGCAACCACACCACCGAGCAGTGCTACCAACTCAGGCACGCACTCAAGGATACGCCAGAGCCACCGCACCCTCACGATAAAAAGGGCAAGAAGAAGAACGGCGACAACAACGACTTCCAGGAGCCTGACAAGACCGTCAACGTCCTCTTCGGCGGACTGCCCGGCGGCGAGAGCGAGAGGGCTACCCGCCGCGAAGTCATGTCCATTGAGCCAGCGGTCCCGACCCCTCTCAGGTGGTCGGAGGTACCCATCACCTTCTCCCGCGCGGATCAATGGACTAGCTTCTCCGAACCGGGGACGGTTCCCCCTCGTCCTGAAGCCGGTGGTCGCGGGCTCCAAACTCAACAAGGTGCTTATCGACGGTGGAAGCGGGCTCAACGTCCTTTTCACCAAGACCTTGAAGAAAATGAAGCTCGACATCACCCACATGCTCACCAAGAGCAACACGCCCTTCTACGGCATCGTCCCCGGCAACGCGGCTATTCCACTGGGCTCAGTGGTCCTGCCAGTTACCTTCGGGGCATCTCGGGACAACTACCGTACCGAGTACATCAAGTTCGAGGTCGCGGACTTCGAGACTTCCTACCACGCCATCCTCGGCAGACCGGCCATCGCCAAGTTCATGGCGGTGCCCCACTACACCTACTTGGTACTCAAAATGCCAAGCCCAGCTGGTGTACTCTCCCTACAAGGGGACTTGAAGATCTCTCACGACTGCGACACAAAAGCCGTGGAGATCGCCTCTACAAACCAAGTACCCAACGCGATGATGGAGGTCTACGCCCCGTCGAAGGAACTTGCTACAAGTGAACTCGACATCCCAGAGAAGTCTGACAGCGCCAACAAGCCTCAGCCACCTGAGGAGGTACTCGTCAAGACGATCGACCTCGGAACAGGCGACCCCAGCAAGACCACCACCATCGGGGCTGGCCTCGACCCCAAATAGGAAGACGCGCTCATCAGCTTCCTTCGGGCTAACCGCGACATCTTCGCGTGGAAGCCAGTGGACATGCCAGGAGTGCCCAGGGAGCTGATTGAGCACTGCCTCAACGTCGATCCTAAGGCCACCCCAAGCGACAACACCTCCGACGCTTTGCCGACGACAGACGGGACGCCATCAAGAAGGAACTCGCCAAACTACTCGCGGCCGGCTTCATCAGAGAAGTCTTCCATCCTGAGTGGCTCGCCAACCCCGTCCTCGTCCGCAAGAAGAACTCGAACGAGTGGAGGATGTGCGTCGACTACACCGACCTCAACAAGCACTGCCCCAAGGACCCCTTCGGGTTGCCGCGGATTGATCAAGTCATCGACTCCACGGCGGGCTGCAACCTGCTCTGCTTCCTCGACTGCTACTCCGGGTACCACCAGATCGCGATCAAGGAAGAAGACCAGGAGAAGACCGCGTTCATCACCCCGTTTGGCGCGTACTGCTACACGACCATGTCCTTCGGGCTGAATAACGCCGCGCCACCTACCAACGAGCTATCCGGGCACTGCTTCAAAAGGCAACTCAACAAGAACGTAGAAGCCTACGTGGATGACGTGGTCGTCAAGACCGAAACTCCGTATCCTCATCGACGACCTTGAAGAGACTTTCGCATCACTTTGCGCGAGTACCGCCGGAAGCTCAACCCGAACAAGTGCGTCTTTGGCGTACCTTCGGGAAAACTACTCGGCTCCATCATCGGCCGGCGCGGCATCGAAGCCAACCCCGAGAAGATCTCCGCCATCACCGACGCATGAAAGCTCCCACAAGCAAGCAAAGACGTCCAGAAGCTAACCGGTGCATGGCGGCACCGAACGGATTTATCTCGAGGCTAGGAGAACGGGGGCTCCCCTTCTTCAAACTACTCAAGCATCAAGAGAAGTTCGTGTGGACTCCAGAGGCGGATCAAGCCCTTGCCCAGCTCAAGGACTTCATATCGAAGCCACCAATCCTCACGGCTCCTCACAAGGGCAAGCGACTCTTGCTCTACCTCGCTGCGACTACCCACGTGGTCAGTACTGCCATCGTCGTCGAGCGGCAGGAAGACGACCATGCCTACCCAGTCCGGCGCCCGCTCTACTTCGTCAGTGAGGTTCTATCAGAGTCCAAGGCCCGCTATCAGCCTGTGCGAGAGCTCCCGTACGCGGTACTCATTGTTGACGTGAAAAGTGCACTCAACGCCAAACACACAGCAAGCCGAACAAAGCTGGCTTCACACGCGCAGAGAGCGAAAGACGTGCCAGTCAATTTTTCCTGAAAATTAACAAAAGATAAAGCAGTTAAATACCAAAGCTTGGAACTTACCGGGTGGTACCAGACAGTTCCATATTTACGGCTAAGAAGCCAAATGGGATGACACATAGCTATAGAAAGCTATCTGCCAACAAACTACAACCATTCGGGAAACCGCAAAGGGGAAAAGGTAACAACTCCGAATGGATGACGTGAGCATGACGGCGATCGGTCTTTGTTTGAACAAGGATGCACGTACACGAAGTCATGACCGATCCCCATGAAGATTAGCATTAAACAAGTGAATAAAGTAAAGCACGGACATGATCATGTATTAAACAAGTATGCATAGATCCAAAGCACTAGTCTACCGCATGTCTAGCTACTTTAAAACCCGTCGAGTACGATATCAAACAAATCTATCCACCGCATGATACAACTTGCATGAAAAACCGTACCACTTTCCACAAATAGATCTATCCACCGCATGATACAATCTAAATATGGAAAGCTAAAAGCATACATCATTCAAGGCATGAATAACGCACGTGTTCTACTCGTGGAGAAACATAACCGAATGCGGCTGAACGGCCGATTCAGGGTCCACGAAGAAGGAACAAACATTACCAAGAGAATAAATCTATCAGATTGATTTGGGAATCTAATCCACCGGATGACTAGCTCCATAGCAACCCAAAAACCTGCATCTACCGCATGATACCCGGCTCTTTCAAGATTCATACGAACATTAGCAAGCTTGAACCCGCAACATGTAACAACCTAGATCGATTCGGCTATCGGAAAGAACAAGATCCACACGTTAAAATATGAAATCTACTCGGACAAGGATCATAAAAGAGATAGAGCCGATCCAAACCCATCTAGATTGGGCAAAGGTGTGTTACATGAATTAAAACATAAAGTAAAACTCAAGATAACACGGGGTAACTTAATGAATCTATTGGATCTTGCCAAAATCCAATAGAGCCGATAACTAGCTTCAAGCTAGATCTTAGCCCACGAGTATGGCTCATGACCTAACAAGAAACCCTCTTGAACCAAGCTTGAATCTACCGCATGACACGAAGCATGGTAACAAGACTACTTGCATCGAGATCTAAATCCACCGCATGATACTAGACATGATACAAGGTTGCGGTACTCACGGAGGTCGACGGATCAATTGGCCCTCTCGAAGAACTCGACGACACGACAAGGACTCTAGGGTTTGGCGCAAGGCCGGTGTGTATTGAAGAATGATCGTTCTTTTTTACATACATTCAGGGGTCATATTTATACCCTGTTGAGTACAACTTCGAATGGATTCGTTGCCTAACTTATCTCTAAGCTCGATCGCCTATCCATCCATTCGTCTCCCCTGATTGAGCCACGTCACCGTCCAATCCCGCAAAATCAGCTCTACTGTTCCTTTGCCGAACCGGAGCAGATAGCCGACCGCAGATCTCTTTGCCGAATATCTCTGAAAATATCCTTCCTTACACCAGACGAACTCTTTATCGAACCGGACCCACAAGTCAGACTCCTTACCAAATTTTGGTGTTAACACATGCCCCTTCAATTGTGGGATAAAAGTAATTTTGTTCCACAATTGACTCCAGCCACGAATACTTCGAATGTCAACACCTTTGTTCTTCGCAATCCGCGAGAATCTTCATCCGGATCCAACCCTAGATCCCCTCGTTCCGAGCTCAATCCTCCAATGGCGGTGAAAACCAAGATGCTCGGGTAAATTCATCCCCCGCAAGCCTCGTTTGGCATTTAGGTTTTCAATTTTTACCCGAGATTTCCTTTTCCGCTTTTCTTTCGGGAGCCTTCTCTTGCGCTTTTGATTCGTACCGAGGCCAATTCGAGGTCTTATCATCTTGGTCCCGTGGGGAACTCGACCCTCGAGATTTCATCGCGAGTGAATCTCGGAGAATCCCCTTCAAAGCGGCTCTGTCTCCACCGCCTCGGTGGCAAGATGCTTTA
This sequence comes from Cenchrus americanus, assembly GCA_947561735.1. Taxonomy (NCBI): domain Eukaryota; kingdom Viridiplantae; phylum Streptophyta; class Magnoliopsida; order Poales; family Poaceae; genus Cenchrus; species Cenchrus americanus. The sequence goes on from OX387245.1 coordinate 51,308,311, forward strand.
AAGAACCGGCCTTTACCTCCAATTGCGGTCGGAAAACTTGGTATCGGAGTATTCTTGCGGACAAGAGTGGATTGACCAACCCGGACACCCTCCGTATCGCCCGGTGTTTGGAGTTGCCGTCACGGTGGTCCCGGAACAACTGAAGAGGGAGCAGCCGAAGAAGTAAAGAAAAGATCGAATCATACTTTCGCTTCTTCCTCCACGCCTTCTGCTTCCCACCTCCTCGGAGATCTGACCATCAGGGTTGTTCGATGTAATCCTGCAAGAAGCAGTTGTAGTGTAGTTTTTGTGCTAAGGGCAATGCATCTAGGCACTGGCCATTTCTCCTGTTCGAGGATTTTTGTTCTGAAGGCGGCCTCGCTCTTGAGCGCCGGCTATTTCTGTGCCAGATGTGTGTAATCATCGATCAATCTCAGTGCTAGGATAATATTTCTTCAGATATCTTCCATTTATTGCCGCGGAAAATTCTTCTCCTAGCAAAGTTTTCAATATATATGCATTACCAGGGACGCATCGACCACACGAAAAGGTCCTTCCCGGTTAGGGGACCATTTGCCGAATTCAACGTATTTAGTTCCAATCGGCAATAATGCTTCCCATACTAGATCGCCTTCGCAAATTGCCTTACTTTTACCTTCTTGTTGTAGTACTTGGCAACTCACGGCTTGTTTTTCTCGATGTTTTCCGGGGCCCTAAGACGGATCATATGTAAATCCTCTAGCTCATCCATCATTAGGCCACCGTAATCCTTGGAGCTTAACTCCTTTTGCGGCACCACCGTGACAACCCGCCCGGGAAAATACCGTACTATCGCCTAAGACCGATCCACTTTGGTCGTTAAGCAATAGTAAAGTATCATCCTGTCGTTGGTTGCCAGGTTAACGCCCGGTAAATCACTTGGACATCGAACAGAGGATCGATACATGCATTAAAACTCACGCGAAGGCGAGTCCAGAGTACAACATGGATTAACATTTGATTACAAACCATTGTTCATGGCATAAGATAAAGATTCAGAGTTCGAAAATACAGCGGAAAATTTAAACTAGCGGAACGGTGAACATCACAGGAGGCCGTCCGTGATGTCATCACTTGTCGTCACCCTTTTGATCAAGCACACCTGCAACAACATTTTTAAAGCAAGGCTGAGTATACTAATACTCAGCAAGACTTAACCGTCGGGTGATAACTACATCACCAACCTCTAGACATGAAAGGCTTTTGGCCGGTGGAGTTTCTTTTGTTTGGAAAGCCACTAAGAGTGGATCCTTACTTTCAATCTTTTAGCACAAGTTCTAGTTGATTACCATTTCTAAGTGTGCCATCTAATCCAATCAAGAATTGGACAAGCAATTAATTCATCCAACCATATTTCTCGGGTTCCATCATTATGGGATATCATGGCCAGTAGAATAAGCGATCTCGGATAGCGGTGAGAGGCCGACAATCGATTGATTTAAACCTTGCAAGGTAGACCCAAACACACGGTCGGTTGCCCCCGCGAGGACAACTCCCCAGACCGTCCCCGAAAATCTTCGGGTTGGGATCGAATCTTACAGTCCCTGGTGCAGGCTATCCGGCATACCCCGCGAGATACCGGAGTCACCATACACCATCCTTTCCGTAGCTAGCCGGTAAGGAGAATTGTTCGAGAGTAGTAATAGTAAGATCCCGTGCCGCCTCATTAAGGTACTAGGCTTACCGGTCCCATTCCCGGCATATGCTTGGTACGTTCAAACGCTTAGCCCACATGCCCACTGGACCGGAGCCCAATCCCATGCTCTTACCACATGAGCGATCCAATTAGGGATATCTTATGATTCCTATCTAGGAACCTATTCTCGCGAGTGACGAACATCACTCGACTTCTATCGGTCCTATAGCATGGCAGCTATCGACCTAACATACTAGTGATAGAGCATAGGTACCTAGGGATCATGCATCTAGGGTTTCAATTCAATTCCTGAAACGTAAATGCACAATCATAGCAAACATATTTGCAGAATTTTAAAAGGCGGGGTTAATGATCCGGGGCATGCCTTTGCTGGCAAGGTTGGCCTTGGGCCCTTCTGGACTTGGGTCCAGGTCTTGAACTACGTTCACGCTCAGCAGCTCTTGATTAGCACCTTCGTCTCCTCCTTCCGGCACGAGCGTACGTCTATCGGCGGAAAGATCTACACGAAGATGCAAATGCAAGATTTATTCGACGGTTTATACTTTGATCAAGGGGTGTATTTGTTGGGCACATTCACCTAGATAAGAATATATTCAGCATACTCTTACATAAAGGAACAATATGCAACTCTTTATTAATTATTCTTTTTGATGGTATTTTGTGTACATATATACGTAAATAATTTAATTTAATTTCATCAACAGTAGTGGGTAGGTACATTTAACCTTTTTAACATGATTTGCAGCCATACTCAAGTTACATGGGGGGGGGGGGGTTGGGTGATTTCTCTTTATTGCACAATTGAATAAAGGCTTCTTTATACTTATCATTTCATGTAAAGGCTTTTAATCATTTTATCTTCACCAATCAAAGGTGTAATTACTTTTCTTATTCAGGAATTAATTTCTTATCAGTAATGTTATTAAAATTTCTTTTATTTATATTAAATAATATTCCCAAAAAGAAAAAGGATTTAATTAAGGATTTCCTTTTATTCAATTTTCCTTTATTATTAAATGGGCTTTTAAGCCATTTATTAACCAATTAAATTACTAAAAATTACATGAGTGTTTCTTAAGCCTACTAGCATCCATACTGGTCCATTGGACCCACATGTAAGTGTTGGAGGCTAGGAAATTAATTATTATGGGGAATAACAAATGTTATCTAGTGATTCAATTTAAATTCATATAAAAATGATTAAGCATCCAAATGACCTAGAATTTCTTGTGGATGTTCTCTGGTACTAATCAAGCTTAGAACACCAACATGTTTGCATGGAACCTCTACTGATTTTGTTTTATTAGTTTTCAAAGGAAAACATGCATAAATCAAGAATAATTATTTCTGTCAATCCAAAATTCATGATTAATTCACAAGATGTGTATTTTGGTATTATAAGACAGTGTGCACAAGTTGGGGTCAAAATCATAATTATATTTAACATGAAACATCCTTTATGCAGATCTGCCAGAGATAGAAAAACATTTTTATAAAAATATTTACATGATAACTTTGTGCAATTTTTGGCATAGGATCTACTCATGACCTAACACACAACATATCCAAAAATTAGCTACAGAGGAGTTATGGTTTTTGAGTTATTGCAGATCTAGGGTTTTCACATTTGTATTTTTCATGCAAAAATTAAAACGAATCCGCTCAGGCTAGAATAACAAAAGTTGTAGTATAAATTACCACGGATCTAATAAAATTGGTTTCACAATTTTCTGAATTTTCTGTGATTTTCTACGCAATTTGGTTCGAGCACATTGGATCTACTATTGGAGTTACCTTTTTACAGTTGGGACCCTGGAAAGATTCTGGGCTTTGCAATTGGGTCCCTATGGCGTCCGGCCGGCGCGGCTCGCCGAAATCCGGCGAGGCCGGCGACGCTCTTGGCCGGGGAATGGGCGGAGGAGGGTTAGGGGGACCCCTAGGGCCGGTTTAGGCGCTTGCACGGGAGGGAGGTGGCCGGTGAGGGGGTGCTCGGCGGCGCTCGGCCTCGGCCGGCGCGGTGCGCCCGTGTCTGGGGAGGTGGGGGCGCGGGCGATGGCACAAGTGGCTTGGGAGGCTTCAGTAGGTGCTCGTGGTCTCGTGGGGGTGCTCAAACTGGTGGTGACCGCGGTGGACAGGAGCTTCCACGGTGGCGGCCATGGTGGGGGGTGGCGGAGCAGGGCGCGCATGGCGAGCGGGTGCTGCGGCCAGGGGACCGGCTCTTAAGGCCGCGCGCGGGCGGGGCGGCGGCGGGCGGGCGCGGGTACGGCGTCGGGCGGCGGCGGTACGGCGGCGGGCGGCGCCGTACCACGGCGGGCGGGGGGTGTACGGCGGCGCGCGGGGTTCCGCGGCGTTCCCGCCGTTCGAGGCGCCTCGGGGCGCGGGCGGCTCGGGGAACCCGCGAAGCGGCCCTCGGGAACATGCGCCCGGGGCTCGGACGCCGAGGGCGGGCGGTGGTGCGGGCGGGCGCGGCGGCGCGCGCGGCGGCGCGCAACGTCGCGCACGGCGCGGCGTCGGCCGGCTAAAACTGCGGAGTGGCTCTGTTCAAGACACGTTTTCTCTAAAAATTTGAATAAAAGTGCTCTAACCAATGAATAGGAAAGTTGTAGATCTAGCTACCCTCTACAACTTTCAAATAAGTCCTATAGTGTTTTTCTCAACGGATTTTGCAGGAACGTCGTGCCAACTTTGAATGTCGACACGTTCCGGAAAACGAGGAAATCTGCCCGCAAGGGGGTTTTTCACAATTTTCCACCCAAAATTTGAAATGCCAATCTACATGAAAGTTGTGTCCCTCAACAAGATCTACAAGTTTCATAAAGGTAGATTTTGAAGTGTTTAGGTGAATTTTGGGGAACGCGGCAAAAGTTCGGACGACATTCGCTGACGTCAACGGTTAAGCGGATTTTTACCGTGCCTTTGACCAAGGGTTGACTACGGGTGGTTGTAGGCTTGGTCAAGGGGTTCATCGGGGTTCATTGGCGAGGTTTTCGGGTGATGACCCAGGTTGACCTAGGTTTGACCGGGGTTTGACTGGGTTTGACTCGGCTGATCCGGTCATTAGCGTTAATGACGGTAATTAAAAACCTGGGGCGTCACAGTCTACCCCCCTTAAGAGGAATCTCGTCCCGAGATTCGAAATTTCAAGGGAAGGGGAGAGATGATTCCGGATAGAAGTGTTACCTACGAAATTCAGTTGGCTTTGCTCCACTTGAGGGCTTGGCTTGTGGTTGTTGATAGCAGATCCGGGGTTCTGCTCCTGCTGTCTGGGGTTTGGGCACTTATCGGCGAAATGCCCGGGCTGTCTACAATTGTAGCACAAACGGGGAGGAAGATCTTTGGGTGTGAAGATCGGTTGCTGGGCCTCCTGGATACGGCAGAGCCTTCTTTTCTCCTTTTTCTTTGCCTTCCTCGAGATTTGCGCAGGTGTTGTAATTGCGGTGCGTTGAGTAGTCTTGCTAGGATTACGGCTTCGCTTGCCTTTACGTGGACAAGTCTCCGTGCGGGTAATTTCCCACTCACTTACATCTATTTCGGATAATACTCGTTTGTTGCCTCGGATTGCCTCCTCTTCGCCCTAAGATCCATTGGTAGTCGAGAAGGTGGTAATATTGAGTCAGAGGCTTGGAGTTGATCTTGATTAACATACTCCTCCAACAAATTGAACAAACGGGCTTGTTCGACCATAGAGACAGATAAGGACTGAGAGAGACTGTCTGCCAAACTATTCTGATATGGTTTCCCATAACGTCCTTGGATGATGTCATACACCATCTGATTCAGCACAGAATTCTGCCCTTCTAGTAGTTGAGTTGCGCCGACAATGGCGTTTATGTCCCTCTGGGTGGGTATTTCTGGTGAACAGGGCTTGGAAGGTTGAAGCTTTGACTGCATTGGCGGTATTTGTTGTAGTTCTTTGAGCCACTTGCTTTGTTGGGTCCGTAGGAGATGGCACAACACTTCGGTATGGGCTGCTATGAAAGCTTCGGTCAACATTGCGGGCGGCGGTTGCGTACGATCGCCACTACCCGATGCTTTGCAAAATCATTGGGGTGGTTCCATGCTGGTCGGAACATCCGAAATTTTGAGTCCCTAATTAGCGCATGATCGGAATATCACTCAAGCTTATAATTCGGACATATTGTACGAAACTCGTTCACGGTAAGCAATGCAAACCGGACATCCAAAAGTTACAAACTCGACTCGGCAAGGCCGGGTCCACACACCTCGTGATCGCGAAATGCAGATGGAACAAAAGGTACAAGGTGTGCCCTCTTACTACCTCATCGCCGTTCATGAGGAAGCGGACGATGAACGTGCACGTGCACAGCTAATAGTAGACACAATCCTCCTACGATACAGAGGTACATCCCTAACAATGTCCAACAGAACGACTCGAGTTCTTCCGACGACGGAGTCATGTGTGGCAGCTTGGATTTATTTTTGCCTTCAGTCTGCTCTGAGCTTCTTCTCAACGTCGGAAATGAAGACGAAGAACAGTTCGCTCGGGAAGATTGAAGTAGCTGGGAGAGGTGCTTCTAGTGGCAAGTAGCTAGGCTAGCTAGAAGAAGAACAAGAACAGTGATACTGTCGAGCTCTGATGGAAATGGAGCCTTTGTATCGGCGGTTCCGGGTAAAAGGTTCCATTTTACAGCCGATGCGGGGTCAGAATCGGTCCGTTGACCCAGTCGGGTATCTGGTGTATACAACACGGAGCTCGACAAGGTCAGCTCACGCGATCATGACGTCGTGAATACGGTTGCAGAAATCAAGGGTAGAGCGACGTCACGGCGTTGTATGGTCGTGATACCGATGACGATGGCGCTCAATGGTCTAAATAATCGACCGTGATGGGGAGCGAAACGAGAAAAGCTCGGTGTACCACGCTTTATGTTTGCGATAGCAACACAGAGGAGCGCGGCATAAAGCTTCGATCGATCTGGGCGTACTTCCTTGTTTATGTTGGGATTTGGAAGGTTAAGAGCACGGACCAAGAATGAATGCACGATGGATGACTTTTCCGGGTTGACTATTCGAGAACCTTGATCGTATCTCCCACTCTCCTTGAATCCGATCGCATCTCCCAAGGCGAGAATTGCGTGATGCCCGTAAACCAACTCGTAAGGAGAAGTCTTTGTGGCTCCATGGGGGGCCATTCGGTAAGCCCACGGTGCTTCGCCGAGAACCGAATGCCACCTTCTTGGCTTCGATCGATCTTCTTTTGTATCAACTTGATCATGATCTTATTAGAAGCCTCTCGCTTGACCATTAGCCCGGGCATAATAGGGAGAGGAATTAAACAATTTGATCCCCATGCTTTCGGCAAATTCTCTGAACTCCAGTGACACGAATTGTGCCCCTTGATCGCTGGTAATTGTCCGGGGGATCCCAAATCGATAGATGATGTGCTCCTTGACGAATTCAATCATGTTTTCTGACGTCACCTTCTTCAGTGGGATCGCCTCAACCCATTTGGTGAAATAATCTGTGGCCAAAAGCACGAACTTATGCCCCTTGCTAGACGGTGGGTTAATTTGGCCAATCAAGTCTATACCCCAGCCCCTGAATGGCCACGGCTTGATGATGGGATTCAATGCTGATGCAGGGACCCATTGAATATTCCCAAACCTTTGGCAATCCTGGCATCCCTTGTAATACTCAAAGCAATCCTCTAATATCGTCGGCCAAAAGCATCCAGCTTGCCTAATGACCCACTTCATACGGTAGGCCGATTGGTGCGCTCCACATATCCCATCGTGCACCTCGCTCATCATGTTCTTCGCCTCTTCTGGACCCAGGCATCGTAGTAATACCCCATCCAATGATTTATAGAATAAATTATCATCCAGAAGAACGAACTTGATGGCCTTGTACCTTAGCTTCCTAGAGACCTTTCGGGATGGATCCTTCAAGTAATCAACGATCTCTTTCCTCCAATCATCTTCTGCAAGATCCGCCCCTAGTGCATGTACTTCGCAGCAAACGCTTCTTGACTCTCTTTGTAACCGGAGAGGCGCTCCGAGCCGGCTGTTTGCTTCCTCGTTATGTTCTCTAGGAATATACTGTAGAGTTACCAATGGGAAGCTCTTCAAGATCTCCCTGCATTCTTCGTAGTAACTCCTCAGCGCTTCACTTTTGCACTCGTATTGGCCGTTCAGTTGCTTGATTACCAACTCTGAATCTCCATAGACTTCAACTGAAACGGCCCCAGCTTCTCTCAAATACTGAAGCCCTCGAAGTAATGCCTCGTACTCGGCCACGGTTATTTGTGACAGTGGGTTGTATAGGAATGGCAAATTCAAACATCTCACCTCTGGGCGAAATCAGTAGGATCCCTACTCCCCCACCTTTACCACACGATGATCCATCAAAAAATAAAGCCCAAGGGGTAATTTCAAGCAGATCAATTGACGGATCACGATGTTCAGTTATAAAATCGGCAATGACCTGACCTTTGATGGCTTTTGCCGATTCGAACTTCAACTCAAACTCTGATAAAGCTAAAATCCACTTGCCAATCCTGCCGTTCAAAATTGGCATAGATAACATATGTTTTATCACATCAAACTTGGAATACACAGTGCATTCGGCATTCAACAGGTAGTGCCGAAACTTTGTACACGAGTAGTACACGCAAAGGCACAGTTTCTCTACAGCCGAATACCTGGTTTCAGGATCAAGTAGTTTTCGGCTAAGATAAGCTACTACCCGCTCCTTTCCTTCAAATTCTTGAATAAGGGCCGATCCAATGGTTTGGGTATCGGCCGCCACGTACAACTTGAAAGGCTTGTTTAGCTGAGGAGGAACCAACACCGGCGGCTCCTTCATGTACTGCTTGATCTCATCAAAAGCTTTTTGTTGTTCGTCGCCCCACGTGAACTTCTGATCCTTTTTCAGCTTCAGTAACGGAGAGAATGGCAACACCTTTTGTGATAAATTTGAAATGAATCTTCTCACGAAGTTGATCTTGCCGAGCAGTGATTGTAACTCCTTGAGGTTAGTTGGAGGAACAACTTCATCGATGGCCTTCATGCTCTTCTTGCCAACTTCAATTCCTCCTTCGTGGACCAGAAACCCCAAGAATTCTCCAGTTGATACCCCAAAAGCGCACTTGTTTGGATTCATCTTCAAACCGTGTTTCCGGTGCACTCCAAGGTCTTCTTCACGTCTTCCAAATGGGTGTCATGACTTAGGGATTTGATCACCACGTCATCAATGTAGATCTCCACAATCTTGCCGATCAACTCATGAAAAATGTAATTCATGGCCCATTGATAGGTTGCACCGGCATTTTTCAACCCAAACGTCATGACTATCCACTCGAACAGGCCTATATGACCAGGACATCTGAAGGACGTCTTTGATATGTCTTCTATTGCCATGAAGATCTGATTGTATCCCGCATTGCCATCCATGAAACTAATCACCTTGTGTCCAGCGGCGGCGTCAATCAACAAATCGGCAATAGGCATCGGGTATCCATCCATCGGAGTAGCTCTGTTCAGGTCCCTGAAATCTATGCAAACCCTCATTTTTCCATTCTTCTTGTACACAGGGACGATGTTAGATATCCACTCCGCGTATCTGCATGGCCGAACGAAGTTTGCATCAAGTAATCTTTCAACTTCCTTCTTCACATCGGCCAATACCTCATCCTTGTAGATTTTCCGGGTGGTTGCTTGTATGGTTTGAAACCAGGCTTTATTGGCAACCGATGCTCGACGATGGAACGATCCAGTCCAGGCATCTCCGAATAATCCCAGGCGAAGCAATCCTTGTATTCTTTGAGAAGCTTAATCGAATTCCCCCTGAAGTCTGGTTGCAAATTTGCACTGATGAACGTCAGCCTTGGCTTATCACCGCTTCCAATGTCAACTTCTTCCAGTTTATCAGCCGACATGAATCCTCGCCCTAATTTGCCATCAGTGCCATCTACGGGGTTCTCCATTAAAAATTGCTATAAGAGCCGATCGCTTGAATCGGCCGTTGATCACCGCCGACAGCTTCAACGAACCTTCTCCCCGCTCTTTCCCCGAGAAACAATCGATGCCTTGGTATTCCCGGAAGGCCGGTTCCATGTTGGCCACGCTCACGGAGTCATCCGCTTGGACGACCTCGATCTCATCGTCCACCCACTGGATAAGCTGTTGATGCATGGTGGATGGGACGCAACGATTAGCATGAATCCGGCTCCCGCCCAAGCAACAGTCGTAGGCTCATTTGCCTTCGATGACAAAGAAGGTGGTGAGCGATGTCTTGGACCCGATCATCAAGTCCACGTGAGCGCATCCCTTGGTGTCTGAGGGGTTCCCGGCGAAATCATTCAAGATGATGCTTGTAGGCGTCAAATCGCTCGGGCCCATGCCAAGCTTCCTGAAGGTGGTGTACGGCATTACGTTGACTGCCGCTCCACCATCGACGAACATCTTTGTCAATGGCTTGCCATTGACGTATCCTCTTAAGTACAGCGGCCTCATGTGTCGATTCTTGGCCGGCTTGTCGAAGATCGCCTGCTTGGCCAGCACCAATTGTGCCGCATCCCCTCGGCTTTGCTCATCATCTATGGCCGCTTCCTCCCCGCACAACCCGGTTAGCAGGAGCCATGAACTCGTTCGGCGAGAAAGTATACCATGCATCTTGGAGCCGAACGCTTCGATCCCTCGGTTGGTCTTTGGGGCGCCATACTTGACGCGTCCGGATTCGGCCCGCCTCATCTCGCGGTTCCTCAAGCGCCGGACCCGTCTCTTCCGGCTTCTCCTCGGGCGGGCGGGCACCATTGCCCCTTCGCCGCGACGTAGTCATCTTCATCCTCCTCTTGATCGGCCCATCTGAGGTCAGCTTGGCGCTTCCTGGGATGATCAATGACTTCAATTTTTTGGCACCGATCCCCATTGGGGTGGATCCTTCCAATTCTCTCGTGGACGGATCGGTGATTGGCGATTTCTGCTCGTATTCAACATACCTGTCACTGCATTCAGGACAGTTCTTCAACGTGGGCAGCTTTAAACCCTCATTCCAGCAATGCTCGAAGAAGGCACATCCCCAATGTGCGCGCTCGTCGGTGTTTTAGATCGGCAACCTACTACGGGGAGTACCCGAAGTAGATGAATGTGACTCGCCGAGATCGGTAACTCGAAGGAAGAGACACGTGGCACACAATTTAGACGAGTTCGGGCCGCGAGGTGCGTAATACCCTACGTCTCGTATGCCGCGTAGCTCGGATTGATAGGGCACAATTACACGATGGTGCAATGGTGCGCCGTGGGTTGTATGAGATGAGATTGGATGAGGGGATCGGTCCCCGCCTCGCCTTATATAGTCGGGAGGCGGGGTTACAAGCTCGGAGTAGGAAGAGAGTGCTAGTCGAGTACGTCTAGGAGTCCTCTGTACAGTGCGGAACATGCACAGCTTCCTAACCGAGTACTACTCCTGTGTAGTCCTTGTGCTCCACGCCTTCGGATGCCGTGCGGCGCAAGCCGGTAGTCCCGGGGGCCCACCGAGTAGTCGGTTACGGTACCCACCGAGGTAGTGGGCCCGGGGAGGTCCATACGACAAGCCCCCGAGTACTTTGTAGTCGAGAAGGATAGCTTCAAGTAGTCTTAACGACCTTAACGAGTAGTCCTCAAGCGTCCCTGAGCGCTACAAGTCAAAAGTCCTCAAGAGTAGTCGAAGCATCCCGAGGCTGGAATGTACTCCAGCTGGTGTTTGAGCAATCTTGAAGTCTTCTCGAGTAGTCCCAAGCGTCCTTGAAATCTGCCTTCGAAGGTCTTCAAGAAATGCCAGTCTTGTCTTGAAGCCGGAGCCATCATGGAGGTGCGACTTGCAAAACCGCACTCCACATGAAGTAGCCCCCGAGCCTCGAGCCGCGGGCTCTGGCTCAGGGTCCACCTGGAATCTTGGCAAGATAATCCCGAAAAATCCGGAGAGAAAAAACCGAAGGACACGTGGCACGGAGCCCCCGAGCCTTGAGTCGAGTACTTCCTCTCGAATTGAAGGGTCTTCTTGGAGAATGTGTCCTGAGATGCTCTTGAGACTAGCCGCGTCCCAGGTAGTCGAGTAGAAGTAGCCGAGCCCCCGAGGTGAGGCGCGTCGACTAGTAGAATACGAAGAGTCACGCGCGGCCGATGAGTCGGCCTCGCGTGGACTTATCCGGCCGCCGTTACGGAGGCGATTTGGCTTATAAATAAGAGCCAAAACCATTAGGGTTTTTCACCAAATGAGCCGCAATCATCGCCATTTGAATCTTGAAGTAGATCCACTCCGGCGCCGCCGCCGCCGTAGTAGATCCGAGCGCATTGCCACCCGAAGCCTTTAGGGTAGCCCCCGAGCGGATGCGAGTGAAAACTCCTTGTACTTGGAGAATGAAGCCGTCGCCGTCGAAGACGTCGAAGACCGACGGGAAGAAGAGGAGCCGTGCGAGAGGCCGCCGCGGCCGCACCGGTGCGGCGCCGCCTCGTCTCCACCGAGCATTGATCCAAGCCGCGAGTGGAAGAAATCGAAGGTCAAGACGGAGGACTCCGCGGACCCCGTTGAACGGCGGGTTCATCGGGGAGAAGGAGATCGACATGTGGAGATCCGCCGCGGGAGATCCTTATCCGATGGAGAAAGCCGAAGACGAGATCCCAATGTTCTCGCGCTTCGTGGAGCGCGGGCTTGCGCTCCCGGCAAGCGACTTCTTCAAGGGGCCGCTCGGGTACTACGGCATCGAGTACCTCAATGCGAACCCCAACGGCATCTTCCATACATCCGTCTTCGTCCACTTACGCGAAGCCTTCACGGGAATCAAGCCGCCTTTGGGTGCTTTTCCGGAAGTTCTTCCGCGTCAAACCGCGCCCGGCGCCTCCAACCCTAGAGTAGTCGGAGGGGCGGAATCCGGCTAAGGGAGGACGCCGCGGAGCGCACTGGCGTACAAGCTCGTGGACTCCAACATCGGCGGGAAGACGAGATGGTTCTACATCACGAACCACCATCTCGAATCGCTGAAGCCGAGCGGACGGCGGCCCAAGCACCAAGATTGGTGGAACACGGAGCCCACCATGCGGGGAGGGGATCCGGCTCCCCGAGCCGCCGGCACACATCAAGACTCTCGGGGATGCGGGACCGAGGGCCGAGCACGTGGCCTTCGGTTTCATGAAGCGCGGGATCCGGCCGGCCGATGGCGCGGGATATAATGGGCTTCGAGTACACCGGCGACGACGACACGTCGCGGATGCCGGGGGGCGAGCCGGACGACAACGATATCGTCGAAAGGTTGTCGAGGATCTTCAAGGACATGCCACCGTACACGGCGTATCCGGTCGAGGAGTACTCCGCCGCGCGCCCGCCCAACGAGGTGAGTAGTCGTACCCCCTCGTCGAGTTGTGAGTACTCGTAGTGAAGTTGCTGACGCTTTGTGTCTTTGCGCAGGATGATGTGAAGCGGTTCGTCTCCGAGCCGCAGCCGCCACCGAGCGGGATCGAGATCCCGGCGGTGGAGAAGGTGAAGGAGCGCCGCGAAGTCGGAGAAGGCGACGACAACGTCATCGTGGAGGATACCTCCGATGACGACGATGAAGACGAAGGCACGGCTGCGGACCGCTTCCGGTGCCGGTCGAGGTTTAGCCGTCCGGGCTTGCCTCATGTGCCACTTGTACAAGACCCTCCGCTAGCACGGAGGCTAGCCTTGCTGCGCCGCCAAGGAAGCCGCGCAACCCCGCCAAGAAGCGGGTGGCGAAGAAGATGAAGGTCTCAGAGACCACGCCTCCGGAGGTAAGTCATCTTGAATAGAGTAGTCGAGTACCCGGTAGTTGAGTACATTGCTGACGAGTAGTATTCCTTTGTGTGCAGGAGGTGCCGCCAGCGGAGCCCGTCGAGGAGGGCGACGAGGGCGTGTGGCCCACGGTGGGGGAACCGGCTGGAAGCCGAAGTCCGCCCCCCGCCGTCGAAGAACTTCGGCGCGGTCGGAGCGCCGCCCCCGCTCTAGAGGAGAGCGAGTACCCGCGGCCACCGCCGTTGGAGAGATGGAAGCCGCGGGGACGCGAGGAGACGTCCGCGCCGCCGCCGCCACCGTGGAGGAGGCGGTGGCCGAAGAGGCGGAAGAAGAGGCGCCGCCGAGGGTGGACCGGTTGACATTGCCGGCATCCTCGGTGCTCCGGCCGTGACTATCGTCCGGTCGAACTTGTAAGTACCACGTCTTCATGAGTAGTACTCGTTGCGGTAGTCGATTTGTGCGACGACCCTCTCGTGGATACTTCGCGAGAAAATCCACGGATTTGAGCCGGGACGGGGGAAGAGCCCCCGACGGCGGAGGCGGAGGAAGGCGCGCCGTCCGTCGTGGAGGCCACTCCCGAAGCCCGGTGCCGCGGCCGAGCCCCCGGCTACCGAAGCGCGGCCGCGCAGAGGCGGTCGTAGTCGAAGGTGAGTTCTCGTCTTGAAGCCGTAGGACTCCGGGATGAGTAGTCGTAGGCACCGATGCGTGTTGTTTGTTGGCGAGTCTTTGAAGGGGGTGACATCCCCGCGGGGGTGCCCATGCGGGGAGTTGACACCAGAGGCCCGGAGGCTGCGGGAGGAGCCCCCGAGCCCGAGGGGGAAGTCGTCGAGAAGTCCGCCGGGGGAGAAGCGGCTACCACGTCGCCAGGGGTTGCCCTGGAGGTGGCTATTCGGTCCCCCGAGATCCAAGACGCGGAGCCTATCCGCTCGGCGCCGATGACAGAGGCTACGTCGAGTAGCCGCGGCGGGATTGAACTTCTGGCCGACGATCTCGTCGAGCCGGCGGTGCTGGCGCAGCACCTGGAGGCGATGCGGCGAGCCGAACAGTGGATGAAGGTACGTAGCCGTAGCCTCCCGAGTAGTCAATCCTTTGCGTTGAGTACTCTGCTTGACTTGAGCTTGTCTTGTGCAGGACGTCGCGGAGCGATCCCGCGAGAAGTCGAATCTGCTGCCGCAAGGTTACGGCGACACCGTGCTCCGAGCGGAGGCCCCGGAGGAGCGGCTCGTGAAGTCGCGGAAGCACGCGGGCGCCATGCGGTCGAAACTCGATGCCGCCTTCGCCAAGTACCACAACGACGTGATTGAGTTGCAGGCGAAGGGCGACGAGTTGGTGCGGAAGAACAAAGGTCTCCGCAACAAGAATAAAGGTATGTCTCTTGACTTGTCGGGTACTTGTTGGAAGTCGTCAAGCCTCGACCCGTTCTTTGTGTTTGCGAAACTCGAGGGCCGGGTGGAGCCAACGAAGGCCTCGGAGGTCGGCATGAAGAACCTCTTCTACGGGGAGCGGGGAGGCCCGCCGGTACTTGAGCTCGACTACAAGGAGCTCGCCTTCGAGTGCGAGAAGCACATAGAGGGCGCGGATTGCCTCGACAGGAGATCTCGTCCATCGCTACAAATCTTTGCGAGCAGTTGAATGAAGATTGCGAGGCGCTCGGGCCCGGTCGAAGGACCTTGAAGAGGCTGCTCTCCCGATCGCGAGGCTTCGGTGCCGCACCGGGCGGCCCCAAGATCGCCCCTCTGCGGCGGATCGACTTCGTGAGGCGCCAAGCCGGCCGGCCGCCTATGTCAAGCACATGGCCAAGTCGATCCCGAAGCAAGTCCCGGCCTTCATGAAGTCATACTTCCCGAAGGCTCCGGTGGAGGTGGTCGCCGGCGGAGTAGCCGCCAACCGCGCGGAAGCAAGCGATGCGCGAGCTCGTCCGGAGCGAGATGGCTCCCATCGCGGAGCGAGTAGCCGAAAAGCTAAACCTCCAGTAGTCTTGCATAGGTAGCTAGTAGCCATAGTTGTACAGGAAACAGTTGTAATGAACTATTCATGTATCAATGAAATGAGGTTTGCCAGCAATGAGTACTTGTAACCGCGATCTCAGAGTGCGGAGCGCCCATCGTGGAGTAGGTGCGAGTAGTAGTACTCGGCTTAGTAGTCCCGTCGTAGGGAGTAGAACAGTAAACAAGTTGATGAACAATCAAGCTTTATTACTGAAGAAGTACGCCCCGGGTGGCCGGGCGCGTAGTTACAAGTAGTCGCACGGACCGGAGGCCGCTTATAGCTAAGTGGCGCTGGAGCGGGTAGCCGCTTGCAGCGAGTGATCCGTAGGTAGCCGTGTAGGGCCGGATCGCGGATCCGTAGGTAGCCGAGCGAGGCCGGATCTTGGAGTGTGGTCTCTTAGTAGACCGCCGCTAGAGTCCTTGACGCTCGTCGCAGCCCGAGTCCGTAGGTAGCCGCACGGGGCCGGACACGGAGGAGAGTAGTTCGGAGACTTGGAGCCGGGACCGGAGGGGTCGCTTGCGGCAAGGGGTGTTGATGTAGTCGTGTAGACTTGAACCCGGAGTAGTCGTGTAGACTAGGCGTAGAATCGACGAGTTGGTCGACGTTCCACGAGTTGTTGACTTCTTCGCCTTCAAGTGTTTGGAGGCGGTAGGAGCACGGCCGGTCACCTTAGCCACGGTGAAGGGGCCTTCCCGAGGGGAGGCGAGCTTGTGGAGTCCTTCCGTGTTCTCGGATACGGCGGAGGACAAGATCTCCAACGTTGAAGGAGCGTTCCTTGACGTTGCGATCGTGGTAGCGTCGGATACCCTCCGGTACCTTGCCGATTGGACGAGGGCGGCGCGGCCGAGCTTCTTCGAGGCGTCGATATCAACTCGTCTGTCGTCTTCCGAGACGCCTTCGTCGTAGTGCTCCACCGCCGGCGAGTTCCATATGACGTCGGCGGGGAGGATGGCTTCGGAGCCGTAGACCGGGAAGTAGGGGGGATTGCCCCGTTGGCTTGGATGGTTGAGTCCGCGGCCCCCGCAGTGCGTTGGGTAGTTCCTTGATCCACTTGCCCCCTTTTGAGTTAGCGGCGTCGTGTAGCCGCTTCTTGAGGGCGTCGAGCACCATCCCATTGGCGCGCTCGACTTGTCCGTTGGCCGTGGATGGGCGGCGGAGACGTATCCGACGTCGATTCCGGCCCCATTCTCGCGGTACTCCCGCGACTGGTGGTTGTTGAAGTTGGACCCCAGGTCTGTGATGATGCGGTGGGGTAGCCCATAGCGGTGTACGAGTTCATCCAGGAAGTCGAGTACTCTGTCAGCCTTGGGGCATGTGGCTGGCTTGACCTCGATCCACTTGGTGAACTTGTCGATAGCCACCAATATCCTGTTGAATCCTCCTGGCGCAGTTGGCAGTGGCCCAATCATGTCGAGCCCGCGGCGGGCAAAGGGCCGGGTTGGCGGTATGGTGACTAGCTTGTAGGCCGGGACGTGTTCTTTGCTTGGCGAAGAACCGACATCCTTGGCACCTTCGACAAGTTCTTTAGCATCGCCCGGGCGTGGGCCGGTAGAAGGCTCGCCGAGAAGGCCTTGTCGACTAGCGTGCGTGAAGACGCGTGGTTGCCGCAGATGCCCTTGTGGATCTCCTCCAAGATGTCTTTGCCTTCTTCGCGAGGAACGCACTTCATGAGTACTCCGGAAGATGCGCCCCGCTTGTAGAGTTTGTCTCCGACGAGGATGTAAGACTTGGCGTGGCGGACGAGTTGTTCGGCTGCGTTTTTGTCGGAGGGGGACCTTACGCTCGCCCGAGGTAGTCGATGAAGGGTTGCCTCCGAGTCCACGTCGATCATCATGACCTCCCGCCCGCGTGGTGGATGGCGCGGTACGGTGGTCGGTGGCGCCGGCTCCGGAATGGATGGCGCGTGAAGCTCATGGACGAAGACGCCCGCGGGTACTTGGGCGCGGGTAGATCCAAGCTTCGAGAGGACGTCCGCCGCAACGTTGTTGTCGCGGACGATGTGATGGAACTCGAGACCATAGAATTTGTTCTCGAGCTTGCGGACTTCTAGGCGATAGCCGTCCATGTTCTCCTTGTTGCGGTCCCAGGACTTGTTAACTTGGTTGATGACCACTGCGGAGTCGCCGTAGACTAGTAGCCGCTTGATGCCAAGTGAAGCCGCGAGGCGGAGCCCGTGTAGGAGAGCTTCGTACTCGGCTTCGTTATTTGAGACCTTCCGAGAAGATCGCAAGACGTACTTGAGTTGTTCGCCCGTTGGAGAGATCGGGAGTACCCCGCGCCCTGCGCCCTCGAGGTTGAGTGAGCCATCAAAGTACATCACCCAATACTGCGGTCGCTCGGTGGGAGTAGGTAGCCGGTTCTCCTGCTACTCGCCATGAAGTCGACTAGTGCTTGCGACTTGATGGTCGTGCGTGGCTTGAAGTCGATGGTGAGGGCGGCGAGCTCGACGGCCCACTTGGAGATTCTTCCGGTGGCGTCTTGGTTCCTCGGGATGTCGCCGAGCGGGTAGTCGGTGACGACGGAGACCGAGTACTCCCGGAAGTAGTGTCGTAGCTTCCGCGAGGTGATGAGTAGAGCGTACGGGGAGCTTCCCGCACGGCCGGTAGCGAGCCTTGGACTCCGATAGAACCTCACCGACGAAGTAGGGCCGGGCGCCCCGGGACCGGGTAGGCGTGGCCGTCTTCCTCGCCGCTCGACAACGATGGCGATCCGACCACGTGAGTAGTCGCGGCTAGGTAGAGCGATGTCGCTCGCCCTTGTGAGGAGCCGTGAGGATTGGCGGCTTCGACAGGAAGTCCTTGAGCCGGGCAAGGGCTTGATCCGCCTCTCGGAGTCCACACGAACTTCTCGTGATGCTTGAGTAGTTTGAAGAAGGGGAGGCCCCGTTCTCCTAGCCTCGAGATGAATCGTTCAACGCCGCCATGCACCCCATCGGCTTTTGGACGCCCTTGATGCTCGTGGGAGCTTTCATGCCGGTGATGGCGAGAGATCTTCTCGGGGTTGGCTTCAATGCCGCGCCGGGGCGATGATGAAGCCGAGTAGCTTGCCCGAAGGGACGCCGAAGACGCACTTGTTCGGGTTGAGCTTCCGGCGGTACTCGCGTAGCGATGCGAAGGTCTCTTCAAGGTCGTCGATGAGGGTGCCGGAGTCCCCGGTTTTGACAACCACGTCATCCACGTAAGCCTCGACGTTCTTGTTGAGTTGCCGCTTGAAGCGAGCCCGGATGGCCGTTGATAGGTAGCGCGGCGTTCTTCAACTCGAATGACATGGTCGTGTAGCAAGACGCGCCAAACGGGGTGATGAACGCGGTCTTCTCCCGGTCTTCTTCCTTGATTGCGATCCGGTGGTACCGGAGTAGCGATCGAGGAAGCGAGCGAGTCGCGGCCCCGCCGTGGAGTCGATGACTTGATCAATCCGCGGCAACCCAAAGGGGTCCTTGGGGCAGTGCTTGTTGAGGTCGGTGTAGTCGACGCACATCCTCCACTCGTTCGAGTTCTTCTTGCGGACGAGGACGGGGTTGGCGAGCCACTCGGGGTGGAAGACTTCTCGGATGAAGTCGGCCGCTAGGAGCTTGGCGAGCTCCTTCTTGATGGCGTCCCGTCTGTCGTCGGCAAAGCGCGGAGGTGTTGTCGCTTGGGGGTGGCCTTTGGATCGACGTTTAGGCGAGTGCTCAATCGGCTCCCCGGGCACTCTCCGGCATGTCCGCCGGCTTCCACGCGAAGATGTCGCGGTTAGGCCCGAAGGAAGCCGATGAGCGCGTCTTCCTATTTGGGGTCGAGGCCGGCCCCGATGGTGGTGGTCTTGCCGGGGTCGCTCGTTCCGAGGTCGACCGTCCCGACGAGTACCTCCTTAGGTGGCCGAGGCTTGTTGGTGCTTCGTCGGACTTCTTCCTCGGGATGTCGAGTTCGCTCGTAGCGAGCTTCTTCGACGCGGCGTGGACCTCCATCATTGCATTGGGTACTTGGTTCGTGGAGGCGATCACCACGACTTCTGTATCGCAGTCGTGGGAAATCTTCAAGTCCCCTTGGAGGGAGAGTACGCCACCTGGACTTGGCATTTTGAGTACCAAGTAGGTGTAGTGGAGCACCGCCATGAACTTGGCGATGGCCGGTCTGCCGAGGATGGCGTGGTAAGAAGTCTCGAAATCCGCGACCTCGAACTTGATGTACTCGGTGCGGTAGTTATCCCGAGACGCCCGAAAGTAATCGCGCACCACCGAGCCCGGTGGGATAGCCGCGTTGCCCGGGACGATGCCGTAGAAGGGCGTCTTTGCTCTTGGTGAGCATGGGGGTGACGTCGAGGTTCATCTTCTTCAAGGTCTTGGTGAAGAGGACGTTGAGCCGCTTCCGCCGTCGATGAGCACCTTGTTGAGCTTGGAACCCGCCACCGTTGGCTTCGGGACGAGGGGGGAACCATCTGGTTCGGAGAAGTTGGTCCATTGGTCCGCGCGGGAGAAGGTGATGGGTACCTCCGACCACCCGAGAGGGGGCTCGGACCGCCGGTTCAATGGACATCACTTCACGACGGGTAGCCTTCGCTCCCGCCCGTCGGGCGGTCCGCCGAAGAGGACGTTGACGGTCTTCTCGGGTTCTTGGAAGTCGTTGTCGTCGCCGTCCTTCTTCTTGCCCTTTTGGTCGTGATGGTGCGGTGGCTCCCGCGTATCCTTGAGTGCGTGCACGAGTCGGTAGCACTGCTTCGGTGGGTGTGGTTGCCGTTTGGATGCCACGGGCACTTCTCCTTCAGCAGGTCCTTGAACCCGCCAGAATTCTTCTTCGAGTTCCCTTTCGGAGGGCGCTGGATAGCCGCGACGGTGTTGTCTGGCTTGCTCTTGCGGTTGGAACCCGAGTAGTAGTAGTAGTAGTAGTTGTTGTTGTTGTTGCGGCCGCCTTGGTTTGCATTGCTGCCGCTGCCGCCGCCGCCCCGGTTCTCGCTTGGACTTGCCGCGGATGGCGTCATACTTGGCGTTGGCCTTGTCCTCTTCATCCGCCCGGGACGTGATCATGTCCTTGAGGTGGGGAATGGACTGGGCGGCGACGACCGAAGTCCTCAAAGGTTCGGCGATGGTAGAGGCCGTCCCGGAAGAGGTCGATGACCTCCTTGTCGGTGACGTCTACGACGGTAGCGCGCTTGTCGAAGAAGCGGCGCATGTACTTGCGGAGGGTCTCGCCTTGTTCTCCGCTTGATCATGGCAAGGTCCATGCGAGTACCCGAGCGGCCCATGGCGCCCGCGAAGTTGCTCGTGAACTCGCTCCTTCGGTCGGTCCCACTTGTCGATCGAGTGCTTGTCCGGGGCGACTCGAGCCATGTGAGTGGGGCTTGGTCCGGGCGAAGGGGAAGTAGAGGCACTTGGTGTCGCCGTTGCCGCCGCCGTTCTCGATGGAGAGGGCGTAGCATCGGAGCCACCGGATGGGATCTTCGCTTCACGTCGTACTTAGTGATCCCCAAAGGCTTGAACTTGTCGGGGAGGAGCGAAGGTTGCGGGGCGGGGTGAGAAGACGGGGAAGCCGTCGCCTTCGGCGACGGTGGTCGACTTCTTCGCCGCAACTCCTCGATCCTCCGGCGAGCATCGTACCCGCCATGAGAGGCACCGGAGGCGTGGCTATGCGCGTGGCCACGGCCGCCGCGGGCTGCCGCCGCCTCCGGCTTTCTCGTTGGCCCCGTGGTTGGAGGCTGCCGCCGTCGGCTGCCGCCGCCGTCGGGGGTCGTTGCCGCCGCCACCGCCGGAGCACCGTGGGGAACGACTTCTCGGTTGCCTTGGTCTTGTCGTGAAGGTCCGCCCGGCGTTGGAGCGGCGGCGGTTTGGATCGGCCCGGGAGGTCGGCTCGAGTACGGTTGGGACCGGGATCGGCGCTGCGACTAGTAGCTTCGTTGTCGCGGGGGCTTAGCCGGGAGAGGTTGGGCGACTCTGTTGTCGACCCCGCATGAAGTAGGCTTCTTCGGCGAGCTTGGCGATGACCTCTCCCGCGCGTATGCCCCGAGCTCGTCGTGCGATCGCCGTGATCGACATGAGGCACGCTCGGGGGTGGTGTGTACTCGCTCTCGACCGCCTCGAGAGCTTCCGCAAGGTTGCGGATGGGAAGGTTGTCTCCGAGCCGCCGGCGCCGTTCGCTACGCTTCTCGTTGCGTTCGCGTCGAGCGTCCCCGTTGGCGACGGTCTCGTCCCGGGTGCGTTGGCGGACGGCTCGTCTGCGGAGATGTCCTCCAGGTACCTGTCTTCAGCCGTGCTTGAGGGTCCTAGGGTGTTGTCGCCGGCCGCCATGAAGACTTGGCGATCGGGGGTACCCAAGTCCGGACTCGAGAGGGTGCCACCTCGGTCGGTGTGTTTGAGTCGGCTCCGGGCTAGCGGTGTTCCCTCCTGGAACGGTAGTGAGTCGATGTAGGCGACGTAGCGTGAGTCCTCCTTTGTCGGTTCGGGGGGGGCGGCTTGCGGTCCGGCCGCAGACGTATCTTCCGGCCGGCGTCGATCTTATAACCGGCCCCGCAGGGCCGGCCCCGACAAGGGAAGCTCGGCGGAGTCATCTTCGGACTCGGGCTCCTCGTGGTCGACCCGAAGTCGAACTCGTAATCCGGGTTCGAGTAGAACTCGGAGAGAGGGCCGGAGTACCGAGATGTGGTCGGGGACGGCGTCGGAGTCCGAGTTGCACTCGGATACGGGCTCCTTGCCGGCCCGGCGTGGAGTAGGAGCCTCCGTGCGGGCCCGGCTAAGGGCGCGGGGCCACGCGCGCGAGCGCCGGCGTGGTGAAGGGACCGCCTGCGATGGGCCGAGGAGCCGGCTCGCATGCGATGGCCCATGGCGACGTCGGGTTCGAGTTGGAGACGGACTCGAGCTCGAAGTCGGCCGTGGTGGTCGAAGAGCGAAATTTCGCCGAACTTGCCGGCGAGTTCGCCCGTGACGACCTCGGGAAGCGTCCACGAGGCTCCGTCCTCGGGTTGGGCCGCATGGTCGGCGGCGGCGGGAAGGAGCCCGCGCCATCGGCGGTGCGGACCCGGGCGCCGAAGACGAAGGCGGCGCTTGGCTTGATGTGAACGGAAGCCGTCGAGTTCGCCATGTGATCTCGAGCGAGAGCCCCTACCCGGCGCGCCGGTGTCGGTGTTTTAGACCGGCAACCTACTACGGGGAGTACCCGAAGTAGATGAATGTGACTCGCCGAGATCGGTAACTCGAAGGAAGAGACACATGGCACACAATTTAGACAAGCTTCGGGCCGTGAGGTGCGTAATACCCTACGTCCCGTATGCCTGCGTAGCTCGGATTGATAGGGCACAATTACACGATGGTGCAATGGTGCGCCGTGGGTTGTATGAGATGAGATTGGATGAGGGGATCGGTCCCCGCCTCGCCTTATATAGTCGGGAGGCGGGGTTACAAGTCGGAGTAGGAAGAGAGTGCTAGTCGAGTACGTCTAGGAGTCCCTCCGTACGAGTGCGGAACATGCACGGCTTCCTAACCGAGTACTACTCCCGTGTAGTCCTTGTGCTCCACGCCTTCGGATGCCGTGCGGCGCAAGCCGGGTAGTCCCGGGGCCCACCGAGTAGTCGGTCCCGGTACCCACCGAGGTAGTGGGCCCGGGGGAGGTCCATACGACACGCGCTCTGCTCGCGCGTGTCTTGCTCTTGGTCTCTTCGGTGTGCTTCTTCTTCGGCTCGCGTCTCTCCTCCCGGTAGCGCCGCTCCCGGTAGCGCTCTTTCTCCATCCGGCGCTGCCATTTGTTGAGGAGGATGCGCGATGTCACCCCGGGCTTGGCTCCGGATGACTCCCCAATTTCGATGTGACTCTTAAGAATACGGGGGCGTCACCTTGCACCCGTTCCAGAGTCACTTGGCGCTCCGGGTCCACTTGCTCCACCTTGTCTAGACCTCGGGCCGAGGTCAAGACCTTGATTTTTCCCTTCTCCTCGGTACCGTTATCACATTAACGGAAAAGCCCACCATGTTCCGAGGAAGGGGGTGGCCATCCCGGCTTCATTTTGTTGTCGAACTTAAGGTGACCCTCCCGGATGGCCTTCGGATCCTTATTCGAAGACCCCGCAATCATTGATGGAGTGTGAATCCCCGTCATGGAAGCCACAGTAACGTTTTGCTTTAACTCCATCGGGCCGAAGCATGGAATGCCCCTCGAGCAAGGCCTTGATTCGGCCTTCTTTCACTAAGAGCTCAAACAATTTATCGCCTTTCGTGATATCAAAATCATAAGTTCCCTTGGTCTCGCTTGACCCGCCGATTCATTGTCAAAGGCTCCTTCCCCCACATGATCTCTCTCTCGCGGCTACATCCAATTCATCATCGGAATCCTCGAACGGATCGGCCTTGTCCAAGAACTGGTTGTAGACGTCAGCGACGTCGTGCTGCTTGCCAAATTTGGCGTCCTTCTTAAAGCCATATGCCTGATTGCTCATCAGTGATAGCTTCTGCGATAGCTGGCCCAGATTCTCAAATTCCATCCCAAACAACTTCTCGCGCACGGCCGGCAGCATCCCGGCGACAGCCATGTCAGCCAACTGGTCATCTGGCAAGTTGAGCGAGAAGCACATGCCCTTGACCTCCCTGAACCTCCGGAGAAACTCCAGCGGCGTTTCGCTATGCCTCTGCTTCATGGTCGCAAGGTCAATCAGCTTCTTCTCCGAGCTGCCGCTGAAATAATGAGCGTGGAATTTCCGCTCTAAGTCCTTCCATCTGGCAACTGATTCAGGGGGCAGGGACGAAAACCACTGAAACGCTGGACCTGTCAGTGATGCGGCGAAGTAGCGGACCCTGAATGTCTCCTCAGCCGAGCACTCCCCGAGCTGCATGAGGTAACGAGCGATGTGCTCGACCGTGCTCGTGTCGCCTTGTCCTGAAAACTTAGTGAACTCCGTTGGCGGCTTCACCCTTGGAGGCAAGAGCACATTGTAGTACCATTCCGGGAACGGCGGCTTATAGGCGGGTCCTTGCATTTTTGGCTTGAGGCCGAACTGATTTTGCATCAATTCGGCCATCTTCCGCGCCGGGCGTCGCCCTCTGCGCGCGCCCGCAGCCGGCGCGTATCTCGGATGTGGGAAAGCATCAAACGCCCCGTAGTTCCCCACCTCGTGA